>CM062942.1:111976193-113226193 GCA_031878705.1 Tapirus indicus | reverse complement strand
CGTCTTATATAAGGACACTTGTTATTAGATTTAAGGCCCACCTGGATAATCCAAGATGACCTCATCTTGAGACCCTTAATTATATCTGCAAAGACCGTTTTTCCAAATAAGCTCACACTCATAGGTTCTAAAAGTTAGAAGATAGACATATCTTTTGGGGGGCCACCATTCAACCCACTAAGGTTGGTGACGTGACATTAAGAGATTCATAGTCCTCCCATGACCATCCCGACCACATTCGGGTCCCCACACTTCTCCTGAATCATAGTCCTTCTCAAGCACCTCAGACCCTACAAAGGAGAAATAGAAACAAAGTCAAATCAAGTGTGTATAAATTCTTGCACTGAAGTATTATAAAGCGTATCCAACAGGTTTGAATTAAGACAACTGGGTGTTTGTCTCTCATTCCAGACAACCACTGGGGTGATACTCAAAATATTTAACAACTGACCTGGTGCAGGTACCAACCCAACAGAGTGGACAGTGCAGCCCATCAGGAAGGTGCTCCTCGTAATCAACAGGCACGTCTATGCTGGTATCTATTGGCATAAGACCAATAGTAAGTAATTACTAATCCCTCGAATTTGGGGAGTCTCTTGGTTTTCAGAGGTTTTTCATAGTATTCATACTATTTGGTTTCCACAATGACTCTGTGAGCATAGCAGAGCATGTTATCTCACAGACGAGCAAACAAAATCAGAGAAGTTAGCTGACTTGCCTGAGATCACCCAGTTGTGTGTCAGATGTGGGCTTAGAACCCTTCTGCTTCTTGGCCAGGACCTGTTCCACTTTACCAGGCTGGGTCTGTGAGGGTAGACTTAGTTTACTTTGCAATGAATATAACATTCATAGAAGATTATGGCTGGACATCTCCTCTTAAGGAGGCTGAATGGAGGAGCCAGGCCAGTAGACAAAATCCAAAATGCCTCTAGGAGCTGGCGGGTGAACTAAGAGTGCAGCTGGCTGAGGGTGAAACAGAGATTGTGATGGAGCCTGTGTTGATGGGGAAAGCAAACATTTTCCTAAAAATGTTTAAAATAAAAAATTTTTATAATACTGAGCTATCTAAACAAAACATGTCTGCTGACCTTATTCAGCCCACAGGACACCTTTGATACTCCAACCATTTCAATGGCAGATGACAAAATTGAGATTCAGAGAGGCCAAGTTATTCACCCAAAGTCAAACAGCTTGTTACTGACAGCTGAGATTAGAACTGAGCTCTGCTCACTCTCTGTCCAGTCCTCTTCCCATCCCTATCCCCAGGCTGCACTTTCCCCTACAGTGCCCTGATAGGCCTACCACCCCAGGACTGTGGCTCATAATCCAGGCTTTCACTATCCCTGTGACGCCATATTCATTTGCTCCTTCTAATCAAAATTCCCCAAACCTTCTCTCTGTACCGTATGGCCCTGCTCCATGTTTGGCTTAACCTAACAAGGGAATTCATGCTAAGGTGGCAATGAGAGGCAACGGCTTAGTGTGAATTAATATAGTCAGTTAGGTCAGTTGGTTATGCCAAGTCAAGGATTAAATTCCTTCATTGCAAAGTCATTAGGGAAGGCAATATAACATCATGGCTAACAGTTTGAGATCTCTGGTTATGGAGACCTGGGTTCAAATCCTGGCTGTGTGACTTTGGGAATGTTTTATCCTCTCTGTGCCTTAGTTTAATTCTGTAAAAAATGGTTATAGTACTAGTTTCTACTTCAGAGCACTATTGTGAGGATTAGAGAGAGTATACACAAAGTTCTTAGCACAGCGTCTGGCATATAGTAATTCATCATAAATGACAGATTCTGAAAAAAATCTCTGATAATAAAAAAGATACATCCCACTGTGAGCATTCCTTGGCAATCTGGACTGCTTCTGTGCTCCAGATCTGACTTGGGTTCAGAGAAGAGAACAGTGAGGAGGGAGAAAAAAATCCCCCAGGTCAAATGGTGTTCCCATATGTTAATATATATAGCTACCATCACCAGATTATTTTTATGTAAGCAAGAGCTCTTTCATATATTTTACCTGTAAATGGGGGTTACTTGGCAGGGCTATTTTGTAGTGGACCAGGAATAAATTCATAGAAATGAAATAACCATGGAATAGACAAATTGGAATCAATACATAGAATTGGAGGTGTCAGCCAGGAAACTGTAAGAGGCCAGAGATAGACTGGGAATAAAGCAAAATAAGTGAAAGAAAACAGGGAGCAGACTCCTTATCCCCTTCTTCTGCTCAACATTTTTTATCAGTAACTGGAATAGAGACTAGAGTGCAGATTAATTGAATTTGAAAGTGGCAAACAGCTTGGAAGGGATGGATAAATGCCTTGCGTGACAGAATCGGTCTTCAAAAAGACCCAGAGAGAAATCCAACTTCCTGGTCCAATCAAGATGGAAGAGTTCCTCTTACAACTAAAAAATCCTAGATGTAACAGAAGCCTGCAACCCAGAACCACCAACAGGCACAGACAAAAATAAGCTCCAAGAAGGGCCTGCTCTCCCGACCCAAAGGACCAGAAAAAGGGTGGCCTAACAGAACAGAAAGCCTTTTTGACAATACCTTCCCTATTCCAGCTTAATACCAGCCTGTGTGTCTATCTCTCCACCAATACCACACTGTCTTGATCACCATAGCTATATAGTAAGTCTTACATTGGGTAGAAAAATCCCTCCCACTTCATTCTTCTTTTTCAAAATCATTTTAAGCTATTCTAAGCTCTTGCCTTTCCATTTCAATTTGAGTGGGCACTTGTATTATCGATTTGAGACATTTCCTCTTTTCTAATGTATGAATTTAGTGCTATAAATTTCCCTTCAGCACTGCTGTAGTTGTGTCCCACAAATTTTGATGTGTTGTACTTCCATTGTCATTTTGTTCAATGTATTATTTGATTTCCCTTGAACCCATGGATTACTTAAAAGTGTGTTTCTTAGTTTCCAGGCATCTGGAGATTTTACTGTTATCTTTGTGTTAGTTTCTAGTTTCCAGTTGGTTTCTAGTTTGATTCCGTTGTGGCTGGAGAATACACTTTGTATGATTTAAATTATTCTAAGTTTGTTGAGGTTTGTTTTATGGCCAAAGATAGAGTCTATCTTGGTGAATGGGTGCTTAAAAAGAATGTGTGTTCTACTGTTATTGTGTGAAGTGTTCTAAAAATGTTGACTAGATACTGTTGGTTAATGGTGTTGTTGAGTTCTTCTATATCCTTGCTGACTTTCTAATTGTTCTATCAATTGCTGAGAGTAGGGTGTTGAAGTCCCCAACTATAGTTGTGGATTTTCTATTTCTCCTTTCAGCTCTATCAGTTTTTGCTTCACGTATTTTGAAGCTCTGTTGTTTGATTAATACACATTTAGGATCACTGCATCTTCTTGGTGGATTGATCTTTTTATCATTATGTAATTTCCCTCTTTTACCTGGTAAATTTTTGTTTTTGGTCTGAAGTCTACTCTATGTGATATTAACATAGTCACTCCTACTCTTTAAAAAATTAATCAGGGCATGATATATCTTTTTCCTATCCTTTTACTTTCAATCTACTTATGTTGTTATGTTTGAAGTGAGTTTCTTGTCGAGAGCATATAGTTGGGTTATGCTTTTTAATTCACTCTTCCATTCTCCTTCTTTTAATTGGTATATTTAGACCATTTACGTTTAATATAATTACTGATATGTTAAGATGTAAGTCTGCCATTTTATTATTTGTTTTCTCTTTGTCCTCTCTGTATCTTTTTTTCCTGCCTTCCTGTGGATCACTTGAATATTTTTTAGAATTACATTTTGATTTATCTGTATTTGAAAAATGAAAAAGATAAAGTAGCCTACCAACATTCTCTTTATGATGACATATGAGTTCTCTAAGACAAGAAAGGATAGCTTTCTCTACCATGCTCCTGACTTCCTTCTGAGCCCTCCCTGGCAGAATCATTAACATCCATATTTCTGTCAACAGTCTATCCAAGCAAATGTAGGATTTTTCTACCACACTTTTCAAAATTCTTCCAGCCTCTACCCATTACCCAATTCCAAAGTCACTTACACATATTTAGGTATTTGTTACAGCAGCACTCTCCTGGTACAAAACCTGTATCAGTCAGGGTTCAACCAGAGAAACACAACCAGTATGAAATATATATTGAGACTTATTGCAAGAAATTAGCTTATGAGATTGTGGGGGCTGACTTGACAAGTCTGAAATCCATAGGGTGGACCAACAGGAAGGGCAGTCTGAAACTCTCCATCATGAGCTGAAGCTTCTGTCCACAGGCAGCATTTCTTCTTCTTCAGGGAAGGCTCAGCTCTGCTCTTAAGGCATTTCACTTGATTGAATCAGGTCCACCTAGATTATCTAGGATAATGTCCCTTCCTTAGAATCAACTGATTATGGACTTTTATCATATCTATAAAATACTTTCATGGCAACACCTAGATTAGTGTTTGATTGACTAGCTGGGGACTGTAGCCTAGCCAAGGACACATAAAACTGACCATCACAGAGTGTAAATTGCCACAATCACCTTTTAAAACTGTTTAGCAGAGTATAATAGAGCTAAACATACATATCCTCTATGACTCAGCAAATATCCTTCTAGGTTTACACCTAATATAAATCCATGTATCCACCAAAAGTCATATACAAGAATGTTCATAACATCATTATTTGTATTAGCCTGAAATTGGAAACAAACTAAAATTTCCTGGATAAACAAACTGTGGTACATCCATTCAATGGATTACTACTTAGCAATTCCAAAGAACAACTTACTACTATATGCAACAGGATAGATGAATCTCACAGACATAGTGGATGAGTGAAACAGTATGAATGATGCTCAAAGACATAATGATGATAAAAAAAGCCATTCACAAACAAGTACATCCTGTATGATTTCATCTATATGAAATTCAAAGACAGGCAAAACTAATCTATGGTGTTAGAAATCAAGATAGTAGTTACTTTGGGGTCGGAGTTATTGACTGGAAAGAGGCACAAGGGAGCCTTCTGGGTGCTGGTAATGTCCTATTTCTTAATCTGAGTAGTGGTTGCAGGGATATGTGTGCGTGTGTGTGCACGTGTGTGTGTGTGTGTGTGTGTGTGTGTGTGTGTGTGAGGATCAAGCTGTACATTTAAGACCTATGCACTTAAGTTATACCTTAGTAAAAATTTTTTTTAAATAATAAAAAGACCCAGGCAGGCTAGAAGAATGAGTTGGAACCAACAAGATGATCTTTAATGTCTAACAATTTTGAAGTAGAGCATGAGGTAGACCTGATTAGGCAGCATGGAGAAAGACTTGGGGGCTTCAGCTGACCACAAGTTCTGTATGAGTCAGCCACATGACACGGCAATTTTAAAAGTGCATGTAATTTAAGCTGCTTTAGCAGATACGAAGTCTCTATTTCCTCTTGTTGATTCCAGCCCACCATTTTCAAATCTGTTTGGATCTTAATTCTGTCGCGAAGGACAGAATGGAGTTGTAGAAAGAACTTTGTAAAATGGAGCTAATGTTAACCCTCAACATTATGTTTTCAGAAGAGACCAGTTTCCAATGCTGTCTAGACTCTCCAGTTCATTCATGCAGCCACCCATTTCAAAATCTTGCCTCTGTCAGGTGGCAGAGAAAACATCTTATGACACTTTTAAAAACATTCTCTTCAACCACACTCTCCTTGCCCCTCCAGCTACGTGGAAAACCCACCAGATCTTTATGCTCATGATAAAGTGATTTTGCTTTAACTGTATTTAATGTAGCAGAGTTGGCATCAAATATAAAAGATCATGCCAGCAAGTGTTGGTCAATCTAATCTTGTCTGGAATGCAATGCTTATTTTATTATAGGGCTGCAAAAATATTGTCATAAATATCTATGACTATCTATAAAGTATACAAAGTTATTAAAACACATTCTCTTACTGAGGCAGTACAAAAATTTCATAAACAAATAAAGCTAGAAGCAAGCATATTTCCTTTGCTTAAATAACACTAAGGAAAGCACTGAAGCAAAGCTTCTGATGGGCTGGCAGGAAGCAGGGAGATAATTTCAGTGATGATATGACATGATAAATTGCCTCTTCTGTACACAATATTCACTCCAAAAAATAATTCATCTCCGACTTCCATCACATTGTGCTTTCCCACTGATGCGTATGTCAGTTCCGTCATCTCTGGAGCCTGAGCAGAACCGGGTTTGTTCTTTGTGGCTGTAGCTCCAAAGATGCAAAACCTTGAAAGAAAAATAAATCCACAAAGGACAGCCTGCTTTTGGACAACTTCTGAAATGTAAACATCATTATCTGGCTCCCATTTACATTTTGTATCAGAGTCCAGAGATACCCATAGAATAATATTCTTTTGAGACAAGGCACCTTGAGAGGAGGCAAGAGCAGCTGCAATGTGACCCTATGGAAGCTTGATTTGGAGTTCTAGCACTTACCAGATGTGTGAGTTTGAGCAATTCACTTAACTCTTCAATTTCCTCATCTGCAAAATATGGATGTAATACAACCTCCTAGAATTGTTATGAAAACTATGTGATATCATGAATGTAGGGTGTCTAGCTGCACAGTTTGTGTCTGTTAATTGGTACCTGGTATTATTATTCAGTCGTTTAACAACTATTTATTGAGCACCTATTTGCGAAGCACTGTTCTACGTGCTGGGAATACAGCAGTGAATAAAGAAATCCAAATCCCTTCACTAATAGATCTTAAATCTACTGAAGGGAAACAAACAGTAAACAAAATAAATAAGTAAAACATGTAGTTGGTCAGAAGGCGGTAATTGCTATGGAGAAAAACGCAGCAGGGAAGGAGAATAAGGAGTGTTGGGACTGAGTGTGGAGTTGCAGGTTTTGATGGGGGTGGCCACCTAAGTTGATGGCATGGAAGCAAAGACCTGAAGGAAGTAAATGGCTGAGCCATGAGGATATCTGGCGGAAGTGTGTTTCAGGGAGAGGGAATAGCAACGCAAAAGCCCTGAAACAGAAGCGTGTGTGGGGTGTTCAGAACAGCCGGGAGGTCAGTGTAGAGTGGTATGAATGACAAGGTGAGTAGTAGGAAATGAGGTCAGAGAAGTAAAGGGGACCAGATCATGTAAGGCCTTGTAGTGCCTGGTGTGTAGCAGGTACTATATACGTAATAGATATTATTATATTGTTATCAGACTTAAATACTTAAAGAATCATTTTTTTCTGGGATGAAAATCATAGAAGGCACAAGGGTGGTAGTAGGGAGGTTATTGAAATAACCAGATGAGAGATGATGGTGGTATGGACAAGAATAACAGCAGTGAAGATCATAAGACATGGTCAGATTCTGGGTATCTTTTGAAGTTAGAGCCAACAGGATTTCCGGACCTAGTAAATGCGGGCTGTGAGTGAAAGAGAGGAGTCAAAGATGACTGCAAGGTTTTGGTGCCTGAGCAACTGGAAGGATGGGATTGTCATAATCTGAGATGAAGACTACACAGGTGGAGCAAATTCTAGGAGATCAGCAGCTTGTTTTGACCATGTTACATTTGAGATGTCTATTAGACATCCATGTGAATAGGTTAAGTAGGAAGTTGGATATCCAAGTCTAGAATTCAGGGGAGAGGTCCATTCTGATGTTATCAGTGTATGAATTGTATTTAAAGCCATGGGACTGGATGACATCACCAAGGAGTAAGGATAGATAAAGAGGAAGAGGAATTGAGCCTTGGAGCACTCCAATGTTAAGAAGTCAGGGAGAACAGGCAAATCCGTAGAGACAGAAAGGAGATTCAGGGTTGTCAGGAGCTGAGGGTGGGGATAGAGAGTGACTGTTAACGGGTACGGGGTTACTTGTTGGGGTGATGAAGATGTTCTGGGATTAGATCATTGTGATGATTGCCAACTCTGTGAGTATATTAAAAACCACTTTATTGGACACTATAAAAGGATAAATTTTATGGTATGTGAATTATATCTCAATTTAAAAAAAGAGGCCAGAGAGAAGAGGAAGAATCCACAAAGGAGACTGAGGAGCAGTCAGTGAGGAGGGAAGAAAACCAGGAGAGTGGATTATCCTGGAAGGAAAAAGAGAAAAAAAAGTTTCAATAGAAGTATGTCAAATGCTGCTGAGACTTAACCTAGGTTGAGGTTATATCATTGGATTTAGCATCATGAAGATCATTGGTGATCTTGACAAGAGCCATTTAGGTGGAATGGTGGGAGTGAAAGCTTGACTGGAGTGAGATGGGGAAAAAAACTCATTGGTCACTGTTGGAGGATGTGAGGGAGCCAACTCATTATTTTGAAAACTGATAAATAGGGGGAAAGAATCAAGCATCCCTCTTGCCTTTCTATGGAAATGATACCACTATAAAACCATATAGTAGATAAGGGGACATTTCTATTTATAGAATTATTTCCAGCTAATAGGTGAAGATAGGATGACAGAATTCTAATACCACCACTTTGCAATCCTCAGTGAAAATCTATGCATTAAATTAGCAATATTTGCAATAGCTGCTAACATTACACAGAGACATTATCACATTTCTGTACCTCCTAATGGAAACACACACCACCATCAATGAAGTGGTCTTCCTAAAAAAAAAAAAAATCAAACCAAATATGATTAAGTCTTTAGATTCAACCACCAATGTATAGAAAATACAGGAGACAGAGGAGCATGTTAAATGAAACTACAGGGATGCAGTCAGTAAACTAGAGGAAGTGGGGAATTCTACAGGATAAACAACCAGTTTTTTTTTTCCAAAAAATAAATTTTAAGGACAAAAAGAGATGGAGGGAACATAATCAAGAACTAAATGAATGGAGAGGTATTCCATGTTCATGGATAAGAAGACTCAATATTGTCAAGATGTCAGTTCTTTCCAACTTAATCTATAGATTTAATACAATCCCAATCAAAATCTCAGCAAGTTATTTTGTGGATGTTGACAAACTGATTCTAAAGTTTATATGGACAGGTGAAAGACCCAGAACAGCCAACACAATATTGAAGAAGAACAAAGTTAGAGGACTGACACTACCCTACTTCAAGACTTACTATAAAGGTACGGTACTCAAGACAGTGTGGTATTGGAAAAAGAATAGACAAGTAGAACAATGTGTCAGAATAGAGAGCCCAGAAATAGACCCACCTAAATGTAGTCAACTGATCTTTGATGAAGGAGCAAAGGCAATACAATGGAGCAGATATAGTCTTTTCAACAAATGGTGCTGGAACAATTGGACATCAACATGCAAAAAAATGAATCTAGACACAAACCTTACACCTTTCACAAAAATTAACTCAAAATGGATCATAGACCTAAGTATAAAATGTCTAACTATTAAACTCCTAGAAGATAATGTAGGAGAAAACCTAGATGACCTTGGGTATGGCTATGACTTTCTAGACACAACACAAAAATCATGATCCATGAAAGACATAACGAATAAGCTAGACTTTATTAAAATTAAAAACTTCTGCTCTGCAAAAGTTAAATGTCAAAAGAATGAGAAGACAAGCCACAGACTGGGAGAAAATATTTGGAAAAGACACATCTGATAAATGACTATTATCCAAAATATACAAAGAGCTCTTAAGACTTAACAGTAAGAAAACAAACAACCTGATTAAAAAATGGGCTAAAGACCTTAACAGACACCTCACCAAAGAAGATACACAGATGGCCAATAAGCATATCAAAAGGTCTTCTACATCATATTTCATCAGGGAAATGAAAATTAAACCAACAATGAGATATCACTACCCACTTATTAGAGGGGCCAAAATCTGAAACACTGACAACACCAAATGCTGGCGAGGATGCAGAGCAGCAGGGACTCTCATTCTTTGCTGATGGGAATATAAAATGGTACAGCCACTTTGGAAGACAGTTTGGTGGTTTCTTACAACACTAAACATACTCTTACCTTATGATCTAGCAATCACATTCCCTAGTATTTTACCCAAAAGAGCTGAAAACTTATGTTATATGAAAACCTGCACATGGATGTTTATAAACCTTTATTCATAATTGCCAAAACTTGGAAACAACCAAGATGTCCTTCAGTAGATGGATAAATAAACTGTGGTAATCCAGACAATGGAATATTATTTAGTGCTAAAAAGAAATGAGCTATCAAGCCATGAAAAGACATGCAGGAGTCTTCAACGCATATTGCTAAATGAAAGAAGCCAATCTGAAAAGGCTACATACTGTATGATTCCAACTAATGACATTCTGGAAAAAGCAAAACTATAGAGATAGCAAAAGGAACAGTGGTTGCCAGGAGTTAGGGCTAGAGGGTGATGAATAGGGGAAGCACGGAGGATTTTTACAACAGGAAAATACTCTGTATGATGCTATAATGATGGATACATGTCATTTTACATTTGTCGGAACCCATAGAATGCACCACACCAAGAGTGAACCCTAAAGTAAACTATGGACTTTGGGTGATAACGATGCGTCCATGTACATTCATCAATTGTAACAAACGTCCCACTCTAGTGGGGGATGTTGATAATGGGGGAGGCTATTCATGTGGAGGGGCAGTCGGTATATGGGAAATCTCTGTATCTTCCTTTCAATTTTGCTGTGAACCCAAAACTTCTCTAAAAATTAAAGTTTAAAAAAAATCCAATAGAAGAATCTTAATGTATTGCCTTATGGTTTTCTGGACCTATGATGTCTAGAAATTTTTGCTGGTACGACTGGAATTCTTATTATACATCTTAGGAAGTCTTGTAGCTTTCATGGAATTACATTTCTAAAGAATTCTCAAGATCAGATGTTTTATCCCAATGTTTTTACATTCCTCTTGAACACTAGAACTGATCCACTGTTCAAGGGGGACTCTTGGTCTTAATTTTGTAAAGTTTCCATTTCTACTTCCCTATAGAACTCTGTGAATTCCTTGCTAACCATCTTTCTGCATGCTTTCCATATACGTATGATAAATTAATGAGAGAGAGACAGAAAATATGAATGGGAGGGGGAATTTGGAGGCAATGAGTACAGTCAACTCTTTTTTTTATTTTATTGAGGTCATAATAGTTTATAACATTGTGAAATTTCAGTTGTACATTATTATTTGTCAGTCACCATATAAGTGTTCCCCTTTACCCCTTATGTCCACCCCCCAACCCTCTTCCCCTCTGGTAACCACTAATCTGCTCTCTTTGTCCATGTGTTAGTTTATCTTCCACATATGAGAGAAATCATGCGATGTTTGTCTTTACCTGTCTGGCTTGTTTCACTTAACGTAATACCCTCAAGGTCCATCCATGTTGCGAATGGGACAATTTTGTCTTTTTTATGGCTGAGTAGTATTCCATTGTGTATATATATATATATATATATATATATATATATATATATATATATATATATATATATATATATACCACATCTTCTTGACCCAATCATCAGTCGATGGGCACTTGGGTTCCTTCCACTTCCTGGCTGTTGTGAATAATACTGCAGTGAACATAGGGGTGCATAAGTCTGTTTGAATTGTTGATTTCAAGAGTTCTGGATAAATACCCAGTAGTGGGATAGCTGGGTTGTATGGCATTTCTGTTTTTAATTTTTTGAGAAATCTCTGTACTGTTTTCCATAGTGGCTGCACCAGTTTGCATTCCCACCAGCAGTGTATGAGGGTTCTCTTTTCTCCACATCCTCTCCAACATTTGTTGTGTTTTTTTTTGTCTTGGTGATTATAGCCATTCTAACGGGTGTAAGGTGATATCTTAGTGTAGTTTTGATTTGCATTTCGCTGATGATTAGTGATGTTGAACATCTTTTCATATGCCTATTGGCCTTCTGTATATCTTCTTTGGAAAAATGTTTGTTCATATCTTCTTATAGGCAACTCTTTTAAGGAGCTTTAGTGTGGAAGGAAAGAGAAAAATGAAAAATGGGGCAATTAGCAGCAAGGGAAGTGGGTCAAGAGACATGTTTGTTCACTGAAGGAAATGATTTGGCAGAGCAAGAAAAATTAATAATTTAGAAGAGAGAGGGGAGAATTGTTATAGCTCTATCCTTGAGTAGGGGATAAGAGGTGGGAATCCAGTGAAGAAGTGGAAGAGTTGCCCTTAAATATGAAACAGACACCTCTTCCATTGTAACAGATTTGGTTGTGTGAGATTTTGGAAGTTCTTTTCATCTTCTGCATGCTTCCATTTTCTCAATAAAGTAGGAAATTAGATCACCTCCTGAGAATGAAAATGGGGGGAGAGGTATTGGAGGTTTGAGGAGAGAGGTGGAGATGTGACATAGTTTTCAATGGGAGCTGGAGAGTGAATATCTAGGGAAATCCTTTGGTTGCCAGGCAACTACAAGGACCCACTTGTGGTTAGTGGCCATGAATTTAAAGTGAGACCAAATATTGTGGTTTTGTATTTTCCTTCAGCCACATTGCAGTTGCAGGTGCAGAGCAGGGAGAGAGGTGAACTTATCCAAGTTTGGGGTTTTGCCAAGTAAGTATGCAGATGCGAGAAGGGCAACAAGTTGGAGCATATGCAAGGGAGTGATTATGATGATTGAGTATGGAATGTAAGCTCAGTAAGAAGGGAGAGAGGACATCAATGGGGTGAGGAAATATGAAGAAATAGTTGGATCAATGGAGGGGAAGTCTCATGGGGTCAAAAGATGGTTGGGGTCACTAGTGGGAGTGAGCTGGACAGATAGGATAGGAGATGCTAGTTTCCTATCTAGCCTTGCAATGAGACATTGAAAGTTTTGGTAGAAAAATTGGTAATGACCAGGTCTAGGGTGTGATCGTGATGAAATTGAGTGGCTGAGGTGGGGCTGGGACAGACAAGATCAGGAAAGGAGGTCAAGGAACTGAGAAGCTAGAGGTAGAAGACTCTTCCTCATAGATGTTGAAGTGGCCGTGGTGGTATTAGTAGAAGAGGTTGTGGTTGTGGTGGCAGCCCCAACAGAGGTAGTTGTTATTGGGAGGAAGGAGACAAGTGCAGCTCTGTGGGCAGATCAAATGTCTCCCCTTCAGACAACTCTTCTCTGACCATGCTGACCTTCTCTGACCTCCCCTTCCCATCACTGTGCATCCCATGACTCTATTTCGTTTTCTTCTTCTATTTCATTTTCATCACTGTCTGAAAATGTCATAGTTATTCAGTTATTTTCTTCCTTATTGTCCATCTCTTCCACTAGAATGCAAATACCATGAATTTGTCTTCTCCAGTGCTTTATTCTCAGGGCCCACACAGTGCATTTAATAATAGGCAGTTAGAAAGTGATGGGAAAAAGAATGAATGAGTTGTATCATGAGTGTGCTGCCTCCTCAGCATACAGGAGGATTCTTTATGAAGCCTTTGGAAAGTTGGGTGAACAGAACACATTTGGGGAGGGTGACCCTGTGTCAATTGGGGATGAGAGGCTCGGTGAAGGGGTTTTGTGAAGGCAGAGTACCCAGTTATGAGTCTTCAATTTCTATAAAGTGTGGCCACTTTCTTTCCTTCAGGAGAGTGGTGGGGGTTACATGTTGAATGAATATAGAATTCACCCAAGTGACTTCCCCTGAACAGCCCATTGAGGATTCAATCTTAGTTCCCCGCCAAAGAATGTGTAGCAGTGGAGGAGTAGTGCAATCTTGGGCTGCTCTCCAACCTGCAGAATGTTGCCTTTCCTCCAGGGCTCTGTCTCTACCTTTCCACATTCCATTCTTTTCTCCATCGGCTCCAATCAGGCTTCCATAATCCCTCACCTCTACTGAAATAGCTCTTGTCAAGGACACCAGTGACCTCTGTACCCAATTCAGCAGTCATTCCACTGCCTCTACCTCAATGCTCAGCAGCAGCATTAGACACATCGAGAGCTCCCTCTTCCCTGAAACATTTTCCTCTTTCAGCTGCTGTGAAGTTACCTCAGGTTTTCCCCCATCTCACTAGCTCCTCCTCCTCCTCTGCTCAACCTCTAAATATGGCAATCAGGGCTTCAAGGCTCAGTCCCTGGTCCTCTCCTTTTCTCTGCCTTCATTCTGTTTCTGTCTGTTTCCCTTGGCTTCACCTCTCTGCTCCCTTGGCCTCAACTGCCACAACTCCCATCTACTGACAGCTCTTCCTACACCAGAACACTTTTCTGGGCTCTAGACTGCAGCATTTCCATCTGCCTACTAGACATCTCCTCAAACTCAAAATGTCCAGAACAGAGCTCTTCATCTTGCTTCCATCCCCTCACCAAATCTTGTACTCTGTCTCTCCATCTCTTTAAATGGCACCAGCATATATTCTGTTGCTCAGGCTAAAACCTAGGAGGCATCATTGACTCCTCTGTCTCCTTTGCTCACCTCCATATACAAATCTTTCATGAAGCCCTGTCAGTCTTACCTTCTAAATATCTCATGAATCTGTCCACTTATATTCATCTCCACCCTCGTCCAAGCCAACATCCTCTGTCACCTGGATGACTGGACCCATCTCCTAACTGATCTTTCTGCCTCCACTCTTGCTCCCCTACAGTCCACTCTCCCCACTGCAGCCAGAGCGATGGTCTTTTCAAAGTATAAATTGGACTGTGTTTCTTCCCCACTGAACACCGTTTAATGGTTCTTCCATTGTCATCAGAACATGAATCTCAAATCTATAACATGCCTGTGTCTGCCTCTCCGTCTCCCCTCCCATGACTCCTTCCCCTTCCTCAAACTCTGTGAACTTTTCTTGGTCCCTCAGATATGAGTGAGCTCTGGCTCTTCACATATGTTCTTCTCTCTACCTCACCTTCACCCTGTTGACCTTATCCTCATCCTTCATGCCACAGCTTAAATGCCACTTCCTCCAGGAAGCCTACTCTGACCCTTGCACTCAGCCCTCGGGGCCCTTGCTCTGTGTTTCCAGAGCTCTTGACATACTCTTCGTGTCACAGCATTGATCTAACTGCATTGTAACGGCCTATCTATTTTCCATCTCTCCATCTCGATTAGAAGCTCTGGAGGGCAGGGACCTCTTCTCTTTTGTTCCCTTCTGTATGCCATGTGTCTAGCTCATAGTAGGCTCTTTGCACCAGCTCATCCTTATACCAATATTCCTTACCCTCATCCTAAAAGTCTGGTTACTCATCCTTCAGATCTCAGGTTACAGGTCATCTCTTCATGGATGCTGTCCCTGAGTACGCTATCAGAGCTAGCCACCCAGTCACTCTATCACATCACCCCACTTTCATTCTCTGCATAGCACTTGCCACTCTTGGATATTTTCCTTGTTTGTGTGTTTCTTTTTTGTCCGTTTATTGTCTATCTTCCCCAGCGGGAATTTACACTCCATGGGAACAGTGACCTTGTCTAGTTTTGCCCCACATTGTAACATGGCATTCAGATTAAAGCTTGACACACGGTAGGATGAACATTGGATGAAGACATGTTGGAGGAATTGAATGAATGAACCAATGAATGAATGAATGGATGAATCAATCAATCAAATGTGACCCTCAGAGGAGAGCAGCAGTCCTCAAGTGGAAGCGATAAACTAAGTGAGGAGCCTGTGAAGCATCAGCAGGGGCCTAAGATAGGTCATCAGTGGTTCCCTCAGGGATATGGCCTACATTCTCGCAGCATGAATTGCCTCTGGCACTCATGAAAGGAGGACACTGGGGAAGGTCCTCTTTTTTTATTTCCAAATGGGGCAGACCCTTGATATGGAAAGAAGAAAAATAGCCCCCCATGGCCAGCTGAAGGAAGGCGCTGGCAGAGGGTGGCTTCTCAGAACTTTCGATGGGTGCTGGAGACTGGTTAATCAGTGACAGATAAGGCCTGGGACATAGATGTCATATGAACATTCATGAAAACCAGCATACCATTGGCTAGTAACAAGACCCAGGACAGGACTAAGCTGCCTGGATGTCTAATGGCCCTTTTGAAAAGTCTCAGCTTTTCTGGAGGGCAGTGAAGAGGAATATTGGCTAATAGTCCATCATTGCCCTGCTTCTAACTGTCTTCAACTCTCCCACCTCCCCACTCCCCAGCCCCATCCCTCATGTCCCCCCACCGCAAACCACCACCAGTAAGAACAGAAAGTCATCATTCCACCTCCAGAAGCTCTGCCCACAGGAACGCGTGCAACCTACTAAATCCAGCTCTTCTCTCCCATGAATACTAAGAAGTAAACCTAAAGAGAGCCCTTGCCAGCAGAACAGCACCCTTGCTCAGCATCAAAATAGAGGTTCTGAGCTTTTCAACAAACATTTCTGAAGCCACCCCCTTACTTTTTTTAAAACTGCAAACTAAAGAGCTCTGTCTCACAAAGAGCTCCTCCTCCCCCTCCCCCTTTGGTGGAGAACCATGCCAGCTTGGACATCTCCCAAGGACCAGATTTCTTATGCCAGACTTTTTATGAACAAAGCACAAGTTCCTTCCAATGTTGCCTGATTAATGGAAGTCCTGTGGGATTCGACCTTAGAGGATTCACACCCGAAGGCCACTCAATTTTTAAGTACTACCAGAAGAGACACTAAACTCAAAATATAAAGGCAAATGCCCCAAAGTCCCTTTTGCTTGCTATTTCACATATTTTTGTAGACAATTCGGCATATGATGTGCCCTCTGGTCCAAGAGACCCTGTGTGGTGCTGCCCAAACAACAGAAGACATAATTCCTACCCTTGAAAGGGTCCAGTGGGGCCAGACCACCATATGTGTTAGTGAAGAAACATGTAGTGCAGACATGTATGGCGTGACCAGCAATCTCTCTGCACCATTTCTGGTGAGTGGTCTGAAGCTCTCAGTTTTCCTTGGGGCCCCATGATACAAAAGATCTGGCTCCAGAACATCAGGACCAGGCCCCATCCCTCACCCAGGGCTGTCAATAACAGCTCAAGTTTAAATTCTGGTCCCTGGAGCAAGAAGAGCAGAAGAGCCTCCCAACTGAAACCAACCCCTCATCGATTCTTTGTTAACTAAGAGTCCATTGGAAAGCTCCAGCCGCACCCTCCCACACCGAGTCAGGGTGGGGTGCGAATCCAGGAGCACTGGGGAGAAATTTACACTTGTGGCTCCAGTCCTAATCCTCCTTGCTTCTTAGTAATCCACTTGATCATACTTCATCATGCAAGCACATTGGCTTCAATGGAAACTATAAATACAAACACGGATCTGAGCATCTCCCCCCAGAGGTCTGCATCTGAGACTCTGGCAGAGTAGAAATCAGTGAAGCAACTGTGAGCTCATGAAATGTAGACATTTGGTGTGGGAGGCAGTGGCTCTTGGGGAAAAAAAAAGAAAGAAAGGAAGAAAGGACAGAAAAAGCACAACTTGCTTAACTGGTTATCTTTTTGCTTCAGGGCTGGCCACACAATATCCCCATTGCAGAATGAGTTTAAGGAAAATGAGAAAGCAAAAATGTGGAGCAATAAGTAAGCATTTCATGGTTTTCAGAAACCACCAAACTCCAGATCCCCTCCACCACAGCAGTCCAGAGCATACAGGGAGACAAGAGCGACCACCAAATTGTTGACATGCCCACTGCCTCCACTGTCTCTCAACAATCCTGGGCCCACCCACAGCATACCGCATCCCGGCTCCTAGGGAACTCTTGCCCATCCAAACTTGACTGTGAGAAATGGAACTCAACAAAGGGCCCCCTCACCCCTTAGCTCATGCTGTCTTTAGACAAATGGGTACAATGCACCAAGCCACAGCAAAATCCTCTGCTAGCAGCTGTGAAGAGATGGGGAAATGTGGGAGAGGTGGTAAAGGCACTTGAAGTATGGGAGCAGTCCCTAAAGAGGGAGGAGAGAGCCACACGCTGAGTGTTTCATTTTGTGAGAAGTCAAATGGCCCAAATGCTGAAAACATGCACCAAAATCCCAAAAGGTGTTTCCAAAATATAACCTTGACTCCCAATTCCGTGGGTGAGGCTAACCTCTTTTTTACTGAAGAAATTGTAGGGAGAGCACCTTTTAGGAAACTACCTTCAGAACCTGCAGCCAATTCCTGGGGATAGCCTGAGTGCTAGACTGAACTTTTTAAAAATTGGCCAACATTTGATCCATGGCCACTAGACAGATGTTCTGACAGGGCTGCACCAGTTTGGGTCCACAAAGAAGGTGAAGGGGATTTTCTCAGGTGTCACATAACTTGGCTCTAAAGAGTAGCCCCCGTGATGTCCAGCACACTGGCAGCAGCATCGGAATAAGTGTGCAATCTCCCAAGGGAACTTCTTGGAAGGACAAGACTCATTTAATAAATGTAAAAGTTCTGATGTCATTTAATGAATATGAAAGCTCTGATATGCTTGTTAAAAATCAATCTCTACTTTTTTGTTGTGCCATGTGGTTGGGGAGGAGGGGAAGAGGAGGGGGGATGCAACTAATTCACATGCTCTCTTCCTGGCAGGGGGAGGGGTGAAGGCTTCAGTGTAGGGCTTGGCAAACTTTTTCTGTAAGGGCCAGACAGTAGATATTCTCAGCTTCACGGGCCATATGGGCTCTGTCACATAGGCTCAACTCTGCCTTTGTAGTGTGAAAGCAGCCATTAGCAATATGCAAACCAATGAGCATGGCTGCCTGCCAATAAAACTTTATTTGCAAAAACAGCCCCACCGGATTTGCTCTGTGGGCTGGATTTGGTCAGCGGGTCATAGTTTGCAACCCCTGCTCTCTGCAAAGTGAACACTCATCTGCAGACTTCTTGTTCAACATCTCCAAAGAACTTGCTGAAAGGTAAAGGGACAAGCAGAGGTCCCCTGGCTCCCATAATCGCTTCTCTTCAACCATTCTCAGTTTAATCCCATGATGTCATTCTGAAATGCAGTGGGTCATTGACAAGGTCACATTACTCAGAGAAAAACAGGATGTTTGACACCTAAAATATTCAGAACTCATCTCTGCAAAAATGCTCTTATATAATGGGAAACAAGGGAAAAGGGAAGGCAGCAATGGGCGGCTGAGCAGAGACAGCCACTCAGGGGAAGGCGCACTGGGCCGGGGCTCAGATGGCAGGCCTGCTGCCCGGAGAGCACGTCTCTGCTTGCAGCTGTCACTCCAGCCGGGAGATGACTTCATTTCAGCTCCCCGCAAATAAAGGGGTAATAATCTCTCACTTGGGAGAAATACCACATGGTAGATGCTTTGAAAAGTTGTAAGAAAAGTATAAAGTACTTAGGGGGAAAAAGCTACTTCCCAAAGCGTGAAATTTGTCTAGAAAAGGATCAGGCAGTTTCTTTGAAATACCATAGCTTCCTAGAAAATCGAGTCTAAACCAGCGGGATTTGGTAACAAGAGGGGCATTATCAAAGCAAATCTACGGGGAGATCGGTTTCTTGTGTTTACATACCTTTGGGGCAGCTCAAATCCCCAACACTTATTCACAATGCCCTCCCATGACCTGCCCCCACGGAAATCTCCAACCTCAACACTCGCTACTCTCTATCTTGTAGTCCAGGCTCAAAAATATATAACATAACAACTTCTAATTCCCCAAAGGCCCAGGGGCATGTGGCTTCATGCCTCTAGGCCTTTGCTCATTGGGGTTCCTTGTTCTAGAAGGCCCTTCTAGCCCTTCAAAATTCAGCCTCCTTGCCCGTTCCCTGACCCTCTCAAATGTGTTCAGCATCTCCTCTTCTGTGCTACCTTGGGATCTTGTACATATTTCTCCTGTTGTACTTACCACACTGTCAGCCCATTTATTTGATTATATGATGATGTCTCCACCACAGCGTGAGCTCCTTGCTGTCTGATTCGTCTCTGGAACCCCGGAGCCAAGATAGTGCTGGGCTCATGGGAAGAGCTCCATAAACATTAATGGAATTGGATGTCCAATAGTGGGGGCACCTTACTTGCCCAGGTGTTCTCTTTTGAACCAGAGCTGTATTTCCAGGGCTAGCTTAAGTTAGGGCTCCAGGTTAAGGTCTCTAGAATACAATTGTCTGTAGCCTTGGGTTCCTCAGCACGAGGCTCCAGTCAACTGAGTCTCTGGCATAGCTCTTTCATGAACTTTCTCAACTAAACTCTTACACACCAAGACCTCCAGTTACTGAGAGTCTTCCAGACAGTTCCTTCTTATCCTTCAGGTCTCGTCTTCAATGTCTCCTCTTCTGAGCGGCTTTCTCTGACTCCCCAGTCTCAGGTAGGTCTCCCCATTTCTCTGTCTTGGCACACTGTTCCTTTGCTTTCTACCACTCATCACAATCTGTAATGATTTATAATATTTCTTTACTTGGTTATTGTCTGCCTCTCTCACTAGAGGTTTAGCTCCACGAGGACAGGGAGCATCTGTCTCGTTCACTGTTGTAGCCCTGGCCTAGCAAGGGACTTGGCATTTAGTAGGCATTCAATAAACATCCGTTGAACGAATGAATGCTGTGAGGTCTGAGTAACTAACACACCTGGAATGCCTCACACAGGACCCTTTGCCTGTAAGCCTACTGTAAATGTTCTCTTTATCAACACCTCTTCCAACACGTTAATCCCAGGAACCAACTCGGATAATGAAGCCATACTCCCCCGACTCCAGTGCTTACAAAAATGCCTCCCTCCACCAACAGACAAATGTAAAGGGAGACAAATGCCAAAAGGAAGGCAATTATCATCTTTCCTGTACAAATAAGATGTGTGCAGAAGTTGACAGCATTCATGTTTCCTTCAACGGCAGCAGAAGCTAAATTCCCCACAGCTTGAGCAAATGGAAAGACCAGAAATGTTCACACATAACCTTAAAAGTGGATCTGACTGCAGAGTGAGACAAGCCTGGGTTAGGAGATTATGCCCATATAAGGCCCGGCAGGCAGCTCCCAGTGGAGCCTGAGATAATTTGGCACCTCTCCGCAAAGACCAACAGGATTGCTTTCAGGGCTTTGTTCACAAATAACCCCAGATCTGCCGTCTACATTTTCATCTGAACATTTGAGGAAAAACCTAATACCACCCCAAACATCTCAGGCCTCAAAGATTCTTGAAAGAAGTGCTGAAAATAACTCGAAGGTGGCCATGATGGAAATGCTCATTCGAGGCTCCCTGCAGATCTCCCTGAGTTGCTAAGAAAGAGTCTGGGACAGGAGGACAGGGCTCTGGAAACCACCCGAGTTCAACCATGGGCTGAGACCCGCTTCCTTCTCTGCCAGTGATCTACAAGGCCAGGGGGTCGGCAAGCTCTTCCTGTAAAAAGCTAGATAGCATTTTTGACTTTTTGGGCCATAAGGCCTCTGTCAGACTCCTCAGCTCTGTCACTGTAGTGGAAAAGTCTTAGACCATACGTAAATGAATGAGTGTGGCTGTGTCTCAATAAAACTTTATTGATAGACACTGAAATTTGAATCTCACGTAATTTTCATGTCATGAAATAGTCCTCTTTTGATTTTTTTCAACCATTTAACAACATAAAAGCCATTCTTAGGTCTCAGGCAGTATAAATACAGGCAGTGGGCCAGACTTGGACCGTGGGCTGCAGTTGACTGACCCCTGCAGTGGGCAGTAATGCCCAAAGAACACAGCTTCAGGCCGTTGGACACACTTGGATTTTTCAAGCTTACTTCTGCCACTTTCTGGCTAGGTGACTTTGAGCAAGTCAGTAAAATCTCTGAGCCTCAGTTTCCCCATCTGTGCAGACCTCCCTGCCAGCCCTGGAATGAGTATTCAAAGGGATAATGCATGGGAAGCGCTCAGTACAGTTCTTGGCGCACATAGTAAGCACTCAATAGATGTTAGCTGCTGTGATCTGAAATTCCCTTTGATTCGACCTGGGATTCTCTTTTCTGATAAACCTAGTGCCTAGCACAGTCTCTGGCACACAGTAGACACTCATGAATTGTTTGTTAAATGAATGAATGAGTGAATGAAACCCCGTTGAAATGCAGCAACTGATACTTTCACTCACTAGCTACCCGGGCTGTCAAGTTTCAGTCTGCCTCACTTCCAAACTTTTAGTTTGGCCCAGTGTCCTGGTTGGGCCATCACCGGGGACAAATGGTTAGGGCCAGACTTTGTACAATGTCAAGAGGTGCCTGTGGTAGGTGCTCAATAATTGCTTGACAAATGAAGGAATGAATGGACAGCTATTGTCTAAGTCAAGCCCTATGGCTTTTGAAGTCCAAGAAAAGAGATCACCCTCCCCCCATGCCTAGGGCTCATGATGCTGGGGGGTCATTAGGATGAGGGAGACCCCTCTGTAAGTCTACTTGGGGAGGCAGAAGGTCATCGTACAGCACTACCTGTTTGCCTTCTTCTCTTGCCTTCTTCAGCTGGTCCCTGAGGAGGCTGGTGGCCTGCCCACCACCTGCTTCCCTAGGAGACGCAGCTCCCACACAAACAAACTGTTTGGGGCTTTTTTGAGCCAAATGGCTGTCTGCATACACATCCTCATCCAGAGGGCCATTGCTCCAGCTGCTAAGGTAAAAGAGGGGTTAGCCAGTGATTCATGCCCATGTGCTTCATGGGGGGAAGCCATTTATTTTTATATAAACAGCATATGGTATTCATCTACCCCTCACAAGGAGGCTGTGGGGATTCCTGGCACACGGGTAATTTTAAGTTTCAAAGTTTCTCCTGGGTCCTGGAAAAAAAGCTGCAGAAAACATAGCGAAGGAAATCATCTTGAGCCACCCACAGCAGTCTCTAAACCATGGAGAGCATCATGGGCGGATCAGAGTCTCCAGCAAAGGCCTCCCTGGAGAAAGGCCCAGCAAGTCCAAGCCAGGCTGATACAGCATTACTTTCCCCACCCAGAGAAACAGCGCCGGGATCAACGAGCACACTGTGCTCAGCAGCTGCCTGCTGGGAAAGCCTCGGCCTTGGGCGACACGGAGAAGGGGCCTGTGGGCTATGTGAGCACTGACAAGACCCTTCATGGCTTCCAGCTTTCCTCCAGAGGAAGGCTTGACTTGGCTCCGACTACAAATACTGTCAACCACATCATAGCTGTTTCACAAAAGTGCTCAGAAAATGGAAAATATTAAGGGCATTTGTGGGAACCAAGAAGGAGCCAAACACAAGCAGGGCATCGTTTTTTCCACCACCAAAGAAGCCACCTTCCCAAGTCTTGAAGAGGCAGAAAGACAAGTCAGGGGGCCTCACACCCTTTGAGTAGGCCTCTGTAAATTCCAGGAGGCCTGCAGGAGTCTGCATCTCAGAGCCTGCTTTGGGCCTCTGAGCCCATGGCACCAGCCTTTTCTTATGATGAATAATAGTGATAATATCCATCACAGCTACAATTGATAGAGTATTCACTGTAGCCCAGGCACTGTACTAAGTAGCTGTGTGATCTTGGACCTTCACTGAACCTCTCTGAGCCTCAATTTCTTGCTTATCTATAAAAGAGGGATGGTAATAGTGCTTAGCTCAGAGGGCTGTTGTGAGGATTCAACAAGGCAATGTGTCTGAAGTGCTTAACCCTGGCCCTGGCCCATATTAGGTACTCAGTGAGTGGCAACTATTATTATTATCCCATGTGAAAAATACCAGATGATTTAGGATCAAAGAGGAAAATGAGAGCAGTCTTAACTCTGACTCCTGCCTTCCCTCACCCTCACTCTCCTCACCTTATCCTAGCTCTTAAACACGCATCTTTTCAATTTTTTCCCAACTCCCAGTAGGGCAGGCAGGGCAAGAGTCGACCTGGTGGTCGAGAAGCATGAACCAATCACTCAAGGGTCTGTGTGCCCATCAACAACAACTCTGAGCAGGCTGCTTCTTTCTTCCTCCCTGCCAGGTCCGTTTTCTGCATTTTTCATCTCCTTGACGATACAGCTTTGGCCTGGCTCCACAGGGCAACGCATGAGACATGCCATAGCAATGTGAAAAGCGGTTCATTGGCTAGCTTGCTAGGCTGTGTAGCTGTGAGTCAGAAGTGCCAAGGCATTTGAAAGCAAAATCCACCCCTTCTGTCATGGCCACCAACAATAATGCCCCAAAAGGTATTTTTTCCTTTTTTCTTATGAGGGTAAAGCAGAAGAGAAAAAACAATGAGTGACACATATGTGGCAGATAAACAAACACATGGATACAGAGAACAGATTAGTGGTTACCAGAGGGGAAGGGGGTTGGGGGTTGCGCAGAAGGGGTAAATGGGAACATATGTATGGTGACAGATAAAAACTAGACTATTGAGTGTGAGCACGATGCAGTTTATACAGAAGCTGATATATAATAATGTACACCTGAAATTACACAATGTTATAAACCAATATGACCTCAATAAAATAATTTAAAAAAATGACTTGATCTTCGAAAAAAAAAAAAATGCGTGGCAGCAACCAGTCCAATGAAGGGAATGTTTCATCTTGGTTTATTCATTTCTTCATTTGTTACAGTCTTAGTGTCTACTCTTTGCTGAGTGACATGCCACAGGCATGGGAAAAATGAGACAACGAAGACAAGAGTGCCTGTGGCGGAGGGACTCACTGTCTGGTGGGGGAGATGGACAAAATAAACGAGCAGTTCTAATGGGCTGTGGAAAGTCTCCACGGGAGAGGAGCACAGGGTACTGTTGGGCCCCAGAGAATGGGCACCGAGCTCATCCTGGGAGCGTGTTTGTTTTAGTCTGAGCAAAAGCCAGCAACAACAACAAAATAGAGGCTTTGATGAAAACAAGTTGAACTCAGCAGCCCAGGAAACCGAAGGCAGAGGGCACAGGGCCTGCAAAGACAGCCTGCTTCTATTTCTCGTCCATTCTGAGCCTGCTGATTAGGCTCCTGCCTCTAACCCTCAAGAAAGAATTAATCCTTAAGAAAATGCTCACAATATTAAGTTACAAAATCAAAATTCAAAATCCTGTATACAGTAGGATCCCAATTTTGTACATTTATTTCTGTATGTGGAAGTGCATACGCATAGAAAGTAAAAAGACTGAAAGGAAATCCATCAAAATGTTAACAATGGTTATCTTCGGGAAGCATGTTTATTCTTGTTTCTTACTGAAATGTTTTAATTTTCCTACAATGGACATGTATTAAGCTTTATTATCAGAAAAAGAATGTTAATTTTAAAAGCGAAGAGGCTGCAAAATGCTACATGCTGTATGATTCTGTTTATATGACATTCTGGAAAAGACAAAACTATTGGGACAGAAAACAGGTCGTTGGTTGCCGGGAGCCTGGGGTGGGGACACAGGGGAATTTTCTGGAGTGAGGAAAATGTTCTGTTTCTTGATTGTAGTGATAGCTACATGACTGTATGTGTTTTTCAAAACTCACAGAACTGTACACGAAAAAGAAGAGATTTTACTTTATATAAATTGTTCCTCAATAAATCAGAGGGTTTTTTTAAAAGTTAGAGTCTGGATCATTTCTCCAGTTCTATTATCTCTGGAGAATCCAATGGACCTAGGAAGATAATGAAAATTTTGGAGTGCATGATCTCAAAAGGAAGATTAAAGAAACAGATAAAGGAAATTTTCATATTCCTGTCAGTCTCTTCACGTTCAGCCTTAGATGGCTGGGGCTTGAGTTTTGTTTTTCCGTTCTTTGCTCCTTTTTTAAAAGTCATTTGAGACCAGGATTTATGTAAAAGACATAGTTTTTCTTGATCTTTAATGAGGTGACTTTAGTATAAATTCAAGTATATGGTTTACAACTGGAGTGATATCTTTATGAAACATTTACATCTGTGACAACACGTAATAAAACTTTTTATTGGAAACATTGCATGTATGGTTACAACAGACTGTCAAAATAATCCCCCTTGGACCAGACACATCAAAAATTGATCATTTTTCCTGCTGCTTTTGTCAGTATCATATCTAAATTCAGTCTGATGGGGAATCAAGAAAAGGGCAAGCCAATGACATTATTTTCTTTATGAAGATTGGGGTTTTCATGTACTGCAAAGGACATGACAAAAAGACTATCTTAGAGCAGGAAACTACGTGAGCCAGAAGCTGGCAAGAAATTAAGATTATCTGTAGAAGGAAAGAGAGATGCCTAGACACAGATTCTCCTTCATACATAAGGATAGGTGCTATAATTCCCATCATGAATTACCAGGGTGGACGTTATTTTTCAAATTCAGTCACATCATTTGAATATTTGAGACTGCTTTATGCTTTATTTAATATAGAATCAGATCATTGACCATAAGTACTGACATTAGATGCTGTATAATTGAGGTAGAATCTGAAGCTACCCTTTTATCCCTTCCCTGGGTTAACAACAACAAGAGAAATTTACATAACAGATCAGTGTTAATGGGAAGGAGGTGGGCAACCGGCTCAATACAGAGAGAAGAGTTGTCCCAGTTACTTTTTAATTTACCTGTAAATTCTTCTGTTTCTTCTTAGAAGTGGCTCCAAGTGCGTGGTACGGAATCTACTCGTACAGATGCTCCTGGTTCAAATAAAATCAGTTGAGAAATCACAGAGAAATACCGAAAATTAGAAAAATATCTAAATGATTGATCCTGGTAAAGGGCATAATGAAAATATGGCATGGAGTTCTCTACAGAAAAAAATGGCCATGTTAGTCTATTATATTTACAAATTACGAACTTTGAGCTGCAGACTCATATAGCCAGTGGCCTACTGGATGTCTCCACTTGGATATCCCAAAGTACCTCACCCTCAACGTGTCCAAACCTGAACTCCTTCCCTTTCCTTCTCCCCCTGATTTGCTCTTCCTGGATTCCACATCTCGGTGAATGGAACCACCACTCACCAGTCACTTGGTCCTCAAACTTGGGAGTCATCCTCAACATCCCACTGTCCCTCACTTCCCATATCCAAACACCTATTGGTCTCCCCTAAGCCTGCTTTTGCCATTCCCTTACTGTCGCCTTTGGTCAGTGATGTCTTCATATTCCTGGATCCAATGGTTGCTCTTCTGTCTTTGTATTACTTGGTCTCTTTACTGATTTTGCCATTATTTACCATCCCTTCCTTATGAAAATTCCTTTTCTCCCTTGATACCTGTAACACCATTCTCTTCTTGTTTTCCACCAATCTCTCTAGTTATTCCTTCCCAGTCTTCTTTTATTCTACTTTCCCTTTAAATGTCACTGGTTTTGCTTCTTTTGATTTGGTTTTGGGGGTTTCTTGGTATTTTTTTTCTAGGACTCTTTCTAGTATACACTTCCTCTTGCTGATCTCATCCACTCCCAAAGTCTAGATCTCTCTCCTGTGCTTCAGGATTATATATCTAACTTATCCTCTAAGGCTCAATTCGACACCACCTTCTTCAGGAATCATAGAATAATAATTCATCTAATCACAAGCCTGTCTCTACCACTAGACTATGAGCTCCTTGAGGGCAGGAACCATGCCTTATTCACGTCTGAATTCCCGGTACCTAGGGTAGGCACTCAGACAAAGTTTGCTGAATGAGTGAATGATTAGTAGAACCAAGTAATTGGTCTCCTATGAAAGGTAGAGGTTTGAACACCACTCCTGACATCCCTACCAGTGGGTCATAAGGATTAGAACTCAACTGGGTAGAGTACAGTATAATGAGAGCAAAGTTGCTGGCTCCATCATTACACAGACCAGCCAGCTTTGTCCTGGATGGTAACCATAGGCCAACTGTGAACTCTGACCAGCCATCTGGAAAATGTAATGTTGGTCATCAAGAGAAGTGGGTGAGAACACAGAATCACTAACCCAAATGGTGGTAGGGTCTACCCCCAGCAAATAATCTTCCTCTCTCAGTATTGTCTCCACCTGAGCTCGCTTTGTAGGGCAAGATCGGTGTTGGTGCAAGAAAACCTTGGTGAGAGGGAGAGGAGACTTTTCTTCTTCCTCAGTGTTCTCAGGGGCTACACATCTAACCCCACCTGCTACTGGGAAAGACTAGGGTGAGCCAATAAAGTTTTCTTTACAGGTGAAGGGCATACTTCGTGAGGTTCTGAGCTGAATGTACATTTTTAGGTCAGCACATAAGTCCTACAATTTCTGGGTGGAGAAATAAAATCCTGCTGAGGAAAGAATGTAATCATAGGTTAATATAAAAGCAATTATAGGAAATACCTATCAGAACGAACATTACATTTTTAAAAAGTGACACCTCTCTCTGGATCGTCTTTCTCTCAAGGTAGTTCTGAAGTGACTTTTCCCAATGACTCCAGAGGCAACGAAGACCATTTTGGAAACATTGGCTGGGCGAGCTGGTGACTCACACCTCAGATGAATTAATAAAAGTTAAGAAAACAAAAACCAGATGTTTCCTCCATCTTAATATAGGCCTCTATGGTTTCTTTGGTCAGTTACACTGTCAATTGCTGATTTCCTTCTATTGAGGCAAAAATCAATTTTTAAAAAGTTTGAGTCCCTGCATATTTGATGAACTCTGTCCCAACAATCGCTATTTGGCTCAAACTTCCACAAAGACTGCAGCTCGGCCCCGACTGTGTCAGCAAGCTAATGGCACACAGTGTTTGAGAACAGCATAGCAGACGGCTTTGGACGCTGGACTGGATTTGCTAGAGAACTCTTGCAACAGCCTTTGAGGAGAAGCACAAAGTGAAGCAGTCCCCTTGTTTGCACGTAAACCTCCACAGAACCAGAAAGGGTCTGGCCAACTAGCCGTGGCTTCCTTTCCAGATCCGGTACTCATTTCTTGGCCCTTGACCCTCCCAGAAAATGCTAAGAACTGCATTTTAGAGAGCTCACAACATATATTTTCATTCTTCTGGCCAGACCAGTGAAGGATACGCCAAAATCCAGAGTGACACTTTTAAAAGTTTCCTAATAACACCACCCATCGTTCTCTGAGAACTTTGGAAGCTGTCTGCTTCTTGTAAGGAGGGAAAATAATGTATTTTTCCCTCCATCTATTGTACTTTGACTACAGTTCCTCCAGACACCACCCATAACAGAAAGCTCCAGATGTTCCTAGGTTATAATGGGTGAATAGAGTACAAGTCCTGGTGTTCTTCAAACTTTCATCTTCTCCCAACTTTCTCGTTTGGGTCCCTTCTCCTACCCCTCTTTTTCCGATTAGGCTTCATCTTCCCTTACCTAAGGGATCCAGAGGCAAATTTAGATTTGTACTTTACTCCTACATCTCAACTTCTTTGTTGTAAAAGGTATTTTCTAAAATTGTAGCTACTACCATTCCACCCACCATTTGCTCAGCCCAGATTATGGGGAATCATTGTACTCTGCCTTCTCACTCATTCACTACATCTAGTCACCAAGTCCTGTTGAGTCTACCGACTAAATGTCTCTTGCACCTGTTCCCTCCTCTCCATCCCCACTGACATTTCTCTAGTCCTGGCCACAATCTCTCTCACCTGGCTCAAGTGTCTAATCATCATCTCTGTGTCCACTCTTGCCCCTGTCTGGATAATCCATCCTTCCCACTGCAGCCACAATGAGAGTGATCTTTCTAGAACCCAAATATGATCATGTCTTTCATATACTGCCACTGCCTGGTAATCTATTGGGCATGGTGGCCTGGGAAAATTCCTTACACCAGTGAGTAATGTGGAAGTGCTGGTTAAAACTAGGCTAAAGTCACAGAAATGGCAAAGCCCTCCTCAGCCTCCCGATCTTTCCCTCAGCTGCGCATTTATCACCTGGACTTTCCTCCGTCATGGTGCCATACTGTTTGTATACTTGCTAATCTTCCCCACTGGACTGTGGACTCTGGATCTTGTTCAGTTCTGTATCTGCAGCACCATGCACAGTGCCTTGCACAGAGCAGCCATTCAAAACTAAATAGTAACAGAGACAACACCCTCTCCCTCAAAGGCAGTGTGTTAGTTACCTATTGCTGCCGTAACAAATTACCACAAATTTAGGGGCTTAAAGCAACACCCACTTGTTATCTTATGGTTCTGTAGGTCAGAAGTCTGATATGATTTCACTGAGCTAAAATCAAGGTGTTGGCAGGGCTGTGCCTCTTCTGGAGGCTCTAGGGTAGAATCCGTTTCTTTGCCTTTTCCAGCTTCTAGAGACTGCCTTCCTCTCTTCAAAGCCAGCAACGTAGCATCTCTCTGACCTTGCTTCTGTTGTCACATCTCTCTCTCTGAACTCAGTCAGGAAAGGCTCTCCAATGTTGAGGGCCCATGTGATTAGATTGGGCCCACCTGGATAATCCAGGCTACTTTCCCCATCTCAAGGTCAACTGATTAGCAACCTTAATTCCATCTACAACCTTAATTCCCCCTTGCCATGTAACCTAACATATTCACAGGTTCCAGGGATTAGGGCATGGACATCTTTAGGGACCATCATTCTGCCCACCATAAGCAGCAACAGGTCAGGACCTGAATTCCATACAGCAACCCCTTTCCAATGCTTTTCACACAACTGCAATGCTTTTACCTAATTGCCTGCAGTCACTTTTAGGTTAAAACCATGATTAAGTCACCCCTGTGTCCCCAGTGCCTGGCCCAGGGCTCAGCCCATGTGAGGTGCTCATTGTTGACTGGAAGTTAGTAAGTAAAATATTGGTTGCCTGGAATTTATAAATATCAACTTCGTTCCTCTTAGAAGATGGAGCTTTGATTGTTGAGGTTTCAAGAAAGTGTTAAAAAAAATTCTGTAGCACAATCAGGTGGTCCAATTACCATTATCTTGCTTTCTCACACTAAACCAGCTCTAAGATTGAAAAAACAGGCATCTTCCATTATCTGACAGAAGTCTTCCAGATTTTTCAGATGAAAAAACAGCTCACATGCTTTTTGCCTAGTCCACATGGGAACACAGCTGTATAGGAAATTCAAATGAACAAAAGAAAAAAATCATGCAATAAACCTCGTGACTCCCAAAGCAACCAAGAATTGAATACTTCTCAAGCAACTTTTGAAGGATTAGTATTTACACTGTGAACCACTTTAGTTCCAACAAATCTGGAGAAATTAAACCTTGTTTCCAAGAATCGCTCGCGGAGCCTTCAATGCATTTTTCCATCACTGCAAAAGAAATAACTTGCACAACTAAGCTGTGTCTCTTTAGTGGGACCCAGTGCCTATCAGATAGAACCAAATGGAAAATGAGCAGATCTAGTGTCCGAGTGGGACACCAAGGGCAGGACTCCCAGGCCGCAATTGCAGTATGGGTGCATGGTAAAGGAGAGGGGTTCTTTCACTCGGCAGACAGAATTGGCCAGAAACTGTCAGGTCTCATGGATTTCAGGCTCCAGCCATGACAGCCCCAGCTAAGCTAGTTCTCAGAGTTCAGTCTTCACCGTGGCAACTGCTTGGGACACCTCCAACTTGCTGAACTGGAGATACCAAAGGAAAGCAGCCCAGAGTAGAAGCATGGTCTGCAAAGAGTTTTCCTTGTTTTATTTATATAGCACCTCATCAGCAAAACCTTATGGAATACTCAACTTCAGTTTCAAGAGTCTTCTGAATCCTGGTCAAAATGTTTCAGTGTACATCACTTCATCTGATTCCCCCGAACAGGCCTGGCAGCTACTTAGGGCTGGAATCATAATCTACTACCTCCCACAGTGCTGGCACATAACAGTAGCTCAATAAATGTTTACTGAGTCAGTGAACTGTCATCATTTTACAGAGGAAGAAACAGGCTCAGAGAGGTTTCAGTGGCTTTTTGAGAGTGCCCAGTGGCAGGCAGGGCTAGGACTCTGGCCTATCACTTCTCCTATCCCACCATGCTGGCCTTCCAAATCCAACTCAACATAGGTCAGGAGGACATTTCACTCCTTTTCAGCAAACATTGTTGAGCATCTACCCCAAACCACATCTTTCCACCACTCTTCCCCGTTCTCTGCCTGGCTGGCGCCTTCAGGCCCTGGTTCTAATGTTACCTCCTGAGCAAGGCCTCCCGACTAGTCCTCCCACATTCCTCCCACTGCCTCCTCACATCCATTACCCTCTACCACATTCCCGACTTGTCACTTATCCCAATCTCTAATTATTTTATTTGTGTGTTTGCTTATTTATGGTTGGCCTTCCCCGACTGGAATGTAAGCTCTGCCAGGGCAGGGGGCTGGCCCAGACTTTCTGGTGACAGTCAGCCCACTGTAAGATGACTGGGATGTGGCCACTGAAACAAAAAGCCAATGTGGTCTCAGGCACATTCATAAAAATGTCTAGAACAACAGACTTCTGGTGCATGTCTGGAAGACAGGAAGGGAATGGGATTGTTTAGCCTGGGAGTGGAAAGACTCAGGGGAGACATATCAGCTCCTCTTTTCAAACGTCTGAAGGCTGCAACCCGGAAGAGGGGCATGGACTTGCCCTAGGTGCACTGGGAGAGGACTGAAGGGAAGGAAGTTGCAGGGGCAGGTTTGGGTTCAAGGTGCTCCTTGTCATGACTGTTGCGTACTTACTGTCTTCCCCACTGATATGTAAGTGCTAAGAGGGTAACCTGCATCTATTTCATTGCTCACTATATGTATATAGTATATAGTACATGGTATGTTTGTCACTCAATACCTATTGGATTGAATGAATGGTGTTTGGAAGATTAATTATAGGTGGAGGGCTGTCACCGTTCACTCTGGGAATGCTTCTCCTCCTTACCAATCTTCATCCGGTTGACCCTCTTCTTTCTCTTGAGGTCTAAGCTTAAATATCACATCAGGAAAACCTTCCCTATTCCCTACCACCAGATTACAGTCCCCTCCCATAGCTTCCTGTACTTTTCCATCATAGCCTTTACGATTATTGTATTTGATGTTATTTGCTGATTAAGATAGATATTCCCCTACCAGAAGGCAGGCGTTCTTGCATGAATGATTCCTAACAACCCCATGAGATAGCTGTCAGCATCTCCTGTAGAATATGCTCTGTGAGAACAGGGACTGTTGTTGTTTGCTGCTATATCCACTGGGTGCGGCGTGAAGTAAGCACTCAAATACTTCTTGAACGAATGAAGTTTACAGCTAAGAAAGTGGAAAGGCTCAGCAAAGTCAAGTAACTGACCGACATTACATGATAAGCAAGCAGCAGAGCCTGCATTTGAACCCAGGTATGCGTAACTTCAAAGCCTGGGTTGTTTCTACTACACCAAACTATGTGGGCACAGAGCCACTGCTTGGGACCACAAGCTCTGCCACAAACATGGGCCCCTTCGTGAAAATATTTGGAAGACGGAGTGTGAGGGCATGGTGCTAGCTAGGTTGCCTTGTCCACGGGCTGAGAGACACACAGGAGGGCACTTCACTAAGAGTTCAAGACAATTCCCAACCAGAGGAGCCCATGTCTGGCAGCCAACAGTGCAACAAATGGAAAGACAGAGCTGAGCCTTCATACCCCACCCCGGTCTGATGACAAGCAGGTTGTGGGCAGCAGGATGGAAGTCTGCAACTCTCTCCATCGCCCTTCTAGTTATACTCAAGATGGGTCAGCCTGCCATTGGAGCCAGCAGAGTAGTGCTTAACAATCTAGGTTTTGGAGTCAAGACTGGATTTGGGTCCTGGCTCTGTCACTTACTAGCAGTTTCCTCATCTGTGAAATGAGAATGATAGAATGTACCCTCATAGCAGGAGTAGGATTAAATTAAAATGCAGATTAGAAATTACCTCATATACATATTGCCTGTATCTAAGAGGGGCTCAAAAAAATGGAAACCACTATAGTTATCATTTCCAATTTATTTCAAGCCTCATACCTCATACTGCATCATCTGTGTGGGGTACTTCCTATACAGGACATTATGATTAAGTCAAAACATCTAGACTTTCATCTCTTTACACTCCTGCATTGAGTCAGGTTAACAAACGTACTTGCTCAGATCTAATGTAGGGTTTTATTTGTGAATTAGAAAACATGAGTTTGCTCAAGAAAAGAGCCTGTGCCGTGTGAGCCCACCACCTGTGTCTCTTACGGGATCATGAACCAGGAAGCTTGAGCGCACGGCAACACAACACAATAATAGTGTGGTCGGTGCCACTACTCGACTAGACAAAGTTGCTGTCCACAAACTCTAACCTACAAAACTTCTCGTGTACAAAAAGAAAGACCTATCTTTAACTTGGAAGGACTGTTTGTGTGATCATGCTTTCCACCAAACTTGGAACTCCCTTTCTCCCTAACTGGATACAGAATTTACTCTCCTTGAATAATGGAACAGGCATTTTCATGACATTATCCATTACTAAGCTAAAAGGCAAATCAATGTAATCAGATGTAATAGAATCAGTGTAATAGAATTCAACTGCTTTGAGTTGCATTTCTTATACGGTCCAATTGTGACCATAAGCAAATACATCCAGCCTTACACATAAGCACCGAAAATTCGCCACCCCGTAAGTTAAGTTCTGTTAGGTTTCTGTTTGTTTCTTTTTTAAACATCAGTCTTCCCCCTTTCCCAGAAGGTATATAGGTAGAAAAATGAATGAAGTCAGTACCCTTTCCTTCTCACTAGAATAAACTGTGACTCAAATACGGTGAGTGGTTATTTGCAAGGCTATAATTTTTTTAATGACAGATTTTCCTAAAAGAAACCACTATAACATCTGTCCAAGTACTCCAAGGGAAAACAAAATATACATAAAGATTAAAAGTCTATCACTTTTAACAGCACATTGCCAAACACGGACAACTAGGATAAAATGCCAAGGAACCTTAAAAAATAACTTTAAAAGATGCAACGTTCAAGTCATTCAAACGTGTAGGGTCCACAAAGAACAGAAAAGCAAGTTCGAGAGCAGTTCTACTTGTGCATGATGGTAACTCAGACTGTACTTCACCCAAGTTCCTTCAGGTGGGTAAAACCAATAGACGGATGAGCAGAGCTTGTTTTTTTCTTCTTTGCTTGGAGATGTGCACACAGATTAGAGGAGAGGAGAATTTTCCAGATGCTGATGTAAGCACAGCAGGCTTGGTTCCCCTTTGATAAAGTACGAAGGCAGATAGAGTTGACTCAAGCTTTATCAGTTTCCCTAAGAAAAAGTCTTATGCATGCTGAAACAGACTGAATGGGGCATGCTAAGTATTTACAGCCATTTTCATAAAGTGAGCTCAGTAACCTGACAGAATAAAAAATGTAGTTGTTAATTTCTTGTATAACCTTTTACAACTTTAATAACTTCGTGGGTAAATGACGCTGAAGTTCAAAGCCCCTCAAACATACATTAACAAGAAATTACTGACTGCGTGAAGAGGCACACATCATATAAAATGCACACTTCAGGGGGTTCCTGCATAGCAGGAAAGTCACTACCACTACAGAACAAATGGCTATGCCAACAGTTAGAGCTGCCACTCATGGGTACGACAGTAGAATTCCCTTAAAAATCTCAAGGAGTGCTTACAGCAGCACAGATACCTTTGGGGGAATAAGAACACATTTTGTTTGAAAAGATATTTTTCATTGGAAAATTTGAACATCATGTAAACAAATCAATTTTTGAATTGGGTAAGATTTAAGGCAACGCTACTCAGACCTGAGGGGGAAAAACGCACAAAAGTTTCTATTTTTCTTCTGAAACATTAACAGGTGCGAATCAACATTAGAAAGTATCCCCCTTCCAAGTGTTCAATGCACCTTTAGGTATTTTCAGAATTATGAAATAGCATCCACTTTCATACTCCGAATATGAAATGGGAAATTGTTATGTACTCTTCCTTCAAAACTGTAAAAAAAAAAAAAAAGAACACATGGCAGCTTAGGTATTTCATATTAAAAAGTAACATGAAAACAAAAACGACTACAGCCAATACACACAAAGGAGCCCCCCTGCCTGTACAAGAAACTCTCCAGAGCACTGTATTTCTCTTCTGGCTGACTTTGGTGTAGTGTAGAACAAACATGGATTCATAAATTAACTTTTAACATTAACTACAGACTAACGAATGACAATTAGACACAGTAAGTTCAAAAATTTTACATTTTGCTCCTGTTTGGCTGCTCAAGAGCAGCGATTTAAATCGATATAAAAACTTCTGACCACAAAGCTTGCTATACAGATAAAGTACATAATCAAAAAGTAAGCAGCAATTGAGTTTCTTATTTAAACTTATCTGGTATAGAATATTTACATATTTGGGAAGAGAGATCTCCAAAACCACCATTCTCTTCACTCCCCTGCTGCCCTCAGCCCCTCGCCACCCGCCCCAGTCCCTCCAAATCGAAATCAAGCACCCTGAACTATATACACCTGTACTTTGGCTAAGCTGGCTGGATGTGACTCCTTCTGCGGTCTGGGTCTGGAAGAAAAGAAACAAAGTCTTGGAAGTCATTTACAGCCTTCTTTTCCAAACAGCAGTGAACTGTACTCAATGAATCTGTTCTTTCACAGCAAGAGGGCAAAGGGCCCCCGCAATTCACTCCCCAACCTGAACGGGGCAAGATCTGAACGCCATCAGCTTCTTGCACCACAACAGGCCACCAGAGAAAAAGGAAAGAAAAAGGTCACAACAAACGCAGCAACGATCAACACAAGTTTCCCAACAAAGGAACCTCTCCTCCCTGGGCTCCCCCAGAAATCACACTTCCTCTTTCCTCTCCCTCCCCTCCCACAAAACAAAATGAATTCACATCACAAGAACTTGGTACTCTGGTTAAGTGTAGGTAAATATAAGAAAGAGGAAATCTGTCACTTTTTATACTTTGAGACATAAAGCTAACGGAACACACAACATCACTGTGAAAATAACTTTCTAAAACAGATCCAGTCTACATAGTGCAGCCAATAAAACATAAAAGAATAGTTTGTTCACAATCTGCCTTGTACAGGATATTTATATTCTTTCGATGCCATATAAATAGCATTTATATAGCTTAAACATTCAGAGACATGCACTGGGACTTTTTAGGTAGTACGAATTTCTTCACAATCACATGTGCAAATTTTACAAATCACTAAGTGAGTATTAGTAAGCTTAGGCTGGACTGTGTCTTGTATTATCTAACAAATTTAATGGGGGTTCAGAATCATCCATAGGAAGAACCAGGCGTGTTCCCCGAATGACCAGTTCGTGGTCCCCAAATGCAAGCTCCCGATCCAAGGCATCTTCAGAACTGTTCCCCATAAATCTCCTAGGGGCACCGGATGTGGCTGACTCAGTGTTCACGGTAGAATCCCCATACGTCAAACTAATATCGCCGTCATTGAGAATAAGATCGGAGTCGTCATCTTTCAATTGTTCCTGGTTCTAAACGCAAATAAAATAAGTTTTAAGAATTGTTATGAAATTCAAGAAACATCTCCGATAGGAAAAATTTCAAGGATTCCCTGTTTAAAACCCTTCAGGGGTAGCCCGCTGCCCTCAGGATAAAGTCTAAAGTCCTTCCCTTGGCTTAAAAGACACTGTCTGACTTGGGGCTTCAGCTTCATCTAACACCACAGTCTGCTTCTCCAAGCCACCAGCCCCACTGTGTGCCTGCCAGACCGAACTGCTGATGGTTGCCCAAATCTCTCCTGCTATCTCTTACCTCCTGTCCCTCTGCCCTCCTTCACGGGCAGCCTACTTATCACTGAGGTCTTGGCTTAAAAGTCATTTTCTCCCGAAGTCTTCCTTGATCTTCCAAGGCTAGCTTAGGTGTCCCTCCTGCGTTCTCTCCTAGCATCCTGTCCTTAGCCCTCTCCTAGAGTGGCACCTGCCCCTGTATCATACCTGCATGTGTACTGGTCTTTCCACACACCTCCCTCCACTAGACTCTAAGTCCCTTCTTTGCTGGAGCCCAACTACCTAGCAGTTTGGGACACTCAGAGTATTCACTAAAGTTCAATTGATTATTGAATGGATTTATATAAATAAGCTTTTATTTTTGTATTAAGTGCCTAGAAATACAGTATCACCCAAATATATTGAACCCTCATTATATACTTGTCTCTTAGCTCACTAAGCGTTGGTTCTAATGGAAACTTTGTAGCCAAAAGAGTATAATTAAATAAAATTCTACAAAAAAGAAAAAAGTCAAGCATATATAGTGCCATTTTGGTAATGTATGTGTGCATAGAAAAGTCTGGAAGGGTATTCAAGAAAATGATGATAGTTAGCTCTGCATGATAAGATTACTAGTGATCTTTATTTTTCTGTACTGTCTGAAATTTTATGGTAATGAGTACATACTGCTCTTAAAAATCAGAGAAGTCTTTTTTCTAATGTAAAGAGTAAAAATCATTCTAAACACTCATTGATTTAGCAAAAAAAGTCTGTGACTAATACTCCTTGAGGGAAATAGAGCTGATAGAAACATCTTACTTCCAGCTCTCCTATCCTGTATGTTTGAAAAGTTTATATTTGTCTAAAATAGTTAAATAGATTGAAGAGCCTATTAGACAAAAATTTAAAAAAATGAATTTGCTGTTGCTGGAAATTTGCCTAAATACTCAAAGACAAAGACATGTGAATTAAAAACAAAACAAACTAACTTCACCAACCAGCCATAATCCCTTCCTGCCCAATCTCGTTATAACACTAAGTCTGACTGGTGTCTATCACTTAATTCAGCAACACTCACGACAAGGCTCTGGGGCACCTTGACACATCAGCAGGAGCTCGTCAGCGCCTTCTAATGTCTTTATTAAGTTTGAGGTTTGGGGCAATATCTACCAAATTTTAAAATGCATATGCCTTTTGCCCCAGCAATTTAATCTTTAAAATCTATTCTATATCTTTAAATACTAGGGTAAATTTACATGCACAAGGATATTTACTATAAGCATTGTTTGTAATAACAAAAAAGCAAAGGAAACAACTTAACGGTCTATCCATAGGAGACTGATTAAATCAGTCTTGGTATAGCCACAGTATGCAGCCATGAATAAAGAGAAGGTAACGGATCTCTTGTACTCATAGAAAAGGTATCCATGATGCATCATTGAGTGAAAAAAGTAAGTAGCAGGACAATACACTTATTATGATCCCACTGGTGTAAAACAATACTGAACAAAGCTGTTTGTATAGATAAAACACATCTGGGAGTATCTGCAATAAACCCTTAATAAAGACTGCCTCTGGGGGATGCAGGAGGGAGGAGGGTGGCTTTTGTTTTTCACTTTGTACATTCCATACTGTTTGAATATCTGGCCATAAGCAAGTTACTTTTATAACTAAAAAGGTAGTTAATGATGACAAAAAATAATATTCAAAATTAAGTTTCATGGTTGTTACAGGTTACATTGTACCCCCCCAAAAGAGGTTGAAATCCTAACTCCCAGCACCTATGAATGTGATCTTATATGGAAATAGGGTCTCTGCAGACAATCAAGTTAAGATGAGGTCATTAGTGTGGGCCCTGACCCAATATGACTAGTGGGTGTTCTTACAAAAAGGGGAAATCTTGGAGACAGACACACACACAGGGAGAACACCATGCGAAGATGAAGAAAGAGATCTGTGTGATACTTCTACAAGCCAAGGAATACCAAAGATTGCCAGCAAACCACCGGAAGCTGGGGAGAGGCCTGGAACAGATTCTCTCTCACAGTCCTCAGAAGGAACCAACCCAGCCGACACCTTGACCTGAGACTTCTAGCCTCCAGTTCTAGCCTCCAGAACTGTGAGACGATACATTTCTGTTGTTAGGCCATTCAGTTTGTGGTACTTTGTTATGGCAGCCCAAGGAGATGAATACAACAATGTTGTATTTTGCTATATTCCACAGGATACACAGTCGTTGGGGAATTCTTGGCTTCTGGTGATGGTGAGTGGGTCTCTGGAATCCAAGAGCCAAGCCTCACTGACTTAACCAGCAAAACTGGCTGAGCCCTCTGCACAGAGCCACGTGGGCACACAGGGCACAGAGGGAATGGAGACTGTGCTTGAGGGGAGCCTGGGCAATGTGAGAGGCAGAGACAAGACAACATGGGGTGTTCCTCCCACTCCACCAGCACAATCTGTCAGAAACGTGCACTGACTCAATGTAACACAAAGCTGTAAGGTATTCCTCCCTGATCCAGGTGCCACTCCCACTAAGTGTACTCTTCTCCATCCATTCTCCGTGGGATCTGCTCTAACACACTACAGAGGAGGTCACAGGGAGCTGGGAGGTGCATGTCTACACTGCTTCACCACAGCTTCGTTTCTCTTCTCAAGGTGTTGCATCAGAGTAGTCAAGATTGGTGGGTTTTGTTGACATGAGCACTTTATTTCATGCCACAGATTATTTTTGAAGGGTTTGGTTAGAAGCAAAGGTTTGAAAAAGAAGAACTTGAAAAATGAAACGTTCATATTTTAAAATAAAGGCAGGTTAGCTTTTGTCATTTCTTTCTTTGTTGCAATACTTGCCAAATCACCAATCACACGTCGATAGCTAAGGAAAAAATATGGAATCCAGATTATATCTCAGTATGCTCATGCCTCCCAGCAATGTGGAACCCAGGTAGATAAACGTTCCCTAATATCCAAAAGTTGGCAGGTGTGAAATAAAAGACCACCTGTTGCACTTCAGGGGTATCAAAAATTGTCTTATTAATCTTAACATGACTGTGACAATGACAACCCGAATTTATAGATGAAGACATACGCATGTGTACTGAGCTCAGGCCGCATACTGCAAATAAATGAAAACCAGCATGGGAATAGAATTATCTACTAAAATCACTGACAGTAAGATGAGGTACTATTCTATATCTGTTTTCAAATGATGTTTCAAAGGCTGTGAATTATATTTATACATTTCAGTATATTTTCTGGCTGAGCAAAATATGCTTATATTCCCTCCCATGGATTTTATACCTGAAAGGCAAGCAAAACCAAACCAAACCAGTAACCCATCCATAGAGCAGATAAATCTAACTCAATGAAAAACTCAGGTTCTGGATAAAACCAACTTACTTCGTAAGCCTGGGGGCTGGTTAGGCATCTCGCAATGGGTCCACAGCAGGCAGGGAGTGTTGTCGTAAGAGGAGGCCCACTGTGCGTCAGCAGAGGCTTAAGATAGCTGTGCTGGTTAAGGAAGAACTGCGTTCCTTTCTTCACAAATTTAAAAGAGCAATTCATTTGATAACAACCACCGTCACAGTGTGCCTACCATTTCAGAGGAGGCAAAGAGCTTTCACCTATGTCGTCTCATTTCGTCACCACATTATGTCAGTGAGGTAGCAAAGGGATTTTTTATCATTATCTCTATTTCACAGGTATGGAAACCGAGGCTCAGATAAGTCAATGACCCACCTAAAGTCACACAAGTAAATGGATACTCGATAACACTCGAACCCAGATCGGTTTGATTCCAAATCCTATGTCCTTTCCACTATATCATATTGTCTTTCTGATTTTACCAAAACCAAAAGGAAGACAAAATCACTCCCAATTTAGCACCGAAGGAGATACAGAAGAAAGTAAAGAATGGGAACAGTCAGAAAAGAGATTAAATACTCCAGTAGTAGAATATAGTAATAAAGATGGTTTCAATCATTTATTGCAGATTCAGCCGGCCTCTTTAATGAATTGAAACTTTAGCATCAAAGGAAATTCAAGTCTAAAAACGTTTTTAAAATTATGTATCATCAGTTCCTCTATCATAGACCCTCATTTCAGTATTCATTTATTCTTCAAAAAACAAAAATAAAAACAGATGTACTAATATATATGATACTTAGAAGGAAAAAAGAGGGAATCAAAAGAAAAAGTAGAGGAAGGAAGAAAGACACATATACATATTCCCCACTTTCTAAAATTACAACCAAAGGTTGTTCTCAATTAAAAATGAGGGGCCAGCCCAGTGGCATAGGGGTTAAGTTCACACACTCCACTTTGGCAGCCTGGGATCGGTGGGTTCAGTTCCTGGGTGCGGACCTATGCACCGCTTATAGAGCCAAGCTGTGGCGGCGTCCCACATACAAAGTAGAGGAAGATGGGCAGGGGTGTTAGCCCAGGGCCAATCTTCCTCAGCAAAAAGAGGAGGATTAGCAAAAGATGTTAGCTCAGGGCTAATCTTCCTCACCAGAAAAAAAGAAAGAAAAATATGAGGAAGTCAGAGAAAATGTCATGTAAATTCTTAGAAATTACATAAATTCTAAGTAAAGATTAAAGTACTCTATATAAATTCACTGATGTACTTTATAAAACATCTGGCCACACAAAACTACTGAAAACCTGGAATGATGAATTCTAATAATGTAATGAGTATAGAAACTACCAGGTCTTAGTCTAGTGGTACTTAATAGCATAGTATTGAGGCTAACAAGTCTTGGTGTTTATAAGAACAAATTCCTTAAAAACCAAAACTTACCAAACACTGACAAAAGAAAAAAAGAAAATTTGAATAGTCTTATATCTATTAAAGAAATTAAAAACCTCCTTACACAAAACACTCTAGGCCCAGGTGGCTTCGCTGGTAAAATCTTCCCAGCACTTAAGGAAGAAATAACACCAATCCTCCAGAAAATAGAAAAAGAGAAAAAATTTTCCCCATGAACTTTATAAAGCCAGCATAATCTTGTTATAGAAACTTGACAAGGACATTACAAGAAAAAAAATCACAAACTGATATCTCTCATGAAAACAGACTAAAATATCAGACACAAAATATCAGCAAATTAAATCCAGTGACATACACACAGGATAACACATCATGCCCAAGTGGGATTTGTTCCAGCAATGCAAGATTGTTTTAACATTCAATCAATCAATGAAAATCAGCACAATAACAGATTAAAGGAGAAAAAAAACCCACACAATCATCTCAATTGATGCAAAGCACCTGATAATATTCAATACCTGTTCACGATAAAAACTCTCAGTAGACTAGAAATAGAAGGGAATATTCTTAACTTGATTAAGGATATCTCAAAAACCTACAGCTATCATCATACTTAATGGTGAAATATTGAAAAATTTCCCCCTGAGGTCAGGAATAAGAAAAGAATGTCTATGATCATCATTTATATTCAATATTGTACTGGAGAGGTCCAGCCAGTGTAATGGGACATAAAAAAGAAATACAAGGTATTGGAAAAGAAAAAGATAAAATGTTATTATTCATTTGATTGTATGTACAGAAAATTTTTAAAAATCTACAAACTATTAGAAATAGTAAGTGAACTTAACAAGATTGCTAGATACATGGTGAATATTTAAAAATCCAATTGTGTAGGGGCTGCCCGGTGGCGCAGCGGTTTAGTCCGCACTTGGCAGCCTGGGGTTTGCGAGTTCGGATCCCGGGCGCCCGCCGACGCACTGCCTGTCAGCCATGCCATGGTGGCGTCCCATATAAAGTGGAGGAAGATGGGCACGGATGTTAGCCCAGGGCCAGTCTTCCTCAGCAAAAAGGGGAGGATTGGCAACAGATGTTAGCTCAGGGCTGGTCTTCCCCACAAAAAAAAAACAAAAACAAAAACAAACAAACAAACAAAAAATCCAATTGTGTATACATGAAGAGTAAACAAGTAGAAAATAAACTAAATACCGTTTGCAACAGCATGCAAATATATCAAATACTTAAGGATAAATATAATGAAAGATGTGCAAGACCTGTCACTGAAAACTACAAAATATTAATGAAGAAATTAAAGAAGATCTAAATAAATGGAGGGATATATGATGTCCATGGATCAGAAGACTCAATATTGTTAAGATGTCAGTTCTCTTCAAACTCATCTGTAGATTTAATACAAACCTAATGAAATTGCCAGCGGGTTGTGTGTATGGGAAATGACAAGCTGTTTCTAAAATTTAGGTGCAAGTGCAATGGACCTAAACTAGCCAAGGCAATACTACAGAATAACAAACCTGTAGGATTTCCCCTATTGAACAATGAAACTTACTACAAAGTACTGTCATTAGGAGAGTGTGGCATTGATGTAAAAATAGACAAATAGAAAAGAGAGTCCAGAAACAGATTCCCACTTACATGGCCAAGTGATTTACAACAAAGGCTCCACTGTAATTCAGTGGGCTAAGGATGGTATTTTCAACAAATGGGGCTGTCAATTGAATACTTACATGGAAAAAAGTAAGTCTTGACCCATACCTCACACCATTCACAAAAATTAATTTGTGATGGATTGAAGACTTAAATGTGATAGCTAAAAAAAAAAATCACACTTTTAGAAGAAAACATAGTAAAATATCTTCATGACCTTGAGATATAAAAGATTTCTTAAGACACAAAAAGTACTAACCATAAAAGAAAAGATTCAAAAAAAAAAAAAACCAAACCTCATTAAAATGAAGAATTTCTGTTCCTCAAAAGACAGGATTAAGAAAACTAAATGGTGAGCCAGCCCTGATGGCCTAATGGTTGAAGTCCAGCACTCACCACTTCAGCAGCCCAGGTTCATTTCCCAGTTGCAGACCCACACCACCTGTCTGTCAGTTGCCATGCTGTGGCGGCGGCTCACATAGAAGAACTCAAATGACTTACAACTGGCATATACAACCAAGTACTGGAGATTTAGGGAGGAAAAATAAAAAGTAAATGGTGAGCTACAGATTGGGAGAAGATATTCACAATACATAACGCCACCAAAGAACCCAATTCAGGAATACAGAAAGAACTACAAGTCATTAAGAAAAAGACAAGACAACTCAATTAAATAATGGGCAAAACAATTGAACAGACACAGTTCATAAAAGAGGATATCCAAATGGCCAATAGACATATGAAAGGATGCTCAACCTTACTGGTCATCAGAGAAATGTAAATTAAACCACATGAGATATCACTACACACACATTGAAATGGCTAAAATTTAAAAGGCAGACAAATACCAAGTTTTGGTGGAGATGTGGAACCACTGGAGCTCCCTTAACTTGCTGGTGGGGCTGGAAATCAGTTACAACCACTCCGGAAAACTGGTTGGCAATATCTATTAAAGTCAAACATACACTTGCCCTAAATTCCACTCCTAGGTGTATACCCAAGAGAAATGAGTGCCTATGTTCACCAAAAGATGTATACACAAATATTTAGGTTTATTTGTAATAGCCAAAAGCTGGAAACAACCCAAATGTTTATCAAAAGTAGAATGGTTGAGAAAAAAATCCCCTGTACTATGTATTCATACTATGGAACACTACACAGCAATGAAAAAGAATTAATTACTGGTATGGGCAACAATATGGATAAATTACACAATGTTGAGTGAAAGAAGCAAGACAAAATAATATGTAATATATGATTCCATTTATATGAAGATCAAAAACTGGTAAAACTAATCCATGTTGTTAGAAATCAGAATAGTGGTTGCCCTTTTGGGAGGGGGACAGGGAAAGTATTACTGGCTGCAAGAGAACACAGGGCGCCTTCTAGGGTGCTGGAAATGTTCTGTATGTCTTTATACGGGTGGCAGGCACACGTGTATACACAGGTCAAAATTCATCAAGCTGTACACTTAAGATCTGTGCACATTACTGTATTTAAGTTATATCTCAATTACAACAAACAATCTGGCTACACAAAAGAAGTGAAATCTAGAATGATGAAATGATTCATCTACTAGGGTACTAGGTATTAAAATGACCAAGTCTTAGTCTAGTAGTACTTAATAAAGTAGGACTGAGTCAAACAAGTCTTGGTGTTTGCTTCTATAAGAATATACAGGAAAATAGGCTATCATTCTACTCTTTCTCTACATTAGAATCATTTGTTTTGTATATTATGCAGAAAATGTACAAAACATTTTATGCAAGAACACTAAAGAATTTTTGTTAAGTCAGAAGGATGAAAAAGCCCCAAAAGATACGGGAGTGGCTTATACCCAAAATGATGATAATGGAGCCAAAAGTAATGATATAATCATTAAACAATTTTAAAGAGACAGGATCTCTCTCCCCAATGGGAGTTTTAATACCATAGATATACTTGCATTCTTGTTTCCACACAGTAATTTAATTTTGAGTACGTGCAAAAAGTGAATGTAAAAATCTAGCAAACAGAATATAGTAAACAGTAGCTTCTAATGATAAGTGTCAAGGGCATTTTTCTTAAATACATGAGGCTTTGATGAGAAGGTTGAAAGCAAGGAAAAATTTTTACATGGTTGTCCCAAATGTGCTTCAATGGAATATAAACCAGGTTTTGATTCTTTTACTCATAAGTCTCAGCCCGAAAGAACTTCATGGTCCCTTTTTGTAGTTCCATTTTCAAATAAGAAATTCATTTTACTAAATAGTGAGTGAAAGGGCCAGCCCAGTGGAATAGTGGTTGGGTTGGCGTGCTCCACTTCAGTGGCGTGGGGTTCCAGGTTCGGATCCCGGGCGCGGACCAACACACCGCTTATCAAGCCATGCTGTGGTGGCGTCCCATATAAAGTAGAGGAAGATGGGCATGGGCCAGGGCCAGTCTTCCTCAGCAAAAAGAGGATTGGCAATGGATGTTAGCTCAGGGCTAGTCTTCCTCAAAAAAAAAAAAAAATAGTGAGTGATAAAATGTTCTTTAAAAGGCACGATTTAAACAAGTTATAGAATATAACACAACCCAAAGTAAAGCTATGAAGAAGACTGTTACAATAGGACAAGAAAGAAACTTGGTAAACAAGGAAAATTGGCATTTGAACGGAGAGGAGAATCTCCCAGACTTTGGAAAGGTCAGAGAAAAGAGGCCTACCCCTATTGCAGTATCTAACATAACTGTCCTTTTATCTTATTCTCATGCTTTTTCCTAAGGCAGCCTTTCCTCTTTTACCCTAGCAAGTACACTGACAAGAACCAACAAGTACCTTCTTCAGGATTCACTAAATTAGCTAAAGGACAATAAATATTAAAGTTTGCTCAATAAATAACCTACATATAAAAGACAGTCTATCGTAAGGGCTCCTGAGGCCCTTCACGCAGCCAGCTTTGGCAATCACTGGTCTCTACTGGTTTCATGGGTTTTCAGAGGAATTCGTTTGTGTCAGTTTCCTTTAATAACCTTCACTACACTGAAGGGAAAAAGGAAGACCAAGGCTGGTTTTATAATCCACTTCAGGAAGGGAGTGGTCAAAACAGCTGTTTCATTAAATTGTAATTGTCCATGTCCATAATACCATTTTTTCTCAATTAAGGATACTTATGATCAAAGTTGTACCACATCCGGAAGAGCCAGGCACTCTCTGCCTTGGTAGTTCTTCTCTCATTTTCAGGAATACCCTGAGAACAGATAATAAAGAAGTCAATACATACACAAAGATCAAAACACATTTACTCAGAGACATTTCTTTGTAGAATCGGAAACATAGCCTAACTATGTATGAGATACTCTCCAATATGGGTAACATTAGAAATTTAATAGCTTGTATATTGCAGCTTTGGAATAAGAAATTGCAATGTTTTCCTAAACACCTCTATTACTCACGCTGCTTGCTGATTTATGAGTCTACTGTTATTTAAAAAATCAATGTGGAATAATTCACCCCCTAAATCTTAAAGACTTACACCCACAATGTGAATTGCATCTTAAGTAGAAAACATCACATTGACATCCCTATCTTTGGGAGTTGTCATGGGTCCCAAAAGTAATCGGCATTTTCAAAGTTGCTACTATGTTCTTAGAACACTAGCAAAATGAAAGCAGGTAGGGAAATTCCATGGTAAGCCTGACTGGCTAGGAGGGAAAACTAACATAGCAAGTGGGCCTCTTCGAAAATAGCTTCCAAAAACAGAAACTGGGTCCTTATTTGTAATACGGAGCGGTAAGTAGTGGGGCAGTTAGGCGATCTGCTTCATCTCAGCTGACATGAACTAGTTGGGCAAGTCCCTTTTCCTCTCTGGGCCTGAATATCTTCACGTATACCACATGAGGGTTAGAGAATCTCAAAGGCCCTTTCTAGCAAGAATATTATATGCTTCCATGATTTTCGAGGAGCAAAGAGTTTAGATTCTGGGTTTTGGTTCCTTCCTGTCCTTCCTGATCCTCGTAATAAATGAATCTTCCTCTTAACATGTATCAAAACATACACAATATAAAAATGTTTGAGAATACTGTATGTGCTTACAAGAGCCAAAAAACACCTGTATTGCCTTTCACGTCAGTAGGCATAGGTTTATGTGTCTCCACTTTTTGAAGAGCAATTAATCTATTAATCTCCTGATCCCCTCACCACATAAACACTTGTACACCCAACCCCCCAAATCTATACTTATGATAATGTTCCTCTGTGCTTCCCAGTGAACACTCAAAATAGTGAGTAAACAATATAACAAACGAAGACATCCATAGGGTTTCGAGGGCAAGGGAAAAGCGGTATTATTTCCTGTATATCACAGCTGGCAGTCATCTACCTGGCTCTCTCCTTGTCACTCCATTTCCATTTCTCCTCTGTGGTGACAGAGGTAACATAGCAGATGGAGACTTATGCAGATGGTGATCAAGCATTTGTCTGCTGAGCTAGATGAGAACTTTATTCTTGTTTGGACATGGGGGTGGAGACATTGGGGAGCTATGACCCCTTGGAAACTACCCCAGCAGCTCGGCATCGTGGGAATTTATCCAGCCTGATTTGCACAAGTATGTCAAGCTCATGGAATTTTACTTTAAGGTTCTGACCACAAAAGAGGCAAGTACTTACTATATCACATATACGCTCATCACTCAACAGCTAACAAAATTAGCATTCAGGAAATGAATCTGATAAATGTTTTGTTTGAACCACACCCTGAAGACAAATAGACCAGGGTTTGTTTTAGACAAGAAAAAGAATTGTGTTTTGAAAAGAGATACTTTCCACCTTCAAACACCTAATTTCTGTGATTTCTCACCTAATGTCTAAGACAGAGTCACACACTGAGTGGTGCTCAGAAACCATTAAAAAGCAGATGGGAAATACTAGAAAAGGGTGCTCAGTCTAGAGAAGGCCCCAAGTTACACTGCACTCAGTCTACCAGGCTCAGGTTCAGAAGAACAACCGAGAAGGTGACATACAGAAACAGCAAGGAAATGCAGCAAGGCTGAGGCATGAGGTAAGAAAGTGCACTCTCCTGAACAGGCAGGGAGGACTGGGTGAAGATTCCAAAGCTTCTAGGCAGTTCTCAAGGGCAGCTGCTGGTCATCCAATTTGAAAGTTACACAGGAAGAGCAGCTGGAGTGGACTTACATCAGAGATAAGGCTTCATGCGCAAACTCAAGTGGAAAAAGGCTCCGTGTGCCAGAGCAGTCACTTGAAAACCCAGGAGCGTTTAAGGGACTGCTCTCCTCTGTGGCCAAAGCCCAGGCTGGCCCACAGATATGAGAGCTGTCACCCTTGATAACCACACACTATCTAAAATTTGGTTTTGTCTCTATCGAGAGGTGAAAAAAGCCAGGAATGACGTCAGTTAAAAGCTGATGCAACTAGGACAGGATCTAAATAATAGTGGCATGAAGTCTACAGTAGACTGTTTTCTTTCCAAACAACTGCACATTCGACAGAAATGCCAGAAACAACACAAATGCATATTTACCAAATGTTCTTGGTCTGAATCAACACCAACCCTAAAGGAGAAACACAAAAGGCAAATGAGATCTTGAAGCCAAAAAAAAAGGTCTATTCACATATGTACATTTTCAGGCAACTACTTTTCTCAACACAGAAGCTATGGAATAGTTAATGTTTGTTGCTTCTCTGTGGTTGTTGATAGAGATTTTTGGCTCCTGCCACTTTCCTTAGCAACAGCTTGGATCCTAAGGCAAGCAGCGTCTACGGATTCTCTTCCTGCAATCCCATTGACCAGTTTCAGAAAAAAGAGCATTTCTTCTCTGACTATAAGTCCACTGTAAGCACAGTTGGGGAAAGGAGCATCGCCCCTGTTGCTGAATAAGAATCACTGGATATTTCCAAAAACAAGGCTGGCACAATGCAGTTCCACGAGGGAGGTGCATGTTTTCAGACCTCTCGGTTCTCATGGCAACATTCTGTTATGATGACTGAAGAGAGGGTCCAATTACAATTTTTTCATAGGTTAATGGATAGACATTGCCTTAGTTCTCCAGAATTCTTTCTCATCTGCTTAAAATTCCTGCTTTCCGTACCACAGGGAACAGCTTCGTTAGAAGAAGTTCTCTCTGACTCGTCTCTATCTCCCCAGCATGAGCACTCGCCACCCCTGTTAATTCTTTCTCTAAACTCTCTCTCAGACCTTCTCTCCTTTCCACTCCAACTGCTCAAGCTCAGGCCTCGTTCTGACTCATGGGGTCTGTAGCAACTGGCTATAAGGTTTTCCAGCTGCCAGGTTCTCCCCTGGAGTTAACTGTCAAAAGCATAGAACTCACTGGGTTACTTCCTTGACAAAAGACTCAGAGAGTGGCTTACAACCCAGGGGGACAAGTCTAAAGTCCTGTGTGTGGCATTCAGGACTCTCTACAAACTAGCAATCCGCACACTCCAACCTACCTTTCCCCTCATTCTCTCCTATACCCCTATATTAGCCATACTCGACTACTCCTCTCCCCAAATCCCTGTCCTCCCCCAAGCCTCCACGCCTTTGCTCATGTTGTTCCCTCTATCTGAAATGCACTGTCCCTCCTTTCTTTCCTACTCCTTCTTCGTGTTCCAAATGAGTCATCCTATGACCCCTTCAGGCAGAATCATCTTTTCCTCCGTGCTTTTACAGCACTTTCTGGAGTCCTCTACTATAACACTTAGCACAGTAGAGTATAGTTATTTACCTGTAAGTCTCCCCAAATAGACTGTGAGCTCCTTGAGGGTAAAGGCCATGTCTCAAGTCACCCCTATATCCCCAGAGTCTAGCACAGTACCCGACACACAAGAGGTGCTCAAATATTTATCGATTAAGGTCACTACTACCGACTGCACAGAAAACACAGCAGTGTGAGAAGCTGTGGCAGTAGCATCCCAGAATACGAATAACACCGAAGGGAGGAAAAAGGATGCAAGACCTCATCTGGAAGGCAAGTGAATCATGGGCAAGTACTTGAAAACAGAAGGCCATGATTAGATTCATAATTCAAAGAAAGGCTCAGTTCTTTGTTAAAATGGCCAGAAGCTGTTTGCTATCTTCTTAGCCATATTAAACTCTAACCACAATTGTGCATCTAAAGTGACATCTAGTGGTCTTGGAGATAGCACATTTGTAATACTCAGATGGAACATTATGGGAAGCCAATTCCATGTAATAAACATTTATAGAGCATGGTCAGGCACTGCGCTGAGCACAGGACATAGAGATGAATTAGACACGGCCCTGCTGTCAAGGGGCTCACAGACCAGCGCAGGAGACAGACACAACTAGAGCATAATCCCCAAGGGCTTTCCAATCAGGGAGAGCGGGGTTCTAATCTGGCCTCAGCTCCTTTCTTGAACTTAGTCAAGTTATGCAGCCCCATGAACCGTAATTATATCACCAGGAAAATATCCACCACACAGAGTTTCTTGCAAGGATTAAATGAGAAAATGTATCTAAAGATTTTAAAAGAGTGTCTGATACATCATCAACACTCATTAAATGGCACCTCTTCTAACAGTCTTATTATTACAACGCTGACTGAAATAAGCGCTGTAGTAGGGACACCCAACGTTAAGCAGACAGAAGAGTGGTTCTGATGAAAAAGAAGAGGGCAAAGAGGAGGAGGCATTTGAGCTGTGTCATTTCCTGGGAGTGAAAGAGAATTTCAGGCAGAGGAAACGGTCTGAGCAAAGGTTCAGAGACGGAGAAGTGCAAAGTATGCGTGGTAAATGACAGGGAGCCAAATGTGACTGTCACAAATGTTGTGACAGGACATAGGAATAGCTGGCTGGCTCTAACTCACTGAGGCTTCATTGTCCACACAACAGCTGGAGTGATCCTTTTACACTGTAAAATAGACCACATCACTCCCTTGCTTTAAAATCCCTCAAGATTTCCAACTGGATTTTAAAATCCAACCTCTTTACCACATCCTGCAAGACCCGACAGCAGGGGTCCACCAACTATAGCCCACGGGCCACATGCAGGGCATCTCCTGTTTTTGTGAATAAAGTCTTGTTGCAACACAGCCATACCACCTGATTTACGTATTGTCTATGGCAGCTTTCACACTCGAGTTGAGTAGAGGAGACAGAGACCATACGGCCTTCAAAGCATAAAATATTTACTGTCTGCTTCTTTACAGGATGTGTTTGCCAACTGCTGCCCCACAGGATCTTGCCCACCTCACTTCCTACCTATTCTTCCATCACTATTTTCCAGCTATGTGGGCTTTCATCTGTTCATTAAACAAGCTAAGTTTGTTCCTGCCCCAGGGCCTTTGCATTTGCTTTCCTCTCTGCCTGGACTGCTCTTCTTCCTGCTCACTGTTTAACTGGCAATATCTTGTCATTCAGGTAGACTGAGCTAAAATGTAACTTCAGAGAGATCTTTCCTGACTTCCGCCTATAAAATACACTCTATCTCCAGTCACCACCACAGTACCTTGTTTGTCACCAGAACATTTACTATCATCTAAAATTGTCATCTTCATTTGTTTACTAGTTTATTGTCTGTCTTCTCCCATTGAAGTATACACTTTATGAGACGAGGGGTCTTTTCTATCTTATTACTACCACCGCACCACTCTAGAGTAGGGTCTCTTAACCTTCACATTACTGACATATTGGCCCAGATCATTCTTTGTTGTGGGGAGTGCTGCTCTGGGCACTGTAGGATATTTAGCAGCATCCTTGGCCTTTACCAACTAGATGCCAGTAGCAGCCTCCTCTCTTTGATTGTGACAATCAAAAATGTCTCCAGACAGTACCAAATGTCCCTTGGTGGGAGCAAAATCACTCCCTGTTGAGAACCACTAAGTTAGAGCTTAAAACAGTGCCTGGCACATAGTGGGTGCTCAATCAGTATTTATCAAAGGAAAGAATAAAAGGCACATTTGAAACACCGTGCTAAGAGCTTTACAGACATTAGCTCACTGAATCCTTACAACACTAGGAGGTAGGTACCATCAAACATACATCACAAATGAGGAAACTGAGGCTTAAAAAAGTTAAAGAACTTGCTCCAGATCACAGAATTAGTAAATGAAGGAGCAAAAATGCAAGGTCAAGTCTAAGTCTGCACGAATATTAAACTTGAAGGACTTAGCATCCTCAAAATTGTACTAGACAAATTTGGGGGGAGGGAAGAGAAACTTAAATTCCAGTCTCTGTTTCCAAGGAGGCCCCCCAAACCCCCAAATAATGACAAAAACAAGAATTAACCTAAGACTGTAAGGTAACGTATATAATTGAATGCCAAACCATGCTACAGGGCAGGCAAGATGGGGCCAAAGAGCTTGCAAAGCTGGTAAGGTGGATTCAACTTTACGTGAACAGATGGGGGTTTGGGCGGGGGTAAGTGTGGGTATTTTGTTTGGTTTGTGTGGAGGGCAGTTAGGGAAGAGAACTGATCCTTCTTAAAAACTGAGACTCCATTTAAGCGGATTATTTTTCCTATGTTACCTTACATTTAATTTTGTTCTTAGTAGAATAAGGAAGAGTCTTCATTTACAAGCTCTTAAGAAAAGGAAGGAGTTCAATCCTTCCAAAATTCCCACCCTCATTTATGATGCAGCACAGCCTAGGAGAAATTGAGACCCGAGGCTCCTCTGTCCACCACTGAATTGTTTGTATGACCTTGAACAACTTAGAAGCTTTTTAAGCCTCTATTTCCTCACTTGTAAAATGGAGCTACTGTGATTAGATAAATATGTAAAACGCACTTAGCACAACACCCAGCACACAGCAGGTACTCATCAAATGCCAGGTTCTCCCTGAAGTCATAACCAGGGTTAGAAGAACATTATTTTTGTGTATTTTCAATTATATACAATAACAGCACAGAAAGTGTAAGGAAGGGATTTGAGTAGTAGAGAGAGATAAAGAAATAATAACAACATTCAAAGAGTGATTTACGGCTGGCTGGTCTTTAGAATGTTGAAAGAAAGGCATAATAAAATGAGAAAAATGGAGAACAGATTCTATAAAATGTGAAATACTGTTTTCTCTAATGAACCCTACACATTCTGGAAGCTCAGTAGCTCTTAAGGTCTATTAAGTTTCAGCCAAACACAGAAGTAAAATCTACAAAGGCTTTAGCAACATAGGCTGCTGTATCCATGGAAACAAATGCAGAACTCGAGATACAAGGAAGCGTTCCAATTGAATACATTAACTAGTGTGCACAGAACACCAAGACCTCACAATCTCGGCCTCGGATTGTCAGGTCAGAAACAGTGCTGGTCACAAAGATGAGACAGAATGATAAGATCTAGCATTGATTAGGGTTGGGATAAACTGGACTGTCTCATATGCTCCAGATAGAAGAAAAATTTTTGATCTGATCTGGTGATATGGATCAAAAGCCTTAAATATATGCATATCCTTTGACCAAGCAATTCCACTTCTAGGACTGCATCCTAAGGAAATAAACAAGTGCACAGAGGTGTATGCATTTATGAATGTTCACATCGCTAATTGTAATAGTAACAGCAAAATTCTTAACTGTTAATGATAATAGCAAAATCCTAGAAACAATACAAAAGTCCAAAGGTAGGGATTTGATTAAATAAATTATGATATATGCAGCCACTGAAATAATGATATTTACTAACATAAATGTCCATGATATATTACATTTAAAAATCAGTTTACAAGAGTACTTGTAGTGTCACCCCTTTTTGTTAAAAATATATATAAGGCATAGCAAGAGGTCTGGAAAGACATCCCTCAAAGTGTTAACAACGGTTTTTACTTTTCTTTTGCATATTTTCCATTTTTTCTGTACATTTACATATTTTTTAAAAGGAAAAAATGAAACATTATAGATTTATCAAAGCTCAAAATTTTCTCCTGATTAAAAGAAAAGTAACTTGAATTATAATATTAAAATGAGGTCCCCAGTCACTACTTACCTTATATGCAGGCATGATAGCATGGCGGTGGTGCCACCACCAAATACCCACACAGTAAAAAACACAATCAGAAGTGTGGTGCTGAACATCATTTGCCGTGCATAAGTGGCAGTATCTCGAATGGCCAAGGCAAATGCCATTGCGCCACGAAGGCCTACAAGGGAATGAGGTCTTTCTTTAATAACTCATTACCAATGCGAGCTTCATAAATTCAGAGAAATAAGGCACATTCTGAGAACTTAGAATCGCGTGAATACATAATATATATTAACATACCTAAGCATATACAAATAAATAGAATTAGTAGGTGATACTGACATGCATTCATCTTTTAACAATTTTTTGAAATTTATTTTTAAATTTATATACAGTAAACTTCACTGTTTTTGGTGTACAGTTCCATGAGTTCTGACAAACGCATAGAGGTGCGTGACCACTCCCACAACCAAGACACAGAACAGCTTTATCATCCCCTCCAAATTCCTTCGTGGCACCTCTTTTTAGTCCAACCTTTCCGTCATCCTGCCAAACCCTTGGCAACCACTGATCTCTTCTGCATGACTGTGCTTTTGACTTTTTGAGAATGTTATATAAATGGAATCACATAGTATGTAAGCTTTTGAGACTGGCTTCGTGCACTCAGCACAGTGTGTTGGAGGGTCATCCATGTTACTGCGTGTATCGATAGTTTGTTCTTTTTAGTGCTAAGTAGCATTCCATGGCATGGATGTACCACAGTTTGCTATTGATTCACCCACTGGAAGAAAGACAACTGGGCTGTTTCTAGGTTTTGGCAATTATGAATAGAACTGCCATAAACATTCACATACAGGTTTCTTTTTGTCAAAATGCATTAATCGTTATCTTCTCTACTATGTGTGACACATTTCTGAACCAGGAATTTGGAAGCAGAACATGAAAAAATTCCTATAGAAGAAAATGGGACACTATAAAAAGAATTTTCTATTGGAGGTTGCAACTTCAATGTTTAAGGGAGGTCTTATATTACCAGCACATCATTTCCATTTAAAATCAAGCTGGCATATGTGTTGCAAGTGGTTTCTTGGAGTGGGCAAGAGAGAGAAAGTTATAACTTACCAGCAAACATCATCATGTGTTGAAAATTTGATCCAATCTTACTTCTTCTACCCAAATTAAGTAAGAGGGACAAGGGGTAAATATTGGCAGCTCTTCCCAGGAAAATAGCAATCTAAAATTATTAATAGGTTAAGGATAATTCTTCTTCTTCTTAACATTATTTACAATATACATTAAAGATGATGAAAAACTATCTTAAAGAGCTCAGTTTCTAACATACGGTCTTTTGATTCCACCGTCTGACACAGCACCGTCCAATGGAACCTTCTGCAACGACAGAAATGTTTTATATCTGCACTGTCCAACACGGTGAGTGCCTGAAATGTAGCTAGTGACTGAGAAACTGAAATTCTCATTTTATTTCATTTTAATTAATTTAAATTCAAATAATCACATGTGGTTAGTTGCTACCAAATTGGAGAGTACAGGTCTGACATACAGGAAATTCATTAGATGAATAGAAACACGTTTAAAAGCAGAGCTTCTTTGGTATAATCTTAAGATTACTAATATAATAGGTTAATTCATTTTAATTGTCAATGTTGGTAGGAGGAAGAGTGACACTGGTTAAACTTGCCCTTGCTTCCTCAGAACAAAGAAAAGTGCACCTCCTACCACTGAAATTCCTCCTAGACCCAGTGTGTTTCTCCGAGCCAATAATTCTACCCTGCTTCAAAGGGCAGGCTTCATGGGAGTTCAGAATGGTTTTAACTATAAACCAATTTTAGTGTCTTTTTCTCCAGTTTGCTGTCTATAGAGACTCCTGTTTTACAAATACAATTTTTATTTTAGGGGTTACAGTATAGTCCCCACCCCATTTTCTAAAAGGAATATAAAGGAAAAATCTAAGGTTAAAAACAGAACAAGGTGGGGGAAACAATGCTGACTGGTGGAATCTGTAAGACTAAAGGCAAAAGGAACTGCACATAAGCACTATATGCTCATTGATAAAGTTGTTTCCCATGGGCAAGTCTGATACGGCTATGTATGCTGGGACTGAACAATTAAGTAAGTGGATGGTGGATGGTGGGAGCTAGGTTTCTCACTGTTGGAATGGGGGTTCACAGATCAGCAAGGGGAGGAGGCTAGAGTGCCCCACGTGGTAATGGATTAGAGTTGGAGACATCCATACGAACTCATGTTTAGCCTAATAGAGATACAGATGGTTACATATATAAATATTTATTTTTGTGTGTGTTATATATATATATATATGTACATATGTGTGTACATATATACGTACACACACATACAGGAACTAGTATATACATATATATATTTCCTTGCTCTGTGAGCTGAGAGGGCCTAGAAGCAAGGACACTCTAGCAGTACTGAGCACACCTAGAGCCCAGATCTTGGTTGGTAATACCATTACTCAATAAAAGGAACCAGGGCTCCATGGATAAATGGCTGATTCTAGGGCTGGGGCAGGAAATATACAAGATGAGCCTGAAGTATCTTGCAGTTCCAGAAAGTAAGGAAGTGCTGAAGAAAAATTCAAAAAACACAATGACAGTAGTACTTCAAAGGGACACAAGGGCCCACTGAAAGAACTTCCAATGGTCAAAGCTGGAACAGTTTGAGCAACAAAATTTTAAAAAGTAGTAATGTATTATAACCCAAAGTATAAAATAAATATCAGTGAGTGCAAACTCATATAAATAAGTGACAGGTTAAAATAATAGATGGGGGAAAATAGAGAACTCCCCTGTGCAAAGAATTTCAAATAATTTTGTAGAAACTCTGTCCTCGAGGAGATGGAAGCTAACTCCTCACTCCCTAAGTGTGGGCTCCCTGCAGTGACTCCCTTTCAAGCAGCACAATATAGAAAAAGGGAAAAATGAGTAACTTTACAATGGAGCAACCTGACAAATCACTATTTCGGCCAAGCGATTAAGACTAACACCAACGTTACTAACATGCGTCCCCTGGATATGATGTGATAAGAAAGGCAATTTACTTCTGCGGTCTTCCTCCCAGTGAGCGCACAACCCCAGTCTAATCCTGCGGAAAACATCAGACAAATTCCAATTGTGGGACATTCTGCAAAACACCTGACCGGTACCCCCTCCAAACTGTCAAGGGTCATCAAAAACAAGGAACATCTGAGAAACTGTTACAGTCAACCAGAACCTAAGGAGGCGTGACAACTAAATGAAATGTGGTATCCTGGATAGGATCTGGGACCAGAAAAAGGACATTAGGGAAAAACTCTGGGGATCTGGATAAAGTATGAACTTCACTTAATAATAAGGTATCAATATTGGTTCATTAACTGTGACAAGTGTACCATGCTAATGTAAGATGTTAATAATAGGGAAAACTGGGTGTGGGGTATATGAGAACTTTCTCTATTAATCTTCACAATTTTTCTGTAAATCTAAAACTACTTTAGAATACAAACGTTATTAAAAATAGTGATTCCTGGAAAAAACAAAAGAATAAAAACAAAACATGTGGGCCGATGTGGCAGTAACTGCTAGTTATATCTCCAATATCTACTCTTCCTTTACTCTATAGTAGTGGACACTCCTCCCTCTCACCTCCAATTTTCATCTGAGTACATAGCCACCTAGATAAAGAAGAGAATTCCCAGCCTTCCTGTCGGGTAGGTGTAACCAATGGATGTTAAGGTTGTGTATGTAAAGTGAATTGGCAGACATGTGGGTGAGCCACCTTGGACCCTAAGAACAAGGGAAACTCTCTAGGGATGGTTGTAAGAAGACTGCTTGGGTCCCTGATGACTTTGTGGAGCCGAGTTGCCACACCAGTTGAGACTTCTACATGAGAAAGAAAGGAACTTCTATCTTGTTTAAACTTTGGTTAATTTGAGTCATTGTCACATGAAACGAAACCTATATCCTAACTAATATAGCCAGCAAGAGAACAACTCTCTCCTGGTAAGAGTCAATTTTCATGGCAGGACTTTGTATTGAGGAACTTCAATTCCTACCAGACTCAGAAACCTACAGAGAATATTTAGCCTCGTTTCTGGATAAGAATAGTGGACCAAGCCACCTGACTGCTCAAGAATTTCTCAAAGACTAGCAGGATATGAAGTTACCAATCTCATGCAAGTTTTCCAGCTAAGGTTTTTCTCTTATTAATAGGGCTTTATCTTTTTTGCCTGAAGTTCATTCCCAGAAGACTAAGACTCTACAGAATGGCATTTCAGTAATACCTCACTTTCTAACAGAGATCCTACTTAGAGTTTTAATTTAAAAAATAGTTCTGCTAATCTTTTGGCAGAATCTTCATTCTGATGTGGTTTTCTAAATATTTCTTTTGAAAATCACTAATTCAAACATCTGTCTCTCTGACCACAATCTCCCCTTCCAGGTTTCGTGTTCATCTAGCCCACTTGGCCCGTTCTTCTCCCTCACAGGGCCTCCAGACCAAAGATCCCTCTACTTTTCCCTCAAAGAGTCCTCCCCCTTCTTCACTTCCCTTCTTAGTCACATCTTAGTAATACTCTTCCCAATACCTTACATTCACTTGCCCTTCTCTGTGTTTTTACTGCATCCACTTGACATAACCCAAACCTGGACAGACCCAACTCTCTCTTTTTCTCCATGCTTACAGCTAACAGGGCAGACTGATTGTACTGTTAATACCTATTCCTCAAACTCAAATGGGTCTCTAATACTGCTCAGCAATCCTACTGCATTTCTTTGTTCAACTCACTCTCCCACTCTTTACAGCAACTGTTTCCAAACCTTCTCCTCAAAACTTCTAACACCTGTAGAAGCCAGCCTCCAAGCCAGCCTCAATGATCCCTGCCCCCTAGTATTCACATCTTTGTGTAGTCCCTGCTCACACTGTACCAGGGTCCATCTGTGTGACCAACAGAATACAGCAGAAAGGATGATGGTATGTCATTTCCAAGATTAGGTTATAAAAGGCACTTTGGCCTCCATCTTGGGGCTGTCTCAGCTCACTCCCTCTGGGGGAAGCTATGTTGTGAGCTGCCCTGTGGAGAGGTCCACATGGAGAAAAACTAGATCCTCCAGCTAACAGCCATGTGAGTAGCATGGGGTGCATCCTCCAGCCCCAGTCAAGTCTTGAGAGAGTACAGTCCCAGCCCAGAGCATGACTGCAACCTCATGAGAGATTCTTGAGCCAGAACCATCCAGCTAAGCTGTTCCTGGATTTCTGACCCTCAGAAACTGTGTGAGATAATACATGCTTGTTGTTTTAAGCTGTTGAATTTAAGGGTAATTTGTTACACAATAGAAAACCGATAGGCCACCTGCTCCTATCTCACCCTCAGCAGACATCTCACCTCCTACTTAACAGATAAAAATAGAAGTTATCAGACAGGAACACCATCTTGCAAATGTCCCTTCATCTCTACACACCCTATCCTCTCTTGGAACAATGGTGGAGCTGTGCCTCCTCCCACTGAAGGCCAGTCCCTCCCCACATGCTTTGGATTCCATCTCCTCCTGCCTTCTCATGAGGCTGGCACTACGGGTCGCCCTCTTTCATGTACTCAGCTTCTTTTAACCGGATTTTCAACTCAACAAGAAAGAGACTGAGAGAGAGAGAGAGAAAAGCAGCCTCCGTCAGCCTTTCAGCATCTTTCAACTACTGCCCTGCGGCATAGACCGCAAACTCTTCCCCGGTATCTACTCTCTCTTTCTTCCATTTAGTAACAGAGGACAAACAATTTTATCTTTTGGGTTGGCAGAATGGTATAAGACTTTCCTCTGTCATTTCACTCTGTTAGGATTATTTGTGCAATAAACAAAAATGAAAATAGAATAAAATAGAAAAAAGAGTTGAAATCCTTATTTGTTTTACTCAGAGGAAACTTTTATATACTTAAATGTGTTCTCATCAACCACACCTCCAAAAAATGTGAAAGTCTCAATAAAAAAAAACTTTTCAAAATAGAACACATAATAAAGGATACAAATGCTCCTACTACAAATGTCGGGTTAAAGACATGGTTCTGGAAGGTGAACAGTGTCAGTCCCATGTAGGAGAAGATGAAATTCTCTGCCAAGAAATTGAGAAGCTCAAACAACTGAAACGAAATTTTAAAAGGTTAGTCCAGCAAATAAAGTCACACAATTTGAAAACATGAGTATTACTAAGATAATGAAACACTTTAAATATGTAAAGTTCATGTATATCCCCCAAAATACGTGATTCAGAGGGGAGCAAATGTAGAGATGACATTTCTAGTTCCACAGAAAAAGCCAGAAATGTTGCCCGCTCTCTTCCCGCAATCAGCTTCCCTTCCCCAATCCCCATATTCAGTCATTCTTCTCCTCTCCTCCAAACCCTGTCCATTTTTCTTTTGGAATGTTCCTTGTTGTCCCTGCCACTGTCTTAGTCTAGCTTTCATCACTTCCCACCCATAATGCTGTAAAAGGACCTAACTGTATCCCTGCCACCCCCATCTTCCACACCACCACCCAATGCATCTCTCTAAATATGGCAGTTTCAAGACATTCCCCTCTTTACAGGCTGTAAGATCCAGTTCAAATAATGTTATCCTGGCACAGAATGCTTCATGACAACTCTCATCACTGCCTTGCCATGCGATTTCACTTTTTACGTGGGTCTCAGCCCTCGTTTAGGGAGTAAGGCCTTACGCATTATAGCCTCGTGCTCTGTACCCTCCCCTGCTGCCTGCCCACTCTCCACCTGTTCATGTCACTGCGTCACTGCCTCCTCAAGTGTTACTAACAGAGCAGGGATCCAAGACCTGCTGAATGAATGAATTCAAGGCCCTTCATAGTTCAGCATCCCTCTGTCCATCATAGTTATCCACCACTGCTCTTTAACATGAGCCCTCTGCCCCACAAAACAGGGTAGTGGTGAAGTCACAACATGGGCTCGGGAGTCAGAATGCCTAGGCTTTGAATCCTGCCTTCTCCACCTGCTAGCTGTGTGGCTTTGGGCAACTTAGTTAATCTTTCTATACTGGGGTTGCCTTATTACTGAGAAATGGGAATAAAAATTTAAATAAATAAGTATATATTTAATTAACTTTAAATGATTTAATATACTGTTATTATGACTTATTTCATGATAATAGCTAAACTTTATCCAGTTTTTACTACGTTCCGAAAACTATGCTAAAGACTTTACACGCATTACCTTGTTTTAATCTCACAACAACTCTGTGAGGTAGGTACTATTATTATCCTCATTTTAAAATGACAAAACTGAAGCACAGAGAAGTTATGTAACTTGCCCCCAGTCACACAGCCAGTAAGTAGTGGAACCAGGATTTGAAACGACACAGTGACTCCAGAGTCCCCGCTTTAATCCACAACCCCAGGAGTCAGCACATTTTTCCTATGAAGGGCCAGAGAGCAAATATTTGAGGCTGTGTGGGCCATGTGGTCCCTGTCATCACCACTCAACTCGGTAGCACAAAAGCAGCCACAGATTATACATTAAAAAATGGGTGTGGCTGTGTGTCAATAAAACTTTATTGATGGACACTGAAATCTGAATTTCATGTAACTTTCATGTGTCACAAAATATTCTTCTTTTGATTCGTTTCCAACCATTTAGAAATGTAAAAACCATCCTTAGCTCACAGACCGTACAGGGAGCCCTGGCCTTCGTTTGCCAACCCTTGCTCTACGTGTCCCTGTTGTCTATTAGCGAACATTTGCTACCTTTTCATTCCTGCCTTTACTGGTATTGGCTCCCCTAGGCTTTTCTGAATCCTCCCCATCTTTCTAGGCTCACCATTTCCTCTATGATAGCTTTCCAGCTCCTTAAGCCTCAAACCACTTCCCCCCTTCTCTGACCTCTTGTATGACAAATAATCTGAAACACACAATCTAGAAGTTCTATTTATTAGTCTGTTTTTTTCATGTATGCAAGCTTCATATCACCAACAAGACTGGAAACTCCTACCTTGTTGTTTTTTTTTTTTATTCCCCACCCTACTGCCTAGAAAAATGCCAAACCCTTCAGCTGATTTTCTTCTCTACACTTATCGCACTCAATTAATCTGTAAAAGTGATTTGTAACCCCAATGTATATGCTTGGGGAAAAAAAGGCCCAATCTCTTTTGAGGGGTTGGGAAAAAGCATAGGCCATAAACTAAACCTGTGGCTCCAGAAAAAAGAAGGAAAGAAAAAGTACCTTTACTCCTGCTTTATTGTGAGTCCTTTCCGGGCTAATCTCACTATGTTCTAATCATTTGGCAAAACTGAAAGCTTCTATTTCTCAATACAATCATAATCAAGTATGCATTTGTTTGTATTCCAGACATTATATATTGTTCATGTATTTGTTCCATGTACCTCATAAGACTAGAAAACACTATGCCTATTTGCTTTATAATTCTCTTCAGGTACCCTGCACAACTGATCATTCAGTACCCTAAGAAGCCCAACAAGTGACGTGGTTGACATTCCTGGAAACATAGCAGCTTCCAAGTGCCTGAAGGAAGATGGAAGGAAGTTAACCTTCTCAGTATGAGCCAGCAGTAGACCTAGTCAGATCAGCAGTTAATCTTATCTATATCACACAGCCGTAGTTCTAGTCAGATCTGAGTGAGCTTCTAAAACATTCCCCTTAAAAGTCATTAGATTAGCAAAAGAAGAAAAGGAAGCTGACTGATCACTGGAGCCACAATAATAACAGCCCCTGGCTATTCTGCTGACCTATCACTACCCTAAAAGCTGTCACCCTTCAATCTGCCAATCCCATCTATTTCTAGAGTCAAGGAAAGAGGAGCTGAAATGAGTAGTCATTGTTTTGAACAGATCAAACATTATTTTCCAGTAAAAAAAAAAAAAGACTTCTGTTTTGCTGTAAGAAGGAAAAGTTTATTTACAAACTATAAAGTTTCTCTTACCTGTTTAGTTCTATGCTGAGACTCGGTGGACAAATTATTGTATGTATAATGAGCCTGTGTGATGCCACAGAACAACACCGCAACCACACCTATAAGGACAACAAGTTCCAAGTTCACATAAAAAGGGAGTTTCCGACTTTTATACTGAGGCTCTTATTTTATGGAAGTAGATTATACGCCCAGCATTGAAATTTTCAGTTGTGACTGACTTTGTTGAGAGGAACCACTTCCAATGAAAATCTTTTTCACATTCTAAAGTGACATCGTAAATCCCAACCCCAACACATGTGTTCAAATACTAGAGGAGTCGCTGCACTTGTGGAAAAATTGACTGGCAAAGTCCTTCCCTGTAATGGTTTACATTCGAAAGGAGAAAGTAACCTACCTGTGAAACCCCACGCTTCAGCCAAGAGGAAGGTACTCCAGGACATCAAGAAGAACAAGCCTGTCTCCAACAACTGGAACTCCCGTAATTTGGTGAACTTTGTCACGTAAGACTGTCAAGGCTGGTAACAAGATCTTGTAACACAGAAGTGCGACTGGAAAAAATAAGAGTCGAAACAAGGCAACCACGCAAGCAAAAGAAGGGTTCTCCAGTCTCTCTAACAAGAAAGTCACAAAATAAGGAGGCACCGAAGTGAAAAAACTGTTAAAATGAGTATCGTACTGAGGAGTCAGCAGCCTTCCCTTCTGTGAGCTTAGTCAAGCCAACTGCTTTATGGCTATCACATGCCTTGACAGAAACCACACAGTAAAGGACAGGCAGAGACAAGAGCAACGGATCAGATACACCACATAGCAACTCTGACCATTCATTTGCGACCCAAAGCAAGACAGCTTCCATAATTATAGCAATTTACACTTATTAAAAATATGCCATTTCCATGAGATTTCACGTTTATTTGATCCTCTAACACCTCTGTGATGTACAGCATTCCATGATGAAGAAACTGAGGCATGTCACTCACTTATACTAGTCTAAAAAATATTTGTCAGTTGACAGTGGAAGGGCCCGTGTCAAGCTGAGACAGAGCTCAGGCTGGAATCAACAAATGTGTACTACAACAAGAAGATGAACAAGATACACTTCCAATCCTCAAGGAACTTGTACTGGGGAAGAGATACTATCTGTTCTGGCTCCTTCTTCAGAACTCTTTTTACTGCCCCTTTATGCCACAGTTCACCTGTAAAAACCCATAAGACAAGTCTCCTCCAGCACAAAGCTGAAGTATAGCAAACTCATAGTTTCTTTAAAAAAGTATTTGTTTTATATGAAAGTATCTTGGAAGTTTTAGAGCCGGAAACTCTTTAGAGAGCATCTAGCCCCACTCATCTCCCCTGCTGCCCCTGCCCTCCACCTTCCTACACTGAGGTCCCACGAGGTGATATATCAACGCTTCTATACCAGAAGCTCCAGGAAGGCAGAGGCCGTGTCTGTCTTCTTTATCTGTGATACCCAGAGCATAGCATCTGGCATGCTGCAGGCAATCAAAAACTGTTTTTTGAATGAACACAAGAATGACTGGCCCAATATTTCTAATAGCAAACTAGCGGCAGTGCCTAGGACTCTAGAGCAGAAGGCTAAAATCGGTGAGAAGTGAGATGATGTTCAATTAGCACCACGGTTATACATTTCCTATTTGTCCTATTAAACAAAGAGCAAAAGACTGCTGGGCTGAGCAGCAGTGCAGAACACCCAGAGGCTCTTTAGATCAATTTAGCCTTCAACCTTAAAATTCACTCCCAAAGGGCCACTGTGTCTAATTAGACTTTTGTAGTGAAAGTTTGAGAGTAAGAAGCCCTACACAAAACAATGAAATTCTTTTATTTATTTATTGGGAAAAATGATTGCCTAATGTTTGCAAACCAAGTACTTGGTTATAAGGTTAATGATTGTAACACAATGCCAATTATGGAACCAGGAGAGATCACAGAACACAGCATTCAACTACTTTGTTAGCTTAACAAGAAGAGATAAATACAATAAAAGGATATTAAAGCTGTCACCACTCCAGTAGCAGCACCCATGGCGAAAGATCCACTGAAGATCCCAAGGAAAATCCCAATAGACTTGAACATGGCTGTGACATCAAAGGTGTGGCTGTTGTCTCCAGCTGGCTGGTATGCCACTATTGAGCTACAAAAGAGAGATTGTTCTTACTTCCAGAAGCAACTTTTACTTTAAAAACATTATCTAAAAAATAAAATAAAATATATAAGTAAATAAAAACATCATCTAGTGTGTGTAGAGCTTGAAAGGTGCAATCAGAGGAGAGGAAAAATCCAAAAACTTCTGATTCACATTGCCAAACTAAGGACAAAAGGTTACCAAAACACCATACAGTGGATCCAGCTGGCAAGAAAACTCAGCTTTTACTTAAATGACAATTTCAGGAGGTAGAACATTTCCAGGTTCTCTATATGAAAGTTGTACTGAGCCTTTTCCTCCAGCCTCACAATAGTGGGCAGAACCATTCCTTTGTGACTTTGTTTAAGACTCATGAGTACTGCATACCTGAAAGCCCTAACATACTAATGTGAACAAACTAATGAAAAATTCCACTTATTTCCAGCAGAGGCATAAGAATACAAAGAATATTGTTCAATACTCAACCCGGGCACATTTTCCTTTTCCTATGGGAAAAAAGATGACTGAAGTACCCTTTCAACTGTGAGAATACCAGAATGGGCCCAATGCCTGATATCTATTCACTCACTGAAATGGACTTTTATAGGAAAAAGGGCTTGAAAGGCCTTCCAAGGAATTAGAATCCACTCAAGAGTACTTTTAGCATACCCAGTTGGATCCTCCACCTCAAACTTCTGAAAGAAAGTCACTCTGTACAAGGCCAAGACAGGCAATTACAGAAGACACTCTCCATCTTGAACTTACAGTCCAAATCCGGTGTAAAAATGTTTCTTTTAAAACAGCCACCCCAGAAAATAGAAATGGCTGAGAAAATCACTGTTGCCAGTGGGTCTCTGGCAAGAGCGTCTATCATTACTAAAACAGTTCTCATCTCAGTTAATTGAGGTACCAGTGTTTTAATGAAAAGTCCAGCTTCAAAGACATCATACAAGTTATGTCAAAGAAAAGAAGGAGAAAAAACACATTCCTCAGAATATAATGAATTCTCCCTGTGGTTACTGCAATGTTTTTCTGGTTCAAGGCTAAAAAATGGGCTTGCTATATCATGTACACCAAATTCTTTTCATAACTCCTTGGTTAAGTTAAAAAAAAGCAAAAAATCTAAGACCAAACTAAAATTTTCTAATTTTATCTATTTTATTTAAGTATAGCACTAACATTAATTTCTGGTAATGGCATCTAGAAATTTCTAAGATTCAATCTGAATTGAAAATTTTAAATACTTGTGTTCAAATGTTCAAAGTGACCAGATCATTTGGGGACCAGTAGATTGATATTGTTTCAATAAATATGAAATGGCCTTTAATGTCATGCTATCTTACCTGCACATAAAGGGCCCTACAACCGTGAATGACGTCTGACCACATTATAACATTACAATATAGCAGCGGGCTGGAGAAAGAAAGGATATTGCTACGACAACCTTTTTTCTCCCTAGTGATAGTTTTCAAAATGCTGGCTGGAACAAAATATCTACGCCATGCCTCCTGAGGCTGCTTTGTCTGGATTAGTTCACGTAAATTCAAGATTCACATTAATCACTATTTTATTCTTTAATCCCTAAAATGCAGAAGAACACATGAAAAGCATTGTGGGCTGAGAACAGATGAGAGGTTTGTTTTCTTCTTTTTTAGTAAAACGCTGGTCTCTGGATTTGAAACCTTAACTCATCTTTTCCACATCAATCAACACTTTATCTTGAGGCAGCAACATTTTTATGAATTTTTTTTTTCAATCCAGAAAATAACACAGTGAACAATTTGGGGGAAAAATCACCCCGTATTCTACTACCCTGACAGCTTTATCTTATTTTCCTTCTGCATTTCTTTCCCCTCTTTTTGTTACATGCAAGCTATTTCATGTTTAGTTGTAATCATAATGAACATATGGTTTTAAATTCTTCTTCTTCAACTAACAATGGCATAAGAATATCATAGTCTCTCTAACCGTGGCTTTTAAAGACTTCGAAAATGGTCCAAATGGATATAACATAATTTATTTAACATTTCCCAGCTGTTAGACACTTAAAAGTTGCTTCTAATATTTTTGCTACTATAAATAACAGTGTGAAAGAATATATTTGTGCTTTTTAGAAATTCTGGACTATTTCCTTGTGCTACATTCCTACAAATAGGATATCACTATACCTATGGCTTTTTCACATGTTGTGCAACTGCTTTCAAACACATCTGTATTACCTTTTTAGAGGGAAATATGACTATATCTCATTTTTTTAGTGATCGTATCCATTGGTCTAGAAATTCTACTTCTAAATATCCTACTGAAATACTCTCAAGGATTCACAGAGATTTACACATAAATATGTTCACTGTAGTGCTACTCACAATAATACAATAGTAGAAAATGGCAAATATTAATCAACAGAAGGTTGGAGAGGTAGATTTATAGTACATCCATACAATGGGATAATAGAGGTACTAATATAGGACAATGTCCAAGTGAGAAAAGCAAGTTACAGAAAAGTATGTATTAGTACTAGGCCATTTTTTGTTTAAAAATTATTAATATATTTATATATATGTTAATATCCTAATGGAAAAAGTCTGGATGAAAACCTTAATAGTGGTTATTTCTGAGAGCTGAAATTTTAGGAATTTTCTACTTTCTAAGTCAAATACTTTGAATTTTTGTTACAAACGTATTAATTTTATTATCGTAAATGATGACAAAAGATAAAATACAAAAGAGCAGGTGACATCAATTTCAACGTTAACAACAATGTATGAGTGATCTAGTTTTACCACACCAGGGACTGACAAACCCTAATTTTGCATACATAGCATTATGCGATTTAGGGTCAGATTATTTGTTGGGTGGTGAGTGTTGTCCCGTGTATTAAAGGATATTTAGCAGCACCCCTGGCCTCTACCCACCAGATGCCAGTAGCAACCTCCTCTCATTCATGACAACCAAAATGTCCCCAGACATTGCCAAATATCCCCAGGGTCGGGGGCAAAATTGCCCCCAGTTAAGAATCACTGCATGAACCATTACCAGCAGTAACTATTTTCATTAACAATTTTTTCTTGTTAACTGAGTAGGTAAAAATGGCCACTTATTTTAACATGTATATCTCTGGTAACTAGTAAAGTTAAACAGTTTGTCATATGTGTTTCCTCACTGTACTTCCTCTTTTATAAAATGTAAATCACCCTAAGAAACATATTTTAAACTAATATGAATTTAGGTCTCTAGGCTAATTATGGTATATCCATTCAGCAGAATACTATGCAACTTAGAATTTATCTCCAGCTAGATATATAGACTACACTATATCAGTACACATAGATCTACCTCATACAGCGAAGTATGAGGGAACCAGCTTCACTCCACTCTCCCCAGATTAAAAGTATTAATATTAACAAAAACAAGTACTGCTAATCTAATGGTCAAATACAAAGAAAAACAGCCTCCAACATAAATTTCAAGAAGGGATGCCTTAACCTGTTAATTGCCAAAAAGAACTCCTTCAGAAAGGGGACCCACGCTTTATGCAAGGCTGCTTTTATAGGATACACACATTAGAAAATCATTAAATTAACAGAACTCAACACAAAGTAGACCGTTTCTATCTAATGTACTTTAAAAGGCACATGAAAGATGATGACACACACACCAAGAAGCACTCCAGCTAGTAACCTCCCATAGCCAGTAACACAACTAGTTTTCCTTCAGCTTTTGGGCAGAACCCATTTGCTCAACTCCATTAAGACACTTACACAGCTAACAAGCTCCCTGAGATGATCCTCTCAGATACAGTCCTTCTCCACCAGAGTTCCAACAGGCTATGTCATGAGTTAACTTACCTCCTCTGAATCTAGAATGGTACTAGCTCTGCACCATCCTTAGGATAATTGAGAAAAGAATCACTCAAATAACTCTCTACAAGGCTTAATTCTCTCATAGAACCCTGTTTGAGAAGGTCTGCAATAGCAGGACAAGCGTGGCTCTTTGTGAGAAGTGTTATGGAAAGGAAATTCTCTTTATGACACACTTATTCTTCATCAACACTGACATGTACACCCCCACACTCAAACCTTTCCAATTAGTTTTTTTTTCCTTTACCACTATTCAACTGCTCTTGAAGTTGCAAGAAATAAGTGACTTTATTAATAGAAAAACTAAGGCACAGGGCACATCAGTTTAAGACAGGATCAGAAGAGATTTTTCTGACTCTTGATCCATTAGGGCAATGAGGAAGGAACACTTCTTAGTAAGATGATTAAGCAGCAGGAGAATGATCTATGATGGGGAATTGATGCAAAAAGTAGCTGCCTGTACCTTATTCTCTTCATCTGGTAGCACCGGTGATCTTGCATGTTCCTGTGTACCAAAAGCTTCCACAGTCTTTGTAGCATCATTTTTTTATAACACATAAGTTACAACACTATCCATTTCTACCTTCCTTCAAATAATATAAAACTTTTACTTTGCACATCTATTGTCATTGAAGGTGTACACGTTCAGTAACAATATCACAGACTTTAGGTTTTATTTCTTAAATTTATATTAGTTGTGGACAGCTGCAAAAAAAATCTGGCAATAAATCTAGGGGAGAGTGGAATTTACATACATTGCATTCACAAAAAACGATTTGACCTTTTTCATATCTTCATACACAACATTTAAGGGATTAGTGTTACATCTCAGAAAAGATAATTTTCCACTTTGCAGTAAGGCAATGGGGGCAATCAAGCTATGCAAACCAGACTCAGTGACTGATTACTCTTTTATAGTTAATAAAGTGGAAATTTAGGAGAGAAATAAAAATAAAGAGAAAATGTAAAAGGCTTTTACTTCTGTCTCGCAGGAAGTTCTGGTATGCAGTAAAGGCAACTGTCTATAGCATTAGATGTTTGCTTAGTAGGAGTAGGGTTGGCAGGACCGAGTTCCTCAGAGGTTCAGACTCATTCTTTCCCCCACGAGCACCTTCTAATAACACGTATAGCAATTTCCCTAATTAGATTAAAATATGGCTCATTTGATGATTGTCTTAAAAAGTGTATTTAATACTTCTAAAAATTAAAAAATGTTTCTGAAATGATTATGTTAAATAAGAGAAATACAAATTAAACTACAATGAGATATTTCTCAATCATCAAATTGGCAAAAATACAGAAGTCTGACAAATATTCTGTTGGTGAAGCTATGAGGAAACAGGCACTCCCAAAATTTAGTGGTTACAGTGCAAAATGGCATAATCCCTTTGTCAGGCAATTTAGCAATGTCTATCAAAATTACAAATGTATTTACCCTTTAACCCACTAATCTCACTTCTGGAAATTTATCCTACCAATATACCTATGCATGTACAAAACAGCTAAGTTCAAGGTTAATCACTGCAGCATTATTTGGGATAGCAAAAGATTGAAAACCCTTTATGTTTCCAGCAACAGGAGACTGATTAAATACGCTACAGTACAGTTCACAGTATAGAACACAGAATGCTATGCAGCTACAAACCAAGAATGAGAAAACTCTGTTTTGATATAGAAAGATCTCTACAATATAGTTACGTGAAAGAAAGCTAGGTATAGAACATATATAGATAGCATGCTACTTTTAAAATGAGAAATGAGAGGCAAATAAGAATATTTATTCATATGTGTGCTTGCATTTGAATAAAGAAATACTAAGATACACAAGAAACTAATAAAAACAGTTACCTACAAGGGGCTGGGGGACACGTGGATGAGGACAGGAGTAAGAACATGACTTTTCAACATATACCCTTCTATATAGTTTTGATTTTTGAACCATGTGAATATATCATCTATTCAAAAATTTTAATTTAAAAAATAAAATGCTCATGTTATAATGTTAAAAGAGTACAAAATTATATATACACTACAATTACAACTATGTAAAAATACCATACATAGAAGAAAAGAGTAAAAGGAAATGTTTTAGAATGTTTACAGTAATTGTTTTTAGGTGTTGGGAGTACATATCCTTTTTTTCTTCCCTGCATTTTTCATATTATCTATAAGTATGTATTTCTTCAAGAGGAAAAAAATGCCTCATTCTTTCAAATGTTTCCATTTATAATGAACTTCATTCAATAAGTGACTTTTGGTTCCTAATACCCTAACATTCAATACACAGAATATAATAAGAAAACAAACACTTACGAAGACAGCACTATGGCAACAGCATCGTTGAGGACACTTTCACCAAAAAGAAGTGCATAGAGTTCAACATCAACTTGAAGCTCGTGGAATATGGCAAGGACAGTCACTAGCAAGCAGAAAGAGTCAGACGAATATTTAGAGATTGCAAATGTAACATATTCCCCTTCACAGATGATTATCATAGTTATTTAAAAATTCATTTCTTCCTCTTAGAATTAAATCCCAATAAACAGTCTCTTACCATATTAAAGATTTATTTTATGTCAATAATTTTCTTTTCCCTAATTGTGTACCTGCAGTATCTCCTTTCTCTCTCACAAACTGCTGAAAATAACCTTGCAGGACTGAGTTGGCCTACATTCTTCATGCAAATGCTAATAATCTTGTCTTGTACATTTCTTTTCCATAAAGAAGATATTCAGAATTTCTTACAGACCAGGTGATCATTAATCTTTGATGAAGAAGAACATTATGAAAAGCATTTCCTGCTGCAAACTTCATTTTTTCCTTGCAGCCTTACAAGGAAGAAGGAGCCTTCACTTTCATTTGACTAGCAAATTTCAAGCACTCCAGTTTAGCAAAGACAGTAGGAAATGAAAACACAAGTTTGGTTTTTGGTTGGGATAAAATTTATGACCAGAATTACAGCTGTTATATTTAACTTAATAAGAAGCCAACTATCAGGCTATTACAGCTTGAGAAGGGGAAAAAAACCTCCTTTTTTAGGAAACAATTATATGAGAATTCTTAGAAAATCAAATGAGATTGAAGTTGCATTATAACTTTAATTGCTGAGTCACATACAACTCAGCTGCTAAATAAACCCAAGCAGAAATGAAAGACTATTATAACCAGAGATGGGAGAGCCGCTTCCAACGCCAATCAAAGAAACAGGAAACGTGCATTCTATAAGATACAGTTTCTACTGCAAAGCATTACCTCTGAAATATACTAACAGCAAAGCTTACCAAGAGAAGGAGAAAAGGAGAGCAGGAGCAACGCTGCAGAATTTTGAACAGAGAACCTATGGCTCACCCTTCTATCAAGTGAACAATTGCAAAATAAGAGAATGATTATAGGAGCAAATGCCTATACAATTCAGAAGAAATGTAACTGTCCAACTTTATATAAGCAAAACAGTTTTGCTTGAGCCATTCAGGCAACACACCTACGAAAACAAAACCAGAAGGTTGAAGTAAGGTAGCCAGTTGGATTGACTCAGATCTCTCACAGGCTTTGCAAAGTCGAGGAGCTTGCTTCTAGTGAGAGACACGGAAAACAGACCACTGGCTCCTTTCCAAAACCATCCTATCTTCATATTGATAATGGGAGCAGCTAAAAAACAACAGGGGGCAGCCTTGATGGTCTTTAAGGAAGTGATTTGATTTTCAGTTTTAAAAATGCTAAACTACACAAATGCCTCTCTAAAATGCCCTCTGAGCTTTTAAAACCCTCTCTTACAGAGTACAGAACAGATTTTCCTACTTCCTATAATGTGCTGTGTTATCAGAGTTTACATAGGAATTCAGAGATAACCTTAAGATCCTATCTCTAATTGTGCTGGATGACAATTATAGAAGATGATTAACTTATAAGGTCAAAGGTAAAACAGAACAAACTTCTACCAAGGTACTGAAGTCTAGTAAAAAAAAAAAAACTTTCATCCTTAGTTCAAAAACTGCAGTCTCTTGTTCCTATCCCTACGTCTTTGGCCTACATCGCCTCTAAATTCCTTACCTGAGTGTAGCTGTGAAGCTCACCAACACTGTGTCAGGAAAACTACAACCTAACTCGTACAATTAAATTCATTCTCCAGCTGTGCTAATATCAAAACTATTTTATAATCATAAAGCCAATTTTATAAAAACAATTATTTAATGTATATTAAAGCCCCCCAATGACCCCAAATCACACTTGTAGTAGCACAACTGCCTTCTAACAATCATTTAAAAACTTTTTTTCTTACTCTTAAATGCAGATAGCTGAATGTAAACAGAAGATTTTTAGGCAACTGGTTTTCTAGAAGCTTGAAAGGAAGTGTGTAATTATTACCCAGTTTAACTAATCTAGTTCATCTTCTCCGATACCCAATTACTAGGGATAGACACCAACCTGGATTTCTGAAGAAAAGACATTATAGCCCTTGTTTAAACAGCATCAAATTGTGGACCACTAATAGGCAAACGTAATAAAACAAAAGAAAAATAAATAAAGTGTGCTTAAGCCAAAAGGAACCATGAATTTTGTTTTTTCCCCCACAATTGGAAAGTATAGTACTATGGGAAGTACCTAATTATGAATTCTACATCTCAAAGGAAGAATTACCCACATGGGCTTTGACGGCAAAACACTTTCTTAAGTACTTAAGCTCCACACTCGTGTAAAACATACCTGGATCAGTTGCTGAAACGATGGCACCAAAGAGCAGGCAATCTGTAAAGTAAAAGTCTCCTGCGAGTTGTCCAGTTACTTTCATCAGTGTTACACAGCCGTACATTATTGACCTGTTCAATAAACATATTTCTACTTTACAAAAAATGTCAACTGTTAAAGAAGTTAGAATAAAGTAAGAATAAGAAGATGGGTCTACTGTACTTCTTTGTGACTAATCTCAAATTTGATTTATGTCATTTAAATATGGTAATACCTTGGCCTTAAGGAAAATTCAAACAACTTATTATCTACGTGAATACACTTTACTGCAAAAGTCCTTACACACATTCAGGAATACAATACTGCATAAACCAAATATGCATTATTTTAAAATTATAATTTGAAGGTTAAAAAGTGTTTTAAGCTTCAAGTACTTACCCAATTACGAAACAAGAGATTGCTGTTCCAAGAAAAGCATATGCTAGGATAGACCCAAGGTTTCGAAAGAAATGTCTCTGACAAAAAAAAAAAAAAAAGTTACACTGTTAGAATACTTACCAATTATTTGAAAAAGAAAAGGTTTTCTATTCTAGTGTGCTATGCTAATATTAAATGCATTATTCATTAAAGGAAATAACTAAGAGAAAGAATTTTTGTACAGGCATAAATTTCAGCATCTAAAAAGGATAAGGAGAGGAGAAGGGAAGGAAACCTGGAAAGAACTGCCTGTTTCTGAAGTGTCAAAGATGATAAAGCCCATGGAGTTTAAGGTTGTTCAAAGCATATGAAATGCAAAAGCACTTACTCTTTTCAGACTATATCCTGCATAAAATATGATAGGAGGAAGTAATATGTTGAAAAACACTTCTGGATCAAAAGTAACCTGTTAAAATAAAGAGTTCTTTTAGATGAATTCCCTTAAAAGACCTCATATTACATTATCAATTATCAAAAAGAAAAAAAGATTAAATGGTAAAAGGCAAGAATATTACTGTGGTAACTGAAAAATATTTCATATAGGATAGCTGTTTTCCACCTCTCAACCAACAACAAGGAGATAGTGTTGGAGCAATCGGTTAAGTCATATCCGTGCAAAGTGTATTCAAATACTATTATATTAAAAATCTTAAAAATAGGAGAAAGCATGAATGTGTCTTTGCCTTAAATAAAGTTTATGTTACCCCAAACTGGTAACATAAAATTGGAGGTACAACACCATTGTTGGCAAAAGGAAATAGATTTCTTGCATAGGTAACATCTCTAAAGGTATATAACAATACTATGGTAAAAAGTTTCTGTACAAGTCATATTTCTAGTCCTGACAGCCCATTTCTTTTAATATCTATTCCTATAATAATACAGACGCCCCCTTCTGTTCAGAAGGCTGTACTAGGATTTGACATGAACACAAAGCTGCTACACACATACCCATGCTAAAATTTCGTTTACTAGAACTTTTAAGGAACTGGAATTTTCCAAGGGTGGAAAGAACTCCTGCTGCAAAGCAAACTTTAAGTTTGTATGAAAATTTTTAAAAACATTAAAGATGGTCAGGAACACAACCAAGTAGCTATAAAAGCCAAGTCCTGCCAACGTAGAAGACAGAAATGGAGGCAAACAGCCGAGGGTGGGCAAAAACAGAGACATGAGCAAAGAGGCCCTGGAAGCTTCATGATAGTAACTATGAGGGGGACAGGAGAAAGCAGCTCCAGGAACGTCTGGGAGCCAGAAAGACTGCAACCCAACCTCCTACATACAGCTTTATGCACAGCATGGTACAATAACTGATACTCAGACTGAGGCCCCTGAAGTTATGCCAGATTATAACTCAAAGAAAGATTAAATTGTGCTCAGTATAGAATACCATCAAGGCAAGAAAGAATTCAAAGAAATATTAATGTAATATTTTAGGTATTATCAAATAAACTCAGTATGCTGAAGTGTATAAAACTGTAAGGACCATCCGCAAATTGAAAGACACGCTTATAAATTCTGCTTAACTCAATGCTGGTCACTATTTATTATAATCATCAATGTCACAGAGTCAAACAAAAAGGGTTACAGTACTTAGCCTCGATCAGAAAAGCAAATGTACAGACATGTCCATTTCCTTAGCATTACGTTACATTCATTAATTGAGGTTTTACTCCATTTTAAAAGACGGATTATTTTAAATATCATTGAAAATTCATTATTTTTCTGAGTCACTTTGTTGCTAGTTATACACTTTTTTTAAAAATCCAAAGATTCCCTTTAACTAAGAACTTACCTTTCTAAGCATTTCATTATCTTGAACGTTATTGAGTTCATGTGAACTAATCTCTCCTTTCAGCGTATACTCATAAAATTTTCCACTAACGTTTACCAATAAGGTAGTTGGGCTTGACTGCACTTCACAGCTCAGGGTCACATTATTTACATCGCTTGGAACATGAATGCCATATCGAAGCACAAGGCCCACCAAGAGACCTGGAAATAATAAAAGAACAATATAAGCTCTTCTCTCGGACGGAGACTCCTTCTTCTGTACCCTACACATACCTTTGGATTGACAGCAGAAAATCTCTTATGATAGCCCCTGTGGTTCAGAACCAATTTTCAGACTGAATGTAGTTACATTTTAAAGTACTACTAAATTCACAAATCTAAGAGTCCAATATTCATATAATCCAGTGGGACAGCAGGGAAAAACATTCCTTAAGGTAACAGCACATATCACTGCATTTCTAGATCAAGATATAAATAAGTGATTAGCAAGGGAACAAAATGAGGAAATACCTCCAAATCATCTGTACACAGAATGTGCTACAAGATGTCCCCAGCTGACAGTGTAATCATGTTAGAAATGTGTTTACCACCTCCATCCATTAATTCACAAGACTGTTAAACACATACACTTCTCAAGTTATTCCTAAAGCACATGGCTGGCGAAATAACACCCATTTAACAAACTGGAAAGTCAGTAATACTTGTAGATTGATTGAGTTCTACTACTACTAAAAGGTCAGACTTTAATTTTAAAATACAGTCATGCGTCGCTTAACAATGGGGATATGTTATGAGAAATGCATCATTAGGAGATTTCGTTGTTTTGTGTGTTTCGTTGTTGTGTGAACATAGCGTGTACTTACACAAACCCAGATAGTATAGCCTACTACACACCTAGGCTATATGGTACTAATCTTATGGGACCACCATCGCATATGTGGTCTGTCATTGTCTGAAACGTCGCTATGTGGTACATGATTGTACATGCTTCAAAATCAAAACATGGAATAGAAGTCTTGAATCTGGCACTATGATATCAACATATTGATAGAATTTTACCCAGGTCATCATACTGACATTCAAATATGCACAATGTTCTGGGTACTATACACCTATACTGATCAAACTGATCAAATTTAATAACAGATTTATTGAGATATAATTCACATACCATAAAGTTTACCCTTTTAAACTGTACAATTCAGTGGCTTTTAGTATATTCACAAAGTTGTATATTGATCACTACTAATTCCAAAACATTTTCATTGCCCCCAAAAAGAAACCCCATACCTATTAGCAGTCACTCTCCATTTCTCCCAGTCCCTGGCAACCACTAATCGACTTTCTCTATATATAGATTTGCCTATTCTGGACATTTCATATAAACAGAATCCTTCAATATGTGACCTTTTATGTCTGGCTTCTTTCACTTAGCATAATGTTTTCAAGGTTTATCCATGTTGTAGTATCAGAACTTCACTCCTTTTTATGGTCAAATAATATTCCATTGTATAGATATACCTCAACTGCAAATTGAACTCAAACTTCTCGAACTTTCCTTAATTCTAAGATGTACACCATACCACTATTAGTTACATTTTACCTGCCTGTCTCCCTTCACTCTAACCAGCCAGCTACTCTTTTAATATATGTGAATGGAGTATTATGCTAAGTAGGCTCCCAGGATTCAGAGATGAAAACAGGGGCCCTCCTTCAAGTAGCTCTCAGTCCAGTTAGTAAAAACAGACTGAATAAACAATTATAATATGATATATATGTGTGCAAGGTGTTATAAAAAGAGAAAAGAGGTACCTAACCAAGCCTGAGGGAGTGGGACATTAGGGAAGTCTTTCCAGAGGTGTCACCTAAGCAGGCAACAAAGTAAAAGGTTTTCCAGGTGAGAGGAATAGTAGTACATATCCAGTCAAGAAAGACGGAGAGACCATGGCCCATTCAGGGAATCTCAAGTAGTTCAGTATGGCTGGGTTACAAAGTGACCAGAGTTGGGGTATGAAAGGTCAGCAGGAGCTGAATCATAAAAGACCTTGCAGGCTGGGGAAGGGAGTTAGACTTTATCCCGAAAGCAAAAGGAAGTCATAGAAAGGTTATAAGCAGGGGCTTGACATCAGATTTCTATTTTAGAAAGACTGGTCTAGACTACAGAGTTTCGAAAAGGCCAGATAGAAGGCCACTGCAGTCATCCAGGCATTAAGAGCTTAGGGCCTAATCTAAGAGAGTAGATATAGGGAAAGAGAAGGACTTTTAGAAGGTCTTATCTTTTAGAAGGATATGGTGACTGAGTAGGCTGGGAGGAAGGGAGATGAAAGACTAAGAGGAGCCTAAACCAACTTGGCAACTAGGTGGGTAATCTGGCCTGAACAACCAGGTGGGTAGCAGGGCCATTCAGTCAGACAGGGAACAGATTTACAGGGGAAAATGCACAGTTCCGTTTTGGACATGTTGAGTTTGATGCACTTGTGACACATGCACAGTTGAGTATGTGGGATCTGGAACTCAAGGAAAGGGGTGGGGGGGTCTGAACTGGAGATATACACATGGCAGGCACAAGATGGATGCAGATGACATTACCTGGGGAACTAATAAAATAGGAAGAGGACTATGGACATGTGCCTGGAGTTTTATCCCAATATTTAATAGCCAAACTTAAGGGGCTAGTAGAGGAGGAGGAGCTGATGAAAGAGTCTAAGAAGGAAAAGCCACAGGAGTAGGAAGAAGAGAAGAGGAAGTGATGAAAACTAGCACATGCTGCAGCAAAGTCAAGGAAGACAGGCATTAAGAAGCGTCCACTGGGTTTGGCAACAAGACGGTCATAAGTGACCTTGGCAAGAGCAGTTCCAGTGGAGCAGTGGGCAGAAGCCAGACCAGAGTGGGAAGTGATGAAGCAGAAATGGGAGGCATAAGAGCAGTAGTTGGTTGGAAAGCGAGGAGGGAGTGGAGATTAGGAATCCTTCGAGGCAACTTACAGTCACATGTATTTTTTAAAGTGAGCAGCAATGAGTAACCAGGAAACAGTACAATGACTGTTTTAACAAAGGTTCAGATTTAAAATAAATGAAAGAGAAAATATTTACAAATCATATATCTAATAAGGGGCCAATACCCAAAATATATAAAGAACTTATACAACTCAACAGCAAAGAAAAAAAAAACCCAAACAATCCAATTAAAAACCAGGCAGAAGATCTGAATAGACATTTTCCTGAAGAAGACATACAGATGGCCAACAGGTACATGAGAAGGTGCTTAACATCACTAATCATCAGGGAAATGCAAATCAAAACCACAGTGAGTTATCACCTCACACCTGTTAGAATGGCTATTATCAAGAAGACAAGAGATAACAAGTGTTGGCAAGGATGAGGAGAAAAGGGAACCCTTGTGCACTGTTGGGAATGTAAATTGGCACAGCCACTATGGAAAACAGTATGGAGGTTCCTCAAAAAACTAAAAATAGAATTACCATATGATCCAGCAATTCCACTTCCGGGTATTTATTGGAAGGAAACAAAAACACTAACTTGAAAGATATATGCACTCCCATGTTCACTGCAGCATTATTTACAATAGCCAAGATATGGAAACAACCTAAGTGTCCATTGATAGATGAATGGATAAAGAAATTGTGGTATTATATGTACAATGAAATATTCAGCCATAAAAAGAATGAAATCTTGCCATTTGCAACAACATGGATGGACCTTGATGGCAGTATGCTAAGTGAAATAAGTCAGATAGAGAAAGACAAAAACCATATGATCTCTCTTACATGTGGAATCTTAAAAAAAAAAAAACCCACAAGCTCATAGATACAGAGAACAGACTGGTGATTGCTAGAGGCAGGAGAAATGGGTCAAAGGGGTATAAATTTGTTTAAAAAATTTAAAGAATAATAAAATAAATAAAAGATACACTTTGAAAAAATCTCACTGCCAAAAAACACAATAAAAAAGTGATAGCCGGGTATCAACTGTGTTTGATAAACGTAACTTGGGAGAGAAAAAGCTATAGATCCACAGTCATCCTGGCTATATGATATAGAAACAGCTCTTTTCTCTACTACCCCATAAGATCTCCTAATTAAGAGGCTCAGTAAAAGTTGTCCCGGGCCAGCCTGGTGGCATAATGGTTAAGTTCCTGCACTCCGCTTCTGGCGGCCCGAGGTTCACAGGTTCGGATCCTGGGCGCAGAACAACGCACCACTTGTCAAGCCACGCTGTGGTGGCGTCCCATATAAAGTAGAGGAAGATGGGCATGGATGTTAGCCCAGGGCCAGTCTTCCTCAGAAAAAAGAGGAGGCTTGGCAACGGATGTTAGCTCAGGGCTAATCCTCTTCTCTCACACACACACACACACACACACACACACACACACACACACACAAGTTGTCTTATATTTATGTGCAAAAATCATAGTTAAGCTGCTACAAATAGTAATAATAGCAGAATAAATTCCTTCCCTGTCCCCAAGCCTGACTGTGTAAGGAACAGTACCCACTGGTTCTACTGCACCTGACACAATCCTGAAACGTCACCGGGTGCCCTGAGGAGGGCACGTGGACAAATTTGAAACACGCACCTTGGCAGTTAAAACAGCAGCAAGGAGAATAACTACTTAGGTTGGAAAAAATCAAGATCCCTTTATTATAGCATCAGACATCTGAAAAATTGGAAATTCTTTGAATAAAGTTGACAGATCAAACTAATCTGGGCTCTGGGAAAGGTCAAATCCTAATCATGGAGTTAAAGCAATTCTCAGTAAAGAGAAAGTACACAAAAAGAGTGCTTTGTTAAGGGAATAAGGCAGAAACTTCTAGCCTCCTACACAGACAGAGGCACAAAAAATATTAATATCATAAAATTGAAAATTACCACTAACAGGCAACAAAGAACACAACCACAAAGAGATATCTTTCACAAAACAGAGAGGTCCCGCCCCTCCTACACATTCCTGACCCTCTTGTGCTAGAAACCCTTCCAGGGGTAAAGAACTCAGTGTCTCTCAAGGCCCCACCATTGTACGAGGCTCACAGTTAGTGGAAACTGGTTTTCTCGTGGATTTCAGCCCATTCTTCCAGCTTATCACATTAGAAGCCTCTGACAGTCAAAAATATGGAAGGAACAGCACTGAGGTATTAAGTATGGCCAAAATTGATAAAATTTCTACAGGTTAAAAAGTGTATTGTATATTATATATTTATATATATGTATGTGTGTATGTATGTATATAACATGTATCTACCTCTTAAAGAACGCTGTTAAGATTCTGTCTTAAAAGCTAATTCAACTTCAAGATAGCCAAAAACGTCAAGGCTTTTGCTGACCTCTGGTTAGTTTTACGTATGTTTATTCATCTTCTTGTCTCCTAGCACATTCTCTACAGCAGCTCTTCCAACCTTTATCCTCCTTCTCAAGTCCTCAATCTCACTGCCTACTTTTCTGAGAAGCTGGAGGCCATTTGATGTAAGCTCCCTCAATTCCAAGGCTCTCCATCTCAATGTAAGCTCTTTCTCGTTAGTTCCCCTCTCAGAAAAGACAAACCTCTTTCAGGAAAGATAAGCCTCTTTTCCAAGAGAATCCTTTCACCTAGCGCCTTGAACCAATCTCCATCCTAATTGTTTCTGCATATAATATATTATTTGATCCTTATAGCCTTATGAAATAGATACTATTATCAATTTCTCAGTCATTATTTCCTCAACTCTAAAATGGGGATAAATGATTTGCCCAACATTATTTGGCGTTAAGTGACAAAACCAGAATTGGAATCTGGGTTTTCTATTTCCAAAGCCTGCATAATTTTCCAATCATCTCCTCACTCCCATGTCACCACTAACTGCTTCTCCAGTGGTTCAGGTCTCCATTCTCTCAGAGCCTTCCCTCACAATCTCCCTCTAAAGCCCTACAACTTGAAGTATTATCTCCCTACAGATCTGATCTTATGAAATTTAGTACAGTACAGTGTAAGAGGAAAAGCACAAGTTTGAAAGCCAGATAGGTGTATGAATTCTGGTTCCATCAAGTTCTAGTCTGTGACCTTAGGGCAGATAACCTCTCACTGAACCTCAGTTTTCTCATATGCAGTGATGATAATACTAACCCGTTTTAGGGGCTAAGAGAACAGGGCTTTTGAGCCAGACTGACTGGGTTTGAATCCTGGGTCAATACCTACAAGTTATGTGACTTCAGGCAGGTCATTTAACCTTTCTGTGCCCCAATTTCCTCATCTGTAAAATGGGAAAGATAACAGGACCCATCTCACAGGGTTGTTATGAGGTTTAAATGAAATGATACTTGGAGAGCGCCTAGCAGCGTCTAGCGCATTATAATGCTCAATAAGCATTACCTATTAAGTCCCTGGATTGTAAATGCTTTGTGGGCAGGGATGATGACTCACATCTGTATTTCCCATCATATCTCATACATCAAAGACACTTAATAAATATTTATTGATGAATCACATTAGTTAAGCCTAGGACTGTGGATGCTGTAAATTTAAGGTAAAATAAATATTTCTTCCCTTTTGCTTTTTATACCATCTGTGAGCACACTGCAGTGAGTGATCACTTTTCAGACTTAATTGACTACCCTGATGATGTTTACTAACGGTGACTCATTTTTAAGCTTCGTAAGCAAGCTAGCCCAATGAAAAGAACACTTGGGGGCTTTACACTGTGTTCGTAACTGGAGCAATTAGGCTATATTACAATCTAGAAACTGACCACATTGGCAATTTAATCTTTTTTTTTCTTTTTTCACCCTTGCTTCTCAAAAAGATAAAGAAAAGACTTATTTTAAATAGCATTTTTCCAGGATTTAGGTAGCTAAACCGACATCACAGAAATAAAATCATCAGTGGGCTGAATCTTGGAGGTCTGGACATTCCCAGAGTAAGAAGCCTTTTCATCTGGAAGTCAAGCTGAAAAACAAAGGTCTTAAAATAATATATTAACATAATAGCCATGATGGTACAAGAGTTGTAAGAAAAGGTAAATGGCAGACAGTAATTAAGATTAGAAAATGCCAATTTCCATGGCATTGAAAATACTTTGACCCAGTCCCATCCATTGGCAAACTGGACTTGAGAGTTATTCAGGAGGGTGTTCGTCCACAGCTCCCATCGCCCATACTGAGAAAATGGAACAGGCTAAAGAATGCCAAATTATGGCAAATCAACCACAGATGTGACTCCCAGGTAACACTCTTCTACTTTATATTCCACGAGAGATGCCCTTGTTTTTCCTTCACAGAATACTAACACTAAGGTACTCCATCACTTTTTATTGACTTAGAAACGCCAGGAAATGCAATTAGTAATCCCATTTTTCTACTTCAGCCCAAGAGTTAGATGAGGTTCATGATATCAGTTACCAAAGAGCAAATATTTTCAGGGCAATTCTAAGTCTCTATTTGATTTTTAAAAAAATACTACGTTTGCCTCTCAAGTTACAAGACCGAGCAATTAAAACAACTGTTCTGAGCCTATCCTGAGAAAATGTAGTTACAACAGCAATAATAATAGCATCACAGGTATCATTTATTAAGCATTTACTTTAGAGGTCAGGCACTAAGCTAAAAACATTTCTTCCTCACAATAATCCTACTATCACTGTCCCCAATTTATAGATGACAGTGTAGGAGGGTAAAGGACTTGCCTAAGATCACACAGAGCTATTGGCACAGCGGGACAGGAACCCAGGTCTGACTCTAAAGCAGGGGTTGGCAACCTACGGTAGCAGTTTGTTTTTGTATAGCCCAAGAGCTAAGAACCGTTTTTACGTTTTTAAAGGTTTGTCAAAAGAAAAAAAACAAAACAAAGAAGAAAATGCAAGAGACACAGAGACCTATGTGACCCTCAAAGTCGACAATATTTACTGTCTGGCTCTTTACAGAAAAAGACTTGCAGACCTCTGGTCTAAAGCCTTGCACCTTTAACCACTATGTCATACTCTCTTTCTCTACAGGAAAGAGGTTTCTGTGATTGGTTCCTTGTTTTAACAGCATAATACTCATAATACTCACTGGGCATTTAACTGAATTTAAGATGCCATTATCTTCTGTATGTGACCTGTCTACCCAAGAAGAATAAGTTCCTTGAAGGTGGGGATCTAATATTTCTTTGTATTTTCTGTGCATAATGCATAGTAGGCTGATTAGCAAATGTTTGTTGAAGATAGTAAACAAATCACACGTTGTTATACAGAGAAATTAAATAGAGATATATAGCTTATCTGGTCAATTTAGCTTAATGGATGCTGCAAATAAAATGTGAAAAGTATGAAATATGAAAACCACCTAATATGTCTTAAAACTAAGAATCCTAGAGAGTAGAGAGATTTTCCACAGAAGCTTAGAATTTCAACACTTTACAAATGAAAAAATAAGCCTGAGTCCATGCATCTTCCCGATGCACACAACTACCTTTCCTCACTGGCCTTGAGATGCTCACTCCAGAAGTCTGTATTTACTGGAAAGGGGGGGGGGGGGTGCGTGGAGAAATATCTTTGCGTGTCAAGGCTTCTTCTACCTTGCAAGTCTGAGAAAACAAAGCTCAACAGCTCATCAGTTTAAGCCTGTTCCAAACGAAGATAATCTTCACTCACGTACTGCACAGAAAGGATTGTTTGGCCGCCCTCATCTCTTCAGCCATCTATACCCTCACAGTCATCTTAGATTAAGACAGTCAGCAATATGCATCCTTTCCTCTCATGAGGCTCCAGCACAGGCCAAAATGCCTCTGAGCCCGTGGTTTAATTTGCCCTTCTCTCCTCATGACCAAGAAATAAAAATAAATACATAAGACACCTCAAAAAGAAAGCACACCTAAGACACAAGAACTGAAGCCATCGACTCAACGATCCATCAATAACCTTTTGCCACCAGCAAGGCACCCATACTGCATATGCGTGGTGGTGTTCGTAATTACAGTTTGGCTGAACCGATCAGCGTATAGTACAACACACTGCTGGAAGATCCTTAACTCTTCCTTGTCCTCACCTCGGTACGCCTGAATTAGAAGGGTCACCCATACGTATCCCTACTACATATTACAAGCATAGTACAATAAACCAGGACGTCATTTAAAAATACCCTAAGCCTTCTTTAGCTTCTTTCGCGTTCAGGTTTTTACTTGGGCTACGCTGGAGTAAGGGTTTCATTCTCAACCTCGAAGGACAGGGCGTAGCAAGAGCTGGGTGATGGGTAAAGGTGGACTCCGGCTCCAAAAGAACGCCAGGTTCTGAGCAGTAGAGATACTACTGCAGCTTCGACGGACCTTAAACAAACCGACATCCCAGAGAAATGGATCGCTACGCTGTCTTCCCCTCCCCCAGTCCCCAGCCCAGTCCGAGACACCGCACCCACTCCCTTCCCAGCCTCAGTCCGGGGGCCCAAGCTTGGGAGGCAGAGGCGGGGGGGGGGGGAGGGGGAGGGGGGGGAGGGGGAGGGGGGGAGAGCGCAGAAGAAAAAGGGGGTGGGGTCAGAGGAAAGAAAGGTGTGAACAGGCAGAGGAAAGGGGGTGCGAAGCGGAGAAAATGGGGGCGAGGCTGAGGAGAAAATGGGGCGAGGCAGAGAAACGGGGGGCGTAGCAGAAAAGGGGGGATGAAGCAGAGAAATAGGATTGGGGGAGAGGCGAGGCTGAAGATGGAAGGAACTAGAAGGGGAGTCGAACGTAGGCCGAGCAGGGCCGGGAGAGGAGGCCACGCAGCCGGCGGGCAGAGAAAGGGGGAGCGCCAGGGGCGGACATGGGGTTGAGGCACTTGCCATAAATCATAGCCAGGCCAGTTTCGTGCAGGAAGCGGGCCCGGCGGTGCTTGAAGAGCCAGATCGTGAGAATGGTGAGGGTGAGCAGCAGGATGAAGATGAGCAGGTTGGCGCTGTCCTGCCGGTGGCTCTCCTCCGCTTGCTTCTCGGACACGATCTCCTCGTCCATGGCTCTCGCCGCTCCGCCAGCGCCGTCCGAAGCCCCAGCCCAGCCAAAGACGCCCACTGCGAGGAGCAACCAGAGCGGCCGCATGAGCCGGCGGGCCCGGGGGCCGCCGCCGCCGACACCGCGGCGGAGGGGCGCCCGCAGCCAGCCGCGCCGAGCCATGACTCCCCCCGCCCCCCGCCCCGCTCCTCACCCGCAGCCGCCCGCGGTCGGACCACTCCCCGAGGGCTCACGGGAAAGGGGCGGGGCCTCAGGGAAGCCGTCGGAGCGCGCGCCGCTGCCGCCGCCGCCGTTGCCGCCGCTCTTAAAGGGGACGCGACACTCCTAGCTCGCTCTGCCCCATCCCTTTGCCTTTCTCTCCCCCACCACTCCGGCTCCCCCCCGGCCCCGGCAACGCACACTCAGGCGCTGCCAGGGAACGAAACGCCGTCGAATCTAGTCCACTGCCTTCTAGAAAAGAAGGCTCGACTGGGCGTAATCAAGCATTGGCAGATTGCGCTTTGTCTATTTTGATCCTATTCTTAGAGCTCTCAGGGGACTCGGTCTTTCATAACCCATCTCAATATTGTCCCCCAGTGTCTCTTAACGGGATAAGAAGTCGTCTCCTTGGGAGGAGCCTAAATCTCCATCTCTGTGATTTAAATTGGATTCTCCTTGTTCTGTCCTCATTGGGGAAAAAACAACACTGTAGTAGTTAAAAGAATTGACTCAAAGGCAAGGATTATGCGTGTGTCTGTATGTTCGGTTTTCTTTACATGTAAACACCTGCTATAAGTCATCTCTCACGTCAGGAACCTGTAAGAGAAATTCATCAGTCTCGCAAAGAAGATTCAGTCAGTTTGTGCTAAAATTTACCCGTGCCCCAAACACTCCTCTCCCCTCCTGAAGCAGAAATCTTTTGTGGTGTGGTGGGTCTCTCCCTCTCCTCTCGCTCCTTTTTCCTGCTGTCTTAAAGCAATTTCTCCAGCTCGGAAGTCACCTTTGACACCATCTCTCATCTCTCTTCCTCAAAGAGTATTTCTCTGTTCTCAGCCTCTGAATCTTGCACACCGGAATTTTCACAGTTCTCACCTCTTTGAACACAGTGGATTCCTGTTTTCTCGTCCTTCTCAGATCACTCCTTAGGCTGTGTGGGCTTTTTGTTTTCTCTAGATTTTCATTTCCACCTCCACATGGGTGAACCATAAGTCCCAGGCCCTGACCTGCCACCCTCCCTTCAGGCCTCTACCTGATGGAAACTGAACATATCCTGTTGAGGCACCTCCCAATCTCAGAACCGAAAATGTTGTAAAGTGAGCTCATTTCCCCCCTACAAACACATATTCTTTCTCAAATTTTTCATACCATCAATGGTACTACTATCAATCCAATTCCTATCGTCCTGCCTAGAATTCATGATTCTCAAATGTTTTCATTCTCATGGCCATATAACCTCCTTGCTAAAACAAATAACATCCAGGCAACTCCAGGCTGCCCCAGTGTGGATTCACTCCCACTAACCAGCTCTTTAAGCTCTGAGGATGGTGAGCTAAAAACAAGTGCTAGAACAGGGTTCAACTCCAAGTTCTGTCCCTACTGGGTCAGGAACTGTCCCAGTGACTGTGAGCTCATTCTCTCCTCTTAGTACCCGAGTCTGTCTGTGCCTTCCGGAGAAACCCCATGGTCGCCTGTCCCCTCTCCCCTGAATCCAGCCTAACCACACTGCCCTGTTCACACAGGGATGGGCTTTGTAGAGGCAAGAAACTCAGGTTAGAATCCTTCCCAATCTCCCCACTGCCCCCTCCCCAGACCAATCTTGGCTACCCCAGAAGACCTAGAGGATGAGTTTACTTGCTTCTTTAGGCCTAACCACCTAATCCAAGGCTGTTTTGCCTCAGCACAAAAGCATTTTTCATTCTCCTAGTGTTTGGAACTTGAAAAAAAACAGTCACAGATTGCATGCCTGACCACCGTTAGCGAATGTCTTCAAGCCCCAGACTCTACCTCTGTTTATAAGGCCCCAGCAATTGAGTATGCACCCCCCCCGCCCCGCAACCTCTTTATATCGGAGTTCCAGGAGGAATCTTGAGATGGCAATAACTTTACCAAGTGGGCCAATCCCCATGAGCCTTCAGCACCCCTCAGAATGTACTTCTCTCTCAACCCAACATTGCTCTATGCTTCTGACTCTCACCCCCCAGTTTCTCCTCCCACTACTGCCCTCCCTGCCAATCCTTGTCATGTGCTTTCTGGAATGCCCTCCATTATGAATGAACTAGCCAATCCTCTCAGTTGCTACACTGATGCCCCCTTTGTCTCCTCCTTTTACCAGTACCTGAATCTCGCCCAGGATATCACGTACTCTGAAGCTGTTTCAAGTGGAGGCTATTTCCTCACCACCCCACTGTCCTACACACACATTCACACATACACACAACTCACCCTCTCTCGTGTGGCCTGAAGGAGGAGTTGGCACTCGGCTCACTCCCCTTTGTTGTTCCAAGTTCATTACTCCTCCACCCTTCATTGGAGCTCTAACACCCTCTCTTTTCCTTGGCATCTAATGACTTCCTGGTCACTCCCACACATTCATGGAGGACTTGGGCATTTGGTTCATAGCTTCCCCCCCACCCCCGCTTCCCCTACCCCAGTTCTGCCATCATTCTGGGTGACTTCCATGCTCACACAGACAAGTCACCTGGAATTTGAACCTTGCCTCCTTTTTCACTGGGAAAATCAAGGTCCTCAAGAAAATAGTCCTCACCCTCCTTACCCTGCAACCTACTGAAATATCCCATCAGTGCCCATCCTTGGTGGAAGAGGTGTTTCCTCCTCTCTTATGAAACTTATGCCTCAATCCGTACTCTGCATTCCATCACCTCCTTCCTGCCTCTTCTAGGATCTACTCCAACAACCATCTCCATCCACCATCTTCAATAGCTCCTTCTCCACTATTTCTTTCCGCTCTCTAAAACCACTTTCAGGTCTCTTCTGAGAAACAGCCGTTCGTTGACACCTGTCTCTACTATCGCACTATTTCTCCCCTCCCCTTCAGAGAAGAGCTTCTCAAAAGAGTTGTCTACATTGTCTGCACTCCCATCTGCTAGTCCAGGGATTAGCAGAGTACAGCTGACCAAATCCGGCTGCCTGTTTTTGTATAGCCTGAAACTAAGAATGCTTTTTACATTTTTTAATGGTTGAAAAAATCAAAAGAAGAATAATATTTGGTGACATGTGAAAATTACATGAAATTTTCATTTTAGTGTCCATCAATAAAGGTTTATTGGCCACGGCCATGCCCATTTGTTTACTTACTGTCTGTGGCGGCTTTTGCACTACAAGGCAGAGGTGAGTATATTTGCAAAGGAGACTAGAGCCTGCAAAGCCTAAATGATTTACTGTCTGCTCCTTGACAGGAAGGTTTGCTGACTTCTGCCTTGGTCTCCACCAATCATTCCTCCACACTTCTACCAGAGGGGTCCTTCTTTCTTTCTTTCTTTCTTTTTTGTGAGGAAGATTTGCTCAGAGCTAACATCTGTTGCCAGTCATCCTCTTTATTTCCCTTGAGGAAGATTATTAGCCCTGAGCTAACATCTGTGCCAATTTTCCTCTATTTTGTATGTGGGTCACGGCCACAGCATGGCTGCTGATGAGTGGTGTAGGTCTGCGTGTGGGATCTGAACCTGCAAACCAGGGCCCCTGAAGCAGAGCCTGCCAGACTTAACCACTGTGCCATGGGGCTGGCCCCCAAGAGGGGTCTTTTTTTTTTATTATTTGTAAGGAAGACTAGCCCTGAGCTAACATCCATTGCCAATCCTCCTCTTTTTTTCTGAGGAAGACTGGCCCTGGGCTAACATCCGTGCCCATCTTCCTCCACTTTATATGGGACGCTGCCACAGCATGGCTCGACAAGCAGTGCGTCTGTCCGTGCCCAGCATCCGAACCTGCAAAACCCCGGGATGCTGAAGCGGAGTGCACGAACTTAACTGCTACGCCACTGGGCCGACCCCCAAAGAGGGGTCTTTCTGAAGCACAAATCTGATTATGTATATCACAGCCCTGCTCCAAACCCTCCAATGGCCTCACTGCCTTCAGTTCTGGCTCCTTAGCCTGGCACACGATGCTGTACATGTCCTGACTCCAGACTGCTTCTCCACCCTATATCCTGTCCTTCTCCCCAAAATATATTGTGCTTCAGCCATCTGAACTCCTTGTAGTTTCCTGAATACTTCATGTGGTTTCACACATCTGTGTGCCTTGCCATGTGTTCCCTCTGCTTGGGTAGTCCTTCAACCCTTTCCTCACCTAACTAACTTCCACTCATCTGACAAAACTCAGTTTAAAGATCATCAAGCCTTCCAAGATGCCCTCAGGTTGAGTTAGGGGCTCCTTGTATGGGCTCCCACAGCCCCCTGGGCAAATCTCTCTCTTAGCCCTCCTGAAGTAGTCTCATGTTTGATTTACATGTTTACCTTGAGGGCGGGCACCAGGTGTTACTTATTTCTTTACTGACAGCATCTAGCACAAGGCCTAACCCAAATAGGTACTCAATAAAACATACCTGAGCATCCATAAATGTCTCTTAAATTTAACTGAGTACCAAGGAAAACTCAATGTTTGCAGACATTAAATTCTCCTAGGGATGGAAATTCAGTTCAGAGATAAACTGAAAGAGGAGTTTATAGTACTGGATACATAGTAAATGCTCAGTAAATACTTGGTAATTGAAAAGTGTAGATAAGTTTCGTCCAGTGCTTAGCACAGTCCTTGGTTCACTGGAGGTGCTTGACAAACACTGAATTAATTAATTCACGTATTGAGGGAAAGGCTGAAAAGCTAAGGTGAGGCCATCTTGTGGAAGGTCTTCATGCTGCAGACAATTTTAATTCATTCATTTCCCTGTTCAAAACCTCCCCAATATTAATTTGGCAGCAGAAAGGGGGGAGCAAATGAAATGCAGAGAGCTGGGCAGTAGGGGACGCCAGTTAAGAGGTTAGAAAAGTAGTCCTCCTGGAAAGTAGTGAGGCCTTAACTTATTGGATACGGTAGGAATGGAAATGGGAGGCTGGATGCAAGAGCCAAGGCAGAGGTAGGATTAACCTGTCTTGGCAACTGATTGGGTGGGTGGATGGGGAATACTTGAGAAAGATTGAAAGATTACTCCAAGGTTTTGAACCTGGGTACCTGAAAACGTAGGACTGCTAATGGCATTAAAATGGGAGTCAGAAGGTAGAGCTTGGCTCTGGACAGGTTGGATTTAAGGGACAGGTGGGCTATCCAAGTGGAGGTATCAAAATAGGCAGTTAGAAGCTTGGGCCTAGAGTTCAGGAGTGAAGTCAAAACCAGTGATAGATTTGGGAGCTATGTAGTTGTCCCTCGGTATCCATGGGGAATTGGTTCCAGGACCCCCTCGGATACCATAATCCACAAACGCTCAAGTCCCTTATATAAAATGTCATAGTTTTTGCATATAACCTATGTACATCCTCCTGTATACTTTAAATCATCTGTAGATTACTTATAATACTTAATACAATGCAAATGCTATGTAAATAGTTGTTATACTGTATTATTTAGGGAATAATACAGGAAAATAAACAAGAAGAAAAGTCTGTACATCTTTAGCACAGAAGCAACCATCGTAGGCCTTTCCATCCATGGTTGGTTGAATCTGCAGATGCGAAACCTGTGGATACAGAGGGCCCACTGTATGCACAATACTGAAGCTGTGGGAGTTCATGTGTTCCCCACAGAAGAAAGGGTAGAAAGAGACCTAGTCTTAGGGCAGTAGTATAGGGAATGCCTATCTTCAAGGAGTAGAAGAAAGAATAGGTCACAACTATCAGTTAGAACCAAGTATAATTATGCTGGAGTTTTCAGTTTGCTTCCTGAACATACCAGCCCAATGTGCTAAAAATGCAAATAAGATTTTTGATATCATTTCCAGTATCAAGGCTATTTGAAATGAATAATCATATTAACCTCAGACAAAGTAACCCAGGATACTATGTGCAGATGTGGTAATGAAACCCCAAGAGAGATATTAGTAGATCTGGAAATGGCCCAGAGAAGAGCATTTAAAATAATCAAAGAGGAGAAGCAACTGATGTTTTAGGAAAGACTAAGTGGATAAAGAACCTCTTCAGTTGAAAAAAAAATAGCTAGAAGAATCGACAGCAGCAGCGACAACAGTAATAACGGCTACCATTTATTGAGTGCTTACTATGTGTGAGGTTATTCTAAACAACTTATATGCATCGTCTCATTCAATCCTGACAACAATCTTATCAGGTAAGTACTATTATTATCCCCACTTTACAGATGAGGAAACTGAAGCACAGTGAAGTTAAGTAACTCGTCCAATCTTCCAGAGGTGGTGAAGGAGAAGCCAGAATTCAACTCAATTTGATTCTACAGCAATATGCTTTTAACCATGGTGGTATCGACCACCCAGCAAACAAATCTTAAAGATATGAATCAAGTAACCACAGTCTTGTCTACTAAGATTCAAAACTTGAAATACCAAGGCACCACTTAATGCTTTAAGAGGAATACATTGTTTTGTTTGAATTTCTTACACTGAGCACACGTCACTTCTTCAAAGAAAAAAATAAAGAAGGCGCAATTTCAATATAAATAGTGAAAATGCTAGCTCGCCCAGCAAGTAGTAAACGTCTCGAATTTGTTACAGGGAGGTTGTAATAAACATAAATAGCTTGAAGAAAGTTTTAGTACCTACAATAGATACATACGTCTTATAGATACCTATAATAGTCAGGAACGTATTCCTAGGGAAAGTGGATATTTGAACCAGGTAGAAAAGAAAAAGGTGTGCTAGCTAGAGGGAAAATCTGCCTGGGAAATGGAGACATGGATGAGTGGTGTATGAAAACAATTTGGGGATTGCTGTGCTTTCTCCATTCAACGGACTATCCTGAGGAAACGTGATGAGTCTTCACAAAGGACATCTCGGTAGGAAATGCTTTAGAGGTCGTTATCCCCACAGTTAATAACATCCACATCATTTATCCACTGTGCATACGGAAAACGGCCGTTTCTTTGGGAAAACTAAAGGCCCTTCTGGGGTCACCTAGGAATTTACATGCTCTTTCTCACGAGGTTTGACTTTTGTTCCAAGAGCTCATGAAAACAGTGCTGCCACCAGCCATACCTTGCACCTTTGGGATTAACTCCAACCTAGAGAAGAATGTATGAGTGGACCCAAGGTACTCATTTGAATGATACAGTCCTTGGTAACTGTGACTGTGAATACCTTGGCTCCTCTTCAAGTTGGAATCTACAGATAAGACAATTAAAATCCCACTCCGTGGATATGAGTTAACCATTTACTTCTAGAAAATGTGAAACTAGCCTAATTCCTTTTGCACTCAGTATAGGGTAAGAGATTCAAAAGAAGAGAGTGGGGAATGCATTTTAAGAGGGTAATGGAGAAAACAAAATTCAATGCCTGAAGACTAGGACAACGTATTGGTGGATTATACAAATACCAGATTCTTTACCAGCTCTCTATTTTTCTATAACCTCATCTTTTTAAAAGAAAGCAACCAGATCTCAGCTCCTTTAAGAAACTTCCTAATCATTTTCTGCTTCAGATAAATTAATATTAGAAGGGATAACTTAATAGGGTACCTGAAAAGGCTAATTTCAATTTGACCATTATCAAAGCTAAAACAAAGTGTTAAGATTTTGGGGGGTCAACTATCTTTTCTATCTTGTCACCTTCCACGGGTGGAGAAGGAAGTACTTTCCTATCAAGTACAGAGAGATTATTTCCTGGTTCTTCCTGATTGTGAAGTTTATAAATAGGACTACCTTCGTAAGGAATATATGATACTGGACTTGACATTGATCAAGTACTGTGTCAAATCTTGGCTTAGAGGTAAAGAAATTGGAAAGAGCCCAGAGGAAAATAATGACCATAATGAAAGGTTTGGAAAATGGGATCCAGGACAAAAACTATATAGGTAAATTTGAGGAAATCTGATGACTCTTGGATGCCTTCTTTATTTTCTAGTTTTTTTCAACTTTGAGGAAGCTCAAGTATATCAGAAAATGTTTATCATCAATCAAAGGATTATCAAAATTTAAGACTGCAAACGAGTCCACAGGGATTTTTGAACCCAATTCAAAATAATGGAAGGACTCTTTATAGAGAGCCTTTCAAACAAGGATATATCCCTCCCCACTCCTTTCCCGTCATTCATTCATTCCTTCAACAAACATTTATTGAATGCCTACCACGTGGCAGGCACTGTCCTAGGCATTGATAGAAATCTCTGTCCTCTTGGAACTTACGTTCCAGTGGCTGGGGGGGGGAGGGGAAGAGACAGTAAACAATAACAACACAACAAATACAATACTTAGGTAAATTATAGAGTATGTTAGAAGGTTATGTAAAAATAGAGCAGACTGAGGGGATCAGGAATGGGAAGATTGCAAATTAAAAGGGGTGGTCAGGACAGGCAGCTTTGAGCAAGGGAGAGTGAGCAAACTGATGCAGTTAAAACGTAGAATTCTGATAAGGTTGAGTGGGAAGAATGACGATCATACTTTGCATTTACCTTGTGATATGCAGTTTACAAAACTGTGCTAATCAGTCAGGGGACACTGGAGGAGTTGGGGCAGTTTGGAAAAAAGGGTGAATTCCGTTTTGGCCATATTAAGTTTGAAGTGCCGCAGGATAGAAATAAATGACCAGCAGGTAGTCGGAAATGCAGGTCTGGAGCTAAGAAGAAACATTTGAGATAGAGACGTCTATTTGGAATACTGACGATGGCGGAAGCGGTGAGAATGAATACGTGAGCTCTCCAAAGGAGGGCAGAATGAAAAGAGGTTAAGGGGCTAACCTCACTATTGAATGTCTACATTTTAGGGGATGAAGACAAACAAAAATCGAGAAAAGAGGGTACATTTTATTCTGATCAGAGATAGAGGCAGAGATAAGATGGGCCTGCGTTGTTAGCATCCTTACATTCCTCCCCTTTCACTTCTCCCTAATGTAAACTGGTTCTCTTCATGACAAAACACTCCCGCCGCGCTACATCCCTTTGGAAACGAATCCTTCTTAAAGACCTTTAGAAGGTTAGGAGACGAGAACTAACTTTTAGTGAGCATCCCCCGCATGCCACGTGTTTGGGACTCCAAATCCCGGGTTGTTTCCCTCTACACTCCACCTGCCTCCTCGCTTTCACACCCTTGCCTCCTTCCGCAGTGCCGGTTCCTAGAGGGTTGAAGCGCAGGAAAGGCCGACAGGAAACAAAGGACACAGCTTGAGGGAAAAGCAAAACAAACAAAACCAAAAATCCCCTGCAAGGGGTAGAGACCCAGCACCGACAGCCTCTAACCACGGCCTCCAGCCCCCGGTCCCGCTGCCCCACCCCGGCCTGTCGCAGGCCCCGCCCCTTGCCCCGCGGCCCGCGCTCATTCGCTGGCGCCCTTCCTCTCCGCTTCCCAATTGAGCCGGTTTTCCCCTCTTCTTTGACGCCCTCCGCTCAGCTCCGCCTCTCGCAGGGAGGCAGCGCAGCGCAGGTTCGGTTCGTAGGCACTCGCGGACCTTTTTCCGTGTCGCTTTCCCCTTCTTCCCGGCGTTCCTGTTTCCGCTTTCTCACGGCCCTTCGGTTTTTCCACCTCTGAGGCCCTTCGCGCCCAGGGGTTCAGTGACGTCATCTTTCTGCGCTGCGCGGACGCTCGCTGGGGGAAGAAGGAACAGCTCCGCCGCCCTTCGCCGCTTTTGTTGGGCTGCTACTCCTCCGGAATCATGGCGCCGTCGCTGTGGAAGGGGCTGGTGGGCATCGGCCTCTTTGCCCTAGCCCACGCGGCTTTTTCCGCCGCGCAGCGTAAGTGCCTGGGGGACGGGGATCGCCCCCGTGAGGGACTCCGGGGGCGGTGTGTGGGCGCACTCCTGTGGGAGTGTCGGACCAAGTGTCCCAGGAGCGGTCATTTGAGACCTTAGAGTTTGGAGTGACTACGAGAAGCGGCACGGGGCTCCCGGGTGGAAGGCTTGGATTCTGAGTTTGAGGAGAGTGGGACACCTCAGATTGCAGCAGGGGTGGAAGGGGGTTTTCTGGGAGAGGGCTCCAGGCAGGACGGGCGGGCTGCAGGGTGGGCAGGGAGGGAGTCTGGGAATGCAGGACAAATGATGTCAGATCCAGCGTGGGGTTATCAGGCAAAGTGTCAGGTTGAGAACCTCGGATGCTCATAGTCCCATGACAACTAGGTGGACAACATCTTGGGCACTCCTGGGCTGTCCAGGCAGAGACTGAGAAGTTAAGAGACCGTTTGCATCAGGGAGGCACTGTGGTACAGGGGAAAGAGCATTGGACTGGAAGTCTGGAGGGCTGGTTCTTAAAAACTTGCTTTACCGCTAAATCTGTGTGACCTTGGGCGAGTCGTGTCCCTTCTCTGAGGCTTCATTGAGGTGGATTTTAATTCCTGCCCTTTCTGTGTCACAGAGTGGGAAGTTTAAATGAAAAAAAGTGAAAGTACTTTATCATGCAAATACAATCGTATGTATCGTCAAGAAGAAACTTGGAGTCCAGCAGAGGATGCAGTGCGGTCTTGAGACAGCTGATCTGTTTTGAGATCTTCCTTCTCTCCTAGACCAGGGTCAGCAAACTCTGGCATGTGGGCCAGATGCAGCCTCCCTCTTGTTTTTGTAGTGAGCTGACAATATTTTTACATTTTTAATTTGTTGGGGAAAAAACCAAAAGAATATCATTTTATGATTCATGTCAGTTATATAAAATCCAAGTTTCAATGTCCATCAATGAAGTTTTATTGGCACACAGCCATGCCCATTCATTGAGGTATTGTCCAGCTGCTTTCTAAGGGCAGAGATGAATGGTTGTGATAGAGACAGTATGGCCTGCAAAGTCTAAAATATTTATTATCTGGCCCTTTACAGGAAAGGTTTGCTGACCCCTGTCTTAGCCTATAGAGCCCATGAGGGCAGGGACAATGTATATTTTGTTCATTGCTGTAATCTCAGTGTCTAGCACAATGTTCCCCACAGTAGGTACTCAGTAAATTTGTTGAATGAAGGAAATGAATTAAAAGTTGAACTTTATTCCTTTATTTGCTAGATTACTAAAACCAGTAAATACAAATAAAGTAGAAAATGAAATGTGGATTCCTTCAAAGCTCTAATTTTTTCAGATAAAAGCTTTTGTTCCATTTATTATGTGTAATTAAAATGATCCAGTTATTTTAACTACTTTTTACGTACATGTATTGACATTTGCCTGACAGAAATTCAGCTTTCTTTTTTAAATAAAATTTTTTTTGAAATTTCAGATTTACAGAAAAGTTGCAAAGATAGTACAGAGTTACTGTATACCCCTCACCCAGTTTCCCCCATTGGTAACATCTTACATTGCCATGGTATATTGTCACAACTAAGAAACTGACATTGGTATATTACTATTAACTAAAGTCTAGCTTTTATTTGGATTTCACCAGTTTTTCCGTGAATGTCTTCTTTCTGTTCCAGGAATCAATCCAAGGTATCCCATTACATTTAGTTGTCATGTTTCCCCTGTTTCCCCTGTTCTATGAGTTTCTCCAACGCTCCAATCTTTAATGATAATGATAATAATAGCTAACATTATTAAGTGCTTACCACGTGCCAGGCCCTGAACTAAGCACTTTACATTGTCATACAATTCAGTCCTACTAAAATCCCTGTGAGGTAGCTATTATTGTTGTTATCGCCTTTGAAAGATGAAGAAAGTGAGACACACACAGCTAGGAAACTTGCACAAAATTATAGAGATGATAAATGGTGGGGCCAGGATTCAAAGACAGGCACTTTCACTGTAGAGCCTATGTGCTACACTGCTTATAAAATTCAGTCTCGGTAATTGGTTGAAATCGCGCTGTTGGTTGAAATCACGCTGTGCTTAGGTGCCAGAGGGACAGTGATGCCCTGAGGGAGTTCCAAGTCAAGTGGAGAAACAAGTGGGTCCAGAAATAAGCACTTAAAGTGATACAGATGCTATGCTAAAATACGTAAACATAAGTGGAGATGGGGCAGTCGTTTTTCCGGGACAAGGGGTTAAGGAAAGTATCCTAGAGCCCTGCTGCTCAAGTGTGGTCAACAGACCAGCATCGTGGGAATCATCTGGGAGCTTGTTAGAAATGCAGAAACTCAAGCCCCACCCCAGATCTGTTGAATCCGAATCTGCATTTTAATAAGATCCCCAGGTGATTTGTATGCACATTCCTTTTAGAAGCACTGCCCTAAGGGAGAGTAGGATACTGTGGGGTCCTTTTCTACAATAGGCTTCAGTTGTAAAATTTTACAGTCCTAGAGCAAGGAGATCACTGAAGTCCAACCCCTTCGTTTTACAGAGGAGGAAATGCCTGGTTAAGGTTAGTGTTCGAGTCAGATTAGGCTTCATGCAAAGAAGAAAGCTAGCTGGGAATTGAACAGACATAGGAAGTTAGCCAAAACCTATTTTTGGTATTGGTTTGATTTTTCTTTTACACCTGTCCTTATGATAAACCCTGTAAGATAAAACTTCAGAAAAGTTTCTAAACACATTCTCTTTTAAGAGTCAATACACGTTCACTCACAACAATTTGGGTTTTTTAGTCCACAGTACATTATTAAGTAGAGATTGTGCAAGGTTCCTCTAGAATTAGGATTTTGTGTTTTCGTTTCCCATGATATGCCTTGTGGCATTTGTCACTGCAGTGGACCTCTTTATAATGCTCAAGTTGGAAAGAGACCAATATTTACCTTTGAGGCTGTGTCATGTCAGATTGTGGCAGCAGATACTCTGGTGCTGTGGCACGCTCATCTTTGCCGTGATGAACTTTGTGGCAGAGTGCCTATCATGTGTCTCTTTAATCCTCACATTATTCCCGTTTTACTGTTGCAGAATTTTAGGCAGTGAAAAGATACTGTATTTCTTTGATTCTAAGACACACTCCCCCTCCCCCTCCTACATTTTAACACTCTGAAATTGAGATACATGTTACAATCCATGAGAGTGTCTTACATTGAATGAGATATAGTCACTCACAGCAAGTTGAAGAGCTGGTATTACGATCCAGGCTTTTCAGCTTCCAAATCCTGATCCTTTTCCTTTGTACCTTGCTGCCTCCTGAGGCTAAGGCAGCAGCAGAATTATAATTAAATCATAGAAGCAGAAATTGATGCCCTGGAATTTCTTCTATTCCATCACTGCCCCAGAATATTCTCTCAGGAAAAACATTTCTATACCAATATTACTTTGTCAATACTATGTGATGGTGGTGCTATTTCAGGGTTGAGATTCTCTGTAGACTTATTAATTTTTAAATAATTGTGATTTCTTTGACCGTTTAGTGAAAGAATTTCAGAAGATTCTAGTTTTCCTGTAGTAATGAAAGAAAAATTACGTTTAAGCATTTCTTCTTTATACTTGCTCACTTTTCACTCTTATCCTCTTTTATAAAGTGACAAAGCAGGTCATGATGAGAATAAAATAGTTCAAGATCAGGTTGACTGCCTTAGAAGATAGAGGTTTTTGAGGAATCCGGGATTAGCCTTACTTTATGTAGCATATAAGTCAGCCACTTCTTTGGTAAGTTGATTTGCTTGCATTTTAAGAGAGAAAAATGGGCTACAATTTCCTTAATGGTGTGCTTCTGGTTTATAGATCGTTCTTATATGCGATTAACAGAAAAGGAAGATGAATCACTGCCAATAGATGTAAGTTGGTCATTTATATTGCATTAAAATATATTTTAAAAATTAGCCACATAGCTTATAATACTTTTTTACAAGTTTTTATTCTCTTAAAAATCTTCCAGATATGAAATAACATCTGTTCTCTACTTTTTGTCACTCATTGCAAAACTGAAAGATTTGGAAACAAAAGATTTAGCTATTTGGCTTCTAGAACTGTAGTTTAAATAGTCTTTCTAGAAGTTGCTCTGTCCATAGTCTAAGATGGACATAAAAAGTTGCTTATTTGACTTTATTTTTTAGAAAGGCTCCTTTTATATATAAAGTTTAAAAACAAGCAAAACTAACAAAACATTATTTGGGGACATATACATAGATGGTCAAACTAAAGAAAAACAAGGAAGTGTTTCTTTAAACTAAAATGACATGTGAACTTCATTCATAATTTTTATCTTTATTGGATTTTAAATTACAAAAGTAGTAAGTTCTTTGTAAAAGAATCAAACGGTAAGTGTAAAAAGTAAAATACAGTTAAAAAAAATCTGACCCCATTGCTTGGCAATTCTGCTTCTACTCCCAAGAGTTTGGGGTATATCAGTAGTTGTTTTCTTCCTATGCATAAACAACATTATCTTTATTTATGTATGTATGGTTTTACCTAATCAAAACACAGAGTTTTTCTTTAAAAAGTTATTATGCATGTGTATATAGTTTCATAATTAGCTTTTTTATTACTTAGCAACTTATCTTGACATATTTTCATGACACTCATAGATTTACCATATTCTTATTAATGGTGCCTATGATTGCATTGTATGAGATAGGTCTTGGTACACTGGTGGTGGGAATGTAAAGGTATAACATATGACATTAGGTTTTAATTTAGAAAGTTAGAGTAAAGCCTGTGGCTAATTTTGACTTTAGTTGTCTATAATTAAAGATATGGTAGATGTGGCTATTAACTCATTTTCGCATCACCTTTGCTTTATGGTAGATATATACACACACACACATTCATTTATATCTATTTAAAAATAACTTTCTTCTGTTTACAAATTGGAAAATTTGAAAAATATGGAAAATCACAATCAAGAAAATAAAATATGCCTGTAATCCCATGTTGGTTAATATCAAACACTGTAAGTTTTTGCTTGCACAACGTCTTTGGAAAGCAATTTGGTATTATGTAATAAAGTTGAATGTGTGTGCTCTCCGCCAGTGATTCTACTCCCATGCACCAGGACATATACACAAGGATATCCATATTGACATCGTAAAAGTAACACACAGGAAACAGCCCACATAGCCATCAATAATGGGATGGATAAATTGTCGTATTTTCATATAATGAAATACAAAACACGGTGACAATGAATGGACTACAACTATATACCACAACAGGGATGAATCTCATTTAAAAAGTTCAAAACGGGAAAAAGTAATCAATATATGTTTTAGAGGTACATACATAGCTGGTAAAATTATAAAGAAAAGCAAGGAACTGATTAATACACAATTCAGGACAGGAGTTAACTTTGAGAGGGAGGGTGAAGGATATAATTGGAGAGGGACACATGAGACTTGAAAGGTACTGGTAATGTTCTATTTCTTAAGCTGAGTGGTGGGTAATGGGTGTTCTTTTCTATACTCTATGATATTTAACAATAATACATTGAACAATTCTTAGTTGCTCTTGGAAGCAGGTAATAGTTGTTAACTGAGTTCTAAATGTCTCAGTATCTGTTTTTGCTATTTGAGCAAAACCCAAAAATATTTTTGCAGCTGATCCACAGAATTTGTAGATTGTATTGTGTCTGAGTCCAAACCACTTAAAGTGAGAATTGACTCCTTGATAGGATCGGGGAGAAATACCTGTTAGAGGCTAAAAAGAGATGGAGAAAAAATTGCAAATTTTTACAATAATACTTGTAATATTGTTTAGTAATCTCAATCTTTATACTCACAGATAGTTCTTCAGACACTTCTGGCCTTTGCAGTTACCTGTTATGGTATAGTTCATATTGCGGGGGAGTTTAAAGACATGGATGCTACTTCAGAACTAAAAAATAAGTAAGTCTTTCCCTTTTCATAGGCATTTAATTTCATAGGGGTTTTGCTTCATTTACATAATTTAAAATGTATGTTTTCTGATACATTAAAGTTGGTTTTGTTTTTATGTTTTGATTATGCAGTTTCTATGATGAGTAATGAGGTAAAAATGTTGAGGCAGTGTTTGATATGATAGGAAAAATGGAAGTTGAATGACAGATTATTGACATTAGGATAAGATGTTATGGTTGCTTAAAATTATGTGTTATTGATTGGATGGACAGATAGATAGAAATAGATATATAGGAAGATATTCCATTAGAAAATTTTCCCTTCCTTCCTCCCTCCCTCCCTCCTTCCTTCTCTCCCTCCCTCCCTTCCTTTCTTTTTCTTCTTTTTATACTCTTGTCCCAGCTTAGTCTTTCGAAGAATAGGGGGTTTTCTGTTTCCTCTATCACTTGAAACTAGTCTGTGACATAAATTCTGCTCTCAGGCCCTTTTCTATCCCTGGATTAAAGTATATTTGTCATTCTGCTTTCTTTTTTTCTTCTGTATGTCTTCTAAGCTATTTTCATGAGCTTTGCTCACTTTTCTTTCACGTATTTCTTACTTTCATAAAATCATCCTTTAACTTTGTTCAATTCCATCTTTGCACTTTGCCCACCTTCTTGATCCTGGAAATTTTAACCCTTTACAGTATTTCCTCAGAAGGATTCCCAATAAACATTTATGTGTTAGAGGAAACTCACCCCTTTTTTACTTCTACTTTTTAATTTACATTTTAAATAGTCACATCTCAGGCTTCCTTTTTTATGTGGGAATATGCTTGGATTTTTAGATGGGCTGACTTTGAGATTTGAGTTTTTATCAAAGGAAGAATTCTTTTCTTTCCCCCCCAGGAAAATAATATTTAAAAACAAACCAACACTAAAAGCCATACACTTAGGTGTTTGTGAACTCTTTTAAGACTACATATATCTCACTGGAAGAGGAGAGAGATTACTCTACTATCACCACCCACTACCGTTCTTACAGAGAGTCTACTAGGAATCGCAGGCAAGGGGCCAGGAAAGAAGTAAAACAGAATGGCATGAAGTAGGTGGTAGCAAAGTATATGAATTTAGTAGGTGGTAGCAAAATATATGAGTTTGGACAACAGCAGGTACAGAAGGGCCAAAAGAAATTTTTTGTTGTACTTGAAAGATTCTTAGAAAACAGATCCGTGAAATGATCATATGGCTTGAATAGTGAGGGCCAAATGAGAATAATCAAAAGTACTATCTGTGTACTGGTATTTTAAAAGATTATTTGGCCTGGGCTAGTGTTAGATTTACAGAGGTGGTTAAAGTTGAGCGATTATTTGTGTTATTATTCATAGGCATCCTGGAAGGAATGACAGCATAAAAAAAATTGAGGGCTTTTGTTGCTTTTCCAGGTTTCTTACTTTGCTTGTACAGGAAAAAAAATGAGATACGATATGATTACCATTTACAGTCTGATTTCATGGATTTAAACTTAGTTAAAAATATAATCCATAGCAAATTCATAATTCATTGGAAGCCTGCTTATTTTCAAACACACTTTTATAAAGGTTTATCTAAATTGATGCTTTTTTTCTTTTAAGGACATTTGACACATTAAGGAATCACCCATCATTTTATGTATTTAATCATCGTGGTCGAGTACTGTTCCGGCCTTCGGATACAACAAATTCTTCAAACCAAGATGCATTGTCCTCTAACACATCATTGAAGTTACGAAAACTTGAATCACTGCGTCGTTAAGATTTTTACAAATTATAATAATAGGACAGGACACAGAGCTGGAATATTGGAGTTTGGGGTATAAAACACTCCCCATCAGTATTTATATTGATCTTTCAGACCTAATTTAAAAAGTCTATGGCCCTTGTTTGTACACTGTTAATCAAATCATTAATGCAGTATAAGTTATCTGTGAAATGAGTCTGATCTTTCAAAGAGAGAATTCTTTTTTTCATTTAAAACAAATGCACATCTTTCGTAAAAGTCACTGTTTTGAACACATTTCTTTGAAAAATGTTGATGGTTTCGTAATTATTTATTTTCTTAGATTTCTTTTGCACTACAGTTTTTAGGATTCTTTTGGAAATAGTGTGACTACTGCGTTTTGCAGCATGAATGATGGTAAAATGGTCTTCAGTTATTAACAACAAATGGACTTCTCTAAAGAGACCAAAATGGTGACTTATCAATTTTTCTTATGCCCCCTAAAAAGTGGCTCTGCTTCAGCGGATACTTCCCAGTTTTTAATTTATCCATGACTTCTCACCCTACCCTGCTCCCATGTACCTTCTAACATCAGCTGTCTTGTTTCATCAGTTCTCTGGGGTTCTGTGTGCAGTGAGCAATTTTTGTGTCAGAAATTCTTTGTCATAACAAATATATTTAACAAACTCAACTTGTTGTAAAGCTACTTGTGTTCTCTTCATTTATCTGTGAAAAATTTCCCTGATTTTGTAGTGTGAGAGTAGTTGAAGATAGACCAAAAAGACCATTCATGATTTAATTATCCTGCCTATGTAAAAGAATAGTAATCACTGAGGAAAACTTGTCACTAGCCAGTTTAACTTATCCAAAGTCTGTTATTTTATTGCATACTAAACTAGTGAATTAGTGAAAATGAAGGAAACTCCTTAAAGGTAGACTTCAAAGGAACTGGGCCAAATATGTTCTAAATATTTGGAACTAATATCTTTAATTTTTTAAAAAAGGTCATTTAAGAAATTGTTTCGTAGCTTGTAATTGGTAGCAGGCTTAGAGTTTTCCATCTTCATTGTATGTTGCTGAAGGTGAGCATGGGGTACAGAGTAGAATTTTTTTAGAAACAGTAATTTTAGTTTTAGGGAAATTTGGCTAGCTCTTTGATCTGCAGGAAGCTTAACGTTTCTTTGTAGAAAACATTGCTTTTGTTGAATTATATAGGTGTAAAGGGAGTAACTGTATGCAGGTTTGAAAATGAAATGTACTTTAGGCAAGAGTCGTAAGATGCCCTTACACTTGATGGCATTTCTTCCATTAGAAATGGACCTCAGCTCTTCTATTCTGCCTGGTAACACACAGCCCCAAAGCATGAGATTATCTTGTCATTGGGTTTTTATTGTTGTTTAGTTGTTTTGTTTGCCAACCAGTCTGTCTGTGGAGTACTGACTCTGCCTGCTCTCTGATAGGGAGAATAGAGTTAGTGATCTGATAACCTAAAATAATTTAGAAGTAAGTTAAAAATGTGAAGTCAGGGCTTAAAGTGGTGATAATTAAGTCAAAATAGTGTGCAAGAGTCGAGCTCCTTTACATCAGGCCTGTGTCCCGTTTTCCTCAGGTCTGACGTGATTTGCAAGAACCTCTTGTTTTCTTCTCTTTTGGGGCTGTCTTCCTTTCCTAATATGTTTTTATAACGACTTTATTGAGAGATAATTCACATAACTTACAATTCACCCATTTAAAGGGTACGATTCAGTGATTTTGTAATATATCACAAAGTTGTGCAACCATGACCACAGTCAATTTTAGAGCATTTCCATCATCCCCAAAAGAAACCCTGTACCCTTTAGCTGTCACCTCTCATTTTCCCTCAATGCCTCCGAGCCCTGGGCAACCTCTAATCTACTTTCTGTCTCTCTAGATTGCCTATTCTGGTCATTGAATATGAATGAATTCGTATAATATCTGGTCTTTTGTGACTGAATCCCCAAATATGGTTTTGTTCTATGTGGGGTGAGAACTTTGCATCTTGAGAACTGTGATTGCTGTGAAAGGCAGGGATTGGTGAAATCAGTAGATGTGAGGAGGGAGGGTCAGATACCTCACAGGTTTCTCAGTCAGTCTTGTGCTGAATAGGTTTTCCTCATAACCAAGCATTTGTGATATACTACTACTTATAATATTTTAGCTAGTCTCTAGAATGGATATTGAAATCTTTGCCCAGTCGGAAAAGTCCCGCTAAAAATGATGCCAAATAATTTGGCAAGTAATTGACATAGCAGTTTTCAGGCGTGTCTAACTTTGTTAGCAGCTTGTATGCCTCGGGCCAGGTGAACTTCCCAAATTTCTTCTTTAATTTCCTCCAGTGAATCTCTGCTGTCTTTTTCAAGTATGTATCATAGGACTAAAGATGATTTGGGTGTATCATAACAGTGATTAAATGGATTAAGTTCAGAATTTTATTTATAATACTATGAGACAGTCCATGACTACCTAGGGTAGTCCAAAAATGTAGTGATGTGAGCTAGTTGAGCCTGCAGTTGACTATGATTTTAGTGACATTCAGAAGTGTGTACTATTGAAGGCTCTCTAAAATATAGGAATACTCACTTCTTAATAACCAGGGAACCAGCCAAATGCTATGGGCTAATGGCCCAGCCGCAGAAAATGCAGATTGGTGAATTGGAGACGACGATGCTCTGTAACTCCCTAATGATTGTTTCCTAAGCATTGTGGCTTATTTTTGAGTGGCATGACAGCATCTTCCTGGTTGTATGTGGCCTGTTTCCATGATGTATTGAGTAGTGTTGTTTGTTGTGAGCATCGATGCCTGTAACACCAAGCTAAACACATTCTTTTGGATATGTTTCCTCTCTTTAAATGACCTTGCCCTGTCCAATAAATAAATGATTGTCTCACCCTGTTTTTGGTAGTGGTTTTTTTTTTTGTTTTTTGTTTTTTTACTTTTAATCTCATTTTCTTCTGCTTCTCTGTCCCCAGAACTGTAAGAGTTATGACTGTATTTTTTCCAGTGTGATGCTGTTTTACTAAATTCAGTGGATACTTTGCTTTTTATTGTACTTGTAAAGTCTTATTGCAATTTTATGTTTTCTTTAGAGTCGAAATATAATGTGTAGTCTCATTTTATAAATTATCAAATGCCCTTTGGGGTATAAGAATTTTGGTCCTTGAGTAGCAGTGTTTAATCATTCCGTCACAAATTTGTTATAGCCAAACTACCATTACAAAATGTCACTTTATACTTAACAGGAAATCATTATGATGAAAGCATCAGGGGGCAAATGTAAAGTCTGATGACAATCCAAGGGGAAGTTCTAGTTCACAAAACTTGGCACTTATCTGCAGTATTTTGAAAAATAGCACTACCAGTATTCAGTCTATCTAGGAGTATCTCAAAGTAACCTACTGATAACTATTCTTTTAAAAGGAAAAGAAAGAAAGATAATATATGCACATGGCAAAACAAATCAGATGGTACAGAAAGGCATGAAATTAAAACTTGCCTCCTTCCCCTGCTCCTGATACCTCTCTCCAAAGGTAACTGGCTTAACGTGTCTCCTATATTCTTTCAGGAAAAAAATTATTTGCCAGCAAATATATACTTAGGAAATTTACATTAATGGAATCAGATTGTATATACTCTTCTGTACCTTGCTTTTTTTTTTTGCTACCTGTGTCTTATAAGATCTTTCTGTGTCAGTATATGCAGAAATACCTCATTCTTTTTAATGACTGTGTGGTATTCCAATGTACGAATGTGTTATAAATGTTCAAATATTGATGGGCTTTCAAGTTGTTTCCAATATTTTACTATTACTAAACCATATTGCAGTGAGCATACTTGTACATATAATGGGATTATACTGACATGATTAATTCTTGGCAATAGAATTGCTGGGTCAAAGGGTATTTTTCATTTTCAGTTCAGTGGTTATTGCCAAATTGTTCTCCAGAAATCTTTGCCCAGTTATACTTTCACAAATAATGTATAAGAATAATTATTTATGAGGCCCATGCCAATACTGGGTACTAAAATTTTTAAATTTGATCATCTGAAAGTGAATACATGGTATCTTGCATCTTAATGAAGCTATAATGCATTTTAATGAAGGAGATGGGACACATTTTCATGTTTGTTGGTTACTTATATTTCATTTTCTATGAACTGTGTGGTCATGTTCTGTTTTCTATTAGATGATTTGTTTTTTATTGATTTGTATGAGCTCTTTGTAAGCTAAGAAAATTGGTCCACTGTCATATGTTTAATAATATTTTCTTGCATTTTATTTATTTATTTATGGAGTTAACTTATCAGTCTTTATGGCTTCTGGGATTTGTGCCTTGCTTAGAAAGGCCTTCTTTACATTTGAGAATAAATTTAATGTATTTTTCCAGTACTTTTAAGTTTTTGTTTTTTAAATCTTTGATTCATTTGGAATTTATTTAGGTAGAAGGAATGAGGTAAGGATTCAACATTTTTCCCGCCCAAATAGCTATCTGGTTATCCCAACTCCATTTATTAACTTTTTTTCCATATTGATTTGAAAAGCCTTCCTCATTCATACATTGAATATATTTAGATCTGTTTCTGAGCTCTGCAGTCTGCTGCAAAAATTACCGGTCTTTTAATTAAGTTGTTATATATTATCATATCTGACATTGCTAATCCATACCTCATTATTTTCATGATGTTTTCCTAGTTATTCTTGCATGTTTATATTTCCAGATGAACTTTAGTATCATTTTGTCCAATTCTAAAACCCTATTGATCTTTTTCCTAAATTTTTATTTTGAAAAATTTCAAACACAGAAAATGTGAAAGAATAGTATGATGAACACCAATATACTTTTCATTTAAATTCATCATTCCTAACATTTTGCCACTTTTACTTTTGTTCTCTCCAAATGTGCTTTTTTCCCCTCCTGAATCATTTGTGGTAAGTTGCAGACTTCATCATCACACTTCATGACATCCCTAAATATGTCAGTGTGCCTCTCCTAATAAGAGTGAGGACATTCTCCCATTTAACCGCAATACCATTCTCATACTCAAGAAAATGATGAACCATCCAATATTATTTCATATTCAAATTTCCCCATGTGTCCCCAGAATGACTTTTATAGCTTCCTCCACCAAAGTTCGCAAATTACATTGGTTAATGTGTCTCTCTAGTCTCAAACAGTCCCTCTACCTCTTTTTAAAAATAGTAATTTCTAAATAAACTTTATTAGAACTGTTTTGGATTTATAGAAAAATTAGGAAGATAGTACAGAGTTCCCACATTCCCTGCACTCAGTTTCCCCTATTATTAACATCTTATATTAGCATGATACATTTGATACAATCAATGAACCAATATTGATACATTATGATTAACTATAGTTAATATTCGGATTTTCTTAGTTTTTACCTAATATCCTTTTTGTGTTCCAGGATCCCATCCAGGATACCACATTACATTTGTCGTCATGTCTTCTTAGGCTCCTCTTGGCTGTGGCAGTTTCTTAGATTTTCCTTGTTTCTGCTGACCTTGACTGTTTTGAGGAATACCAGTCAGGTATTTTTTAGAATGTTCCTCTATTGGGGTTTGTCTGATGTTTTTTTCTTTATTAGACTGAGGTGTTACGTGTACCATTCTTATTATTATATCAAGGGTACATATTTATTAACATGACTTATCACTGTTGATGTTAATCTTGATCACCTGGCTGAAAAGTGTTTGTCAGTTTTCTCTACTGTAAAGTTACTCTTTTTCCTCCCTTTCCATACTGTACTCTTTGGAAGGAAATCACTGTGCACAGCCCACATTTAGGGAGTGGGGAGTTATACTCCACCTCCTTGAGGATGGAATATCTACATCAATTATTTGGAATTATTCTCCATGGGATATGTTTCTTCTCCCCCACTTATTAATTTATTCAATCATTTATTTATATGAGTTTGGGCTCACGGATATTTATTTTATAATTTGAGTTATCATGTAATACTACTTAATTTTGTTGTTGAGATTGTTCTAGTTTTGGACATTGGGAGCTCTTTAGTTTGGCTCCTGTGTCCCTTTGACATATTCCCATTATTGTGGATATTTTTTTGAGCACTTTCTGGCACTACAAGATGTTCCAGGCTCACCTTGTATATTTCCTTCCCCAGTCCTAGAATCAGCCTTTTCTCTAAGGTACCTGGTTCCTTTTATTGAAGAATGGTGTCAGAAACCAAGATCTGGGCCCTAGTTGTGCTCAGTGCCACTAAGAGTGTCTTTGCTTTGAGGCCCTTTCAGCTGACAGAGCAAGGAAATATATGTGTATATATTAACCTGTGCATATGCACATATGTATAAATATTTCTATATGTAACATCTGTATTTCTATTAAATGAAACAAGTTCATACTGATGTTTGATCTATCACTACGTAAATCATTCTAAACTCATCCCCTTGCTTCTCTGTAAATTCCCACTCCAACACTGAGAAACTTAGTTCCCACCATCTGCTACCCATTTACCAGAATTGTTGAATTCTGGTATACATGTAAAGTGGTTTCAGGATTGTTAACCTGTACTCCCATGGGAAATGAGTTTTTCAACTAGAGCAGGGTGATTATGTAGGTTTTCTTGCCATTAGTTTTACAGACTCCACTCAATTCCAAAGTTACTTAGGTCAGGACCTCCCCCACCCCCTGCTTCAGTACGTTGGTTTCATAAATTTGTAGTACAGTTAGATTGTTTTGTCACATTCTGCATTCTATCCTGGGATTCCCCTACCTCCTAAATGATTTTTTTTAGTTTGTGTACATCAAGGTTCACTTTTTGTGCCCTAAAGTTCAGTGGGTTTTGACAAATTTGTAGTGTTATGTATCCATAATTGTATTATCATACAGAATAATTTCACAGCTCTAAAAATCCCTTGTGCTTCACCTATTCAACCCTCTCTCCTCTTCCCCCGAGCGCCTCTTGACCACCTATTTTTTTACTATCTCTATAGTTTTGCCTCTTCCAGAATGTCATATAGTTGGAATCATACAGTATGTGGCCTTTTTAGATTGGCTTCTTTCACTTAGCAGTATGCATTCAAGGTTCCTCCATGTCTCTGTGTGGCTAGATAACTCATTTTTTAAATCTCTGAATAATAATCCATTGTATGGATATTCCAGTTTGTTTATCCATCCATCACCTATTAAAGGACATCTCCAGTTTTTGACAATTATGAATAAAGCTACTCTAAACACTCACATGCAGGTTTTTGTGTGGACATAATTTTTCAAATTAGTTGGGTAAATATCAAGTGGCATGATTGCTAGATCATATGGTAAGATTATGTTCAGCTTTATAGGAAATTGCCAAGCTGTCTTCCAAAGTGGCTGTACCATTTTGCATTTCCATCAGCAATGAATGAGAGTTCCTGTTGCTTTGCATCCTCACGAGCAACTGGTATTGTCAGGTTTTAAATTTTAGCTCTTCTAATAGGCGTGTAGTGATATCTCGTTTTAATTTTCAGTTCTTTAATGACAAATGATGTTGAACATCTTTTCATACGCTTATTTGCCATTTGTATTTCTCTTTTGGTGAAATAATGGTTAAGATCTTTTGCCCATTTTCAAATTGGGTTCTTCATTTTCTTATTGTTGAGTTTTAAGAGTTCTTTGTATATTTTAAATACAAGTACTTTACAGATATGTGCTTTGCACATATTTTCTCTCAGTCTGTAGTTTGTCTTTTCATTTCCATAAAGTGTCTAGCACAGAGAAGTTTTTAATTTTAGTGAAGTCCAACATCAATTTTCTCTTTCATGGCTCATGCTTTCTTTTAAAAATGATGTCTTAATAGTTTATAACATTGTAAAGTTTTAGTTGTACATTATTGTTTGTCAGTCACCATATAAATCCCTCCCTTCACCCCTTGTGCCCACCCCCTGTCCTCCTTGCCCATGGTAACCACCAAACAGTTCCCTCTGTCCACGTGTTAGTTTATATTCCACATATGAGTGAAATCATGCGGTGTTTGTCTTTCTCTCTCTGGCTTATTTCACTTAACATAATACCCTCCAGGTCCATCCATGTTGTTGCAAATGGGACAATTTTGTCTTTTTTATGGCTGGGTAGTATTCCGTTGTATATATATACCACATCTTCTTTATCCAGTCATCAGTCGTGGGACACTTGGGTTGCTTCCACTTTCTGGCTATAGTGAATAATGCTGCAGTGAACATATGGTGCATAAGCCTCTTGGGATTGTTGATTTCAGGTTCGTTGGGTAGATACCAAATAGTGAGATAGCTGGATCATAAGGTATTTCTAGTTTTAATTTTTTTTTTTTTTTTTTAGATTCTAGTCTGGGTGTATTTTTTTTTTTTTATTGATGTCTTAGTTTATAACACTGTGGGGTTTTAGTTGTACATTTTTGTCCGTCACCTTGTGGATGTAACCTAGTTTTAATTTTTTGAGGAATCTCCATACTGTTTTCCATAAAGGTTGCACAAGTTTGCATTCCCACCAGCAGTGAATTAGGGTTCCCATTTCTCCACAACCTCTCCAACATTTGCTGTTTTTGTCTTGGTGATTATGGCCATTCTAACAGGTGTAAGGTGATATCTTAGTGTAGTTTTGATTTGCATTTCCCTGATGATTAGTGATGTTGAACATCTTTTCATGTGCCATTGGCCATCTGTATCTCTTCCTTGGAAAAATGTCTGTTTGTATCCTCTGCCCATTTTTTGATCGGGTTTTTTGTTGTTCCGTTGTGTGAGTTCTTTATATATTATGGAGATTAGCACCTCATCAGATATATGATTTGTGAATATTTTCTCCCAGCTGGTGGGTTGTCTATTCATTTTGATCCTGGTTTCATTTGCCTTGCAGAAGCTCTTTAATCTGATGAAGTCACACTTGTTTATTTTTTCTTTTGTTTCCCTTGTCCGAGTAGACATGGGATTCGAAAGGATCCCTTTATGACCACCGTCAATTAGTGTACTGCCTATATTTTCTTCCAGGAGTTTTATAGTTTCAGGTCTCACTTTCAGGTCTTTGATCCATTTTGAGTTAATTTCTGTGTATGGTGATAGAAGATGGTCTACTTTCATTCTTGTGCATATGGCTGTCCAAATTTCCCAGCACCATTTATTGAAGAGATTTTCCTTTCTCCATTGTATGTTCTTAGCTCCTTTGTTGAAGACTAGCTGTCCGTAGATGTGTGGTTTTATTTCTGGGCTTTCAATTCTGTTCCATTGATATGTGTGTCTATTTTTGTACCAGTACCATGCTGTTTTGATTACTATAGCTTTATAGTATATTTTGAAGTCTGGGATTGTGATGCCTCCAGCTTTTTTCTTTTTTCTCAGGATTGCTTTAGCTATTCGGGGTCTTTTGTTGCCCCATATGAATTTTAGTATTCTTTGTTCTATTTCCGTGAAGAACGTCATTGGGATTCTGATTGGGATTGCATTGAATCTGTAGATTGCTTTAGGTAGTATGCACATTTTAACTATGTTTATTCTTCCAATCCATGTGCATGTGATATTTTTCCATTTCTTTATGTCATCATCGATTTCTTCCAATAGTGTCTTATATTTTTCATTGTATAGGTCTTTCACCTCCTTGGTTAAATTTATTGCCGGATATTTTATTCTTTTTGTTGGATTGTAAATGGAATTGTCTTTTTGAGTTCTCTTTCTGTTAGTTCATTATTAGCATATAGAAATGCAACTGATTTTTGTAAGTTAATTTTATACCCTGCGACTTTGCTGTAGTTGATTATTTCTAATAGTTTTCCAATGGGTTCTTTAGGGTTTTCTATATATAAAATCATGTCGTCTGCAAATAGTGAGAGTTTCACTTATTTGTTGCCTATTTGGAGTCCTTTTATTCCTTTTTCTTGCCTAATTGCTCTGGCCAAAACCTCCAGTACTATGTTGAATAAGAGTGGTGAGAGTGGGCACCCTTGTCTTGTTCCTGTTCTCAGAGAAATGGCTTTCAGCTTTTCCCCATTGAGTGTGATGTTGGCTGTAGGTTTGTCATATATGGCCTTTATTATGTTGAGGTACTTTCCTTCTATAACCACTTTGTTGAGAGTTTTTATCATAAATAGATGTTGGATCTTGTCAAATGCCTTCTCTGCATCAATTGAGATGATTGTGTGGTTCTTATTGTTCGTTTTGTTAATGTGGTGTATCACGCTGATTCAGGGATGTTGAACCATCCCTGTGCCCCAGGTATAAATCCCACTTGATCGTGGTGTGTGATCTTTTTGATGTATTGCTGTATTCGGTTTGCCAATATTTTGTTGAGGATTTTTGCGTCTATGTTCATCAGCGATATTGGCCTGTAGTTTTCCTTCTTTGTATTGTCCTGGTCTGGCTTTGGTATCAGGATGATGTTGGCCTCATAGAATGTGTTAGGAAGTACTCCATCTTCCTCTACTTTTTGGAATAGTTTGAGAAGGATAGGTGCTAAATCTTCTTTGAATGTTTGGTAAAATTCTCCAGGGAAGCCATCTGGTCCTGGGCTTTTATTTTTTGGGAGGTTTTTGATTACTGTTTCAATCTCTTTACTTGTGATTGGTCTATTCAGATTCTCTATTTCTTCTTGATTCAGTTTTGGGAGGTTGTTCGCGTAGGTTGTCCAATTTGTTAGCGTAAAGTTTTTCGTAGTATTCTCTTATAATCCTTTGTATTTCTGTGGTATCTGTTGTAATTTCGCCTCTTTAATTTCTAATTTTATTTATTTGAGCCTTCTTTCTTTTTTTCTTAGTGAGTCTTGCTAAGAGTTTGTCAATTTTGTTTATCTTCTCAAAGAACCAGCTCTTTGTTTCATTGATCCTTTCTACTATTTTTTTGGTTTCAATTTCATTTATTTCTGCTCTAATTTTTATTATTTTCCTCCTTCTGCTGACTTTGGGCTTTGTTTGTTCTTCTTTTTATTGTTCTGTTAGATGTAGTTTAAGGTTGCTTATTTGGGATTTTTCTTGTTTGTTAAGATAGGCCTGTATTGCTATGAGTTGCCCTCCCAGGACACTTTTGCTGCATCCCATATGTGTTGGTATGGTGTATTTTCCTTTTCATTTGTCTCCAGATAGTTTTTTATTTCTCCTTTAATTTCATCAATGATGCATTGGTTGTTTGGTAGCATGTTTGTTTATTCTCCACATCTTTGTGACTTTCCCAGTTTTTTTCTTGTAGTCGATTTCTAGTTTCCTAGCATTATGGTCAGAAAGGATGCTTGTTATGATTTCAATCTTCTTAAATCTATAGAGGTTTTCCTTTTTTCCTAATATATGGTCTATCCTTGAGAATGTTCCTTGCATGCTTGAGAAGAATGTGTAATCTGCTGTTTCAGGGTGGAGTGCTCTGTATGTATCTATTAAGTTCATTTCATCTAGTTTTTTGTTTAAGTCCATTATTTCCATGTTGACTTTTTGTCTGGATGATCTATCCATTGATGTAAGTTGAGTATTAAGATCCCCTACTATTTTGTGTGCATGTGTGTGTGAGGCAAATTAGCCCCTAGCTATCATCTCCTGCCAATCCCCCTCTTTTTGCTGAGGAACACCGGCCCTGAGCTAACATCTGTGCCCATCTTCCTCTACTTTATGTGGGATGCCTGCTACAGCATGGCTTGACAAGCAGTGTGTTGGTCCACACCCGGGATCCGAACCTGCAAAACCCTGGGCCATGGCAGTGGAGCGTACAAACTTAACCACTATGCCACCGGGCCGGCCCCAAGATCCCCTATTATTATTGTGTTTTTGTTAGTCTCTTCTTCTAGGTTTGTTAATAGTTATTTTGTGTACTTTGGTGCTCCTGTGTTGGGTGCATATATATTTATAAGTGATATGTTGTCTTGGTGAATTGTCCCTTCTATCATTATATATTGCCCCTGTTGTCTCTCATTACCTTTTTTGTCTTGAAGTCTACTTAGTCTGTTTAAGTATGGCAACCCCTGCTTTCTTTTGTTTGCTGTTAGCTTAGAGTATTGTCTTCCATCCTTTCACTCTGAGTTTGTGTTTGTCTTTAGAGCTGAGATGTGTTTCCTGGAGGCAGCATATTGTTGGATCTTGTTTTTTAATCCATCCCACCACTCTGTTTCTTTTGATTGGAGAATTCAATCCATTTACATTTAGAGTGATTATTGATATATGAGGGCTTAATGTTGCTATTTTATAGCTCATTTTCTGGTTCTTTTGCATTTCCTTCATTTCTCGTCCCATGTGTTTCAGACTACCAATTCAGTTTGGTAGTTCTGTATGATGATTCTCTTAAGTTTTCTCTTTATTTGTCATATGTGATTCTGTTCTGATTATTTGTTTAGTGGTTACTGCGAGGTTTGTGTAAAAAATCTCATGGATGAGATAGTCCGTTTTCTGATGGCCTCTTATTTCCTTAGACTAAATCAATTCACTCCGTTTCCTCTTCCCCTTGTAAGTTATTGTTGTCACTACTTATTCCATCTTGTATTGTGAGTATGTGTTTAAAGTGATGAGGTTATATTTATTTTTGGTGTTTTCCTTCCCTTAATCTTGATTTTTATAAAGTGTTTGCTAACCTATTCTGATAGGGAGCTACACTTTTTCTGGTTTAGTCCACCTATTTTTCTCCTTGCTCAAAGCTTTGTATCCCCTTTCTCTTTTTTTTCAGGCATGAGGGCCTTCTTGAGCATTTCTTGTAGTGCGGGTCTTGTGGTAATGAACTCTCTTAGCTTTTGTTTATCAGGGAAAGTTATTTCTCCATCATATCTGAAGGATATTTTCGCTAGATAGAGTATTCTTGGCTGAAGGTTTTTGTCTTTCAGAATTTTGAATATATCATTCCAGTCTCCCCTAGCCTGTAGAGTTTCTGTCAAGAAATCTGCTGAGAGCCTGATGGGAATTCCTTTCTTCATTTTTATATTTTTTTGTTTAGCTGCCCTTAATATTTTTTCTTTGTTGTTGACTTTTGCCAACTTTACAGCTATATGCCTTGGAGATGGTCTAGGAAATCTGTTGACTTCATTCACTGATATTTCCAGTTCTTTCCCCAGGTTTGGAAAGTTCTCAGCTATTATTTCTTTGAACAAGCTCTCTGCTCCTTTTTCCCTTTCTTCTCCTTCTGGAATACCTGTAATCCTTATATTGCATTTCCTAACTGAGTATGATATTTCTCAGAGACTTTCTTCATTTCTTTTTAGTCTTAGTTCTCTCTCCTCCTCTATCTGGAGCATTTCTGCATTCCTATCCTCAATAATGCTAATTATTTCCTCCATATTATCAGCTCTGTTCTTTAAAGATTCCAGATTTTCCTTGATCTCATCCATTGTGTTTTTTGTCTCCAAGATTTCTGGTTGGTTTTTCTTTATGGTTTCAATCTCTTTTGTGAAGAAATTCCTGAATTCATTGAATTGTCTATCTATGTTTTCTTGTAATTCTTTGAGCTTTTTTATGATAGCTATTTTGAATTCTCTGTTGTTTAGGTTATAGATTTCTGTGCCTTCAGGGTTGGTTTCTTGGTGCTTGTCATTTTTCTTCTGGTCTGGAGATTTAATATATTTTTGCATAGAGCCTGCGGATATTGGCTTATTATTTCTTATGACGAAGATATCTGGTTGCAGTTTCCACCTAGCGCCACTGGGTGGGGGTCAAGAGCTGTGTATTCTGAGTTCAAGGGCCATCTGGCTGACCAGTTGTGCTGAAGTGCTGGGTATGTGGGGAGAGGGGTGCTGTCTTTTGCCTGCCTGATCCCAGGGGCTTCTTTCTTCCTTCACTGTTTGCTCTCCTGGGGTGCTTGGATGTTGACTGCACCCCCATGATAGTTCCATTGCCTCCTGGTGGGAATCTCTCACAGTCTGTGAGAGAACTTGGAGGGTGATAGTTTTCCCATGTAGGGCCACCCCTACCCCCTCTCTCTTTGTGAGCCACACGGACCAGAGTTGCAGATTGAATGGGGAGGGGGGTGGATTTCTCTTTACCTTTCCCTGCTTCCTCCAGGGATTCCAGCGCCTCCACCTTCAGATGTACAGTTATGTGGGTCTCTTAGATGTCTTTTGTGATGTGTGAGTGTCCTCTGTTGGTATGCGAATGATATTTTTATTGTATCTTAGGGGGCAGAGATTTTAAAGGGGAAAGCTCACTCTGCCATGATGCTGATGTCACCCCTGGATCATGCTTTTAGTATTGAATTTAAAAGCTCCTTTTCAAATCCAAAGTCATCTAGATTTTCTCCTATGTTTTCTTATAGAAGTTTTATTGTTTTTCACTTTACATTTAGGTCTATGATCCATTTTGAGTTAATTTTTGTGAAAGAAATAAGATCTGTGTCTAGGTTCATTTTTTTTATGTGGACATGCAATTGTTCAAACACCCTTTGTAGAAAAGACTATGCTTTCTCCATTGAATTGCCTTTGCTCCTTTGTCAAAAATCAGTTGACTATATATGTGTGGGTCTGTTTCTGGGCTGTCTACTTTATTCCATTGACCTTCATGTCTACTCCTTTGCCAGTACCACACTGTCTTGATTACTGTAGTTTTATACTAAGTCTTGAAATTGGGTAGTGTGAATCCTCCATCTTTCTTCTTATTTTTTAGTGTTGCATTGGCTATTCAGTGTCTTTCATCTTTCCCTCTAATCTTTAGAATCAGTTTATCGATATCTACAAAATAACTTGCTGGGATTTTGATTTGGATTGCTTTGAATCTATAGATCATGTTGGGAAGAACTGACATGTTAATACTGAATCTTCCAGTTTGTGAACATGGAATATCTCTACATTTATATAGATCTTGTAGTTTTCCACATAGAGATCCTGTACATATTTTGTTTGATTTATATATGTTTCATTATTTTGGTGCTATTGTAAATGGTACTGTTTTTTAAATTTCAAATTCCAATTGTCGTTGGTATTTAGGAAAGCAATTGACTTTTGTATATTAACCTTGTGTCTTACTCTTTGTTATCATTACTTTTAAAATTCAGGAATGAATCTTGAATTTTGTCAAATGCATTTTTGGTATCTATTGAGATAATCATTTTTTTTACTTATTAAAGTGGTGAATTATAAGATTAGATTTTCTAATGTTGACCCATCTTTACACTCATCGGATGAAGCAAGTATTCATTAACAATAATGGCTTGCTAGCATTTTTTTTTTTGTTTTTATGATTTCCTTTTATGTTTACCTTGCTTTTATAATAACTTCTTTAAACCACAGGTTTAGTAGTAGACTAGAATTCTGGTAAAAGTTGGGCTTATTTCTTCCATGATTATTAAGGGTACTGACCTCTTTCTCTGTCATAATTTATATACGTTTCTTTTTGCAGTCAAATATTTTATAATGTAATATTTGGTCGATACAAAAATATATGGAGCATATATATATAAGATGAAACTTAATAAAAGGGACATGTAAACTTAATATCAAACTTAAAAATGAGAGTATTACCATTATTATTGCATCAACCTTTTCTGTTATATTTAGCATTTTATGTGTCCTCTTTAAGAAATCTTTTCCTATTTTGAAGTCTTAAAGATCTTCTTGTGTAATTTCTTCTGAAGTCTTAATTTTTAATTTCACATGTAAGTACTTAATCAATCTGAAATTGTTTTTTTAATATATGGTCTGAGGAAGAGATCCAATTGCATTGTTTTTCATGTAGATTGCCAATTGTCCCAGAGCCACATACTACAAAAAGAAAGTCTCTTCTTTCCCCAGTGATCTACAATGACACCTCTGAAATGTATCCAGTTTCCGTATATACATGAGACTATTTCTGGACTCTACAATTCTATATCATTGTTCAATTTGTGTACCTCTGCATCTATATCACACTGTTTTTGTTACTAAAGGTTAATAATAAGTCTTGAGATAGTAAGGCAGATCCCCCTAATTTGTTCTTTTTCATGTTTGTCTTGACTATTCTTGGTCATTTACTTTTCCATATAAATTTTAGAATCAGCTTGTCAAGTTCCTTGAAAAACCCTGTTGAGATTTTGATTGTAACTGTGCTAGATTTATACATTAAATTGAGGGGTGGGGGAAGCAGACACTGAGTCTTCCTGTGTATGGTGTAGCCCACTGTTTAAGTCTTCTCTGATTTTTTTCAATAAAATTTTATAATTGTCTGCATACTTGTTTTACACATGTTTAGTTATATTCATTCCATACACTCTCCCTCTCTCTCTATATATATATGTCTTATATATATTCTGTATATATATTCCTATATATATCTTTATATATTTATTCCTTATGTAGTTTTGCTAATTTTAATAATAGCTTAAAAACTTACATTTCCTAAATTTCTTTTGCAGTTATATAGAAATACAATTAATTTTTATGTGTTGATTTTATATCTAGCCTCCTTGTTAAACTCTTTATTTGTCTGTAGACTACTCTGAGTGTTTAGTTTGGCCAAATAACTTGTTTATCTTTTATTGTTTTAGGGTGCAAGCTAGGGATTCTTGTAGTGCAGTGTTGAATAGAAGTGGTGATAGTGGACATCTTTGTACTTTTCTTGATCTTACAAAGAATACTTCTAATTTTTCACCACTAGGAATAATGTGCACTGTAGATTTCTGGTAGATTGACTTCTTAACAAATACTTTTAATTTTGTCCCCATGAATAGTTGTTGCATTTTATCGCATGTGTATTCTGCATCGATTAGGATGATTGTATGACTTTTCTCCTTTTTTTGTTAATATAGTGTACTGGTTATTTATTTATTGCCTCTCAGCTTCAATTTCACCTGTTTGGCCTGATCTGTGAAAATGGTTCTGGTTCTTTTTTTTTTTCTTGTGGCAGTTGTCACTGAAGTTTGTCTGTAGAGGGCGCCAGAGACATTGCAGGGGAAGAGTTTTGCTTCTAGGTTCTGAGTTGCTGGCACAGCAGGCTCCCGCTGGGCATAGGCTTCTCTAGCACCAGGCTCTGCACCGCGCACAGCTGCTTCAGTGCCTGGTGGTGCAGGGCACTGTGGCCAGCAGCACTCAAAGGCCAGCAGATTCCCTTGAACTTCTTTTGGGCAGTAATACATCAGACTGCTTCTGGTGAGACACCTTCCTGTGTACAACATTCCCAGACACCCCAAAGGCATATTTCTGACAACTTTCAGAGGGCAGGTTTCTAGAAAATTCCACTGATGTGGCGCCACAACAACTTTACTGACATTCTCTGAGTTGCTTCTAGTCTCCTCCAATAAGGTCAGGATTTCAACCCTTGGGGTGGGGATGCTTTCCCTTGGGTGCTTTGTCTTCACCTTGGAAGGGGACTCTTCCTTGATTGTTCTCAGTCCAGGAGGCGGTACTATTCCTTGGGTGACTTATCTCAGCCCTGGGAGGGAGGACTCTCCCTTAGGTGCTATAGATCAGCTATGGGGAGGGTGGACTATTCCTTGGGTGTTTTGCCTCAGCCATGTAGGGGACTCTTCCTTGGGTGACTGTCTCAGCAGTGGGGGAGAACGTTCCTTTGGGCACGCTCTCTCAGCTATGTTGAGGAGGGGGCTTTCCTTGGGTGCTCTATTTCAGTCCAGTGAGGAGGATCTCTTCCTTGGGTGATTATCTCAGTCCTGGGAGGACTTGCCTGTGGGTGCTCGCTATCTCAGCTCTGCTGGGGGGAAGGGGCTTTCCTTGCTTGCTTATCAGCCATGCAGTGGGGAGTCCCTTCCTTGATTTCTCCATCTCAGCCCTTGGGTTTGGGGCTGTTTCTCCGATTCTCTATCTCAGCCCTGTGAGGGAGGACTCTTCTTTGGGTGCTATATGTTAGCCCTGGGATGGGGGCTTTTCCTTGGATGCTGTGTCTTAGCCATGGGGGAGTGCTTTTATTCGAGGGCCCTGTCCCAGCCCTGTGGAGATGGAGAGGAGCTCCTCCTAGGGCCCTCTATCTCAGCTGTGTTAAAGGAGGGGCTTTTCTTTTGGGTGTTTGATCTCAGTCCTAGGCAAAGGGATTCTTCCTTGGGCACTGTGTCTCTAATTCCAGAGGGTGGGTTTCCGGCACCACAAAAATTCTCTGCCATACACTGAGTCACAGCTGGGCCTCTCCAACAAGATGTGGACTTCAGCCCTTTTGGAGGAGGGGATTTTCCTCTTAAGCTCTCTAAGCCCTGGAGAGGACTTTTCATTGGGTGTTCTCTTTCAGCCCAGGTACAGCACTCTGTCTTGGGTGTTCCTGTCAGCACTCGGGGAGGAATTTCCCTTGGGCACCCTATCTCAGCTTTGTAGTAGGGGGGCTTTCCTTGGATGCTGTGTCTCTGTCCTGGTGGGGATGCTTCCTTGGGTGCTCTAACTCAGACCTGAGAGTGCTACTTTTCCTTGGCTGTTCTTTCTAAGCCCTGAAGGGTGGCTCTTCCTTGGGGCTCTATCTCAGCTCTGGCAGGGATGGGGGAGACATGTCGTATCTGCACTCATGGAAGAGACCATTGGTATTAAGGCACAGAACATGCAATAATCCTTGTCTAACAGAACTAGACTTAATGGTACTCCACCTCACCCCAGTCCTAAATTAGAGTTTTCCTTAATCTTTCTATGCCTTGGTTTCCTCATTTATAACAGTGAGGATGATAATCACACCTAACTCAGGGCTCTGTGGAGGATTGAGTGAGTTAATACATGTAAAGCATTTAGAATAGTACCTGGCAGGTAGTAAATGCTCAATAAAATATTTCACTCTCTTTGTATTTTTCTGTTATAGGAAATGTAAATGGGATGAAAAAATTGTTTATCATGATTTTATTCAAATAATGGGGGGCATAGTCTTTGCTTATTCTTGGATGATAACAGCTTAAAGATAACTTTCTATATTTCTGGCCCTCATCCCCCAACATTGAAAAGCAACCCCTTCCACCCAACACCTAGGTGGACATATTTGAATCTGTCTGTGTTTGGGGGTCACAGGGCTTACATCTTTAAACAACGCTACCCTTCACCATCTATGTGTAGCATTGGGTAAAGTGGTAATAAGTATTTGTTAATGATGAGTTTAAAGCGTAAAAGGACAAAAAAAAAAAAAAACCCAAAGAGAATGATTTCCCCTAAAAAGGGTTGATGTAGAATGGGTTGTACTTCCTCAATGGGTGACTGTGTGTTTGTCCCCTTTTGGTTGATGAGAGCCACTCATTCCCCAAACATTCTGATTAATCCTGGTTGTACCACGTTTAGCTTTAGACCACACCTTATGTTTTAACTTCCTCCTTATTTCACTTAGACTAGATTAAAATGAAGTTGCATTTCTGACAACAGAGTGTTTCTTGGGGGATGGTAAATTTTTGCCGGACGATTAAAACTTATGTTGATGCAAATGCATGACTATATACACATGTGAAGACTTTCCAGTTTCATGATGATTGCATTTTTGTCATTAATGGAATATGTTGATTGATTTTTTTCAGTGAATGATGACTGATGAAGCAGATGAGTTTGCTGCAGGCTCTGGAAACAAAGTGAAAAGTCCTAGAGAACCCAACAGTCCTTCCTTATCTAAGAAAAGGTGCAGTATGGCCTTGTTGTTAACAAAATAGGAAGGAAGATGATAATTATGTCTTTAAGAAACAGAGAGATATGAGTATGTTTGCAAGTGGAAGGGAAAGAATCTAATGAGGTGCAACCATTTGGAGTTGTTGCAAGAGTTAGAAGGATGAAACAGGTTCCTGAGGCGGTAGGAGATGATGGGCTTAACAAGAGAATGGGTCTGCACTTGCTCTCTGCGTGTCATCACCTCCTGTTCATCCTCTAACCTAGCGCAGTCTGGCTTCGGCCTCCTCCACTCCACTGAAACTGTCTTTGTCAAGTCCCCAGTGTCTGTTGTTTGTTGCCTTTAACTCCTTAGCAGTATTTGACACAGTTGTTCACTCACTCCTCCATGGAAACCTTGGGTTTCCAGAAGCCACATTTCCCTGATTTCTTCCCTGCTTACTGGCACTCATTTTCATTCTCCTTTTCTGGTTGTTTCTTTTCATTCCTACCACTAAATGTTGTTGGTCCCCTAATCTGGATCCTGGGCCTTCTTCCCTTGAATACATTCTTTCCCTAGATGATCCCACATAGTCTTAGAGCTTTAAATACGATGTGTATTTCAACAACTCCCAAATTTATACCTAGACTACAACTTGCTCCTGAACTCCAGACTCAGATTCAAATGCATGCATGGTATCTCCACTTGTGTGTCTAAGAGACATTTAAAACTCAACCCATTCCATGTGTTTAAAGCTGAACTTCTGAACTCCCTCCCCTGCACAAACCTTCTCTACACACAGCATTTGTCTATTTTTGCTTATGTTGCGGTGCTTTTGGTGTCATATCTAAGAAATTATTACCAAGTCCAATGTCAGGAAGCTTTTCTCCTATGTTTTATTCTAGGAGTTTTATAGATTTAGGTTTTTCATTTAGGTCTTTAATCTATTTTGAGTTAATTTTTGTTTATGGTGTAAGATGAAGGGTTCAACTTCATTCTTTTTCATGTGGATATCCAGTTTTCCCAACACCATTTTTTCAAGAGACTCCTTTCTCCATTGAGTGGTCTTGGCACCTTTGCAGGAGAGCATTTGACCATATACACGAGGGTTTATTTCTAGGATCTCTGTTCTATTCCATTGGTCTATTTTTGTCTTTATGCCAGTACCGTACTGTTTTAATTACTGTCACTTTGTAATATGTTTTGAAATCAAGAATATCAGTCTTCCAGTATTGTTCTTTTTCAAATTGTTTTGGCTATTCAGTGTCCCTTGAGATTCCATGTGAATTTTAGGATGAATTTTTCTATTTCTGCAAAAAATGCCATTGGGATTTTGATAGAGATTGCATTGTAGATCACTTTGGATAGTATGGGCATCTTAACAATATTAAATATTCCAGTCCATGAACTTGGGGTGTCTTTCCATTTATTTGTGTCTTCTTTAATTTCTTTCAGTAATATTTTGTAGTTTTCAGTATACAAATCTTTCACCTTCTTTGTTAGGTTTATTTCTAACTATTGTATTCTTTTTGATGCTATTATAGATGGAATTGTTTTCTTAATTTCCATTTCAGATTGTTCATTGTTAATATATAGAAACACAACTGATTTTTGTGTGTTGATCTTGTATCCTGCAATTTTCCATGAGGATTCACTTTATAATCCCATGTATATTATAAGCTCCTTTTTATATAGCTCCCCACAATGTCTTGCGCAACATAGGTGCTTTAGCCATCTTTTGGTTAATGAAATGTCTATTTTCAGGTTGAAAAGAAGATTCAGAACCTTGAGAAGGTACTAGAAAAAATAAAGTGCCACCATCTTCACAATGAAGTTAATTACATCAAAATATAATCCTGTTGTCACAACTGTCTGTGAGAAACAAGGACAAGTTTGCTGTGCTGTAGAATGGTGCTGGATATTGCTGAAGTTTCCTAGAATATGGCACTCAAGGGAATTGCCGTCCAGAGGCTAAGAAAGAGTAGTGGAGCTTTTTAATGTTATGGTTCTCGGTCAGTAAAGTCTGGCTTTGGCCCTAAGAATTTCATTTGAAAATATGGTTTGCTTTCTTATTTGTTTTCCCACTCGAGGAGGGGTATGTTATTAACTCATCATGCTAAATACTATTACAGCTCTGGTTTCTGCAGCAGGTCACATTGCTAGTATTTATAACTGCCTTCTTTTACTAACCTTGTCCTCAGCCAGCACCTCAGCTCTTCCTGGTTCTTTGCACCTGGGGGGATGACTCAAACCTTCATTCTTGAATGGTTTGGCCATTTGATGTTCTGCCTCAATTAGGTTATTATAATTATCCGTTGACTTTTTTTTCAGTTTCATTGACAAATAAAATTGTGAGATATTTAAAGTGTACATCGTGATGATTTGATATACAGAATCTATCCATTGACTTTAGTCACAAAACATGGGAGTACCAAGAAGCTCTCTAGACATATTGGACATACTCCTCCATAGCCCCTTTTGTAGTAGGAACTCAATTTGCCCTTGATATTCAGGTTCAATCACCCAGGCACTACAGTACAGCCCTTCTTTGCCCGTTGATTGGGAAGGATGGGGTGTCCAAAGTGGCCAGCTGAAAGTCTCAACTTCCATTCAATGGAGTCATTGTTGTACCCCCCGGTGAAAGCATTTCTTTCTTTGGAACTAAGATCTCTAGCCCAGAAGAGCGTAAAATTGTGGGGACAAGAAGCAAAAATGTTCTATTGTATCGCTAGGGGTAATAGTGAGGGGAGGCACTTCCATTTCCATTACCTGGATTGCAAGACCCATGAATCCATGCGATGAGAGAAACAGCACCATATATCTATGCATATTATTGCTTAGATAGAGATTGCCATCTCCTAGAGGCTATTCCCCAGCCCCTTGAGTTATTGCCACCTAGCTAGAAACATAAGTGAGTCTTCTAAAGGTCATTCCACTTCAGGATGAGGGGGAAGTGTAATTCGACCAGTGAATTCCATGAACATTGCTAAATTGCTGCACTCATTTCCTGTGAAATGAGTCCCTTGTTTAGAAGTGATGCTGTTTGAAATACTATGATGGTGAGTAAGGCATTTTTCAAATCTACAAATATTGGTTTCTCAAAAGCCCAACAGGTGGGAAGGAAAATCCGTACCCAGAGTGTCTATTTGAATAAGAACAAAGCACTGCCTCTTCCTTTATAGAAGGGGTCCAATGTAATCACCTGCCACCTGGTAGCTGGCTGATCACTCTAGAGACTGGTGCCGTATTGGGGACTCCGTGTTGGTCTCTGCTGCTGGCAGATTGGGCACCCAGCAGTGACTGTAGTGAGATCAGCCTTGGTGAGTGGAAGCCCATGTTGCTGAGTGTAACCTCCATCCCTGCCACCTTGGCCACTTAGTTCTTGAGCCCACTGGATTATGACATGACTGCTGGGGAAAGAGACTGATTGCTATCTAGATAATGAGTACCCTATCCATCAGGTTATTAAAATTTGGCTTTGCTAAGGTTATTCTTTGCTGAGAACTCTCATAAGACACAAATGTTGTCACATCATATGTCTGTTTGGACAGGTCTGTCACATACCCCTTCCCCACAACTCCTTGTCACAAATTTTCAATCATGTATCCTCAAAGTCTCTGACCGTTCAGCCAATGAATCGGACACAGCCTATGCATAGGTATACACTCTTACCTCTGGCCATCTCTGCTCCAGGCAGAATGAACAACCAGGTGTACCACTCAAAGTTCTTTCCTCTGGGAGGATTACCCTTCACCACTGTCCTTCAGGGCTGTTCCAGAGAGAGATTGTAGAGCCGCAGTTGTCCACTTTTGGCTTGTGTGGCAGGCAGGATTCCAATTATGCCCCCCCACACAATGTTTCAGTCTTCTGATTAATATGAGTACTGCTGTGGTGGGATTTTTAATGGAAAAAATAGTGTTTTATTTTGGTAGCATTAAAAGAAAAACAAAATAACAGTATTTATACACTGAGGTGCAAACAGTGTTTAAACTTTCTTATCAAATATATTCCAAAAGAAAATAAGTTTTATGAAGGTTCCAAAGCACAGGCAAATCTAAGCATGATAGTACAAGCATCTGTAATAGAAAATAACTGTCTTCTGACAGGGTATCACATAAGGGGATGAAAGAGGGCCAAAACCAAAATATTTGGTTAATATATATGTGAATGAATTCATATAAAGATAAAATAATACTCATAATTATTGCAGTCCCTGTTTCCACCTGTGGTTATGTAGTTAGTCTTCTCATTACCCGTTCCATATTCCCTTAGCCCTCAGCAAGCACCTTGCCTGGTGATAGTGCTGTTCCTGGTAGGGTGACCCAAACTTTCACTCCAGAGGTTCATGGCCATTAGCAGTCCTGAATGGATTGGGTAGTTGTCGTTTCCATTGACCTCTATCAGTGGACGTGGGAGCACTGAGAGGTGCCCTCCAGGGTCTCCTGCATTCCAGACACACTCCTTCTTGCTCCCGCTATGACTGAGGGTCCCTGAACCACGAGAATCCCAGACTCGACGTGGCTAAAGATCCAAAAACTCATGTATGAAGGAGAGGCTTCTTGAGGAAGGACCCCTCTATACTGAACAGTTTATATTGTTAATCTTTCTTCCATTCTTACCCAAAAAGTAAGGCAACCCTTTATTAGGATGACCGTACACTGGGAAAGAGAAATGATGAGATTTCTCGATGAGTACAGGACTCCAGCTCTGAACTGGAGCTAATTTCCTGGAGACATAAACATCATTCTGGTCCTTTTGAGAAACATTTGGCTTGCTACTGGGTCTTAGTAGAGACTGGATGCTGGAGCATGGGACACCAAGCTGCGTTTTAGCCAAGCTGCGTTCTCATCTGGAAGATCTGGGATGGAATGAGCTTCCAGATTCATTTGGATTGTTGTCAGAATCCAAGAACTTGCTGTGTGGGACTGAAGTCCTGGACTTCTTGCTGGCTGTTAGCTAGGGCTCACTCTCGACTCTAGAGGTCACCAGCAGGCCCTTTTCATGTGTCTCTCCATCTTCAAGCCTTCAGTGACACATTAAATTCTTCTCGTGCTTCATAACTACCTCGTCTGCTTGTGCTACCAGCTGGAGAAAACTCTCTGCTTAAAAGGCTCGTGAGAGTAGGTTTGGCGCTCCCGTTAATCCCACCACATGAGGGTCAAATGATTAGTAATCTTAGTTACGTCTGCAAAATCCCTTTCGTCCTGTACTATAATGATGGAGTAACACCAAGCTCCCATGCCACCTGAGCTGCCTGTCCGACCTGGGTGTTTTCTAACCCAGCACATCACAGTCATGGGTGTGCACAGAAGCAGCCCATTATCAAATGGAAGGAATATGTACACGCTCGGACTCGAGCAGGCCCTGAAGCCACAAGTACATCGCATGAGGAAGTGACCCAAAACCCCTGGCTCTGACACCTGCTACATTAGTTTCTCTCTCTTGCTTGGAAGAATTCTAAGATGGTCCACAGGACCTTTGCCCTCTGGTGTTACTCCATCATTATAGTACAGGACGAAAGGGATTTTGGAGACGTAACTAAGATTACTAATCATTTGACCTTCATGTGGTGGGATTAACGGGAGCGCCAAACCTACTCTCACGAGCCTTTTAAGCAGAGAGTTTTCTCCAGCTGGTAGCACAAGCAGACGAGGTAGTTATGAAGCACGAGAAGAATTTAATGTGTCACTGAAGGCTTGAAGATGGAGAGACACATGAAAAGGGCCTGCTGGTGACCTCTAGAGTCGAGAGTGAGCCCTAGCTAACAGCCAGCAAGAAGTCCAGGACTTCAGTCCCACACAGCAAGTTCTTGGATTCTGACAACAATCCAAATGAATCTGGAAGCTCATTCCATCCCAGATCTTCCAGATGAGAACGCAGCTTGGCTAAAATCTTGACTTCAGCCTTTTAAGAACTGAAGCAGAGAACCAAGTCAAAACCATTCAGACTTCTGAGCTACAGAACTGTGAGATAGTAAACAATAAATGGGTCTTGTTTTAAGCCACTAAATTTGGGGTAATTTTTTAAGCCCCTAAATTTGGGTAATTTGTTGCACAAAATAAAAAAACGAATACACTCTCTGAATCTGCACCCATATCCTCCTGTGGATTTCACTAAGACCAGTTGGCTAGAGAAGCAGTATGTGAGGCCTGGACTCTAGCCAGTTCTTCACAACATGCAGGCACTGCCTATGTTAGTTTTCTTCCAGAACAAAAAGAGAACCTGTACAAATAATTCACAGTCTGATTCATTGGATTTATGCATACTTTAAAATGCAGGGTATATGAAGTGGCACTTCTGGACTGGTGGATATTTTTTTCTTTTCTGACCACAAGGCCTATGTGTAGTTGGCATTTGTTATTTGCTTAATTTAGTTCTATGATCCACTTTGGGTTAATTTTTGATTATGGTATGAGGAAGGGGTCCAACTTCGCTCTTTTGCATGTGGATATCCAGTTCTCCCAGCAACATTTGTTGAAAAGACTATTCTTTCCTCGTTGAATACTCTTGGCACCCGTGTCAAAATTCAATTGACCACGAATTAAGGGTTTGTTTCTGGACTCTTATGTTTGTTCCTTTGACATATATGTCAATCCTTATGCCAGTACCACATGGTCTTGAAAATTTTAGTTTTGTAGCAAGTTTTAAAATCTGAAAATGTTTCTCCCTCTACCTTGTTCTTCTTTTTCAACATTAAGTTTTTGGCGGGCTCTTTGGGCTCCAGTCATCTCCATATGAATTTCAGAGTCACTTTGTCAATTTCTACAAAAAACTAGCTGGGATTTTGATAGAGATTGTGTTACATCTGTACATGTACTTCAGGGCTAACTAAAATTATTTGCCTCATTTAAAGCAGGGTCTGAAACCTCAGACATATAGAAATGTTTATGATATCGCATGTAGTAGTCATTTAGATCAGTTAACTAGGAGGAGATCGATCTGCTAAAAACAGACAAGATTTTCTTTAGGACATTTGTTGATCATGAAAATATGAACTGTAGCTTGCAGGAAAGTGTTTACTGCATGAGTAGGTTATTTTGTAATACTTTAACATTTAGTATACCCTTTCTCAATGAATCCCTACATGTACCCAGGTCCAAGTTAATTTTTCTCAAGCCTAAGAGGAGCTGTGTGTTAATCAGCATATACACCATCCTCTCCATGCTCTCTTTCCTGTAATCCTTAAAACAGCCCCAGGAGGTAGATACTGTTTTATGCCCATTTTATGGAAATAGAAACTTCCAGTAAGTCTTTAAATACTTCCCCAGGTTTAGCCAGTTGGAAAGTGGCAGAATCTGGGTCCCTAAGATTCCAGAGACTGCACCCCCAAATACTATATCACACTGCCTACAGTTATGAGGTCAGCAGAGAATTCCTTGTTTGAAAGTAATGAAGTTTGAAGTAATGAAAGTAATGAATCTGAGAGTGTCCAGGATAATTGGAGTCAGTTTATAAAGCCTCTTGACCCCACTTTGTTGATTTTAAGTCGGATCATCTGCCCATTAAATTAAGCCGCTCTTAGGCTGGACACACCCCTGAAGTTATACACCAGGTTTTGTGTGTAAGGGGAGTTTTGGGGGAAGAAAGTCTGTAGATTTCATTCAGTTATCCAAACAGGTGAATGCCCTCTACCCAAAGTTCTCTGGACGATAAGAGAATGCCACAGAGCCTAGGCTCTTCCAAATAGGGAACCAGTATGTTCTTTTAGTTGGGATGGTGGTATAAGGTCAGCCCATTCTCAAACCTGGCTTGAGGTATAAGGGAGTTGTTCTGGACCTAGTGGCTTGAGCCTATAGGGAGGAGTGATGGTGGACTGAGTAATGACCTGGATGAGGGAAGATGATTCTAGATCCTAGAACATGATGTAGATCCTAGATATGAGATTCTAAATTCTGTTTGGCGCCCTGGTACACATCGCTAACACGGTCTATGATCATGTCCTCCCTAGAGGATCGTCAATTTGAGCTGTATAGCATCAATTTCTTTTCCAAGGATTTTCCACTTTCCCATCGGAGTGTTCTACTCGCACAAATAATTGACTATGCGGAACGTCTGAAGACGGCTTCACCTCAAAAGGGTAATCCAGGTCAACGTAAAAGAGTTTATACTTTTAGGTATCTGTTTAAAAATGATAAGGAGGTAGGAGAACTATTTCTATTTCTGCCAAAATTGTGATATTCTTGGTATAATTATTTTCTTCTTCAAAGGGTGACTATAAATCATATGCTTTACTTCTATGTATTTAAAAGATAAAATGTGACACAGGGATTCTTATGTGAAGAGAATGTGGGAGCCTTCTGATCCAAGAGTGTGTTGGTTGAACAGAAATAATAGTTGCCATTTATTGTACTAAGATCTGGTGTTTTAAAGGATCACATTTAATGCTCACAACTGTTGTGCAGATGAATATTAATATCCACCCGTTAATAAGAAGAAATCAAGGCTGACAGTGGGCAAATGCCTTGCCCTGAGTGACACAGCTGACGAGATAGAGCCAGGATTTGATCCACATCTTTCCAGTTCCAGAGTCTATATTCTTTCCCACCCCCCGACAGTAACTCCTTTGCTATCGAGATTACAGTCTACTTCCTCTGTTTCCATTATTCAAGTCACTAGTGCTCCACCTAGACAATGAGTAAATGTTCCTTTTGAAACATGAAGGACTGGGTGATGTTGCCATAATTGGATTGTCCTAAAGGACATCTTAATGTGTGATGTGGGTTGTGTGTGTGAGAGAGACGTACTGACATGACTATTGAAGCGTGAAGAAAAGGGGGGTTACATCTGCGCTCACCGGGGAGGTCATTGGTATAAAGGCAAAGAACATGCAATATTCTCTTCTGTAACAAAGCCATACAAAGTTATTCCACCCTACCCTAAAACTCCACAGATAACTGGAATTTTTCTTAATTTTCTGTGCCTTGGTTTCTCATTTTCAACAATGGAGATAATAACCACACCTAACTCATAGGGCTTGGTGGAGGGTCGAGTTAACACATTTAAAGCATTTAGAACAGTACCTGGTGGAGAGGAAATGCTCAATGAAAATGTTTTCACCCATTCTGGGCTCCTATGTTATGGGAAATGCCAATGGTTTGGGAAAATGTCTTTATCACAACTGTATTCAGATAATGTAGGGGCATATTCTTGGGTTCTCCTTTGAGGAAAACGGCTTTGAGCTAACCTATTACACCCTTGATTTCAAGTTTTATCTACCACCAACCCTGAAAAGCACTCCCTACACCTGCCTGGTTCCAAGGATGACATTATTTGAATCTCCATAAGGTTAGAGGTGGCGAGATTTACATTTTCAATCTATTCCTACCGATCACCATCTACATGTCTCATTTAATAAAGTGTTAATCAGTATTTGTTAATAGACTTAAAGCACAAAAGGACAAAAGAGGCATTTTCTTTTTTTCTCCCCTAACAAGGGCTGAAGCAAAATGGTGTGTACTTCTCCAAAGAGATAACCATGTGTTTATCACTTTGGTCGGTGAGAGCCACTCATTCCCCAGCGTTCCTAGTAATCATGGTTGTACCATGTCTCGCCTTGGACAACACCTTGTATTTTACCTCCTCCTGATTTCATTTAGACTACCTTAAAACTGGATTGCTTTTTCTGAGAACAGAGTATGTGTTGAGTGATGGTAAATCTCTGGCCCATGACTGAATCTTATATTAACGATATAAATGCATGGCTGTATATACATATGGAGACTGCGATTTCACCATGATTACATTTTGTCTTGAATGGAATATGTTCACTGATGTTTTTCAGCAAACGAGGAATGATGAAGCAGAGCAGTTTGCAGCAGGGCATCAGAAAAAAAAGAAACATCCTAGAGAGCCCAAGAGCCGCTCATCATCTAAGAGAAGGCAGAGTATGTCCCCATGGTTAAGCAAACAGGAAGGAGAGGGGGAACTCCATCTCTAGGGCTCAGCCACGTCAAAGGAAGTTTATGCTCATATTCTTGAGGGATAGACAGATAGGAGCATGTTTGCAAGGGGAGGCGCAAGGCTCTAGTTAGCTCCAACCATCTGGTGTTGCTGCAAGAGTAAGAATAAAGCAGGTTCCTGAGGCAAAAGGAGATGATGGGCTCAACAAGAGGATGGGTCTGCACTCGCTCGCTACACGTCATCACCTCCTGTTCATGCTCTAATCCAGTGCTGTCTCCTTCTTCATACTGTACTCCAGTGGAACTGTTAGCATCAAGGTCACCAGTGTCTGCTGCACTGTGGCATTAATTTCTTTTTCTTTTTTTTTGGTGAGGAAGATGGGCCCTCAGCTAACACCTCTTGCCAATCTTCCTCTTTTTGCTTGAGGAGGATTGGCCCTGAGCTAACATCTGTGCCCATCTTCCTCTATTTTGTATGTAGGATGCCGCCACAGCATGGTGTGATGAGTGGTGTAGGTCTGCACCCGGGATCCGAACTTGCATACCCCAGGCCACTAAAGCAGAGTGTGCCGAACTTAACCACTGTACCACCAGGCCAGCCCCTGGCACTAATTTCTCAGCAACATGTGATCCAGTTGTTCACTCCCTCCTCCATGGGAAACTTCTGGGGTTCCCAGGCACCACATTCTCCTGGATTCCTTACCCCCTTAGTAGTGACTCTTTTTGCTTCTCCCTTTTCTGTTTTTTTCCTCTCCTTTCCCACCTCTGAGTATTGCAGGGACCCAAAACTGGATATTGGGCCCTTTTCTCTTCAATCCACTATCTCTCTAGGTGATCCCATGCAGTCTTAGAGCTTTAAATGTCATTCACACTGTGAGAACTCTCACCTTTATACCTCTAGACTACAATTTGCTCCTGAACTTCACACTCAAAGACAACTGCCTGCATGTGTCTCCAATCGGTGTCTATACCTAAAATTCAACTGGTTCTGTGTGTTCAAACTTCTCACCATCCCCCTCTCCACAAATGCTCAACTTTAAGCCTTCTCTATCTCAGCTAATAACACCATGCGTCAGGTGTAACATCCATAAACGTGTAACAACCTGCTGTCCACGGGTATAGAGGACACGGGAGGGACGAGAAGTACCCCAGTATGTAGAGTTTGCAGATATCCATAGTGTAAATAGTCCCACCATGGCCTAGTTCAAGCTACCAACGTGAGGTCACTGAACCACAATCAGGAAAGGTTGGCCACACTCCACACTTGTGAGCAGTTTCGGAACACCTGGACACACCTGGTACTATTATTTACCCAGTAGTTCAAGCCAAAACACTTAGATTCACTTGTCATTCCTCTTATTATTCTCTGACTTCCAAATCTCTTAGCCATCTGATGCCCAACATAAATCCTGTACCCCATCATTTCTCTCTATCCTTCTAGTCGATGCTGCTATCATCTGTCCCCAAGCTACTACCATAGCTTCTTATCTGATTTCTTTGCTTCCTTTTTTCTTGTCTAAAAAATTTTCTGCCCTGCAGCCAGAGTGATCATGTCAACACGGAAATCAGATCACACCATGTCCATCCTGAGAACCAACCATCAACTTTCCTATGCACTGAACTCCTGATTATCGTCTATAAGCTCTGCATGACCTGGTCCTGCCATCCTCTCCTAAATTGTGTCCTTTGGGTCTCCTCCTTGTGGTCTCTGCCTCTGTCCTTTGCTCTATGGTCCCAGCTCATCCCCTCCAACGGGCCCTGCACTTGCCCTTACTGCAGCCTGGCACTCTTCCTCTGCATGTGCATAGGCTGGCTCCTCCCCCAGGCTCTGCCCAAAGGACACCGCTACAGAAGGCCCTGCTAGACCACGCGGTCCACTGAGGCTCCCTCTCCTGCCCTCTGTCACTTTCCTCCTCATGTATTTCCTAACACTAATTCAAAATGTATTTTGATTGCTCCTTGTGCACTTACTGTCTGACATCCCCATGAGAATGTGAGTTTCACAAAGGTAGGGATTGTTTCCGTCTTGTTGCCCATCTCCCAGCTCCTGGCACAGTGCCTGACACAGAGGAGACGAGTAAATGAAATAGAGAAGTTAGACTTGGAGTAAATAAAATTTACTTTTCTGAGAGAGAATGGAGAGACAGGAAGGACCATATACTGACAGAGATTTTGCGTGTTGGTGTGCAAGTGTTAGTCCTCTTGACATCAGGTGAGACTTTCACTTGTCGACTTGGAAAGGGCATCAAGGAGACATTAAGTCATGAGAGCCAGGGCTCTGTGAATGTTTCTTAGTTAATGATACTGTCCAGCTAGCTAGGTTTCTGTATTCATTCCTAGTGCCAGGAGAGGAAAAAGCGTTTTCTTGTATGATCTTTCCCAAGCACTCATTGTGGGATCTGGTATTTCCAGTTGGTACCTCCTGTCCTCCCGCTTTCTGAAATAAATAATCTCCTCAAACTGCAGAGCACAGCAACGTCCCTGTGGGAGTGGTAAAATGCACCTCCCTCACAGCTCAATCTCTTAATTTGATTTCCAGATGCTACCGCCACTCACAAAGCCCGTGACAAGAAGACGAAAAATAGGCAAACCCCACCTGATGGCTTCCTGTCAAAATCTGCTGCACCAGAGCTGATGAATATGGTGGGAGATGGGATTCCACCCAACCCATCAGATTCTCTCTCTGGTGACTTGAGTGGCCTCAGGAAAGATGGCCCAATGCACAAAGCAGGTAGTAGTGCACTTGCAGGAGGAATCAAACACTGCAGCGTCTCTGGAGGTGACCCCAAAGTCACAGCAACGTCTTCAATGGGGACTGCACCAAATACATCACAAATAAGTCCTGCTATGGCACAGAAAATTAATTATGATATAAAACATGAATTAAGGAAGGAAGTTCGGAAGTTTGGAAGAAGTAAGTAGTGAAAGAATGTCTATGAATAACACCATGGGAAGTCTCTCTCTCCGTAGGATTTAGAATAGATCCAGCCCACCTCTTGAACTCATCATTTGGCTGAATTGGGTTTTTTTTTTTTTTTTTTTTTTTTTATAATTTAGGATGGTTTCTCTTCGATTTTTGCCTGGAAAGACCTAGTATACCTCTGAACATTTTTTTTGCTTTGTTCGGTTAGTGTTTGCAATAGTTTCCTTAGTAGATCTGTGCAGGTGTTGTGATTTAAGCTTTTAAAACACAAACGCTATGTAATATTCTAGCCCGTGAAGGATGAGTACTTACGCAGTAGATGCATTAAGCTTGAGTTCTATACCTTCTTCCTATTTTTAGAAATACTGAATTATTTTTTAATATCTTCAGAGTATGAAAGAATTTTCACTTTGCTTGAAGGAGTACAAGGCCCTCCTGCAGTCAAGAAACAATTTGTGGCATTTACCATCAAGGAAGCGGCAAGGTGGGTGTAAAGAAGAACTCCAATTTTTTTAATCAGTTGTGCCCAATGCTGCCCAAGGGCAGGAACAGCCCCTGCCTTGTTTTTCCCAATCCCTGGCCCTCCCTCATGGCATTTAAGTTGATATTCTCCAGTCTAAGTCACTCTTCCAAGTCCTTGGAGCCTTCCAAGCTCACCATAGTCTGGGGTGGGCATGGGCCCTCAGTTGACACTCTGGGCATTTGGGTGGACCATATCTCTCCATGAGGATGCATTTTCTATTCCCATGTAGATTATAAGCTCGATTTTTGTATCCACTACCATGCCTTACACATCATAGATGCTTTCCATATCTTCTGGTTAATTAAATGCCTCTTTATTTTCAGGTTTAAAAGAGTAGTCTTAATTCAGCAACTTGAGAAGATGCTGGAGAAAACACCAGCTTCTCAATAAAGTTAATCACAAGAAAAACACATAATTGTGTCATTGCGGAGGCCAATGAGAAACAAGAACACATTTTCTATGGTCTACGATGGAATCAGATATTGCTGAAGCCGCATAGAATGTTGTAGTCAAGAGAATGGCCTTCCACAGGCTGAGAAAAAAGCAGTGGGACCTTTTAATTTTATGGTTCTCTGTCAGTGAAAGCTGGTAAAAAGAATTTCCTGTGAAAATAGAGTTTGTTGTGTGTTTGTTTCCTTGTTTGGTTCTTCCCCTAGCTGAGGAGGGGGATGTCATTAACTCATCAAGCTAAATGATATTACATTCCTGGTGTCTGCAGCAGGTCTCATGGTTGGAGCTGGTATTTACAACTGCTTTCTTTCACTCCCCATGTCTTCCTCGTTTGCCCTGAGACAGCACCTCAGCTGATCATGGTTCTTTGCCTGGTAGGATGACTCAAACCTTAATTGCTGAAGGGTCTGGGCCATTAGATGTCGTGCCTTAGATGGATTATTGTAATTTTCCACAAATTTCAATCACAAAACATGAGAGTACTAAGAAGCTCTTTGGACATAGCGGTCATACTCCTCCTTAGCCCCTTGTGTAGTAGGAACCCAAATTCCCTTTGATTGTCAGGTTCCATCACCCCAGCCAGTATGGGATGCCTTCTTTGCCTCTTGATTGAGAGGGATGAAGAGACGAAAATGGCTAGCTGTCAGTTTCAATTCCCTTTCAAAGGAATGACTGTTGTGTTCTTTGGTGAAAGCATTTCTCCCTTTGGAACTAAGACTTCTGGTTCAGCAAAGCCTAAAGCAACAGGGATGGCAAGCATTTTTGCTGGTGGATCACTAGGGATAAATAGTGAGAGGAGGCACTTCCATTTCCACACCTTGGTCTCAAGACCTGTGAATCCTGACTGTGGGAGAAAAACCAAACTGTGTGGGATGCTGATATATAGCAAATATGGCTTCCCAGAAGTCATTACTTCTAGCATAATCTCCATCCCTGCTACCTTGGCCACTTTGTTCTTGAGCCCATTGGATGTGACACAAATGCTAGAGAAAGAGGCTGATTGATGTCTAGATAATGGATGCGTTACTCATTAGATTATTAAAATACTGCTCTGCTGAGGTTATTCTTTGCTGAGAGCTCTCGTAAGACACTAACATCTTCACATCATATGTCCATGTGGGCAGGTCTACCACGTACCTCTTCCCCAGACTTCCTTTTCACAAATTTTTAAAGGTGTATCCCCAAAGTCCCTAGTCACAATGAATGACCCGGCCACGGCCTATGCATGGGTATACACTTGTGCCTCTGGCCATCTCTCCTCCAGGCAGAATGAACAACCAGGTGTACCACTCAAAGTTCGTCCCTCTGGGCAGATTACCCTTTACCACTGTCCTTCAGGGCTGTTCCAGAGTGGGACAGTAGTGCTGTAGCTGTCCACTTTTGGCTTGTGTGGAAGGCAAGAGTTACAGACTGAATGTTTGAGTACCCCTGCCCACATACATATGTTGAAGCCATAATCCTCAATAGGACAGTATTTGAAATAGGGCTTTGGGGAGGTAATTAGATTTAGACAGCTTCATGAGTGTGTGGCCCCCGTGATGGGATTAATGTCCTTATAAGAAGAGACTAGAGAGCTTGCTCTCTCTTTCTATCTCTCCTCCATGTGAAGACACAGTGAGAAGGCAGCCGCTTTAGTCCATTAGGGCAGCTATAACAAAACGTCGTAGACTGGGTGACTTAAAAATAATTGAAATTTATTTCCCACAGTTCTGGAGGCTGGAAATTCCAGATCAAGATTTTAGCAGATTCAGGGTGTGGTGAGAACGTGCTTCTTGGTTCACAGGCAAATGTCTTCTCACTGTGTCCTCACGGGGCTAAAGGGGTGAAGGAAATCTCTGGAGGCTCTTTCATAATGGCACTAACCCCTTATGAGGGCTCTGGCAAAGGGCCCACCTCAAAGTACCCTCACAGGGATCTAGGGAGGAGTAGCCATCTCCTCCATCTTCTCTGCCCCGCCTGACTCCAGGCACCCGCGAAGGCCACTCCCTCCCAGCCACTGAGCCCGGCTAGACAGGACTCCACCTCAAGTACCGTCCCACTGGGGATTAGGATTTCATGTATGAATTTGACATGGGGGACACAAATATTTAGACTATAGCAGGGCCATCTGGAAGCCAGGAAGAGGGCCCTCACCAACAACAGTCTGCCAGCACCTTCATCTTAGACTTCCCACCCTCCAGAACTGTGAGAAATAAATGTGTTGTTGAAGGCCCCCAGTCTATGATACTTTGTCATAGCAGCCTGACCAGACTAAGACAGCAAGATTGTAATTATGTCCTGCCAGATTCCCATCTCTCATACATTCCATCAAACACTACTGTGAGTACTGCTGCAGTGAGATTTTGATGATGTAATGAAGGTCCCAAGTCAGTTAACCCTGAGATAGGGAGATAATGTGGGTGAGCCTGACCCACTCAGGGGAGTCATTTAGAAGTTTTCCCTGCCAAGGAATGGAGGAGGAGGTCAGAGAGAGTCAAACACAAGAAGCATGTGACCTGGAAAGACTGCTCTGAGGATAAGGCAGTGCTCCTAGAAAACATGGGAGGGGCTGTAGCAGTTTACAGTGGCCCCTGTCTGACAGCTGCAAGGAGATGGGGATCTCATTCTCCACCTTTAAGGAGTTCGATCTGCCAACAACCTGAAGGACTTGAAGCAGATCATTCCAGAGCTTCTAGATAAGCACTAGCCTGGCTGACGCTTTGACTTGACCTTGTGAGTCACTCAGCAGAGACACCAGATGAGCCTTCCTGGTCTTTGACGTGCAGAACTGAGGCAATCAATCTGTGCTGTTTTAAGCTGCTCAACTTGTGATAATTTGCTACACAGCAATACGAAACCAACACTACAGGAGTTGCCTGCCTCTCGTGAAGAAACAGCAGCAAAGCAGGCCTGAAGGTGTTTTGTTTTTGTTGTTGAGTCAACTGTTCATAGGAACTCCCCTTGAGGCCATAGGTGCAGGATCAGGGGACTTTCTCTGGTACTAGGCTCCACTCAGAACTAGCAGGTTTTCAGGTTACTTGACAAATGGTTCATTAGAGCACACAACAATGAGGTATATGCAACCACCCAAACTATTATGTCCCACTGTTTCTGTCCCTTTATAATGGTGGGGAGGGTGAGCTATAACAACTTGTTGTTCACCTTATAAGCACAATCTGACATGCCCAGCACCACTCGTTTTCCTTCTCTTTGTCTGACTTCAAGTTTTTTTCAGTGCACTTACATTACCTGACAGTTGCTCTGGTTGTCTAGTGGCTTTATGTCCCTGCTGGAACGTAAGATCCGTGAGAACCGTGTTTGGGTCACTGCTATGTTGTTCACACCTAGACGAGTGCCTGTCTCTTAGAAGGTTTCTAATAAATATCAAAGGAATTATTTTTTAATCCTCACAACAAGCTCAGGAGGTCGATGCTGTCATGACCCTCAGTTTCCCGAAGAGGATATGGGAACACAAAGAGGTTTGGTCAGCCCCCATGTCATGAGCAAATAATGGCATACCTGGAGCAACAACTCAGAGCCAGGTCTGTCTTGAACCCCAAGTTCTTTCCACTCCTCCAGTGCTGTCCCCAGACACCACAGCCTTAGGTTCCCTCTGCAACTGATGTTGATTTTGTTCCCTACGACTTTACTGTGCCTGTTAATTATTTTTAACATTTTTTGGTGGAGTCTTTAGGGTTTTCCATATATGAAATCATGTCACCTGCAAATAGTGACAGTTTTACTTCTCCTTTCCAAGTTGGATAACTTTTATTTCTTTTGCTTGCCTAATTGCTGTGGCTAGGACTTCCAATACTGTCTTGAGTAAGACTGGTAAGAGTGGGCATCCTTGTCTTGTTGCTCTTCTTAGAGGGATAGCTTTCATTTTGTCACCATTGAGTACGATGTTGGCTGTGGGTTTGTCATGGATGGGCTTCGATATATTGAGATACTTTCCTTCTATACCCATTTATTGAGAGTTTTTATCACAAATGGAGGCTGAATCTTGTCCCATGCTTTCTCTGCATCTATTGAGATCACCATTTTTTTAATTCTCTATTTTGTTAATATGGTGTATCACATTCATTGATTTCAGTATATTGAACCACACTTGCATCCCTGGAATAAATCCAACTTGACTGTGGTGTATGATCCTTTTAATGTCTTGTTGTATTCAATTTCCTAATATTTTGTTGAGGATATTTGCTTCCATGTTCATCAGCGATATTGACCAGTAATTTTCCTTTCTTGTTGTCCTTGTCTGATTTTGCTAACAGGGTGTCGTTGGCCTAATAAAATGAATTAGGAAGCATCCCTTCCTCTTCAATGTTTTGGAAGTCTCTGAGGATGATAGGCACTAATCTTCTTTGAATATTTGGTGGAATTCACCAGAGAAGCCATCTGGTCCCGAAATTTTGTTTTTTGGGGACGTTTTGATTACTGTTTCAATCTCTTTACTAGTGATTGATCTTTTCGGATTCTCTATTTCTTCTTGATTCACTTTTGGGAGACTGGATGATTCTAAGAATTTTTCCATTTCTTGTTATGTTATCCAATTTGTTGGCACATGGATTTTCCTAGTATTCTCTTATAATCCTTTGCATTTCTGTGGTATCCATTCTAATTTCCCCATTCATTTCTGATTTTATTTATTTGACCCTTCTCCTCTTTATTCTTTTTTTTTTATTGATGTCTTAGTTTATAACACCGTGGGGTTTTAGTTGTACATTTTTGTTTATCCGTCACCTTGTGGATGTAACCCTTCACCCCTTGTGCCCACCCCCACCCCCCTTCCCCTTGGTAACCACCAATCAGTTCTCTCTGTCCGTGTGTTCACTTATATTCCATATATGAGTGAGTTCATGCAGTGTCTGTCCTTCTCTCTCTGGCTTATCTCACTTAACATAATACCCTCTAGGTCCTTCCATGTTGTTGCAAATGGGACAATTGTGTCTTTTCGTATGGCTGAGTAGTATTCCATTTTATGTATATACCACATCTTCTTTAACCAATCATCAGTTGAGGGACACTTGGGTTGCTTCCACTTCTTGGCTATAGTGAATAATGCTGCAATGAACATAGGGGTACATACGCCTCTTGTGATGGTTGATTTCACGTCCATTGGGTAGATGCCCAAGAGTGGGATTGCTGGATCATACGGTATTTCTATTTTTAATTTTTTGAGGACTCTCCATACTGTTTTCCATAGAGGCTGCACCAGTTTGCATTCCCACCAGCAGTGAATGAGGGTCCCCGTTTCTCCACAACCTCTCCAGCATTTGTTGTTATTTGTCTTTGTGATTATAGCCATTCTAACCGGTGTAAGGTGATATCTCAGTGTAGTTTTGATTTGCATTTCCCTGATGATTAGTGATGTTGAACATCTTTTCATGTGTCTATTGGCCATCTGTATCTCTTCCTTGGAAAAATGTCTGTTCATATCCTCTGCCCATTTTTTGATCAGGTTGTTTTTTTTTTGTTGCTCAGTTGTATGAGATCTTTGTATATTACTGAGATTAATCCCTTGTCGGACAAACGATTTGCAAATATTTTCTCCCAGCTGGTGGGTTGTTTATTCATTTTGATCCTGGTTTCATTTGCCTTGTAGAAGCTCTTTAGTCTGATGAGGTCCCACTTGTTTATTTTTTCTTTTGTTTCCCTTGTCTGGGTAGACATGGAATCTGAAAGGATCCCTTTATGTCCAATCTCAATTAGTGTACTGCCTATATTTTCTTCCAGGAGTTTTATAGTTTCAGGTATCACTTTCAGGTCTTTGATCCATTTTGAATTGATTTTTGTATATGGCGATAGGAGATGGTCTACTTTCATTCTTTTGCATGTTGCTGTCCAATTTTCCCAGCACCATTTATTGAAGAGACTTCCCTCTCTCCATTGTATGTTCTTTGCTCCTTTGTCGAAGATTAGGTGTCCACAGGTGTGTGGTTTTATTTCTGGGCTTTCAATTCTGTTCCATTGATCTGTGTGTCTATTCTAGTACCAGTACCATGCTGTTTTGATTACTGTAGCTTTATAGTATATTTTGAAATCAGGGATTGTGATGCCTCCAGCTTTGTTCTTTTTTTTCAGAATTGCTTTAGCTATTCGGGCTCTTTTGTTGCCCCATACGAATTTCAGTAGTTTTTGTTCTATTACCGTGAAGAATGACATTGGGATTCTGATTGGGATTGTATTGAATCTGTAGATTGCTTTAGGTAGAATGGACATTTTAACTATATTTATTCTTCCAATCCATGTGCATGGAATATTTTTCCATTTCTTTATGTCCTCCTCGATTTGTTTCAATAGTGTCTTATAGTTTTCATTGTATAGGTCTTTGACCTCCTTGGTTAAATTTATTCCCAGATATTTTATTCTCTTTGTTGCAATTGTAAATGGGATTGTCTTTTTGAGTTCTCTTTCTGTTGTTTCATCGTTGGTGTATAGAAATGCAATTGATTTTTGTAAGTTGATTTTATACCCTGCCACTTTACTGTAGTTGTTGATTGTTTCTAGTAGTTTTCTGATGGAATTTTTTGGATTTTCTATGTATAGGATCATGTCGTCTGCAAATAGTGAGAGTTTCACTTCTTCCTTGCCTATTTGGAGTCCTTTTATTCCTTTTTCTTGCCTAATTGCTCTGGCCAGAACTTCCAGTACTATGTTGAATAAGAGCGGTGAGAGTGGGCACCCTTGTCTTGTTCCTGTCCTCAAAGGAATGGCTTTCAGTTTTTCCCCATTGAGTAGGATGTTTGCTGTAGGTTTGTCATATATGGCCCTTATTATGTTGAGGTACTTTCCTTCTATACCCATTTTGTTGAGAGTTTTTATCATAAATGGATGCTGGATCTTGTCAAATGCCTTCTCTGCATCGATTGAGATGATCATGTGGTTTTTATTCTTCATTTTGTTAATGTGGTGTATCACGTTGATTGATTTGCGGATGTTGAACCATCCCTGTGCCCCTGGTATAAATCCCACTTGATTGTGGTGTATGATCTTTTTGATGTATTGCTGTATTCGGTTTGCCAATATTTTGTTGAGGATTTTTGCGTCTATGTTCATCAGCGATATTGGCCTGTAGTTTTCCTTCTTTGTATTGTCCTTGTCTGGCTTTGGTATCAGCATGATGTCGGCCTCATAGAATGTGTTGGGAAGTATTCCATCTTCCTCTATTTTTTGGAATAGTTTGAGAAGGATAGGTGCTAAATCTTCTTTGAACGTTTGATAAAATTCTCCAGGGAAGCCATCTGGTCCTGGGCTTTTATTTTTTGGGAGGTTTTTGATTACTGTTTCAATCTCTTTACTTGTGATTGGTCTGTTCAGATTCTCTATTTCTTCTTGATTCAGTTTTGGGAGGTTGTACGCATCCAAGAATTTGTCCATTTCCTCTAGGTTGTCCAATTTGTTGGCGTAAAGTTTTTCATAGTATTCCCTAATAATCCCTTGTATTTCTGTGGTGTCTGTTGTAATTTCTCCTCTTTCATTTCTAATTTTATTTATTTGAGTCTTCTCCCTTTTTTTCTTAGTGAGTCTGGCTAAGGGTTTGTCAATTTTATTTATCTTCTCAAAGAACCAGCTCTTTGTTTCATTGATCCTTTCTACTGTTTTTTTGGTTTCAATTTCATTTATTTCTGCTCTGATTTTTATTATTTCCCTCCTTCTGCTGATTCGGGGCTTTGTCTGTTCTTCTTTTTCCAACTCTGTTAGGTGCAATTTAAGGTTATTTCTTTGGGATTTTTCTTGTTTGTTAAGGTGAGCTTGTATTGCTATGAATTTCCCTCTCAGGACTGCTTTTGCTGCATCCCATATGAGTTGGTATGGTGTATTTTCCTTTTCATTTGTCTCCAGATAGCTTTTGATTTCTCCTTTAATTTCATCAATGACCCACTGGTTGTTCAGTAGCATGTTGTTTAGTCTCCACATCTTTGTCCCTTTCCTAGTTTTTTCCTTGCAGTTGATTTCTAGTGTCACAGCATTATGATCAGAATAGATGCTTGTAATGATTTCAATCTTCTTAAATTTATAGAGGTTTGCCTTGTTTCCTAATATATGGTCTATCCTTAAGAATGTTCCATGTGCACTTGAGAAGAATGTGTACTCTGCTTTTTTTGGGTGGAGTGCTCTGTATATATCTATTAAATCCATTGCGTCTAGTTTCTCGTTTAAGTCCATTATTTCCTTATTGACTTTTTGTCTGGATGATCTATCTATTGATGTAAGGGGGGTGTTAAGATCCCCTACTATTATTGTGTTATTGTTAATATCTCCTTTAAGGTTTTTTAGCAGTTGTTTTATGTACTTTGGTGCTCCTGTGTTGGGTGCATAGATATTTATAAGTGTTATGTCTTCTTGGTGAAGTATCCCTTTTATCATTATATATTGCCCTTCTTTGTCTCTCATTACCTTTTTTATCTTGAAGTCTACTTTGTCTGATATAAGTATGGCTATTCCTGCTTTCTTTTGTTTGCCATTAGCTTGGAGTATTGTTTTCCATCCTTTTATTTTGAGTCTGTGTTTGTCTTTAGAGCTGAGATGTGTTTCCTGGAGGCAGCAGATTGTTGGATCTTGGTTTTTAATCCATCCTGCCACTCTGTGTCTTTTGATTGGAGAATTCAATCCATTTACATTTAGAGTGATTATTGATATATGAGGGTTTAATGTTGCTATTTTATTGTTCATCTTCTGGTTCTTTTGCATTTCCTTCGTTTCTTGTCCCTTGTGTTTCGGACTGCAAATTCAATTTGGTATTTCTGCATGCTCATTCTCTTGGTTTTCTCCTTATTTGTCATGTGTGGTTCTCTTCTGGTTGTTTGTTTAGTGGTTGCCGTGCGGTTTATATAAGCGATCTCCTGGATAAGAAAGTACATTTTCAGATGCCTCCTTTTTCCTGAGGCTGGGTCGATTCAATCCCTTACCTCTTCCCCTCCTTATTTGTTATCTCTTTATTCCAGATTGTCTCATGAATGTGTGTTTCCAGTGATGAGCTTGAAATTAATTTTTGATGTTTTCCAACTGTATTTTGTTCTGGTTTAGTCTCCTTGCTTTTTCCTTGCTGAAATCTTTGTATCCCCTTTCTCATTTGTTTTTTTTCAGGCCTAAGGGCCTTCTTGAGCATTTCTTGTAGTGGGGGTCTTGTGGTGACGAACTCTCTTAGCTTTTGTTTATCAGGGAGTGTTATTGTTTCTCCATCATATTTGAAGGATATTTTTGCTGGATAAAGTATTCTCGGCTGAAGGTTTTTGTCTTTCATGATTTTGAATATATCATTCCAGTCTCTCCTAGCCTGTAGAGTTTCTGTCAAGAAATCAGCTGAGAGCCTGATGGGGTTTCCTTTGTATGTTATTTTGTTTTTTTGTTTAGCTGCCCTTAATATTATTTCCTTGTCACGGGTATTCTTCAAGTTTGCTACTATGTGGCAAGATGATTTTTTATTCCTGTTTATATATTTAGGTGATCTATTGATTTCATTCACTGTTATTTCCCTCTCGTTCCCTAGGTTGGGGAAGTTCTCAGCTATTATTTCTTTGAACAAACTCTCTGCTCCTTTTTCTCTTTCTTCTCCTTCTGGAATACCTATTATCCTTATGTTGCTTTTCCTCATTGAGTCTGATATTTCTCGAAGAATTTCTTCATTTCTTTTTAGTCTTAGCTCTCTCTCCTTCTCTATCAGGAGCATTTCTGCATGGTTATCCTCAATAGTGCTAATTCGTTCCTCCATATTGTCAGTTCTGCTCTTTAAAGACTCCATTTTTTCCACTATCTCGTTGATTTTGTTTTTCATCTCCAATAATTCTGATTGGTTTTTCTTTAGGGTTTCAATCTCTTTTGTGACATAATCCCTGAATTCGTTGATTTGTTTCTGTGTGTTCTCTTGTATTTCGTTGAGTTTATTTATGATAGCTATTTTGAATTCTCTGTCATTCAGGTTATCAAATTCTGTGCCTTCAGGGTTGGTTTCTGGGTGTTTGTCATTTTCCTTTTGGTCTGTAGCCCTGGCAAATTGTCGCAAGGATCCGACGGGGACATCCTTATTTTTTCCCCCCCTCATGATAATTGGGTCCTGCAGATTCCCCCTGCTGCCACTAGATGGAGATCGCGAGCGGTTTGCTCTGAGGCAGCTGCAGCCCCTGGAGGGATTATGCTGAAACGCCGGGTGTGTGGGGGGAGGGGTCCTCTCTTTCTCCTGCTTGACCCGGGGGTTTCCTTTCTGGCTCTCTTAGGGTGTTTGCTACACCCCCTAAACAGTCCGTCGTCGCTTCCCAGTGGGGATCTCGCAACAGTCTGTGAGAGCACCTGGATCGCGATAGTTTTCCCCACTGTGGGCCGCCCCTCCCCCCTCTGTCTGCGAACCGCGCTGTCTTTGCAGATCGATTGGGGAGGGGGAGTACAACCTCCTACCTCTCCTCCCCTCCTCCTGGGCTTCCCGTGCCTCCACCGTCCGATGTATGGCAGCAGGGGTTTCTCAGAAGTCCTTCGTAGTGTTTGATTGAGCTCTGTTGGAATGTGAATGATGTTTTCGTTGTGTCATAGGGGGCAGAGATTCAAAGAGGGAATCTCACTCCGCCATGATGCTGACGTCACTCCCCTCCTCCTTATTCTTCGTGGGTCTGACTAAGGGTTTGTCAATTTTGTTTATCTTTCCAAGGAACCAGACCTAAGTTTCATTGACTTTTCTGTTGTCTTTTTAGTCTATTTCATTTATTTCCGTCCTGATTTTTATTTTTCCTTCCTTCTACTGACTTTGGGCTTCATTTGTTTTTCTCTTTCTAGTTCTTTTAGGTGTAATGTTACATTGTTTGAGATGTTTCTTGAGGCAGGCCTGTATTGCAATATGCTCCCCTCTTAGTACCACTTTTGCTGCATCCCATGGATTTTGGTGTTTCCATTTTCATTTGTCTCCAGGTATTTTTTTAATTTCTTCTTTCATTTCTTTGTTGATCCAATGGTTGTTCAGTGGCATGTTACTAGTCCCCCTGACCCACAGTCTCCCATTGGTTCTTATTTGTCACATGAGCCTGAATCCAGAACATCCTCTGCTCACTCTCCCTCCCTGACAGGAGCTCCCAGGGTAGGGAGGGCCTAGCTCTCTTCTGCCTCTGCCTCAGCTCATCAGCTCTGACTCTCAGGAAGCCCTATCCTCTCAGAGAGGGCTAAACTTCTCCCCCTCAGCTAATCCCTGGCCCATAGGGAGAGGTTTGCTCTCTGTGTGTTCCCCAAATTAGATCACTGACAATCAGTGAATGACCCACCTTGAACTTCTCTCTGCCCCAGAGATTGTATAGCCTCTCCTAGTGTCTGAACCACGACCGTTTCCTATATGCAGCACCAACCCTGGGGAGAACATTGACTGAGCACTTAACATGTTCCAGGATTGGCTATGCCTTCTTACCTCCATGCTCACCTCAACCCCACAGCTACCTTATGAGGCAGGGGTTATGATTTCCACCTGACACCTGAGGAAGTGGAGCCTCCCAAGATCACGTCACTGTCCAAGTTCAGACTCCTGGTTCGCAGTTGAACCCAGATTTAAACCCGGTGTCCTTCACTCTGTTGCATGTACTCTTAAGAAGTGTACAGTACTGTGACTGTACTTCATCAAAGGGAAACTGGATTCCTTACTAAATTGAGATTGAGAGGCTAAAAAGTGTGAGGGTTTTGCCTTGCCAAGTGAAGAATTGCATGGGAAGAGCCCCTTTCATCTCAAAGTACAAGCTGATTCTCTGCACAGTTCAAGAGACCACAACATAGGCTCTGTGCTCCTAGGCAGACAGCTGAATTCGTGTAACATGGAAAGAGTCAAGGCAGAAAGGATGGCCTTAGTTCTGAAAGCCTGCACCTAAAGCAACAGTCTCCTCTCCAGGAAGTGAGTCAGGAAATCAATTCACATTAGACAGTGAAGAGTTTACTTAAAGCCAAGGCCGACATCTCATTCGGGTTGGTCTTCCTGCCTCCCAAGTGCACGTTGACTTGTGGCGTAGCTCTCTGCACCTTTAGAGTGTCTCCTTGTGTGTTCTAGGTTCACCAGAGTCCGTTTCCATTTAGCTGTCTCGCAGCAGTAAGGCCCCCAGCCATGACTCATCATCGCCCTCATCAATAACCCACAAATTTCTGAGTGCCAACTCTGTCCAGGCACTGTGCACACATTGGCATGTCTGACCTCTTCCACTCTTCCTTAGGATCCATGGAGCAGAAATTATCCAATCCATTTTCCTGGGAGGAAATTCAGGCCAAGGCAGATGAGGTGACGACTAAGGTGGCACTGTCAGTCAGTGGTAAAGACAACTCTTATTAACTGGGGACAGACAACCAGCAGGGCCACTGGAGCCAGATGAGAGTCTTAGGAGCCTTGATGAGGAGGGTAAAATTCATGTGGGTGCTAATCTCCCTGCCCTGCTTCTATGAGAAACACAATCTGATTGACAAAAGAGCTTTAACGTAAGGAATAGACCTTCCCCAAAGGTCAAAAATCAGGGTCCCACGTAGTTTTGCCCACAGATGTGCAGCAAGTCTCTGTTTATACCTCATGTTCTGCCAAAGTCGACTTTTCAGAAGTTTGTTATCCTATCACTAAAAGTGATTGTCCAGAAAATGTAAAAAGAGGAATAGAGTTATTCACCTTCTACCAGAATTCCATTATGCAGTCAGCAGTGGGCTGCATAAACCTGTTTCAAGCTTTTTAAAACATACCTTTGAATCATTCAGCCATGAAAAACTGACAATGTGATCTTGGAAATGGAAGTTGAAAAAGAGCCATGGATATCTCCAAGCACACTCAGTACCACCCGCCTTTCCCATCCATCCCTGTGCTGGGGCCACACCACCTCCTTGTTCCTGTCACATGGTGGCTTAGTCCCATTCTCGGGCTTTTGCAGCTGGTGTTCCTTCTGCCTCAAACTCTGTTTCCCATGTCTTCTCAGCCTCTCCCCTGTCTTCTTGAATGCCACCTCCTCAGAGGCCTTTTGCCACCCTATCTAAAGTAAGACCCTCAGCAACATTCTCTTTCAACTCATTTCCATTAGCTGTACAACTTGCAGACAGTTGGTGTTTCTTGGTTCAGTGTCTGTTCTGCGTGGCAGGTACTGCTGCTTGTCTACTCAGTATTCATTCCCCTCTCCTCTTCGTTATTGAAACCCCAATTTTGTCCTGTGGGGCCATGTGTCCTTTAAAACTACTCCCCAGCTCTGACTCCTTTGCAGTGAGGGACGGTCCTCTGACACAGCTCTGGACAGTAAGATGTCAGCTGAGACTGTCTGGGAAAACCTTTGCTTTCAGAGCCACTCCTTCCTATTTCCACTTTTGCCTCCTTTTTATATTCCCGAGGAGTCGTGATGCCTGGAAGTGGAGAGCCTGAGTCCCCTGCCTTACTCAGAGCTGTGCCCAGTCATACTGGAGCCTGGGGCTCATGTTTTATGAAACTATAGAATGGATATCTTTTTCCCAGAACTTCAAAGTCATTGATAAATGGAAAAGTAGGTGTACCAAAACTCACAATATTATTTTCAGTTTGACTATTTTTTATACCCCAAACAGAATTTATTATTTTACTTCCTGGCTTTCATGGAAGCAAACTCATCAATCATATTTTCAAAATACACTTCTTTGCCAGTCTCAGCTGTGATGAGAGAATTGCCATGTGTGACAAGTTCTCTCACCAAGTGATGATCTATCATGATTTTTTTTTGTAGCTTCTGCTTACTGAAAGTTCTTTTGCAGGATACAACTGTGACTGGTGTTGTTCAAGGAAAATCTTAAGGCTACATCTGTGTTTTGAGAAGACTTCACAAAGAAAAATTCGTGACTCAGTTTTGAAAGATCCAAACATGAGCAGAATGACATCAACATCATGGTGGAGTGAGCTTTCCCCTTTGAATCTCTGCCCCTTAAGACACAACAAAAACATCATTTGCATACCAACAGAGGAAAATCAAACACTACAACAGACTTCTAATAGACCCAGGCAACTGTACATCTGAAGGTGGAGGTGTGGGAAGCACTGGAGGATGTGGGGAGAGGTAAGGAGATTTACTCCCCCTCCCCATTTGATCTGCAACATTGGTCAGTGCAGCTCACAGACAGAGCAGGGGAGGTGCGGCCCTCTGCCGGAAAATTATCACCCTCCAGGCGCTCTCACAGACTGTCGAGAAATTCCCACAGGGAAGCAAGGACAGAGGAGTTGTGGAGGTGCAGTGAACATCCAAGCACCCCAGGAGAGCAGATAGCAAGGGAAGAAAGAAGCCCCCAGGCCAGGCAGGTGAAGGACCCTGTGCTTCACCACCAACCCCAGGGGATCCCAGTGTTCTCAGAACATGCAGCTCGTGACCTCCATCCAGTGGTGGCAGGTGGAAACTGCGACCGGATATCCTCAACATGAGAAATAGCAAGGGAAAATTTGCTGGCTCCATGCAAAAGCATCTTAAGTGTCCAGATCAAGAGGAAAATGACACACACCCAGAAACCAACCCTGAAGGCACAGAAATCTATAACCTAAATGACAGAGAATTCAAAATAGCTCAACAAATTACAAGAGAACTCAGAGTGACAATTCAATGAATTCAGGAATTTCTTCACAAAAGAGATTGAAACCATAAGGAAAAAGCAACCAAAAATCTTGGAGATGAAAAACACAATGGATGAGATAAAGGAAAATCTGGAATCTTTAAAGAGCAGAACTGACAATATGGAGGAAAGAATTAGCATTATCAAGGATAGCCATGCAGAAATGCTCCAGATAGAGGAGGAGAGAGAACTGAGTCTAAAAAGAAATGAATAAGTTCCTCAAGAAACATCAGACTCAAGTAGTAAATGTAACATAAGGATAATAGGTATTCCAGAAGGAGAAGAAAGGGGAAAAGGAGCAGAGAGTTTGTTCAAAGAAATAATAGCTGAGAACTTCCCAAACCTGGGGAAAAAGCTGGAAATAACAGTGAATGAATTTAATAGATCACCTAAATATATAAACAGGAAAAGACCAACTCCACAGCATATAGTACCAAAGCTGGAAAAATTCAATGACAAAGAAAAAATATTACAGGCAGCTAAACAAAAAAACTAACATACAAAGAAATCCCCATCAGGCTGTCAGCTGATTTCTCGACAGAAACTCTACAGGCTAGGAGAGACTGGAATGATATATTCAAAATCCTGGAAGACAGAAACCTTCAGTGAAGAATACTTTATCCAGCAAAAATATCCTTCAAATATGATGGAGACATAACAACTCTCCCCGATAAACAAAAGCTAAGGGAGTTTATCACCACAACTCCTCCACTACAAGAAATGCTCAAGAAGGCCCTTATGCCTGAAAAAAAACAAAAAGAGAAAGGGTATACAAAGTTTTGAGTGAGGAGAAGAATAAGGAGACTAAACCAGAAACATTGCAGCTCTCTATCAGGATAGGTTAGCAAATACTTGATTATAAAAATCAAGGTTAAGGGAAGGAAAACTTCAAGAATGAATATAAACCCATCACTTTAAACACACACTCACAACTCAAGATGGAATAAGTAGTGACAACAATAAATTAGAATGGGAAGAGGTAAGGGATCAAATCGACTTAGTCTAAGGAAACAAGAGGCATCAGAAAATGAACTATCTCAGCCACAAGATTTTTTATACAAACCTTGTGGTAATCACTAAACAAATAACCAGAACAGAATCACATATGGTAAATAAAAAGAAAACTAACAGAAACATCAATACGGAACTACCAAACTGAATTGGCAGTCCAAAACACATGGGACAAGAAATGAAGGAAATGCAAAAGAACCAGAAAATGAGTGATAAAGTAGGAATATTAAACCCTCATATATCAATAATCACTCTAAATGTAAACTGATTGAATTCTCCAATCAAAAGACACAGAGTGGCAGGATAGATTAAAAACCAGTATCCAACAGTATGCTGCCTCCAGGATACACATCTCAGCTTTAAAGACAAACACAGGCTCAGCATGAAACGATGGAAGAAAATACTCCTAGCCAATGGCAAATAAAAGAAAGCAGGAATTGCCATACTTATATCAGACAAAGTAGACTTCAAGACAAAAATGGCAATGAAAGACGAAGAGGGGCAATATATAATGATAAAAAGGACACTTCACCAAGAAGACATATCACTTAGAAATATCTATGCACCCAACACCGGAGCACCAACATACATAAAACAACTATTAAAAAACCTAAAAGGAGATATTAACAATGACACAATAATAGTAGAGGATCTCAACACCCCCACTTACATCAATGGATAGATCATCCAGACAGAAAGTCAATAAGGAAATAATGGAAAAGCTAGATGAGATGGACTTAGTAGATATATACAGAGCACTCCACCCCAAAACAGCAGATTACACATTCTTCTCAAGCACGCACGGAACATTCTCAAGAATAGACCATATATTGGGGTACAAGGCAAACCTCTATAAACTTAAGAAGACTGAAATCATTACAAGCATCTTTTCTGACCATAATGCTATGAAACTAGAAATCAACTACAAGAAAAAAGCTGGGAAAGGGACAAAGATGTGGAGACTGAACAACATGCTACTAAACAACAAATGGATGGTTGATGAAATTAATGGAGAAATCAAAAGCTATCTGGAGACAAGTGAAAATGAAAATACACCATACCAACTCATAAGGGATGCAGCAAAAGTGTCCTGAGAGGGAAACTCATAGCAATACAGGCCCACCTTAACAAACAAGAAAAATCCCAAATAAGCAACCTTAAACTACACCTAACAGAATTAGAAAAAGAAGAACAAACAAAGCCCCAAATCAGCAGAAGGAAGGAAATAATAAAAATTAGAGCAGAAATAAATGAAATAGAAGCAAAAAAAAAAAAAAAAAAGGATCAATGAAACAAAGTAGAAAGGATCAATGAAACAAAGAGCTGGTTCTTTGAGAAGATAGACAAAATTGACAAACCCCTAGCCAGACTCACTAAGAAAAAAAGAGAGAAGGCTCAAAAATTAGAAACAAAAGAGAAGAAATTACAACAGATACCACAGAAATACAAAGGATTGTTAGAGAATACTGTGAAAAACTATATGCCAACAAATTGAACAACCTAGAGAAAATGGATAAATTCTTAGATGCATACAACCTCCCAAAACTGAATCAAGAAGAAGTAGAGAATCTGAACAGACCAATCACCGGTAAAGAGATTGAAAGAGTAATCAAAAACCTCCCCCAAAATAAAAGTCCAGCACCAGATGGCTTCCCTGGAGAATTTTACCAAACATTCAAAGAAGATTTAATACCTATCCTTCTCAATCTATTCCAAAAAATAGAATAAGAAGGAATACTCCCTAACACATTCTACAAGGCCAACGTCACCCTGATATCAAAGCCCGACAAGGAGAATACAACAAAGGAAAACTACAGTCCAATACCACTGATGAACATAAACGCAAAAATCCTCAACAAAATGTTGGCAAACCGAATACAGCAATACATCAAACAGATCATACAACATGACAAAGCGGGATTTATACCAGGGGCACAGAGATGGTTCAACATCCCCAAATCAATCAACATGATACACCACGTTAACAAAATGAAGAATGTAAACCACATGATCACCTCAATTGATGCAGAGAAGGCATTCGACAAGATCCAATATCCATTTATGATAAAAACTCTCAACAAAATGGGTATAGAAAGAAAGTACATCAACATAATAAAGGCCATATATGACAAACTCACAGCTAACATCTTACTCAATGAGGAAAAACTGAAAGCCATTCCTTTGAGAACAGGAACAAGACATGAGCGCCCACTCTCGCCACTCTTCTTTAACATAGTGCTGGAGGTTTTGCCCTGACCAATTAGGCAAGGAAAAGGAATAAAAAGACTCCAAATAGGCAGTGAAGAAGTGAAACTCGCACTATTTGCAGACGATCATATACATAGATCATAGATGATCATATACATAGAAAACCCTAAAGAATCCGTTGGAAAACTATTAGAAATAATCAACAACTACAGCAAAGTTGCAGGATATAATATCAACTTACAAAAAATCAGTTGCATTTCTATATGCTAATAACAAACTAACAGAAGGAGAACTCAAAAAGACAATCCCCTTACAACTGCAACTAAAAGAAAAAAATATCTGGGAATAAATTTAACCAAGGAAGTGAAAGACCTATAAAATGAAAACTATAAGATGCTTTTGAAAGAAATCAATGACAAAACAAAGAAATGGAAAAATATCCCATGCACATGGATTGGAAGAATAAACATAGTTTAAATGTGCATACTACCTAAAGCAATCTCAATCTAAAGCAGAATCAGTGCAATCCCAATCAGAATCCCAATGACATTCTTCACAGAAGTAGAACAAAGGATACTGAAATTCATATGGGGCAACAAAAGACCCCAAATAGCTAAAGCAATCCTGAGAAAAAAGAACAAAGCTGGAGGCATCACAATCCCTGACTTCAAAATATACTACAAACCTATAGTAATCAAAACAGCATGGTACTGGCACAAAAATAGACACATAGATCAATGGAACAGAATTGAAAGCCCAGAAATAAAACCACACATCTATGGACAGCTAGTCTTCAACAAAGGAGCTAAGAACATACAATGGAGAAAGGAAAGTCTCTTCAATAAATGGTGCTGGGACAATTGGACAGCCACATGGAAAAGAATGAAAGTAGACCATCTTCTATCGCTGTACACAAAAATCAACTCAAAATGGATTAAGGACCTGAATGAGACCTAAAACTGTAAAACTCCTGGAAGAAAATATAGGCAGTAGCCTAATTGACATAGGTCATATAGGGATCCTTTCAGATTCCATGTCTACTCGGACAAGGGAAACAAAAGAAAAAATAAACAAGTGGGACTTCATCAGACTACAGAGCCTCTGCAAGGCAAATGAAACCAGGATCAAAATGAACAGAGAACCCACCAGCTGGGAGAAAATATTCGCAAATCATATATCTGACAAGGGGTTAATCTCAGTAATATATAAAGAACTCACACAACTGAATAACAACAAAACAAACAACCTGATCTAAAAATGGGCAGAGGATATGAACAGACATTTTTCCAAGGAAGACATACAGATGGCCAATAGACACATGAAAAGAAGTTCAACATCACTAATCATCAGGGAAATGCAAATCAAAACTACACTAAGATATCACCTTACACCTGTTAGAAGGTCTATAATCAACCAAGACAAAATACAATTAATGTCGGAGAGGTTGTGGAGAAACAGGAACCCGAATTCACTGCTGGTGGGAATGCAAACTGGTGCAACCTTTATGGAAAACAGTATGGAGTTTCCTCAAAAAATTAAAAATAGAAATGCCTTATGCTCCAGCAATCCCACTATTGGGCATCTACCTAACGGACGTGAAATCAACCATCTCAAGAGGCTTATGCACCCCTATGTTCATTGCAGCATTATTCACTATAGCCAGGAAGTGGAAGCAACCCAAAAGTGTCCCTTGACTGATGATTGGATAAAGAAGATGTGGTATATACATACAATGGAATACTACCCAGCCATAAAAAAAAGACAAAATTGTCCTATTTGCAACAACATGGATGGACCTAGAGGGGATTATGTTAAGTGAAATAAGCCAGACAGAGAAAGACAAACACTGCATGATCTCACTCATATGTGGAATATAAACTAACATACAGACAGAGAGAACTGGTTGGTGGTTACCAGGGGCAAGGGGGGGTGGGGAGTGGGCACAAGGGGTGAATGGATGCATTCATATGGTGACTGACAAACAATAATGGACAACTAAATCTTCACAATGTTATAAACTATTAAGACATCAATAAATTAAAAAAAAATCCAAACATGGTGCTGATGTGTTACAAAGTATTGATATTGCCTCTGCTTTAAGTCAATTATTTTAGATAAAATTGCCGCAGAACTTATATCATCAGAATATTTAAGAGCCACATCAATAGCTTCTTTTTGTAAATCAGACATAGTCATAAAAAGTAAATCTGAAGATATTTCATTTAATGTGTCATATCTCCATTACTAATGTAAAATTGGGGCCTATATAATCTTCATAGTTTTTATTTGAATTGTACTTTTCACAAAATAATTAATAATTTTAAACGGTCATTTTTATCTTTCTAATTTCTCTGGTTTTCTTTTTCCTACATTTTCAAATTCAAGAAATATATTCAGCTCTCTTGCTAAATCTTCATGTTCATCAAGCATACTTTCAAAATTTCATTCTGTCATTTTTCATAAGTAAAGAGAGCTTTGCTTCTTTTCTATAAAGTCATGGTTTTTTATTGTAGAGCGTTATTAACTTTTTCTACATGGTCAAAATATTATCACACACAGATAGGTTGCATAACAGTTTGTGATAAGTTGCTTTCAATTTGCCAAAATGTATTATGTCATTTCATACTATATCTTTTAATCTTAATAAACGTCTTTAACTTGTGGCAATGGTGTGTTGATTGTAAGGGTCTCCTACAGCACCAATTTGGTGACATCACCTCTCTGTCTACAATAAAATATTATGCAGCCTTAAAAATGAAAGAAATCCTATCACATGCTACAACATAAATGAAACTCAAGGACATTATACAAAGTGGAGTAAGCCAGTCACAAAAGGACAAATACTGTAGGATTCCACTCATTTGAAGTATGTAAAGTAGCCAAATCATAGAAACAGAAAGTAGAAAGGTGGTTATCAAGGGCTGGGGGGAGAGGGGAGAGGGAATTAGTGTTTAGTGTGTATAGAGTTTCAGTGTTGCAGGTGACAAAGTTCTAGAGATTTGTTCCACAATAATGTGGATATACTTAACACTACTGAACTGTACACTTATAAATGGTCACATGGCAAATTTAATGTTATGTATTTTTGCCACATTAAAAAAAATAAGATGAGCTGAAGCAGATTCAGATGAGAGCTAGGCTCTCCTTCCTCTAGCAGCTCCTATCAGGGAGGGAGAGTGAGCAGAGAATGTTCTGGATCCAGGGTCATGTGACAAATAGGGACCAATGGGAGACTGTGGGCCATGGAGAGCCTAAGGCTGTGGAGTCTGGGGACAGCACTGGAGGAGTGGAAAGAACTTGGGGTTCAAGACAGACCTGGCTCTGAGCTGTTGCTCCAGGTATGCCCTTATTTGCTCATGACCTGCGGCTGCTTACTTAACCTTTGTGTTCCCATATCCTCTTCTGGAAACTGAGGGTTGTGACAGCATCGACCTCCTGAGCTTGTTGTGAGGATTAAAAAATAATTCCTTTGATATTTATTAGAAACCTTCTAAGAGACAGGCACTCGTCTAGGTGTGAACAACATAGCAGTGACCCAAACACGGTTCTCACGGATCTTACGTTCCAGCAGGGACATAAAGCCACTAGACAACCAGAGCAACTGTCAGGTAATGTAAGTGCACTGAAAAAATCTTGAAGTCAGACAAAGAGAAGGAAAACGAGTGGTGCTGGGCATGTCAGATTGTGCTTATAAGGTGAACAACAAGTTGTTATAGCTCACCCTCCCCACCATTATAAAGGGACAGAAACAGTGGGACATAATAGTTTGGGTGGTTGCATATACCTCATTGTTGTGTGCTCTAATGAACCATTTGTCAAGTAACCTGAAAACCTGCTAGTTCTGAGTGGAGCCTAGTACCAGAGAAAGTCCCCTGATCCTGCACCTATGGCCTCAAGGGGAGTTCCTATGAACAGTTGACAACAACAAAAACAAAACACCTTCAGGCCTGCTTTGCTGCTGTTTCTTCACGAGAGGCAGGCAACTCCTGTAGTGTTGGTTTCGTATTGCTGTGTAGCAAATTATCACAAGTTGAGCAGCTTAAAACAGCACAGATTGATTGCCTCAGTTCTGCACGTCAAAGACCAGGAAGGCTCATCTGGTGTCTCTGCTGAGTGACTCACAAGGTCAAGTCAAAGCGTCAGCCAGGCTAGTGCTTATCTAGAAGCTCTGGAATGATCTGCTTCAAGTCCTTCAGGTTGTTGGCAGATCGAACTCCTTAAAGGTGGAGAATGAGATCCCCATCTCCTTGCAGCTGTCAGACAGGGGCCACTGTAAACTGCTACAGCCCCTCCCATGTTTTCTAGGAGCACTGCCTTATCCTCAGAGCAGTCTTTCCAGGTCACATGCTTCTTGTGTTTGACTCTCTCTGACCTCCTCCTCCATTCCTTGGCAGGGAAAACTTCTAAATGACTCCCCTGAGTGGGTCAGGCTCACCCACATTATCACCATATTTCAGGGTTAACTGACTTGAGACCTTCATTACATCATCAAAATCTCACTGCAGCAGTACTCACAGTAGTGTTTGATGGAATGTATGAGAGATGGGAATCTGAGAGGGCATAATTACAATCTTGCTGTCTTAGTCTGGCCAGGCTGCTATAACAAAGTATCCCAGACAAAATCACATGATCATCTCATTAGATGCAGAGAAAGCACGTGACAAGATTCAACCTCCATTTGTGATAAAAACTCTCAATAAATGGGTTTAGAAGGAAATTATCTCGATATATTAAAGGCCATGTATGACAAACCCACAGCCAACATCATACTCAATGGTGACAAACTGAAAGCTATCCCTCTAAGAACAGCAACAAGACAAGGATGCCCGCTCTTGCCACTCTTACTCAATACAGTATTGGAAGTCCTAGCCACAGCAATTAGGCAAGAAAAAGAAATAAAATTTATCCAACTTGGAAAGGAGAAGTAAAACTGTCACTATTTGCAGGTGACATGATTTTATATACAGAAAACCCTAAAGACTCCACCAAAAAATGTTAAAAATAATTAACAGGCACAGTAAAGTTGTAGGGCACAAAATCAACATCAGTTTCAGGGGGAACCTAAGGCTGTGGAGTCTGGGAACAGCACTGGAGGAGTGGAAAGAACTTGGGGTTCAAGACAGATCTGGCTCTGAGTTGTTGCTCCAGGTATGCCGTTATTAGCTCATCACTTGGGGCTGCTTACCTAACCTCTTTGTGTTCCCACATCCTCTTCTGGAAACTGAGGGTTGTGACAGCATTGACCTCCTGAGCAGGTTGTGAGGATTAAAAAATAATTCATTCGATATTTATTAGAAACCTTCTAAGTGCCAGGCACTTGTCTAGGTGTGAACAAAGCAGTGACCCAAACACTGTTCTCACGGATCTTATGTTCCAGCGGGGACATAAAGCCACTAGACAACCAGAGCAACTGTCAGGTAATGTAAGTGCACTGAAAAAAACTTGAAGTCAGACAAAGAGAAGGAAAACGAGTGGATCGTACTTTGAATTTGGTAGTCAGGGAAGGCCTCTCAGAAGAGTAGACATCTATCCTGAGAAAGTTGTAAAGGACCTTGGGTTCTGGAAGGCCCATCTTTCTGAAGAGTATCTATCCTCTTTCCCAAGATCATAGCAAAGGGAAAGACATGAGTCTTATTTAAGTCTTCATGGGCGTTGCAGCTCATGTCTGTGGGTTACACCTGGTCATGATCTTTTCCTCCTGAATGTCTGAGCTGCTTCAGCATCAGAAGAGGAGACAACAATCTTACCGAGACTGCTTAACAAGCTCCTAACATTTCATAAGGCTATTTCTCTGTCACCAATCCATAAAACACACACATACACACACAGATGTATACATATATGTTTGTGTATGTTTGTCATATACAATGTATATGCATATATATTTGTATATACACATTTGTCTTTGTATGTATATGTACATACACACACACATATATACACAGATGCACATATCTCCTACTGGTTCTCCTTTTCTAGTTGAAGCCTAAATGATAGAGATTTTGGGACTGAGATATTGTTCTAGAGAACAAATATATATATTTTTTTATTCTTCTTTTTTGGTTAGCTTTATACTTTTTCTTTTTTTATTGTGTTAACATTGGTTTGTAACATTGTATAAATTTCAGGTGTACATCATTATACTTCTATTTCTGCATAGATTACATCATATTCACCCAAATACCAATTATAATCCATCACCACACACATGTGCCTAATCATCCCTTTTGCCCTCCTCCCTCCCCCTTCCCCTCTGGTAACCACCAATCCAATCTCTGTCTATATGTGTTTGTTGTTGTTTTTATCTTCTACTTATGAGTGAGGTCATACAGTTTTTGACCTTCTCCCTCTGACTTATTTTGCTTAGCAAAATACCTTCAATGTTCATCCATGTTGTCACAACTGGCTGGATTTCATCATTTCTTATGGCTGAGTAGTATTCCATTGTGTATATATACCACATCTTCTTTATCCATTCGTCCCTTGACGGGCACTTAGGTTGCTTCCAAGTCTTGTCTATTGTGAACAATGCTGCAATGAACACAGAGGTGCATGTATATTTACATATTGGTGTTTTCATGTTCTTTGGATAAATAGCCAGTGGTGGAATTGCTGGATCGTATGGTAGTTCTATTCTTAATTTTTTGAGGAATCTCCATACTGTTTTCCATAGTGGCTGCACCAGTTTGCACTCCCACCAGCAGTGTATGAGAGTTTCCTTCTCTCCACACCCTCTCCAACACTTGTTGCTTCCTGTCTTGTTAATTATAGCCATTCTGATGGGCATGAGGTGATATCTCATTGTATTTTGATTTGCATTTCCCTGATAATTAATGATATTGAGCAACTTTTCATGGGCCTGTTGGGCATTGGTATATCTTCTTCGGAGAAATGTCTGTTCAGGCCTTTGGCCTATTTTTTAATTGGGTGGTTAGTTTTTTTTGTTATTGAGATGCATGAGTTCTTTATATATTTTGGAGATTAACCCCTTATCAGATATATGGTTTGCAAATATCTTCTCTCAATTGTTACACTGTCTTTTCATTTTGTTGATGGTTTCCTTTGCTGAGCACAAGCTTTTTTAGTTTGATGTAGTCCTATTTGTTTATTTTTTCTATTGTTTCCCTTGCCAAATCAGACATGGTACTTGAAAATGTGTTGCTAAGACTGATGTCAAATAAAGTACTGCCTATGTTTTCTTCTAGAAGTTTTTTGGTTTCAGGTCTTACATTCAAGTCTTTAATCCGTTTAGGGTTAAATTTTGTGTATGGTGTAAGATAATGGTCTACTTTCATTTTTTTGCATGTGGCTGTCCACTTTTCCCAACATCATTTGTTGAAGAGACTTTCCTTTCTCCATTGTATATTCTTGGCTCCCTTGTCGAAAATTAGCTGTCCATAGATGTGTGGGTTTATTTCTGGGCTCTTGATTCTATTCCATTGATCTGTGTGTTGGGTTTTGTGCCAGTACCGTGCTGTTTTGATTGGTATAGCTTTGTAGTATATTTTGAAATCAGGGAGTGTGATTTCTCAGCTTTGTTCTTTTTTCTCAGTATTCCTTTATCTATGTTTGTTGTTTCACATAAATTTTAGGATTCTTTGTTCTATTTCTGTGAAACATGTTGTTGGAACTTTGATAGGGATTGCATTGAATCTATAGATTGCTTTAGGAAGTATGGACATTTTAACTATGTTAATTCTTCCAATCCAAGAGCACAGAATACCTTTCCATTTCTTGGTGTCTTCTTCAATTTCTTTCAACAATGTTTTATAGTTTTCAGTGTACAGATCTTTCACCTCTTATTTAAGTTTATTGCTAGGTGTTTCATTCTTTTTGTTGCAATTGTACATGGGATAGTATTCTTAATTTCTCTTTCTACTACTTCATTGTTAGTGTATACAAATGCAACTGATTTTTGTATGTTGATTTTGTATCCTGCAAATTTAACATATTCATTTATTATTTCTAGAAGTTATTTTATGGATTCTTTAGGGGTTTCTAATATAAAATCATGTCATCTGCAAATAGTGACAGTTTCACTTCTTCCTTTCCAATTTGGATCCCTTTTATTTCTTTTTCTTGCCTGATTGCTCTAGCCAGGACTTCCAATACTATGTTAAATAGGAGTGGTGAAAGTGGGCATCCTTGTCTGGTTACTGTTCTTAGAGGGATAGCTTTCAGTTGTTCACCATTGAGGATGATATTAGCTGTGGGTTTGTCATATATGGGCTTTATTATGTTGAGGTACTTTCCTTCTATACTCATTTTATTCAGAGTTTTTATTATAAATGGATGCTGTATCTTGTCAAATGCTTTCTCTGCATCTATTGAGATGATCATGTGATTTTTATTCTTCATTTTATTAATGTGGTGTATCACATCGATTGATTTGCAGATGTTGAACCATCTCTGCATCCCTGGAATGAATCATACTTGATCATGGTGTATGATCTTTTTAATGTATTGTTGTATTTGATTTGCTAGTATTTTGTTGAGGATTTTTGCATTGATGTTCATCAGTGTTACTGTAATTTTATTTTTTTTGTGTGTTGTCCTTGTCTCATCTTCATATCAGGGTAATGTTGGCTTCATAGAATGAGTTAGGAAGCTTCCTATCCTCTTCAATTTTTTGGAAGAGTTTGAGAAGGATAGATATTAAGTCTTCTTTGAATGTTTGGTAGAATTCACCAGAGAAGCCATCTGGTTCCAGACTTTTATTTTTTGGGAGGTTTTGATTACTCTTTCGATCTCCTTACCAGTGATTGGTCTATTCAAATTGTCATTTCTTCTTGATTCAGTTTTGGAAGGTTGTATGATTCTAAGAATTTACCCATTTCTTCTAGATTGTCCACTTTGTTGGCATATAGCTTTTCATAGTATTCTTTTATAAACTTTTGTATTTCTGAGGTGTCTGTTGTAATTTCTCCTCCTTCATTTCTGATATTACCTATTTGAGGCTTCCCTCTTTTTTTCTTGGTGAGTCTAGCTAAAGGCTTGTCAATATTGTTTATCTTTTCAATGAACCAGCTCTTGGTTTTATTGATTTTTTTCTATTTTTTTAAGTCTCTATTTCTGCTCTGATTTTTATTATTTCCCTCCTTCTACTGATTTTGTGCTTTGTTTATTCTTCTTTTTCCAGTTCCATTAGGTGCACTGTTGTATTGTTTATTTGAGATTTTTTTCTTGTTTGTTAAGATAGGCTTGTATTGCAATAAACTTCTCTCTTAGAACTGCTCTTGCTATAGCCCATAAATTCTGGCATATCATATTTTCATTTTAATTTGTCTCCACATATTTTTTTATTCCTCCTTTGATTTCTTCATTGACCCAGTCATTGTTCAGTAGCGTTTTGTTTAATCTCCACATACTTATGGGTTTTCTGATTTTATTCCTATAGTTGATTTCTAGTTTCATACCTTTGTGGTCAGAAAAGATGCTTGGCATTATTTCAATCTTCTTAAATTTATGGAGACTTGTTTTGTGGCCTAATATGTGATCAATCCTGGACATCAATCCTGCACATTTTCCATGTGCATTTGAAAAGAAGGTGTATTCTTCAGTTTTTGGATGGAATGTTCTGTATATATCTACTACGTCCATCTGGTCTAGTGTGTCGTTTAAGGCCAATGTTTCCTTGTTGATCTTCTGTTTGGACGATCTATCCATTGGTGTAAGTGGAGTGTTAAAGTCCCCTACTATTATTGTGTTACTGTCTAGTTCTCCTTTTATATCTCTTAATAATTACTTTACAATATTTAGGTGCTCCTATGTCGAGTGCATAGATATTTATGAGTGTTATATCCTCTTGTTGGATTGTTCCCTTGATCATTATGTAGTATCCTTCTTTGTCTCTTGGTACAGTTTTTGTTTTAAAGTCTATTTTGTCTGATATGAGTATTGTTACCCCAGCTTTCTTTTTATTGCCCTTTGTGTGGAGTATCTTTTTCCATCCCTTCACTTTCAGTTTGTGAGTGTCTTTGGGTCTGAAGTGTGTCTCTTGTATGCAGCATATACATGGGTCTTGTTTTTTTTATCCAATCAGCCACCCTATTCCTTTTGATTGGAGCATTTAGTGCATTGACATTTAAAGTATCTATTGATATGTATGTACTTAACGCCATTTTTTTAACTGTTTGTGTTTTAGTAGTTCTTCTCTGTTCCTTTCTTCTTCTCTTGCTCCCCTCCCCTGTGGTTTGATGGCTTTCTTTGGTATTATGTTTTGGTTCCTTTTGCTTAGTTTTTTGTGTATTCATTATAGGTTTCTTGTTTGTGATTACCATGAGCTTCATATATAATAAACTACGCATATAGCAATCTATATTGAGTTGATGGTCTCTTTAGTTTGATGTCTATCTGAAAGCTCTACTCTTTTACTCCCCTCCTCCAACATTTTATGTTTTTGATATCATATCTATCCTCTTTTTTGTGCATTTGTATCCATTACCCTCTTATCATGGAAATAGATAATTTTTTCATATTTGCGGCCTTCTATTTCCCCCACAAATAAGTCCCTTTAGCATTTCCTGTAGGACTGGTGTCTTGGTGATAAACACCTTTAATTTTTGCTTGTCTGGGAAACTCTTTATCTGTCCTTCCATTCTGAATTATAACCTTGCCAGGTAGTGTATTCTTGGCTGTAGGTTTTTTCCTTTTAGTACTTTGAGTATGTCATGCCACTTTCTTCTAGCCCGTGAGGTTTCTGCAGAGAAGTCAGCTGATATCCTTATGGGGTTTCCTTTGTAAGTAACTTGTCTTTGTCTTGCAGATTTTTGGATTCTCTCTTTATCTTTAATTCTTGACATTTTAATTATGATGTGTCTTGGTCTGGGCCTCTTTGGGTATCTTGTTTGGTGCTCTCAGTTCTTCCTGTACCTGGATGTCTGCTTCCTTCCTTAGGTTAGGGAATTTTTCAGCTCTTTTTCTTCAAATAGATTCTCTGCCCCTTTGTCTCCTCTTCTCCTTCTGGGACACCTATAACATGGATGATAGTGCACTTGATGTTGTCCAAGAGGTCCCTTAGACTGTCCTCACTCTTTTTAATTCTTCTTTCTTTTATCTGTTCAGCTTGGGTGGTTTCCTCTGTTCTTTCATCCAGCTTGCTGATCCATTCTTCTGTATCCTCTACTCTGCTTTCAAGTCCCTCTACTGAATTTTTCATTTCCAGTATTGTATTCTTCATTTCTGATTGGTTCTTTTTTACATCTTCCATTTCTTTGTTGATGTTCTCACTGAGTTCATCCATTCTTCTCCCAAGGTCAGTGGGCATTTGTATGACTCTTTGTTTGAACTCTGTGTCAGGTAGATTTCTCATTTCTGTTTCATTTAGTTCCTTTTCTGGGGTTTTGTCCTGTTACCTTACTTGGAACATATTCTTTTGCCTCCTCAATTTGCCTCTATCTGTGCTTGTATCTATGTATTTGGTAGGTCAGCTACACCTCCTGATCTTGGAGAGATGACCTTATGTAAGTGATGCCTTATGAGGCCCAGCAGTGTGCTTCCCTCTCATCACCTGTTCCAAATGTTCCAGGAATGACCCCTGTGTGGGCTACTTGTGTCCTTCTGTTGTGGCAAGGTTGTTCTTGCTGTAGGTGCCGAGGGAGGCTGAGCTGTCCCCCTGGCCAGCTGGTTGTAATACTCAGCTGTTTGTGATTGTTGTAGGCCCTTCAGTCTCTTTATTGGGTGTGGGGAGCCCAGCACAGTTGGCTGCAATGTCTAATAGCACATTCCTGTTGCAGATTTTCTATTAAATGAGTAGGCCCCCAGCATTGCTGGTTGGTAGGCTCAGGGGCTTATAATTGCTATAAGCCTCTGGCCTGTTAGGCTCTTGTCAGCTCTCTGAGAATTGCAGCTGGGTGGGGCTGGCCCCTATGTGGCTGTTTGAGAAGCAGAAGTCTTCTGCAGCTGAGAAGCCCCACTATCCACAGGGCCACACACACAGTCCACACAGGCTTGCCCTGTGTGCACACCCTGACCCCCTAAAGTGGAACCAGTTGCTCCAAGGCAGGGGCCCCACACTCTCCACACACTCCTCAGGCTTGCCCTGCTCCACAGAGGTGGACCCAATTGCCAGACTGCAGAGAATCAAGGCAGCTCCCTTAAGTAGACCCACAGGTTGCCTGAGGGCTTTTTGTTTGGTGGGGCCAGTCCCTTGGGTGGGCTGCTTTCCCTGGCTGAGCTGGATTAAATTGGTGCTCTAGTGGATGGGGTAGACTCTGGGTTAGCAGGCCACAGGGAGAATTCCAATGGTGTCTGCCAGTGTCTGTGTCGGCATGCCCACACCAGGTCACAACAATGGCTGCCACCAATGTCCCAGTCCCTCTGGAGGTCTCACCTCTCACTGAGATGCACCCAGAGCCTATCAGGTGAGTCTCTTTTCACCAAAGGACCATGCACCTTTCTTTCTAGTGATTTTAGGTTGCTTTCTGAAATGGGTGAATTTGTGTGTGGGCCCTTTAAGAGCCACTTTTGACTTCGTTGTGTCCCAGCTTTTCTGGGAGTATTCCCTGTTGTTAGTAGCCAGAAAAGCCAGATATTATGACACTCCTCTCGGTTGTGCTGGGTCCAAAAAATGCCCATAGCAGCAATGCTCCCAGGCTCAGGACCCCCCTCCTCCAGGGAAGGCTGCGTACCTTTGGATTGCTCCTGGGAGGCTGTAAAGCATTGCAGCTTGTGAAGGTGGTGCTTTTTTCTCTCCAGAAGAAAATTTCTGCCTCTTTCATGTCAGTTAGGACAGTCATTTGTTGCAGAGGTTCCTCTTGTCCAGTTTTCAGTTCTCTCTGAGGGGTAATTTTTCCAAGATTAGTTGTAAGTCGGCTGTGTCTGTGGCAGGAGGTGAGTTCAGAGTCCACCTATGCTGCCATCTTGACCTCTCTCCCTAGAGAACAAACATTAAAGGTGAGTTCTCTTAATTTGTTTTGGGTTTCTGGAATTCCCTTTAATCTGATTAGATTTAAAGCCATTAGTGACATTTATTCCAATTTTTAAAGAGGACTGGTAGTCCTTTGCAGGAAGTAGCAAAGAAGTTTCTCAAATTATTACATTTGGGTACCTACAGTCAAGTCCCTATGAAAGGCAAGAGTATGAGTGAACAAGTACATGCTACCTGTGAACATTTTAGTCAAAATAAGGAGTATAATGGAGATGACTGATTGCTCCTAAATCTGCTGAAGAACTTAGGGAAGAAAATAATGTCCTCAGGTCCTTAAAGTCCAACCTCAATGTCCACATAAAGGACCTGAAAGCTTCTATGAACTGACTACAGTTATCTCCTGTAACCCCAGGGCCTAGATGTGGGAAAACCAAATCGAAAATCTAATCCTGTGATTGGCTGAATTACAACACAAGTTGAATTCCCAAATTCTCAAGATCTCTTCAGCTAATGTGAGGGCACTAATTAGGAATGAATGGGATCCTGAAAATTGGAGTGGGACATAGATGCAGACTCTGATGAAGCTAGGTACTTTGAACTCCTAAATTCAGTGAGATGATTTGCCAATAGAAGCAAAACTTCCTCCTGTCTGAAGAGTTTATCTCCTCTTTGCCTGAAGAGTCTGTAAAAGTGTCACCTAAAGTTGCATCCTTGCAGAGCAAGGCTGATCTTCCTCAGAAGCTACATTCACCACCTCTTTTTCCTTCAAAATCCTATAACAAGCCTCAAATTCCCACAGACCAAAAAGAGTGAGGTTAAGTATGACCCTTACAGAGGCACAGAATTCACCAAAAATAACTCAATCATTTTTAAAATCCATAAACACAGAATCCTGGGGAACTTGTGTGGAAATAGTTCTTTGGGGTGAGGTATGAAAGTAGAAGGAAAATAGAGTTGAATCAGACCAAAATTATTGAAATAGGCTCAATAAGCTGAGACTCTTGGTTCAATATTTTCACTTCAGGGGTTAGGAAAGCCTGTCATAATTTGTTTGGTTGGTGTCTTAGTTTGTTCAGGCTGATCTAACAAAAGCACCATAGACTAGGTGGCTTAATCAACAAACATTTATTAATCACAGTTCTGGAGTCTGGGAAGTCCAAGATCAAGGCACCAGCAGATTTGGTGTCTGGTGAAGACCCACTTTCTGTTTCATAGATGGCCATCTTCTCACTGTGTCTTCACATACTGGAAGGGGGAAGGGAGCTCTCTGGGGTCTCTTTTATAAGGACATTAATCCCATTCATGAGGGCTCCAGCTTCATGACCTAATCACCTCCCAAAAGTCCCACATTCTAATACCATCACATTGGGCATTAGGATTTCAACATGAATTTTGGGTGGACATAAAAATTTAGTCCATTGTAGTTGGTTGAATGAAAAGAGTCCCAAAGGACTTAATTAAGGAGAAATTCAAGAACTTCCTGGGTGTACTTCAGGGGAAGAAATCCAAAGGCTTAAGGAGATTGGAACATTAGAGTGAATTTATCACATAAGATATGTTCACTCACATAGAGAGGTCCAGAGGATATGATTTCACCAAGGCTGTGGTCAATTGACTTCTAAGGGGAGCCCAGGCATCTTTGAAGAGCGCTGTGGTGACTCTTCTCTTCTGTATTGTCCAGTAATTGCTGTGGGCTTGCTGTTGAGGAAGGGCCATGCTACACTGCCAAATAATTATACTGTTAATTGTTATTGCAACCTTCCCCAAACGGACCTGTGGCCAATAACTGGTGTGACAGTGCATGTTGGAAAGTTAAGTAATCAGAATTCTAAGAGATTATTTTCATACTGGCTCTGAATTGAAACTAATGTTTGGAGAACTAAAACTTCACTGTGGATCATGGGTCAGAAAAGTGACTTATGGAAGTCATGGGATCAATGTGGTTTTACCTCACGTCCAGCTCAGTGGTTAGTCCCTGAATCCATTCTCTGGTTATTTCCTCAGATTCAGAGTGTACAATTAGAATAAATATATTTAGAAAATGACAGAATTCCCACATTGGTTCTCTGACCTGTTGAATGAAGGGGATTATGGTAGGAAAGGCGAAGTAGAATCCACTACTACTACCTACATTTAAAGACAGTAAACTAAAAACAACATTTTACCCTGGAGGGACTGGAGTAATTGTGGCACCATCAAGAATTTGAAAGATGCAGGGTGGTGATTTTATGACATCCCTTTCAACACACCTATTTGTCCTGTACAGAAACAGACAGATCTTGGAGAATGACAGCCAATTATAATAATTCCAACCACATGGTTGTTCCAAGTGCAGCTGCTGTTCTACATGCAATTTTGTTGTAGCAATCAACACATCCCCAGGCACCTGGTATACAGTATTGATTGGGCAAATGCTTTTTTCCTCCAATAAATATCACCAGAAAGAGTTTGCCTTGAGCTGGAAAGGGCAGCAATGCACCTTTACTTCCTCCCTCAGGCTTATATCAACTGTCTGGGCTTATGTCATATTCTAGTCCTTGTAAACTTTGATCACCTTTCCATTACACCAGCCATGACACTATTCCTTTGCATTGATGACATTATTCTGTTTGAGAAGGAAGTAGCAACTAATATAGACACATTGAAAACACACTTGAAAGACAGAATGTGGGAAATAATTCCCAGACACAATCAGGGGCCTTCCAAATTAGTGAAATTTTTAGTGATCTAGAAATCTGGGAAATGTCAAGATAGTGCTCATAAGTGAACAGCAAGTTCCTACATCTTGTCTTTCTTACCACTAAAAAAGGGACACAACATTGAGGTGGCCTAACAGGTGCTAATGGTAACATATAACTCATTGTGGTGTGCTACCATGACCCATTGACAAGTGATCTGAATACCTGCTAGCTTGGAGTGAGGCCCAGAACAAGAGAAAGTTCTCTGATTCTAGACCTATGGCCTCATGGGGAGCTCCCTGTGAGCAGTTGACTAGACAAGAAAAAGTATCATGCCTGATTTTCAGTTGTTACTTCACAGTATGCAGGCACCACCTGTATTAGAGTTCTATTGCTGCATACCAATCAACACAAATTTGGCAGCTTAAAACAACACAAATATATTCTCAAGCAGTTCTGTAGGCCAGAAGGGTTGATTGATTTCTCCACTTAAGGTCTCACAAAATTGAAGTCAAAGTGTTGAGCATGCTGGGTCATTAACGAGAGACTCAGAGAGAGAAACTGCTTCTAAGCTCTTTCAGGTTATTGGAAGGTCTATTTTCTTAATGTTGTAGGACTGAGGTCCCAGTTTTCTTGCTGTCTCTCAGATGAGGCAACTCTGAGCTCCTAGGACCACCCCCATACCTCCTTAGGTGCACCCCTCCATCTTCCAAACAGTATAGGTGCATCATGGTCATGAAGGCAGGGATGTAGATTATGCACGGGCCATAAATATGAGCATCCACTCACCAAGACCGATCTTTCTATACACACAACTGACTGCTCAATCTGCCAGCAGCAGAGACCAACACCGAGCATCTGATATGGCACCATAACCCTGAGTGGTCAGTCAGCTAGTTACCAGTTTGTAGGTTGATTATTTTGGTCTGCTTCAAAAGTAATCAGGGAGAGAGCAGCTTTTTATTTGTACTCAAATAGACATTTATTCTGGATAGGGATTTTCCTTCTCACCCACAGTACTTTTTAGAAAACCAACATCTATGGACTTAGAAAATGCTTTACCAACATCATGGATTCCACACAGCATCACTTATAAACAAAGAACTGACCTCTCAGGGCACATGCTCATGGATTTCACTGGTCCTATTATGTTCCCCATCATCCTGAAAAGGCTGGCTCAGTTTGAGCTGTAGAATGATCTTCTGAAGCCCCAGTTATGGTTCTACTTTGGTGGCATTACCTTGTGAGGTGGGGGAAACATAATCTAGGAGGTGGCAATGCTCTATCTTAGGTTCCAATATATGGAGCTGTTTTTATACTAGCCACAATTATTGTCTTGAGCAATGAAAGGGTGGCATTGTTAGGGCCTCCTCTCACTGTTACTCCTGTGCATCCAGTAGCAAAATTTTACTCCCCATCCCCACAACTTTAGGATCAGCTAGGCTGTAGGTCTTCAATGCAAATGGAGAAATGTTGTCAACATTAGACCAAACATTGACTCTGTTGAAATGCAAGTTGAGACCCCCAGCTGACCACTTTGGATGCTCATCCTTCTCAATCTATGAGCAAAAATGGGGTTCCTCTATGGTACGGAGTGGTGGAACCTGACTATCAAAGAAACTGGGTTGCTACTACACTGGGCATAAGGAGGAGTATATGTGGAATGTCTAGAGCTCTTCTTAGTACTTCCATGTCTTGTGATTAATTAATGGGAAATCACAACAACCCAAGTCCCGCAGGACGGCTAATGGCCCAGACCCTTCAGCAATTAAGGTTTAAGTCATCCCTCCAGGCCAAGCACCATGACTAGCTGACGTGCTGCCTCAGGGCAAAGGGAACAAGAAATGGGTAGTGAAAGGACACAGCTGTAAACATCAGCTCAGGCATTGTGACCTGTTGAAGAAACCAGAACTGTTAATAGTATTTACCTGATGACTTAATAACATGCCCCACCCTAGATGGGAAAACAAAAAAAGACAAAAAAGAAATTATCCATCCAAAGGAAATGCTTAGGGCAAATGCCCAGCTTTTACTTACAGAAATTTATAACATTAAAGTTCTAGTGCTTTTTCTTAGCCTCTGGAAGACAATTTTCTTAACTAACACATGCTGGGAGTATTCAACAATATCCCTTTCCGTTCTAGAAGACAGAAATCTGGTCATTATTTCTCATTGATAATGGTGATAACAGGATTATATGTTTGGGGTGTGATTGTCTTTTTTGAGAAAATGGTTGAAATCTATTTTTTCTAGTAACTTCCCAAGGTGCTTAATTAAGTCTCATCTTTTAAATCTGAAAATGAAGAGACAAGTCATTAACCAAAAGCTATGCAAAGAACCTGTGATGCAGGAGGCACTGTAGGGACTAGAAAGAGGAGCTTACAGTTTACATGAAACTAGAAAATGCATCTGCATGGTAAGAGACAATGAGGCAAATACAAAGAGTGAATTCACGGTCAACACTCAAACTCTGATGTGAATAGAAGTCTCCTTGAGCTTAGGAGAATGAGACTGACTAAGATAATATCAACCTAAATAGCTGTGGAACAACATTAACTCTGAGTGAGAACCGGGGTTTGACAAACACAAGGGAGGGCCTGTACCCACCCCTCACCCCAGCACTGCAGTGGGCCCAGCTGTTAAAAAAAAGTTGGAGAGTTCCTCTTTACACACATCTGGCTGTTACCAGGTTCCTCTTTACATACACCTGGCTGTTACCAGGTAAAGGTCTGTTGGCCAGTGCAGACAGAAGCCAATACCATGGCACCAACTTTTGAGAAAACAAAAGGTTTTATTGTACGGTTGACCAGCAAGGAGACAGGAGGCAAGTCTCTCAAATCTGTCTCCCCAGTTCAAGGTTTGGGATGAAATTTAAAAGGTTATGGGGAACAGGCTGGTACACATAGGTGCTGGTGGGGCAGGCTTCAATTGGAGGGCTTTAAACATTTAAGGTAAGGTGTGGAAAGGGGCTTTAACACTGGATCTTCCTAGACAACAGACCCCTCACTTCTGATGAGAGTCCGGTTATTGAGTTCAAGTTGTGTCCCGGTCCTTTGGTTCCATGGGGGGGGGGGGTGGGAATCTTTGGTTCTGGGTGTTATTTCAGGTAAAGATTTTCTCCTCTGCACATGCTCTGGCTACATGACTTACAGTTTTGGCTCACTGCCCCTGCAAGTGATAACACTTTAACATTCTGTTGATAAGATGGAGTCAGTTTAAACTGGTCCCGCGGTTACATGGCTGCTTCCTCGATGGCAAATTCAACAAATTGTTTCCTCACTTCTAGAGGTTCTTGCATTCCTTTAAGCAATCTGAAGATTTTTTCATATTCTGAATATATTTTTAAAAATAAACCTTCAATATTTCTCAAATATGAAAAGGAGATAAAACTCAATCTTAGTGACTCCACTGCCTCAGTAATCATTTTTCAAGGGCTAGAATGTTACATAGTGTATGTGTTTTAAATGCTTAAATCAAGACACCTGAATATATCTACTAATGAATCTCTTGTAAACAAAAATCAAGTAAGAAAAAAAGCGGGTAAAGTGTATATGGTGACATTTTAGTCAATGTAAATAGGGACCATCCTAAATTATGTGAAAACCCATTTCTGGCAATGGATGAGCTTCAAGAGGTAGATTGAATCTATTCTAAATCATAGAATGAGAAGTATTTCCCATGGTTTAATTGATGGAAATTGTTACATTTCCCATTTTGTCCAAAATGTCGAATTTCCTTCATTAATTGATGTTTTATATCAGTATTGATTTCCTCTGGACTTATTGGCAATTTATTTGGCACCATTCCCAATGCAGACATTGCTATGACTTTTGAATCATCTGCAGAGAGATAGCTGGTAACGATTCCTCCTATAAGTGCATGACTACCAGGTTTTTGAATCAGCCCACCTTTGCCGAGACTGGTTAAGTCATCAAAAAAAGAACATAACTGGTTGGGTGGAATACCATTTCCTGCCATATTCATAAGCTCTGCTGGAACAGATTTTGATAAGAAGCCATCAGGCAGGATTTGACCATGGCCCTCACCTCCTCATGGATATTGTGAATGACAGGAGCATCTGGAAACCAAATTTAGAGGTTGAGGTGCAATTAGGTACACTTCAGCAACCTCTCATGGACATCCATGTGCTCCACAGTTCCCAAAAGTTTTATATCATAGCAGGGGGATAAACCAGATAGATATACCAGATCTGAGAAATTCTCATGGGGATATCAGATAGTAAGCACAAAATGAGTAAACAAAATAATTACAGTTTGAATACATGTTATGAAGGAAGTAAGCAGGGATGTGACAGACAGCAGGAGAGGGAGCCTCAGTGGACCACGTGGTCCAGCAGGGCCTTCTGCAGAGGTGTCCTTTGGGCAGAACCTGGAGGAGGAGAAAGAGCCAGCCTGTGCACATGCAGAGGAAGAGTACCAGGCTGCAGTAAAGGCAAGTGCAGGACCCGTAGGAGGGGATGAGCCAGGACCAAAGAGCAAAGGACAGAGGCAGAGAAAGCAAGGAGGAGACCCATAGGACACAAGTTAGGAGAGGATGGCAGGGCCAGATCGTGCAGAGCTTATAGACCATAGTCAGTAGTTCAGATTCTGTTATGAGTGCATAGGAAAGTTGATGACGGGTTTTCAGGATGAACATGGCATGATCTGATATCCATGTTGACATGATTATTCTGACTGCAGGGCAGAAAATGGGTTAGGCAAGAAAAAGAGGGAAAGTAGGGATATAAGCTAAGAAGCTGTTTAGTAGCTTGCTGAGCGACTTGGCGGTGTGGACTACAGGAACAGAATAATGGTGGGATTCAGGAATTACAGGATTCAGGATTACAATATTTAGTGGATAGAAAGAAAAATAGCAGAAAAAATATAGTGAAACTCTTGCCAATAAGGAGAAGAAAACCAGTAGAGTGTAGAGTATTAGAATCCAAGAAAGATTCCAAGAAGGAAGGAGTGAACAACTATGTGGCTGAGAAATTAATGACAGCCTCAGCCAAAGCTGGTGACCTTGACAAGAAAAGCTCCAGTGGAGTGGACGAGGCAGAAGCCAGACTGTGCTGAGTAAGAGGAGGTGAGGACAGGCATCCTTATCATCTTTCGAGGACATGGCTGATGCCCCAAGATGGGATTCTCCCTCTCCTTCCTGTTTCATCAACAGCGGGGCCATACTCAACCTTCTCTTAGATGAAGAAGGACTCTTGGGTTCTCCATGATGTTTCATTTTGTTTTCAAGCCGTACAGCAAACTCCTTTGCTTCATCAGTCATCATTTCCTGAAAAACATCAATGAACATATTCCATTAATGTCAAAAATACAACCATCACAAAATTGCATTCTACATATGTATATACAACATGAATTTGCATCATTAATATGAATTTTATTAACGACCAAAGTTTACCACACCCCAACAAACACTCTGTTCTCATGAAAAGCTACCTAATTTTAATGCACTGAAAGTGAGAAAAAGAGGAAGGTAACATAAAGATGTAGTCCAAAGGCAAATATAGTACATGATTAATCAGAATGCTTGCAGAATAAGTGAATCTCATCAGAATTGAATAAACACATGATTACCTCTTTAAGGAAGTATAAACCATTCTGTCAACCATTCTTAGGAGAAATAATTTTGTTTCTTATCCCTATTTGATTTAAACTCATCATTAACAAATATTGACTGACACTTTACAGAATGCTACTTGAAGGTAGTTCAGGGGAGAGTAGTTGCAAATCTTTATTCCACCCACTACCCCTCCCACAGAGGTTCAAATATGTCAATCTAGGAGTCATGTGATGGGCACTATTCAATGTTGGTGGTAGATAATGATGAGAAATATTAGCATGAAAGACTAGCTTAAAGTTCTTATCATCCAAGGATAACCCAAGAATTTCCCCCACCATTATTAGAATTGAATGGTGATAAATGTCTTTTCTGAACCATTTGCATTTCCCATTAAAGAGGAGTGCAAAAGGGAGAAATTATTTTCATGGAGCATTTAACACCAGCCAGGTCCTCTTCTAAATGCTTTACATGTACTAATCCACTAAATCTGCCACAAAGCTATAATTCTGGCAAAAACTCAGGTACAAGTTTGGGAAGAAAAGATTTGGGGGTAAGCAAGAAAGTGTTTGCAAAGATTCCCATAATTGATGGGACAGCTTGGCAGTAGAGGTGCCTTCTCCCAGATCAAAAAGCAGTCAGCCTTAAATATAATCTGTTCATCAAAATCTCTTTACTTGGAAGAGTGCCATGTTATGAAAGGGTTGAGATGAGCAAAGGGGGTGGTCGGCATTAAGACTAGCCAGAAAGAGAAGTTGAAGGTAACTGAAATCTGTAGAAGGAGGCCCCATGTGCTGTGTTCAACAATGTTTAAAAGGAACCTAGGAAAACAGGAATGAATAGTGAAAAAGCATTTCAGTACTACATTTCTCACCCCAAAATTGGTAGGCTTGTTTATCAGTCAATCTCTTGTGAGGCTTCTGAGTGTGAATGCATCCTTCTGAAATTATCCCATAGGAGACTACTAAAATTGCATTTTGAACCCAAAATGTTGAAGATCAGGGCTTGGACTAAAGTGAGCACGTGAAGATTGAGTAGCACAGGAGGCTTCGCCATACTCAAACTTGACTCCAGCACAACAGAGGAGCTCAGTACTCTGTTAGTTCTTCATGTTCCAGCCTGGGACCTCACACTGTATCTCCCTGTGTAAATGCAGAAAGTAACACCTCTCCCTCCCAGAGCTGCACTCCAGTCTCTGAATTGTTAAAACTGGAGTTTCCTCACCTTAGGGGAATTTTGGTAGACAGAATTTCTTGAAGCTAAGATAAAAGTATAAAAAGAATATTGTCTCTTTATGATGACACTCCAGGCTTTCGTAATACTAAAGGTTAAAAGTTGTTGCTAAGTGGTAGAATGATTGGTGATTTTCAAATGCATCTTTTTCTTTCTTTGTACTTTCTACAGTGAACACTGTTTTGCATAGGGTGCTTTCAATTGCAGGAGCTTAGAACTCTACCCATTTTGGCTAAAATGATACAGGAAGTCAAGAAATAAGTGAAGATCAGCATCAAGTGAGGCCTAACCCAGTGGGCCAATAATATAACCAAGAGGCTAGCCTCTTTCCATCACTCTCTTCTGCTTTCTGTGTTGCCACCATCATCCCAATTCTGTCTCCTCCTTATGATTCCAAGGTGGCTGTCATAAGCTCCTCCTTTACCTGCTACTTAAGTCCTATTTAACAGAGAAAAGTGGTTATATCTTTGTTCTACCATTCCCAGAAAAAGTCTTAAGATTTACTGTGATTGAATCCTTCAGTTCACATGTACACCTGAACTAATTATTGTGACCTAAGGGGCATCAGAATGTACCAATTTGCTTGGCTCATGTAAAAAATAGCAAATTATATATAGATTAAAAAATACAATTCACAAGTTTGATTTATGGCCTCATATAGAAACCCGTATTCAACAATCCAAATATAATTTCTTTTCAAGCGTGCAAAACTTGGCAATGGAGTCAACAAAATGCAAATACTTAGTTTCATGCAGACTATGTTCTCTAAACAAAATGAAATTAAATTAGTAGTTCTTTACAACAACAAAAAGCAGTCCAAAATTTTATAACATGCTTCTACATAAATACTTACAATTGAACAATGAGGAAAATATTTCATGACAAAATTTGTGGGATGCACTTAATGTGGAATTTAGAGGAAAACTTATAGCTTTAAATGCTTATACTAGAAAAGGAAAAATGGCTGGAAATTAATGAGATCTGTCCACTTCTGTCTTTGGAAGAAGAGTACAATAAATCCAAAGAAAATAGATGAGAGCTATGCTATGGTCTGAATGTTTGTGTCTCCCCAAAATTCATATGTTGAAAACCTAACCCCCAAGGATGATGGTATTTGGAGGTGGAGCCTTTGGGAGGTGCTTAAGTCTTGAGGGTGGAGCCCTCCTGAATGGGATTAGTGCCTTATAAGGGAGGCTCCAGAGAGATCCCTGGCCCCTTCCACCACAGGATATCACAGTGAGAAGGTGCTGGCTATGAACCAGGAAGTAGGCTCTCACCAGAACTTGACCATGCTGGCACCTTGATCTTGGACTTCCCAGACTCCAGAACTGTGATTTCTGTTATTTGTATGCTATCCAGTTTGTGGTATTTTGCTAGGGCAGCCTGAACAGACTAAGACAGCTTCTGAAAGTAAAGCAAATGTTAATGAAATGGAAAAAGAACATGACAAAAAAGATGATCAACAAAAGCAGAATTTGATTGTTGAACGCTAATAACAACATAGACTAACCTCGGACACAATTAAAGAAAAACTTATCCACAAATAAACAATGTTAAAAATGAAATAGGAAGGGCTGGCCCAGTGGTGTATTGGTTAAGTTCACATGGTCCACTTCAGCAGCCCAGGGTTCACAAATTTGGATCCCAGGCATGGACCTGCACACCGCTTGTCAAGCCATGCTGTGGCAGGCGTCCCACATAAAATGGAGGAAAATGGGCATAGATGTTTAGCTTAGGGCCAATCTTCCTCAGCAAAAAGAGGAGGATTGGCAACAGATATTAGCTCAGGGCTAATCTTCCTCACCAAAAAAAACAAAAAGTGAAAGGACAGCCTGTGAGGAGAAGATGGCAGTGTAGGAGGACTCTGAACTCACCTCCTCCCATGGACACAACAAATTTACAACTACCCTTGGAACAATTACCCCTGAGAGAGAACTGAAAAATGGATTTAAAAAACCCCACAACAAGGGACAGTGCTGACTAGGGTGGAAGAGGCAGAAATTCCTTTCTGGAGAAGAAAAAGCCACATTCTAGCTATGGCACTTCACAGCCAGGAGCAATCTTAAGGTACAAAGCATTCCCTGGAGGAGCAGGGGATTTGAGTCAGAGAGCTTTGCCACAATAAGCCACTTTTAGACTCACCACAACCGAGATGAGTGTCATAATATGTTTTTGTTGACTATTAAAAACAAAGAGGAATACCCCTAGAAAAGCTATTGAACATAAGGGAAAGAAAAGCTTGCTCTTAAGGAGCCCATGAACAAATTCACCCATTTTGGAAAGCAACCTAAAATCACCAGAAAGATAGGTGCACAGTCCTTTGGTAAAAAGAGACTCACTTGATAGGCTCTGGGCACATCTCAGTGAGAGGTGAGACTTCCCCAGGCTGGTACCACCTCCCCAGAGACGGAGACATTGGCGGCAGCCATTATTGTGACCTAGTACAGTTGTGCTGACACAGACGCTGGCAGGCCATTGGAGGTCTTCCCCTGGCTGGTTAGCCCAAAGGTCTGCCCCACCCACTAGAGCACTGATTTAATCCAGCTCAGCCAGGGCAGGCAGCCCACCCTAGGCACTGGCCCCACCCAACAGCAAGCCCTCAGGCAACTTGTGGGTCCACATAGGTGGGGTGTGTAGGACCTCTGCACCTGGGTGAGTGGGTCCCCCTCTGCAGGATAGGGCATGTGTGAGGGGTAGGACATGCATGAGGGGTGGGCCTGCATTGGTGGAGTGTGTGGGGCCTCTGCAGTGAGGCAAGTGGGTATGCTTCAGTGGCTCAGGGCATGTGCATGGGGCAGGACTGAATTGACAGGATATGTGGGCCTGCAGGTGGTGGGGCTTGTTAGCTGCAGCAGACTTGTGCTTCTCAAAGAGCCACATAAGTGTTCGGCCCCACCCTCCAAAGCCTGAAACAATTGTGTGCTGCCATGCCTGGGGCCAGGCCCACTCAGCTGCAACCCTGAGAGAACTGACAACAGCCTTGTAGGCTGGAGGCCTATAGCAATTGTAAGCCCCTGAGCCTAGCAACCAACCACGTTGGGGGCCCACTCACTCAACAGAAAAACTGCAGCAGGAATGTGCTATTAGACCTTCCAGCCAACTGTGCTAGGGCTCCCCATGCCTGATAAACTGACTGAAGGGACCACAGCAGCCACACGCAGCTGAGCAGTACAAGCAGCTGGCCAGGGGGACAGCTCAGCCTCCCTGTGCACCTGCAGCAAAAGCAACCCTGCTACAACAGAAGGACACACATAGCCCACACAGGGGACACTCCGGGAACATTTGGAACTGGTGATGAGAGGGAAGCACACTGCTGGGCCTCATAAGGCATCTCTTACATAAGGCTACCTCTCCAAGATTAGGAGACATAGCTGATCTACTTAATACATAGATATAAGCACAGAGAAAGAGGCCAAATGAGGACACAAAGGAATATGTTCCAAATAAAGGAACAGGACAAATACTCAGAAAAAGAACTAAATGAAACAGAGATAAACAACCTACTTGATAAAGAGCTCAAACTAATTGTCATATGGATGCTCACTGATCTTAGGAGAAGAATGGATGAATTCGGTGACAACTTCAGCAAAGAATTGGAAAATATAAAAAAGAACCAATCAGAAATGAAGAACACAATAATGGAAATGAAAATTTCACTAGAGGGACTTGAAAGCAGAGTAGAGGATACAGAAGATTAGATCAGTGAGCTGGATGAAAGACTAGAGGAAATAACCCAAGCTGAACAGATTAAAAAAAGAATTAAAAAGAGTGAGGACAGTCTAAGGGACCTCTGGAACATCAAGTGCACTAACATCCATATTATAGGTGTCCCAGAAGGAGAAGAGAGAGACAAAGGGGCAGAGAATTTGTTTGAAGAAATAATAGCTGAAAATTTTCCTAACCTAAGGAAGGAAACAGACATCCAGGTAGAGTGAGCACAGAGAACACCAAACAAGATAAACTCAAAGAGGCCCAAACCAAGACACATTATAATTAAAATGTCAAGAATTAAAAATAAGAGAGAATTCTAAAAGCTGCAAGATAAAGGCAACAAGTTACTTACAAAGGAAACCCCATAAGGCTATCAGCTGACTTCTCAGCAGAAACCTTACAGGCTAGAAGGGCGTGGCATGATATATTTAAAGTGTTGAAAGGAAAAACCTACAGGCGAGAATACTCTACCCAGCAAGGTTATCATTCAGAATGGTAGCAGAGATGAAGAGTTTTCCAGACAAGCAAAGACTCAAGGAGTTTATCGACTATAAACCAGCCTTACAAGAAATGCTAAAGGGATTCATTTAAGTGGAAAAGAAAAGATTAAAAATAGGAATAAGAAAATACCCCCCCAAAACTCCAATAAAATCACTGGTAAAGGCAAATATACAGTAAAGGTAGCAGATCAACCACCTATAAAGCTAATATGAAGCTCAAAAGACAAAAGTATTAAAATTATCTATTTCCATGATAAGAGGGTAACAGATACGCATGCATAAAAAAGAGGTTAAATATGATATCAAAAACATAAAATATGGGAGCAGGGGAGTAAAAGAGTAGAGCTTTTAGCAAGAGGTCAATCTTAAGATACCATCAACTTAACATAGATAACTACATATATAGGTTATTATATATGAACCTCATGGTAATCACAAACCAGAAACCTACAGTAAATACACAAAAAATTAAGAGAAATGAACCCAATCATAATATTAAAGAAAGCCATCAAACCACAAGGGAAAAGAGCAAGAGAAGATAGGAACAAAGAAGAACTACTACAACACCCAGAAAAAAGTAACAAAATGGCAATAAATACATACTTATCAATAGCTACTTTAAAAGTCAATGGACTAAGTGCTTCAATCAAAAGACATTGGGGGGCCGGCCCAGTGGCGCAGAGGTTTATGTCACGCTTTGGCAGCCCGGAGTTCACAGGTTCGGATCCCAGGTGCCTGCCCGATACACTGCTTGTCAGCCAGGCCGCAGCGGCGTCCCATATAAAGTAGAGGAAGATGGGCACAGATGTTAGCCCAGGGCCAGTCTTTCTCAGCAAAAGAGAGGAGGATTGGCAACGGATGTTAGCCCAGGGCGAGTCTTCCTCAGACACACACAAAAAAAGACATTGGGTTACTGGTTGGATCAAAAAAACAAGACCCATATATATGCTGCATACAAGAGACACACTTCAGACATAAAGAAACTCACAAACTGAAGTGAAGGGATGGAGAAAGATACTTCATGCAAACAGCAATGAAAAGAAAGCTGGGGTGGCAATACTTATATCAGACAAAATAGACTTTAAAACAAATGCTGTAACAAAATACAAAGAAGGGCACTACATAATGATACAGGGAACAATCCAACAAGAGGATATAACACTTGTAAATATCTATGCACCCAACATAGGAGCACCTAAATATATAAAGCAATTACTAAAAGACATAAAAGGAGAAATAGACAGTAACACAGTAATAGTAGGGGACTTTAACACTAAACTTACGCCAATGGATACATTATCCAAATAGAAGATCAATAAGGAAACATTGGCCTTAAACAACATATTAGACCAGATAGACTCGGTAGATATATACAGAACATTCCATCCAAAAACTGAAGAATACACACTGTTTTCAATGCACATGGAACATTATCCAGGATAGATCACATATTAAGCCACAAAACAAGTCTCAATAAATTTAAGAAGATTGAAATAATACCAAGCATCTTTTCTGAGCACAATGATATGAAACTAGAAATCAACTACCGGAAGAAAATTAGAAAAGCCACAAATATGTGGAGATTAAACAAAATGCTACTGAACAACGATTGGGTCAATGAAGAAATCAAAGGAGAAATCAAAAAATACCTGGAGACAAATGAAAATGAAAATACAACATACCAAAATTCATGGGATCAGCAAAAGTGGTTCTAAGAGGGAAGTTTATAGCAATACAGGCCTACCCCAACAAACAAGAAAAATCTCAAATAAACAATCCAACAGTGCACCTAAAGGAACTAGGAAAAGAAGAACAAACAAAGCCCCAAATCAGGTGAAGGAAGGAAATAATAAAAATCAGAGCAGAAATAAATGAAATAGAGACAAAAAAATAAATAAAAAATCAATGAAACTAAGAGCCAGTTCTTTGAAAAGATAAACAACATTGACAAACCTTTAGCTAGACTCATCAAGAAAAAAAGAGAGAAGCCATAAATAAATAAAATCAGAAATGAAAGAGGAGAAATTACAACAGACACCTCAGAAATACAAAAGTTTATAAATAATACTGTGAAAAGCTATACACCAACAAATTGGACAATCTAGAAGAAATGGATAAATTCTTAGAATTGTACAACCTTCCAAAACTAAATCAAGAAGAAATAGAGAATTTGAATAGTGCAACCACCAGTAAGGAGATTGAAATGGTATAATCAAAAGCCTCCCAAAAAATACAAATCCAGGACCAGACAGCTTCCCTGGTGAATTCTACCAAGCATTCAAAGAAGACATGGGCCGGCCTAGTGGCATAGCATTTAAGTTCGCATGCCCCACTTCGGTGGCCCAGGGTTCACAGGTTTGGATCCCGAGCACGGACCAATGCACTGCTTGTCAAGCCATGCTGTGGCGGCGTCCCATATAAAGTAGAGGAAGATGGGCATGGATGTTAGCCCAGGGCCAATCTTCTTCAGCAAAAAGAGGAGGATTGGCAATGGATGTTAGCTCAGGGCTAGTCTTCCTCACACAAAAAAAGAGAAGACTTAATACCAATCCTTCTCAAACTCTTCCAAAAAATTGAAGAGGAGGGGAAGCTTCCTAACTCATTCTATGAAGCCAACATTACACTGATACCAAAACCAGACAAGGACAACACAAAAAAAGAAAATTACAGGCCAATATCACTGATGAACAATGATGCAAAAATCCTCAACAAAATACTGGCAAATTGAAGACAATACATTAAAAAGATTGTACACCATGATCAAGTGGGTTTTATTCCAGGGATGCAAAGATGGTTCAACATCCATAAATCAATCAATGTGATACACCATATTTACAAAATGAAGAATAAAAATCACATGATCATCTCAATAGATGCAGAGAAAGCATTTGACAAGATACAGCATCCATTTATGATAAAAACGCTGAATAAAATGGGTATAGAGGGAAAGTACCTCAACATAATAAAGGGTATATTATGACAAACCCACAGCTAATATCATACTCAATGGTGAAAAACTGAAAGCTATCCCTCTAAGAACAGGAACCATACAAGGATGCCCACTTCCACCACTTTTGTTTAACATAAGTATTGGAAGTCCTACCCAGAGCAAACAGGCAAGAAAAAGAAATTAAAGGGATCCAAACTGGAAAAGAAGAAGTAAAACTGTCACAATTTGCAGAGGACATGATTTTATATATAGAAAACCCCAAAGAATCCACCAAAAAACTTTTTGAAATAATAAATGAATACAGTAAAGTTGCAGGATAGAAAATCAACATAAAAAATTCAGTTGCATTTCTATATACTAAATGGAGTAGCAGAAAGAGAAATTAAGAATACTATCCCATTTACAATTGCAACAAAAAGAATAAAATACCTAGGAATAAATTTAGCCAAAGAGGTGAAAGACCTGTACGCTGAAAACTATAAAATATTGCTGACAGAAATCGAAGAAGATATAAAGAAATGGAAAGATATTCTGTGCTCTTGGGTTGGAAGAATTAACATAGTTAAAATGTCCATACCTCCTAAAGCAATCTGCAGATTCAAGGCAATCCCTATCCAAGTTCCAACAACATTTTTCACAGAAATAAAACAAAGAATCCTAAAATTCATATAGAGTAACAAAAGACCCCGAATAGCCAAAGGAATCCTGAGAAAAAAGAACAAAGCTGGAGGAATCACACTCCCTGATTTCAAAATACACTACAAAGCTATAGTAATCAAAACATCATGGTAATGGCACAAAAGCAAACACACAGATCAATGGAACAGAATCCAGAGCCCTGATGGATCTATGGACAGCTGATTTTCGACAAGGGAGTCAAGAATGTACAGTGGAGAAAGGAAAGTCTCTTCAACAAACAGTGTTGGGAAAACTGGGCAGCCACATGCAAAACAAAGAAATCAGACCATTATCTTACACCATACATAAAAAGTAACTCAAAATGGATTAAAGACTTGAATGTAAGACCTGCAACCACAAAACTTGTAGAAGAAAACATAGGCAGTATGCTCTTTGACATCAGTCTTAGCAGCATATTTTCAAATACTGTGTCTGACCAGGCAAGGGAAACAATAGAAAAAATACACAAATGAGACTACATCAAACCAAAAAGCTTCTGCACAACAAAGGAAACCATCAACAAAACGAAAAGAAAACCTAACAATTGGGAGAAGATATTTGCAAGCCATATATCTGATAAGGGGTTAATATCCAAAATACACAAAGAACTCATACATCTCAACAACAAAAAAACTAACCATGCAGTTAAAAAATGGGCAAAAGATCTGAACACACATTTTTCCAAAGAAGATATACAGATGACCAACAGGCATGAAAAGATGTTCAACATTACTAATCATTAGGGAAATGCAAATCAAAACTACAATGAGATATCACCTCACTCCAGTCAGAAGGGCTATAATTAACAAGACAAGAAATAACAATTGTTGGAGAGGATGTAGAGAGATGGGAACTCTCATACATTGCTGGTGGGAATGCTAACTGGTGCAGTCACTGTGGGAAACAGAATGGAGATTGCTCAAAAAATAAGAATAGAACTACCATATGATCCAGCTATTCCACCACTGGGCATTTATCCAAAGATCATGAAAACACAAATGTGTAAAGATACATGCACCCCTATGTTAATTGTGGCATTATTCACAATAGCCAAGACTTGAAAACAACCTAAGTGTTCACCAAGGGACGAATGGATAAAGAAGATGTGGTATGTATGTGCAATGGAATACTACTCAGCCATAAAAAAGATGAAATCTTGCCATTTGTGATAACACGGATGGACCTTAAGGGTACTATGCTAAGTGAAATAAGTCAGAGGAAGAAAGTCAAAAATCATATGATTTCACTCATAAATAGAAGATAAAAACAACAACAAAGAAACACATAGATACAGAGATTAGATTGATGGTTACCAAAGGGGAAAGGGGGAGGGAAGAAGGCAAAAGGGGTGACTGGGCACCTGTTTATGGTGATGGATGGTAACTAGTCTTTGGGTGGTGAACATGATGTAATCTACACAGATATCTAAATATAATGATGTGCACCTGAAATGTATAAAATGTTATAAACCAATGTAACCTCAATTTTAAAAATAATAATAAAAATTTAAAACATGAACAAGGAGACATAACCATGAATCCAGAAGGGTTCTACAAAAGAGAGGGGAAATACTAACAATAATTTATACCAAATTTTAAAATTGAGATGAAATAGACACTTTTGATAGAAAAATAAAACATACCAAAACTTACCCAAGAAGAAACAGAAAATCTGAATACATCTGTATGTGGTAAAACTTTTAATAAAAAATGAAAAACTTTCCTATCTGGAAGGCTTTTCTGAGAAGTCCTTCAAATATCAGGAGGGAAATAATACCAGTCTTACACAAACTCTTTCAGAAAATAGAAAAAAAGGTACTAGTTCCCAACTCATTTTGTGAGGCCAGTATAAACCTGATACCAATATCTAACAAGGACACTAGAAGAAAGGAAAACTAAAGGCCCAGTTCTCTCTCCTGAACATAGACACAAAAATCTAAAACAAATGATTAGCAAATGAAATTAAATATACACAAAAAAAGACAAATATTATGTGGTTGTTGGGTATGTTGATGGAAGACAAGATTGGTTTAACATTGGAAAAATCAAACAATGTAATGCACTCCATTAACAACAAAACCCAGGGGAAAATGACAGGATCATTTTAACAAATAGGGTAAAGATCAACACCTGTTCATGATAAAAACTATCAGGAACCTAGAAGAGAAGGCAACTTTTTTTACCTAAAAAAGTGTGTCTACCAAAAAAAAGAATATACAAACACTATATTCAATGGCAAAATAGCAAACACTTTCTCCTTGAGTTTTAAACAAGATAAAGGTGTCCACCATGTATTCAACAATGTATTGCAGTAGTGCCAGGAAAATATAATAGGTATAAAGTTTGGAAAAGAAGAAGTAAAACTGTCAAAATTCGCAGATGACATTTTTCTGTACATAGAATATTCCAAAAGATATACAAGGATTAGAGTTAATAAGTGAATGTAGCCAAGTTACTGGCTAGAGGGGCAATAATAAAAACCCACTTGTATTTCTGTATAATAACAAAAATAATTAGAAAAACAAATTTAAAATACCATTGAAAATAATATCAAAAACATCAAATACAGAAAAATAAATCTAATGAAAGATGTACTAGAGCGCTATAAACTAGAGCACGTAAAACTATAAAATATCACTAAGAAAAAAAAGGCTTCAGCAAATAGAGAGAAATACTTTTTGTATGGATTGGGAGTCTCATTATTAAGTCATTAGTGTCAATTCTCCCCAAAATAATTATAGAAATCATATCTGTAATCTCACCATGTTAAATTTGGGGAAAATTTGCAAGTTAATAATAAAAAGCATATAGATACCAAAGGGCATAGAATACCAAGACAAACTTTAAGAAAAAGAACAAAATTGGAAGACACACATTACCAGATATAAGACTTACTATAAAGATGTAGTAATTAAAAATATGGGTATTGGAGCAAGGATAGGCAAATACACCAATGGAAGAGGACAGACAGTCTAGAAATAAATCTGGAAGTATAAATTGCTTGACTTATGACACTGCGCCCTGCAAATCACTGTGGAAATGATCGTTCCTTTATAAAGATAGGGGAAAAATAAACCTTAACTCTTACCTCATTCCATTCCATAAAAAAAAAAAATGTATTTGAGATGAGTAGAATATCTAGAAGAAAACTTAGGCTATTATCTTCATGGCTTTACTGCAGGCAAAAATTTTTGGAAGAATAAAGGCACTAACCATAAAGAATAGATAGATTAATTAAATTTAATTAAATTAAGAATTTCTGATCATCAAAAAGACACTATTAAGAGAGTGAAAAAGCAAAATAGATTTGTAGAAGATACTCAAAATTTTATATTTAAATATGTGTGTATATACATATATGTATTTATACCCCAAAAATAAATGGAATCCAGAATATATATAGTAATACATTCAATTTTAAAAATAGAAATATCTCAATAAAATGTGGCTTATAAGACTTGAAAAGGCACTTCATAAAACACGTGTGAATGGCCAATAAACCTCATTAATCAGCAGAAAATGGAAGTTTAGACATAATGAGAGGTGACTGCACACCCACCAGAGTGGCTGAATTAAAAGACTATGTATTAAGAGAGCCGCCCGGTGGCGTAGCGGTTTCGTCCGCGCTTGGCAGCCCGGGGTTCGCAGGTTCGGATCCGGGGCGCCCGCCGACGCACTGCCTGTCAGCCACGCTGTGGCGGCGTCCCATATAAAGTGGAGGAAGATGGGCACGATGTTAGCCCAGGGCCAGTCTTCCTCGGCAAAAAGGGGAGGATTAGCAACGGATGTTAGCTCAGGGCTGGTCTTCCTCACAAAAAAAAAAAAAAAAAAGACTATGTATTAAAAGACTGTGTGATGCAATTGGAACTTTTATACATTACAGGACCTGGATTCCCAGATAGATATCCAGCGCCATAGTTGAAAGGTTAGCTAGAACTCCCTCGAGGCTGAGATATAGAAATCAAGGAAAAGTACCTCACCCCGGGGCGGAGGCAGAGCACCCAAGTTACCGCACCCCTCCCCCAAAGATGCATTTGAGTGCCCAACTAAGACCTTCCTCCAAAGGCTGAGACAGACCACACGAAGGAGAACCCACTCCCTAAGGCGGAGACCGAGCCCCAAAGAAGAGTCCCCAGTAATGGTCAAGATAGAGGACTCGAGGAAAAGTAGCCACCCCTACTAAGTGAGGTGAAGTGCCCAAGGAAACGTCCTCACCTAGGGCTGATAAAAGCGCTCAGGAGAGAATCCCCCTCCTGTGCAGAGATCGACCTTCCAAGGAATAGTCTCAGCCGCCCCACATGTCAGAGGGGGCCCCGAGAAAGAGCCGAAACCCCCAGTGCTGAAAAACACCCAAGATAAAGTTCCCCCCTCCCCCACGGCTGCGAGAGAGCCCCCAAGGGAGAGTTCCACCCTAGTCTTAGAGCATCCAAGGAAGCGCATCCCCACAGTACTCTGACAGAGCACCCAATGGAAAGTCCCCCCAGGACTGAGATAGCAGACCCACTAAGGTGAGCAGAACGGAAGAAAAGCCTGCACCCATCAGAGCTGAGATAGAGCGCCCAAGGAAAAGCGCCCCCCGGTGCTGAGCTAGGCATCCAAGGAGAGTCTCTCGCAGGCTGAGATAGAGCCCCCAAGGGAGAGGAGCCCAAGGGCTAAGGTAATGCACCTGAGGAAACGTTCCCTCTCAGGGCTTGGAGAGAGAGCCAAGAAACACCCCCCCACACACCACCCCAGGACTGAGCTAAGCACCAAGGAAGAGTCCCCTCACCAGCGCTGAGAACATTACCCAAGGAAAAATCCCTCCCAGAAATGAGATGGAGCACCAAGGACAGCCCCCTCCCCAGCATGGCTCCAACAAAGTGCCCAAGGAAAACGCCTCCCCTGGTGCTGAGACCAGCACCCAAGGAAGTGTGTCCACAGAGCTGAGGTAGATCACCCAGGAATAGTACCACACCCTAGACTGAGACCACCCAAGAGAGAGACACCCTCTAGGGCCGAGACTGAGCACTCAGGGCAAAGAATCCACCCTCCAAGTGTTCAAATCCTGACCTTCTTGGATGAGCCTGGAAGCAACTCACAAAATGTCAGTCAAGTCGTGGTACCTCACAGGTGGAACTTTCTAAAAATGTGCTGTCTGGGAGTTACTGAAAATATGCCCCCTACGGTGTCTGGGAATGATGTGCACAGGGAGGTGTCTCACCGGAAGCGGTCTCATATACTATTACTGCCCGAGGGAGGGGTACGGGAAGCTGGCCATGGGGTGCTGCTGGCCGCACTGCCCTGCACCACCAGGCACTGAAGCAGCTGTGCGCGGCGCAGAGCCTGGTGCTAGAGAAGCCTATGCCCAGCGGGAGCCTGCTGTGCCAGCAACCAGAACCAGGAAGCAAAACTCTTCCCCTGCAATGTCTCTGGCGCCCTCTACAGACAAACTTCAGTGACAGCTGCCACAAGAATCTAAAAATTAAAGGAAGCAGAACTTTTTTAGTAGAGTAAGTTGGAAGAGTGAATGCGGAGCTGAGAGGGGATAAATAAAAAGCTGGCACATTATGGGGCTGGCCCAGTGGCGTAGCGGTTAAGTCGCACTTTGGCAGCCCGGGGATCGTGGGTTCAGATCCCGGGCGCAGACCATCGCACTGCTTGTCAGCCAGGCTGTGGCAGCGTGCCATATAAAGTAGAGGAAGTTGGGCACAGATGTTAGCCCAGGGCCAGTCTTCCTCAGCAAAAAAGAACGATTGGCAACAGATGTTACCTCAGGGCTAATCTTCCTCACAAAAAAACCCAGCTCATTACATTAACAGAAAAAGTGAAGGTTATATGATTATCCCAAATGATGCAGAAAACACGTGATAAAAATGCAACAAATATTCATGAGGAAAAATTAAAAGCATTTGTTAAAAAAGTCTTTACCAGACATCTTAATGCACGTTATCCTCGGGTACAAACATTACAAGTATTCCCCATAAAGTCAAAGCCAGAAAATATTGTGCACTGTCATCCCTTCTACACAACACTGCACTACAGGATTCCTACCTTGCACCTTCAGATAGTAAATAGGGCTGTGCACACAGAGCGAGCTCTCAGACTACAAAATTGTAGACAAGCCCTGCTTTTCAGGGAGTCACCAGGCAGGACAAATAGGGACAATTATCTGGGAACATGATGCTGGGGACCTCCCGTCAGTTTTGCCCCCTCCCGTGGCTGATAGGTTGCTGGTGTCCAGAGCTCTCCTAGATGCGAAGTCACTGGTTTCAGGGCTACCCCAGAGCTGGGGAGAAGCGGGGTAGAATAGTGCAGGTGAAAACATCCCTAAGTTCACTGTTCATATTGTCATCCAGCCATTTTTCTTGAATAAATGCTCTTCATGTTGTTGCAAGCCTTTGGTTAATTCCAGGATTCTGAAAGCATTTATTTTGACAGTCGTTGCCACTGTTCTCATTGCTTTTATGCAGGCGTGGATTTTCACCGGCCCTTACTCCACCAATCCAGAAGTGCCTCTTCATGTATGCTGTGTTGTAAACTAAGTATAACTCCAATGAATCAGACTGTGAATTATTTGTACAGGTTCTCTTTTTGTTCTGGAAGAAAACTAACATAGGCAGTGCCTGCATGTTGTGAAGAACTGCCTAGAGTTGAGGCCTCACATACTGCTTCTCTAGCCGACTGCTCTTAGTGAAATCCACAGGAGGATATGGGTGCAGATTCAGAGAGTGTATTCGTTTTTTACTTTGTGTAACAAATTACCCAAATTGAGTTGCTTAAAAACATTACACCAGGGCCAGCCCCAGTGGCGCAGTGGTTAAGTTTGCAACACTCTGCTTCGGCGGCCTGGGTTCAGTTCCCGGGTATGGACATACACCACTTGTCTGGCAGTGGCTATGCTGTGGAGGTAGCTCACAAACAGAAAGAGGAAGATTGGCAGCAGGTGTTAGCTCAGGGTGAATCTTCCTCAGCAAAAACAAACAAACAAAAGATTACCCCCAAACAGAGGCTTAAAACAAGACCCATTTATTGTTTACTATCTCACAGTTCTGTAGCTCAGAACTCTGAATGGTTTTGACCCGGTTCTCTGCTTCAGTTGTTAAAAGGCTGAAATCAAGATTTTAGCCAAGCTGCGTTCTCATCTGGAAGATCTGGGGTGGAATGAGCTTCCAGATTCATTTGGATTGTTGTCAGAATCCAAGAACTTGCTGTGTGGGACTGAAGTCCTGGACTTCTTGCTGGCTGTTAGCTAGGGCTCACTCTCGACTCTAGAGGTCACCAGCAGGCCCTTTTCATGTGTCTCTCCATCTTCAAGCCTTCAGTGACACATTAAATTCTTCTCGTGCTTCATAACTACCTCGTCTGCTTGTGCTACCAGCTGGAGAAAACTCTCTGCTTAAAAGGCTCGTGAGAGTAGGTTTGGCGCTCCCGCTAATCCCACCACATGAAGGTCAAATGATTAGTAATCTTAGTTATGTCTGCAAATCCGTTTTGTCCTGTACTATAGTGATAGAGTAACACCAGGGGGCAAAGGCCATGGGGACCATCTTAGAATTCTTCCAAGCAAGAGAGAGAAACTAATGTAGCAGGTGTCAGAGCCAGGGGTTTTGGGTCACTTCCTCATGCAAAGTACTTGTGGCTTCAGGACCTGCTCGAGTCCGAGCGTGTACATATTCCTTCCATTTGATAATGGGCTGCTTCTGTGCACACCCATCGCTGTTAGGTGGTGGGTCAGAAAACACCCAGGTCGGACGGGCAGCTCAGGTGGCATGGGAGCTTGGTGTCCCATGCTCCAGCATCCAGTCTCTACTAAGACCCAGTAGTAAGCAAAATGTTTCTCAAAAGGACCAGAATGACATTTATGTCTCCAGGAAATTAGCGCCAGTTCAGAGCTGGGGTCCTGTAATCATCGAGAAATCTCATCATTTCTCTTTCCCAGTGTACGGTCATCCTAATAAAGGGTTGCCTTACTTTTTGGGTAAGAATGGAAGAAAGATTAACAATATAAACTGTTCAGTATAGAGGGGTCCTTCCTCAAGAAGCCTCCCCTTCATACATGAGTTTTTGGATCTTTAGCCACGTCGAGTCTGGGATTCTCTTGGTTCAGGGACCCTCAGTCATAGTGGGAGTAAGAAGGAGTATGTCTGGAATGCAGGAGATCCTGGAGGGCACCTCTCAGTGCTCCCACGTCCACTGATAGAGGTCAATGGAAACGACAACTACCCAATCCATTCAGGACTGCTAATGGCCATGAACCTCTGGAGTGAAAGTTTGGGTCACCCTACCAGGAACAGCACTATCACCAGGCAAGGTGCTTGCTGAGGGCTATATGGAATATGGAACGGGTAATGAGAAGACTAACCACATAACCATGGGCGGAAACAGGGACTGCAATAATTATGAGTGTTACTTTATATGAATTCATTCACATATATATTAACCAAGTATTTTTGGTCTTGACACTGTGTTATTTCCGTAGCTGCTAACATAAGATGTGTTAGTAAGAGTTAATTTCATTTCTCAGTATGTAAGATACAGGCTATTAAAGGCAGGGTGTGATTTGGGCAGCAAAAGAATGAATAAGACCTAAAGGCAAAAATTGGCCTTTGTGTCCTGTTTAGGAAAAGGGTTAACACGTTATCAGCTATAAGTGGGGAAACTTGTATCATGTTAGGCAGGAATATGATTTTGTTGTTGTCTTTATTTAGGGAGTCGGTATAGTTTAAAGAGATGTTCATGGGTACCAAGATGATAAAAGGTGCTGATTTAGTGTGTTTACTTGGTTAGGTGACTCACATTACAGACACTTCCATTTCCTATACGTTTCCAGTTAAGAGTGTGCCACAGGGAGGGTCTTGGAGATTGGAGAGTGTGGTGAAAGAGAAGCAGCCACCATTTAGTAGCTCCCACATATTGTTGCTGCTCTGCTAATTCACCATTTGGCATGAAGCAGCAGCTGGGCATACAATTTCTCTACCTTCCCCTGGATTCTCCGTTTGTTTCTCTTTCTTTTGGATCAGGTTTTTTTTTTTTTTTTTTTTTTTGTGAGGAAGACCAGCCCTGAGCTAACATCCGTTGCCAATCCTCCCCTTTTTGCTGAGGAAGACTGGCCCTGGGCTAACATCCGTGCCCATCTTCCTCTACTTTATATGGGACGCCGCCACGGCATGGCTGACAGGCAGTGCGTCTGCGGGCGCCCGGGATCCGAACTCGCAAACCCCGGGCTGCCAAGCGCGGACTAAACCGCTGCGCCACCGGGCGGCCCCTGGACCAGGTGTTTTTGTTTGGCTCTGTGAGGCAGGGCCCTGGATTCTGGAGATACCTTGTCACCAAGGTCAGAGGCAACAAGGATGGAGATATATTTTGTCTGTTCTTATGGGGTTCTAGAGCATGTTTGTGGATTTTACCTGTTAGTCTTCGTCCCTACTTCAGTTGAGGTGACAGCACTTTTATGGACACTTCTTAACCACATTACATAATTATATACGTAAGGCCAATCTTCTGTAACAACAGCAGCAGCAGCAACCACAACAATAATATATGTATCCCCTACTTTTTCTGCATCTCTAGTTGACTGATATAGGCAGGAGGATGACTAAACCTTATTAAGCCTCATCATACCATCTGTTTCTAGAGTCCGGTAGTTTTCTCTGTGCTGGCATACTGTAGATAAGAACCTTTTGAATTCTATCTTTTGCTATTTCCTTGTTGTTCAGTTCAACATTTCCAAATAAAGCATAAATAAATACTATTATTGATTGTCAGTGTCTTAGTCAGTTCAGGCTGCTGTAACAGAATACCATAGACTCGATGGCTGAAAAACAATAGAAATTTATTTCTCACAGTTCTGGAGGGTGGAACTGTGAGATCAGTGTGCCAGCATGATCAGATTCGGTGAGAGTCTTATCCCAGGTTACAGACTGTTCACTTCTCATCATATCCTCCCATGGCAGAAAGGGCACAAGACAGCTCTCTGGGGTCTCTTTTATAAGGGCATTAATCCCATTCATAAGGGCTCTACCCTTATGGCCTAATCATGTCCCAAAGACCCCACCTCCTAATACTACCACATTGGGAGTTAGGATTTCAACTTGAAAGTTGAGGTCACACAAACATTTAGTCCATTGCAGTAAGTGAATTTTTTTAGACTTTACGTTTTTAGAACAGTTTTAGGTTCACAGCAAAATTGAGAGGGTACAGAGATTTCCCATGTATCCTCTGCCCCACACACACATAGCCTTCACCATTATCAACATCCGACACCGGAGTGGTACGTTTGTTACAATTGATGAACCTACATTGACACATCATTATCACCCCAAATCCATAGTTTACATTAGGGTTCAACCTTGGTGTGGTACATCCTGTGACTTTGGACAAATGGAAAATGACATATATCCATCATTATAGTATCATACAGAGTATTTTCATTGCCCTAAAAATCCTCTTGCTCTGTCTACTTATCTCTTCTCAATCCCTCCAACCCCTGGCAATCACTTATGTTTTTGTTGTCTCCATAGTTTTGCCTTTTCCAGAATGTCGTATAGTTGGAATCATGCAGTATGTAGCCTTTTCACATTGGCTTCTTTCACTTAGCAATATGCATTGAAGGTTCCTCTATGTCTTTTTACAGCTTGATAGCTCATTTCATTTTAGTGCTGAATAATATTCCATTGTCTGGATGTACCAGTTTATTTACTCATTCACCTACTGAAGGACATCCTGGTTGCTTCCAAGTTTTGTCAATTATGAATAAAGCTGCTACACAATATCCATGTGTAGGTTTTTCTGTGGACATAAGTTTTCATCTCCTTTGGGTAAATGTCAAGGAGTGGAATTACTGGATCATATGGCAAGAGTATGTTTAGTTTTGTAAGAAATCAATCACCAAACTATCTTCCAAAGTGGCTGTACCATTTTGCATTCCCACCAGCAATGAATGACAGTTCCTGTTGTTCCACATCCTTGCCAACATTTGGTGTTGTCAGTGTTTTGGATTTTGGCCATTCTGATAGGAGTGTAATGGTATCTCGTTGTTTTTAAATTTGCATTTCCTCGATGATGTATGATGTGGTGCATCTTTTCATATACTTATTTGCTATCTGTATATCCTCTTTGGTGAGATGTCTGTTACCTTTGGCCCATTTATTTATTTTTAAATTGTTTTATTGAGATCAGATTGGCTTATAACACTGTGTAATTTCAAGTGTACATTATTATATATCAGTTTCTGTATAGACTGCATCATGGTCACCCCCAATAGTCTAGTTTTTATCTGTCACCATATATATGTGCTCCTTTACCCCTTTCACCCTCCCTCCACCTCTTTCCCCTCTGGTAACCACTAATCTGGTCTCTTTATCCATATATTCATTTATCTTCCACATATGAATGAAATCGTATGGTGTTTGTCTTTCTCTATCTGGCTTATTTCACTTAGCATAGTACCCTCAAGGTCCATCCATGTTGTTGCAAATGGATGATTTTGTCTTTTTTGTGGCTGAGTAGTATTCCATTGTATATATATACCCCATCTTTTTTATCCATTCATCCATTGATGGACACGGGTTGTTTCCACATCTTGGCTATTGTGAACAATGCTGCAAGGAACACACGGGTGCATAAATCTCTTTGTATTGTTGATTTCATGTTCTTTGGATAAATAGCCAGTAGTGGGAGAGCTGGATCATATGGTATTTCTATTTTTAATTTTTTGAGGAATCTCCATACTGTTTTCCGTAGTGACTGCACCAGTTTGCATTCCCATCAGCAGTGCATGAGGGTTCCTTTTTCTCCACATCCTCTCCAGCACTTGTTATCTCGTCTTGTTAATTATAGCCATTCTGATGGGGGTAAGGTGCTATCTCATTGTAGTGGGTTTTTGTTGTTTTTTTGGTGAGGAATATTGGCCCTGAGCTAACATTTGTGCCGATCTTCCTCTACTTTTTATATTGGACGCTGCCACAGCATGGCTTGATGAGCAGTGTGTAGGTCCACACCTGGGATCTGAACCCGTGAACCCCGGGCCACTGAAGCAGAGCATGCTAACTTAACCACTATGCCACCGGGCCGGCCCCTCATTGTAGTTTTTGATTTGCATTTTCCTAATAATTAGTGAAGTTGAACATCTTTCAATGTGCTTATTGGACATCTGTATATCTTCTTTGGATAAATGTCTGCTCATATCCTCTGCCCATTTTTTGATTGGTTTGTCTTTTTTGTTGTTGAATTGTATGCATTCTTTATATATTTTGGAAATTAACCCCTTGTCAGATATATGATTTGCAAATATTTTCTCCCAGTTGGTAGGTTGTCTTTTCATTTTGTTCATGGTTTCCTTTGCCTTGCAGAAGCTTTTCAATCTGATGTAGTCTCATTTGTTTATTTTTTCTTTTGTTTCCCTTGCCTGAGTAGACATGGTATTTGCAAAAAATACTGTTAAGACCAATGTCAAACAGTATACTGTCTTTGGCACATTTTTTAGTCAGGTTGTTTGTTTTCTTATTGCTGACTTTTAAGAGTTCTTTGTATATTTTGGAGAATAGTCCTTTATCACATACGTCTTTTGCAAATATTTTCTCCCAATCTGTGGATTGACTTCCCATTCTCTTGACATTGTCTTTCACAGGGCCGAAGTTTTTAATTTTAATGATGTCCAGTTTGTCATTTTTTTTTTTTTTTTGTGGGGAAGACCAGCCCTGAGCTAACATCTGTTGCCAATCCTCCCCTTTTTGCTGAGGAAGACTGGCCCTGGGCTAACATCCGTGCTCATCTTCCTCCACTTTATATGGGACGCCGCCACGGCATGGCTGACAGGCAGTGCGTCCGCGGGCGCCCGGGATCCGAACTTGCGAACCCTGGGCTGCCAAGCGTGAACTAAACCGCTGCGCCACCGGGCAGCCCCCAGTTTGTCAATTTTTATTTCGCAAGTTGTGCCTTTGGCGTTGTATCTAAAAATTCATTGCCATACCCAAGTCCTCTAGGTTTCTCCAATGTTATCTTCTAGGAGTTTTATAGTTTTGCATTTTGCATTTAGGTCTATGATCCATTTCGTGTTAATTTTTGTGAAGAGTGTAAGGTCTGTGTCTAAATTTCTTTTTTTGCATGTGGCTGTTCAATTGTCCCAGCACCATATGTTGAAGAGAATATCTTTGCTCCATTGTATTGGCTTTGCTCCTTTGTCAAAGATCAGTTGATTCCATTTAGGTGGGTCTATTTCTGGGCTGTCCATTCTGTTGCATTGATCTGTCTATTCTTTTGCCAATACCACACTGTTGTGAGTACTGAAGCTTCACAGTAAGTCTTAAAGTCAGGTAGTGTCAGTCCTCCAACTTTGTTCTTCTCCTTCAATCTTGTGTTGGCTACTCTGGATCTTTTTCTTCTCCATATAAACTTTAGAATCAGGTTATCAATATCGACAAGATAACTTGCTGGGATTTTGATTGGGATTGCACTGAATCTATAAATCAAGTTGGGAAGAACTGACATCTTAACAACCAAAAGCTAGAGTTTTTAACTCTCAGACTTGTCCACACTGAGTGTCCAGCAATTTGTCAATTACAGTTCAGGTTTTCCCACCCAGGCACTGGTTCTCGTGGTGGTTTCTGGCCATGAATCTCTGTTTCAGTAATCCATGACTCCCTGTTATTTGACTGTCCATCTCTCCAACATTGGAGGGCAGTGGTTTGCCCTGTGTGCTCCCCTCTCTTATGGATCCAAGAAGAGCTGTTGATTTTTCAGTCTGTTCAGCCTTTTACTTGTTGTTCGGATGAAGTGGCAACTTCCAAGTTCCTTACGTGTGGGACCAGAAACCAGTGATTTTTTTTAAAAACATCATTACATCTCATAATTTTGTATGCCAGGAATTTGAGCAGGGCTGAGATGGGCAGTCATTCTGCTCCATATGGCATCAAGTGGTGTCAGATGGCAGCTGGATTATTCTGGAGCATTTTGTTGTTGTTGTAAATTACACATAAAATTTACTATTTTAAAATGTACAATTCAATGGAATAAGGTACATTCACAATGTTGTGCAACCATCACAGAACTATCTGTTTCTAGAACTTTTTCACTATTCTAAAAGGAAACTCCATTAGCAGTCACTCTCCATTTCCCCCACTCCCCGGCCCCTAGCAAGCACTTATCGCTTTCTGTCTCTATGGATTTGCCAGTTCTTGATATTTCATATAAATGGAATCATACAATATGTGCCCCCCCTTTTTTTTGGCTTCTTTCACTTAGCATAATGCTTTCAATGTTCATCTATGTTGTAGCATGTATCAGTACTGCATCCCTAACAATGTATGAGGGTTCCAATTTCTCTACATCCTCAACATTTGTTATTTTCTTTTTGATTGTGACCACCCTAGTAGGCGTGAAGTGCTATCTTATTGTGGTTTTGATTTTGCATGTTTCTAATGACTCATGATGTTGAGCACCTTTTCATGTACTTGTTGGCCATTTGTATATGTCCTTTAGAGATATGTCTTTTCAAATTCTTTGCCCCTTTTTCCTTAGATTGTCTTTTTTCTTGTTGAGTTGAAAGAATTGTTTTTATATTATTGATACTAGATGTTTACCAGATGTATGCTTTGCAAATATTTTCTCCCATCCTGTGGGTTGTCTTTTCACTCTCTTGATAGAGTCCTTTGATGCACAAAAGCTTTTAATTTTGATGAAGTCAAATTATCTATATTTTTCTTTTGTTGCTTGTGCTTTTGGTGTCATATTTAAGAAACTATTGACAAATCCAAGGTCATGAAGGTTTACTCTAAAGTTTCCTTCTAAGAGTTTAATGGTTTTAGCTCTTATATTTAGGTATTGATTCATTTTTTGTTAATTTTTGTATATGGTATGAAGTGAGGGTCCAACTACTGTCATTGCTTTCTAGTTTGACTCCATTATGGCAAAGAAGATACTTTGTATGATTTCAATCTTTTAAAATTTATTAAGACTTGTTTTGCGGCTTACTACATGGTCAATCCTGGAGAATACTCCATGAGCACTTGAGAAGAACATGTACTCTGCTGTTGTTGGGTGGGGTGTTCTATAGGTGTCTACTAGACCTAAATGGTTTATGGTGCTGTTCAAGTCCTCTGCTTCCTTACTGATCGTCTGACTATTTGTTCTATCCATTATTGTGCTTGAGCCTAAAGATTAGCCAGAGGTGAAATCTTATGGCGTTCTCAGGTCTTTTCTGACTCTGAGTCCTGCCCCGGGCAAGCACATGTTTTTCTAGATACCCAGGCATACTTGGGAGCATTTTAAAGTCCTTATTCTCTACAGTGTCTCACTCCCCAGTTTTTCCTTCCAGGATGTTGGCATGTCTATTGTTCGCCATAGGCAGCAGCAGCTTCTTCACTTGCCTTTCAACGTTTTTGAGGAACATCCTCCACACAGCCATTTCTCCACCTTAAGAGAGTTTGGAGTTAGGCAAAACAAAAGCAAGCAATCCCCTTGTGTCAGTCCTTCAGGGAGCCCCCCCGGACAGGTTCAAATGGACAAACACAATTCCTTGGGAATAAGGTCCACTCTCCTTCCTGCAGAACCAGGAACCCACACCTGGATGCAGGCTCCCATCTTTAAGACCATGGCTATGCCAGAGAGGGGGATGGGCAAGAATAAGTTAAAATGCCACAAAACATTCCTATCATGTTTCAATGGCTTGTCTCCTGATTCAGCATTTGCTTGGTTGCTGTAAACCTTTGACTATCTTCCAAAGTTCTCGTAGATTTGATTCTGACCGTCTTCTCCAGTGTTTTCAGTGTTTCTGGAGAGGGATTGACCCCCCAGAGTACCCTACTCTGCCATTTTCACCAACATCACTCAGTTCTGTGAGTGATGTTTTGAAATTTAAACCCTTCTGTTAACATCTTAACTTGTGTGCACTTTTTTTTCTGAAAGGAATAACAAATCACAAGAAAGACAAAACTAGAAATTTCTCTAGTATTAACGAAGTTGTGAAAATCAATAAAATGATTTATTTTATATATGCAAAGTCAAAATCTCTTTGTACACTTAAATTTTTGCAAATTAATACAAACATAACAATACTGCTCCATATAAACCTTTGTATAAACATTAAAGGAAATATATACATAATTTTTTCTTTTAGTGCTTCCAAAGCACAGAACATACAAGTCCACCTGAAGCCTTTGTGTCGTCACATGCAAGAACAAATGTCAGGGGTTGGGGCAGCCTCAGGTGCACTTGGTAATGTCTCTAGACAAAATAGAAGAGAGTTGGAGGTAGATTGCTTGGTGACTCTCCCTGCCCCCTCTCACAGAGAAATAAGTTACCCGAATAGCAGCTTTCTTACTCTTTGATTCAAACTGTCCTGAAAATTGCATGGTTTAAAAGGCACAACTAGGAACTGATTAAAACTTTGTTCAGCACACACAATATTACTAGCTGGATTCTGAACACCTATTCTTTCTAAAGGACGTAGTAAGAATAGCAAGTAGAGCTCCACTTGCAGGTGGCCCCTAGTCACTCGGGAAATGCTCGGAATGGCAAAGTTCAAATGAGTGAACCCTTATCACCTGTGGTAGGGGCGGCAGTGTTTACCGAATTTAACCTGCTGAATTTATAACATCACCTTCCTCAATGAAGAAAAGAAACAAATTAATACTTTCGAAGAAAACTCTTAGGGCAAAAGTCAGCTTTTACTGTCAGAGAATCATAAAATAAAAAAGCTCCACTGCTTTTTCTTAGCCCCTGGAAAACAACTCCCTTGACTTAAACATTCTAGGAAGCTTCAGCAATACCCCGTTCCATCCTACAGCACAGACAACTTGTCCTTTTGTCTCCTTGGTCTTTGCGTTAATACGAGGATCTGCTGTTGATGTGATTGACATTGTTGAGAAAGTGGTGGGAATCTATTTTTTCTAGTACCTTCTCAAGGTACTGAATTAAGACTCGTCTTTTAAACCTAAAAATAAAGAGAAATTTTATTAACCGAGACACTTAAAGCACTTATGTGCAAGGCAGTGTGCAGGGTACAAAGTGGAATTGACAATCTCCATGGGAATAGAAAATGTATCCTCATGTAAAGATGGAGTTTAGCACATACTACCAGTGCCAACTGGGGGCCAAGCCCACCTCAGACTGTGATGAGCCTAGAATACTCCATAGACTTGGATGAATGAGTTGGACTCAGATAATATCAATCTAAATGTCTCTGGAGACAGCCTTAACTCTGAGTGAGGGCCAGGGTTTGAGAAGAGCAAGGCAGAGTCTATTCCTCCCCATGTCCTGCACTGGGTACAACTGCTTAAAAAAAAAATAAAGAGCTCCTCTTTACACTCACCTTGCAGCTTCCTTGATGGTAAATTCAACAAACTGTTTCTTGACTGCAAGAGGTCCTTGTACTTCTTCAAGCAAAATGAAAATTCTCTCATACTCTGAAGATATTTTTAAAAAAACTTCAGTATTTTAAAAAATATGAATGGGAGGTAAAATTCAATCTTTACACATCCTCAGTAATCATTCTCCATGGGCAGAAAGTTAGATACAGTTTGTAATTTAAACACTTAAATCAAACACTTGTAAACACTAATCAAACATGGTAGGCTCAATAACAGCCCCCAAAATTGTCCATGCCCTAATCCTCGGAGCCCGTGAATATGTTACCTCATATGGAAAAAGGGACTTTACTTTGCAGATGTAATTAAGTTATAGACCTTGAGATGGGGAGATTATCCAGTTTATGCCTGTAGGCCCAATGTAATCACAAATATCCTTATAGAAGGAAGGCAGTAGAGCTAGTCAGAGAGACAAGATGTAAGGATGAGAGCAGAGATTAGGGAGGAGTGAAGGTGCTAACATTTTAGGCCTGAAGATAGAGGAAAGACCCATGAGCTAAGGAACGCAGGCAGCTTGTAGAAGCCAGAAAAGTCAAAGAAATAATTCTCCCTAGAGCCTCTAGAAGGAATGCCGGACTGCCAACACCTTCATTTTAGCCCAGTGAAAAGAATTTCAGAATTCTGACTTCCACAACTGTAAGACAATAGAGTTTTGAGCCACAAAGTTTGTGGTAACTTGTTACAGCAGCAAAAGGAAACTATTACAACAAGTAAGGGGAAAAAAGAGAAAAAGGTGTACTGGGTCTTTTTAGTTAAAGCAAGAGGAATTGCTTTAAATTATGTGAAAACCCATACTTCCCAAGAATGCACCTGAAGAGATAGCTTGAATCTATTCTGAATCATAGAATGAAAGGGACCTCCCATTACATTATTGATAGATGTTCTTTCATTACTTACTTCGCCCAAATTTGCGAACTTCCTTCATTAACTGATGTTTTATATCAGCATTGATTCCTTGCGCCATAGCAGGAGTTATTTGCAATGTATTTGGCATAGCTCTCAAAGTAGATGTTACTGAGACTTTTCGATCATCTACAGAGACACTACAGTTTTTGCTTCCTCCCACCAGTGCATTACTACCAGGTTTGTGAATCAGGCCATCTTTCCTGAGACTAATGAAGTCACCAGAGAGAGAATCCAATTGGTTGGGTGGAATCCCATCTCCCGCCATATTCATCAGCTCTGGTGCAGCAGATTTTGACAAGAAGCCATCAGGTGGGGTTTGACCATTTTCCATCTTCTCCTCGTGGACATCGTGAATGACAGTAACATCTGGAAATCAAATTTAGAAGTTGAGCTGTGAGGTTAAGTGCGTTGTATCAACCCCACAGGCAGATCTTGGCGCTGCTCAGTTTTGAGGAAATTATTTGTTTCATAAAACAAGAGGACATACCAGATGGAGACTGAGACCCCTCAAATTGAGCTCAGGAACGTAATACAACAAAACCATTTTTTTCTCTTATGGCACTATGAATACACATGGAAACTAAGTAAGACAGTACAGCTAATAAGCATTCTCAGACCCTGGCACTCCTGGTTTGGTGGCAGCTTGTGCTTTACAAACTGAAAAGCAGCAAGTCTCACTTGACATCATGATTTCCATAATTTACCCATAAAATACCATGCTTTACTGAGCTTGACACGAGACTACATAGCTCCCCCTCAACCTCCCCGCTCTCTACCTCAAAACTTCTAAGAAAACAGGGGTGGCCATTAGATCTGAAAGCTCTATATGCACTCCATCACCAAAAATCCTTGTCTGTCTATGATGCTAATTATTCTCTTCTGTGTCAAAGAAGTGGCTTTCTTTTTACTCCAAGTCTGACATCCCTACTTCATTTACTCATCTCTGTGCCAGGCACTGTGCCAGGAGCTGGGGGATGGGCAACAAGACAGAAACAATCCCTACCCTATGGAACTCACATTCTCATGGGGATGTCAGACAGTAAGTGCACAAGGAGCAAACAAAATAATTACATTTTGAATTAGTGTTAGGGAAGAAGCAAGCAGGGATGTGACAGAGGGCAGGAGAGGGAGCCTCAGTGGACCACATGGTCCAGCAGGGCCTTCTGCAGAGATGTCCTTTGGGCAGAGCCTGGGGGAGGAGAAAGAGTTGGCCTGTGCACACGCAGAGGAAGAGTGCCAAGCTGCAGTAAGGGCAAGTGTAGGGCCCGTGGGAGGGCATGAGCCGGGACCATAGAGCAAAGGACAGAGGCAGAGAGAGCAAGGAGAAGACCCAAAGGACACGAGTTAGGAGAGGATGGCAGGGCCAGGTCATGCAGAGCTTATAGACCATAGTTGGGAGTCCAGATTCTGTTCTGAGTACATAGGAAAGTTGATGATAGGTTTTCAAGATGGATATGGCATGATCTGATTTCCATGTTGACATGATTATTCTGGCTGCAGGGCAGAAAATGGGTTAGATGAGGAGACGATGGGAAGCAAGGAAATCAGATAAGAAGCTATTTCAGTAGTGTGGTGACAGATGACGGCAGCACCGACTAGAGGAATGGAGAGAAACGGTGGGGTGCAGGATTTACATTGTCCGTCAAGTTGCCTGGACTTGCTAATGGATGCAAGTGAGAGAATAAAAGAGAAATCATGGTGACTCTAAGGTTTTCACCTGAACCACTGGGTAAATAATAGTGCCGGGGCATGCAAGTGCCAGAGCACAACTGCTCATGAGAGTGGACTGCGTCCAACTCTTCCTGATCTGGTTCAGTGACCTTACGTTGATAGCTTGACATCGATAATGTTGGTATTATTTACACTGTGGAAATCTGCAAACACTACAATCCAGGGCTTCTCCACCCTCCCAACCCCCACACCCGTGGACACTCGGCTGTTACAGCATTACCAACGCCGCACTGGATGGTGTCATTAACTGCACTGGGGAAGGCTGCAAGTTGAGCTGTTTTGGAGAGAGGGAAGGTCAGGAGTTCAGCTGAAACATATGAAACCTACTGAGTTTTATACGTCTGTTAGACACCTAAGTAGAGATACCATGTCCACAGTTAAATTTGAGTCTGGAGTTGGGAGCAAGTTGTAGTCTAGAGGTATAAATATCCAAGTTGTTGACATGTAAATCTTATTTAAAGCCCCAAGCCTGCACGGGATCACCTAGGGAGAGAGTGCAGTGACGAGGAGCGGGTCCAGGATCGAGTCTTGGGTCCCTGCACTATTCAGAGGTGGGAAGGAAGGGGAGAAACCAGGAAAAGAAAATGCAAGGGGTCTCCTTTCTATTACAGGGAAAAGAAAACCAGGAATTTGTGGTGTCTGGGAACCCAAGAAAGTTTCCATGAAGGAGGGATGAACGACTGTGTCAAATAATGCTAAGAAGGAATGGCAACATGCGGCAGACACTGGGGACCTTGATGGGAGATGTTTCAGTGGAGCAGAGGAGGCGTGGCCAGACCGCACTGGGCTAGAGCATGAAGAGGAGATGAGGACACAGAGAGCGAGTGCAGACCCATCTTCTTATTGATCCCATTTGCTCCCGCTGCCTCAGGAACCTGCTTTATCATTCTGACTTGTGCAAGAACTCCAAATGGCTGCATCTCATTAGGCCTTGCCCTGGCACAGCAACCATGCTCACACCTCCATTTCTCCATCTTGTGTTAATGACTATGTAAGTATGGATCTTTTCCCCCCTCACATAGACTGAGATCCTTGAAACAGGGTCTCTGCTCCCCACAGGGCCCTTTGTACCTACCACATCGATGGTTTAATAATTGTTTACTTAACAGGAAGTGAATACAAAATAAATGAATACAAAGGAAAATAAAATTGTTTAGTGTCTTAGTCCTCTAGGAGCCATAAGGAAATCACAACCACTACTCTATACCTGTGTGTACAAGGGTGGGTTTTATGAGGTTTGGATAAGATGGGAACCACAAGGCTGAGGGTGGTCCCTTTCCGCCCACATGGTTAGTTACAGTAGGTGGTGTTTGTGGTTTCCTCAACAGCAGGGACATACTCCGCCTTCTCTTAGATGACAGAGGACTGTTGGGTTCTCCAGGACGTTTCACTTTGTTTTGTGGCCCTGCTACAAACTCATCTGCTTCATCAATCATCATTCCCTAAAAAACATCAATGAACACATTCCATTAAAGACAACACTGCAGGCAGTCTTCATAAGCAGATACAGTCACGTATTACATCACCAATACAGGTCTTAATCATGGGCCAAAGATTTACCATGCCTCACACAGACTCTGTTGAGAAAATGCTATTCAATTTTAATCCAGTCTAAGTGGAACAAGGAGGAAACTAAAATATAAGGTGCTGTCCAAGGTCAAACGTACAATCGTGATTAACCAGAAAGCTTGGGAAATAAGCAATTCTCATCAACCAAAATGGGAATAAACCCACAGTTACCTTTCTGAAGAAGTACAAATGATTTTGAATCAACCCTTGGGAAGGGAAACAATTCATTTTTGTGTGCTTTTGCACTTTAAACTCATTAAGAAATACTGATTATCACTGTACAGAATGCTGCATGTAGATGGTGAAGGGCAGGTAGACGGAAAATGTAATTCCCCCAATGGCAACCTCACAGAGAGTCGAATATGTCCACCTTGGTGCTGGACAGAACGGAAGGGGCTTTTCACTCTTGGGGGTAGATAAAAGATGAGAGCCAACAGTATAGATGAGAGCCAACAGTATAGAAGGTTAGCTAAAAGTTGCTCTCATCCAAGGATAACCCAAGAATATGTGTTCCCATTATTTGAATAAAATCATGATAAATGACTTTTCCAAGGCATTTTCCAAAGCAAAATAGTACAGAAGGGGGAAAACATATTCACTGAGCATTTACTACGTGTCAGGTAATGTTCTAAACGGCATACATGTGCTAACTCAATACTCCACAGAGCTCTGTTAGTTAGGTGTAATAATTATCCCCTGTGTTACAAGTGAGGAAGCCAAGACACAGAAAGATTAAGAAAAACTCCAACTAATCGAGGATTGGGGTGAGGTGGAATACCTTTCACAGTCTAATTTTGTTGTGGAAAAGATTATTGCATGGTCTACACCTTAATACCAATGGTCTCCTCCATGAGTGCAGATATAATCCCCATTTGTCTCCATGCTTCAATGGTCAAGTCAGTATATCTTTCACATACACACACACACACACACACAGATACATCTCACATTTAGATCCCTAGTAGGACAAGCCAAAGAAAGCAACATCATCTAGCACTTCATATTTCAAGAGGAGCGCTTCATCACTGTCTAGATAGAGCACTAGAGATCTGAATAGTGGAAACAGAGGAAATGAATGGTGATCTCAATATTAAAGGAATTAATGTGTGGAGGTGGAAATGAATAAAGACTCTGGAACTGGAAAGATGTGGGTTCAAATCCTGACTCTCATCAGCCATGTCACTCAGGGTAAGTCATTTGACCACTGTCAGCCTTGATTTCTTCTTACTAAAGGGCAGATAGTAATACTCATCTGAAGAATGGTTGTGAGCATTAAATGTGATCATTTAAAACACCAGCTTCTACTAGGACTCAATAAATGTCAGCTATTATTTTCTTCAACCAACACACTCTTGCATCAGGAGGCTCCCACTTTCCATTCACAAAGAGCCCTGGAGTCACATTTTATCTTCTAAACAAACAGAAGGAGCACCTCTGATTTATATTCACCTTGCCAAGATGAAAGGAATTATAGCATGAATATCACAATTTAGGCAGACATAGAAATAGGTATCCTACCTTCTTATCTTGTTTAAACGGATTGCCAAAAGTATGAAGTCTTTTTGGTTGATCTGGATCAATCTCTCGAAGTGGAGAAGCCAATGTCTTTAGATATTCCTGATAGTTACCCATTTGTGCAACTGGAACACTATGAAGTGAATCTGCAAAATCACCAGAAAAGAAACAGATGCTATACAGCTGAAGTGTATGGTCCTTTTGGGAGGACATGATCACAGTCTGGTTTAGTAGTGTGTATCTTGGCATTCAATAGTCTAAAATCTCGACTCCGGCATTCTAGGATCTAAAATCATCTCTCTTCATCCCACTCATTACTCAGTCTACCACCACTACTGCTTACAAGCTCAAATCACTAGGCCAGGAACAACTCCCTTACCCTTCAAACGAGGTTTGAGAATGGGCTGACATCCCTTATACCACCATCCCAACTCAGAACACCATATTTGTTCTGTGTTTCGAAGAGCCTAGGCTCCATGGTTTTCTCTTATCACCCAGAGAACCTTGGTTAGTGGGCCTTGCCCTCTTGGAGAATTTGATTAAATCTACAGGATCTCTTCCTAGAAAAGTCCCTCCTTCCCCACAAAACTTGGTGTATAACTCCAGGAGGTTGGTCAGGCTGAAATTTGCTCATTTTAATGAACAAATGACCCTGTTTAAAATGGACAAAATGCAGTAAAGGGGAATTGTACACCATCACCAATTATCCTGGACACCATCAGTTTCATTCTTTTCATGTAATTGAGGAATTCTGGATTGAATTCATCACAGTAGGCCGGGTGGGATAGTGTTGAGGTATGCAATTTCCAAAATCTGACAGACCTGGGTTCTGCAACTTTCCAACTCGCCAAGCCTGGGCAAACTACCAAAATGCTCACTCTCAGTTCCCATGTCCATAAAATGGGCATAAAAACAGTATCTCTCTCATGGGGCTATTTTGAGGCTTACAAGAGCTAAAGCACACTGATTAATATATGCACTGAGTAATGCATATTTCTCCTTAAACCTGAGAACAATGAGCTTGTGCCTGGGTAGATGTAGGGATTCAGTGAAAATAGGCATTCTAAAAATTAAAGTATTGCAAAATAACCTACTCGTTATGTAATAAACACATTCATGTAACTCAGGCTTGACATTTTCCTAATCAATAAAAAGTACTTTGCTCATTTACCTTCATCCTGTCCGACAATAAACTTGTGTGTTTTCAGCAGATTGGATCTCATTCTGGTTAATTGGTCTAAAAGACCCCTACGTGGAATATCATAGGCATTTCTGTATGTCTGAGGTTTCAAATCCTATTTGAGATGAAACAAATAATTTCAGTTACTCCTGAGGCTTTTAATATAGAAACACAATTCCTAACCCTCCTAAAATGTTGGTGAAGAGAGGGATACTCAATACAGCTAACTACAGTAGAATTTTCCCAGTGGAAAATTTTCACTTGCTGGCCTTGTTCTGAATTCTAATACACCCACAGAGCAGGAAAGCCACTGGGAATATCCTTTCCGAAGCATGTCATTTAAAACATCAAATCCTGAGATTTACGCCTGTGGCAGCCTTGCAGGCCCACTGCTTGTGATCTAGATGTATTCCTCTGGAAGCCGTGGAGGTGAGCTGCTGGGATCTCCCTCCAAAAAGTGACAGCTGATCCTGAAAGGAGTGCAGTTAGCTGAGCACCTCCAGCTGCAGTGCCCTAGGGATCTCCTGCAGCAGATGAGCCGAGGCCATGCTCTTCCCAGGTTGACCCTCGCCGGTGACTGAGAAAGGTGGGGGGGTGTTAGGGCCTGCCACTTCTACCCAACATGGACCTCCTCTTTGGGAAATCTTGGTGCCAGAGGTCCCTGTTGTGCTGGCCAAGACATTCTCCCAGCTGCACTGCTGCCTGAAGCTCTTCATATCCAGTCCTCCTTCCTTCCCGCTCCTCCCATGGTGCTAGATCAGCATTGTGGCCTGAAGGCTCTCCCTACTTACTGCTGTTCCTTCTCGCTTTTCTCTTTCACAGACATTACCCCCTCCCCCCAAACATATCTTGTACATTTAATCCCATACTGGCGTCTGCTGGCAGGACAATTCCTAAACTGGTCCATTAATAACGACGAAGTCCAAAACAGGATGGTAAGGATCTCAAAACTAAAGTAATATGAAAGACATAAATGTATTTGACAAGTTCAAACAAACGCAAACTATTTATATCACAATTTACCTTGTTTAAGAGCCCTACTTGGAAGCCAGCAAATTCTTTGGTATTCAATTCTGTCAGTCTCGGTGCAGTTTCCCCTATGATTTCTTTCAATAGTTTCCTAAAATTTTTACTGTGAGTCAAGGACACGCCACCTCCAGAATGATTTTTCACTTTGATTCCAATTTCCTGGGGAGGTTTCTTCCCCACTGAGGCTAGCATTCGTTCTGACTCTAGTTTGGTCTAAAATGAAAGTACATAGTGTGTTATGAAGAGATCTACATCATCACTGTTGTTTTTACTACTTAAGAAAGACAATACTTTAAGAACCCCACAGAACAATTTTCAATTGCAAATCACAGAAAAACGGATAATTAAACATTTTCCTGTGCTTCTCTGCACTACCACAGCAAACATGGAGGGGGGGGGGCTAGAAAGATAAATAACAATACATTTTTTTCTCTTGTCTGGTGTCAAAATTATGATTGAATCATGGAGAGAATGGAAACCATGGATAAGAATTATATTCGTAGACATTTAAACTCCATTTGTTACTGTGAAATCTAGTCTAAGTCAACATATTCATTTCAGACCCAGACATAAAGGTTTAAGACTCTGTATTTATAAATGTAAACTAGTGCTAAAATTCAGATTACATAGATTGGCATTATATGTGAAAACAATTAAACTGTTTATTTTTAATATTGGACCATCCAAAAAAAAGTAATGTTTAATTTAACAAATATTACCAAGTAAATAATTTGTAATATGTGCTCAGTAAGTTTCTAACAACAAAAAAATCCTCTCAAAAGACACTATTATACCATATTGATAAATATTGCTTGAGAGTGTATTGTAGCAATATATTGGGCATATTTTGTGATTTACATACACTCTGAGAGGGTTCAAGGAACACTGATGACATAGAGTTATTAAATTAGTAATTAGACCTATTATAAATTAGTAATAATCTTTTCTTTTTCTCTAAAAGATGGAATTCCACCAATGTCCAGTAAGCCCAAAATAATTTTGAATTTCTTGTGGTTTAATCAGAGATATTCATTAATTTTCCCTATTTATTGGAATTAAGTATGTTCATTATCTTTAAAAAAAATTAAGCCATGAAATAAGGGATAAGAGCAAATGAAGGGTCTGTTTCCATAAATGGTCCTGAAAGCCCATTTATAAAACTATACAAGCAACGTGTCCCAGAAGGTCCCAGAACCTGCATGAGTTTCAATTCTGTTCACTATTCTTCCTTGTGGCCATACCCTGCCGACACAGCCTTAAAGGCCTAAGGTAAACATCAAATAAAAAATATAAATCAATAGATCAATCAATAAATAACCAAAACAAAACATTAACAACAACAAAAATCTATTAGCAGAGAGGAAAAGGGGTTAAAGGGACACTCGGTAGATCAGAAATCTGGGTTTGCCTTTACTTTCTTTTGTATTTCTGAGCCCACTGAACTGGTAGGAACTGGTAAACTCCAGATTGTACTTAAGTTTTTGCCAGTTCCTAGGAAGGTGTGTCAGCATCCCGAATTATGGAGTCATTTTGGTTCTTTAGTGAAATCTGACACTTTTTTGCTTATTACTCTCTGTTTTCTAAAGGCCCAACTTCTAAACATATCCAACTTGAAGAATTATAATCACTGCAAATGCTCCTACTGTTCCCTGCCCGGGAACACATTTGTGCATGAGAAGAAAATAAAGCTGCTGCATTAATTTGTCATATACCGTAACACATTTGTATGGCAGTAAAACTCTAACTCAGTAGTTCTCAAACATTTCCATCCTGTAAGAATGGGCTAGGTAGAGGTGAGAAGTATGATAAGTAGGGGTGAGTGGAGGATGAGGTACTAATAGAGAGGGGCAGGCAAGGGACAAGGTGAATAATGGTGAATGAGGTGGGGGTATAAAGGAATAGATGGAGGCAAGAAGAGAGGAGGTCGAACTCCACTCTTCAGGTCCCCTTGGGGCCTATCACCCTCCAGTTTGAAGAACACTGGTCTCATCTCCCCCTCTCCAAGAAAAAGCATATGGATATGCATTGCCTAAAAACTAATTTCAGGCAAGTCATTTCATCACACCATGCCTCAGTGTGCTTACCTAAAAAGGGGGGCATGCACTAGCCCAATGTGATTTGAGGAGAAACTAGGTTGAAGATAGACAAAATGTGACCCATGAGATAATTCTATTAAGCCTCTGCCCCTCTTAGGCCACAAAATATCAACCAGCTTGTGGGTAGGACAAACTGGCAAGCGAAAGGAGAAATGGCACAGCATCAAATGATACTGACAGACCCTTGACTGCAGTTTAATGGTGAAGCTAGAAGCCATAGAGAATCACATTATTACTAATCCATAAAGTGTAGAAATATATACACATTTAATTTGAAAAATTACAATTACACTAAAGAATAAGGAAATGCACTTCTGAGGGCAAAGGATTTTTGTTTGTTTGTTTTTACCAATACTACCTGTTGGCTGAGTTTTTTAAGGTAAGAGATAACACTGTAACTAAGTCCACAATCTAAATTATCTGATATCAGATTTGGAGCTCCCATCATCCTTAGTGCTTTCTTTAATGGCTATAAGGAAACAAAATACACAACAGTAAGAATAGAATAAATCTTAAAATACTCAAAGTTCAGTTATAAGGGGCAAAGGGACATGATTCATTTCTTAGAAGTCAAGGTGCTGCACATAAAACCAAACATGGAACATTAAAAAGTGGCAATGAAAATAGCAGAGAGGTAAGGAGCAGAGAGTAAAACAATCAGAAGAGAGTGGTATAAGAAGAGCAAGGAACAGCAAATTCAAACAGGTAAATTGCTTTCAGTCTTAGTACCCAAGTCAGAAAATCAGTTCACATTGCATTTTATTGCGCACCCCATTCCTGCCATGGTAAATACTAACACACCCCAATTTCTCCTCCCAGTGATACCAATGGTACCATTTAAGATTCTGCCTTTTCACCTCTAGAAACTTGGCTTTAAGTTGACCACATCCACCTCTGAAATGATTTTGATCATTTTGATTTAGATTATATGACCAGTTCAGAATCATCATGAATATTTTTCTCAAATTGTAAAAACCCAAATGAGGCCAAGTGATTTTTTACTCTTTTTGGATCTCCCCCACCAGTGCCCCTACTTCATGCTGTGTCTCGGACACATTGAACAGGCAACAAGTAAACATAATGTCCTCAGAATTCTTTTTTTCAGAGGGATACCCCATATTGAGAATTTCTAGAGTTAAAAAGGGAAGTTGATATAATGCATGAATCCAGACTTATTTTTCTTAAATTCCAAAATTACATACTCATAATGTTAGTTTTAATAAGAGAAACCTAGATGTGTTTTATAAAAATAACCATGGCAGTTAAAATAAATAAAATAAACAGTTCTCTTTTGTGCCACCATGACATCTCCAAGTTTTTACATATAAATTGAGAAGACAATGGCGACACAAATATATTTATAAATAAAAAGAACGATCTCATTTCAGGGATAAAGTTTTTGGTTCATTGACATTTCTTGTGATAATAATCATCACTGATACAGTAAATACATATATACACATAAATACATACTAATAAGTAGTATGGAGGCAGAGTTTTTAAGTAGCTGTCAAAAGCCTGTCGCCACTTCAGATTTGGCTTAAGCTTGTGAACTTTAAACAAGTCATCTGTAAGAGAAAACCAAACAAAATATTACATAATTCCAGTCCTAAATGCCAAGATCTAAATCAAGCATCCCACATCTATTACACCATTTCCTAGAAATCTCAAGTTTTTTTTTGTTTTTTTTTGTGAAGAAGACCAGCCCTGAGCTAACATCCGTTGCTAATCCTCCTCTTTTTGCTGAGGAAGACTGGCCCTGGGCTAACATCCGTGCCCATCTTCCTCTACTTTATATGGGACGCCGCCACAGCATGGCTGACAAGCAGTGTGTCGGCAGGTGCCCGGTATCCAAACCCACGAACGCCGGGCTGCCAAGCGCGAACTAAACCGCTGAGCCACAGGGCCGGCCCAGAAATCTCAAGTTGTAATTACATTAGATGAACCTTTCATTGCAGTTTGATTATCTGTTTTGGTACTCTTTATCAAAATTATATATAGCATTTTTCTAGAAAATAAAATAAATTCTCAAGTTATATATTCCCCTTCTGACTGTGAAACTACATAAAATATAATATTAAAACACTGGCTCTGGTCCACGTGACATATTTTTCTGATCTGTTACATATTGGTAACTCTACTATAGTAATTTTCATCTGAGGGGAAATCCATGGTGACTGGTTGATGGAATATTTCTTTTATTTAAATAGAGGGTGTTAAAACAACAACAACAAATGAACTCATAGATACAGAGAACAGATTGGTGGTTGCCAGAGCCAGAGGGGTGGGAGGGTGGGCGAAATGGGTGAAGGTGGTCAAATGGTACAAACTTCCGGTTATGAAATAAATAAGTCCTGGGGTGGAATGTACAGCATGGTGACTATAGTTAATAACACTGTATTGCATATTTGAAAGTTGCTAAGAGAGTAGATCTTAAAAGTTCTCATCACAAGGAAAAAATTTGTAACTGTGTGGTGATGATGTTAACTAGACTTATTGTGGTGATCATTTTGCAATATATACAAATATTGAATCATAATGTTGTACACCTGAAACTAATATAATGTTATAGGTCAGTTACATCTCAATAATAAATAAATAAATAGAGGGTGTTATACTTTTTGCTGAAAGGTCACAGTAAGAGACTTTACAAAGTCTATGAGAACAAAGGCTAAGCTTCTAATGTCCAGGCAATGATGGCGAGCTCTAAATCATGTTTTGGATTCTCCTTAATCGGCCTATACTTTGTTTAGCCATATTTCCCCTATTCATTCCTTTGATTTCAATGGTCAGGCATTTTGAGCCAAACTTTGGATCTCTCAAATATTAGTTAACAATTGGGTGATGGCACTAGTAAAAGCAAGTAGAAATGTTAAGTTGAAATTTAAGACTCCGTGCAACTAATTATGTTTCTTGAATACCATGTGCATTAATACAACTAAAGATATTTTCCTTAAATAAGCAGATACTCCCATCTTTTCACACTTAAATTTAGTTATTTTAATAATCTAAATGCATTATATACACTACATGAAAATTTCCAAAACATCTCACTATTTCCTTCCGAGGGTAAGAAAAAATATTTTTTCTAATATAATAATTCAAAATTGATAACCCCAGACATCGACATGAACCTGCTATACTTACTATAAATACCAAAAATACTATAAATTCATTTGCTATCTTGTTTCTTCAAATGTTATTGGCTCTTATTAAAAGAAAATGCTTTACTTCCAGGGACAAAACTATCCCTATGCCATATGCATAATTTCTCCACAAGTAGGACTATTCTTTGAAATCTTGAATTACTGTAGTTAAGGAAAGCAACTACATATTTCTTCCTTTTACTGCTATAATAAATTATTCATTCCTGCTGAAACTAATTTAAATGAATTTACAAAGTCATAAAATGTAGGTCTTTTGTTCTTTTGGTACATGGGAGAAAGAACAAAGAGAAAAAGGATCTAAAGAGATTTCTGGCTCATTGTAGCATGCAAGTCCTTTAAAGACAATTCATACTTTGACAGAAAGGAACGACGAGCAAGCGTGGAAATATTCTGTTATACTGTGTCTTTATGTGGAGTCTGTTGAGAATCAGGCAGATTTTGGAAACTGACAAATTTAAATACCACAAGACTGGAGAGACTTTAGATATAAAAAGATTAGATAATGAGAGTCAATAATAGTCTTAATATTTCTAACAATGCCAACTGCAATGATTCCACCCAGGAGCCAATTTAGTCTAATTATTTCTTGTCAGATTTTTTTGTAACGGGGGTGGGAGGAAGAAAGAAAATCTTCCACAGTCGAGATTAAGAGTAGAGAGCTATTAGGGTGAGACTGCTTTAGTCACTATCTCTGTAGCTCAGAAAATTATTTCCAGGTTATTAGATTTCCATTCACATGGAGTCTCAAGGATGGTGCAGTAAAGATATCATAAATAATTAGTTAATCAACATCTGAAAGATGAGGAGATGAGAGTGCAGAAGATAGTAAAATGATACTGCAAACACTTCAAAAACTACCGATAATTTCTCTTCCAGTTCCTTTTCTCTCCATTTCCAGCTTCAAAGAGGAGGAAGATGTGGGTTTGAGTCCGAGCTCAGCCGCATACTGAGCTGAGTGAGCTGTGAGAAATCACTTCAGCTTTTTGTGCCTCCATTTCAGTCATGAAATGGGTTTAATGACAATTGCCTGACCACACAGGATTGTTCTCAGGAACTAGATTATGTACGTGAAAACACTGTACAAAATGAAAAAAATGGTGTAAGCTGTGAAGCACCGGATATATGGTGATCAACACACATTAAATTATCCTCTTTCTATTATTGTCTTTTCCTCCTCCTGATTGTAACTGGTCTTGATATGGAGCTGAATTTTATTTTTTATACAAGTCTCCAGTTCTTAATTTTAAAAGACCAGGTGAATTAAATGTGGTATATTTAAGAAAAGAAAAAAAAAGTTGCTACAAATGCCTTAATTTCTGTAGTTATTGGCCCTCAATGGAAAAAGTAATTTCCTAATTGAGAGAGAATCTTCTTGGCTACTGTGCTAATCTGGTTACCACCGGCCTGACGTGATTCTTAGGATAGTTTATTGATCCAATTAAGCCTCACTTATCTATCCCAGGCAGGTTTTAGTGCTTAAATAATTAAACCTTTGTTAACCACTTTTGATGGAAATCTTGAATTAATAAAGAGGAAACAGGGGTCGCCTTTATGGACAGTTATTGTAATATGCGGTAATATAGTGATGTTTCCGGACATTATGAAGTGTATGTGACTTAACTTACCTTTTTACTAAATGCCCTGTCCACTAAAACTGCAAAGTGTCCTATAGCTTTATATTATATCCTTAATATGGAATAGCAATGTCTTTAAGAGCTACTAAGATAACATAGATATTAATAATGACAATAGTAAAAATACCACTAACAGCATTATTGAGCACTTACTATTTGCCAGGTGAGTTCTATGCAATTTAACTGTATTAATTCATTTAATCCCAACTAAATCCCTTTGAGGTAGGTACTGTCATTATCCCCACTTTACAGATGAAATAACTGAGGCACAGAGAGGTTAAGTATCTTATCCAAAGTCACAAAGCTAGCAAACAGCAGAGCCAGGATTCATACCAGGGTAGCTATGCCCTATACTCTTAACCACTATGGAGGCTACACAACCCAGAAAGTGAAGTAACGGTGGAAATGTTGAGAGTGTCTATTTCAGAACCTTAATATGAAATCCAAGTTTGGGATTCAGAGGCACAAGGACCTCCAGCCTCAAAGGGTGTGAAAAACCCTATGCTCCTTTGAAGACAGGTTATAGAAAAGCATGGAAATGGATATTTGAAGCCAAGGGGCAGAATGGGAACTGAGTCAAGGATGGGATGGCCTTCAAATTGATGTGTGGAGTTAGGGAAGGAGGAAGTACCAAAGATTCCTCTGGGGTTTCTGGTTTGGGATGTTTGCAAAGGGATGGTGATGCTCTAGGCAGGGTTGGATTCTCTGTGTAGTAGGTTAAGGAGGACCAGGGACAAATGCCATACCTGTCTCTCTGGTGACCCAAGATATTTCAGAGAGAAGAGGAACTTGGCATTTGGAGATTAGAGTGAAACAGACTAAGGTGACCAGGAAGACAGTGCCAGGATTTGACCTTACATAGTACTGGGGAGTCCGGGAATGGGCAACACATGGCAACTTAGGCACAGAAGGTTTCAGGCAAAGGAAGAACTGAATGCTTCCTCTTAAACATTATGCCAGGCCCACATCTGACCTCTATTACTTGCAAGATCAGCAAAGGCCAGGTTGAGAGGGTGGGTCTTGCTATTGTTAAGTGCTATATATCTCAACTTCTAATGGGAGACCAGATACTCTAGAGTAAGGGGCATTTTCATGTAATCACTTAAAAGGCAGGCTGAGTTTAGAACAAAGGTGAGATCCTGGAATTCGGCTCATGATAGTTCTATAGAAATTTTCCACTGCCCTGCGGTAGTGAGGCCACCTCCACCCCTATGGTGTCAGTGGAGACCATGCGGGAAGGAGTAACAAAAAACTCCTACTTCTCCCAGCCAGGGAGGTATCATTTTAGTGAGGATCCAGAACTCTCACCCCTGCACAGCAATAACAAGGAGCCCCCTACCCTTCGGTGTCAACAGAGGCCAGGTGGGGAACCTGGACTTCTATCCACTCTGGCACTAATGAGGTGATACCTTGAAATCTCTGCCAGAGGAGTGGGGGAGGAAGCCAGCTAAAACAGAAGGTTTAAATAAGGTCCAGAGACTCAGAACATATTACTGAAAATGTACAGGTTTCAACTGAAAATCACTCATCATACCAAGAACCAGGAAGATCTCAAAACAAATTCAGAAACACAATCAAGAGATGCCAACACTGAAATGACAGAGATGTTTAAAATATCCAATAAAGATTTAAAAAGAGCCATCATAAAAAATGTTTCAACAAGCAATTATAAACAGGCTTGTAACAAATGAAAAAATAGAAAGCCTCAGCAGAGAAATAGCAAGTAAGAAGTAGAAGATACAAAGAAGAACCAAATGGGAATCTTAAAACTGAAAAATACAATGACCAAATTAAAGCTCAATGGATGGGCTCAAAAGCAGAATTGAGGGGGCAGAGGAAATAATCAGTGAACTGGAAATAGAACAATAGGAATCACCCAATCTGAATAACAGAAAATAGACCCCCCAAAAATGACGAGATACATAATTTGCAAACTTTTCCCCATTCCATAGGTTGCCTTTTCATTCTGTTGATTGTGTCCTTTGATGTACAAAAGTTTTTAAGTTTGATGTAGTCCCACGTGTTTATTTTTGCTTCCGTAGTCTGTGCTTTTGGTGTCATCTCTCTCTTATTATTTCTTACAACTGCATGTGACCACAATTGTCCCAAAATAAAAACTGTACTTAAAACATAGAAAAATAATACTAACAGTCCAAGTGAAGATTATCTAGTCTAAACCTTCTCATTATAATTGTGAAAACTGAGGTCATAAAAGTATATTTAAGAAAAAGTGGTACAATATTCTTTCTATCTTAGTGAACACCAGAAAAGACATTCTGGAAGTTATTATTTAGGAGAGCCCAGGAAGGATACAGACTGGGCTAGTTTCCCCATCCAATCTTCAAAGTTCCTAACAGATTCACTTCAGAAAGTGCACAGCCAGATCAGGAAAGGGGGAAAAAAAAAAAAAGTGGTAAATAAATCCACAAAATACAGGTACTTTTTTATTGGTAGTCTTATTAATCTCAAAGACATAACTTATATTTTATATTAGTGATAATCACCTCTTAGAGGATATTTTTATTATTTTTTAAAATTTTTGTTGGGGTAACATTGCTTTATAATATCATATAAATTTCAGGTGTACATCATTATATACATATTTTTTTGTGTGTGAGGGAGATTAGCTCTGAGCTAACATCCATTGCCAATCCTCCTCTTTTTTTTGCTGAGGAAGACTGGCCCTGGGCTAACATCCGTGCCCATCTTCCTCTACTTTATATGGGACACAGCCACAGCATGGCTTGACAAGCGGTGCATCAGTTCACGCCTGCGACCCGAACCTGTGAACCCCAGGCCGCCAAAAGTGGAGAGCACGAACTTAACTGCTACCCCACCGGGCTGGACCCTACATCATTATATTTTGTCTTCTGTGTAGATTACATCATATTCACCACCCAAAGACTAATTACCATCCATCACCACACACATGTGCGAATCATCCCTTTCACCCTCCTCCCGCCCCCCTTCCCCTCTGGTAACCACCATTAGAGGATATTTTTAGATTGGACTAGGAAATAAAGTAGACAGGCTATCCAAAACAATCACGCTAATATATTTATGATGACCAATTCTTAACCTTCTTAACTTGCAACATTCAAAAGAATTGCTTTTTCAGTACATTTAATACATATAGCATTTATAGCACTAAAAATCTTACGCTTTTAATGACTATATTAAAACTCAGTAGAAGTTTGATACTTTTCACAAAAATTAAGAAACTCTACCAAATAAAAATGTTCACAACTTTACAACCAGAAGCATAGCACATGGGAATGTATTACTCTAAACAGATGTGGTTCTTTAAGTGAGAAAAAAAATCTCCACACACATTTTCAGTGATATCTGAGTAACAGCTTCTGGAGTTGCTCCTTTTAGAATTTTGCCATGGAAACGACAGCTTCTATGACTACAGTTATTGCAGAATTTACTCTTGTACCTATTTCCTTCACTTGCTACCCTGCCTAAAACAGATGGCCCAAGAGTATTTAATATTCTTTTGTGGAAGAATGAGTGTGAGCCAATAGCCCCACAGAAGCCCTATTTTCTGAAGAAAACCATCAGATTCTTGGAGCTTTAATCCCAATCAATGGTATTTTTTGGCCCAAACTAGTCTACGAAAAAGCCAAGTGCACTTAAAACTGGAGGAAGAGGGGGTGACAGCATCGGAGCTTGCAACGTAAAGAACAGCATAAGAATCACACACCAGAGGTTAAGGGTCTCTTCTGTTTGATGTAAAAATAACAAGAGGAAAATGAACAAAACAGAAAACAGTATGCAAATTCTATCCTTTTTAGACTTTTATATATCCTGATATCAATTACTCTTTGACTACATTTAAAATGCTTAGTCCGATATCTATGTTTCATTTTTGTTGATTAAATGATGATTAAAGATGATTAAATGGCATGTGCTGTACTTACCTAAAAGAGGGAGTAAAACTGGGTAGTTGTAGGGCATCACAAAGAGGTTTACACAAGTCAAAGTCGTACTGGCTTTTAAATAACCAAATGGATATCCGAGTTCGTTGTATTTTCCACTGCTAGTAACAAATACCTGAGAAGAACATGAAGTAATGCACAGTTACGACAATAAGGATTGTATGTAAAACCAAAATCACAGCAACATTCCACAGCGATATCTATGGCACAATTTAATTGCATGTCATTTAAAAATGGGAATAGTGCTTTTAACCTATGGTTATGTCCAGATATATCATACTAAATAAGAATGTTCAGATTGCAATTCTTTTATAAATTATATTAAGAAATGAAACCACTAGGCAATAACCATTCAGAGACCCAGGCTACATCAACAATACCCCAATATTTACTTGGTTAGCACGATGGAAAATAAGGCTGAAATATGGCTAAGAAACACCAGTCGTTAAAACAAATTGACTTCTCAAAAGAACAAGTGGTGACCAGAGTGAAGACTTCTGGGAAAATGGAACATGGTCCCACAAAAACACAGCCCACTTAAGAGATCATGCTAACACTCTTCATATCTACTACTATTAAGTCTTGCTGTACTTCCCTTTGATGCCCCATTCCCCTACCCATTTATTCATTTTTCATCCAATAAGTATTTATTACGTAGCCTATTATAAACCAGGCACTGGTGCTAATTGTTTTGAGACAGCAAGGAGATGCTTCGGTTCAATCTGGAAGGCATTTTCTCCTGTAAACTACACTGGAAGAGCAAACATTCAATAAAGATGAAAACATTAATCTTTATTCCTTATGACTGTCATCTTATTCCTTATTGATATTCCTGATTTGATATCTATTATATTGTCAGGTCTCATACACTTGATATGCTGTGCTGGAGTCCTCTAGCTACCATGTTTTCTCTGTGGTCCATGTTCACTCTTTGGCCCAAATCAGGGCACCGGTATATACTTTTAGGGATCTAGACCTTTGCCTTTTCCAAAGTCCTTCAGCAGGCTCATTTAAGACAAAAGTCAAACTCTGACAGTGAGCAGAATCCATTTACCTTGCTAATTCTTGGTACCAGCAATATCACCTACCAGGTCACTAAATTCTCGCTATGTTGAGTTATAGCCAAGGATAAATCTTTCCTATGTAATTTATGACTCCACAAAACAATGAGTTGTGCTAAAACATGACTCATCTACTAGATTTCATGTCTTAATTTGAATCTTCATAGAAACAGATAATTGAAATAAAACATGTTGGATTTCCCCCTATTTCCTAAGTGTATATAATAAAAGAGGGGAAAAATCAGCATAAAGGATAAAAAAGTTACATACAGCCATCGAGGGTCAGACCTACGATTCCCATGAAAGGAAAAGCACTGGGTTTTGTTCCTCTCTCACTCCCTCTCTCTTTCTTCCCTCCCACCTTCCCTTCCTTCCTCCCCATAAGCCCCTTGAGTTTTTCCAAATTCCTTATCACCTGCAGATTCAAAGAATTTGGGGGTTCCAAGGGATCATTAGCGACCATCTAGTCTAGAAAAATAAGTGTCTGGTCCAAGACCACATAGTTGGTGACCAAGCTAGGGTTAGAATCCAGTCTCCATTATGATTTTGCCCAATTTCCTGGCTCCGAGTTCATTTTATTCTTTTTCACTTCCACTAATTCATTGCATTAAAACTACTCTAAACCAAAGTAACATAAGGTACAGGAGAAAGCCATATGGCATATTTGAGGGATGGTGCATGGAGCAAGGACAGGATTTCTTAAGTTTGGAGAAGATTTGCAAGGAATGTGCTATATAGAAAAGAGGGTTTATTTTAGGGAAAAAGTGGAATTTGTAATTTTATTTGCTTTTATTGCAAATTTTTTTCAACCCATAAATGCAAACCTCCTATCTTGATTTTAAGTTAGCATTCTATCATCCATATCTCTATACTTCTAGCACATTTTTGGTGTATTTTATTAAAATATAAACATACATTCAAAAAAGTCCACGAATTATAAGTGTATAGCTCAATGAATGTTCACAAAATGAAAGTACATGTGTAATCAGCACCCAGATCAAGAAATAGAACATGACCAGAAACTCCCTCATGTCCTTTTCTGGTCACTACTCTATCCCCAAGAGAAGCCACTATCCTGATTTCTAACAGAGTCAGTCAGTTTTACCTCTTTTTGAATGTACATAAAGTAGAATCATACAGTATGTGATCTTTTATGTCTCCCTTCTTTCATTCAATATTATATTTATGAGACTGTTCTGTTTCTTGCACTTTTACATCCTCGCTTTAAGTCTGTTCCTTTTTTCCTACCGGGTATTAGCATCTTTGCAGAATTCAAGTAGCTTAAAGGCAACTAGTAGCAATAATCTCACATTTTGGGACGAAACAGATGGCAGCCTGAAAGTGTTCCCTGGGTAAATGGAATCTAACAATTATTGATTGCTGCATGGTGGTGTGGTTTAGAAATAGAACAAGCATCCTTAATGTGTAGGACTTCCTTATTATATCCAAATAAAAATGCTGTGACCGCCGTGTCTGGATTTTTACAAACTAAATTCAAAGGTGAGTCTGTTCACAGATCAGCAAGTCCTCCTGGCTGAAGTCTAACACTTGGAAGAGCCACTGTGTATGCATTTGCCTCATCCAAGTGAAATCCCCACTCCACATGCCAATGTGGTTTGTACTACAGGAAGAAGAGTTGCATTACATTACACAAATACAGAAAGTACTCTCAGGGCTTACGGTTTTTTGTCAAAAATATCTTGTACTTCTAATCTGTCAAGTTCACACTAAGGGCTCAGAACCTTGCTTCAGTTGCAGAAGCCATAGAGGAATAGAATTACATCCTTTAGGTCAGAGATTCTTGACCCGGGGTCCCTGGATAGGTTTCAGCGGAGTCCTCCAAATCCTCAAATACACCGTTTTCATCAGATTCTACTGCCTTAAATGGTAATGTACACGAGACTAATGATTCATATCAGTCTAAAATTATTTGCTTGGCCCCATTGCTTATTTAATAACATTTGTGAGAAACGCTTAACAAACTCAGCCTAATTATTCCCAGATTAACCCTTGAAACTTCTTAAAACAATTCCCAGATCCCAGAGCGGTTAGAGACATTTGGCTAACGGGTAAGGACAAGTACCTGCCAGCAGGTATGGGGAGACTTTCGTTCTAGGATGTACTGAGTTAAGGGTGAAGGTTCAAGTTCATATTTGTCAAAGGGAAGTTTGTCTATTACCATTGGCTCACAATCTACACAGGAGAACCTCACAACAGGATGAGATGTTCGTGGAGGCTAAAAAACAAGAGGGAAAAACATGGTCTGTTATCAAGCGAGCTCACATTTCTGACAATTCTGCAACCCGTTTTATGTTCTGTTAAACCATCACTGAGATACAGACAAGTGGTTCAGGAAAGAAAGCTTCTGATCTCCAGGCATCACCAATGGCTTCCACGGGGGGAGGGGACTCGGATTCTTTATCTCTACCATTTCCTCGGCACTGGGAAGAGGAACGGTAAATTATAACACTCATAACTACAATTTCAGTGAAGTAAAGAGTAAAACTGCTTTCAATACGTTTACGAAGTCATTATGATCCGTGGGATGAACTCTGAATTTCAGATCCACTTTGCAACCTCCAAGCATTACCTGCTTTTTCTTCCTTTGTACCTTGAGGTTACAGATAGCCGAGACACTGCCAGGGAAGAAGAAATCCATGAAGCTTTCTAACGAGGTAATGACAGAGCTAGAGCCACTAACAATCAAGATGAACAACTGTAAAGGCATGGAAAGGGCAAGAGAGACCGAAAATGAGCCAATCACAACTCCAGCGCCCAGTTGAATTTTTTTCCAGTTGAATTTTCACAGCATTTCTCACACCCACACACTTGCCTTGAACAGCTAGAGCCGGGAGTGCTTTTGGTTGGGCTGCAAAGGCCCGTGTGCCTGGGGTTCCAGAGCAGATTGATGGAGCAGCCATTTTATTAACAGGGTTAGCTTGTGGGAATGTAGAGCAGCAGAGAGAGAAATGGTGGCAGCAAGGGCAATATGGAGAGATAAGGAGACAGGACAAGTCCCAGGGCCAAGGGTGAGACGTGGCTCCACCTTTTCTTGCTGAGAGATCTGTAAAGCTGATATGAATATGACAAAACATCTCTGTTTCCTTTATGATAGGGAAAAACATGCTCATTTGCCTTTATAATTTACAAACCTACACAATGTTTTAGGAACTGAGAAAGAGTCCTTAAATGTGCTTTTATAGCCGGAGGAATGGTAACATGAGCTATGTGTGAGTTCCTTGGAATGTCTTTTATTTCAGTTTTTCCTGACTTTAATTTTAATTAACCTTCAGAAATATTTCTGGCTTATTAGATTTAAACCTATAAAAATGATAAAGACATGAGTGAAGGCCCATCACTAGCAATAATGAAGTAAATTCATAACTAAAACATTCATTCTGGGGTTTGAAGGGGCTGAGAGTAACCGGGCAGTGAGATTTGACAAGTGTGCCACCTTGGAACCCTGAGGGAAGGAGGAGGAGCTTTACCCTCACCTACAGCAGGGGCTGAAATGGCTCTTCAGTCGGACATGCAGGCCTTTCATGGCTACTCCTGAAAAAATGCAGGAGCCTAAAAATAATAATCCAGGAGAAAATGCGGTTCATGTCAGAATTTTCTAAAAGTTGGACAGAATATAGATTAGCTGAACCAGGAAGGCACTAAACTGGAGGAGTAGTGATCTTTTTGTGCCTCCTCCCGCCACACAAGAAGGATTACTCTGGCCTTTTTCTATTGGCTGGGGGGAGGGAAGAAGATGAAAGGGTGAGTGGGTTTCATAAGGTTTCCCTTTTTACTAGAAACCGCCCCTCCCCCCAAAAAAGTCAATTCATCTGGTACTAGGAGCAACTACAATATCCAAGCCTCTTCTACCAAATGCAGTGAACACAAAGACAAGTCCTTGCTTAATCATTTTAAAAATATTGCGTAGGGCCGGCCTGGTGGCGTAGTGGTTAAGTTCACGCACTCCGCTTTGGTGGCCCTGGGTTCGCAGGTTCGGATCCCAGGTGCGGACCTACGCACCGCTTATCAAGCCATGCTGTGGCGGTGTCCCATATAAAGTAGAGGAAGATGGGCACAGATGTTAGCCCAGGGCCAATCTTCCTCAGCAAAAAGAGGAGGATTGGCAACAGATGTTAGCTCAGGGCTAATCTTCCTCACACACATGCAAAAAATATTGCTTAATTATCCATCATTGAAAGGTGTATTGCCAAGGAACACAAGACCATTGGTTACAAAAAGATGAAAGTAGGTCCACAAAGTTCCATTAGGTGTCTAAGGACTCCCTAAAAGGAAGTAGAATGACCTCTGTTTTGAATATGTTTCCAGAACCTATACAAGGTGCCACCTAAGTTCTAATTTCCTGAGGATGTACATGAAAATCAACGTCAGCACTTTTCAGACATATGTTTACCATGTAAATCAAGTCAGCTGCTCTGAAACAAAAAGCAAGTCACAAATTGCAACAGCATCAAAAATAACAATGCTTTAACATCCAAAGAGGGCAGTTCAAGTGGCAAAGGCAACTGGAAGAAAGAATGCCGGAAGAGAAAGGAAGTCCTCTCTTGCTTTCGGGTATAAGCTAGATTTTCAGCAAGAGACAGAAAGCATGGTTTAAAAGCCTCAAAGCTATTTTAAAAAGTTCACTGTCATTAGCAAATTGAAAATCCAGAATGATATTTACCTTTTTGTTTGTTTGTTTGTTTTGAGGAAGATTGGCCCTGAGCTAACATCTGTTGCCAATCTTCCTCTTTTTTTTTCTTTTTTTCTCCCCAAAGCCCCAGTACATAGTTCTATATCCTAGCCGTAGGTCCTTCTAGTTCTTCTATGCGGGACGCCGCCTCAGCATCGCTTGATGAGCAGTGAGTAGGTCTGCGCCCAGGATCCAAACCAGTGAACCCCAGGCTGCCAAAGTGGAACACACAAACTTAACCACTACACCACCAGGCCGGCCCATACCTTTTTGTTTTGTGACACTTACTAGCGAAGGTAAATTCTGATCTGGCCAAAAAGATTCTGGAATTGGCCAGTGTCCAACAGGCACACCAGTTTTAGAGTTAGGTCGGACATAAATGAGCTTATGACAACTATGCCACGGTTGAGCAGCAAAGGAATTGCTTGGCCCAGATGAATCCATAAATCCATCTAAAAGTGAAGCAAAAGACAGATTAAGGCATGAATTTCCTTTTACAGCTGCTCATCTTCTTGTACAAGTTTTTCAGCACAAAGCAAAGTACAAAACAAAACCAAAACAGTGATTCATGACAAATGGAAGAAAAAAAGCAACTCTACTAAAATTTCTGAATGTTCTCTGCAGCAACTCTTTCATCTAATCCATCCCCTCTAATCCAACATCCCACCCCCCTCATCCTCAACTACAACCAAAATGTGTAGTCTATGGAAAACTATTGTAAAATTAGTTTTACACTTTCTGAGATTTGGACACGTAAACACACCAAACCACTACAGTTAATTTTCCAAATTAGGCAAATGAAATTGTTCATTCCCTGGGATAGTTTTACATTTTTGGAATCTGACAAAATAGGTCATAAATTCCATTTAGATTTTCTTTCTATTCCCAATTAGATGAAAAAAGTATTCTTTACTAAACAGTGAGACCCAATGACCACAAAGGCAAAATAAAAACTATCCAAATTCATGCAAAGGTAGAAGGAATGCTGACAATACAATCCATGTATATAGTCAGGGGATAGAACACAAAGCAAATGCATCCAGTTTATTGCAGACTAATTCATTACAGTTTCCCCATCCACCATTCAAATTCCATGGAAACTGGACATTGTATAATGCTGAATAATGTATCCTGCATGCATTTTAATTATTTAAACTAGCAAATTTCATTTGCCCCCAAAATAGGGCAAGGCAGAGTTACATAACCTTTAATGTAATGATTCCCTAGTCTAAATCATATTTGTAAAAGATATGTTTTAATGATTTGAGTCTCATTTTTCTTAAATGACAGGTCATTTGATTTACTTATTTAAGCATTACTTTAAACGAGTAATTACTTTAGACCAGGAGATTCACTGGGCTCCATGGAGCTCTAGGAAGGACACGTAATGGCTTCAGGGGACCAAAAGACCCCTCTGAAGTTGAGCTCACAATTCTGGGGATGCGCATTTCTCTGAGGAGAGAGTTCTTAGCTTTCATCAGAATCTCAAAGGTTAAGAACTCTGGACAAAGGGAAAATGGAGCTAGAAAGAAAATCTGAGCTATTTACATGACATTGAATCCAATAGCTTTTCAGTATGCAAGTTCCCAGTTCACATTAAGGTAATGAACACAAAATTATGGATCGAGCAGTCAATCATTCACAATATAACATGTCTTCCCTTTATGATTAATTTAAAATAAGCTGTGAGGCCTCAGTCTTCTATGGTGGTGTTCTTAAATTGGAGTCCAAGAAACCCCCGAAATTAAAAAGAAATTGTGTGTGTGTGGCCTATGTCTATTTTTCTAGGGAGAGGGGTCTCTATTTTTCCAACAGCTTCTCAAAGGATTCTGGGAACCAACGAGCAAAAAGGTCAGGAAGCACAGGACCCACTGCTTCAGACAGAAACATGTGTCTTTCTGCCCACGTGCACTTGTTCCCTTTCCTTCTCTAGGCAGCCAACACCGAGTGTGGCCACGGCAATTAAAATGTGTGGATCAGATCAGACAAGCACCGTGGTAATGACGGAGTCTAGGTACACACATGTATGTACCTGTGTGAACTGGCAGGAGTGAGAAGAAGCAATAGCCTAACAGTGCTCGGAGGAAGCCTTGCAATGCAGGTATGATTTGAGGGAGAAGTCCCTTCCCCTATACAAGAGGAGCTCTGCTTTCATCTATTTTGAGATGTTGAACTTTCTATAAAATCTCATCTGAAGAGAAAAGGTTCTGCAGTTAAAAAGGGGCCAGGAAGATACTGGCGTAGGATCTTATAGAATATTAGCAGTTCCTGGATAAACATTCACAGTCTCTTGCTGACGTGTGGTAACAAACACAGATTTCATAAAGACGGCTTGGCACATTTAGCGCTCACAAGATCAAAACCAGATTACTAGTTAAGCGGCACTCTGTAGTGAATCTCCAGATATTTTGTGAATAGGGAGGTGAATTCAGTGTCATCCCAAGACTTGAACTAGGTAATATGAAATGCGTAGAGAAAAGGAAGCATTTTCTCAGGAAGATTTGACATTGAATTAAAGTCGTTAGAATGTGGCTACCTGGCACATATACATAGGCAATGAATGAATGGTAGTTGTTTGGGTGGATGTTTGTAACCACTTGAATGTGTGTGGATAGGGAAGATTTTGTCTATTATGATTAATTTAACGTCTTTCCAATCTCATACCATTCTCCTATATAACACTTTAAGGTAGAAAAAGTTATCTACTGTACCTTCTCCAATGGGAAGTGGATCTGGTCCCGTTTTTTCAAAGTTAATAACTACACCACTCTGAACTTTCTGAACTAGAGATTCTAAACATTGATTCAACATTCTTTGTGTTCTAACACAATAGGAGCGACCTATACCAGAAGGAAAAACAAATAGTACGAGTTTGATAAAATAAAATACTATTTAACAATACAAGCATTTGAAATCCTAAAATGTAACTTGAAATAATCATAACTACATTGGCAGCAAACAACACACTAACGATGAGCTTAAGCAGCAGAGTTAAAAGATTCTGAAAAAGAACATGTCAAGACTGGATATGGCATTTAAGAAAAACTATACTCTGCTGCCCCGAATTCTTCCTCTAGAAATATTAAATATTGCCAATACCTCCTGTGACTTCACACATCTGTGTGATGGCAGATTCATCAGTTGGTACACTCCCTAGTTGTTCTGGCTCAGTAGAAGCCAATCCAGGCAAACGCAACACCAGGGCAAATAACCTTTGATCCCAACGAAAAGGTTCTTTGGTTAGTTCACTTCCAGGCAGAGGAGAATTCAAAGGAAGATGAAGCTGATAAGGCAAAATTTGAAAAGTTTCATCATAACAACCCATACAAAAATGAAGAAAGTGAAAGAGTTAAAGGGTTCACTTTTCTTTCATGTACTCAATAAAATGAAGCAATCTTTCAAGGATTACCAAGACGGAAGGTTCGATCAAAGTTATTCGTAACTGGAAATTTATGCCTCCCACAGAAATAGCTGCATGTTCTCTGCCATTTAAACGAAATTTTAAAAAATGAAATCTCACCTCTTCTTGAACACCAGCAGTACTTGTTAACTTGCTTCCATCTGTGATGGTAATTAAAATAGACGGTTCTAAAAAAAATGGATTTCTCCCCTAAAATACATTTAAAAAGTATTAGTGTCGTGTAAAGTAATAAAATTGTATTTACACTTTTACATTTGTCTTGCCAGTGATCTCTCAAGTGTGTGATAAAATTTGCCTGGATAAATAAGAAGGAAAAGATTAGGGACTGAAGTGGGTGGGACTCAAAATAACAATCCCTGAAAAGGTAACATTCAGAATAAACTGAGGAATTCTTATAATTCAGGAACTCCCCAAACTATAACATCCAAATATCCCTCTCCCTGTGCTTTCCAAGTAATCATAAAAGATATTAAAGAGATTGTAATGGCAACATCATCCACACCCGTGAATCCATTCACCTGAGTCAAAATCCTGGCACAGATAAGGGGACATTAGTGACATATGCTCTGCAACCTGGAGAGTGACTCTGGTTATTGTGAGCAGAGCTTTTATAGTAGGAAAGGACAATGGTAGCAGCAGCAAATACTATTCTGCCTTCCTCTTTATTCTAGAGCTTTTTTATTGAATTGGGAGGGACGAGGGAGTTAAGGATACTGAAAGTTTCTCTTCAATTATCTTGTTCCAATATTTCTCAGCAATGTATTCATCCCATTCTCAGATATCTGACGATCTGATGGGTAGGCAATTTAAACTATTTAATGATCAAGCCACATACAAGACCCCAAAAGTGAGGGATTTTTTAAAAGTGTGTATTTAAAAGATGTATGGACCTCCTTTTGGAAGTTATGAAAAGTAGCAGAAAACATGGTAACCATGCCCAATTTTAAATTCTTACCCCAAGTCACCAAAATAAATTAGCTGTACTCACTCAAAATTTTTTTTACCTGTCCATAATTGTCTATTCCAGATATTAATCTATTGAGATTTAACAAATCAAATGAGGATCTTAGAGCCTGACCAAGAGTAGTCAGTCCAGAAGCCTGAAGATTTTTTAGTTCACTCATGAATGTTGCGTGATTTTCCTTCCAACCAGCCTGAAAACCAAACATTTACAAAGAAATTCCCAATTATACAATGAACAACATATAAAGTGCAAACAACCACTAAACAGCAAGTATCAAACCTCTAACAAATTAATACTTCCTTAATCTAATTCTATTCTGTATCTTTACTGATCAAGTGGAACTAAAGCAAGCAATCAGTTTCAGAAAGATCTGCCAGCATTAGCAATCAAGAGCAAAGATACAAACAATGCAATTGTCCATTATGGTTGGAGGGCTTTGGCTTAAGAAGTCCAGTTTTCTATTCAGGCTCAATCAAACCTACCAAAACACCTTGATATTTACCTTACTTTGACACTGATGATGAGCTGGAGTAAGGGGGAGAGGAAGGAGTAATTATTTAAATGCATCGTCTGTGATAGACGATTAGCTATTGAGTGTCTGAGCTACATGAACTTTTCTAACCAAGATTCTTCTTCCCAAACAATATTTTCACTTTAAACAAGAGTAAAGGGGGAATTATAGGAATAGAGCCACAACTATTTGGAGACAACCCTTCTGGCATCAAGCATTCAGAAAGCCCCAAATCTAGAACAAGGGAGAAATAAAAGAAACAAAAAAAGTTTTGGCAAAGAAGCAGCACCCCTAGGCACCCCCAGCAGCTATGAACAGCAGCAAAGAACCAAAGACTCAAGGTCAACAGCCAACCTGCTGTGATTGAATGTTTTGTAGAATAGAAGGAAAGGATCACGTTGACTGGTCAGTGATGGCTACAAAAACAAAGCAGCACAAAATGCCAAGAAGAGAATCCAAAAGAAGAAGATGGCAACTAACAGCAGGCCATGGAGGAGCAGGCCAGCAAGGGAGAGAGCAGACAGCAGAGCTTGGCAACTTGGTGGGACAACCACCCAAGTCTTGGTAGCCCTGAGGGCAGCAGTGTGATATGCTGAATGCTGAAGTCATGCCAACCAGACCAATACAGCTGGAGGTGGGAAGCAAGAGCAAAGAATACAGAGATAAACTAAATGCTTTATATTTCATGTTTAGCTGAAGGCATATTGTCCATTATCCATACAACTATATATTATCTTTTCTAGTTTCATAGTCTCCTGAAGCAGTTTGGATCAGAACGACTGAGAGGCAGAGAAGGGGCAGATGATTGCCTGCACCCCACTATGAAATATCTGCGTGACCTTGAGCAAAGTTGTTGGCTCTCAGGACCTAAATTTCATTATCTGAAAATAAAGACGATTAGATCAACAGGGACACTGTATAAGGCTGTGCATGATACAACCCTGGAGGAGAGTCATTCACATTGTAATCCATGAGAATGGTGCCTCCTAAGGTTGAACAGTACACAACCTGCATAACCATACAAGGTGAAGGTACTCCTAGTTAAGATCCACTCCAAGTCCAACAGTCTGGGATTCTGTGACATTAAAGATGTGCTTAGTTTTTATTTTTTAATATTCCTAACATATCCTATAGGTCAAAGTATCTAAAGGTAAAATCTTTCCATGTGTTCTGTTGGCCAGATTGTGTATATGATTTTTAGTACTTGGAGAAAGTAGGGCATGAGAATAATTCTTTGTGACCCAAGGAAAATCTTACTGGACTAGACAAACTAAACTTCAGTTACAAGAAGGGTTACAATTTAAATTGTTCTTATCAAATACCTAGAAATATCAGCAGGTGATTACAAATTACACTGAATTCAAAAATTAGCTTTCTTCTTCGGGGTAGAAGAAAAAAGGTATACAGTTGGGAGGGATAGCATCAATTCTTTATTCAACAAATTTTTATGGACCAACTATGCTCTGTTAGGCAGAATGCTCTATGCTGGGGATATAGAGAGGAATGAGCCTTAGAAGAGCTCCTGCCACAAAGGAATAAGGAATGCAGTTCTGGAGACTGGAAGAACAAATGACCAGAGAGCTAGGGAAGTCTTCTCACAGAAGATGGGGCATTTGAGGAAGTCTAACAGCATGAAGAGAAGATCATGGGACTCCCCACACTGATATGAGGAGTGGAGGAGGCAGGCCAAGGGAAGAGAACAGAGAGTTCATAAAAGGATAAGCTGGCTTCCTGGGGAACCGCAAGTAATTTGTTTATCATTGCCTTGCATACGTGGCAGGAGGCAAGGCTGATAAGTTGGGCTCTGACTGTAAAGTGCTTTGTACACTGTACTCAGTAGTTTGAATTTTATCTGTTGGCCCTGAGAATAACTTGAGGTTTTTAATTAGGGGAGTGGCATGATCAGATCTGTATTTTAGCTAGATCATTCTGCTGGGAGTTGGAGAATAAATTGTGGGGTGGAGGAGAGGTTGAAGCTTGAGGCAGGGAAACTGGTTTGGAGACTGTTGCAATAGCTTATGAGAAAAGTGATGAAAGCCTCAGCAAGAACAGTGGGGATGGAGAGGAGGTTGTAGATGAAAGTATTTCCGAGGTGGAGTCATAAAGATTTAGTAGCTAATTAGAGGGATGGGTGAGAGAGAAAGGGTCATACATTAGGTTGAGGTTTCTGGCCTAGGCAAACCTGTGAATGGTGGGGTCCTTCACCCAGAAGCCACTTCACTAAGTTGACTTTTTTCAGAGTTACTTCATTTAGCAATCTTACTTCTACACTGTAAACTTAGAGTTATATCTACAGCAAGTGTTGAACTCTTGAGAGCCACAAGACAATTCAAGGCATTACTGAAGAAAAATTAGTAGACTACCTGGTTTGGTAGAGGGCTGGGATAAGATTTGGGTACCACTTAAGCAAACACCTATAACTCATCAATATCTGAAGTAGTGTGTCCTGATTGTTAGTAGCCTGACTAATCTGTCAGAATAACTGCTCTTTAAAATTTCCTTTACAATATGGATTGAAAGCATTTTACAGATTGTTTCTGCACCTGAATCACCAGCATTCTGTTGTTAGGTCAATTCCACTTCTTTGCAATAAATTGGATGATACAAGAAATTTGAACGCTACTCCTACCTCAGTACTACAAAGTGTATGGTCCACATTCACCACCCAAAGCAGTAAACTTCTTGGTCGCAATCTAGCTCCTTCAAGAGAAGAACTAAGTGCCCTTAAATGCATTCCTCAGAATGTTGAAGGGAAAAAAGGCCTACAGGTTAATTTAAATATTTAGAGAAGCTTATTCCTGTGACAAATTTCTTCCAAAAAGATAATTATGAAGAGTGAATGGGAGAAAGTATACGTTTATAGTCTTCATTCATTGCTTGGAGTTGATTTTTTCATAAATGAATTTGCCTTTTTTTTTTTTTTTTTTGCTGAGGAGCATTCGCCTTCAGCTAACATCTGTTGCCAATCTTCTTCTTTTTTTGCTTGAGGAAGATTGTCCCTGAGCTAGTATCCATGCAAATCTTCCTCTATTTTGTATGTGGGTCACCACCACAGCATGGCCGCTGATGAGTGGTGTAGGTCCGCGCCTGGGAACAAAACCCGGGCTGCCAAAGTGCAGCATGCCGAACTTAACCACCAGGCCACAGGGCCGGCCCCTGATTTGCCTTTTTAATACAGTCTTTTCTTTCAAATTACTCCAAAGATATCCTACTCTTATGTCAGTAAAACCTTTACTCTTGATAACAATTTCCATACATTCTTATGGAACTTAACAGCTTACAAAGCACTTTCACACTTCACATTTGCTTACAACAACCCTATAAAATAGGCATGGGGTTACCAGACCTACTTTGTTTTAACAAAACAGGAAGAAGTAAGACTTAGTATGCCTTGTTTGCGGGGTGACAGTAGTAGCGAGCCACACTCTGGAGTTGCACTAATACAGTAACCCTTAGTCACACGTGGCTACTGAGCATTTGAAACATGGCTAATTTGACTTGAGATATGATGTAAGTATAAAATATACGTGGGGTTTTGAGGACTTAGAACACACACAAAAAGAAAATATCTCATTATTTATTTTTGTATTGATTACATGTTGAAATGATAATGTTTTGAATATTTTCAGTGAAACAAAATATATCACTAAAAGTTTCACCTGTTTCTGTTTAATTTTAACGTGGCTACTAGAAAATTGTAAACGTTGTGTACGGCTGGCATTATATATCTATTGGACAGAAATGTTGTAGAGGGACCTGAACGTCAGGCAGGAGAGCTTGGCCTTGCTTCAGCAGACAACAGACTCATTACAGATTCTAAGGCAGGGGAAACAGGATCAAGGCAGTGTCTCAGGAAGGTCAGGCTGGCAGTGACATACAGGACAGACTAGAGAAGGAGAAACTGTAGTCAGGAAAAAGGAGCAAGGAAGCTTAAATAGTAATCCAGGCCTGAGGAAATTAGGGTCTGAATTAGGATGGGAATGAAGAGGAAGGGGTTAATTGAGAAACATTTTAAACAAACAAGAGAGGACTTGGTGACAGACAGACCATGGTCCTAAAGGAGAGAGAGTAAAAGATGATTACAAAACTTCTCTCCTCTGGGAGACCTAAAGGATAGAGGTTTAGGACAAAAAAGTAACCTGGGATGGGTGATTTTTTTTTTTTGGTGAGGAAGATTGGCCCTGAGCTAACATCTGTTGCCAATCCTCCTCTTTTTGCTTGAGGAAGATTGTCCCTGAGCTAACATCTGTGCCCATCTTCCTCTATTTTGTATGTGGATGCCACCACAGAATGGCTTGATGAGCGGTGTGTAGGTGCGTGCCCAGGATCCGAACCCGCAAACCCTGGGCCGCTGAAGTGGCGTGCACAAACTCAACCACTATGCCACTGGGCCAGGCCAAGTGAAATTCTAAACTAAGAGTTTATTGTCTTCACAGGTCAAGTTTTAAAAGTCTCCCAGAAGTAAAATGATGATGGTGATGGTGATAAATAATAATCATAGGTAATATTTATCAGTGCCTATGTGTCAGGAGCTCACTTATGCTAAGCATAGCATTTTATATGTATCCTTCTCATCTGAGCCTCATAACCACCCCATGAAGTAGGTGTGATTATTATTTCCATTTTACAGATGAGCACACTGAGGCTCAGAGAGGATAAGCAACTTGTCCAGGTCAAACAACTAGAAAATGACACAGCCAGGATTTGAACAGAGATGTCCTGATTTTAGAGGCCACCAATTTAAACCACTATACTAGAGATTATTCTACCTATTGCACATATTCACCTCAGAGACACGTCTTGTTATATTAGCTTAAAAGTTCATAAGCTTAATGGAATTTCCACATTTTATTTAATTTAAGCCTGCTTTCCCTGATGTCTAACTGCAGACCAGTTGAGTGTGGGCAGCAGTGAATTAGGACTTGGAAGACTCTGGTCTGTTGCTGGCTGTAACTATCTAGTGAAGCAAGTGGTCCAGAGTAAGTTGTTTTCCCCTTACTGGGGCTGTTTCCTCGTCTAAGCAATGAAAAGGCTGAAAAACCAACTCAAAGGTCCCTTCCAGTTTTCATAGCCTATAATTCCATACCTCGTACCAACCTTTATATAAATTCGACTTACAGAAAGAAAACGCCTCATGTCTTAATAAATATGTTAATTCAGGCCTGGTTTCAATTGGTATAGCCAACTAAACACGTCTTTGAATATCAACAGAAAAAGTATGGGCCTTTCACTCTATCAACGACTTGGGTTCTTGTCCCAGCTCCACTGACTAGCCACTAGCCATTTATTCCCCACTCATATCACCACAGAAAGGAGAGAATTTGCACTTCCTTCCTCAGAGGGCAAAGCCTAAAGGAAATATTTTCTACTACCCTCTGTACCCTTATTTGCATCTTCTTATCTGACTAGTGGGTTTGGCAACAGGAAACTGGCATGCTCCCTCTAGGCCTGTTGCTAAAGCTCTTTCTAATTTTCTGGTATGTTCTCTGACAGATGGTGCTTAAGGGGTAGGCTGTGCTCCTACAACAGACCTGTAGGGGAGGTCTGTCAACGTGTGAACTATTTGCAAGCTTTTTGTGAATGTACATCTAGGCTACATCCTCCAGTCTAGCTTTTATCAGGAATAAAGCTGTTATTTAGAACTCTGGCTGACTCCTGTATGTTATTTCTCCATTGGTTTCAACGGAGGAGTGGAAGGTGGGGGTGTCATTTAGTGGCTCCCCTAAACCTCAGCATCAAGATACTTGTCCTTCCTGAACTGCAGCCCATTTTGGCCGGACCATTTCTCTGATTCATTGATTTTTATTTATTTTTATTTTTTAAAATAGAAGAACCCTTTCCTCCATTGAAACCTTGCCAGGAAGTATAAACAAGTAAAAGAGATAAAAGCAGATCAACTGTCCTTGAAGGGGATGTGGGAGTGGTGACAGAGCCCTTTCTGAAAACCCCTACTCTGTCTCTAAAGGTCACTGGTAATCTTTCTCCAAAATACAAATGACCTTGTTAGACTTATATAATGTGTAAATTTAATGAACACGCTATTCATTCCCCCATCCAAGGTAACTAAAAAACATATTTAGGGCAGCTGCATCTAAAACTTTCCACAAGAGAAGTGCCCCTTAAAAACTATGTAAACTGAATATTTGCCAATCAAAAAAAATTAAAATGCTCTAGAGTGACAGCTATTGAAAGGGAATGGCAGTGAATCTTTTCAAAGAGCAAAAATAATCCTTCTATGTTGTAGATTGTCACAAGCCAGGCTTTCTCACACAGCAACGACAGAACCTCTGACTGGAAGAGCACCACTTGCTATGTCCCTCTGACTTGGTGCCGAGCCACCGTACTGACCCGTTTGGGCACCCACACCCTGAGCAACAGTTCAGTTCAGTCCAGGTCTTCATAGCTTGTTAGCAAGCCCTTCACAATGAATAAAAAGCCTTGCTGGAATCCAAAGACAATACATGTTGCTTCCCTCTCCTTGATAAGACTTTTTATCTTTTGTTAAAGGAAGTGAAATCAGTCTGGTGATATTTGCCCTTAATAATCCCATACAGAGGGCTATCCTGGGCCTTGGGCTCTTCTAGGTGGTTACAAACTAGATGATTAACAGATTTGAGTATTTTCCCAGATGTTGCAAGTTAAAGCCAAAGAGTCTAAATTTAGCAGGGCCATCATTTCTCTTGTTGCAAGATAAACTATTTTCCTTTTTCCATCTGCTCTCCACAAGTTTAGGGGAAACTTGCTCTGCAACAACCCAGACAATTTGAATAAATCAATTTCAACAGCATTTTTCAACCCACACGCTTTCTTCTCCAATTTAACATTCTATCATCTTTGTCATCCCAAACTGTTCTTGCGTTGGTAAAGTGACCAGTGGGGCAGAATGACATGAAAAATAAGAAGCCCTGCTTTTCCAATCAACTCTGTCTCCTGAGGAGGCAAATGACTTTTCCCTTGGTCTTTGCCCTTAGCCTTATATGGAGTATTTGTCCGAGTGAAAAACTTCAACTTCAAGAATTTTCTTCTCACAACTAAAATGGACTCCAATTCTGATAGATATAAGACAAGGTTTACTTGCCCTCTTAGGTAAACAGAACACTGTGACAGCTGAATCACCTTAAAATGTTCAAATGTCTTTTTAAATTGTGTTTACAGCTAGTACACCTACAAAGGAAGTTGTTAAAATTATGAAGTACACATTAGGAGGACGCTATATCATTGAAAGAATGGAATTCTCTTGCTTCTTGTATCTCCTTTTAAACCTCTCTTCTTGCATTATATTTTCTGACCCTATCTGATGCAATTTTTCCCTTAATACTCTAGCAATTTGGCCTGATTACATTTTTTTTGTGGTTTTCTCACTTGACTCAAGGTACTGATACACTTCTAGGTTCAAAGGAGGCATTCTATGATTCTGTGCTTTATGAGTACTAATATAGCTTTTTCTTATGAAATTACTTGTTTTAAGACTATCCAGTGTTCCTGAATTCCTTTTTGTCAAAGTTACTTCCCCAGGGATACTTTCCAGTGTCCTGAACTTGCTAAAGTGCTCAAAGCACATTTTATTTATCAGTTCTCTCCCTGAGAACTCTGAATACTATCTTTCTGTGCTCCAGTCTACCAATTTTTATCCACACGCTTCAGGAAATACTACCTGAATTTTTTTATGTGGTCAAGACCACATAAAAGAATTCTAGCTTATTTGAGTCTTCTATTTTTTAAAAAAGTTCTTAAGAAACTGACCCCCTAATATATTGCAGAAACTTATTAGACAGTCTGTGGCCCGCTGAATTGTTTTCTCAGCAGATGGTTCAAGACTCTCATGACCACATATTTTTAAGTAAACTGGGCAAAGAAATAATTCACAGTTTGATTCTACTGATACAAAGTTCACCATTTTGCATTACCAGTCTCTTTAAAATACGTAGTATGAGGTTTTCTTTTAGTGGACAAACAATTATAAGGATTACTCTAAAATATCTGCAAAATGCATTTATGAGCTTTCAATTCTTACCCTAGGGAATTAGGATAAAATTATGAAGTAGCACACCTCTCAGAGTTCACTTGAAAGCTCGATAAGATCAAAAGAAATTTGATCTTCACCAGGGGATGCTAACATGTAGAAACAGAATTTTAGAAACTTTTCTCCTTTGTCCGAGAGTTAAGTGCACTGTTACTGGAGGAAAAATACCTTAGAGTTGCAAAGAATTTGCCAAACTTGGTCAGATATAAATGTTAAGTTTCCTCTCTCACTCTCAGACCATTTCAACTGTAGCTATTGACCAATAACTATTATTAGAAAAAAAAAAAAAGCTACTGTGCAGATCACATGTTCAATTGTTTCGATTTTGAGTTCTGACAGGAGACATTTTTATGAACACATACACAAAATAAAAATTAACAAAGGTGGCCTTGTAAAAATATGCAAGGACAGGAGTGAGACTAGGCCACCCAAACACCGCAAAAGAGTTGAACACAGGAGATAGCAGAATGGCCATTTATTACTTTGTAAAGGTGATATAGCATCTCTTTCCTCCAGATGAATTTTTAAAAATAATTCTCTCAAAAAAATTTTACGAGCTGTTTTTTACATGATAGAAGTAACACATATTCATTGTCAAAAGTACCAACAGAAATACAAGGTTAGTCTATCTCTTCACCAAACTCTCAGTTCCACTCTTGAGAGGCAACCAGTGCTAGGAATCTGTCCTGAATGTTAAACTGTTAGCAGAAAACAGAACCGACACCAATAAGATGGAGTGATGTTTACCAATAAAATGGAGTGACATTTACCAATTTAACTAGTAAGCATGTGATATAGCACATTAAACACATACAGGGATTGTTTTCTAAAATTTAAAGCAATTTTGAAGTCATCCTGAATTCACATCTCAATTGTTCCACTTCCTGCCTTTCAGTTATACAATTCTCTCCTGTACATTTTAGGAAGGAACAGTGGAAATAATCAAGTCTAATCCCTTTATTTTACAGATAAGAAAATTGAGACCATAAAAGGTTAAGTGACTTGCCCGCGTCATGCATCTATCTAGTCAGTAGCAGACTGTGGCTAAGAACCCGGGTCGCCTGCCTTCTAGTCTAGCACTCTTTATGGAGGTGCTAAAGTGACACAATTTGCCAGATTTACAAGACAGTGGGTGGTGTGATCTACCAGACAGGCTATTCTAGGACCACTTTTTAAAATCTGATTTTTATAAAAGTACCTAGACTTAGACTTCTAACATACAGCTCAAAAACATCACAATGAAATGGAGTTTACAATGTCTATACACATATGTAAGCTTTTGGGAAAAATGGAGAGCTTTGCTCTGCACATCTTCAGCGTTCTCCTACAAGAAACAAAACAGGAGGGATTCCCAACTTTCTAATGCCGTGGCTGTATTAAAGCCTAGATATTCTCCTTAGAATCCTATTGTCTACTGTCTAGTTATGTGGGCTCCCTTCTGCAGAGACAAATGCAAAGAGAGACCGGGGCTTCTGATTAAACAGCAGTGCCTCCAGGCAACTTCAGGTCAATTTAAATCAAAACATCTTGGTCTAGTTCAGGCTAATCAACCACTAAAGGTCATACTCCAGCTCCCTCCTCCCTTTTGCAACTTCTCATCATTCTAATAGCACTTTAAAACACCTTCTGTCACATCCTCCCCCTCAAGTCACACCCTTAATGGAATGCTTTCAGTTCACTTCCAGCTCTCCTGGCTCCGTATCTCCTCTTCCTTTGGTTAACTGATGTTCTACGGACTAGCATCAGGAATGGGGAGACAGATTCAGGCGGTGGAAGAGACAGGTCTAGCTGAAGTGCAAGACTCCTGCGGGGAAATGATGGGAAATAAGTTTATATAGACCCATGGAGAAGATCCCAGATAGCCCAGAATGGCATCCATAGGCATAGGGAGTCCGAAGGCTTGGGATCAGGGAGCATTATGATGAAACCAGCCTTTTTAGAAAGTTGGCAGTTGGTGTGGGTAGAGAGTAGGAATTTGGGAGGCACTTGGGAGACCACATAGAAGGTTGTTATAGTGGTCAAAGCATAAAAGGTCAAGACATGGACTCAAGTGATGGCAGCAGAAATTGAGTTGAAGGGATATATGTAAGAGACATTTCAAAGGGATGATAGATGGGCTTTAGAAGAAGACAGGACAGGATCAAAGCTGAATAATGCTTAGCTTTCAATCCAGGGTGACTCAAAGATGGGGAATAGGGAAGAGGGGATAGGCTTTAGAGCCATAGGGAGGTCTTTTTGACATGCTAACTATGAGCTGATGGCAGGATAGATAGCCAAGTAGAGATGTTCTGTACTCAGCTAGAGATGCCTGGGTGAGAAGCTAAAGATGGAGAGGCATCAGTGCAGAAGGAATGTTTGAAACCATGAATGAGTAGGATCCATTCACCAAGGGCTAGAATTTGGAAGACAGAGAAACAATCATCAGAGAGAGAGGTGAAGAAACAAAAAAAGGAGGTGATAAGTTTCTGGAAGGAAAGAGTATTAACAGTTTCAAATGTAGTCAACAGCCAAGAGAATAAACAGTAAATTGGCCCAAGTAGCTATATAGTAAATCCTAAGACCTTAATAAATCATATATAATTTTCTCACTAGTACTACTCCTTACTTGCACAAACATAAATGTTTCGAGTCTTTTGTTCAGTAACACTCAAATCCAGAGTCTGGTTCTTGGTACTAAGTTTACTGAACTATTCAACCTACGGGATATAGACAATGAAAGAGCAACTGTCATTAATGAATAGTATAATCAGGCAAATATGGTTTAAAATACAGAGCTCTATTTTTTTCTACGAATATCTGGTACATCAGCACAATTGTCTTCATATAACTTTTCTCTGGTTCAGTGGCTGAGCTGGCAACATCTCCATTTCTTCTCTGAAATCCACCCCTTTACCACCCTAATTAAGCGGGAAGAAAAACCTCTCTGGCTACGGCAGGGTCGTGGCTTGAGGAGAATGGGAGATCTGGATGAAAAGAGGAATGCACCATTAGGTGAGACACAGGCTGATACATAAAACCCTGCAAAGGTGGTAGGGTGCATTCAGGCCTTTTGCAAAACCACTTCTGCCTCCCCCACAGCTTGTGGATTAGAAAAAACTAAACGGTTACTGTGGAGTACACTGAATGTCTTTGTTTTCCCAACAAGAAAAACATTTATCAGGAGATTGATAAAGTAAAGATGGCAAATCAGTTTCTGGAGGTCACCAGATAGCCAAAGACTTCCCTGTTGCTTTTTCAAGCCTACCACTCTTCCTATAAGGCCTATTCAGCATAAGCCACCAGTCCTCAAACACGACCTCCAACACATACATACTATCTCAAGTTCCATCAACTTAGAGTCCCAGCAATTCCACAGCTGTCCCCAAGTAGGGACACAACTGTGGGACACGAAAGGCCCAAGTGTTTCACAAACAAATACACCATGATATTCGCCTAGGAACAGTCAGAGAAAGAATAAAAATGTTAACACTGGCAGTAATAATTTTCATTCATTGAGTGCTTGCTATAATACCAAGCACTGATACATCAAAAGCAACTATAAATAATAGCATGATAATTCTGTCTAAAAAATATGACTCCAGGACATAGATCATAATGAGAAAATACCAGCAAGAAGTTATTAAAAGGAATGTTCTACCATGATTCTTCGAAAAAGTGAAGTGGCTCATTACTGAAGACTCTGGACTAGAGACAGACCTGGGTTACTATTCAGCTACATTACTTAACCTCTCTGGGCCCCGATTTCCTTATCTGTTAAGTGGGGATAATAACAGTACCTATGACTTAGGATGGTTAGGAAGATAAATGAAATAAACACTTTACATTCATTGGCACATTGCCCTGTACACAAGCATTACTCAATAAATAGCTGCTATTATTAGAAAGCTATTATATTATTGTTCATTATTACAAGGAAGTAGATATAAGTCAAATCATATCTGTAAAAGCCAGATAACACCTTTGACTACAAGATGGGTTTTAGGAGGATCCAAAACTAAGGCTATTTAAGAATGGTTCCACTTCGCCATCAGCATATCTGCACTTTCACCCAGCCTCAGAATTAAACATTGTACTTATTCCTTAAATGGGAGCCACCACAGGAATAAAAAATAACATAGTCACTTCTGTAATCCCCATTAAAAGGATTGAGCTCAGAGAAAGCACTAACCACGGGAGCCCTACTATTGTGTGGACCTGGACCTTCCCCCTCTTTTTAATGCCACTGATGACTTCCCATGATACAAGACAAGAGCGCTGCCTGGGAAGGAACATCAAGAAAGCCCTCCACAAAAGCAATGATACAAACTCCCCTCTGCCAAGCTAGAGAATTTATCCTTTATCCTACTTTTATTGATGAATACTGTTCCTGGGAATTCTTGGGCCAAGTAGCTATGTAAATCTAATAAGGGATATGTTACATATTTCTAATAACACTAAAAGCATGGAACATTTAGTGCCACTGGTGAGCACACATTACAAACAATTCTGAGTTACCGTAGTTACAGTAGGAGTTCACATATATATTCTATTGTACTTAGCTCAGGAAAAAACTTCTAACCCAACCAGTTAGATCACCAACTGCATCCAAAAGTCTAAGCAATCAAACTGGCTTTCAATACAAACAAGAAAGGGATACCTTCATATTTTGCCCCAGGGCCAAGGGTCATCAACCCATCAACTCTGAACTGTATGATAACCTTTCATGCACAAATGAGTTCATCATGGTGGTGTTCATTTTAAACAGAACTTGGAGAGAAAGGATCCTCCCTCAGAAACAATTTCTAGGACATGAACATCATAAATATCTTAAGAAAGAATATAGACCAACACTGCTGTCTAATACAGTGCAAGCCACAAATAATTGTATATTTTCAAGTAGCCACATTAAAAAAAAATCAGGTCAAATTAATAATATATTTTATTTAACCCAATATATAAAAAATACTATTATTTAAACTTGTAATCAATATAAAATTGTTAATAATCTATTTTATATATTTTTGTACTAAGTCATCAAAATCAAGTGTTCAATTTACATTTACAGCACGTCTTGATTCAGAGGAGCTGCCTTTCAAGTGCTCAATAACCACATGTGCCTGGTGAATGCTGTACTGAACAGTGTAAATATAGCCAATCTAAAATGTGAATGACTGGCATATTAGGGGCCGGCCCGGTGGTATAGTGGTTAAGTTCGCATGCTGGACTTCGGCAGCCCAGGGTTCGTGGGTTCAGATCCTGGGCGCAGACCTACACACCACTCATCAAGCCATGCTGTGACGGCATCCCACATACAAAATAGAGGAAGCTGGGCACAGATGTTACCTCAGGGCCAATCTTTCTCAAGCAAAAAGAAGGTTGGCAACAGATGTTAGCTCAGGGTCCATCTTCCTCACAAAAACAATAATAAATAAAATAAAATATGAATGACTGGCATATTTGAAGAGCCATGCCTACCCTCACTGCCACTTCAGCCCTTCACCCCCTCTGCTGGAGCTTTTATAATGTCCCCATCCCTCACTGGGACCACTAGTCTACCAGCAGTTGTGAGGAAGAAGGGAGGAAGGATGTGTTTTTAACAAATCACCTTGGAAACCCAAATCCATTTCCCAGTAGAAACAATAACAAACACAATAGTTCTATGGCTAAGTGACATTAAGGGTTAAAAAGGCTTTCCTGGGGAGGAAGGTCTGGGAACCTAATCACCATTTAGAACATTGTATTCAGGAGACAGCGTGTTCCAAGCTTCCAATATGCACGCAAAGGGACTGCCTGGATCTCTCATTTACACTCGAACTGGAAGCTATGTTTACAAAGAGTTTTTCATCTAAGGACTTAAACCAACGGGTTCCCTTCTTCATCCCTGCCCCCCTCCCCCCATGCAATGGGTCCTTCAATCCTGCCCTTCTCTGAAAAGCACATTTCTCCCTGAGATGTGGAACAGCTGCCATGTTTGGCCACTCTGTGAAACTAAGAGCCCTGTCTCCTGAACAGTTCTAATTATCTTTCCGAAGCGAAGGCAAACTGAAAAGGACAATATTTGCCCTTTCCTTATGTGTGCCTTGCCCTTCTGCCACCCTCCCACCCCAATCCCAACCTCAAGGCCAAAAGCTCTCAAATGGCCAGTACTAATGCAAAACTAGGCAATTTCAACTACGCCTTCTGGGTCTCCCCCACCTTTCATTCTCCCCTCTCCCCAGCCCACCTCAATGTATGCTTCTGCATAATAATAACCAAACAAGCACACAGACAACACGCTTTGCCCTATTTCTCTTCAATTCCACCTCATAGCTCTTCATCACAGGAGAAATGTACAAACTCTAGCTTGTAGGTTTCAAAGCCCTTTTGTGGGCCAGTCTCAACTAGTTACAATCTTGACCAGATAAAAGGAATTCTTACTATGTCCTGCCCATCCTCCCTCCCTCACCTCCAATCCATTGGTTGAGTCCACTGTTCTTGACATCTCTCATACCTTAGTCCAGCCACCTTTTTCCAATGACTAGGACCATGTCTTTTACTATTCTTATCTTCCCTCGGGCCAGGTCTTTCTTGGTGTCACCTTAGGCCCCTTAACAAAGCCTGGTCCAGAGAGAGTGCTCAATCAACATATGGTAAAGGAATGCCTAGATTGCCGTAGTAGCAATCCACAGTCAGACTTATCTTCCATAAACACCATTTTGATCATATCACTACAGTGATGATAAAAGTCAGACCAAGAGTTACCTGCAGGAGGAAGCAAGAGGCTTTTTCTAGGTTGAAATGTTCTGTATCTTAGCCTGGGGTGGTGGTTACATGAATGTATAAAGATGTAAAAATGCTCAAGTCATTAAGATTAATGTATTTTACTGTATGTAAGTTATACTCCAATAAACAAAAGAAAGGTGGCATCTGTACATTGGTCTTGTAAAAAATACAATTCTACCATATTATAAACTTGAACCTAACTGAAAATGCTAGCTGTAATAAACATTAAACACATAAAATTCTTAACAGTGATCACCCTCTGGGGAAGAGTAGTGGAAATGGGAGGGGAGAGGGAGACTGGGTAGCTTTCACACTTACATACTGCTTGAAATCTTTTCGTTTATTGAGTACCTACTAAAATCTAGGCACTCCCTTAGGTACTCCAGGTACGAATATGTGCCCTTAAAGAGCTCACATTAGGGAGGCCAACATGAACACTGAGAAGTACTATATAATATGCTAATCGCTATACTTAAGGTCTGCACAAAGTGTTAAGGGATCACAGTGGAGTTGTTACACTGTTTGGAGTTGGGGTGGGGCAGAGGGGCAGGATGACTTTGGAGAATGCAAAATTAAGAGCTGAGGCATATCAGGCCAACCAGTGTGGCTCAGGCAGAGGGAACAACATATGCAATGGCACAGAAGCAAGAGGCATAGTAAGTTTGGAGAAGACAGCCTAATTTCTCATTGTGGCTGGAGCCTGAGGTTCAGGAGGAGAGAAGAGAGTGGAGAGACACCGTTGGAAAAGTAAGATAGAAGATCATGAAGGCCTTGGAGGTCAGGCTAAGGAGTTTGGATTTTATTCTCAAATGTAATAGGGAACCACTGAAGAATTTTTGTAAGGGAATGACTTTTTATTTTATTTTATTTTAAGAATGATCAATCCAGTGGCAATGAGGGGGAAGAATCAGTGGAGAGCAAGACCAGAGGTAGGGAGACCAATTGCATGGCTGCTGCAACAACGGTCCAGGTGAGCAGTGATGAAGGTTGAAACAAGGGAAGAGCCAATAAGAATGAATGGATGCAAGAGAGGTTTAGGATACAGAACAGACAGGACTCCATCATTTTGTCAGCTCTCCCCAGTCATCTTCCAGCTGGTGCCTGGTCTGAAGATAGCATTAATCCCTTGCCCATGGATCTAGTCTTCTACCAATAACTCTCCCCTTTTCTTTCTTTTTTTTTAACAAGGAAAATTTTATTCACTGCAAAACAAAACAACAAATAAACAAAAGTACAGATAAATAGAACTATATGCATAAGTGAACAAGGTTTATTTGTATAAGCTTACACTAAAGTTCTAATTCCTCCATCTTCTATTCTTAAATAGAAGTAAAAGAGCTTAAATACTTAAATAAAGTAAAAGAGCTACCAGTCAGAGTACCTCACTCCTAAAATTCTTTCCAGTAAACTATATTTAATTCATAGGTTGGATAAAAGTCTGTAAACATTCACTATTTATTTATTTAGGTATAATTGACATATAACATTATTTTAGTTTCAGGTGTACAACATAGTGATTTGATATTTGTAGCAAATAATCAAAATGATCACCACAATAAGTCTAGTTAACATCTGTCACCACACACAATTACAGAATTTTTTTTCCTTTTTCTTATGATGAGAACTTTAAAGATCTATTCTCTTAGCAACTTTCAAATATGCAATACAGTATTATTAACTATGGTTACCATGCTGTACACTGCAACCCCCATGACTTATTTATTTTATAAATGTAAGTTTGTACCTTTTGACCACCTCCACTCATTTTTCCCACCCCCACCCCCCACCTCTGGCAACCACCAATCTGTTCTCTGTATCTATGAGCTTGGTTTTTCGGTTTTGTTTGTTTTTTTTTTAGATTCCACATATTAGAGAGATCATATGGTATTTGTCTTTTGCTGTCTGACTTATTTCACTTAGCATACTGCCCTCGAGGTCCATCCCTGTTGTCCCAAACAGCAAGATTTCCTTTTGTTATGCCTGAATAATATTCCATTGTGTGTGTATATATATATATATATATATATATATATATATATACCACAGCTCTTTAGCCATTCATCCATCAATGGACACTTAGGTTGTTTCCATATCTTGGCTACTGTAAATAATGCTACAATGAACATAGGGGTGCAGATATCTTTTTGAATTAGTTTTTGTTTTCTTCAGATACAGTCATGTGCCTCATAATGATGTTTTGGTCAACGACAGACTGCATATGTGACGGTGGTCCCATAAGATTAGTACCACATAGTCTAGATGTGTAGTAGGCTATATCATCTAGATTTGTGTAAGTTTACTCTTTGATGTTCACACAGCGACGAAATTGCCTAACGACGCATTTCTCAGAATGTATGTCAGTTGTTAAGCGACACACTTAACTGTAAATACTCAGAAGTGGAACTGCTAGATCATATGGGATTTCTATTTTTAATGTTTTGAGGAACCTCCATGCTGTTTTCCATAGTGGCTGCACCGATGGACATTCCCCCCAACAGTGCACGAGGGTTCCCTTTTCTCCACATCTTCTCTAACACTTGTTATTTCTTGTCTTTTTGATAACAGCCATTCTAACAGGTGTGAGGTGCCATCTCATTGTGGTTTTGATTTGTGCTTCCCTGATGATTAGTGCTGTTGAGCATCTTTTCATGTACATGTTGGCCATCTGTACATCTTCTTTGGGAAAATGTCTATTCAGATCGTTTGTCCATTTTTTAATCGGATTTTCTGGTTTTCTGCTATTGAGTTGTATGAGTTCTTTACATATTTGGATATTAATCCCTTATCATATATGATTGGCAAATATCTTCTCCCATTCAGTAGGTTGCCTTTTCATTTTATTGACGTTTTCTCTCCCCTTTGCTTATTTCAAAATAACTATCATCACATGCTTCAAATGGCCAGTGGAGAAGGTGAAGAGGAAGCAAGATCAGGGGAGAAACAACTCATCATAAAAGTCAATGCACTGCCTTTGTGGCATTTTGAGTTTTAAATGCACCTTCCACCATCTCAGGTCGCTCTCACAGGCCGGGTTGCTACTGTTTCACCCAAAAGCACTTCCTTAGCTTCCAACCACAATGAAAGGCTCCCCCAAAAGTTGCTCTTTTTCCAAATAAAGCTCATAAAATATACTCAAGGGCATATGAAAAAGTTATGCCTTAGTTAAAATACCAATAAGTGTTTGGAACACAGATCATAAAAAGCATGTTACTTCTTAACTCTGTAAGCCAAAATGCTGCCTTTTGCTGATACGTGTCGAGAAAGGCATGCAGATACCAGTAAGCAAAGCTAGCTACAGGATGTGAAAAAGCAACACTCAAGGGAAAATTTCACTCTTTTCAAATGCTCTATGCTTTCAAATTACAGACTTGGGATATTCCTTTGAAACATCTCTTCCTATTTATAAAAAAAAAACTTCTGTCAACTATTTATACGTGTGTCCCAGCTATTTCTAGAAAAGTGACTCAGTTTATGTTAAAAAAGCATTTCCTTCAATAAAAAAAGAAATCATTTTAAGAAAGCAGTTCAAACATCAAACTATTTTGAATACTTATATTATTATACACCCCAATCTCATGGGTTACTTTCTTCTCCGTGCCCTCAAACTGCTCTGAGTTAGTAGAAGTGACAAGCTTACCTCTGCTATTCACTGAATAAAAGGAAATTATGATTCATAGCAAAACAAAACATACAAGACAGCAGAACCTCAGCCAAAACTATTAAGAACTATCACACAAAAAAACTCCACTTTTTAAAACCATGTATCAGTCTTATAAGGATACCCTGGAAATTTTAAAATAGTAAACAGGGTTTCATCCCATTGTATAAATGTAATGTTAACACTTGTGATACTATGTATAAAACTTGTCTACCAAGCAACACTTGAAACAGATGCAACACAAAAACCTTGCATTTCATATGCTTTTTATATGGTCCCCAAATCAAACTTAACTCCATCCATGCAGAGCTGACTGCAAGTAGCAGGTATGACTAATTTTAAAAGAGCACATAGCCATGTCCTAAGGGGTATGCAGTAAGAAGTTACTAAGTCCTAGGTGAAATACTATATTCACATACTCCACAGTATATATTAGTGAAAAATTCCAGTCACAGTAACTTTTCACAACAAGATTTATTGTCAGAGCTTGTAAGTGGATATACTGGGAATAGTTTCACATCTATTAGGAAAAAAACCCTCCCCACCAAATGCACAACTCATGCCTGTTACAATACCAGTAGAATCGAATCATCTAGTAGGAAAAAAATTTTTGTTTCACAGTTTTTTAGAGTTGGATATAACCAAGACCTGAGAAACAAGCAGTACTTCTGAGAAGAGATAAACAATGGCCTTCCAACCATAGGGGAGTTGAAAAATACACTTCACCTTATTCTTCAGAAAAATAAGCTACAAATAAAACTCCTAGTATCTAACTCATTTTGCTGAAAGAACCCCAGGCTCCTAATGAAGAGTGAAGTTTTAAGTAGGAACTAAGACTCCTGCTGACAATCAAAGAAAGACCTATTTGATAAGCAGTGTGACAGAAAATAGACATTTATGGCTCCCAGCTATTAGCAAGTGAAAGACTAGACTACATTTTAAGGAAAATTCACCAGATGTTCTAAAATTTCAGACCTTCCAAAATGGCTAGATCCTAAAAGCAAAAGAACAAATAGTTACCACACGCTGAGGGAGAGTTGGGGGTAGGCAAGAGGGAGTGGCCGAAAGAGACTCAGAAAAAGAAAAGGCTACCAAAATCTGGCATATCATTAGTAATTCAGGTATAGATAGCAAAATGACAAGAACATCTTTAAGGTTATTAATCATTTCCTAGCATACGGAGTCATCATGTAAGATTAACATGAAAAACCTGAAGAACCTTGGAAAAGCATAAAGACTAAATAAGAAGATAATGAATGATTAGTAATTAAAAATATTACACAAACTATCTTCCCATACCTGACCTACATAAGAAAAAAAGATCAAATTCAATTTGGAAGAACGTTTTTTAACTTTAGGAAAAAATGTAGTATATAAGATGGCAGGATAAACAGAGCTAACAGATGAAATTTCCACTAAAACCAAAATCCATCTTTTCCCATCTGTTCATCGAACTATCTGGAGCCTCTAAAATACCATGGGTAAGTTACACAGCCACTAAAATTTTAAGTATGAAGACTATGAGACAAAATAGGTGGAAAAAGCAGAACACAAAGTAATATGTACACTGTGATTACAATGCTAGGTAAAAAGATGTAATGATGGTTGTTAAGAGGGGGTGAGCCTTTCTTTTTCCTTTCCAAAGATTCCATAAATATTGCCATGAAAGTTTTATAGGTCAAAAACCATTTTTAAACTAGGAGTTTTGGCGTTCAGAAAAATGTTAAAGAAAGAAAATCAAAGAAAAAAAAAAGGCACACTGCTTTGTAATTTATCCTTTTTACTACTTCGAATTAAGGAGGACTTCAAATGGCCACACTACAAATGGCGGGTTCTTATCTGCATTAGTACTCAAAGGGTGTAGACTTTCGGACTTAGGATGTACAAACATCTGCTTTTCTATGTGGAAAAAACGGTCACACCCTTTCGAGAAACTGACATTTTTAAAAAGCTTATGGCATTTTGAAAGACGTCTACTTGCTCGATTTCTCTAAATAGATAAATCAAAAACTGAAAACAAAGCATGGAAACCAAAACAGTTTTAAGGGGAACCTCCTAGTCAAACTGTTAATGGAAGCTACGAGTTAGAAAATTAAAGCCTCCCTTTGGTTTTATTTCTGAAGGAACACTCCCTCTGGCCAACGATTCAGTTTGGTCGGTTCCATTCTTTTAAACACCTCACTCGGCTGAGACGGATTACAACACATCCAGACCGCGCCTCCACAGCACTATTAAGACAATTCTGAGAAAAAGAGGGTGTCTAGCAGAAGACGTCAAGGATTATGGTAATGTATTCTTTGAATTTCAATACGCAAGGAGGACTTATGCAGGTTGATTTAATAGTCTGAGTTCTATTTTATCGGGCCACTGCAGGCAAAGCAGTTCTTTATCTCCTCACCATTGGGAACATAAATTAACTATCCCACGGAGGTTAAGTCCTCCCTACTTTTCTCCTGTAGGTCAGAATCCTGTGAATCAAATCATCGAATTTGACTATTATAACTGCGCGCAGTCAAGTCTTCCCCTTCCTTCCTTTCCTTTTACAGGACAAATCCCTACGTGGCCAACACAAACCTAATTTACGATGTAAATAGGTAGGCCAGGTCTGTAAAAAGCTCTGCCCCTTGTGGGTTCCGACTGGGCATCTCCCCGCCCCACCCCGTCGCGGCTTCGGTGGAGTCTCCAATGAAACACTAACAGTAGCTAAGGTAACTGAGAGCCTGGCTTAAGCGGACCGATTCCGGAGAAGAAATGGCAAGAGTTTCCCCGGGTCTGGGGGTTGGGAGGCTTGCTCAGCGGACAGATTTTCCATTGGGTGGGGGTGGGTCAGAGACCACAGAAGTGCAAAAGCAGTAGTCTAATCTTTGAAGGCCGGCGGCCGGCTCTGCCACGCTCTCAGCAGGAAGGGGAGGGGAGCAGGAGGAAGAGGGGGCGAAGGAGAGGCAGCGAAGAGCGGGAGGAGGGGGAGGAAGGAGGGGCCGGAGGAGGAGCCCGGGCTCCAGGAAAGCCCGCGCGCCGGGCGCAGAGGACCTCGGGGCGGGGTCGCACGCTCCGCCCGGCCCCTCGGCCGCAGCCGCGCGTGGTGCGCCCCGAAGGGGCGGGCCCGCCCCGCAGCCTCCCTCCGGGGCTCGGGCCCTCCTTCTCCTCTCCTCCCTCCCTTCCCTCCTTTCCATCTCAGCAGCGCCCTCAGTCTCCCTCTCTGGCTCATACAAAAGCAAAATGTCCGCCATCTTCCGAGGCGGCTGCGGTCGTCGCCGCCACCGGCTCGGCCCTCCTGCGGTTTCTCCCCGGGGCTGCCCCTCCCCCGTCCCCTCTTCCCGACCCCGGGCGCAGCAGCTCCTCGGAAGCCGCCGACTGCACCACTCTGCCCGCCCTCTGCGCGCCCCCCCGCCCCGCACGCCCCGCCGGGCGACGCAGGACCGCCTCGGGCGGGGGCCAGGGGGGTAAGCAGCTCCGGCCGACTTGCTCCCGCTTCCCGCCCGCCCCACCCCCCTTGATGGCCCCTTTACCTTGATGCAGTACGGCGGTTCGTCGTAGGTGACCAGCATGTACCTGTCTCCACGGCTGGCCGGGTCCCGGGCGCGCAGCTGCGGGACGAGGGATGACGGAGGGGGCCGCGAAGGGAAGGAGGGAGGAGGGGGCGATACAAACGTTACAGAAGCACCTAAATCCACCAACCCCCCCCCCACCCCTCGGGAGCTCTCCCCATCTCTCCGCTCCCCTCCCTTTACCTTCAAGAATAACTCCACAGCGCCTTTGGCAATGTCCAAATAGGAGGTGCCCAGGTCAGTGCGCTGGTTCATAGAGGCGGACGTGTCTATGAGGAACAGCAGGATGGGCATCTTCCCCCGCACCCCTAGCTCCGCTCCCCACTTTCCTGGCCCTCTTGCCCTCACTGCCGCGTACTGCCACCCGAACCCTCAACTCTCGCAGAGCCAGGGTGCAGGGAGCAAGAGGAAGAGGGGGAGACGGGACGGGACGGATGGAACTGCTCCGGTCCTCCGCTTTCTGCAGCCCCACCTCCTCTCCCTCCAAGGGAACTTGAAAGTGTGAGCGTGTGTAGCCCTCGGGGCCCTCCCCCTTCCTCTCCTGCCACCACTAGTGTCGCCGCCGCCGCAGGGACTACTGCCCAAGCATCCGTCCGCGCTCACTCAAGCGCTCGCCCCAGACTGAGAGCTGTCTCTGTTCACCGACACACAACTTCTGTCCGCTCACCTACCATCGGCACCATGTGACCAGAACCCACGCCATTGGCTGCCAATTATGCGGTATTTGCATATTCATTAGATGACAGGGCAAGGGGAGGGACTTGGGCGAACCCTGGGAGTTGAAGTTTGAACCTAGGCAGGGGGTAGAGGGAAATGTTAAGGACCCTCCTTTAAAGGACCTGAAAGCTGTTAGGATACTTAGGGTGGTTTGGATGGATTTTCTCTTGCTCTTCAAAGATGATGATTTGAAAGGAAGAGTGAATTTGAGCAACAGTTGTACAGAAGTACAGAAGCAGATGCTTGGACAGGCTGCGCAGAAAACTCTTTGCTAACTGCAATCGATCAATCCTGCCAGTGGCTAAGACCAAAACATTTCAGAAGCAGCAAACTTCTTTCCTGGCAAGATCTACTTGCATTCCTTTAGATCCTTCCCCACTCTTCATCAGTGTTTGTAAATCGGTTGCTGGCTTTGCATTCCATATATATCTATCTACTTAGAAAGGAAACTAAAGCTTAAGCACAGTTACCTAAACTGGCCTTTTGTAATGTACACGCTTCTTCAGTTTACTGAGCTCTTTGAAGTATTGGCCTACCTGTGATACTTCCACCTACTGTTGTGTCTGCACAGCCTTTACATATGAGAGTTTTGCCAGCCTAGGTTCTGAGTAAACTCACATTTATTAAGCACCTATGAAGTGCCGGGTGACCACGTTAGCCTCATTTAATGTTTGAAATAATTATGGTAGATGGCATTATATTCACTTTTCAGTAAAGTGCAGCTCAGCAAGATTAGAGCAACGATGAGGGATGTTCTTAGGTCTGGCTCTACGGGGGGGGCTCAATAAGCGGCCAACCACGCTTGGCTGACTACTTCACATAACACACTTTAAAAAAATTATTTTGTTGAGGTCATATTGACTTATAACATTGTGTAATTTTAAGTATACATTATTATATATCAGTTTCTGTATAGACTGCATTGCGCTCACCCCCAATAGTCTAGTTTTTATCTGTCACCATATATATGTGCCCCTTTACCCCTTTCTTCCTCCCCCTACCCCTTTCCCCTCTGGTAACCACTAATCTGTTCTCCTTATCTATGTGTTTGTTTATTGTCCACATATGAATGAAATCATACGGTGTTTGTCTTTCTCTGTCTGGCTTATTTGGCTTAACATAATACCCTCAAGGTCCATCCATGTTGTTGCAAATGGCAGGATTTTGTCTTTTTTATGGCTGAGTAGTATTCCATTGTACATACACCACATCTTCTTTATCTATTCATCCATTGATGGCCACTTGGGTTGCTTCCACATCTTGGCTGTTGTGAATAATGCTGTGGTGAACATAGGGATGCATAAATCTCTTCGAATTGTTGATTTCATGTTTTTTGGATAAATACCCCGTAGTGGGACAGCTGGGTCATATGGTCTTTCTATTTTTCATTTTTTGAGAAATCTCCATACTGTTTTCCTTTAAAATATGGAAGTGTGTATTCCTAGCAGTATGCTGTGCACAACATGGAATCCTGAGCTTCGATGAGTTTACAGTTTCATTAAGGACAGAAGATATTTGTATTATATATATATATAATCTTTTATATATTGTTTGTATTATATATACACACACACACACATTCAATAACATTTTCAGAAAAATAAGATTTCAGAAGAGGCCACGTGGCAGTACATGAATCAGGGACGAATAGGTGATGCAAGTAAAAAGTGCAATGGAAGCAATGGTTTTCGATGTTCAGAAGGTTTCTTGGATGAGGCACAAAGTGGGAAGGGAGGGATTCTGGACTGGAAGGAATGGTGTGAGCAAAAATTCAGCCAGACATAGCAATATGCATAGCGCATTTCGGGCCAGTCTGGTGGGATACACCTGGTGGGAATTAATGGGGAAATAAGGATGAAAAAGTTCCCATTTCCATTCTGATACAAATATTATTGGAGAAGGGCAATGCCTACGTGGGCTAGGATGCTAAAAGTGCAGGACTGGTCAGGGCCTATGTGTTAGTTTTCTATTGCTGTGTAACAAATTACCACAAATTCAGCAGCTTAAAACACCATACACATTTATTACCTCACAGTTGCCATGAGTCAGGGGTCTGGGCACAGTGTAGCGGGATTCTCTGCTCAGTCTCACAAGGCTGCAGTCAAGGTGTTGGCCAGGCTGTGTGTTCATCTGGAGGCTTGACTGGGAAAAAATCAACTTCCAAGCTCATTTAGGATGTTGGCAGTATTCGTTTCCTTGTGGCTGTCTGCTGGCTGCAGGCTACCCTCAGGTCTGCCTGCAGGTGCAGTTCCCTGCCACGTGGCCCTCTCCATAGGCCGTTCACAGCATGGCTGTTTGCTTCTTCAGGGCCAGCAGGGACATCATTGACTCCAGTCAGCTAAGATGGAGCCTTGGATAATGTAACTTAATCATGAGAGTGACATCCATCACCTTTGCCATATGCTATCGACTAGAAGCGAGTCGCAGGTCTCACCCGCACTAAAGGAGAGAAGATTATACAGGAGGTACCACCACAGGGTGAAAATCATGGGGCCATCTAAGAATTCTTCCTAACATTAGGTGGGGACAGGATTATTACCTGGAAACAAACTTTGCCTAGTTCAGTTTTTGTTAAAGTCAACTCCAGGTAATAATATACCACTTTCAGCCCACCAGATAAATGCATGGGGTTGATTAGTTGCTTAGATTATCCTTTGGTTGAAGAAGGACAAGATTTCCTATTAGGAGTTTGTATTTTATTACATACCTATGTATGATATATATAATAAATATAAATATATAATATATAAAAATATAATAAATATAAATATCTATAATAAATATAAATATATATTATATGTTATATACAATAAATATTTATATATAAATATTAAATTAATATAAAGTATTAAATTAAATATTAATAAATATACCCGTATTTATTTGTAATAAATATATAAATAATAAATACATTGTAATATTAAAGTATATTTTAATAAATATATGAATATTTATCTGTAAATATAAATATAGTAAATTAATTAAATATTGAATATTGAATAAAATAATATTAAGTAAATATTTATATATAATAAATATTTATATATAAAATACACTCTGTGAACTGGGGCATATCATAGTCCTTATTTATATATTTATATATGAACACATATTTATTTAATATTATTTAAATAAATTAATATTATTTAAATATATATATTTATTAAATATTATATAATAATATATGGTAAACATATTATATATTATAGATATATATTATGGACTGTGATATGCCCCAGTTCACAAATGGCATTTTAAGGTGACATAAAAAAATCTTTATACTTTCCCCACAACTTTTCTACAACGAATGTGCTTTACTTTTATAATCAGAAAAGAGGTTATGTTAAAAAATTACATACAAAGTAATCAAAAAACATTCCTCCAAGGTGAATACTATTGAAACCGTCTTCGGAAATAATTTACCAGTGCTGGGGAAGCACAAATGGCCTCGGTCACCCTGTGTTCCAGAAGCCGAGGGCACACAGGCCCCACAGGACCACCCTGAGGATGCGCTCCCCAGGCAGCTGATGCCTTTTAATGTATTTTTTTTCTAACAAGCATGTTATTGATCCTTTTTGGCGTAAGCTCACATGGAATGGAAATGATGTAAATATAGAATCCGAAAAATACCTGTGTCTCCTTATAAAACTACCAAAGTGACAAGATACAAAAATTAAGCATCTGGTGCATTTATGGGCTCATTCAGATTAAACCAAACCACAAGCCCCCAGCATGAAGCCTCTCTTCTTCCCCTCCTGGAGGAGAGGAAACCCTGTGTTATACTAGAGTGTGTGTAGACCTCTTTACTGTGTTTCTTTGGCACACATCAACACTAAAACCCTCAGAGCCCTTTCTACATCTTTCTCTCGTTCAGAACATCATCCCCTTATGTTGGAGGTTAATTTGTGCTTTGGCTATGTCTCCTACTGGAATGGAAACTCCTGGAGAGCAGGCAGAGCCTATACCCAATGCCTGGTGCACAGTACCTGCTCAACAAATGGTGAAAGTGTTGACTATGCCGTGGCTGCCACTCTTTCATTGTCTTCTCCTTTCTTCTCCGTTGTGCTCCTTTCCTTGGGTTGCCCAGCCCTGCCTTGCTGGCGCCTGCCTGCCATCCCCCACCCGAGCAGAGTGGCCGGCTCAGTTCGCTGTCCCTGTGGATGCAGGGCCTTTTGGATTTGGGCCCCAGTAGCCCCCTTCAAGCCAAGTCCTTGAGCTGACACCACCCCCACCCCACCTCCCACCCCCTCCAGAACCTCTGTAGCTTCCCTTTTGTTCTACTCACTCTTCCTTATGAAATGGCTCTTTTTTGGGCCACTGCTCACTGTTTGGCTCCCTTGACCAAATCCTCTTCCCAACTGCTTCCAAATTTCAGGCCCATTTTCACCACCAGGCCTCTGGCCAGTTAACGGAATTCTTTTTTCCATTGCAGCTCTATGACCTGCACTAACCATCCTCTCTTCTCTCTGCTTTTCTCATGCTTTTTGAACTCGTGAGCTCTTGAAAATAGTTTCCTCTCGGTTCTTCATGTCTCTGCTCTTTGTCAGATTTTCTTTACTAGTAGCCTCTAAATCAATTCACTTTAATGCCTCACCATACTCCCCCATTCCAGACCTTTCTACTTCATGTCTGCAGTTACCAGACGTCTCTCAGGAAGGAATTCCTACCAAGCACTGCTCTCGTGGCCTTCATTCCCTTCACAACAAACGTTAGCATACTTTGCCCCATGTTTACACTTCGTGTAGCTGGCCGTGGTGTAGTCCAGCACCATACAGCAGACCCTTTGTTTTGGTGACGGCTGGTTTGACTTCTCACTTTCCAAAGATTTGCTACTTCTTGCCTTTAAGCAGGCTCTAATGACCACATCTTAACAAAAAGACCTTACTTAACTTACTACTACCCCCTCCCAAATCCTGCCTTTCGTGGCTCAGAGAGGAGGAAACTCTCACTGTCTGGTTTCTCCACCACCCACTCCCTCCTCAAGTCCATGCAATCTGGTTTCTCTCCCCAGCACTCTTTGGAAACTGCTCTGAGGTCCCCAGGGGCCAGCTCCTGGCCAAATCCAATGGTCTGTTCTATATTTTCCTTTGTTGACTGCAGAGCAATTTGTCACTTGCCTTTCTGAGCTCCCCCTGCCCCCGCCACCTTGCCTTTCATCACCTGCCACTTCTCCTGGCGTCTTCCTTACCCCTTGGACTATTTGCTTTCAACTTCTCTGACTCCTAAACTTAGTCTCTGTCTCAGTCTGTGGCTACCTCCTTTCCTCACACTGCTCCACAAAGGACTTTATTATTTCCACTATCTTTATTCATTTAGTCATTCTTTCTTTTATTCAGATATTTCTTGGGTGGACCTTCTATATGACAGGCAACGAGAATACATTGGTGAACAAGGGAAACAGCATATTGTAGTGGTTAAGAGCTTGGATTTGGGGGTTCAAATCCCAGGTCTGCCACTTACTAGCTGTGTGACCTTGGGCAAGTTACTTAACCTCTCTCTGCCTCAGCTCCATTGTCTATATAATGGTAATAACAATAGTCCCTCATAGGATTGTTATGAGGATTGAAAGAATATTTGTAAAGGGTTTATAGAAGTGCTTAGCACAGAGTAAGCTCTGTATAATAGTGTGAAATTAAAACAAGAATAGATATAGTCCATGCCCTCGTAGATTACATTTTAGTGGAGAAAATAATCAAAAGAGTACATGCAATGTTATATTAAGTGCTGTGAGAGAGGAAATATGTGATGTTTTGGGAGCACTGAGAAGGAGCATTTAATCTAGAGGGGTGGAGAGGTCAAGGGGGCATATAGATAAGGTTTCCTGAAGGATATGACTTTGAAGCTGTCACTCTCAAGAAATGTAAGAAGTAGTCTGGTGAAGAAGGGCTGGTGGAGGTGAGAAATGGTACAGGGGAGGAGAGAGAGTGTTTCAGACAGGGAATGGTGAGGTGGGTGAGATGCTGAGAGACATTGAAAGAGACTCATTAGAAAAACAAGGAAAGTTCTGTATTGCTGGAGTGTAGGGGAACTGGGGCAGGGAGTAGGAGGGCGACAGAGGTGGCTGGAGGTGAGCTTGGAGAGGTGAACAGGAGCCAGGTCAGGCAGGGCCTAGTAGACCCTGCTAAGGGGTTGTGATTTTATCCTGGGAGTAATGAGGAACCATTGAAGGATTCTCAGCAGATCGTGTTTTGGTAATATCATTCTATCTTCAGCATGGAGACTGGGTTAGATGAGGGCAAAAATGGAATCCAGAAGACAAGTTAAGGGTCTATTTCTTTAAGTGTGCCAAGTTGTAGTGGTGACAAGGGGACGGAGAGGGGCACATGGATGCCAGGTACCCTTAGGTGGTAGGATAGTCAAGTCTCAACCATTGATTGAATATGGGGTGTGAAGAAAAGGGAGGAGTCAAGGAGAACCAGTATTCTGGCTTGGCCAATGGAGAAATTATGGGGCCACTCACTGAGACGGGGGACAGAGGAAGAGATGCATATTTGGAGGGGGGGTTCATTCAACAAATGTTTATTAAACATCTACTATGTGCTGGGCATTATGCCAGGAGCCAGATATACATCAGTGAACAAGACAGGCCCAAATCCCTGCTCTTGGGGACAGAGGATAAATAAACAAGTTAATATCTAGTATGTCAGATGGTGATAAATGTTATGGAGAGAAATAAAGTGTTGGTAAAGGGTCAGTGTGCATGCAAGGGGACAAGCTGGCTGAGTAGAGTATAAAAATAAGTCTCAGAGTGGGGAGAAGCTGCCCCCCCGGCAGGTTTGGGGGGGATACTCTAGAGTTGTGAGGGCTTCATTTCTTAAGCACCACGTACAAGGCAAGGTGCTCAGTACTTGGCACACCTTACCTTAGAGTACAGTCCTGGGAGCAGGGCCTATTATTTTTCTTCCCATTTTTCTAGGGGAGGAAACTGAGGTCCCATAGCAGCTCAGTTGCCTGCCTCCAGAGCCCAAGCTCTCCCTCCCCACTCTGCAGGAACAATACCAGAATAAGAGGATATGGGCTGGGTGCCTCAGAGCCCAGGCACACATTCGAAGCAGCCCAGCATGGAAGCAGCTCACTAGCAGGGTGCAGAGGGGCCAGAAGAGAGAGGAGCATGTGAGTGAGTCCACCAGCCCCAGCCAGCACCACAGGCCTGACGACTGCCCTCTCGTTCCCTAAAACATTGGCCTTGGATAACCCATCCTGTGGGGTTGTGTGGGACCTGGGTTGGCTGTGATCTGCCTACTGACAGCTGTTGACTTGCCTGTGCTCAGGAAACCCTCTTTCTAAAACCTGATGGGAGGAGAGCTGATGAGGGCTGGTGGCAATGGCAGGATGACCAGAGAATTGAGCTGAGCACCCCAGGAGGTAACCTGGGGCACCTGAGATCCAGGCATCTGCCAATCGAGGGCAGCAAAGTGCCCAGCACAAGGCCTAGCACAATCCTTTGTAGCTGCTCTTTCTGTCCTGGGCGCAGGCACAGCGAGTTGTAGGGACATTTATAGACCTGGTTACTCTGAGAGGTGGTGGAGGCTAAAAATAAAAATAGCTGGCCATGAAACTTGGCCCAGGGCAGCCCCCAGACAAGCTCCCCAGTGGGTTTTGCCACTTGAGTCACTTCCCGTCACTAGTCAGGGCATAGGAGCCTCTGCGCTGAGGTTCTGGAATCTCAGTCTTTCCTTCATATCTTCTGTGGTGTTCTCCTTCCACCTCACCGCCCTGAGGCCACTGCCCCCTGTCCCCTGTGGTATGGAACTTCAGTCAGGAACTCCCAAGGCAAGAGCATCCTCACTCTGTCTGTGGAGCTCCAGGGGTGCACGTCACACAGAGAGAGCAATTCCAAGTACAGCGCTGGGGAAGGCAGTGCCTGCCACGGCCAGCCTCAGCCTCTCCTGCCTCCGGCAACCTGGAGCCCTCCGCCTCTCCTCCCCCACATCCACCAGGCCACCAAGCACTGGTGAGTTTTCACCTTGGAGATATTACTCAAATTCATCTCACTCCTTTCCCCTTCATTTAGGCCTTTTGCATCTTAGGTAGCCCATACCACTGACTACCTTTGGTTTCCCTTTTAACTTCTGGGGATTATCAGTGCTGTGAAAAATTCTTCAACAGCTCTTACACCAAGCCGTTTCTACTAATCAAAAAAGAAAGATCTTTATTCCTGTGATGCATAGATTGCATAATTCTTCTCTCTTCTTCTTAAGGCTATTTTTTTTTAAAAAATTGACAATATTTAAACCATGTTAGAACATGTCCTTTAAAATGTAACAATGGTAGAACCGTATTTATACTTAGGTGTCACAAGAACCCCCACAGCTAGTTTATTTTTCATAAATCACTTAATTTGTCCCAAATATATTGCTAGTTTTTCCATTTTTCCTCCTACCACATGGGGATGGAAGAGCTCTTCACAGCAGAGCTGGGTGGCCTTGCGCTGCCCCCTAGGTCACTTACCTGGTGTTCAAGTCACCAGATATCTACTTAGGCTTGCTCTGCTTGGCACTCTGCTAAGTGCCTAGGACAAAAAGATGAACAGGGCATGGTTCCTGCCTTGGTGAGCGTCTACTCCACTGGGGAAGGCCGGATATGTAAACAGATCCCTTCAGTACAATGTGCTAAGTGCTGAGCTAGAGAGAGAGTTGCACAAAGTTCTATGCAAGCACAGAAGGGTAGGCTGCAGCCGGCTAGTTAGGGAAAGACTCCTGGAGGTGGTGATATCAGTGAAGAAAAGGAGAGGCGGTTGTATCCCAGGATAAAGGACTAGTACCAGCCAGGATCTGAGGCCTTGAAACAGATTAAGGTGCTGCTGGTGGCTGGCCCAGGTCCCCTTTACATGGCCGGCGCCCCTGTCCCACAGCTGCTGCGAATGTGGGCTGCTAAAGGCTCACAGCTGCTCCCCCTTCTCTGGAAAATTGCCCTCAGGAGTAGGAGCTGCCTTGGCCGGAGGTTAGGCACCATGCCACATGGGCAGTCTGCCCGCCTCCCCTCCCCCAACCTGCAGTCAATGACTGACTGACACAGCCCCCTGGCCTCAGAGGGGGATCACCTTGTGGTGTCATTCGTGCTTCACAGCTTTAGCGATCCGGCCAAAGCTAGACTCTAAATGAGATCATACCATTGCTTAGCTCCGTTCCGTGCCCTCTCCTGCTTCTCTCCCTCCCTTCTTCCTGAGAGCTCTCCCTCGGTCAATTACGAGGACCCAGATCCTTGTCTCTGGCTCTGCTTCTGGGGAACCTGACCTCAGATAGTGTGTCTGATAAAACTTCTAGAAATTTGGCATACTTTGCATTTTGGCATACCTTGTATTTAAGGTGTGAGTTAGGGAATAATTGGAAAATTAAATCTGAGAATTCGGCAAGAGCCAGATCATAGACAACCTTGCTTGCCATATTAAAGACCTTTTTATTTTTATATTACATTACATTAATCTTTAATCTTTTTATATTAAAGACTAAAGCACCCTTCCTGAGATCATGCTTCCCACCTTTGATGATGTAGCCTCCCCACCCTTAGTGACCTACTCGTTTAGGTTAAGGCATGGGGTCCTTAGGTAAATGCAAATCTCTCTGAAAGTGATAATCCCTTGAGCCATTAATAGTCTAATTCACCTTAAGGTATGATGTAGTGTGAGAGATTGTATTTTCTGAAGACGACCATACCTATGTATTTATCTCACCCACATGCTCTTACAATGTGACTAACATTCCTCCCACTAGGAGATGGAGTCTATGCTTCCTGCCCTTGAATCCAGGGACAGGGGTTTGTGACTGCACCGGCCAATGGCATGCAGTGGAAGCAATGCTGGGAGATGTCCAGGGCAAGGTCATAAAAGGCAATATGGCTTCCACCTGGATCTCTCTCTCTGTCAGGACGCTCGCTCTTGGAACACAGCCACCATGTTGTGAGGAAGCCAGGCCACATGAAGAGGCCACATGTTGGTGTTCTGGCAGACAGTCCCAGCTAGGCCTCCAGCCGACACCAGCATCAATTGTCAGACATGTGAGTGAAAGGGCGATCAGATGATTTCAGCTTCCAGCTTTTGGATCTTCCAGCCGAGAGTGCAGACATCGTGAAGCAGAAACAAGTTTTCTCTACTGTGCCTGGTCTGAATTCCGACCCAAAGAAACCGTAAGATAATACATGATTATTGTTATTTTAAGCCACTAAGTTTTGGAATAATTTATTTTGTAGCAATAGATAACTAATGCAGCTGTCCAGACTCTGAAGTTATGATTTCCCTTTCAAAATCAGCTCCTCTAGCTTCCCTACCCAGGTTAATGGTATCTCCAAGTTCTTTCAGGGACTGAGCTATTTTTAACTCATACTTGTCTCTCCACTTACATATAATTAGTTGTCAAGTCCTATAGATTTTCCTTTCTGCAGTTTCTCTGCCATCTATCCTTTTCCTTGGTACTTGTCTCTCTCCAGATTAAACTAAAGCCCATCTCTAATCATTTTCATACTGCCTGCTCTAAAACCATCAACTTTCACAAAAACACAACTTCCAGATGGGATTATATAATTCCATCTGGAATATATGTATGAATAACATATATATATTTTTTGGAAAATTATATAGATATATAAAATGCTTTGCTTGTTCATTGTAACAAATTCATTGTGTACGAAAAAGTGAATGTCTCACTCACAAGTGGTAATTACTGTTAACATTTGCTATTTACATTCCAGACATTGTTCTAGGAGAGTGTGTGTGTGATATGTATGTAACAGATATATAAAATAGATGTAGACATGTTTAAGAAACATTTTTTACAAAAATAGGATCACAGCACACAAATTATTCTGCAATTTTGTTTTTTTACCTAACGTTACTTCCTCGTTATCTTTTCATGACAGCACATGCAGATCTACTTCATTCATTTTAAAAATTGCACAGTATTTCACCATAATTTATTTAACCATTTCCCTATTGAAAAACATTTGATTGTTTCTACATCTTGCTATCTAATAGTGCTGCAATGAGTACTATTGTGCAAATGTCTTTAGGCACTTGTGCCACTTCTGTAGGTTAGAGTCCTAGAAATGCAACCACTGGATCATAGAGTATGGATAATTTAAATATTGATAGGGAATGCAAAATTGTTCTAATGTGGTTGTGCCAATTTTCACCCTCATAACAATATGTCAATGCGCATTTTCCCAAACTCTAGCCACAACAAGGCACTATTAATCTTTTAAAATTTTTGCAAACCTAATAGGCAAAAATGATACTGCGTTGTTGTTTTAATTTGTATTTATTTAATCAGAGCAGTTGAACAGCTTTTCATGTTTATGGGCCACCTATATTTCCCTTCCCATGAATTGGCTCATGTCCTTTATCCATTTTCCTATTGAATTTTGAATATTTCTTAGTACTTTCTATGTGCTTTTTATACATAATATGACTATTAATTCTGTCATGTGTTATAACTATTTAATCCAATCTGTTAATACATGTTTTAGCTTTGTTAATGGTGTCAGTTAAAAGTTTTAACTTTTCTGCTGTCAAGTTTGATTGACATATTCTTTACAGTTTCTGGGTTTCTTGTCGTGGTTTAAGAAGCTCTCCCTAATCCATGGTTATAAAAATGTTCTATATTTTCTCCTAGTACATTCGTGGTTTTATTTTAAATGTTTAAATCTTTATTCCAAAGGCAAAAAAGCCACATTAGCAATAAAATGGATTACAACTTAAGTCTCTCAAAAGGGTACTGATTAAGTAAATTATAGTATATATCTACATACCATACAGTCACTATGATAGATAGGGTAGCTCTTTAAAGCACTGACATGAAAAGATGTTCGCCACATAAGTGAAAAAGACAAAAGGTGTGATTTCATTTTTGTATATATGCATAGAGTGTCTGGAAGTGTATACACCACAGCATTAACAGAAGTTCTGGGAAGTAGGCAAGTCTATGGAGAACTTGAATTTTTTCTTTATAGTTAAAAACTTTTTTAAAAAATATTGTCAGAAAGGAAAGATATTTTCCATTTTGAAAAACACTGCATAAATGATGTAAATGTTAGAAATGTGCTACACATGGATAAAAGAAAAAAGGAATAAGACGGGGGAAACAATGAGAAAACAGTTCGAAATCTACAGTTGACATCAATTCACATCTGTTAACTGTGGGAACTGACTACGGAGACATAATTAAACTTAACATCCAATGGACTTTACAAATACACAGTCCATTTCCCATTGTTTAACATAGCTCAAATATAAGAACACTTAATTGCTCTTTGGCAAACATGTGTGGTAAATCAAAAATCTGATTAAATTAACTCTAATAAGCTACTGAAACAATGAGACATTTCAGAAAATAACATAATTTTTAATTAAAAGAGAAAAAAACCTTCAGTGGCTCCTCATCATTAAGACTGTTTCCCATACTTGATTGAACATCAAAATACTCCAGGTATTGTTAAAGGAACGGATTTTTCAGGCACAATCCCAGACCTGAATCTAATTATAACCCAGAATCTAAATCCTCACCAAAGGGGTCTGGAACTCTATATTTTTCACAAGCTCTCAGGTGATTCTTCTAATCAGATGAATTTAGAAAGCTAAATTTGTGACCTACGGAAATAAATATAAACCCTTTATGTAGACATTTAAAAATCTCTGTGACTCCTGTCAGCACTTGCAACTTCATGTGAGGTATAATGCTGCATTGTTCCAGTTGTTGGAACATGCTGGATATCACCTGAGGAATTTTAAAAAATTGAGATAGAATTCACATACCACAAGATTCATCCTTTTAAAGAGTACAGTTCAGTGGTGTTTAGCATATTCGCAAGATTGTGCAACTGTCACCACTCTCTAATTTCAGAACATTTCATCATCCCCACAAGGAAACCCCATGGCCATTAGCAGTCACTCCTCATTTCCTCCCAATCCCACCAGCACTGACAACCACTAATCTAAGGTCTGGCTCTATGTATTTGCCCATTCTAGACATCTCATATAAATGGAATCATATAATATGTGGCCCTTTGTATCTGACTTCTTTCACATTACATAATGTTTTCAAGGTTCATCCATGGTGTAGCATGTATCAGTACTTCACTCCTTTTCATGGCTGACTACTATTCCATTGTATGAATATAACACATTTTGATTATCCATTCATCAGTTGATGCACATATGGGTTATTTCCACTTTTTAGCTATTGTGAATAATGCTGCTATGAACATTCGTGTCTGGTAAGCTTTTAAAACTACCAGATTCCCAGGTCTCACCTCAAACCAATGGAATAAAATATCTGAGGGGTGAGGGACAGGTGGTGCATGGACATTCTTTTTTAAAAATTAAGCTCACTGGGTGATTCTAATGAGCAGTCAGAATGAAGAATCATTGGGCTGGATATCCCTAAGGGAGTGGTCTTAAAATGTGGTCCCTGAACTAGCAGTATTGGCTAGGACTTGTTAGAAATGCAAATTTCCAAGCTCCACCCCACATTTACCCAATCAGAATATCTAAGGGATGTGTCCAGCAAACTGTGCTTTAACAAGTCCTCTGGGCAATTCTGATGCACACTCAAGTTTGAGAACCTCTGTGCATCACATGACCATCTTTAAATCCCCCAAATTCTGAATTTCAAAACACATTTGGGGACTTCCATTTCCAGAAAGATGGAGTGTGCTTTCCCCTATTCCTCCCACTAGTTACTAAAACTCTGGACACTATTATAAAACAAACCCAAGAAGATACTGAAAGGTGGAGAGAAAAAGGCAGATGGAGTAGGAACCTTGAGACACAAGGAACTGAACAATGGTAAATTCTCTCAGTTTTCTTTTTTCCTCCTATATTCCAGACTGGGTGCTGGAGAAGCTGGCAACCCCAAATGCCAAAAGGCATAGACAGGAAAGCCTGCTTTCTCTAGCCAAAGGACAAGGAGAGGGGCAGCCTAGCAAGACAGAAACCTTTTAGACAATAATCACTCGACTCCAGCCAAACCCCACAGAAAATACTGTGGCCCCAACCCACCCATGCTAGTGAAGTCCTAGTGTGGGACCTAGACTTCCAACCTCAACAGGCTGTGACAAGGCATCCCAATTCCCCTGCTAGGGTGGGGTCAGAGGAGGCCTAGTGAAGAGTCAGGACTTTACCACTGCTCAGGGGAAAACAGGTCATCTCACACCACCCACACTTCCCCAACATCAGTGAAGGCCATGTGAGGAGCAGTAACAAGGTACTCCAACCTCTTCCAGCCAAGCAGATATCAGTGGAGACCGTATGAGGAGCCAGAACTACCATCCCTGCGTGACAACAATGAGGAGCCACCCCAGGTGTCAATGGAACCCAAGTGGAAAACGTGGACTTGTACCTCCACCCATCAGTAAGGAGGCAGTGTCTCCCCTTCCCAAGCCAGAGCAGTGTCAGAAGAAACCAGCTAAAACAGGAGGTTTAAATAAAAGCCAAACTCTCACAACATAATGCAAAAATGTTCATGATTCAATAAAAAAAATAACTTGTTATACAAAGAACCAGGAAGATCTCAACAATGGAAAAAGGCAATCACTCGATGCCAACATCAAGATGACAGAGATGTTAGAATCAGCCGATGAAGATTTTAAGAGTCATCATAAAAATGCATCAAGGAGCAATGATGGATACATTTGAAAGAAATAAAAAGTAGAAAAATCCCAGAAAAGAAATGAAAGATATGTAGAAGGAGTAAATTGAAATTTTAGAATTGAAAAATATAAAAACATAAATAAAGAATTCAATGGATGGCCTATCAGCAGAATGGACAGGACAGAGGAAAGAAGCATTGGAGTTGAAAATAGAGCAACAAAATTTTCCTTTTATAAACGCTTGTATAACAGAGATATGTGGGACTATCCCTGAAGATCTAACATTCATGTCAATGGAGTGCCAACAGAGGAGAAAGAGGGAGGGACTGAAAAACTATTCAAAAAAATAATGGGTGAAATTCCCCAAATTTCACAAAAGAAACAAACCTACAACTCCAAGAAGCTGCACAAACCCTGAACAGGATAAATTCAAAGAAATTCAGGCCAAGACAAATCATAGTAAAAATTCTGAAAATTAAATACAAAAAGAAAATCTTGAAATCAAAAAGAGAGAAATGACCCCTTACCAATAGGAGAAAAACAATTCAAATAACAGCAAATTTCTCATCAGAAGCCATGCAGGACAGAAGGAAGTGGCAACATTTTCAACTACTGAAAGAAAAGAACTGGCAATCCAAAATTTTATATCCAGCAAAAATATCTTCCAGGAATGAAGGTGAAATCAAGACATTCTCAGATGAAGACAAACTAAGAGAATGTGATGCCAGTGGAAAAGAATGCTTATAGGAACTTCTATAAACAGACAGGAAAAAATAAAAGGAGTATCATATTATCAGGAAGAAAGAATAACAGAATGAACAAAAATGTGGATAAATACAATAGACTTTTTGTCTTCTTTTGAGTTTTCTAAATTATGTTTGATGGTTGAAGCAAAAACTACAATACTACCTTGACCTGGTTGTCAATTATTTGAGACAATTTTATTATAAAAGGGGAATATAAAGGGACATAAAGGGAGACAAAGTTCCTACACTCACCTGAACTGGTAAAATGATGATACCAGCAGACTGTGATAAGTTATGTATGTATAATATAATATGTTATGTATGTGTAGCAGTCACTAAAAACCTATCCAAAGAGATATACTAAGAACCACTATAGATAACTCAAAGTAGAATTCTAAAATTGTTCACATAACCTGCAGGAAGGCAGGAACAATAAAACAGAGAAAAGTATCAGGGACAGAGGATCATTACGTAATGATAAAAGAGCCAATCCTCTAAGAATCCTAAATGTATGCACCAAACGGCAGAGCTGAGAAATTTGTGAAGCAAAAACTGATAGAACTGAAAGGAAAAACAGACATATCCACAATTATAGTTGAAACTTCAGCCCTCCTCTCTGAACAATTGATAGAACAACCAGGCACAAAATCAGCAGAGCTATAGAAGAATTCAATACCATCAACCAAAAGGATCTAATCAACATTTCTAGAATTCTCCATCCAACAACAGCAGAATGCACATTCTTTTCAGGCACCCAGGGAACATAATAACATGATAGACCATATTGTGGGCTGTAAAGCAAACCTCAACAAGTTTAAAAGAATTAAAAGGATACAGAGTTTGTTCTCTGACCACAATGGGATGAAACTAGAAATTAATAAGAGAAAGATAACAGGAAAGTTTTTAAACCCTTGGAAACTACAGAACAGACTTCTAAATAATCCATAGATCAAAGAAGTTTCAAGGGAAATTAAAAACTACATTGAACTGAATGAAAATGAAAATACAACATATCGTAATTTTTGAGACCCAGCTAAAGCAGTGTTAAAGGGGAAATTTATGGCACTAAATGCTTACATTAGAAATGAAGAAAAGTGTAATATCAATAATCTAAGCTCCTGCTTTAACAACCCAGAAAAAGAAGAGTAAAATAAACCCAAAACAAGGGGAAGGATGGAAATCATAAAGAGCAGAAATCAATGAAATTGAAAATAGAAAAAAATGTTACAGAAAGGTAATGAACAAGAAGCTGGTTCTTTAAAAAAGTATATAAAATTAACAAGCCTCTAGCAAGACTGGAAAAGAAAAAAAAGAAAGATGACACAAACGGCTAATATCAGGAATGAAACAGGGAATATCACTACAGACTCTGTAGCCATTAAAAGGATAATAAGAGAATACTGTAAACAACTCTGCACACACAAATTTGAGAACTTTGATAAAATGGACCAATTCTTTGAAAACCACAAACTATGAAAACTCACCCAATATGAAATAGATAAGGTGAATAGCACTATAACAATGAAGGAAATTGAATTCATAACTTTAAATCTCCGTAAAAAGACATCTCCTAGCCCAGAAGGCTTCACTAAAGAATTTCACCAAACATTTAACGAACAATTAACACTAATAATCCACCATATCTTCCAGAAAATAGAAGAGAGGAATACTTTTTCAACTCATTTTATGAGGCCAGCTTTACTCCGATATCAAAACCAGACAAAGACATGGCAAAAACAAAAACTATAGACCAATATCCTTCATAAACTTAGATGCAAAAATACCCAAGAAAATATTAGCAAATAGAATCCAGCAATATAGCAATTCTACACCATAACCACATGAGTTTATTCCAGAGATGCAAGGCTGGTTCAGTAGTTTTAAAAAAAATGGATAAAGGGGCTGGCCGGTGGTGTAGTGGTTAAGTTCACACACTCTACTTTGGTGGCCTGGGGTTCGTGGGTTTGGATCTTGGGTGCAGACCTACACATGTCTCATCAAGTCATACTGTGGCAGCGTCCCACATGTAGCGTGGAGGAAGATGGGCACAGATGTTAGCCCAGGACCAATCTTCCTCAGCAAAAAGAGGAGGATTGGCAACAGATGTTAGCTCAGGGCTAATCTTCCTCACCAAAAAAAAAAAGAAGAAGAAGAAGAATCAGTATAATTCCCTATAATAATCAGCTAAATAAGAAAAATCACATGATCATATCAATCACTGCAGAAAAAAATTTGACAAAATCCAGCACCTATTTATGATTAAAAGAAACTATCAAAAGATAGGAATAGAGGGTAACTTCCTCAACTTGATAAAGAACATCTGCAAAAAACCTTCAACTAACATCATGCTTCATGGGGAAAGAATGAATGTTTTCCTCCGAAGATTGGGAACAAGGCAAGGATGTCTGTTCTTACCTCTGCTGTTCAACATAGTACCGGAAGTTCTCTACAGTGCAATAAGGCAAGGAAAGGAAACAAAAGGCATACAGATCAGAAAGGAAGAGGTAAAACTGTCTCTATCTGCAGATGATATGATTGTCTATGTAGAAAATCCCAAGGACTCTACAAAAAACCCCTAGAACTAATAAGGTCATGGGATACAAGATAGACATATAAATTAATTGTATTTCTATATGCTAGCACTGAATACATGGACACTGAAAATAAAAATACAGTGCCATTTACAACTGCTCAAAGATGAAACACTTAAGTGTAAATCTAACAAAACGTGTACAAGACCAGGACTTGTATGTTGAAAACTACACACTAGTGATCAAGAAATCAAAGGCTAAATAAATGGAGAGAGAGTGTGTATTCATGGATTGGAAGACTCAACATAGTAAAGATTTCAATTCTCCTCAAATTGATGTACAGGTTTAATACAACTCAAAATCCTAGCGAGATCTTTTGCAGATATAAGCAAGATTATTCTAAAATTCGTATGGAAAGGGAAATGAATCAGAATAGCCAAAACAATTTTGAAAAAAATAAATGAAATGGAAAGAACCAGTCTACCCAATTTCATGGTGTAGAATTGTTATTATTATTGAATTCTATTTGCTAATATTTTGTTAAGCTACAGTAATCAAGACTGTGGTGTTGGTTGAGAGACAGATCAATGAAACAGTATCAAGAACTCAGAAACGGCCCCACGTAAGTACAGCCAGCTGATTTTTTTTTACAAAGATGCAAAAGCAATTCAATGGAGGAAGGATAGTCTTTTCAACAATTGGTAATAGTGCAGTTAGGTATCCATAGGCAAAAACATTAACCTTGATCTAAACTTCATACCTTATACAAAAATTAACTCACGACCCCAAAAGCATGATTCATAAAAGAAAAAAAATCAATAAATTGGACTTCATTAAACGGAAAACCTTTTTCTCTGTGAAAGACCCTGTGAAGAAGATGAAAAGACTCACTACAGACTGAAAGAAAATATTTGCAAGCCACACATCTGACAAATGGCTGGTATCTGGAATATATAAACAACTTTCAAAACTCAACAGTAAAGAAGCAAACATTCAGTTGGAAAATGAGCAAACCACATGAACAGATATTTCACTGAAGAGGATATACAGATGGAAAATAAGCAAATAAGATGCTCAACATCATTAGCCACTAGGGAAAGATCAATTAAAACAACAATGAAATATCACTACAGTACACCTATCAGAATGGCTAAAATAAAAAAAAACCCTAGTAACACCACCAAATGCTGGCCAGGATGTGGAGAAACCCAATCATTTATACATTGCTGATGAGAATGTAAAATGATATAGCCACTCTGGAAAATAGTTTGGAAATTTCTTAATAACTAAACATATACTTCTCATGTAACCCATGATAAATGCCACTCCTGGGTGTTTATCACAGAGAAGAAAGCTCCACACTTAAGACGTGGCACTGTTGAGACCCAGTGCACCAGAGCAAGAAAGGGGGATGGGGAGGGTGTCTGAGCCTGCCCCTCTCTAGCCCTATTTCCACCTATTAAAGTTTTGCCCATCCTTAAAATGTTTGAATACCAGTAATTACATATTTTTCCACTTAAGTATCTCTGCTATGGCATCCACCTTGTACCTTGACTTTGAGCTATTCATGTCAAGCTTTCCTCTCCCATCCTATGTTGTGAGGTCCTTGATTTACTCTTTCCTTTTCTAACCCACTACATCACCTAGAGCAGGGCTTTGCAATCCCAGTTGGAGGGGAGTGGCCAATCTCTAGGACTCAAGGTTCTCAGACGGTAGCGTGCCTAGGAGCCATGAAGGATGCTTGTTTCAATGCGGATTCATGAGCCTCATTTCAAACTGCAAGTATAGAATCAAGAAGTCTGCATTTAACAAGCTCTTCCGCAGATTCAGGCATTCAGAGGACAGCACACTGAGAACTAGTTGGGGTTGAAGTTCAGCCAAGGGAAAGGGCTTGCTAAAAATCACAGATGTCCAAGCTTTAGTGTGTCTTGCAGTATTCTTTCTAATGCAGTATCTCAACCTTCCCTACACATTAGAATCACCTTGGGAACTTTAAAAGAATCCTCCTGCCCAGACCACTTGCCAGAACAGTTAAAACCGAATGTCTGGGGGAGGGGAAACCAGGGTATCAGTATTTTTAAAAGCTCCCAGATAATCCCATTGTGCAGCCGTGGTTGGGAGACAGTGAAAATAGAAAAGGCTGAGACCTGATCAGGATTTAGTTTAAAATAGTGAGAAAGCAGAGAGAAGCAACGTGATCAGGCCGGGGTGGTACGTCTTGGTACTTGCCAGGCTTCTAATTGTGAGGTGGAGATAGAGTAGGTACAGCCACTGCTACAGCTCGAGCTCTGACATTACATTATAGAGTCATTTGCTCCAGTAGAATGTGAATTCTGTGAGGGCAGGGACTGTCCTTCTTGTTCCCTGCTGTATCCCCAACACCCAGTGCTAAGTAAGTATTTGTAGCACTAACTAAACAGTGAGCCCTATTTGGGGACCCTCTGCCTCAGAATCACCTGGGGTGCTCAGTAAAACAACAGATGCCCTTCACTATTACACTATTGCTCTTCTTTCTATTCTGTCCAGAGTAGTTCTACGAATGTTCTCTTGTTTTGTTCATTAGGCCAATCTTCATAGCATCCTCCAAAGTACTCCATTATAAAATCCTTTCTAGGTAGTTAGCAGGATGAGAGCATTCATTCACCAAATATTTATTGGTGAATAAGTGCTAGACCCTGGAGAAACAGCATTCTACTAGGGAATACATACAGTAAACAAATGAACATGAGAATAAGTCTATAACTATAAACCATGAGAAGTATCATGAAAGAAAAGAATGTGATATACTACAAAGAATGAATCACAAGAGAACCTAACAGACTGGAGAATCAGGGAAGGCCTCCCTGAGGAAGTGGCATTCCAGCAGATTTGTAGAATGGGTGAAAGTTAGTCATTGAAGAGGGACAGAGAATAGCTTTCTAGGCAGAAGAAACAGCCTGCGTGAGTGTCCAGAGCCGGGAAAGAACTTGGTGCTTTTGAACTGAAAGAAGGTCAGGGTAGCCAGAACACAGTAATAAGTGGCAGAGGGGCTGGTGAGGAGGGCAGGACCAGTTTATGCAGGGCTTTGTACGAGAGAGGAAAGAGCTTGGATGTCTTCCTGAATGTGGTGGGAAGCTACTGGAAGGTTTGAGCGGAGGAAGGGCAGGATCTGATTGATGCAGTTGCTGTGTAGATAAAGAATTATAGCAGGGCAGGATGGGAAGCAGGGAGTCCACATGAGAGGCTCCTCATATACTCCAGGTGGAGTAGCGGAGGTGGGAAGAAGTAGATGATTTGGGATGTTTTTGCTGGAGAAACAAGTCTTTTTCCCCATCCTGTCCCTCTCTGTACTCTGAGAATGAGAAATCATATAAAGCTCCATGGTAGGACACTGGGGCACAGGTTGGAAACACTCTAGGGTGGGGGGATTGCCTCAGGTGCACAAGAACAGACCACAGGTGGTGACAGCCTTGCTTCAACCATTTCAGTTGGAAAGAAATAAGCATCTTAGGTGAAATCAGTGACAAACAGATTCTTTCAAAGCGCGGTTGATCTATTGGTTTAACTTATTTCTATTTTTTTATTGAGATACAATTTAATTCAGTAAAAGGCATGGATCTTGAGTGTACAGTTTTATTATCTTTGAAAAATGTATACACCCATGTTACTATTATCCAAGTAACCCAAAGAGTGTCCTTGTGCCTCCTTCCCGTTGATCCCTGCCCCCTCATAGGTACCCGCTGTTCTGAACTATATCGCCATCAGTTATTTTTGCCTTTTCTTCAGCTTTATACAAATGGAATCATACTGTATATATTCTTATGTGTCTGGCTTTTTTCACTCATCATAATGCTTTGGGGATTCATCCAATGTTGTGTGTATCAGCAGTCCATTCCTTTCTGTTGCTGAATAGCATTCCGTTTTATGAATACACCACAATTTGTTTATCCATCCTCCTGTTAATGGACGTTTGAATAGTTTCGCACTGGTTAACTTTCAGTCTGACTCCAGTTTCATTAGTAGACTAAGATACAGCTTCAATTCACTTTTCACTTTTTAGCCTTATCTCATCATTTTCTATTTCAATTTCCATTCTTACATATTTATCCTTCTATTCATCAATTCCCTTCCTTAAAAATTTTTAACCTTTTTTAATGGGAACACTCTTCTGTTTTTATGCAAAACTGTTCGAGTTATACATTTTCCAGGAATCCTCATATTCTCACTCCAGTTGTGTCTATCCCTAGAAAACAGATGATAAAAGTCAGTTAGATTCTTATTTAGAATATATTTCCTTCCAGAATGATGACTCATAGGTGTGATAGTAATCCGGGTAGGTGATGATTTGCAATTTTAATTTCATATCAAGTTTAGGTAGTTCTCAAGACTAAAATGGATTTTTTTAAAAAAAAGCTTAAATTTTCCAAAACAAAAGAAAATTACTGAGAAAAGTGGCATTGTTTTGCATTTTTGAAAATCTCTTTAATGTCTGGTATAATAAAAGACAGCTAGATTCTCATATCTGCTTCTGTGTTCGATCAGTTGCCATATGTTGTTTTGGTTACGGTATGTGAAGACAGTCAGGACTCACATAGATATGTAGTTGGAGAAAAGAGGTGTATTTTAATAACTTTGTCAGATAATTATAGGTATTCTTCTTTGATATTACACCATGTGCCATGTATTCTGATAGATCTGGGAACTTTGGAAAATAGGAGCCATGGGATTGAAGTAATCCAGTTTTGGAGACACTGAAGAAGCTATGCACTTTCCTGTAGATGCTGGTCCAGGCTTCAACCAGGGCAGGGATTCCCGTCTTCAACTCTATTGATAGTTCGTGTTGGATCATTCTTTGTTGTGTGTTGGGGCAGGGGGAGACAAGGTGTGTATTGTAAGATGTTTAGCTGCATCCCTGGGCTCTACCCACTAGATGTCAATAGCACTTCTCCCACAGTTGTGACAACCAAAAATGTCTCCAGACATTGCCAAGTATCACCTGGTGGGGCGAAGTCACCCCTGATTAAGAACCACTGAACAGGAACTCAAGAAAGACCCTTTTGGCTGGACTGAACAATTCAGGATGAAAGTTGACTAAGGAAGATGTTTTTGTCAATAATTTTACTTAAATTTCTCTCTTGGAAATACAAATGACAACAACAACAGTAACGGCTATCATTTACTAACTGCTGTTAAGAACTTTGCAAACATTAACTAATTTAATCCCCACAGCAATACTATGGAGTAGATATTAACACTCCCATTTCACAGATGAGGAAATCAAAACTCAGAAAGATTAAGTCACATGCCCAAGAGAAGGGTAGAGCTGGGATTAATATCTGTGTCTAACTGACTCCTAAACTTATACTCGGAACCACTGTAGCATTAGTTTTGTTAGAAATGTAGTTTCCTCTGTGAGGTGTTGATATCTGGCACACATTGTATAATCTCATCTGATGACCTTATATGGATAATAGAGTCATGCATGATTTTAGATGGGAAATAGAATAGGGGGTGACTTCTTGACCTAGTACCTGGGGTAACTTTGGGATAAACTTAATTGAAGCATTACTTTGATGGATTACAGAGACTTCTGAGGTAAGATCAAAGAGACATATGTATAAGGCCATGAGGGACCAAATTATCTCACTGGTTCTAGAAGCCATGGCAATAATTAATCAAGCAGTCTTGTGAAGGTGCTGGCAGGACTTTTCTGATACCTCTGATTATCTCCCCCAAGGGGGAATGATACCACCTCTGATTGACCCCAGGCCTGGCTGTTAAGCCCTTTGCTTTAGTTGAGGAGAAAAATGTTGGGGGAATATTAACCATCCACTCTAACCTCTAGGGCAGTGTTCTTCCAACTGCCCATCTCAACCCTTTAGGGGTCATGAAATCAACTTAGCGGATCATGAGCAACAGTTAAAAACAAATAGAGGAGACTGAAGTAGAAGGCATCATATGGCCTCACGCATTATAAGCAGTACCAGCTACAGAATCTGCAGGGCCCAGTGCAAAATGGAAATGTGGGACTCCATGATCAAAAAGCAGGAAAAGAGTGTTGTTACAGGTACTCAAATATAAAGCTTTTTCCTTTCTTTTGCAGTCTCTCTCTTAACTTGTCATAGTATTTTTATTTGCTACTTATCTATTTATCATCCTAAGTAAAAAAATAATAAATTTTAAAATTAACATGAATTTTATCATACATCTTTATGTTTTGCAATGCCAGTTTAAAGTGCAAATGTAAGACCATTTAACTTACGTGCAGAATCAACAAAATGACATAACTCATATTTTGTAGCTCATACATGCATATATACTATGTGTTTAGTTCTTACTAGAACAGTGCACACTGCACAAAATAAATTCAACTGTTTTTATTTCACTTCTTTTTTTCATTTTAATTTTTTAAAATTTTTTATTGAGGTAGTAAAATTGACACATAACATTGTATTAGTTTCAGGTGTGCAACATGATGACTCAATATTCTCATCACAAGACAAAAAAATTTATTTCATTTCTTGACACACATGCATTCTACCAACAGTCTCTACCTTCAGCTTACTGATGAGTAAGGAAGGGTGAAGGGGAAAGGGTTGGCTTATCTTTCCCTTTCCTTCTGTGTCATCATTTTCAGCATAAGTGGTTAGCTAATACAGGAAAGTAACACAATAGGATGTGATAGGGTTCCTTGGTCTTCGTGTTTCTCAGAACTCTATTGCATTCTTTCTGCACTGGAAACAAGTTCTGGTTCGAAAGGAAAGTGTGGCCTCTTTGGTTTGTCACCACCACCACTCCCCCACCCCACCCCCACCTTCCTCAGTTGTAGATGCAACACACTGACCTTGTCCTCGCTTTGAGTCTTGCTGAGCTCCCACGCACTGTGGGTCCACTGGAGTTCTGTGCTCATGGGGCGTCACAGATGCTGTATGCAAATGGGGCAGCAAGAAATGGCAGCAGACACACACAGTGCCCAAATCTCATCTGCTCACAGGCATGTTCCACTGTTCCATCTGACTTCACTTGCAAAACACAAGTTCAAAAATAAAATTATTAAGAATTTTAAGACAGCCACAGCAGAGCATTAAACCAAGCATGGGGCCCGAGTGTGGAGCCCTGTGCTACCGTACAGGTCACATGCCTAGGAAGTCAGCCCTGATTATAAGGTATTGTTCATGAACGTTTTATTTCAGGAGTGTGTGTGTGAGTGTGCGATATGTGTGTATTGGGATTGTCATCAAAGTGTGAGAGCCCCTGCTTCTCCCCTTCCCCTCCTCTACTAGGGATTAGAGCTTTCTCTGGGAGGAATAAAGTGATTTTAGTTAGAAGAGGACTGGGCCACCTCTTCAGTGTGGTGCAAGCTCTCTTCATGTTCTCCCTTTACCCCTGCATCTCATGTGGCTGTTATGGCAAGACAGACCGGAATCACCTCCCGTTATGAGCAGGCACCCTTGACCTTACCCAAAGAGGAAACCAGAGTGGGCCAAGGAGAAAAAAGCAGGCCTACCTTAAGCCCACCTTAGGCCTACCTCTAGCCTAAATCCCTTTCAGCTCAAGGGACAAAATGGGTCCTTTCACCTCACACATAGTGCAGGCCAGTTTACCAGGAGATGTAACTACTGGGCGATTCAGTACTAAGTAGGCTCTTTCCCAGGGCATCTTTGTGATCATATCCTATCCCAGGAATCTGCGGGGGTTGGGCAGCAAGATGGGCTTCAAGTATCCAGAGAACTTCAATCATACCTGCCTTTTTCGGGGCCGCCCGGTGGCGCAGCGGTTTAGTCCGCGCTTGGCAGCCCGGGGTTCACGAGTTCGGATCCCGAGCGCCCGCCGACACACCGCCCGTCTGCTATGCCGTGACGGCGTCCCATATAAAGTGGAGGAAGATGGGCACGGATGTTAGCCCAGGGCCAGTCTTCCTCAGCAAAAAAAGGGGAGGATTGGCAACAGATGTTAGCTCAGGGCTGGTCTTCCCCACAAAAAAAAAAAAATAAAATAAAATAAAAAAAATAAAAAATACCTGCCTTTTTCACTATTAACATAATAGGCCTTGACATTAATTTTACTTTTTACATTGTAAAAGTTCTACAAATTCCATGGAGAATTGAGAAGATACAGAAAATTATACAGACTAAAAATTGCTTATTCCCTATAATTCCATCATAACCACTGTGAACATATTTTGTATATTTTCTGCCATTCATTTTTCTATGTGTACACACTACAATTAAGGACAATAGATCATATTGTGTATGGAGGTTGAAACCTGGTTTATTTCACTTAATATTATGAGATTCAGTTTCTCTTTCCCTTAGTGCTGCACATGCACAAACAAAATCTCTCTCTCTCATGCTGTCTTTTATAGATATTATTTCTTTACATGCATTAGTATCATTGACTCAGCTAAAGTTAAAGCAGTTGTTCCTTGTAACTAGGAAACATTTTTTCCACCTTTTAATTTCCCTCTCAGAGGATACCCTTATTCCATATTTCATCATTGTTCTTGTAATTTGCACCCTCTGCCACTAGATAATGGGGAAAGGGCAAAGATTTTCCCTTGGAGCTAGAATCAGATTTCTATGCCAAGTTCTTTTTTTTTTTTTTGCTGAGGAAGATTTGCCCTGAGCTAACATCTGTTACCCATCTTCCTCTCTTTTGTTTTTTTTTTTTCGCTTGTGGAAGATTAGCCCTGAGCTAACATCTGTGCCAGTCTTCCTCTATTTTGTATGTGGATCGCCGCCACAGCATGGCCACTGACCAGTGGTGTGGGTGTGCCATGCCCAGGAACCGAACCCAGGCCACCAAAGCAGAGCATGCTGAACTCAACCACTAGGCCACGGAGCCAGCCCCCTAAGTTCAAGTGTTTAATAAGAAAGAATATATCTTTTTTTTATAACTTTACGAGTACCCAAACTTTAAATGCAATAACCGTTAAATCTGTTAACCAAATATAAAACCCTATTTATGGACATCTTTTTCTAAGTAACTTGGCAGCCCTTTGTCCTTTCTTGCCTTTAAAACCTGACCTAGACAATAAGATTTTCTCTTCTCCTTATGCCTACCTGCACTTCTCTTGGCCTAGTGTCTGCTCCTCAACTGGGAAGGCAGGGACAGTGTTTTATTGATATAGAACTGCACTTTTAAGAAATTTAAATGGCTGAATTATAATGGTAATGATGAAAAATAACTACTCCTTTTCCCCAGAATATAACTTTTTAAACACATTTATACAGAAGAAAAAGAGAGGTTTCAAAACAAATTCAACAGAGTTCCTCTCCACTCTTAGGGGCTTTGGCTGATTCCATGGTTCTTGAACTGAATTTCCTCTTCTCAACTTCTTCTCTCCCCCACTTCTAAGGATCACTATTCAGTTTCCTCCTGAAAGTCAACACTAGTTAGAGAGTTGGAATGGTCGGGCCCTGGTGTGTCCCATTATATCCAAACAAGGAAAGAACATTTGGAGAGGATTTCTAAGGAAATGCCTCTGTCCATATTGTTATCATAAGTACATTCTAGAATGGATGAGAAATGATGGTGGCAACTATCCAAGGATCTCATAGCTCTAGTTATCTTGAGTTTGCACAGTATGAAAATCATAGAATGTCAGACTCTGGAAATCATCCAATCCTACACCCTTCATTTTGAAGATGCGGAAACAAATCCAGAAAATGAAGGAACTGGCTTGAAAGTCACCTATCTAGTTAGTGGCAGATCTGGGGCTAAAAGTCCAGGTTACCTGACTCTGAGTTCAGCACCTTCAACTGTGCCAAATGATCTTGAACTGGGAATTGCTCCACTTGCAGAATGATTTTAGGCTCTGATGAGCAGCGGTGTGCTGAGTTGTAGAAGAGCCAAAGGAGACGACTGCCACTTGCTGGTAGCATGTGAAAATTGGCGGGCGGTTGTTAAAAGAGAAGTTCATTCACTGGTTTATCATTCAATTCCATAAATATTTACTATCAGCCTGGCATGTGCAAGCAATGTGCTGCACGCTATGGGGGTTCTTACACTCATGGGGCTGACATTTTATTAGGGAGGTCATTAAAAAAAAACTACTTTGTAAGAAAGTGTAAGTCAGTGCCATAAAAGCAGTATAGATGCAGCCATGCGGGAGTTTAGGGGGAAGACAGTTTATTGCTTTCTGATAGGGATCTGGGAAGGGCGGGGTATGGAGAAAGGACAGGTGAACTTGGCTTTGAAAGACAAATAGTTTAGGGTTTGTTGAAACGGAGATGAGGCAGAAAATTCAATCTTAGATCCTGAACTCTTAAACATTATGCTGTATAAGCCCTTTGACTAGGTTGGGATTTAGGGTTGGGAAATGGCATAGAGCCTTGAATGCCATGCTAAATGATTTGGATTTATTCTGTAGGCAAACAGTAGCCATGGCAGGTTTTAAAGAGTGTGGTCTGATGAGAACTGTGCTCTTGCCCCCAAAGTGCAAAGTGCTTAGAACATTAGGCCCTGAGAGCAGATCAAAGATGACAGTGCAAAGGCCTGGGTTCCATCAGAAGCTTGATGACTGGTAATTATTCTGCAACTTTTAATTGCTCAGAGCCTTCTGCTAAGCTCCACTCTGTTACACTTGGCTGCTCAAGTTAAGAGCTGTCAAATCTATTCCCTGAGCGATAGAGTAAACCAGGATTTTCTCAGAAGTCAGCTTTTATTCAAAGAATTTTATTAGGTTTTCTTGGAGGAAGTTTTACATTGTTTTTTGAATTAGAAAAAATTTAATATCCTTTCCTGATTCCAAATTTTTCTAACATTACAGAACGATACAAGTATTACAGAAAGTGAAAGTGTCCAATAGCCCCAGTCCTGCAAAGAAAACTACTGTTAAGTTGGTATCTATTCCTCCAAACGTTGTTTTTCTTGTATAATAGCGTTTATTAAGACAAAACAATTTTTAAACAAACTATTCATGCTATTTTTTTAACCTTCTTTCTTCACTGATCTATACAGCATGGAAACTTTTCCATATTAGTACGTGTAGATCCACTTAGTTTTTAAAAAATAATGCACTATTGTATTTTTCCTCTGTTCCTCTGTAAATAGACATTTGGGTTGTTTCCATTTTCTTCTATTATGAACAATACTGCAATAAACATCCTTGTACATAAATCTTTGCACATTTGTGGCAACGTTTCTATAGGATAAATGCCTAGCACTGGAAATGTTGGATCATAGGGTCTAAAAGGTTATCTTTTAATAGATATTCAAATTGCTCTTTGAAAATGTTATATCAATTTTCATTTTCAGCGAGAGTGTGCTGGCTTGTCCACATCCTCTTTAATACCATGAAACTTTTAAACCTTTCCTACTATGATGGATGAAAAAGGATATCTTATTGTTCCAATAATCAATATATGTTAAGCGTCCATATTTAGGGTGAATTAGAAAGCTAGTATTAACAGGCCTTTATCATTCTTCCATATAACCTACAAATATCTTCAAAAAGTTCTTAGAGCCATTTCTCAGGGCCTGGCATGTTAGATACCCACTTTGGGAACACACACCCAGACATATGTCTGGTATACATTACTCTGTAGAGTTTGTATATAGGAAATATAGATGATAGAAATGGAGAATAGGTGTGACTTAAGTTGCACACTAGTCTGATCCAAGGAAATAGCCGAATCACCCATCAAAAGACACAAATGAAGAAAATCTTGATCAGGTAACCAAGACCTAGGGAATGTAGTAGATCTGTCCTGGGTCTGCCACTTGGCTGTTTGTCCTGTTTCGTTCTCACCATGTAAAATCACATTTTCCAAATGGTGACAACAACTTCGCTAATACTGTGGCTCAAGTAATGTAATCACTTTGCCAAATGACTTAGCCCTGTTGGCTCAAACTCAAGAATAGATGATAGCATAGTTTCCAGTCAGGAAAAGTAACAACTATAACAAAACCATCTAAGCCCAAACATTTGACTGGTTGGCTTTCTGAACACAATAACCAACAGAGCAGCTTAGCACACAATAATCACAAATAATATCTATTTAAGAGAAGTCTACCACTCACCTAGCTGGTGTTAGTCTAACCGGTTCTCTTCTCCCTCTGAGCACATTGGAGGATTCCACTTCATCATGCCCCTTTGCTGTTGGAAGGGGCCATGTAACTCATTCTGGCCCATGAAAGATGAGGTGATGTATTTCATGACTGGAGCATTTAATTGCCTGTGTGAGACCCTCCACTTTCTCTTCCCCTTCTCATAGTGATTGTGGAAGCATATATGGAGAGGTAATTGCCACAAAATCAGAGCAGCAAGTATCACTGAGTCACCACATGGAGGAAAGCTGCCCCAGAGTGTCACCTGGACTTGCAATGGACTTTGTGAGAGCAAGAAATTAAATTTTGTTGTAGTCAGCCACTGAGATTTTGCTTGTTTGTTACTACAGCATAACTGATACAGCATCCCTTGGCCAAAATCAATCTGTTAAATGCACTAACAGGTGAAGAGGCAGAATGGTCAAGTAAGAATCAATTTCTGAGTGCTTCCTATGTGCCCAAGAGAGTGCTAGGTACATGCACAAAACCAAGATGTCTGAAATATATTCAAACTCTCACTGTCTCTGTTGTCTTCTTTGATCTGCTCCACACCGCCTGCCCCACTGACACACACACACAATGGGCAGAACTAGATGCTTCCTCTTGTGTGCTCTCATAATACTTTCGCCACCCCCTCACTCTCAACCCATCAGCCAGGCTGAACTACTTGTGGTTCTGTGAACAGGTCAGGATCTCTCTCCAGGCCTTTGTCGATGCTGTTCTTTCTGCTGGGAATGTCATTTCCCCTTTCCAGGTCCTTGCCTGGCTAGCTCTTACTCATCCTTCATGTCTCAGGATTATGATGTCACTTCTTGAATCCTTCTCAGCTCTTCCCAGTCTGGGTTAGGTGCCTCTCCTCTGGGCTTCCACAGCTCCCTGGGCCTCCTTCCTCATACCACCTATCATGCTGCAATAGGATTGCCTGTTCGGCTGTCTGTTGCCTCCATCAGATGGCTAGGGATTGTCTTGTTCACCTTTGTGATCTAGCATCTCATCAAGATCCTGGCACAAAGTAGGCCTACAATATGTTTTTGAATGAAACGAATAAAGCATCTCGTCGTAATATGACAATTTGTGAATGAATGAGCTTGCTGGGTTCATGGGACACTATGAACAGGACTGATCATAGTAGAAGAGGTATGTTAGGAGTTATGGGAAATAAGGGTAGATGGGGACCAGGATGAGGCCTGATGGGGAAGGGTCTTGATAGGCTAACAGATAAGTTTAGACTTTCTGCTATTGGAAATCTGGGGAGCCATTGAAAAGTTTAGCACAGGGAAGTGAGTGTCATATGTGATGTCTAAGGACAATTATTCGGGTATCAGTATGTGGCATGGGATAGATTGAAGATGGGAGTCATTATGGTTATCCAGGCCAGCTAGAGATCATTCAGGCAGGAGAGAATGAGAGCCTGGGCTAGGTTAGAGGCAGTGGGACTGGAGAAGAATAGATGGTGATAGAACATTTTAAGTTATCATTAACAGGAGCCTGGGAAAATCACCACACAATGCCTTCTCTGATCATTGCAGTCTATTTTTCAAATCCAGAAAAAATTCAAGTCAAAATGCACACCAAGATAGTCTTAAAGGGAAAAGGAGTCACATATCAGAATGGCTGAGGGAGGCTGCAGAAGAGTGGCTGCCAGGGAAGCCAGTCTCACCACTTTAGTCTCACTTTATGAGCCCCAGTAATTTTTATTTTTCTATGTCAGGGACTTATTCCCCCTCCCAACACTCCCTTTACATGAGTTCCAGCAAGGTGGGGCTCCCAAAGCCACCTCCCCAATTGGCCTTAAGGTAGGGATAATTCTTCTGACTTAACATAAGTTGTTTGTGTGTGTGTGTGTTTGCGTGTGTGCTTGTGGGTGTTTGTAGTAGCTCTCTCACAGCAATAGCATCTAGAAATATAAGGCTGTTATAGGTGAAGTCCTTCATTTGATAGATATCCTGAACTGAATTATTGCTTAACACACACACACGCACACATGCATACACATGTGCACCCCTAAATAGGAAGAGTGGAGGCATTGAATGAGTTAGCCCAAATTAGAGAAGTTTGCCATACAATATAGAAATAGGGGAGGTCTGCTTTCTCTACAAAAATTAATGATAGGGAATCCTAGCGCAATGACATTTAAAATAAGCAAAGAGGTATCCAGAATGGATGTATAGATATTAATAGGAAGATAAAACAGCATGGTGGATTGACATGTAGATATAATTTTCTCATTCAGTATTATACAGAACTCATTAGGGTGTGGTGTTGAAGAGAACAGACTGTAGTCAATTAGACCTGGTTCAAGTCCCAGCCACCACTTGCTAACTGTGTGTACTTTAACCTCTTGGTGCCTCAGTTTCCTCAGATGTGAAATGGAGTAATAATAATACTAATTCATAAGTTTTTTTTTTCAGGTTTTTGTTTTTTCACTTGATTCTTGTTAGGAGGTAAAATTGGCAGGCTGGGGCCCAATCTGGCCAGATGATATTTTTTTTCTCTTTTTCTTTTTTATTGATGTCATAATAATTTGTAACATTGTGGAATTTTAGTTGTACATTATCGTTTGTCCGTCACCATGTGGATGCATCCCTTCACCCCCTGTGCCCACCCCCAACCCCCTTCCCCCTGGTAACCACCAAACTGTTCTCTCTGTCCGTGTGTTAGCTTGTCTTCCACATATGAGTGAAATCATGTGGTGTTTGTCTTTCTCTCTCTGGCTTATTTTGCTTAACATAATACCCTCCAGGTCCATCCATGTTGTTGCAAATGAGATGATTTTGTCTTTTTTATGGCTGAGTAGTATTCCATTGTGAATATATACCACATCTTCCTTAACCAATCATCAGTCGAGGGACACTTGGGTTGCTTCTACTTCTGGGCTATAGTGAATAATGCTGCAGTGAACATAGGGGTGCATAAGCCTCTTTGGATTGCTGATTTCAGGTTCATTGGATAGATACCCAATAGTGGGATAGCTGGATCATAAGGTATTTCTATTTTTAATTTTTTGAGGAATCTCCATACTGTTTTCCATAGAGGCTGCACCAGTTTGCATTCCCACCAGCAGTGGATTATGGTTCCGTTTCTCTACAGCCTCTCCAACTTTTGTTGTTTTTTTTGTCTTGGTGATTATAGCCACTCTAACAGGTGTAAGGTGATGTCTTAGTGTAGTTTTGATTTTCATTTCCCTGATGGTTAGTGATGTTGAACATCTTTTCATGTGCCTATTGGCCATCTGTGTATCTTCCTTGGAAAAATGTCTGTTCATATCCTCTGCCCATTTTTTGATCCGGTTGTTTGTTTTTCTGTTGTTCAGTTATGTGAGTTCTTTACATGTTATGGAGATTAACCCCTTGTTGGATATATGATTTGCAAATATTTTCTCCCAGCTGGTGGGTTGTCTATTCATTTTGATCCTGGTTTCATTTGCCTTGCAGAAGCTCTTTAGTCTGATGAAGTCCCACTTGTTTATTTTTTCTTTTGTTTCCCTTATCTGAGTAGACATGGACGAATTCCATAAGTTTTTGATGAAGGTTTAGACAATAGATACAAACAGGCTGATATATGATAATGCATAATACATAATAGGTGTTATTCCTTAAATATAAATGTAAGGTTGTATGTCTCTTGTTAGTTGTAATATTTTCTCAACTGGCCAGATGGCAGACTGTCACAGTGGAGTCGGAGGATGATGATGGAAATGATTAAGCCAAGAAGCCAGAAAAGAGAAGAGTCTCCTCTGAGGTATGGATGACCTAGAGCCTTCATCAAACTCACCTATGTCTGGGAGTTTTTATAGTAATTGATTGATACTGGCTGGCCTTCCATAAAACCTAGTGTACTATGAAAAAGCTATCCATATTATATAGCTGCTATGGACCTGAATGTGAAATTTTGTTCAAAAGGCTTTTCTCTCTCAACTGTCCATCTTCTTGTCCTAGTTTGACTTAGAACACCTGAGAGGCTGCCGTTCAAAGGGTCATTCATTTTTACTCTAGTGTAGTCTTAACCGTGGACTCTGAAACCAGATGACCTGGACTCAAATACTGGAGGTACTACTTGGTAGATATGATGTCTTAGGCAATTTACTTAACCTTTCTGTGCCTTGACTTCCTCATCTGTAAAATGGTGATAATAATAGTACCTCCCTCATAGGATTGTTGTAAGTATTAAATCAGGTAATCCCTATGCTAATTTATATTACTATCTTTCTATTTATATGTACTGTCTCCCCAACAAGATTGTAGCACATATCACTGAGGGCAGGAACTGTCCTATTCATCTGTGGAGTCGATGTCCAATAGACATTTGTTGTTGATTATGAGGAAACCTGAAGTAATGTTTTTCTTTAATACGTGATTTTGAAAGACAGATCTCTGCAACTGACATGAGGCTGGTTTTAGTTGACACTTTCTATGTATACTGAAAGTAGGTCAATGAAATGGGTCACCTGCCACCCTAGCTTTACAAAACAAAACCAAACACTTCTCATACAATAACAAATATCTTATCTACACTTATAACCCAATGTATGGCATAAAGTCTTTGGCTTTTGTTTTGATGAAATTCCAAAAGGTGAAAGTGTTTTTAGCAAAGTAAAGGATTTCTGCTGTGAGTATGGTATTGTACAGGACTTTTAGGTTTCCTTCCTAAAGAAAGTGTCTTTTTCTGGAGAGCATGTAATTGGCTACAGATGGATCCATCCTGATTTGTTGCCTAGTGACAGCCAAAGGAAGTCACCCTATGGTGAACCGCAAATCTGTTTGCCATTACAGTTTCACACAAAATGACCCTGTGGCAATGTGTGGTGAAAGCAATACAGTGCTCATTTGATCTCAAAACAGTTATCTTGGGGAGGTCTTACATTCTGAGACCCTGGTTTGCTCTGGAGTGCCCTAGGACCACCAGCGAGATTTGGGTTGAAATAAGAAAGAGTCCAGTGGCTCCAATGAAGCCCCATAGTTACTTGGCATCACCCTCTACAAATCTGGGTTTTTCAGAAACTCTGGGGGAGCTGATTATTCTGTACACCCTCTTAAGATTTCCTAACTGCTTCAGGAGTCTGGACTCAATTAAAGTCTACTCTCTAATCAACTCTTATCCCTCAGGCTCTTTGACTCCCTTACTCTCCACATACCTAGTTTTCGTTTCCTAGGGCTACTGTAACAAGTACCACAAACTGGGTGGCTTAAAATAACAGAAATTTATTGCCTCACAGTTCTGGAGGCTAGAAATCTGAAATTAAAGTGTTGGCAGGATTATGCTCCCTCCGAAATCTCTAAGGGATTCCTTCCTTGCCTCTTACTAGCTTCTGGTGGGTTGCCAGCAATCTTTGTCATTCCTTGGATTGTAGATGCATCACTCCAATCCTGTCTTCATATGGCATTCTTCCTGTGTCTTCACATTTTCTTTCCTCTATACATGTCTGTCTCTGTGTCTAAATTTCCCCGTTTTATAAGGACATATAAAGTCATATTGGATTATGACCTTGAAGTCATACTAATGACCTTGTTTTAACTGGATCACCTCTGTAAAGACCCTATTTCAAAATAAAGTCACATTCTGAGGTACTGGAGACTAGGACTTCAACATATATTTTTTGGAGGGGACACAGTTCAACCCATAACATACCTGTTTGTTATTGTTTTGGGTTTTTAATCTCACCAGATTTCAGTCCCCTGACCCTTCCATGTTCTCCTAGTCAATTAACCCCTTTCTGTCATCAGTTCCTTCCCAATCCAGACTGGACCTGTGGTACATCATTCAGTGACTCCCTATCCCCCTTATATTTCCATTCCACTTCCCCAGAAGAAAACTCCAATCCTGGATCTATCCAACTGCACCTCCCTTCTTTCTGCCTTCTTACCCTAGGACTGCTGAGTGCTGCAAGAGGAAATCTTGCAACCATGTAGATGGGTGCCAGCCACTACAAATTCATGGTCTCCAACTCTGACTCAGTCCCTGATGCCACCCCGCAAATTTTCTCTGATCCCAAGCCAGCAGTCTCAGTCTCTCTCTGTATTAGTCAGGGTTCTCTGGAGAAACAGATCCAATAGGAAATATCTCTATCTATCTATCATCTATCTATCTATCTATCTATCTATCTATCTATCTATCTATCTATCTATCTATCTATCTATCTATCCATCTATCTATCTATCTGGAGATTTTAAGGAATTGGCTTACATGATTGTGGGGGTTGGCAAGTTGGAATTCTGCAGGGCAGGCCAGCACACTGAAGACCCAAGGAAGAGCTGATGTCACAGCTTGATTCCGAAGGCAGTCTGTTGACAGAATCCCTTCTTCCTCAGTGGACCTCAGTCTTTTGCTCTTAAGGCCTTCAACTGATGAGACCTGCCCATATTATGGAAAGTAATTTGCTTTACTCAAAATCTACTGATTTAAATGTTAATCTCATCTAAAAAATACCTTCACAGCAACATTTAGACTAGTGTTTGACCAAATATCTGGGTACTGTGGCCTAGCCAAGTTGAAACATAAAATAAACCATCGCATTTTTCCATGGCCCACAGGAACTATTTGAAACCTTCTCTACTTGTAACCCTCAGTCGTAGTAAAAGGACTTTGCGTCCTACTCTTCAGGGAAAATGGACATTTTTAGGCAGGAAGCCCCTCGGCTTTCCACCTTCACACCACTAAAAATCCACCCACTTCAGCAGCCATCCTTAGCTCCTCATTTCTTGTCACAGAGGAAGAAGGATTGTTCCTCCTGAGCCCAGCCTCACCATCTGTGCTCTGGGTTTTGATTACCACTGCATTTTTAGGACCTATATAGTGTGAGGAATATGGTAGCCCCTCAAACATTTGTTGACTGACTGAATGAATCCCCTCCTGACCTTTCCTCCATTTCCTCCCTTTTACCCTCTATTTTCAACCCCTTCTTCACTATTTAATGTTTCTCATCAGCATTTAAACAAACTCAACTCTTTCCCATCAAAACAACACCAACACGGTCAACACTCTTGACTCTCTCTCTTTCTAGCTATTGCCCTTTTTTTTCCCCTTCAAGGTCATGCTTCTCAAAAGAATTGTCTATATTTGCTGCCTCCACATCTTGCTCTCTTATCCACTCCTCAACTGCAATCTGGCTTCTACTCTGATCTCTCAATTGATACTGGTCTTGACAAAGTTCAGTCTTTTTCTTTCTGGTCACCTCCATAGTACTGGACACTGTTGACCCCTGTCCTCCTCTCCCTCTGCCCTCAAAATTATCTTTCTATGAAATGACGTCTTATCCAGACTGGAACGCAAGATCTAATCCTTCAGTTACTTTCTTGCTAATATCATCACTTTCTGGCCCCCTTTAGTGTTACCTACTTGGAAGAACCCCGTCACACTTCTGTTACTGAAAGACCTCATTGTTCCCCCGTGGTGTTCATTCTTAAAAACTTGTTCAACTACAGGTGTGCTTCTGGTGGTCATTGGCTGAAGGGCACTGATACTTCCAAACTACCCAAATATTGGACCATAAGAAGCACTGGCAGACATCAAAAAGACTGGAACTGAAGTGTGGAAAAATTTCACCCCCTCCACCCCCACCTCACCATCCAACATTACTTGACACCCAGTCAGTTGAGCTTATCACAAGAACACAGCAATTTGATTTTTCTGTCACAGGCAACTGAAGGGATCCAATGCAGAAATTGGTCCCTAGAAGTGAGGTCTGGCAAGGGGCAAGCCGAACAGTGTGAAATTGACTAAGGCAGTGAAAAGCCCTCTATCTTGAGTTGGGAAATGGGAAAACCTTGTTATATGGCTTTAAAGTGGTCATTTTTTGTAAACTGTGTGCCTAGAGAGGTTAGGGCCTCATGGGGCTTTGTAGAGAATTGAGATGCAGGTGTTGTTTTCGTTGCTCCTTGTGGCGTTCAAAAAGGTTCTACAAGGAAGAGACAAGTTTTGGGTGGTGAAGCTGATCTATGTGAAAGCAGAGAGGGAAGAAAATACAGCTTTCCTAATAGAATCCCTGCAGTCTACACTCCAAGATGGCTGACTCAGATAACTGTGCAAGGTGGACAAAGCCCAATTATCTGCCCCAAGGTGAAGGTAGGGCCAGTGAAGGCAGAGACCTAGGAGGAACCAGACCATGATCCTCCCAGCCTTTCCCAAGCACCTTAGGCTGAACATTCCCTGCCTAAGAAAGATACCAATTATCTCCATGGAGCCTCTCCATCTCAAGCTATTGTTTTGAATTATCGTAAAGCAGAAACCAAGGAGGTCACTCAGAGCCAGGGGAATGGGCTTAGCAACAAGACTGGTGCTAAGAGACAAAACCACCCAGTCTGGAATTTAGTGTTTGGTAACTGTTCGCTTTAATTATCAGTCTATAGAATTGACCAGAAGCAAAAAGATCCCCAACCTCCTAAGCTGATAAAGGGGTCATCTTGCTGGAGAATCCTCCAGCCTCACCATCAAGTATGTGTGAGTGCTTACCCCATCCTGCACCTAGCCTACCACCAGGAAGCAGACTGCTACACCCCCAGAAGGGGACTCCTTCCCAGTGCTCTCTTCAGAAGTGGCCACAAAGAAAATGGACAAGGTCAATCCTCCCAGAGAGCGGAAACCAGGGGCAACAGAAAGGTCACCCAAGAAACTCACTCCTCCATCAGAGTGAGGAGCCTCTGCTTCTCCTTTCCAGCAGGATGTGAGGTATGCAACAACCTGGGGGTGACCACCAAAAGTGGTTTCTCCTCTTCCCCCTTCTAGATTGGAACTGTATTACAGGTATTCTGATATCTTACTCTCATATTGTATTGGGACTGCTGGGGATGGTTAATGTTATCCTTTAACTGTAGATCTTTGAATTATGATGCGCCACATCCAGAACAAGAGGAAGGACCATCACCCAGAGGTACTGCACTTTATGCTGAATGGAAAACAAGGATGATACTTTGGATTGCTTCCTTCAGGAAGGGGGTGAATGCCTTTGGCATAATGTATATGAGATAGTAACATTATGTTAGGGGGCATTTTTGCTAGTAAATGTCTGGAAAGAATATTGTGTGTGGATGCTGGGCAGCTGGTGGGGGCTGGGGAAATGGGGTGGAGTTGGATTACAGTGAACATCAGTTGTTTTGCATACTTTGTGCATCACTTTTCCATATTCTGGTAAGATCAGTGGCACTGTGATGACAGTCTGTGCACAATGAATTTTCAGTCATTTGGATCATTTCCTTTAGGATAGAGTCTCCAAAATGGGAACTGCTAGGTCAGAGTGTACATGCAGTTTCATGACTCTACTAAATATTTGAAAACTGCTCCCCAAAAGGGTTGGAGCAATTGACATAATACAGGAGACTGTTCCTATATATTTCATCAACTTATTCTGAAGTTTAATGCTCCACGAATATATCCTTCAGCTTTGAGGGTAGAGGTGAGTCTGTATGGTGAACCTCTACATAGATTGACTAAAAATCGTCCCACAAAGGTTTTTTTGATCCATGTGATAAAGCTGCACCCCAAACAAGATCTTCTCCCAGTTTCCCTCAGATTAATTCTGCTGCCTCCACCAGAGGGATTAATGCCTTTATTTCTCCTGTAAGGACAATGATTTTCTGGCTGAGCTCAGAACATCATTCTACTTCCAGCCCTTTCCTCCCTGGCATTTCATTCAAATCCAAACACTTTGAGATAGCAATTGAGACATCAAAATCTACTCTACTACAGTATGAGGCATCTCAGGGTCCCAGGTACGTACACTATATAGGTGATCATCTTAGTCACATCTTACTTGGCTCAACTTAGCTCCTAAGTTGGGCTTTTCTGAGTTTTGGAGACATAAACAAAGGCTTTACACCTGAAACTCTAAATGATACATGCTTGTGAGTGTCATTAGCCCAAAACTCAGTCTGCAGAAAAGGAACTGAGAAGGTTAAGGGTCTTGCCCACTTGCAGTTAGCCAAGGACTGAGGTTTCTGGACTTGTGCTGCCACCCAGTTCTCCCTATACATGCTGCTGCTGCCTTGTTCCAGCCCATTTCACCCTAGGCTGGGCAGGTTATCTCCTTCAGCCATGGCCCTTGGTCCTGTCTTGGCTGAGCTCCAGGGACAATTCCCCTGAACCCAGCTATAGAAACTGGGTCTATGATGATTCCTGACATGGCAGTTACTCATTGTCTAGTCCTCACACACAGAAACATCCAGCTTCCCTCTCCTCTAGGCTTCACCGCCTGGTTAAGACTGGGGTAACTCTCAAAGCTGGGACAGATCCTTCTCCCTGAAGACCCTTTCGGGTCGGGAGCTTGGAAGCACCCCTCTGTCTTGTCATGTTTCCCTGCCTCCAGCTCTCCCCTCAGTGCTTCCATCCTCTGCCTGAATATGGTGTCAAAGGAACTGCAGATATAGGAATTACCCCAGATTCAGAGCTGTCTTTGCAGAATCTGTGGGAAGGTGGAGTCTTGGAGTCTTTTATCAATCTGTTACATCCTAGTCTCAATCCAGGAAACCCTTAGAGCAGTGGATCTTATATTTCTTTTGGCCACAGGCTACCTTAGGAAACTGATGAAAGCAATGGACACTCTCTCAAATTCACATTAGCACAAAATTATATCTACAATTTCACAGCCGTCAAAGACCATCTGAATCCTATTCGTGATTAACAGATAATTGTGGGGGATTTGATCACAGGGGTTACTTCCTGTTCTTAAGCAGAGATACTTTCTAATAATTATGGGGAAAATTTTAACCCTGCAGGTTACTTCCTTGTCTCAAACAAAACATGGATAATTGTTGTGTCTGGAGTGAGAGATGGGGGTTTTTTTGTGTGGCAGGATTTTTCCTAGGCTCATTCACACAGACGGCCTCCTAAATAATTGTGGGGACATTATCACAGTTGGTGGCTACCTAAAGTCTTCCTGCTAATGTATCTCTTGGGCACAGGATGCATTATTCTGTACTGTCAAAAATAGTTTTAGGCTCCAGATCGGGCTATAACATTGGGAACAAAAATCTGCTTATGATGGCTTCTCGTTAACTTCTAAGGTTATAGCTGAGTTAACGCAGTTATTTTTGCAAAGAGTAGTAGAGCAAGCTTGCCAGATAAAGCCCTATACCGTGTAAAGCTCTTGCCCCACTTGTTATGGTTATGTCCCTGAAAACCACCATGGTAAGAGAATTTGCAGTTGACCAAGGTAGAACCTTATAGGGAAAGTAGAATCAGGAACCAGAGGTCAAATGTGAGTCTACAAAAGCTCTTAGAAACATTTTTTGGCCTCAATAAAATGAAATGTTAAAGATGGCACATCAAATAAAATGTCAATGTTTTATATAGGTCATATATTAGAAATCGTCATAAATAGTCCTGTACGATTTCCATCTACCATCCCTTAATCATTAAAGCATTTTAAGGAGCCCTCTCTTCCTCTGTTTTATCTTTATTAGTGTTATTTATTTTTAAAGTAACTCTTGTAACAATTTAATTGTATAGAAGCGCTATAAAGTAAAAAGCAAAAGTCTCTCAAATCTCACTTCCCACTCAGAGATAATCACTATTAATGGAAGAACATTTGGGCTGTTTCTATTTTGGCTTTTTTTGATAGTTTTCATAGCTACAGTGATTGCAAGGCTGCTGGATTTTAAGGCTTCCATGAAGCTGGGGAGAAGGGGATGGGAATAGTCCAAGTTAAAAAGCCATAAATCCTGCTGTTCTTACTCAGATTCAGCAGTTTTTCTTGGATAAAAGCATCTAAGATTGTTGCAAGCCTTTGGTTAATTTCCAGAGTTCTGAACACATTGACAATTTCTGTCTGGCTTTCGTTGCTTTTGTGGAGGAGCAGGTTTATGGAGGTCCTCACCCTCCCACCACTGTCCAAGCCTTTTGTATTGCTCTCTTTTTAAAAAGTATGAGGGCCACTTGGCAAGGAACTATGGGCAGCCTCTGGGAGCTGAGAGCAACCCCCAGCTGATAGCCAGCAAGACAGGCCTAAAACCACAGGAAAGGAATTTTGTTAACAACCAGTGAGCTCAGAAGAGGACCCTGAGCCTCAGATGAAAATTGCAGTCTGCTTCAGGTCTAGATCAGAGGACCCAGCTCATCTGTTACCAGACTCCCGACCCTTGTCCTTCTTATCCTTAGCCCGCCCCTTTCCCTGCCAAGGCCCCAGTTCAGAATGGACACCCTTAATCCAGGACATTTAAGGAGATTTGAAATAATGGAGTTAGTTTTCACAAACATCTTCTAGGAGCCATGGAAACCAGAAGTCTTTCATTCTTGGTAGTTGTTGGGAAGAGGCGAGGTGGTGAGGAAAGAATTTTTTTTCAGAGTAGCACTTATTATCCCCTCCAGGATGCTAGTAGCCCCACATAATTTACAGAGGCCTGGAGAAATGACTCTTGTTAGAGGATCATTATTCCTCAGCTTCAACCAGGGGCTGTAGAGATTTTAGCAGCCACTTCCATCTTATTCTAATAACCTGGCACAGGCATCAAGGGACATAAACAACTCTAAGCAGTCCACGTCCCCAGTCACACTCAGCTGTGTGTGCTGAAATCCAGCAGGAACACCTAAGATATCCTGGATTTATCTCAAATTCTTAAGACCTCGCTGGACAGATGAGGGCTGCGTCTGCTGATCAGCAGCCACACATGACTAGTAATCACCCACCCCAGTTCATCTCACGAGCATAATGACCACTGCCTTCTTCCCCAGCAGAGTCATGCATCTTGCATTCATGGATACTGTATCTGAGACAGCCTCATTCTGGCCAGGAAAGGTATAGAAAGAACCCCGTGAACATTCACATTTTGCTGGTTTCTTTCTTACTTCCACGATTGGCCACGTGCATGGACTTGAGCTTTGGAAACGCTCACAGCAGTTGTTTTTTTTTTTCAGGGAAAGAGTCACCCTGAGCTAACATCTGTTGCCAATCTTCCTCTTTTTTTTCCTACCCAAAGCCCCAGTGCGTGGTTGTATATCCTAGTTGTAAGTCTTTCTAGTTCTTCTATGTGAGCCACTGCCACTGCGTGGCAACTGACAGACGGGTGGTGTGGTTCTGTGACCCGGAAATGAACTTGGGCTGCTAAAGTGGTGAGCGCCGAACTTTAACCACTAGGCCATCAGGGCTGGCTTTCACAGCAGTTCTTTAATGTGAATCATTCATCTCCAGCAAATCATGTCCAAAAAAGCTTCAAGTTATTTCAAAATGTAAGGTGCTCCTCCCCTGATACATACTCACATCCCATTCATGCTGAGAAAAATATCCCTTGGTAGTAGGCAGAAGGCTCTTCCCCAGCCTCTCCTTCTACTCAAGTGAGTTCTGAAAGTCCTGGGGCAAAGGATTCAGACCTTTAGATTTCATAGAACGAAGCCCAGGAGGAGGGAAGAAAGTGTGATATTTGTTTTCTTCCCTCCTCACCTCCATCTGCTGGTAGACTTGCATTTCAGATGTGTATGGAGAATCCAATTAAATATACAGTGCCAGCCTGCTGCTGGCAACAGAGTGCCAGGACTTTACAGTGTAATCCATTCCTGCAGTCCTGGGTCAGGAAACACCACAACCACCAGGAACCTCTACTCTTTGTTTTACCCAAGCCACTGGCCAATGCAAGGGCTACTCAAGCATTCCCAGCCTCAGTGGGAGTGGTTCTGGGATCAGGAATCAAGAAACTACGGCTTTTAATTTAAGAATATTCTGGTGTATCCGTTATATTTTAAAATGGTCTTTAGAAGGAACAGGGCTGAAATGTTTGTTGTCAGTGGGAGCTGCCCTGCCTGACAGCTTCATCAGAAGCAGAAGCAGTTGTTAATCACATGTCCAAAGAGTACTCTAACCAAGGCGCAGGAGAAGGAGACAGCAGTCCCCACATTGCTCGTCCCAGTCCTCGCCAGAAACTGGAATCCAGCCTGGGAACTTCATAACGCCAAATGTCTACCCTCCTAGAACTTTTCCCATTAGGCTGCCAGACTCACTAAAGATAGTTTCTAGCAATTACTGGGGTGAGGAATGTGTCAGGAGCGGAGAGTAGTGGGGACAAGGTTTGATCCCAGTTCTAGAGGAACTTGGTGTTAGGTAAGAAAGCATCATCTAAATGGTGCAAGGACATGAGACAGGAGTCCTGTGACAGGCACTAGGCATAAGGCTGGGGCTTGGTCCCGGAAATAAAGCATGAGCCTGGCCTCTGGGACCAGAAGGGGATTTGCCACAGGGTGCAATTGAAAAAATGGTGCAGAAATGCCTGGGCTGAAAGGCCACCTGGCTGCTAACCTTGGCTCTCCCAACTGCTGGTTGTATGGCTTTGTGCCCATCACTGTGAGCCTTCCTTAGTTCATTTGGAAAATAAAAAGTTCACTTATGTCAACTTCTGGAGCCTCAAGCTACCACAGAGCTGTGCTTCTCGAACTATAATGTGCACTTGAATAACCAGAGAGATCTCATTAAAATGCAAGTCCTGATTCAGTAGGTCTGGGGTGGGCCTCAGAGTCACAAGCTCCCAAGTGATGCTGATGCCCCTGGTCCCTGGACAACACTTTGAGTAGCAAGCAAGCTACAGAAGTTGCTCAAGGGCTCTCTCTACTGATGTGGATGGGAGGTCAGAAGGCAGGACTCTAGTCACCGCCCCCACCCCAGATTCAGCCAGAGCAGCTTGCCTTTGATTCTTTTTACATATTAGAGTTCCACCTAAGATTTTATTTGAAAAATAAAAGGAGTCCTTTCATTTTTTTTAAAAAAAGAGCTTGAAAAGCATTGGATTATAGCCCTTTTGGGGAGGGGATATTTTAACCTATTTTTATTATGGAAATTTTCAAACATACACCAAATTCAAAGAAAAGTATAACAAACTTGCATGTACCCACTACCCAAGTTCAACAAGTACCACCATTTTGTCAATCTTGTCTCATATCCAGCTGATAGGAACTTAAAAAATTAGGGCACAGGGCAGCCCCGGTTCTAGTGTCTGGCATTGGGCTCTGTTGAATGAAACAATTTCCATGACGGCTGACTGTATACTCATTTATGCTTTCATGAGACTGAGTTTGGACAAGATAGACTGCAACTTCTGAAGGACAGATTCCCAGAGTTAAACAACCACCATGTCGAGCAAAAAGGCAAAGACTAAGACCACCAAGAAGTGCCCTCAACACACAACATCCAACGTGCTCACCGTGTTTGACCAGCCACAGATTCAGGAATTCAACGAGGCCTTCGACATGACTGATCAGAACAAAGATGGTTTCATCAACAAGAAAAACTTGCATGATGTGCTTTTTTCTCTAGGGAAGCATCCAACTGATGTATACCTCAATGTCGTGATGAATGAGGCCCCAGAGCCCATAAATTTCATGTTGCTCCTCACGATGTTTGGTGAGAAGTTAAATGGCACAGATTCAGAAAATGTCATCAGAAATGCTTTTGCAAGGTGGTCGAAAGGTACAAACTTTCAGTTGTAAGGTAAATAAGTACTGGAGATGTAATGTACACCATGATGACCATAACTAACACTTCTGTTTGATATGTAAGAAAGTTGTTAAGAGAATAAATCCTAAGAGTTCTCATCACAAGGAGAAATTTTTTCCCTTTTTTCTTTTCTTCTTGCTTAAAAAGAGAAAAGAAATGCTTTTGCTTTTTTTGATGAAGAAGCAACAGGCACCATTTAGGACGATTACCTGAGAGAGCTGCTGACAATGAGAGATCAGTTTATAAATGAGGAAGTAGATGAGCTGTACAGAGACTATTGACAAAAAGGGAAATTTCAATTACATTGACTTCATGCCCATCCTTAAACATGGAGAGAAAGGCAAAGATCATTGAAAGAACTTTAGCTAAAACCTTACAATTACTGTCTTATTCCTCTACTTTATTTCCCAGCCACTTACCCCCACCTTCATAAACCTGTTGAATGCAACTTAGTTTCACAGCTTTGCCTTTTTTTTTTCTGATGTATTTATTCTTGACCTTTCTGCCACTTAGCACTTGTATAATGAGACTGGAAATGGGGGTGAGGTTGTAAATTGTATTGAAAAAGATTGCAAATAAAAATCAACAAACATGAAAGCCCAGGAAAATATATCCGTATTTCTGGTCTTGCTGGATTTTTACATTTTTATTTAATGAAAATGATATTTTGAAGTGAAGATTATTCTGACTCAAATGGAATATAATGGCAAGTTAGACAAATTGGTGGTAGTTGGAGATAATCCTTTTTTCAGGTTTTCAACTTCATTAATTCAGATTTCATGGTAAAATTGATTTTTCACATATGTGGGACAGTGGCCTTCAAAACTTTTAAGTATATTTTAACATCATCACACAGTAAAAACTAGTTATGCCATTTTTTCACACTTCTAATAAGTCAGATGTTTAAACTATTGAATGATAAATATAGAATGTATCTGAGAAAACATTAATCTTATTGATCTAAGATTCTAAGAAGAGGCAAAACTCTGCAGAAAAGAATAGTTGTTATTAAATATTTACTGTGTGTGAAGCACTGCACATATACAATTTTTACTGAATCCTCTCAATAACCTTGTAAGATAAGTGTTCATTCGCCTTGTATTTCAAATGGGGGAAGGGAGCTCCGAGTAGTTGAGTACTGATCAGAGTCACTATTAGTGAGAGTTGGAATTCCAACCTAGGACACCTAACTCCAGAGCTTATAGTGCTGGAACCACTGTGCTGTCTCTATGAAAAGCCCCAAGTGCCTAAAATAGTCAAGACAGTTCCACCACATTATGACATAATTCTGTAGTTACCCTTGACATTTAAAATAATTGAGATAATTGATTATTTGAATAAAATTTCACCAAATTCTATCCCAGGTAAAAAAAAAATAGAAGACATTGCAGCATTATTTACAATAGCTAAGATGTGGAAACAACCTAAGTGTCCGCCAACAGATGAATAGATAAAGAAGATGTAGTGTAAACAATGGAATATTATTCAGCCATAAAAAAGAAGAAAATCCTGCCATTTGCGTCAACATGGATGGACCTTGAGGGCATTATGCTAAGTGAAAAAAGTCAGACAGGGAAAGACAAACACAATATGATCTCACTTATATGTGGAATCTAAAAGAAAGAAACAAACAAACTCATAGATACAGAGAACAGATTGGTGGTTGCCAGAGGTAGGGGGTGAGGGGGTGGGTGAAATGGGTGAAGTTGGTCAAAAGGTACAGACTTCCAGTTATAAGATAAATAAATCCTGGACATGTAATGTACAGCATGGTGACCATAGTTAACAATCCTGTATTGTATGTTTGAAAGTTGCTAAGAGGGTAGATCTTAAAAGTTCTTATCACAAGAAAAAAAATGTAACTATGTGTGGTGATGGATGTTAACTAAACTTACTGTGGTAATCATTTCACAATGTATACATATATCAAATTATTATGCTGTACACCTAAAACAAATACAATGTTATACATCAATTACATCTCAGTTTTTAAAAAAGCATGTAGGAGTCAATCTGGCTGCATGTGACTAAAAATATAAAATAGTACTGGTAAGAGTGGATAATGGAGGACAATTTACAATCTTGAACACAGAGGATACTACCCTATATTGTAGACCTCGCTTCAGAAGAGAAGCAGTATTTCTTAGTGGTTAGGGCAGTAGACAAAAATAAATTTTAAAAATAAAGCAAAATAGAATAAAATAACAAATTGGAGTAAATGATTATTTAAATAGAATTTCAGAAAATTCTATCCCAGGTAAAAAAAAAAGGAGACAGCACATTATAAGCAATACTATTGCATGTTTGAAGGCGGTTCATGTAGGGAAGGATTGAAAAACAGACAAGGGTGTGTGAGTTCATTTAAAATCCTCAAAGCCAAGCAATTTGAGAAATATGAGAAAAAAATTTTAAAAAGGAAAAAAATCCATTAAAAAGTTCCCAATATTGTTTAACACCTATTCCCTCTCCTAAGAGTATTTATTGTATTGGTATTTTATCTGCTTAAAATCAATGCATTTAAATATCGTTTAATATTTGTGCTTTATGGCTTGGTGCAGTAGGCAAATCTTTGTTTACTCACTACCACTTAATTTTTCTGGGCTTCCTTTTCATCACCCTTAAAATGAGGGTGCAGTTCCACTCTCGTGGTCTAGTACAGTGCTTTGCAGTTCATAAGAGCTTTCACATTTATTATCTAATTCTCACAGCCCTCAAAGTAAGTAGGGCTTCAGTAGAGCTGAAGTTAACAAAAGCCAAGGCACTTATCCAAGGTTTCTCAAGTACACAAGTCCACACCTGGCTCCCTTTTCCACTTACAAGCTTCAAGTCACCATGAAGTGTCACAAAACCAGGTGGAGAATCAGTGTACGTTTAAGGAAAGGCAAAAATATATTGGGATCACCTTGATCATCATTAAACCAATAGTTATCAGTTATGTGCCAGGCATTGTTCTTAGAGTCGGGGATAACTGGGGGACAGGACACACAAAGATGCTGCCCTCCCAGGGCTCAAATTCTCCATGGAGAGACAGACAATAAACAATATCAAGTAAGAGCTGTGTGATGAAGAACTGAGCAAGCGTGGCAGAGGCTGGTCAGGAAAGGCCTTCTTGAGATGTCACACTAAGCTGAGGTCTGAATGACAAGAAGAAAGTCCCATGAGATGATCAAGGCAATCAGGGCTGGGCTTTCCATTCAAAAGGGATGGCTCCTCCCCAGGCACATGTGGCAGAATCTCTGGGAGAGCACAAGAGAATGACACAAAAACGGGATTCGCGGCCAAGTCTAAGTGTGAATTCACAGGGCTTTAGGCAGGGAAGAAACATGATTTATGTTTTTAAAAATTCAACCTCGCGGCTGTCTATAGAATGGAGGGGCAAGAATAGAGCAAGAAGGCTTCCAGTGAGGAGGCTGTCGCCATCATGCAAACAAGACATGGGGGTGGCTTGGGCTCGGGAAATGGTCGAGGAGATGACTATAAAATGCCTCTACTGAGGCCAGCCGGGTGGCGGTGGCATAGTGGTTATGTTTGTGCGCTCAGCTTCAGCAGCTGGGGGTTCAGGGTTTGGGATCCTAGGTGCGGACCTGCACACTGCTCATCAAGCCATGTCGTGGCAGCGTCTCACATACAAAACAGAGGAAGATTGGCACCAATGTTAGCTCAGGGATAATCTTCCTCTCCAAGAAAAAAAAAGCCTCTCTTTATCCAACCCATTTTTTCCCTCCAACTATGCCTTGTTACCATGTTTCTGGCATAATTTTAACTGCAATTATTCTATTGCTCTACTTAAAGCCAGATTTGAAAGACTGGGCGGGGGGGGGGGGAGTAGCTTTCAAGATTAAAAACCAAAAAACTTAGTTGTTTCTTGAATGCCTTATGTTTACCTGATATAAGCTGTTCTGTTTTGGCTGTGTTGTCTATAAGGAGCACTGGAATACAGTGCTATACGGTGCCTAGGCCAGGGCTTCGTTCCTCTTCAGTGTCCAATAAATATTATTAGTGATGACTGTGAAACCAAACCAAACCAGACCAAAAGCAACAACAACAACAACAAAAGAAACATAAAGATTCTCTTTGGTCTCTCAAATGCTGGGATTCAAAATTCTTCCCACTGCAAACAAGCCCGGCTCCAGAGCCTCGCCGGCTGGGCTGACCGGACAAGTGGGGAATAAGTGGGGCCCGGTCTGGGGAGTTCTCCGGAAGCAGGGACAGGAAACTGCACAAAGCATTACAAGGCCTGCTTCTCCCTGGCAAGGGAAAAGGCGAAGTTACAGGAAGGAACGGAGTGGGGGCAGGAATGTGGCCGAGCTCTTGTCCTTTCGTTGTCCTTCCAGAGGCACTGGTGAGGAGAGACAGCGCCAAGCGGCTTGCTCCTGTGGCTGCGGGAGGCCAAAGGTTCAGGCATAGCAGGTCTCTGGACGTTTCCAGCAAAGCTGGGAGCCAGCAGAGAACGGCTGTGAGCTTCAGGGAGCCTCACTGCGGATTTAAGCGGTAGTACAACCATCAAAGTCATAGAGTGCCTTTGTCTTTTCCAAAGCCGGAAAAATGTGGATGGATGGAATGCCCTCTGTTTTGTTTTCTTTTTTCTCCTTTTCGATGTCTGCTACCCGCTCTGTGCAGCTGAGTGCGAGCAGGTGAGAAATGGACGAACAAGGTGCAGACGTGGCGGAGGGAATGAGCTGTTTCCGTGGGCCAGTGTGTAGTGGCGGTGCTTCTGCTGCGCGGGTTGCCACCCCAGCCGTCCGCTATGGGCCCTTCCTATGTGCCAGGCACTTCCACCCGCACAGTGGCACCTGATCCCCGTGACAGCCTGCGAGGTGGGCGTCGCACATGCTAATTTTACCAGTCACAAAGCTGGGCTCAGAGAGGTGGAGTGCTATTCCCACAGCCCTTGTTAGGTGGTGGAGGTGCTGTATCTAACGACGAAGTTTGTGCCCTTGACACTGACACAGTGCTGCCTTTGGACGTCCCTGACGCTGACCAGTTCTCTGACTCGCTACCAATAAGGCTAATAGCTAATGAAGACTAGCCCCCATTTACTGACCACTTCCACGAGTCAGGCACCGTGCTCAATGTTTATTGACTGATTGCATTATTTCACCGATTCCTTGCAGACCCTCTGAATTACTAATCATTTTGCAGATGAAGAAAGTGAACCTCAGTGTGGGGGACCTGGCCGAAGTCACCCCGCTGAAGAGCCAGGGTTCAAACCCCGCTGGTTTCCCCCTGCCAAGCCTGTTGGGACCGCATTGCGCCTAGTTTAAAGATGGGACCGAGCATCACCCAGTAGTAACGGTGTTCTGAAAAGACCCTGGTGGCGTATGGGGAGCCTTGCTCCCCAATTGTGTTTGAGAATCTCTGTTGTAGCATGCATAGAAATTGGAAACACACAATCAATTCGTAGGTTATTATTTGCTCAAGATCTTGCACCTTGTATAACTTTTGAAAACCTGTATATCTCATCTTCCTGGCTTATTCATTTACAGGAAGTGAATGCTGCCCAAGCTGGATGGAATGATCTTTGCTCCGGCCCTAGTCTGGCCTGTGCTGGTGGAGCGGCGCCATCTACTGGCTGCTCTCTTGAACTACATCAGAAAGCCCTGGCGCAGGGGAGGGGGAGGAGGAGGGGTGGTTGCTAAGGCCTTCAGGGAGAGGGACAGTCACCTGTGCATAGCAGGTTTTGGTAAGGGGAAGAAAAGAAAGGTCTTGGGGCACAGGAAGGGAGTGAGGGAAGTGGGGTCCATGTGGAACTGTAGAGCCTCTGCTTTAGCTGTTTTGCTGCGTCTCCCAGGGTGATATGGTCTGACTTTCAATTAAATGTGACATCTGGGAGAAAGCACACCCAGCAGAGCATCCTCGAACTGCAATAACTCGAAGGTGGCATGTATTATGCTTTTGTCTCTTACATGTATATCATGATTTTGAGTTAATTTTTATATATGATGAGGAAGTAAGGGTCAAGTTTCATTTTTAAAGATATGCTTTTCCAATGTTTCCAGTAGTATCTGTTGAAAATATTATCCTTTCTCTATTGGATTGCCTTGACACTTCTGTCGAAAGTCAGTTGTCCATATAGTTGTGAGAATATTCTGAACTCTCTGTTCTGTTCCATTGATCTCTACTTGACGCTATACCACACTGCCTGGATTATTGTTGTTCTATGATAAGGCTTAAAACTAGGTACTGTAAGTCCTGCAACTTTGTTCTTTTTCAAAATTGTTTGAAATTTCAAAATTGTTTGGCTGTCCTTAGCCTTTTGCAGTTCTATATAAACGTTGGAATCACCTTCCAATTTCTTTAAAAAGTCCTGCTGTGACTTTATTGGGAATGCATTGAAACTATAGATCAGCGTGGTAGAGTTGACATCTAGCAATATTTAATCTTCAAATCTGTGAGCATGCTATATTTCTCCGCTTATTTATGTATGTATTCTTTAGTTTTTTGTAGTTTTCAGTGTTCAGGTCTTGCATATCTTTTGTCAAATTTATCCCTAAGTACATATTTCTACAAAGAAGATATACAAATGGCCAACAAGTAAATGAAAAGTTGCTCAACATCATTAGCCATTAGGGAAATGCAAATTAAAATTACAATGAGATACTACTTCATGCTAGGATAGCCATAATTTAAAAAAAGGACAAAAGTGTTGGAGAGGATGTGGAAAAATTAGAACTATCATCATACATTACTAGTGGGGATGTAAAATGGTGCAGCCTCTACGTAAAACAGTTTGGTGGTTCCTCAATAAGTTAAACATAGAACTACCATGTGATCCAGTAATCCCACTCCTAGATATGAACCCCCAAAATTGAAATCAGGTGTTAAAACAAAACTTGTACATGAATGTTCAATGTAGCACTACTTAACAATGGCCAAAAGGAGGAAACAATGCAAACGTCCATCAACATATGAATGGATAAACAAAATGTGGTATATCCATACAATGGAACATTATTCAGCCATAAAAAGGAACAAAGTACTGATATATACAACAATGTGGATGGACCTCCAAAACATAATGCTAACTTAAAGAAGCCAGACATAAATGGTCACATATAGTACAATTCCATTTTTATGAAATATCCAGAATAGGCATATACATAGAGACAGAAAGCATATTTGTGGTTGCCAGGGGCTGGGGTAGGGAAGGAATGCGGAGTGACCACTTAATGTACGGTATGGCGTTTCCATTTGGGGTGATAAAAATGTTCTGGAACTAGATAGTGGTGATGGTTACACAACATTGTGAAGATCCTTCATGCCACTGAATTATACACTTTAAAATGGTTAAAATGGTAAATTTTATGTTATATGTATTTTGCCCCAATAAAAAAAATCAATTGATCATAAACGTAAAGATTTGTTTATAGTCTCTCAATCTGTTCCCTTTTTCTATACACCTCTCTTTGCACCAATACCACACTATCTTAATTACTGTGGCTCTATAAGTTTTGAAACAGGTATGGGAAGTTCTTCAACTTTGGTTTTCTTTTTCAAAATGTTTTGGCTATTTAAGTTAATATACATTTCCACATATATTTTAGGATCAGCTTGCCAATTTCTACAGGAAAGTCAGCTGAGATTTTGATAGATATTGTGTTCACGAAATGTTAGAGCTTCTTTAAATCTTCCCAGCAATGTTTTGTCATTTTTAGTGTGCAGGTCTTATACACATTTTATCTGACTTATCCCTAAGTCTTTTATTCTTTTCAAGGCTATTGCGCATCAAATTACTTTCTTAATTTCATTTTGGAATTTTTGTTGCTAGTACCTAGAAATACAATTGATATTTTAATATTGATCTTGTGTCCTGTGGCCTTGTTAAATTTGTTTATGGGTCTAGTAGCTTTTGTGTGTGTGTGCATTTCTTGAGATTTTTTTCCATATAGGATAATCTGGGAATAAAAACAGTTTATTTCTTCCTTTCCAATCAGGATAGTTTTATTTTGGTGTGGCAGGAGGCTTATTCCACTGGCCAGAACCTGCAGCACAATGTTGAATAGAAATGGCAAAAGTGGACATCCTGCATTGTTCCTGGTATTAGGGAAAATATTCATTCTTTCACCACTAAGTATTATGCACACTGTGAGTTTATGTAAACACTCTTTATTAGCTTGAGGAAGCTCCCTTCTATTCCAAATTTGTTGAAAGTTTTTATCATGAATGGGTGTTGGATTTTGTCAACTCTGTTTTCTGCATTTATTGCAATGGTCATGTCCCCTCCCACCCCATTATATTAATACAGAGTATAAAATTAATTGGTTTTCGGATGTTAAACCAACTTTGCATTCCTGGGATAAATCCCACTTGGTCATGGTATATATCGCTAGTGTGTTTGGACCAGGACTTGCCTGGCCTCCCTACTTCCCATTCTCAGAGGAGGTTCTCCATGAGGCAGAAAGAAAAGAATCACAGTGTTGGGGCGTGTGGAGCCACCAGCCTCTTTGAGGGCTGCAGTCTTGTTCAAAAAGCCACACCTTCCATCCCAGGCTCTTATCCTCCCAGGGACCCCACAGAGGAGCCCCTCCATCCCCTGAAGCACACACAGGGGCCCAGACCCCAACCCATTTCCCTATGGCCACCACATTTGCGCCCTCACCAATGACGGGAAGAGCCAGGATGTCCCTGCCTACCATTGGCTGGATGGCAGTGGGGGCCGGCCCTGCATGACACACACTCAGGGGCACCAAGTGTGGGGCACGTGCCATCTCCTGTGGTGACAGCAGCGTTCCTTGGGGAGGGGAGGCGCAGAAGCTGAGCAGGAGGTGTGGGCCCTTAAAAGACCACTGTGACCTGAGGGCATCCGTGAGGCAGTGGCTACGACAGAAGCAGGCCTCATGCTTTGTCTCTGTGGTGTGTGCCCAGGCCACGGTGATGACAGGACCATGCTCAGACTTCTGACCAGGGCTGTGACCTTCTTCTAGAAGAGAGCAGACTCCATGGAGGGGGAGTGCCAGAGGCAGCCTGCGGTCCCACCAGGTACCGTTTCAGTCCCCTTGTCCCCCACACAAGGATCCTATGCAGAGGGGCTCCCCCACTCCTGTCCAGGCGGCGGGGGTGGCTCCATCTTGTGTGCATGGGGGGGTGTCTCCGAGTCCCCCAGAGCTGGACCCCCATCCACCCAAGCCCCGAACTCTTCTGTCCGTCCAAAGGGGCAAAGGAAGGTGGTGGCAGAGAAGCCCATGGGGGCACTTCCCCTCCCCTGCATTTCCCCAGAAGCTCATGCAGCAGATTCCTCCCCATATTTCCAGTAGAGCGCATCTCCCTGATTTGAGGGTGCATTTGACTTTGTGTCACAAACGTGCGTGTATTTGCAGCCAAGTGGATGAGTCATAGATCTGTCACCTCTAGGGGTGCAGAGGCCATGTTTAACTTGCTCACTTTGTATTCTAAAAACCTGCCCTGGATTTGGCACTGAGTGGATGACTCAGGGGACACTTTGAAGGCGTTATTTTGTTGGTGGGAATCCGTTGAAACTGAGGTTTGCTGGGGTGATGGCATCCCTGCTCTGAAATCGTTAATTCAAATGTGTGTTGAGGACTTGTCTGCGCCAAGCCCTGGGCTCGGGCCTTAAGGGCATTCGTGTCACTTCATCCTCAAAACCCTCCCAGGAGAGAAGCCATAGTATTGTCAAGTCCATTTTACAGCCCGGTCAGGGAGACACAACCAGGAATGAGAGGACACGGGGCTAGTCTCACCCAGACCCTGAGGCCCAGCAGCCATTTCCTGACCTCTGTGCTCCCGCCTCTGAGGCCCTTCCTTCCACGGGAGTCGATCCACAGTGTGCTCAGGACGGTCCTTTGGAAGAGACACCTCTTTGGTCAGCATTATTCTCTCAGCAGAGACCTGGGCTTCCTGCTGCCAGAATCTCCCTGCAGCGTCTGTGCCAGCCGAGCCTGAACCCCCGCGGAGGTGGCTGAGTATTAGCAAGGTTTGCCACAGAAGGCTGCTGCTCAGTTTTTAGCTGAAATCTCTCACTGCTGAGTCCTTTGCCGATGGGCCCACATGGAACAGTCTTTGACAAGTTTTCTTGTGTCTGAGTGGCAGCTATCTCACTTGTCATTCCTCTTTTCTTGGTGCTATGATTTAAAGTAACAAATTTGACCCATTTTCTTTCAGTATGTCAGAATTTTCTTGGTTTCAGGTTTTGCAATCTAGTATAATCAAGAATTTTCCCAGCCATCCTGTCAATTCACCCAAGTCAGTGTCTAGGCTGCTGTGGCGTTGTCGTTCAGAGCTTGGATCCTGCAGGCTGAGTGCCTGGAGTCAGACCCCAAAATATCACTTACCAGCCACGCTTGTTCAAAACAACAAAAACAAGTTGATTCAGATGCTGTGCTAGCTCAAAGCAAAACAAAAAACTCCCCTTGGTGATTTGGACATGCTTTTGGGCTAGACTTCAATCTCCAGATCTCTTTTGGTGTTTTGTTTGATGAGCTCTTTAAGAACCTATAGATGATGCTGCTAATTATGTTGGTGATAATGATGAAGGTATATGATAATAGAGCATTTAACCAGATAACTGTATTACAGGAAGGGATATATTCAGACCTTTTGGGCATCAGTGGAAAGTGGCTCTGAGCTCACCCCTAGTCCTGGGATTCAGAATTCCACAATAATCCCCTGGTCAGTCAGTAAACAGAGTTTGGTTCTGAGTTTGCTTTACAGGTCCGGTGGGACCTCTCAACCGACCAGTGCTTAGTTCCCCTCTTTATGGGTACATCGTTGGAGTGAGTATCCTATAGAGTCTGGGCCTTCACTCATTGGCTCACTCCACAAATTTCTGGTGATTTTCTTTTATGTGCCAGCTGCTGCTCTAGGCACTGAATTTATAGCCTTGAACCAAAACTGCAAAATTCTTGCTCTCATGGACTTGCCCCCTTTTAATGCCCACCTTGGCTTTCTGACTCATGGAGTAGTAGCTCCCGGAAAGAAAGGGGCAAGTGGGAGGTGGTGGGGCTCTAGGTCCCTGTGAAAGTCGTCATTCCAAAGCAGCACCACAGCCTGTGGGAATTACAGAGAAATCCACCGTTGGATTCGAGGGCTGCACGGGCCACGCCCCATTGATCCTCCCATTGGCAGATGTGGGCGAGTCTTCTCTGAGAGTGACAGTGGATTGCCAGAAGCCTTACCAGGTGGTGATTCCGTGCCAGCTGCTGCTTCACAAACGTCCTCTCCGGGGGGAGTGAATCGCGTCAGCACCCGGTGTGCAGAGGTTGAGCAAGTGAATAATTTCCCTTCATCCTTTTAAACGGCAAACTTGAGAATCCGTTTGCTTTCACAGTGCTGGCCCAGCAGCAGTATACAGTGAACATTTTGTCTCAGGGATATGTCAACTGTGAGGCTCTTTGCCATAATTTCAAATGCAGGGTCCTCGGTCATGTCACCCTCATCAGGACATCACTCTGGTCTCCCTAAGTGGATGACATCATGGCGCAAGGGCGGGGGAGCAGGAAGTATCAGTCTGGCGGAGTTGGGAAACACAGGGACCTGCCACCAGCAGTTTCCAGGGCTCCAGTGTTCTGTGCTAGAGCTCCCCGACTGGTGTGCTGGGAACGGGTAGCAGGTGTCCCGATACAGACAGTCCCCTCAGCTCGCTTAGGGAGAAATGCAGCGAAGGAAAGGCAGTGAGACAATCACCTTGAGCGGCGACGGCCAACTGTAGCCCTTGGGCCACATCTGACCTGCTGCCTGAGTTGGGCCTTAAAAAATGAAGCTCCATTAAAGTACCTGGAGCCTAATCAGGGCCGAATGTGCTGGCCCTACTGTCCTTGTTGTCATCATTGTGGTTGTTGTATTAACAGAAGGACTCTGAAGTCTCTCATCATGATTGTGGTTCCTTCTATTACTATTTGGATTCCCAACAGGTTGTGATTTGTTCGCCTCACTGCTGTCGTTAGATGCATACAGGTTTGCCTGTACATCTTCCTAACAGATATGTTTTATCAGTATAAACAACCCCTCTTTGTCATATTTAACGTGTGGTTCTTTGATTTGTTTTGTTGGGAATTGAAAATGCCATTTCTTCAGCCGTTTCTCCAAGGCTCTGTGGCCCTCTTTATTGGAGAAATTAGCATTTAGAAACCAAGATCTTATGTCTATATCTATTGAAAACCCTGAGGTTACATCAGTACCACCAGTACCAGTCCAAGAGCACAGTGATCTCCCAGGTTTCCCCTTCTTTCCGCCTTTCTGTGTTTATAGCTCCATCAGACATGGAGACCCCTGCCTCCCAGCATCCCTGTATATTTGCTTCTGTGCACAGTCCTCCTGCATACACTCTGACCCTGCAGGCAACCTTCCCACTATACTCTAGCTCACTCCTCTCACGAGCCCTGGCTTCCACCAGGCCGCCTTCACACCTTTTGGGGCAGGCTCACAGCCCATCATCCTACCCTTGGTGCCCTGCCCTCCAAGGAAGGATGGCGTGGAGAGAGAAAAGGGCTCTCCTTTGCCTCTGGAACCCTTCACAAAGCTGGCTTATATTCACCACTCCATTGTAACTGCCACTTCAGATAGCTGGACTTTAGTTCTTCATGAGTATCTTCTCAAGTGAGCTGACACCAGGGCTGACGGGCTGGCTACAAAGGGAAGTCTTGGGTTTGGTAAAGGGCTTTAGTACATGCATAACTGAGGATGTAAGTGAACATAAGTGAGGCCATCTTGTTATGCCAAGTGGCCCCAGCCCCTCCTGTGTGTGACTACTCGCTGCTCTGCAGGTACTCCAAAAAATTCACATGAGCTCCTGATTTATGGTCTCCACTTATGTATGTACTCCCCAATAGCTTGATAAATTAAAAACTTTGTTCTATGAGTTTCTCTCCAGGAACAGGCTGACCACACAGGCGGGAAACACACCTACAAGGTATCCATCACAGCTGACAGAAGAATGGAGCAATGAGATGCCCAGAGCCCGTCACACCTGGAGATCAACATCCCTGGACCCCCCGCCCCGCCATGGCCCACTTTCCCTGTACAACTACCTCAAGATTCTTTAATCTTTGAAGATGGTTTTTTGAGACATTAGTCTACCATCTACCTGATTATGCTGGCTAATCAAATTAAAACTTCGTTTCTCGATCCCTAACTCATTGTGATTAATTGGCTCTGATCGTGGGGAGCAGAGTGAGCCCGTTGCTCAGTATCAAGGACTCAGGTCAGTTACTGGGGAGTAGAGTTCTCTCGGCTCCTCCTAGAGCAGTTTCACTTCATGGGAACATTGCCCCAGTTAACTGTAAATTACATGGATTAGAACATTTTATTCCTCAACTGCTCTGGATATTTGAGGAGGTACTGTATATGCAACTAGTGAGAAGCATAATATTATTGTTGAAGCCACACTAAAGGAACAAGTTATTTGACAGTGTAAAGAACATGCTTCACAATTGAGAAGGTAACATCAATTGACATTCCCTGACCAAAAAAAAAGAAGATATGTAGTACTAATTGAAAACTGAAAAAAAGATATAGATGAGAATTTTCCCCCATCCATTAAATCATAACGAAAAATACACTGAATGATATATGTCATCTAAAGTAATGTCGTTGTAACTTTATAGAAATGTTTGTCTAAACATTAATCAAAACAATTATTCCTATTGTGTGTGTGTATATGTGTGTGTGTGTGTATATATGTGTGTGTGTGTACATATATATACATACACACACACACACATATATACACACACACACCACATCTTCTTTATCCATTCATCTGTTGATGGGCACTTGGGTTGCTTGGGCATTGTGAATAATGCGATGAACATAGGGGTGCATATATCTTTTTAAATTATTGATTTCATGTCCTTTGGATAATTACCCAGTAGTGGGATAGCTGGATCATATGGCATTTCTATTTTTAATTTTTTGAGGAATCTCCATACTGTTTTCCACAGTGGCTGAACCAGTTTGCATTCCCACCAGCAGTGTAAGGGGGATCCTTTTTCTTCACATTCTCTCCTACACTTATTTCTTGTTAATTATAGCCATTCTGACAGGTGCAAGGTGATATCTCATTGTAGTTTTGATTTGCATTTCCCTAATAATTAGTGATGTTGAACATCTTTTCATGTGCCTGTTGGCCATCTGTATATCTTCTTTGGAAAAATGTTTGTTCATATCCTCTGACCATTTTGATCAGGTTGTTTAACTACTCAGCCATAAAAAAAGACAAAATTGAGGGGCTGGCCTGGTGGCGTAGTGGTTAAGTTCACACGCTCCATTGCAGCAGCCCTGGGGTTCACAGGTTCGGATCCCAGGGGCGGACCTACACGCCACTCATCAAGCCATGCTGTGGCAGGCATCCCACATAAAGTAGAGGAAGATGGGCACAGATGTTAGCTCAGGGCCGGTCTTCCTCAGCAAAGAAAAAAAAGGGGGGGATTGGCAGCAGATGTTAGCTAAGGGCTAATCTTTCTCACACACACACAAAAAGACAAAACTGTGCCATTTGTGACAACATGGATGGACCTTGAGGGTATTATGCTAAGCAAAATAAGTCAGACAGAGAAAGACAAACACCAGATGATTTCACTCATATGTGGAAGATAAATGAACAAACACATAGACAAGGAGAACAGATTGATGGTTACCAGAGGGGAAGGGGGCGGGGGGAGGGGAAAAGGGGTAAGGGGGCACATATGTATGGTGATGGAAAAAAAACTGGACTATTGGTGGTGAACACAATGCAGTCTATACAGAAACTGAAATATAGTGATGTACACCTGAAATTTACACAATGTTGTAAGCCAATATGACCTCAACAAAATAATTTTTAAAAAAAAAAAGAAAATGCATACACTATAAAGATAGAAAAAATTATTTCCAAAGTGGCTTTTGTAATTGAAGGAATAACTTTTTCCTTAGTGTGCAACTCATCTTCAACAGGGAGGTCGACTTATTGCTATTACAGAAAACCCACGTTATTGGGTGATTTACTTACAAGTTGTTGCTGCAGCCAGAGCCCTGAGTACAGGTCACAAAGCCAGGAAAAAGCTGAGTTGGGATTGGATCTCATGTCTTCCAAGCTATAGGTCTCATGTTTATAGCCAGCCATAACGTTGTCATGAGTAAGGACCAATAGAGTTGAGAAAGAGGCAAGTGGGAAAGTGAAATCTGATTTGGTCTGACTTGCCTTGAAACCAGATCATCTCCCTAGGTTGCCTGGACATTACTCTTCTCTTTTTCAGTTTATTCCTCCAGTATTATGAACACCCACTATGTGCCAGGCACCATTCTAGGTACTGGGGGCACAGCAGAGAAGGGCAAAAGACATCCCTGCCCTCATGGGGCTGACATAGAAGTGGGGAGAGACGGACAATACTTTTTAAAACATATCAATAATGGAAAAGAGGGTGTGGCATCAGCAAAATGGTAATATGGGGATTTCTACTGAGTGTTCCCCCTACACACGAAAATACCTTCACAAGAGCTAAGGATTCCAGGTGACAGATTACAGCACCTGGGTGAAGCACAGAAATAAACAAGATGCATCGAAGAGGGTAGCAAAGATAGATTCACATTCTCCCCATCACCCCTCCCCCAAGCCCTGGCAGCACAGCACAGAGAGAGACAACTTACCCATGGGAGGAGGGTCAAGTGAGCACCTGACTTCACTGCAGACCACAGAGCAAGCTGGCCTCAGAACCAGGCCTACTCCCCTGTCCCCAGGTTCTAGGTTCTAAAAACAGAACTACATATGATCTAGTAATTCCACTTCTGGGTAAATATTCGAAGGAAATGAAAACAGGATATTGAAAAGATATTTGCATTCCCATATTTATTGCAGCATTATTCACAATAGCCAAGATATGGAAACAACCTAAGTGTCCATCAACAGATGAATGAATAAAGAAGACGTTGTTTAAGGGTAAAAACTTGCAACCAGTAGATAAATAAATTCTGGAGATATAATGCACAGCATAGTGATTATAGTCAACAATACCGTATTATAAACTCCAAAGTTGCTAAAAGACTAGATCTTAAATGTCCGCACCACAAAAAAGAAATGATAATTATGTGATGTGATGGAGGTGTTAGCTAACACTACAGTGGAAATCATATTGCAATATATAAATGTATCAAACCAACACGTTGCACATCTTAAACATACACAATTTATATGGCAATTATATCTCAATAAAAACATTACTCCCCGTAGTTGAAAAGAGAAGTACAAATGGCCAATGGGCACATGAAAAAATTTAATCTTGATGTGTATTCAAAGGCATGTGAACTAAAATATCAAAATAAACTATTTGGCTTATCCAACTGGGATTTAAAAATGAGACTTTGGTACAGGTAAAGGGGAGAAGAAGGAAAGGATCTAGCTCTTTATCCCAGGACACTTGGAGACTCGATTTAACTCTAGCTGTAAATTGGGGATGATGGGGAAGGAAGAGTTTTAGGGAAATAATGGGTTAAATAAAAAAAGATTAAACTGATTTTGAGGAGGGAGAAATGCACACCCAGCTTGAAGCAATGAAAGGCGGGAACAAATTTTAAAACATCTGTTGTTACCCAGAATTGCCACCCTTGTCTTAAATCTCATTCCTGAGTGGCGTGAGTAACCTGGCACCACCATTCTGGAGGGTTTCAAAACCCCTAAAGCGTGCATATCCTTTGGCCCACTTCTAAGAATATGTGCTAAGAAATTGATCATGACTATGCCACAGCATTTATCCACAATGACATCTGTCACTGCATCATTGATAAAAACAACAAAAAGCAAACCAAATTCTCACAACAACCAAGAACCCAACCCCACAGACAACAATAAAGGAAAACAACTGAGAGGCATTGGGAAATACATGATGAAACCATACAAGAGACACTGTGCAGCTTTAGATGCAGAAAAATACTTCATCACGTGGTAAGATACACATGAAGTGGGGGGAGTAGGTTTCAAAGTCATATGTTCCTAATTTTACATATATAAAAGACAAATACACAAAGTGAAAATCCCCCAAAACTCAGCAGTTTCCCTTGGGGGTAGGGTGGGCTGGGAGTCTGTCCACTGTTTATATTTCTCGGGTTCTACTGTATTGGCTCTAGTGCTCCTGGAACTGCCAACTCGGCTGCTGTTTTGCCCTCTCCTGACTCAGTTGCTTAGATCCCAGTCAGTCTCCAGAGGTGGGAGGTAGGGGAGAAGACAGGTGGGCCCATCTCAGTGTGGCCCCAGCTGCTCCCATTGGGGAGCTTGCCACTGAGAAGGCCCCCAGCTCTGCCCCCCAGGCCCTGGATTTCTTATCTGTCTCCTGGCCCCTACCCAGAAACGACAGGGTCATCTTCAGCCTGTGCCATTCCCCCACCCCTCCAGCCCGATTCCCTGACCCTCTGGGGGTGTTGGGGCCTCAGGAAAAAAGCTTCTGCTTGAGGTTCTAGTTTGGACTGGGCTCCAATCCTCAGTTTCTCCATAAAATGGGAATAATGGTTAGGTGGTGTTGGTTTTCAAATTGGCCCCCATACGACACAGAGGTAAAGGAGAGACCGGAGAAAGAGGCAGGCCACTCCAGATTGGTAGGTGGCAGGTATAACAAGGGGAACTTACATACGAAGCTTGTTTTGGGAGGCCAAGGGATGAGTAGATGTCTGCCCCCGCCCACTAGAATCTTGAAAGTTTATATAGAAGCCCTAATGGCATTCGTCACGTATACCATCCAGATGGTCTCAACAGCACCTTACTCTCTCAAGGCTGCGTCCTTGAAATAGCTCCGGCTATGGGAACAGTGGGCAGAACATACATTTCAAGGACAGGGGAGGGGCTGAGGAGCCTCCGATCGCCCGGGTCCAGCTCATGGGTCAACCAGCAGTCACGTCCTCTTGATGACCTCCTCCAACAGGTGACTGTGGGGATTATGATGTGATTGTGGGAGCAAAGCAGCCAGCAGGGTGCCTGGAGCTGGGTAGGCTCTCATCACCTGTCGGTTCCCTTCATTTGGTTTCCACTCCTCACAGTGACAAGGCTGCTCCAGGTGAGACGTGAGAACAGATCATCACACATCATCACACAACCACCCTGAAGGCTCCTTGCTGAAAACTCATGAGTGCCCGTGGCTGGCCTGGGGCCACCCAGTGGTCAGTGGAGGGGCTGGGCTCAGGGCTCCACTCTCATCCAGAGCGGGACGGGCCTGCCTGCCCTCCTCCATAGCAGGGAAGGGTGGTCCTCCCTCATCAGCGGGCCTTGGACCCCAGGCTCTGGTCTGATCCTCTCCCATCTTGGTTGTGCCAGGCTACATGATCCCTCAAGTGGGTTCGGGACCATCAGGGACTAAACAGGACCATCTGGACAAAGGGGATGGAAGCTCAGGGCACTGGCAGCATCCCTCCTACAGAGGCAGATGTTGGAAGGGTCCCTCTTGCCAGGGTGCTCTGCCCCAGGCTGCGCTCTTCAGTGTGACCATAACACTGTGTCCTCAGGACACCTCCCTCCTGGGGCCTGTGGGCCTTCCTTCCTCTGTCGCGGCCACTGTGCTCCCCGCCAGGCCTCCCTCACCCAGCCCTCTGCCCGCCTGCCCGCCGTTACCATGCAGCAGCCTCAGAGCCCCTGGCCCGGCCTCTCTGGGGAGGCTCTGGGAGGGTGGCTCTGAAGAGGCAGTTCGCATCTAGAGTCGGGGAAGGAAAGTGGGTTTCTGGTGCTGGTGGTTTATCTTCTCCCAAACTCCACATCCTCCTGGCCAGTAGCGAGGCAAGGAGACCTTGCCACCTGCTGCTGCAGAGGGGCCTCCAGGTGACACAAAATCATCTGCAGACAGTCTATTTCACCTCACTTCCCCCAGCCCACCCTCGGGGTTCAACTGAATTAAGGCTTTCTAACACCAGGCTCTAAAATGAAGAAAAGACTTAGGTATTCGGTTATTCAAACAAAGGCTGTGAATGGGACAAATTGCCACCTCTTGGGCCAGGCCCCTGCTGCTGCCTCCTCGTCATGGGGACAGTGGTCCAGGTCAAGTCGGTCTTCGAGCAGCCTCTGAACAGGCCCCACCCCCTTACAGCCCTCTGAGGGTGCTCCCCTCCCCAGCTCCTGGCCATCAGCGGGGTGATCTCCCCACTGGCCCCTCTCCTCCAAGGCGACCGCACCACGCCAGAAACAGGAGGCCTCCAGTTTTATTTCATTTTATTGAACTCAAGGACTTTTTTTTAACTTAGAGAGACAACAAGATGTGACAACACCTGAAACAAGACCATTTCTCTGACCAGATTGTGCTGGCCAGGACAGAGTTAACACACACAGAAAAGGGGAAGTCATCTTACTCAGGTCGGTCTTTGATATTGTAGAAGCTCCGCTACCTGAAAAGCAGGCTGCAAATAAAGTGCACTGAGAGCCCATCAGGCAGCGAGGGCCGGGGGGAGAGAAGAGGGGAGGGCAGAAGCGTGCTAACCACTCAAGGCCAAAATGGTGAGGAGAGCAGTGGCAGGAACTCAGGCCGAGGACCTGTCCCTGGCCCCTCCCCCAGCCAACCCCTCTGAGCCCAGACAGCCCCAGCCAGAGCCACCCGGACTTCCTGTGCCCCTCAGGGTGGGGTGGGGCTCTCTGCAGCGGAGGAGGTCTCTGAGCCCAGGGCCCCTGAGGCTGTGCCCTGTCTGTGGGGAAGCGGCCTCCTAGGCCCCAGGCAGCTCCAGCTGAGCCCCTTGCCCAGGGAGGGCCAGGCACTTAGTGCACTCATGCTGCTCCACAGCTCCACCCCACCCCACCAGACACACGCACGCACACACACACTGGCACACGCGTTCAGTGAAGAGCCTCCCTCACACCATTCTCAGGCCTTCCTCCTCCCTCCCTGCCTGGACCAGAAAGATGCTGGAGCTGGGGATCGAGTCACCCAGAGGGTGAGACCTGGGCTTGAAAGGGGCACATCTGCGTGTCAGCCCCAAGGAGGCCCCTCGTCTTCCTCTCCTCTCATGCAGCCCCGTGTTGCTCTCATCTCTCAGAGGCTGCCCCAGAGATCGATGGATGGAGTCAGCAGGCTGGCAGGCTCCCAGAAGTGATCCTGGGTGGACAGAGTTGGGGTGGAGGCGGGGCCACTAGGATGGGGGGCTCCCAGGAGACTTGACACAAGGAAGGAAGCCATCGGGCCCTTCTGTGGGAAACTGCAGGGGCCACGTGGTGGCCTTGGTCCAGCCTTGGTCCCTGGGATGAGGCAGGCAGAGATCTCTACCAGGACTCAGGCTCCACTGGGCAGCTGAAGAGGGCAGATGCTGTGAGACTGGGCCACTCTGTCCCCAGGCTTGAACAGACTGCTGTGGTTTTCAGTCCCGGGAACTCGGAGTACATGGGCCTGGAGCAACCAGTGTCAGAGCAGATGTGGGGCCAGGCTCCCCTCTGGGCTGCCGCTGGCCGTCCTGGTATGCCAGTCAGCAGCACACCCAGGGCCTCCAGGACCAATCCGGTCCATGTAGAGGAGATCCTCCTGTGTGGTCGAGGGTCGAGCCTGGGGACAGAGAGAGGGGGTCATGCATGGGCCCCAGCCCCATCCCACCCCAGCGTGATCCCTTCACTCTCCTGCTTACATCATGGCCCACCCCCACCCTGCCACCCAAACTCAGAGGCTTGTGCCACTCAGCTGCTGCAGAGCCCTTGGTCACACCTGGGGTGGGGGTGGGGAAGCCAGGCTCTGTGGGTGAGGACCTGGGCTCCCCAGGACAGGGGGTGGTTCTGGGACTCATCTCTCCCCTGCCCTTCTCAGCTCAGACTGTCCTCCTGGTCTTCCCTGTGACCTCCCGTGCCACTCCAAGGAAAGCTAGTTCCCCACCTTCCCTACCCTGGACCTCTCTCTTCCCTAGGTCCCCTGGGAGCCTTGTGCTCCCCTCCCCCATCTCACTGTGCCAGGTCTCGGAGAAGACTGGGGGGCCGGTGGGGGACTGCAGGCCTAGGCACAGATCCAGCTCCACCACTTCTTATCTGTGTGACAAGGGCGAATCCCTTTCTCCCCCAGAGCCCCAGTTTCCCCAGTCAGTAGGGGGGAGACTAGAACTCCTTCATGGTGTTGCTAGGAGATCTCAGTGCCCAGGTGACAGGGGGTCTGTCCTTCCCCATGCCAGAACGCGACCACTGGGCTACCTCACCCCTTGGGGCCTCTGCCTGGAAGGCGCTTCCTCTCCTGCTCCATCAGGCCCTCACTGGGCTGCTCCCCAGGCAGCTGGAGGGCCAGGGGCGCCCCCTGGGCAGGGATTTGCCTCTCCTGACAAGGCCAAGGAAGGGGCGGGTCACCACCTACACACACCGGTTCCTGAAAGACAGAAAGAGAGGAAGACTTGAGAGTTGCCTGGCCACCCAGCGAGGTCCCTGTTTGCCCAAGTGTTGCCTCCTCTCCAAGCCCCTTCTCCATCTGTTCCCCCTACCCCAGCCTGAGAGCTGCCCTCTGCTCAAGGAGATCCCCTTTTCCCCAGGCCCTTTGGGTGCACAGGGGCCGCTGGAGGCCGTCCAGGGCTGGAGGAGGGCATTCTGGGGCACTGGAGGGCAGTGGTAGGGCTGGAGGGAGCATGGCTGAGATGGCGGAACACCAAGACTGTGGGGGGAGGGCGAGGGAGCAAGCCTCTTTCCCACTGTTCCCCGTCTCCAAATGCAGAGCTTCGGGGGACGCCCTCAGAGAGGGCAGAGGGGAACAACAAGGGCAGCAGGAGCAGGCAGAGAGCAGTCCCCTGGCCCCAAAGACAGGGCAGGCAGCAGTGTGCAAAGGGCTGTGCCTGGAGCTGCAGAGAGCCCCAGGGACCTGCGGGCTGAGAAGGGGACAGACCTGGGAAACGTTTGGCCAAGCACACAGCCATCCTTCCGGGCTGTCTACCCCAGGGGGTGGAGGAGAAGGGTGGCAGCATCTTTTCTCCTCTAAGGCCTTCTCCCAGCCCAGGGAAGTGGGCACTGGGCCGTGGACAGGAAGGGACGCCCGGGTCTCTATCGGCGATGGGCTGAGCCTCTGAGATGCAGATGCGCGAGGCCGAGGCCGCCGCCGCCCCACACCCCCATCTTGGAATCGTGACACGGGGATCCGGAAAGCCTGCGTCTGCCCTGCCTTGCCTCCGCTCAGTCCGGTAGATTTCCGGGAGGGCTTCCTCGGGTCCCTTCCATATTTCCCCCAAACCATCTAGATGTCATGGCAACCGCTTCCCTCCAGCCCGCGAGTCCAACCTCTGGCCTCCTACCTTTGTGGTCAGGGCCAGTGGAATCCAGTTCCTGCCGCAGAATTTCTTCTTTCTGGTCCCCCCTTCGGCCAATGTGAGGCAACAGGTCGGCCGCACTCAATTTTCTCGAGCCCGACGGCAAGGGCCCGTTTTCTGAGTTTCTGTGCAATCTGTCACCGGCCGCGACGCGTGTGGACGGGTCACGGCCAGGGCTGGGGCTCGGGGGCCGGAGCAGGCGGTGGGTGGCTGGGGCTCGGGGGCCGGAGCAGGCGGTCGGTGGCTGGGGCTCGGGGGGCCGGAGCAGGCGGTCGGTGGCTGGGGCTCGGGGGGCCGGAGCAGGCGGTGGGTGTCTGGGGCTCGGGGGCCGGAGCAGGCGGTCGGTGGCTGGGGCTCGGGGACCGGAGCAGGGGTTCGGTGGCTCGGCGGCCGGCGTCCTCCCGCGGAGGTCTAGGGTCCAGGGGCCGGGGCCGCCCCGCCCCCTCCCTCCACCGCGTCCTGGCGGCCCCGGGCGGCCCCTTCGTCCTTCATGGCGGCGCCCCAGCCCGGGGCGGGCGGGCGCGGGACCCTCGGGCAGGGCCGCTGTGGCCGCGGGCGCTCACTCGATCCGCACCTGCAGGCGGACGTTGAGCATCACGGAGGCCACGACGTAGAAGTAGGGGAAGTTCATGCGCAGCCGCCAGGCCAGGTCGAAGAAGGTGAGCAGCGTGCGCGTGAGCCCCTTGCAGAAGGCGCCGTAGGAGCCGCGGGCCGCCACCGAGCGCGACAGCCGCACCGCCAGGCCCGACAGGGCCGCCGCCGCCGCCGCCGCGGTCAGAGCCACCGACGCCGCCATGGGCCCGGGCCCGCGCAGGCCCCGCAGACCGACCGCAGAGCGAGCGGGCGGGCAGGTGGACGCGAGGCCTGGACCCACCCGCCGGCCGCCCTCCCGCCCCGCCCTCGGTCTCCGGCTCGCAGGCTGGGCTCCCGCCGCAGCCACCGCCAGTCACCGCCCCTCCTCAGTAGCCCACGGACAGCTCCGCCCCCTCGCCGGCTCCCTCGGCCGCGGCCGCCAGCGGAGCTCCGCCCCCAGCGTAGCCACGCCCCTTGCCGGGCGTCCCAGAGGGCCGCCACTGACACGGCCCCGCCCACGGGACCGCCTCCCGGCAAGCCCCGCCCACGAGGCCGCCCGGCCCGCGAGCCCGCTCTCTCCCGGGCTCCTCCCGCCTCAGAGCCCGAGCGGATTGGAAGGCGGTGACCCGCAGGGATCGCTCTTGCGGAATGCTCTAGAGCGGAGTGCAGGGCCAGAGGGTCTGGACCGCTGTGCTGAGTCTGTGCGGAAGGCCCATCCGGAACGCCCCCCCGTTCACACCATCCGCCTTCCCCCACCGTCTCCACAGAAAACCCGGCCAGCCAACCCATTGTACCTTTCTTGAATTCGCATTTCTCTGGTAACGCTGCGCTGTGGAGTTTCACCAAACCCACGCGCGCATTTTTTTCCTTTCTGGTATGTTTGCTGGTCATGTGTATTTCTTTATTCGTGAATGGCTCCGCTGGCCTTCCTTTTACCTGTAGGGGTTGAAAGACTCTCCCTCTGCTCTCCTAGATTCAATATATATACACCTTTAGGTCCATGAAAAAACCCGCAACAGGCGGATTAACAGGAGAAACGGTATACACATTTATTAACTTGTAATATTACTTGCACGGGGGCATCACAGGAAAAATAAGTGAGCACTCAGAAAGGCGATGAGATTTGAGAGCTTATATACCGTACTCTTAATAGGGGAAGAGGAGGGGAGATGTAGGCAATTTAGGGGAGAGAATGATTTTTAGAAAAGATGAGTGGGTCCTTAGAAGAGTAGATGGAAGATATGATAGTTTGTGACAGAGTTTGTCTGGGTGTGGTGTGGACTTCTAGTTTCCTCTCCTGTGGTAAGAGTTAATTCTTCCGTGGTTGATGAAACTTCCAAGGAAGGGATTTATGACAATTGAGTTCCTTCTGGAGGATCTGTCTTGAGGCAGATAAGGGGATTTCAGAGAAAGCCTCTCCCTGCATTTGCTGTTTTACAAGTGCCTTCAGCTCAAAATAATCAGTATACCACAGTGGCATATTTTGGAGTGGCACGTCCTGAACTCCTTCCTACCCCCTAGTGATTTCTAAACCCTCCTTTTAATCCAGTGTTGCCCTGGATACTGCACAGGATCTTCTCAGGTTTTCATTTGCCCCTGTTCATAGCCTTTTTCTTGCTAATGGGCTTAAAAGCCTTTTCATTGTTTCGTCTAATCTTTTTATTCTAAACCAAATCCAACCCAAACTCGATCCTGTTTTCAAGACTATGGAAATGCTCCTGCTTCCTTATAGTCATGACTTTTTAAAAGATGTCTGCAAGGAGTAGATTTACCACGACCCCATCCCAGTTTTCACAAGGAGGGCTGGCCTGAGTATTAAGGCCCTCTCAAAATGCCTCTTCACTGTCACACTTGAATATCTCTGTGGCATCTGTGTAACTATTTAAGGAACTCAGCAGATTCATATACACTGATTGAGCAATTGTCATTCCTACATGGTCACGGAAAAAATGTGAGTTTCAGATATACTAGGTTATCGTGTGGCATCATAATTTTATCAACAACATAGCCATGCATGGGTATGAATGCATAAAAAATGCCAGGGTGGGTATATCAAATTACTCAACCTTGTTTACCTCTGGCTAAGGCAGTAGGAAGGAAGACGTACTTTTTACTCTCTATGTATATGTATGTATATCTATAAGGACTGCTTGTATAATACAATGAAAAATTAATTATTTGAAAAAGAAGGGGCCACAGAAATATAGACTTGAGCCACATACAAGCCCTTTGTTCCAGACTAGATCCATGCTCCTTCGTTTGCAGGGCCTGTTTCCTATAATCATTTCTGAAACTTCTCCTTGTCTGCATCTCATTTATTTTTAACATTTTATTTTGAAATAATTATAGACTCATAGGAAGTTGTGAAAATAGTGCAAAAAAGACCTTGTGCCTTTCACCCAGCTTCCCCAATGGTGGTATTTTCTATAGATGCAGTATAATATCAAAATCAGGAAAGTGACATTGGTACATTACAGTTAACTAGACTACAGGCCTAATTCAGCTTTCACCATTTTTCTAACCTGCATTAATTTGTGTGTGTGCACATGTATAGCTCTAGCAATTTTATTCCATGTCAGGATTCGTGTAACCACCACTACAATCAAGATACAAAAGTATTTCATCACCACAGAAGAACTCCTTTGGGCTACCTCTTTGTACGTACTCAGCCACCTTGTACATATTTTGTTAGTTATATCTATTTCATTTTCTTTGGAGTGGCTATAAGTGGTAATGTGTGTTTAATTTTGGTTTCGACATGTTCATTGTTAGTATATAGAACTGCAATTGATCTTTTAATTAAACTTTTTCTTTTGAGATAATTGTAGATTCACATGGAGTTGTAAGAAAAAATACGGAGCAATCCCATATACCTTTTATTCAGTTTCCCAGAGTGGCAGCATCTTTCAAAACTATAGTACAATATTAAAATCAGGATATTGACACCATCTACCTATCTTGTTCAGATTTCCCCAATTTATTTGTTCTTGTGTGTGTGTGTTTGTGTGTATTTAGTTCCATGCAATTTTATCACACGTGTAGGTTCATGCATCCACCACCACAGTCAAGATTCAGGATAGTTCCATCACCAAAAGGATCCATCATGTTCCCCTTTTTTGACCACACCCACTTTCATCTCGTTCTCCCTCCTTAATGCCTGGCAACCACCAATCTGTTGTCTATTTCTATAATTTTGTCTTTTCAAGAATGTTGTGCAGGGGGCCGGCCCGGTGGCGCAGCGGTTTAGTCCGCGCTTGGCAGCCCGGGGTTCGCCGGTTCGGATCCCGGGCGCCCGCCGACGCACTGCCTGTCAGCCATGCCGTGGCGGCGTCCCATATAAAGTGGAGGAAGATGGGCACGATGTTAGCCCAGGGCCAGTCTTCCTCAGCAAAAAGGGGAAGATTGGCGACGGATGTTAGCTCAGGGCTGGTCTTCCCCACAAAAAAAAAAAAAAAAAAAAGAATGTTGTGCAAATGAAATCATACAGTTTGTAACCTTTTGGAATTGGCTTTTTTCATTCAGCATCATTCTCTGGAGAGTTATCCAAGTTGTTAGGAGTGTCAAGTGTCAATAGTTCATTTCTTTTTGTTGCTGAGTAGTATTCCTTGGTATGGTTGTACCATAGTTTTGTAACCATTCACCCATGAAAGACATTAAGGTTGTTTCCAGGTTTTGGTTATTAGGCTGTGAATATTTGTTTACAGGTTATTTTGTGAACAAAAATTTCCATTTCTTTGGGGTAAATGGCCAAGAGTGTGATTTCTGTGTTGAATGGTAAGTGTATGTTTAGTTTTGAAATACTCTGCCAAATTCTTTTCCAGAGTGGCTATAACATTTTACGTTCCCATTAGCAATTTATGAATGTATACAATTTTTCTGCATCTTTGTCAGCATTTGGTCTTATCAGTATTTTTTTTATTTTAGTCATTCTGATAGGTGTATCATGATATCTCATTGTGGTTTTATTTTGTATCTCCCTAATGGCTAATGATGGTGAAAATCGTTTTATGTGCTTATTTTCTATCTATATATCCTCTTCAGTGAAATGTCTTTTGTAATTTTCTAATTGAACTGTTTTTTATTATTAAGTTTTGTGAGTTCTTTATATATTCTGGATATAAGTCCTTTCTTGGATATGTGGTTTACAAATATTTTCCTCCCAGTCTGTAGCTTGTCTTTTCATTCTGTTAACAAGAGCTTTCTCAGAGCAGAAGTTTTTAATTTGTTGAGGTCTAATTTATTTATAGATCATGGTTTGGTATCCTAATAAGAACTTTTTACCAAGCCTTAGGTCCCAAAGATTTTCTCCTATGTTTTCTTTTAGAAGTTTTATTTCACATTTAACTTTGTAGTCCATTTTGAGTTAATTTTTGTGTAAGGTTTGAAGGTTTAAGTCCAGGTTCAATTTTTGACTATGAATGTCCAATTGCTAGAGCACAAATTGTTGAAAAGGCTATCTTTTCTCCATTGAATTTCTTTTTCATCTTTGTCAAAAATCAGTTGAGCATATTTCTATGGGTCTATTTTGGTGTTCTCTATTCTGTTGCATTGGTGTATGTGTCTATCCTTTCTCCAGTACCACACTGTCCTGATTACTTTAGCTACATATATAGTATGTGTTAATATCGGGTAGTCCTCCTATTTTATTTTTCTTTTTCAACATTTCTTTAGTGATTCTAGGATTTGTGTTTGTTCACATAAATTTTAGAATAAGCTTGTCTATGGGTACACTAAGCCTTGCTGGAAATGGTGTTAAACTTACAGACCAATTTGGGGGAGAATTGACATCATTTCTATATTTAGTCTTCCAATCCATGAACACAGTATATCTCTTTATTTATTTATTTAGATCTTTGATTTCTTTCATCAAAATTTGTATAATTTTCTGCTTTCAATTCCTGTACATGTTTAATAAATGTATTCCTAAGTATTCATTTTCTTTGAAGCAATTATAAATGATATTGTGTTTTTAATTTCAGTTTGCACATCATCATCGTTACTATGTAGGAATTATGTAGAATTAATTAGAAGTGTGTCGTTTACATTTGGAGATTTTCTCATTATTAACTTCTAGTTTGATCCCATTGTGGTCAGAAATCAAACTCTGCATGCTTTTAATTCTTTTAAATATTTTTTATATTTGTTTTATGACTTTAAGAAGAGCATTCCTCTGGAGTGTATCCAGAGGAAGATGATGAGGATGATGAAGGAACTGGTTCCATGTCTTGTGACGAATGATTGAAAGAAACGTTTCTAGTTTAGAGAACAAAAACTTATAAAAGAAACATGAGAGCATCTTCAAATATCTGAAGGTCTACCAGGGTCAAGAGGGATTAAACTTCTACTGTACTATTGCGTGGTTTAGAATTTAGGCCAATTGGCTAAAACTGTCCTTGGCCAACACAAGGCATGGACAGCCTTGAGAAGCAATGAGGCCCCTGTCATTTCAAGTGTCATAGCACTGCCTGGAAATTACTTATTGGTCAGAAATATTGCTATATTAAGTTTTCCATGATGAGGACGTTAAACTAGATGGTCTGGAAGATTCTTTACAATTCCAGGCTCTTTTGCTTCCAAGCTCACTAATATTTATATTCATTGTAAAACTAAATAATTTTGTTTTGTAATTTATTTGGGAAACGTTTTTTGTATAAAAAGCATTAAATGATGCTTTAAAATGAATAAATCTTTAAAATCAAATAAAAGTCTGAAGTGAGGTTCTTTAGGCAGCATAGCGATGGGTGATGTGTTTTAAAAATCTACTCTGCCAATTTCTGTCTTTTAACTATTATTCACATTTACATTTACATTTAAAGTAATTTACATTTAAAGTAATTATTGGTATGTTAGGGCTTAAGTCTGTGTTTTATTATTTGTTTTCTCTTTGTTCATTTTGTTCTCGTTCCTGTTTCCCTTTTCTTGCCTTCCTGTAGGATATTGTTACGGCACCAGGTCCGTTCTTGCCTGCCGCCCAGAAAGCCAAACACTGAGACAACGAGATTGCAGCAGAGAGAGAGTTTAATCACAAGGCAGCTATGTGAGGAAACAGGAGAGAATGAATCTCAAATCCACTTCCCCCAAAATAGGGACTCAGGCGTATTTATGGGGTAGGGAGCAAGGTGGTCTGAAATGATTGGAAGTGAGGAAAGATGAGGTAATTGATGATCTGTGCAAGCGTAGTCAGACTTCATGTCTCCTCGTAGGACGCATGTCCACAGAATGGTGGCTCCTGAAAAAAATAGCTCAAAACATCCATTAGTGTGGTGACCCAGGCCCCAGGGAGATGTTGTCTATAGGAACCTAGTGGGAGTCAGATAGCATATTGCCCGGACAGCACAGTTAACAATGGGTAAGTTTATCATGCAGATTTAAGTCCTTGCTTTCCATTCTGATAAGTTTCTAAGTAAGGCCATCCCCCTATGTCTTCCTGGTACAGGGAAGAAGATACCTTTACAAATGGAGATTTCCTTTACAAATGTAAATTTCTCTTACAAAGGGTAACCAGAACTAAGAATGGCTTAGCAAGGACCCTCCCTGATACCCAGAGATGTCTATGGTGATGGGCTGTTCTGGGGGCAGGCCTCCCATCCCAAACTCTTTTAGTCAGTTAGTGGGGGTTGGAGGTCAAAGCGTCTTTCCAGCAAAGACATATTTTGGGGTGGCCAATTCTGACCCCCCCTAGTTACTAGCTGCTTAATCATCAATGACTAACTGTTTGCTGGTTTCAATATTTGAACATTTTTTAGAAATTCCATTTTGATTTATCTATGGTGTTTTTGAATATAGCTCTTTGTATCTTATTTATTTTATAGTTTTTAATGCAATATACATGTGTACATATCACAGTTTACTGGTATCAGCACTTAAACTACTTCAAGTGAAGTGGAGAAACTTTACTTTCATTTAGGTCCCTTTACCCTCCTCCCTTTTAAATATATATAGCTTAAGTATTTCCTCTATGTACGCGGAACCCACAGCCAATGATATTATAGCTTTTGCTTTCACCATAAAACATGATCTTAAAACTTCATCAGGAGATGTTTATTCTATTATATTTACCCTGACTTTGACTCATCCCATTGGTCTGTTTTCCTTCCTGAACTCCCATCCTCCTTGTGGTATAATTTCCTTTCTGGTTAGAGAATTTCCTTTAGCCGTTCTTTATGGGTAGGTCTGTTGGCAACCGATTCTCTTAGATTGCCTTCATCTGAGAAGGTCTTTATTTTGCCTTCATTCCTGAAAGATGTATTTGCTGGATATAGAATTGGCGGTTGTCAGTGGGTGGAAAAGCAGAGGGCTGACTAGTCCTGCCCGCCTGTTTTCACGAGGGGGTTGAGGGAGGGATTGAAAACCAGCTCCCCACTTAGCCCTGTTGAAACTGTGGAGAGGAGTGGGGCACTTTGACTGGAGGAAGGCAAGCACTATCAAAAAGATGTCCTGTTCTGTTAGGCCACCTTTTCCCCAGTTCTTTGACTATGGGGAATAGGCTTTTCATGGAACTTCTGTTTGCTGGAGGTTCTGGGTTGCAGGTGAAGGGGAGAAAGAGTATTCTCTACCCACTCTGGGTCCTTTCTGGCTGGGCTACAAATTAAATTGACATGAGGCCAAATAGCAGGAGAAAGTCAAACAAAGCTTTATAACATGTATACATGGGGTATACATGTATACCTAGGGAAACTGAGTATATCTCAACAAAATGGCAGAGGTTCTCCTCTTAAATAGACAAATGAGGATATTGGGGGTTGGGTCAATTATGTGAGATTACCAGAAAAGCACAGTAAGGTTATTATGCAGATTTAAGGCCTCGCCTTCCACCTTGGCAAGGTTCTAGAGACGAGGTCATCCACCCCTCTTCCCAGTATAGGAAGGAGATACCTTTACAAATGGAGATTTTCCTTACAAACGTAAATGTCTGGTAAACAGAACTTTGATAAGAATGGGCCCAGCAAAGACTCTCCCAGTCCATCGATACCCAGAGTTATCCATGGTGATGGGCTGTCCTAGAGACAGTTAGTGAGGGTGGGGAAGATCAAAACCTCCTTCAGTGAAAATGACCAAGGTAAAGAGACACATCTTGAGGTGGCCAATTCTGGTCCCCACACAGGCTTCTCCAGCACCTGGTCAGGGATATGTGGAGGCAAAAAGAAAGCCCAGGGAACTCACTGCCTTGTCTTTCCTCAAGTCCCAAGGTCCCTAGGCAGTCCTTACTTCCACCTTCCAGAGTTTTCCTATGTTTGAGGTATAATTAACGTACAATGAAATGCAACCATATTAAGTATACATATTGATGAGTTCTGTTAAATTTATACATCCGTGTAGCCATTACCACAATCAAGATACAGAACACTTCCATCACAAAAATTCCCTTGTGCCCCTCCCAATCAACTCCCTACCTCCACAGCCAAGTACAAGCCACTCCTGATCTGTTTTCTGTCACTACAGATTTGTTTTTGTCACTATGGATTTGCTTTTCTAGCTGGTTCACATAAATGGAATCATACAGTATGAAATCATTTATGTCTAGTATTTTTTCTTAAGCATAACATTTTTGAGATTCTTCCATGTTACTGCATGTGAGTATTTAGTTCCTTTGTATTGCTAAGTAGTTTTCAATTATATGGCTATATTACAGATTGTTGGCTCATTCACTTGTGGTAGGTGGCCTTTAAGATTGACCCCAGTGATTCCCCACCACCTGGTATTCACTTCCTAAGGCAATCCACAGCCTTGAATGTGGGCTGGACTTACTGACTTACATTTAATAGCAACATTTGGTAGTGGGAGTCTTTTTAATTTTAACTATCCTAATGAGTATGTACTGATATTTCATTGTGGCTTTCTTTTGCATTTCCCTTATGACTAATGATGCTGAGTATCTTTTCATACGCTTGTTTGCCATTCAGTATCTATCTTCTTGTAGTGTTCATTCAAATCTTTTACTACCTTTTAAAAATTAGGTTGTCTATTTATTATTGAATTGTAAGAGGTCTTTATATATTTTAAATATCAAGCCTTTGTTGGATACACATTTTGCAAATATTTTCTCCCAGTCTGTGGCTTGCCTTTTAAATTTTTGCAACATATTTCAAAGGGCAGAAGTTTTTAATTTTGATGGTTTCATTTATCAATGTTTTCTTTATGGTTCATGGTTTTTGGTCCTGTGTAAGAAATCTGTGCCTATTCCAAAATTACCAAGACCTTCTCCTATGCTTTATTTTAGAAGTTGTCACCGAGTAACTGCCCTGAGTAATTCAAAGGAGGTTTGGGAAACACTTAACTGTTTCTCTTTTAGTTATGTTAAGAGATGCAGTTACCAGCCCCCCTGAACCAGTCCAAACCCTACAGCAAGAGCAATGCCTGCACAGATGGGCTGAGAAGTACCCACGAGTCACCCTTGCTTCATTTTAATGTTAAGATCTCTGCCCCAGGAGGAGCTTAGGCCTTATTACCATAACATGCAGTGTATGTGGAAGCATGTTTTCAAACTGTGCCTGCGTGAGCAAATACCCACCTCTATATGTGATGATGAAACCTCCCTTTTGAATATTCATTCCCCATCTGAAATAAAAGATACCTGTTTTCCCTTGCTCGGCAGCCACGGCTTTGGAAACTATTCCTGGTGCTCTCTATTTGCAGCAAATAAATCTTACTTTGTGTGACAACTACATTTGGTGAAGGCTTCGATTTCAACTCACCAAGGAGCGAACCCACTTTGGTTCAGTAACAAAGTCTTATAGTTTTAGTTTTGCATTTTGATCTGTTACCCATTTCAGAATAATTTTTGGTTTTCCTCCCCCGGCTGGAGTTGCGGCTGGGTGCTTCTGGCTCAGAATGCCAGAGAGTAGGAGAGTGGAGCTGCCAGAAGTGTCTGCACGCGGCAAGAGAACATTCCTGCTCTGGCTGAAAAAAAAATTTGTATGTATGGCATGAAATAAGAGACAATGTTCATTTCATTTTTTAGACACCTTTATTGAGGTATAATTGACATACAGTATATGTAACATATTTAAAGTGTATAATTTAATAAGTTTTGACATATGTATACCCCCTTGAAACCATCAGTGCAATCAAGTGAATACATCCATCATTCTCAAGTCTCCTCATGCCCCTTTGTAATGTCTTTCTGCCATCCTTTCCTGCCTCCCACACCTAAGCAACCACTGATCTACTTTCTGTCATTATAGGTTCATAGAGGAAGGGTCATTCACCAGGAGCTACAATTGTGGAGGGACATAGCCTCTGCCAGAGACACGATGACAAGGTGGTAGTGAGTAAACACCTTGGCCTCTCTCTTCCCATCCTTGGATTTCATGAAGTTACCTACCATTGGCCAAACCCAACTACCAGCCAGAGGGCAAGGAAGCCCAGGTAATACAGCCTAGGAGTGTCAGCCTTCTAGGACACACAGCATGTAGAGATAGTCATATGTATATAGCATGTACCATAGTCATCTTTTTCAGGACCTGTGATGGAAAAATTCCAGTAGTGGTCAGTCTGTGGGCCTGTAACTTGAAGAGAGTGGAACCAGAACTAATTGTTAAGACCAGCCAGGCAAGTAAGTGCATCTCTATGTAGTGGGAGGTGAGAGGTGTTGGGCAGAGGGCAGCCCCCACTCTCCTGTCCCCTGTGCCACCATTAAAGAAGATGTTGAAACCCCTTCCCTGGGTCTCCAGAGACCAGGACTCCCAGCAGTGGCAGGGTCACCCCTGGGCACTGCTGACTAGCTCCATGATAGAGGCCCTGTTTCTACAACCTGTTCCTTTCACTAGACAGTGACATCTTTTCCAGTCCTTATTTGTGTTCCTCTGTCCACTGTGGGTGCCGCTGTTACAGACACATTGACTTTATTAGATGGTTCTCATTTAAAATAAACCTAACCTTGACCTTTTAAGCACCAAACTTTTGATCTTTATTTTTATCCTTGTTTTAGAAAGCCATGCCATATCAGGAAGCAGCAGGAGGATGGACTGGATGGGATTGTCGAAAAGAAACTGCAAGAATCCAGTTAGTGCAGGTGTGCTGCTCAGGTGTCTTTGTTTCAGAGGTGAGAACGTGGATCTAAATGTTATTTAAAGCCAGCTCTATCTATGAAAAAAGGGAAAGATGGGACCCATGGATCAAGTGGGGAGCAGGGAGTGGTGGTCTGCCAATCTCTCCCTGCAGTGATGGAGTAGGCATGTGGGGGCATAGGCCAACAATCAAAGTAATAGATACAATACTCCTCCACATCATTACGTTTGATACATTGCTGTCCATTTTCTTGCTTTGCAGACATTGCTGGGACCACAGACCATGTTTCATTCACAGTAAGTCTCCAATATCTGAGTCTGAAAGACTTTTGGCTCAGCCTCACTAAATCTCATTTTCAAACCTGAGTTTCTTCAGCCATCAAATGAGAATTATACCTTGATATCAGGGATGTTGCAAGGATCAAGTGTAATTATCTTTGTAAAGTGCCCAGCACACAGGAGGTACTCAAGGAATTGGTATCCCATATTCTTGATCCATATTTTGGAGCAGAACATTATGGTGCTTGGTTTAGCATTTCCTCCTACCTGACTGTCTTCCCATCCCCCATCCCCATCCCTGTCCCCCAAGCTCTTTAGACTTTGTAATCATTTCCTTTAATTGTTTGTTTCCTTTTCTAAGGCCAGCAAGTTTCCTCAGAGATTATATGGGCTTCTCTTTGGAAGCCACCCTTCTGTAATCTTGCTGTGAAGCAAGAGGTGGCCCAGGACCCTGGGCTTTTCCTTGCTTTGAGATGGGTTCTGCTCTGGTCAACTCAGACACCTGATGTGGAGGCCTATGTGGCTCAGCACGCAGTGCCCATCTGGACTTTCTAGGATGTGTACACTGTGCAGACCAGAGAGTGCCTGTTAACTGGCAGTGCCAGAAAGGTTTCTGCTCTTTCCTTGCCTATAAAGTCAGTTCTTTTCCGGGCAGTGATTAATTCATTGAAGATAAGGTGAAGACTTTTGACAATTTGAAGGGGGGATTGTTAAATATAAATATGAACTGTTAGAAAATGTTCTCAAAGAGACTTTTCACCTTTATTCTCAGCAGACATCTCTGGTTATTCTATTCTTCTGTATGCACAGGTTTTATTCACAGGGTGATATCATGCACCTGATGTCAGGAAAAACTACATAATTTGCAGGGCCCCAGTGCAAAATGAAAATGAGGAGTCTCTTGTTCAAAAATTAAGAATTTCAAGATGCCAAAAGCAAAGCATTAAACCAAGCATGGGGCTTTGAATGCACAAGTTGTATACACATGAGGCCAGCTGTTCCCCACATCTAAGGTCCAAAACCCTAAATTTCTATTTGATTAGAAACTGAACACCCTACCTCACTTTTGTAAAGCACATTCACATTTCAAAGCCTTTTGATTTATTACTATAATTTATTAAATTATGTAAAAGCCTAGGAAGGTGGGAATCATTGTTATTTTCCACCTGTGAAAAGCTGAGGCCTCACATATTTTGAAAAAGCTTAACCCCAAACCACTTATTTGAGCCATGGCAGGTGAGTTCTTCTACCAGCCAGGCTCTTTCACCATGGGAAAGAGTTCCACCGAGTTCTTTGATGGTGACCAAAGGCCAGCCACTCACCACCCAGATTTATATTTGGCTCTTGACCAAAATGTTGCTTATTTGCTGGACCAAGAAAGTTGTGAAAGTGAAATACATCTGTGAAACCTCTTTTACCTTAGAAACCCAGTCGTCTTGGGTGTCTTGATTGTAGTAGGTTGGGGGAAGTCCTCAATAAATTGTTTGGTTTCATGAGCAATCCCACTGAGAACTGATATTGAAAAAGAGGTCACAAGGCAGAGGAGTCCAAGATGGGTGACTCTAATTGGTGGCAATCTCCAGAATTGGAAAGCTACTCCTTCCCCTGGGAAAGGGAAGGTGATTCTTCTCTGAATTTACAGTAGTGTATGGCTCCTTGGATCCTTCAGAAGGAGTTAACTCCTAGGTCAGCCTTTGTCCTTTTACTCATGTGCCTTCTGTTCAGTGAATGGTTCCTCATTGGAAAGAATGTTAATTTGCTATAAATTATTGAGGCAATGTATTCCATATCAAACAAATTATTGGATTAAGTATGTTTTCCTTTTCCTTGTTATTGTCCTTATTGGACACTTTAAGGCAAGGCCATTGGCTCAAACTCTATGGATTATCTATGTAGGAGATAATCTTGCTAATACTTGAAGAAAAAGCACAACATACAAAAAGGCTAGATGTGCTCAAGTTTTATTCCTTTGGAAATGATTTTTCAAAGTATAGATGTAATTATGCTTGTGTAGAAGGTCTAGAGACTTTGGAAGTATATAATAAAATTTAAAATCAGCAAAAATCCGTCTACCTTGAATTACACCCACTGTTAGCATTTCAGTGTATTTCTAGCTGGCTTTCTGGCTTTCCTCACTTCCTAGCTAGACTGGGCAAAAGGTCTAGGTGTCTCTGCTGTACTATTGCGTAAAAGTTGCACAGAATAGCCTAGTAATCGATAGATTTCCAAAGAGTAGACCTGTGAGCTTCTACTAGAGATCTCCTCCCAGAGTCAGACCTTGCTTGGATCCTTCTCCCTTTGATGACACAGTGATTGATGCTTGGGCAAGGATTTCACTAGAGGAGGCAGGTAAGAGATGCCAGCTGGAAGCATGGTGGGAAAGGAGTAGAGAGAGAAGCAGGACCATTCACAGTGCACAAAGAAACCTGTGTAGCCTCCCACTCAGAGGGTAACTTCATTCCTTCTCAAAATGTGGTATCTACCCAACAGATCCAATTTATTGTTTTCACTGTTTCCCCCTTGGCTGTTAAGTGCCTGCCTCTCTCGGGATCCTGGTGAAGTGAGGATATGTGCAACTAACAGAAGAGAAGTCCTATTTTTTATTTTTAAATTTACAGGTGGAGGAAATGCACTCTCCCCTCCCCCCTTTGGAAACTTCAGGCCTGTACTTCCCTCCTTGAGTGCCACTTTCAATCCTCCTAGTGACGAAGTTGTTTTTCTGGAGCCTAGTTTCCAACCACAGATGGGAAACATTAGCCACTGAAAACAGTGTAGCTGTGTGTATTCTTTCCTGAAAGAAGAAGGGTTCCTGTTAAACCTCGCCAATAGAGGAAACCATGCAGCAACAGTCATTTTGAAAGAGGCACTAACTTGCTGGAAATGGCCATTGTGATGGTGATAATGGTGCTGCTGCTGATGGTGGAGGTGATGATACATAAGAAAACAGCCATAGCTACCAATGATTTAAAGCTTACTAGGACCAAGAATTGTGCTCAGCTCTTTTCATCTATCTCGCTTAATCTTCTCAAAAACCCTATAAGTACTACTTTTATCTCCATTTTACAGATGAGATTGATTATTCCAGCGTTCATCATTGTACTTGATGTCACACAGTGAACCATAACCTTATTACAGTCATCATCTTCATGCTTGTTGTCACACACTGAACCTTACACTTCTCTAGCACCATCTTCTTGCTTGTAGTCTCACATTGAACCTTAAAATTATTCCAGAAGCCATCTCATGCTTATTGTGTTACACTGAACCTTCATCTTATTCCAGCCTTCATCGTCATGTTGGTTATTTCGCACTGAATTTTTTTTGGTGAGGAAGATAGGCCCTGAGGTAACATTTGTTGCCAATCTTCCTCTTTTTGCTTGAGAAAGATTGCTGCTGAGCTGACATCTGTGCCAATCTTCCTCTATTTTGTATGTGGGACACCACCACGGCGTGGCTTGATGAGCAGTGTGTAGGTCCATGCGTGGGATCTGAACCCATGAACCCCGGGCTGCTGAAGCAGAGCATGTGAACTTAACCACTACACCACTACGCTGGCCCTTGCACTGAATTTTAACCTTATTTCAATAGTCATCATCATGCTTTTTGTCTCACACTGATCATTATCCTTATTCAAGCAGTCAATTTCATGCTTGTTGTCTCGCACTGACCCGTAACTGTATTCCAGGAGCCATCATTATTCTTGTTGTCTGGTTAAGGACACTGAACCTACACATTTTCCAGTTGTCTTCATCATGCAGGTTGCACCACACTGAAACTTAACCTTATTGCAGTGGCAATCTTCATTCTTGTCTCACTATAGTGTAATCCTTTGAAGTAATCATATTCATGCCTGTTGTCTCACACTGAATAATTGCCTTATTTCAGCATTCATCATCATGCTTGTTGTCCTACACTGAAGCTTAAGCTTATTCCAGTGGTCATCCTTATAGTTGTTATCTGACACTGAACATTAACCTTATTCCAGCAGTTTGCATCGTGTTTTTTGTCTCGCCTGAATGTTGCCCTTATTCCAACAGGTATCTTCTTGGTAGCTGCGTCACACTGAATCTTAACCTATTCCATCAGCAATATTCTAGATTGTTGACACACTGTAAACCTTAACCTTATGCCAGTGGCCACGTTAATGGTTGTTGTGTCACACTGAACTTTAACTTTATTCCACCAGTAATCTTGTTTGTGTTGGCTCGGTGAACGTTAACTCCAGCAGTTGTCTTCATGCTTCTTGTTGCAAACTGTATATTCACTTTATTCTAGCTGTCAACTGAATGCTTGATATCACACATGAAGCAACATTATTCCACTGGTCATCTTCCCATATTTTGTCTCATACTGAATCTTAACCTCATTCCAATAGTCATCATCATGCTTGCGGTCTCATAAAGAACTCTAATCTTATTCTTGTGGTCGTCATCATGCTTGTTGTATCACACTCAACCTTAATCTTATTCAAGCAATCATGTTCCTGACAATGTTTGACACTTAACCTTATGACGCTTAACCTTAACTTTATACCAGTGGTCATCTTCAGGTTTGTTGACTCACACTGAACAGTAGCCTAATAGCAATGGTCAGCTTCCTGCTTGATGTCTCACAATGAATCTTATCCATACTCTAGTGGTCTTCTTCATAGTTATAGTCTCACACTGAACTTAATCTTCTTCCAGAGGTCGTCTTCTTGCATGTTGCCTCACACTGAAGCTTAACCATTTTTGTAAGTCATCTTCCTGCTTATTGTTGTACACTGAACCTTAAGCTTATTTCAGCAGACATCCTCATACAAATTGTCACACTTTGAACCTTAACCATACTTCCACAGTCATTTTCAGGTTTGTTGTCTCATCATGAACTTTCATTATAGCAGTCATCAACAAACTTGTTGTGTCACACTGAACTGTACCTTTATTCCAGCAGTAATCAACATGCTTGTTTTCTCACATCAACTCTACCTTTATCGCAGCACTCAGCTTCTAGCTTTTTTTCACACACTGAAGAATCACCTTAATCCAGTTGTCATCTTTGTGATTGCTGTATCCCACGGAACATTAACCTTATTCCAGCAGTCATCTTCACACTGTTGTCTCACTCTGATCCTTAACCATAATCTATCAGTCATTGGTTATTCTGTCACACTGAACCTTATCCTCTTCTTGCAGTGACCTTCTAGCTTGTTGTCACACTCTAAGCCTTTACCTTATTCCAGCAGTCATGTTCACGGTTGTCGTGTCACACTGAATTTGAAACTTATTCCCCAGTGATCTTTTTTGTTGTTGCACACCAAATCTAACCTCATTCAGCAGTCAGCTGGATGCTTTGTGTCTCACACTGATAAATAAATTCACTTGGCATTCATCGCTATGCTTGTTGTGTTAAACTGAAACATAATCCAACTCGGGCAGCCATCTGATTGCTTGTGTTGCCCAGTGAACATTAACCTCATTCCAGCAGTCATCTTCAGGATTGCTTCTCACACTGAGAATAGCCTTATTCTGGCAGTCATCTTCATGCTTGGTGCCTCACGGTGAACCATACCTTTACCTGGTGAAAATGCCTTGCTTTTGTCTCACACTGAACGCGTGATCATCTTTGTGCTTGTGGTTTCAACCCAAATCTTAACTTTGCTCCAGCGCTCATCTTTATGTGTATTGTTTCATACTGAACCTTAAAATTATTATTATTATTCCGTTAGTCAGATTGATATGCTTGTCATCAAACACTGAATCCTGAATTTATCCCAGGTGTCATCTATGTTTGTTGTCTCATTCTGAACCTTAATACAATTCATGTAAGTCATTTAAAAAAGTAAATGAGACTGTATCTGTTTAGTGCTTAACATTTAAAAGAAAATGATCTGTCCAATTGCTATAGTTTAAAAAAATAAGTCATTTTTCCATTCTCTTTTAGGAAAAAAACTGCAGCACAAATTAACTCAGTAGAGAGTAGTGAAAACAGAATTACATTGAAAACATAATTGGGAAAACAAATGTGCTTATTTTAGGTTAGTAAGTATGATACGTAATTGTTGGTAACAAAAGCCAACAAGAATGAAATACAGACAGTTTGTATCCTACCATGTTTGCATGCATCATAAAGACAACAAAAACCATGTGTTCAACTTTTACAAGACATGAATATACATACAAATAGGAAAAACTGTCCCTTGTTTATTTTTACCCCAAATTTTCTTCTATATTCAGTAATAAAAATTTTTACTTTTCAAAATTATATGACAGCTATCGATACAAATTTCTCTCTCTTTTTTTTTATGAGGAAGACTAGCCCTGAGCTAACATCCATTGCCAATCTTCCTCTTTTTGCTGAGGAAGACTGGCCCTGGGCTAACGTCCGTGCTCATCTTCCTCTACTTTATATGGGACGCCACCACGGCATGGCTTCGCACCTGGAACCTGTGAATCCCGGGCCGCCGAAGTGGAGCATGTGAACTTAACTGCTATGCCACCAGGCCAGCCCCACAAATTTCTCATTTTAACATTCACTTTTCATTAATGATGCATTTTTAAATGGAACAATTTAGTGTCAAAACCTGTGTTGCTTCAAAGTAACTAGAGAAGACTTAAAGCTAGCACTGTTGCATATCTTACTGTGACATACACACTGTATTGCCCTGTGCCAGTCTGGTCGGTACTGCCATGGTAGCGATGTTACGTGGCATTCCTCGTTCCTCTGATTTTTCTTCTTCGATCTTGGGAACACCAGGCTCATCAGAGAAAAAGTTCATTCAGTATTTTTCTATAAATGGTCTTCATGAAAGGATTTCTCTACATTTATGAGGTTCGATTACACCTTCTGATTCTGCAGACTCATCTATCTCTGCAACTGCTGCTACCTGAACAGTTTGTATTCATGGCAACTGAATAACCGATGGCTGTGGTGTCTCAATTACACCCTGGATGTGTACCATTTGGCCTGAAGGTAACTGCACTAGAGGTACAGCTGATGAAACCTGACCTAAAGTGGGGATTGAATTTTGACCAGTCTGAGTCTGCATATGAGCAGATTCACTCTGCCACAGAATCTGCTACACCTGTTACAGAATCTGTTACACAGAATCTGTTTCGTCTTGCTGGGATTCAGTTGTTTCCATGGTCATTTGTCTTAATATATTTTTTTCCTGCTACACTTGCTCATTATTAAAACGTTTGTAATCAAAGCTTTGCTCCTCCCCGGTTTTCTTCTTCATCTATCCCGCCGCGATGTGATTTCTGCAGCGGATCTGGTCACGGATTACAGGCGGGAGGAGGTGGGGATGACGAGTCCACCGCCCCTTGGGAGCGGCGCTGCTGCCCAGCAACCAGGCGCAGGCGGCCCCTTGTCGCTCCCACGTCAACTCTGACGTGCAGCAGCGCCTCCCTGCGGAGCTCCCCCCGCCCCCCGACCTGTAAGTCATTTTTATGCTGTTGTCACACACTGGACATTCACATTATTCGCATCTTCATCTTACTGTTTCTTGTCTCCTGATGAGTAACAGCTGCAGGTATTATCATCATTCTCGTTGTTCCACATCAAACCTTAAACATAGTCCACTGAACATCCTCATACTTTTCTCACTTTTAACCTGAACTTATCCCAAGGTCAGATTCATGCTGTGTCTTACAGTAAACCTTACCCTTTTCCAGACTCTGACTTCGAATCCTAATGGGCATCTGTAGATGAAACTAGATGCCCAGCACTCTCCTAGATCAGGTCTCTAGACTGGCTACTTAACCCCTACTATTCCTCAATGCCTAAGAGGGCACATACCTGCAGGCTGCCTCAAAGGCAGGAAAAGGCTAGGTTACAGAAATGACGCATGCTTGCTATCAGAATTACTAAATCCCCACATCATATGGAGCTCCAATCAAATATAATTAGCCCAGGAACTGTTAGGCTGTGACCCAGAAGCAGAACACCTCTGTACAAGTTTATTTCATGTGGTTTCAAACCAAAAGACACTCAAATCCTACAAGTCCACTTTAAAGCATGTATTGTTTAGTCCTTGAGGGAAAAAAGTCATCACAATACAAGGTGCAGAGAAGAAAGGGAAACCTTGAATAAGTTTGGTAAAGTGGAGTGCAGAGGATTGTTCAAGGCTTCATAAACTTCTGGTAAGCAATGCCCCTTTGGGGCAATGCAGGTGCCCTTCTGAGGAGACCAAAATGACAAATGAGTTCAGACTACCAACAGCCAATGGCTTTTAGCACAGAAACAAGGAGTGAGCCATTTTCTTGAGGGAAAATCAACTTCATACTAAAGATGTTAGGCAGCTAAATTCTATAGCAACATGCACCTTTACTATGAGCAAATGACTTGTACTAAGAGGCTTTCTGGCATCACATGGAAGAATTGAACTTTCAGTGCCACCTTTACCACTAGGGGTGACCCTTCCCCTTGTGTATGGGTATGATCTTGTTGATACTCTTGATCTCAGGGGCCTTTAAAAAGGTGAATTGGAATGTAGTGGTGTGATGTGAGGAAGTTAAGATAATGCCCTCTAAGGGGAAAACCAGACTCCAAAACTTGGAGATTCTATTGTTCAGAACTCAGTGCGTAGAGGTCTGAATGGAACCTGAAGATTGCTGAGGTAGATGGAACATCCTGGTTTGAATTCATCACTCTCTTGGAAGGTGTTGCAGACACAACAGAGATTTATTCAACTTCTATAGTTTTTCAGCAGTGGAAGTGGTTGAAGGATAAGGCCAAAGTTGCATTTAGAGGGGTAGTTTGGTTTCTCTATTTCACGGTTTTGACTTCTCTAGAAGTGTGAAATCTGGGTCGCTTTATGTAGGAGTCAGAGCAGGGGCTTTGGTAAGACTGAGAGAAAAGGTTTTTTGTTTTGAAAGGGCGTATGAAGAAGCGAGTGGTTTAAGGGATATAAAAATGTCTGGCGTGAAGCACAGAGTATTATTCATCCGGGACATTCTTCCCTTCAGCATGTAGCACTTCAAAATGCAGGCCATAGTGAAGGGTGAAGAAGGTGGGAGGAGTACCCAGGAGAGAGAAGATCAGGGATGGAATCCGGCATTGCCCTGTTGAAGGGAAATTCTGAGTGCAGCAGGAAGTGGTTGCATACAATCAACATGGACTACTCATATTGTTTATTTTGAATGAAAACCTAGAGGAATTCTTCAGTGACTCAGTAGTTATATCTTTAGAATGTAAACTGGTTCTCTAATATATGAATCAGGTTTCCAGGTAATCCCTGGAGATAAAATTTTGTTTTTGAAAATCAGTATATCATGTCTGTTGGGGATTGTGATGGGTTTCATTTATCCAAAGGAAAGATATGTAATATTTTAATATCTTTGGATCCCTAAAAAATGTGAACTTAGGTCTGGCTAGATCTCTGAGAAGTCCAGTCTGACAATGCAATCTGAAAAAGGCTGGACAGAGACTAACCTATATATCATTCTGGTGAGAAAAGAATCTACTACCCCCCAATCCCAGTAGTTAAAATTCCAGAATTGGGGGTTGAGTAAACTGATTATTAATGCTAAGGGGAGACTAAGAGATGAGCTCTCTTCCTGTCCACTCCATATCTGTTACAGAGGCCTAGAAAAAAAGCAGGGGCTACCTAAGGCTAAAGTGTGAGCTTTGGTTATTTATGAGATTATTCAGCCCATATCACAAGGTTAGAAATGAGAGGGTTTCAGGAAGAAAGATCATGCAGTTTCCTGGAGGTGCCCAAGACTGTTTCTCTTCCAGATGTCCTGGTAACTGCAGGTGCAAGAGGGCAAAGTGTAATGTCTCTCCTCCCCCGCCTGATGGTGAGCCACTTGGGGGCTGATTCACCCATATGTTACCTTGATTTTGGCCTGGACAACCTCTTCAGCACGCTATGAAACAATCCCTGCTGATTCAAGAGGGCCTGTTGGAAAAACCTCAAAGTGCCCGTTACAGCTTCTGTTCTCAGGAGGACAGACCACGATGGAATCCCGAGGGAGAGCTTTCTCAGCTTGGTATGGAGCGGCTAGGTCTCCCCTAGGTCCTTCAGCTTCCTGCTTTCACTGCGAGCCTCGATAGCTGAGCAGCTATTAACAACTGCTGTAAAACATCCATAGAACATATCCCCAAAAAACCTCTTACCAAGGAAACGGGGAGTACAAAAATGCAGGGAAGCAGGAGGAACCCAATCTCTTCTATGCTACTGCCTCTTCACAAACACTAAGGACACTCCTAAAGACATTAAAGTAATTGAGAGTTCCAAGGCTGTATTCTAAATTTGTGCCTTACAAATAGAATCCTTATTTTCCAGGGCCTTTAGGATACTTACCAAATTTTATCAAATATAAGTCTTAAAAGAAACTTAAATGGACTTTAAAAGCAGAAAAAGAATGAACCTCATTTTCTAATCACAATGCAGCAAAACCAAAAATTAAGAAAATGGCAATATTGTACAGCTCTTGGATCAAAGAGGAATTATGAAAACTGCAAAAACAATTTTGAAACCTTCAACAATAACGTTGTGATTGTTCATTTTATGTGCCAACTCAACTGAGCTAAGGGATGCCCAGATAGCTGGTAAGACATTATTTTGGGGCATGTCTGTCAGGATGTTTCCGGAAGAGACATACGCTTAGGGAGACACTGAATTAAAGAATGGGTAAAATTTAAAAAGCACTGAAAGACACATGGTTAAATACCAAAGTTGATTTAGTGACTGAGTAAAGAGATCTGCTCTCACCAATGTGCGTGGGCATCATCCAATCAGTTAATGGCCTGAATAGAACAAAAAGGCAGAGGAAGGGTGAATTCTCTCACTCTCTTTTTCAGTTGGGATGTCCATCTTTCCCTGCCCTCGAACATTGGAGCTCCTGGTTCTCTGGCTTTTGGACTCTGGGACGTACATCTGCAGCCCCCTAGTTCTCAGGCCTTTGGGCTTGGACTGGGCATTACACTATCGGCTCCCCTAGTTCTTATGTCTTTGGACCCACACTGAATTATACCACCAGCTTTCCTGGTTCTCCAACTTGCAGATGGCACATTATGGGACTTCTCTGTCTCCATAACTGTGTGAGCCAATTCCTATAAATTTCCTCATATCTATATCTATATCTATATATCTCCTATTGGTTCTATTTCTCTGGAAAATCCTAATACAAACATTATATATAAAAACTATGGAATGTGACTAAAGCCATATTTAGAGGAAAATTCATAGCCATTAATACTTTTATCATTAAACAACAAAGAATTAAAATACAATTTGCTGGATATTTATTGAAAGCTTATACTGTGTAGGGCCTGGACAAAATATATTTCATTTAATCTTCATAGTGCTTATGAGGTAGGTACTGCATTTTGCCCTTATCTTTTTGAATGCTCAGAGGTATATTAGGCACATCCATACAATGTTCTATGATATCTGTTTCCAAGAACTATTTCACATATTTCTTGATTCAATGACAAAATATTTATTAGTGCTTGTTACATATAGGACACTGTAACAAAGAAATGAATAGTAGATGTTCTCTACCCTGTAAAATCCAGTCATGTGTATTTAAGATATAGATGAGGGGGAGGATGCAGCTCATATTATGATTGCAGCTCACCCTACTAGCTAAAAGTGACTGTATTAAGTGCTAAAAATGATTCATAAACCCAGCACCATGGTTACAGAGAGTAAAGTGATTCCAACTTAGGGTGGGGGCAGGAGTCAATTGTGGTGCTTATTGCCACTGCTCAGAGAAGCAGCTCTAAGTTGTTCAAACAATTAGTTAATGTGATTGAAGCAGGAAGAGCATATACATTTCCACTTTATTAAAATATTGCATAGATACAGAGCAGTTGGGCACATCCATTCTAAGGCACTGTTCTGGTTTGAATGCAATTCCACAAGAGAGAAAAGAGAAGCCATTACATTCCGTATTTCTCATCTCTACATTCAGACTCTTCCCACGTTACATGTTTATTGCTACTGGGATCTCAATTTTAATCCCACACTTATAGCAGCATCACACAGAGACCTGGATGACAAGAATTAAAGACACATCCTGGCTCTAGCACTTGATATGATTTGGCACTTAGTTACAAACTCTCTTGCACTGTTCTCCATTTGTTTCCCAACTCTTGTTTAACTAAAGATATTATAAACTCTTTATGAACCTGACCAATGAATTAATTTCTTTAGTAGTTTCCATTAAGCCTAGAACAGGACTAGTTAGGTACATGGTAGATACCCTCAAAATACTTATATTAAATATCACTTCCAAGAACTTCAATGGAATAGAAAAAATATACTTTCCCTAATCCTAGTTTAAGGAAAGGATGACTGGTATCCTCATAACGAGAAAATACTTGAATATCCTATTGTATTTTATAACAAGGAACTAGGCTGAATGAATATTTTCATGTATTAACAGCTTTAACTGACAGAGAGAGCTCTTCCCTTGCTACAGGAATTTGAGTCATTACCATGATTACATGAGAACATTTATATAAAAGTAGCAATATGTGTGTGTGTGTGTGTGATTATAAGTAAAATTCAAAGAGATTGAGAATCACCAAGTAACTTACAAATTATCTGAATTAGTGACCTTCACCTCCTTAAAATGATATGTGTGAATGCATATGTGAATGTGTGTATGTATATATTACATAAAAAACATATACGTATAAAAAGTTTTTCATAATACCCTTGAAACAACTGGAGATAACTAGGCTTGGGAACAAGATGACTATACTGATAGCTATAGAAATATTTGTTACAGGCAGTGTGTGCCAAGGAGTATATGCAGAATACTACTTCTGTGGGTTATTACTAGGTGTACATGAAAAAAGTTCTGGAGTCAAATAGGCTTGCAACACATTGAGCCAAAAGGAGTGCTTTTTCTGCCTTTCCTAGAGGACCTCTCAGAGATTCTCATGTGCTGATATGCACTGTGAATCTAGAAAGGGGAAACAGCAGGAAGGGATTCCCAAACTTATTTGCAGAATATCTTGTAGAACTAAGTGTTCTATGACACACACTTGGGGAGACACTGCATTAAAGAATGGGTAAAATTTAAAAAGCACTGAGAGACACATGGTTAGATACTAAAGGAGAGTAAAAAGCAATGGACAGTGGTTCCTCAGTCAATCTAAATTAAATTAGATTCTACTTGTATGACTTCAACTGTCAAATGGATTCTTCCATATCCAGCTTACTTGTTCTGTGAACAAACTAAATCATCAACTAGACAGCATCAACTCAGATTGCCAACTATGAAGACTAGCAAACTTTGCAAAATTCAAAAGTAAAGGTTAAAATCTTAATTTCCTTAAACATAAAAGATGTCAACGGTAATAACCCAGTTCTTACCAAGCAAATGAAATCCTCTTCATCCACGTGTTCCTGACACATTTTTATTATTTGACAAAACACACTGCCTCCTTTCTTTGCCACTTGGGACACACATAAAGCTTTGAATGAATATAATCACCTTTAATAATGACAGTAGAATAATTGTGGTGCTGTTATAAAAGATATGTCAGATAGGCATGATTATCTGTTATATTGACCCTTCCCTGAAAAGGATTGTCATCATTTATATGCTTTATGCTTACATCTATGATACAATTGGCTTGGGACCAAAATTTTTCATTGTAATAAAAAAATAAGAGTTGTAGACACAGAATAAATCCAATCTAGGAAAGTTGCAAGAGTATGAATACTCTAGAATTCATATGCCTTGGAAGATGGGTTTTTAAAATAGTAAAAAAAAAAAAAGAGAAAAAAGCCGTTCTTATAAGCTCAAACAAAAAGATTCTTCCAAGACAAACAGGCTGCTGCAGGTTATGATTTTTTTTTGAGTTAGTGTCAATTTCTGTAGGATCTGTTTCCTTTAACAATTCTTAAAGAAGTCCTCTAAAGTGAGTGACTTGGTGCATAATAAGGCCTGCTCTCTGTCTGAAGCTTTTAGTACAATGACTACACTTGTATGGCTTCTCCCCTGTATGAATTCTTAAATGAATAACGAGGCTTGGTCTCTGTCTAAAGCTTTTCCCACAATAATTACATTTAAAAGGTCTCTCTTCAGTGTGAGTTCTCTGATGCAAAGTAAGAGCTGTCAGTCTACTAAAACTTTTCCCACAATTATGACATCTATGAGGTTTTTCACCCGAATGAGTTTTCAGATGTCTTTTAAGACTTGATCCATGACAAAAGCTTTTCCCACACTCAAGGCATTTATATGTTTCTTCTTCAGAATGGGTTCTCTGGTGCCCTATAAGGTGTGACCGCCGAGTGAATCGCTTTTTACACACAGTGCATTCGTAGGGTCTCTCCCCTGTATGAAGTCGTTGGTGTCTATAAAGGTCTGAACTACGAAGGAATCTTTTTCCACATTCAGGGCATTTATGAGGTTCCTCTCCTGAATGAATTCTCTGGTGTCCTGTAAGTTGTGACTTTCGAGCAAAACATTTTCCACACTGAGAACATCGGTGAGGTTTGTCTCCCGGACTCTTTTTCTTATGGGGTCTAGGGTTGAGAGGTTCTTCCAAATTGGAGCTCTCAGGTTTCTCTCCTGCAGAGGGGTTCTGATGATCTACAAGTTTTGTTAAATCTGTCTGTAAATCCTCTGGGGGGTTTTCCCACTGATTTTCTAACTGTACATAGTCTTTTTGCAAAATGGGACCATGGAGAGCATTCCCCTCTAAAGTAACAATAAATGGATACATATTCTCCAGTTTTTTCTGTTTTGAAGTATCTTCGTCATTTTCTATCCCGATCTCAAAACCTGAGAGAAGAAACAGAAACTGCAGATGTCACTGTGTCCCACAGAGAAAAGAACACAAGGGAAAATGAAGACTTATATTAAACCACCAGTGGGAATACAGAAATTCCAAGTAGAATCCAAAACTCTTTACCCTGAGTAAGGTGGAATTTTTCTTTTCTTTCTTCTCTTGTGTCAGTGAACAATTACTTACCTATCTTGGAATCAAGTAATTGTTTAATTTCTTTGGAATCTTGTAGTTCCTTCACCCATGCCTCTTCTCTATGCTCCAATGGAAAGCTCACGTCAAGCTTTGGTATTGGATATCCTGGCCATAAGAAAGATGAGAAGCATAACAGTTGCAGTCATTTGGTTTTTGGTTTTGGTTTTTCCAGAGTTCAGGCTGATATCTTGGACATATGGCCACTTAATATCTACTTCCTCCTCAGTTACTATTACTTCACCTGGAATATCCTACCATAGTCTTTTTTTTAAAGATAAGAACAAAACAAAAATGAGAGAACATCCTTTTGTGCTCAATCCAAAGCTATTCTTTAATTTATGGAAGGGGAATGAATCAATTCTGTGCTGAAGTCATTGCACTAAATTACTTCTGTATCTATATTTTGATAATAGATTTATTTAGGTTAGAGGCAAAATGTGAAGCAAATCTTCATAAGGTTTTGGCATATTAAACTGAGGAATGCTGCTATTGAGTACCAAGTGAAGAGAGAGAGGTAAAAGTAGGAGTTATGAAACTGTTTACTGGAACAATTTCAGTTGAGATTTTCAAATTAAAATGGAAATTGACTGGGTTGGTAACCAGCAAAAGCAATCTTTACGTTTGTCTCAGCTGAAGTCTAGAAGTAGATTCTCTTGAAATTAACCCAAATAACTATCAAACAGTATTTCTCACGGTCAATCTAAGGACAACCAGGAGAAGTTTCTGCACTCCCGTCCCCCTGTGTCCTACCACCCGTCTCCTCAATAAGAGCCTCTCTAATTTGCATCCTCTTTCCACGCCCCTTCCTAGGCTTCCTCGGCTCTGGCCACGTCTATGGGTCTGCCAGAAAATGTGGGTTGGAAATGGCTCGTTTGAGATCTAAATGCAGGATGATGTTTAAATATTAGCATTATTAAAATAACATTAGCAAGTTAATTTGACAGAAATTTAAATTTCAAAACATTGTATAAAAATGTAGGAAGTGGACTAAAATACCTTATTTTATATTTTCATGGAAAAAAGACCTTTTTAAGATCAAGAAACAAAAATGCCTTGCAAATAAAATTCTGTTTAAATTCACTATATTGTTTTTGTTGGGATATCAAAGCTAAGAGTGGGATGAAAGGGTAATATGGCACAGGTCAAATAAAACTGGTGGTCAAAGATCAAAGGAAAGCTGCCATTAAGTAAACCTCAGAACAAACTGAAACTTGAAATAAACAGAGAGTAGCAAAGGCCTACGTGTAAAATGTTGATTTATAATATAAATGTAGGGAGGGAGACAGACTTGCAGCATGATACCATGAAGAGCTCTGCAGACCTACTTCCCAATAAAATTGGTGAAAATTATTGAAAATAAAAAACATTTAAAGTCTCTCAAAGTGGTCCTAAGAGCATACAATAAATTAAGAAACATCAATTTTTTAAAATCTGCTAAAATTCAAAGACAACAGTGAGAATCTTAAGTCTTTAAACCAAAACTGTTCTCTCTAGTCCCCCTCCCAGCTCCACTCTAGATTGGTGTAGCCAAAGGCCTGGGGCACCCTCTCCCCCGCAGCTCCCTTTCAGAGGGCTATCTTCCTGGGAGGGGCAGGACCTCAGCATTTCTCATCCTTCCCCCAGCTACCTATTGTTGAGTCTAAATTCCAGGTAATTGTGACTGAGGGGTGGGGGCTCCTTTTATCTACCCAGTTTCCACTGGTGGGTGGTAGATCTACCTTGGGCATAGTATTGCTGAGAATACTAGGGCCCTGATTGCCCTTGTAAGGCAAGTGTGGTCTTGTAAGGCAATTGTGATTGTAAGTCAGTGGTTCCATGCCTGGAGAGGCAAGTCAAGAAGACCTGAGGCTCAGACCTAGTGTTCAGCTCTTGAAGTGGCAATGTCACTCATAGATAAGCACATCACTGTCCCCATCTCCAGCTCCAGAGCAATGTACTAGAGATTTGGCCTGGAAAGAGAAGCAGGCCTTAAAACAGATAGCTCCTAATGTCTTCTCAAAGAAACTGACTTCATTTGCAACAGAGCGTGGAGAAGTTCAAGCCTAAGGGTACTCTCAAAAAGAGTGGAGTTTGTAATGAAAGGTGTGGGGGATCAGAATCGGCCACCTCAAAATATGTCTCTTTGCCTTGATTATTTTCAAGAACAAAAGACTCTGAAAGAAACTTTGATCTCCCCACAACTAACTGCCTAAAACAAATTTAAGATAGAAGACTTGTCCCCAGGACAGGCCATCACCATAGGCAACTCTGGGTATCGATAGACTGGGAGGGTCCTTGCTAAGCCCATTCTTGTCAAAGCTTTGAAAACCAAGTAAAAGTAGAAGTTATCCTTTGTAAGAGACATTTACATTTGTAAGGGAAATCTCTATTTGTAAAGGTAACTCCCTCTCTGTACCAGGAAGAAGGGGAGATGACCTTATCTCTAGAAACTCTTATCAGTGTGGAAGGTGAGGGCTTAAATCTGCATAATAACCTTACTCTTGTTTACCGTGCTTTTCTGGTAATCTCCCATAACTGACTCCCCCACCCCCAACATTCTCCTTTGTCTTTAGCTGAAGATGATATTTAAGATGAGAGCCTTTGCCATTTTGGTGAGTTACCCGGTTTTTCCTGGATCTCTCCCATGTATACATGTTACAAAGCTTTGTTTGATTTTCTCCTGTTATTCTGTCTCATGTCAATTTAATTCATAGCCCAGCCAGAAGGACCTACACTGGACAGAGGAAATCTCTTCCTTTCCTACAAAGGCAATTGGAAAGAGTTTGATCAATTTATTGAATATACAGGCTAAACTGTAGGCTGACTAGTTTGCAGAAGAGAACTGGGGAAAGAGACAGCTGGGAGGAGCCTTCCTGGGATCAGAACAAATCTCAAAAACTGACCTTAGGAACTAGCCCATTAAAAATGTCTGAATTTGATTGGATTAGTCTGCAGAGCAATTTATGCTCCAGGGCAGAGTTGAAAACACTAGAGCAATTAGCTGGCAATTAATAGCTGGGTCTGGTCAGGGAAAGAGACAGCCAAAGAAAGCCCTGCAAAAACTACTGTCATTCCAGGGTGACTATATGCACACCCAAGGCTGTGAGGGGCAACATCAAATGCTTAACATTGCAGAGTGGGCTAGACTTCACTAAAATAATCCAGCTATTCACCAAATAAATAAACAAGCAAATAACAATAACAAGCCATGAGGAAGGGGAAGAAGGACACTGACTTACTATAATATATTATCTAAAACGTCCAGTTTCTAACAAAAAATGATGAGACATGCATGTGGACATGAAAATATACATTGGAATAAAAAGAGCAGGCAACAGAATCTGCCTATGAGAGTGACTAGATATCGAATTTAACAAAGACTTTAGCCATTGTGAATATATTCCAAGAACTAAAGGAAACCATGATTAAAGAAGTAAAGTAAATTATGATGACAATATCACATCACATCAAATAGAGAATATCAATAAGCAGAAATTATAAAAAGAATCAAATGGAAATTCTGGAGTTGAAAAGTATAATAACTGAAATGAAAAATTCACTGGAATGACTCAAGAGTAGATTTGAACTGTCAGAAGAATTAGTGAACTTGAAGACAGATCAATAGAGATTATGCTATCAGAAGAACAGAGAGAAAAAAGAATGAAGGAAAATGAATGGAGCCTCAAAGAGTGGGGCACCATTAAGTGCACCAACAGATATATAATGAGAACATCAGAAGGAGAGGAGTGAGAGAAAGGAGCAGAAAAAATATGAAGAAATAATGGCCCCAAACTCCCCAAATGTACTGAAAAACATTAATCTACACACCTAGGAAGCTCATGAATTCCAAGTAGGATGAGCACAAAGAGATCTACAAACAGACATATCATAGTAAAAATCCTAAAAGCTAAATAAAAAGAAAAACCTTGAGAGACAGCAAGAGAAAAATGACTTTTCACTAAGAAGGGAGCTCCAATAAGACTACAAGCTGAGTTCTCATCAGAAACAACGAAGGCTAGAAGACAGTGGGATAACACACTTAAAGTGTTTAAAGAAAAATGAAAACTGGAAACCAAGAATCTTATATCCAGAAAAGTTATCTTTCAAAAGTGAATACGAAATAATTTTTCTGATAAACAAAAACTGAGAGAGTTCATTGGGAGCATACTTGCCTAACAAGAAATTCTAAAGGAAGTTCCTCAGTCTGAAAGCAAGTAATTCCAAATGATAATTCAAATCCACATGAAAAAGTAAGGATAATTATATAATTATGAAAGGTAGTATAAAAACAAATTTCTGTTTCTTTCTTCTCTTAAAATATTTTAAAGCAATTACATTCAACAATGTGTATATAGTGCATTGTTGAGCATATAACATACAGAAATGTAATATATTTGCCAATAACAGCACAAATGAGGTGGGTGGGAGCAAAGTTGTATTGAGCTAAAGAAATGACTGCTGTTAGTAACTCAAATCCACAGGAAAAATGAAGAAAAACAGACGTCATAAATAATGTTGATATAACAAAAGCTGTAATATATACTTGTTTTCCTTTCTTCTTTCAACTCCTTTAAAAGTCTTAAATTATATAAAATAATAGCTATAACAATGTACTGTTGAGCATGTAACATTTTTGATGTAATATGTAGGATAGCAATACCAAAAACGGGGGGCAGGGAATAGAGCTATATAGGAGAAATATGTCTGTATTTCACTGGCATTAAGTTAGTATAAATCTGAAGCTGATTATGATAAAGTTAAGATGTACATTCTAAACCCTAGAGCAACTGCTAAGGAAATAACTAAAAAAATAGTGAAAATTCATTAAACTAAGTAAAATGTTACATTACAAATATTTACTTAGTGCAAAAGAAAGTAATAAATGAGGGATAGAGGAACAAAAAAAGATATGAGCCATATAGAAAACAGAAATTAAAATGGCAGATGTAAATCCAAACCACATCAAAAATGGATTAAATGTGTATGGATTAAACAACTCAATCAAAAGGCAGAGATTGTCAGACTGGATAAAAATATCCAACTATACACTGTCTATAGGACACACATTTTAAATTCAAAGATACAAATAGATTGAAAGTAAAGGGATGGAAAAAGATATATCATGCAGATAGCAACCACAAGATAGCCACAGTGACTATGCTAATATCAGACAAAATAGACATTAAAACAAAAAAAGTTACTAGAGATAAAAAGGATCATCTTATAATGATAAAAGGATCAATCCACTAGGAAGATATAACAATTATAACCATACAGGCACTTAATAACAGAGTACCAAAATACATGAAGCAAAAACTGACAGAAATAGTAAAAGAAATAAGACAACTGAGCAATAGTAGTTGGAGACTTCAATATCTCCTTGCACTATTGGATAGAAAATCTAGGCAGAAGATCAACAATAGAAGACTTAAAAAATACTATAAACCAACTAAATGTCACAGACATTTATAGAACACTCCACCCAACAACAGCAGAATATACATTCTTCTCAAATGCACATGGAAAATTCTCCAGGACAGTAGAGATGCTATACCATTAAAAAAAATGTTCAAAAATTTAAAAAGATCACCATTACAGAGTATACTCTCCCACCAAAATGGAATGAAATTAGAAATAAATATCAGAGAGAAATTTGGGAACTTCACAAATATATGCAAATTAAACATACTCCTATATAACCAATCAGTCAAAGAAGAAATCAAATGGGAAATCAGAAATATTTTGAGATAAATGCAAATGAACATACAAAATACCAAAACTTAGGGATGAACCCAAACCAGTGCTTAGAGGGAAATTTATAGCTATGAATGCCTATATTAAAAAAGAAGAAAAATCTCAAATTAATAACCTAACTTTGCATCTTAAAATACAAGAAAAAGAAGAGCAAACTAAACTTAAGACAACTGGAATGAAGGAAATAATAAATATTAGGGTGGAATTTAATGAAATAGAGAATAATAAAACAATACAGAAAATCAATTAAATCAAGGTTAGTTCTTTTAAAAAAATTATAAAACTGACAAACCTTCAGCTAGACTGATCAAGAAAAGAAGAGAGAAAATGCAAATTACTCTAATCAGAAATGAAAGGGAGGCATTACTACTAACCTTACAGAAATAAAAAGGATTATAAAGGAATACTATGAACAATTGTATCAAAATAAATTGATAAATGAAATGTATAAATTCCCAGAAACACACAAATTATCCAAAATCGAGTCAAGAAGAAATAGAAAATGTGAATACACCTATAACAAGTAAAGAGATTGAATTAGTAATCAAAACACTTCTCACAAAGAAAAGCCCAGGTCCAGATGGCTTCATTGGTGAATTCCACCAAACATTTAAAGAAGAGTTAACACCAGTTCTACATAATCTCTTCCTGAAAATAGAAAAGAATTGAATCCTTTCCAACTCACTTTACTGGCATAAGGAAAGAAAGATATATCAATGGAATAGAATTGAGAGTCCAGAAATAAACTTTTACATTTATGGTCCATTGATTTTTTTATAAAAGTGCCAATATAATTCAATGGGGAAAGAATAGTTTCCTTAACAAATGGTGCTGGGAGAACTGGATATGCACATGCAAAAGAATGATGGTGGTCCCATTCCTCACATCATATACAAAAATTAATTCAAAATGGATCAATGACCTAAATGTAAGAGCTAAATCCATAAGACTCTTAGAAGAAAGCAGAGGTATAAATCTTCATGACCTTGGATTAGGCAACAGTTTCTTAAATATGACATCCAAAGTACAAGCGACAAAAGGAAAAAATGGAATTCTTCACAAACACTTCCAAAAAATAGAAAAGGAGGAAAGACTTCCACACTCATTCTATGAGGCCATTATTACCCTGAAAACAAAACCAGATAAAGACAGGACAAGAAAACTACAGACAAATATCTGTGATTAAAATGGATGCAAAAAAACCAAAATACTAGCAAACCAAATTCAGCAACATATAATATGAATTATACACCAGGACCAAGTGGTATTTATCTCAGGAATGCAAGGTTGGTTTAACATTCAAAAGTTAAGGTGATATACCATCACAATAGAATGAAAAGTAAAACCCATATGATCATTTCAATAGACACACAAAAAGCAGTTTCCTCGTAAAAACAGTCAATAATCTAGGAATAGAAGGGAACTCCTCATCCTGATAAAAGGAATCTATGAAAGACCCACAACTAACATTGTAAATACTGGCAAAAGGCTAAATACATTTCCCATGAGATCAGGAACAAGACAAGGATGTCCAGTCTCGCCACTTGTATTCAACATCATACTGGAGGTTCTAACTAGGGAAATTGAGCAAGAAAAACAAATAAAAGTTATCTAGATTGGAACATGAGAAGTAAAACTATCCCTTTCCTCAGATGACATGATCTTGTATATAGAAAATCCTAAGGAATACACTAAAAAACAATTCAAACTAATAAACGAGTTCAGTAAGGTTATAGGATACAAGATCAATACACAAAAATCAGTTGTAATTCTACATATTTTACAGCCTGAAAATAAAATTAAGAAAAGAATTCCATTGACAACAACGTTAAAAAGAATAAAATACTTAGGAACAAATTTAATAAAAGCAGTGTAAAACTTATACCCGGAAAACTACAAAATATTGTTGAAAAAAAAGAAAGATCTAAATAAATGGAAAAGCATCTCATGTGCATGCATCACAAAATTTAATATTGTTTTTTTGTTTATTTTTTTGTGTGTGAGGAAGACCAGCCCTGAGCTAACATCCGTTGCCAATCCTCCTCTTTTTTTTTTTTTTTTTGCTGAGGAAGGCTAGCCCTGGGCTAACATCCATGCCTATCTTCCTCTACTTTATATGGGATGCCGCCACAGCATGGCTGACAAGCAGTGCGTCAGCGGGCACCCAGGATCCGAACCCGCGAACCCCGGGCTGCCAAAGCACGAACTAAACTGCTGTGCTACCGGGCCGGCCCCAAAATTTAATATTGTTAATATGGCAATACTCCCCACCAGATCTACAGATTCAACACAACCTCTACTAGTATCCCAGCTGACTTCTTTGTAGAAACTGACAAGCTGATTCTAAATAACATATGGAATTGCAACAAACTCAGAATAGTCAAAACAATCTTGAAAAATAAAAACAAAGTTGGAGTCCTTACACTTTCATATTTCAAAACTTACTGCAAAGCAATAATAATCAAGATGGTATGGTAGTTCCATAACAATAGACATTTAGATCAATGGAATGGAAATGAGGGCCCAGCAATAAATCCATATACCTGTGGTCAACTGATTTTTGACAAGGGTTTCAAGACCACTCAGTATGGAAAGAATCACCTTTTAACAAATCATGCTGAGACAACTGGATATATATATAAATGCAATATATATATAATCTGGACCCCTACCTTACACTGTACACAAAAATTAATTGAAAATGGATCAAAGCCTTAAATGTAAGAGCTAAAATTATAAAACTCTTGCAAGAAAACTTAGGAGTAAATTTTCATGACCTTGTATTAGGCTCTGGTTTCTTAGCTATGACATCAAAAGCACAAGCAACAAAAGAAAAAATAGTTAAACTGGACTTTGTCAAAATTAAAAAAAAAAACTTTTGTGTTACAAAGGACACTATTAAGAAAGTGAAAAGATGAGCCACAGAATGGTAGAAAATATTTGCAAATCATATACCTAATAAAGGACTTTTATCTAGAATATACAAAGAACATACACCATTTAATAATAAAAAGAGAAACAATCTGATTAAAAATGGGCAAAGGATCTGAATAGACATTTCTCAAATGAAGATATACAAATGACCAACAAGCACATGAAAAGATGCTCAACACCATTAGTCTTCATAGAAATGCAAATCAAAACCTCAATGAGATACCACTTCACACTCACTAGAATGGCTAGACTAAAAATGTCAGATAACAATAAGTGTTGCCAAAGATGTGGAGAAATCAGAAGCCTCTACACTGCTGATGAAAATGTAAAAGCGTGCAGCCAGTATGAAAAACAGTCTGGCCATTCCTCAGAAGTTTAAACATTGAGTTACCATATGACCCAGAAATTCCACTCCTAGGTATATACCCAAGAAAAATGAAAACATATGCCCGTACAAAATCTCGTACCCAAATTTTTACAGCAGCATCATTCATAGTAGCCAAAAGGTGGGAACAATCTGAATGTTCATCAACTGATGAATGGATAAACAAAATGTATATCCTTACAATGGAATATTATTCAGCCATAAAAGAAAATGAAGTACTGACACATGCTACAATATAGTTGAACCTTGAAAAAATTATGCTAAGTGAAAGAAACCAGTCACAAAAGACCACATATTGTATGATTCCATTTATATGAAATGCCCAGAATAGGTAAATCTATAGACAGAAGTAGATCTGTGGTTGCTTAGTGCTGGAAGAGATGAGGGGAAAGATGGTGGCAGCTAAAGGGTACAGAGTTTCTTACTGAGGTGATGAAAATATTCTAAAATTGACTGTGGTGATAGTTGTATATATCTATGAATATACCAAAAAACAATGAATTATATACTTTAAATGAGTGATATGTATGGTATGTGAATTACGTCTCAATAATGCTGTTTTAAAAGATCTAAATGTAAGAAAATGTTTAAATGGTAACATCATTAAATAATATTAGCAAGTTAGTTTGACTAATGTTAATCTGAAGGAAGATTTAAATTTCAGTACATTATATCAAACCCCAGGAAGTGGCATAAAATATCTTATATCTTCATAGGCAAAAAGCAATAGATTTCAGATCAAGAAAAATAAAATGCATTTCCAATAAAATGCTTTTTAAATGCACTATTTTGTTTATGCTTAGATGTCAAAACTAAGAGCAGGATGATTGAGTGATGTGGTACAGGTCAAATAAAACTGGAGGTTGTAGATCAAAGAAACTGCCATCAAGTAAAAGTGGGAAGAAACTGAAACTGAGGAGAGAGCAACAAGCAGCAAAAGCTTAGGGTGGGAGAGGCCTAGAGGCACAGAGTGTCTTAATATAAAAGACAGGAAAAACAGTTTGGGGAATGACAGGAACTGTTCATATGGCTATGTCATCCTATAAGCATGAACTTGAAACCCTTCAGGCTGTAGATTTCACCAAATGTAACTTTGAAAACGTGACCCAGACAACGGCCCCTTGGGTGAAAGTGAAGCTATTAGACCTAGTCAAGGACGAAAAGCAGCCCTGGAGGCAAAATCTAGTACCCGTGAGAACTAAGACCCCTGGTAATACTCCTAACACTGCTACCGTGCAGCTGCGTCTCATGGGTTTCCCATAAGGTTTGGCCCTCAAGTCCAACCACTACTTTCTGCACAGCACCAAATAAAGAGGCCTGAGAACTTTCACTTTGTTCTTCACCCCTGACATCGTACTCCTGGTGCCAGCTTTCAAAATGCTCGGCCCCAAATTGGGTGCATGAGGATAGTCCCCCACACCCTGGATGCAGAGAACATCTGCTCAAACTTGAGCTTCCTCCTGGATGTTAACCTCTGCACGTCCTACTATCTACCACCTCACCCATCCCGTGGTCCTGTGACACTCAGATCCTTGTGCCTCAGTGCACTTGGCCTCTGCTTCCTGGACTCTCAAAGCCCTGCTCCTGACACCATCACCAGTTTGCATTCCCCACCCTATGCTCACAGCCCACGTCAGCTGAGGCCTCTAACCATTCCCCGTCGACCCATCTCCCACCCTTCTGACCTCAGTTCTCATCTCTACTCATACATTCCATAAAATATCATCATGAATGCTGAATAAACTTAACACAATGAAAAATGTTTTCGCAGATATTAGCCCTACTTCTGTCTGTCAATATGGTGAGAACAGTTATGACTCTTTACAGCAAAGATCAGACAGTTTGATGACACGGTCTAAGTGAAGGCATGGAGAATTTGGCCCTCTCATATGCTGTGGTAGGAGGATAAATTGGTACAATAGTTTTGGAGGGCAATTTGATAATATCTATTAAAGTTTTAAATTCCCATTAACCAATTGATCCTACTTCGAGAAATTTATCCTATTGACACCTGCATTTATCTAAGAGTGCTCACTGTACATCTTATATCTTGGCTCCAGGGCTTTTGGGTCAATGTTGAACGGCAGTCAGAAAGCAGGCCCTAATGCCTACTTCAGCTGGGGGGCTCTTCTCTTTACCCTAAATGGAAACTAGTCTGTGGAGCTACTATTACCATTAGATGAGTGGGTTTACAGCAATAGAAGAAACGTCAATTGCTGTCAGTCAGTATAAAAAGGAGGGTCCTACAGATAGAAAGCCAGCCCTGGTGGTCTAGTGGTTAAGATTCGGTGCTCTCACCCCCGCAGCCCGGGTTGTTTCCCGGTCAGGGAATCACACCATCCATCTGTTGGTTGTCAGACTGGCAGCTGCATGTCACGGTGATGCTGAAAGCTACGCCACCGGTATTTCAAATACCAGCAGGGTCATCCATGATGGACAGGTTTCAGTGGACCTTCCAGACTAAGATAGACTAGGAAGAAGGACCTGGCCACCCACTTCCAAAAAAAAAATTGTCATGAAAACCCTATGAATAGCAGTATTGTCTGATATAGCGCCAGAAGGTGAGAGGATGGCGCAAAAAGACCGGGCAGGCTTCTGCTCTGCTGTACACAGGGGCGCTAGAAGTCGGAATCCACTTGATGGCACCAACAACAAAACAGATAGAAACCAAAGCCTGTTACCTTAAATTCAATCATGTCTTCTGCCTTTTAGACTATAGTCTAGAACATTAGTTTCCCAGTGATGATAATGTGTTGTCCAAGGTGTTCAATTCATCTCGTGGCTATAGCCAAGAGACTTATCATGGATATATTCCATTTGACCTAATTAACCAAAGAAATTTACTTAAGAAGAAGAAAAAAAAATTAGTTTCTGACCTAAAAAACTGAAGTAAAGGGCTGGCCCAGTGGAGTAACAGTTAAGTTCGTGCGCTCTGCTTCCGGTGGCCCGGGGTTTGCAGATTCAGAATCCAGGCGCGGACTGACGCCCCGCTTGTCAACCATGCTGTGGCGGCGTCCCATATAAAGTAGAGGAAGATGGCATGGATGTTAGCCCAGGGCCAGTCTTCCTCAGCAAAAAGAGGAGGATTGGCAAAGGATGTTAGCTCAGGGCTGGTCTTCCTCACACACACACACACACACAAAACTGAAGTAAAAAGTAAAGCGCTAGTAGGGACAGGGAAGCATGGGTGTACAGTTGTTTTAAAATATGCCCCCAAATTCTTTGATTCATTCATTCAAACTCCTCCCTTGAAGAGGTGGAGTTTAATTTTCTTCCCCTTAAGTGTGCGCTGGACTTAGTGACTGTTCTAATGAATAGAATATGGTAGAAGTGACGGTGTGTGACTAGTTAATCAACACTGTGGCATCCCCCTTGCTTTCTCTTGATTCGTTTGCTCTGGGGAAAATCTGCTGCCCTGTTGTGTGGACACTCTGGTAGCCTATGGCGAAGACCACTTAGCAAGGACTTGAGGCCTCCTGCCAGCCCCTGCTGACATCTTGACAGCAACTATATGACAGACTCTGAGCTAGAAACACCCAGTAAACCACTCCCAAATTCCTGACTCTCAGAAACCATGAAATATAAATGCTTTTTCCTTTAAGCTGCTAAGTTGTAGCGGGTAATTTATAATGCAGCAATAGCTATCCAATACAAAGAGGGAAAAAGCAATTTGAGGTTAACAAAGAACGTGCTTCATTGATGAATGTTCCCCCCATCCCATGCTCAGGGAATGACTTCATTAAGCCCCATTATCAAAGACTGTCATAAAGGCTCCACCGCCCCAAGAAATATCATTACTATGGTTGGGGTGGGATATTAGCTAATGATATATTATTTGGTATAATAGGATAATCTGAAGAGATTTAAGTTAGAAGAATGTTCTGATGCTTTGCACATAGCATTTGTTTGCCCTATATTTTACTTTAAATTTTCATCTCTCATATTCTTTATCACTAAAAAGATATGATCTTTGACATTTCACATCTAATTTCCTAGTGCAACCTCATCAATTTAAATAAAAAACGCAAAGCTTTGACAAATGAAAATGTGTTCCAAATTTGGTGTACTAATTTGAACTCTACATTTTCAAAGATAATTATAGGTTTTATATTTTTAGGACCAGCACATCTATTCTTTCTGATTGCACTCATTCTAATATCTTTGCCTAACTCTAGCATCTGGTGTGTCTGGCTTGAATTCAAAGAAGGGATTTTCTTTAAGCTTATGAGTTTCTTAGATCACTTTGCATTTTCCATTTAAGTTCTTTTTTATTTTACTCTGTGTGTGTGTGTTCAATTATATCAAATGAATATCATTAGATGAATATATATGTGTGTATAAACATATATATTTTTTTCATTTCATATATACTCAACAACTTAACTTTTTGCTGACAGGTAATATGTCCCAAACTTTAATTTAAAATCAATTGACTTCTTCCATTACTTTTAAATTTCTTCCACTCTGCTAGCGTCCTGTGTTTTCCAAACTAAGATGTGCTCCATGTAATAACATTGAAGATGTTTTCATTTTTTTAAAAAAGCAGTAAAAGTGTAAGTAATCTTTAAATCATGGAAGGATAAGTCTTGTATCACTTTGCAAAGCATAATATATCACTTTAAGAGTGATGAGAAAGGGGCAGTTTCCTCTCTCCCAGATTGGTATATTCTACTTGTTTAATTCATTCTGTCTCACCCTTGTTAAATACCCTGGAGTTTCCTGCATTGTATGACAATCAAGAGCAATATTGCTGCTCGGTATCATATGTGATCTTTGTACCTGGCACCGTTGCTAAGAGGAGCAAATTAACCTGGGGAGTGGGAATGCATATGCAGAAATGCTTATAATTAAATATTACTCGCTAAATTCTACCACTTGTTGCAGGCATACACACAAAAATACAGGTTTTTTAGAACTTTTTAACAGACTATAAACTATAGGTAATGCAAAGATTGGAACAAATGACAATATTATATAGTTCTGCTTTGATCATAATATGCATACATATGTACTTGTGGGTTTTTCCTCTTTGTCATCTTTATTTAAAAACATTCTGGAGACACATAAACACCTCAAACTCCACATGATCAAATCTAAACTCACTTTGACCCATCAAATCTGATTCTTTTCTTGTGTTCTCTATGTCAGTGAATAATATTACCGTCTACGCAGTTCACTGACCAGAAACCTGGATACCATCCTTAACCCCTTCTTCTTCCTCACCCAACACCCAATCAAACACCAAGTTCCATAAATTCTACTTCCTACATATCTTTTGAATTGGTCCTTTTCTCTCCACCATCATGGACACAATCCTAGTCCAGAAAATTATCCTTTGTAAGGTGGATGACTGAGGGATACCTGCTTCCAGTCTTACCCATTCCTAATGAAGTCAGACTGATCATGTAAAATGCAACTCTGTATATCTCACTCCCCTACTTAAGGACATCCAGTGGTCCCCCACTGCCCTGATAATAAAGCATAACTTCTCAGCAAGGCTGACCACGTTCTTCACAATCCAGGACCCTGCTTTTCTCTTTAGCCTCTTTGAGGCTGGCTCCTCTGGTCACTCTGGCTCCTCTGCTCCTCTTCTGCACCCCTCACACTGCAGGAGGAGCTCTTCCTATGTGCCAAGTTCTCTATCCCTCTGAGCCTTTGCACATGCTGTCCATTCTGCCCAGAGCGCTCTCCCCTCCCCACTTCCACCACTCAGCAGGCTTACTCCAATTTATCCTGTAGGCTTCAGTGTGGATCCCCCTTCCTCTCTCAGGACGTCTTCCCTCTCTGCCAGAAGATGGTTATGTGGCCCTCTTCTGCGCTCCCATAGTATGCTACTCCCTCCAACACATCATTTCACAGTCCTATTTACAACTTGTATGGTACCTACAGTCCTATTTACATATCTGAATGGTCCACAGGAGATGAAGGTCCAGGATGCCTGGGACTGATCTTCTGCCTTGTGTCCTGCTGAATCCCCAGAGCCTGGCACAGTGACTGGCTCTTAATAGGTGCTCATGTATATTGGTTGAATGAATGAATGTTAAGATGTGGAAAGGGACGTGGTTGCTAAGCCCTGGCACTGAGCTAGTTACAGATCGACCAGGCATCTATAGTTTGTAACTTGGACTGTTCTCGATATGTTTATTTTTTATGTCTCTTTTGTTTTCTCAGTATTTCACAGTGTCTTAAAAGTGCCAACATGTTGAAGCTGTGGTTGGGGGAGTTAAGAGCTTTGGCCACCCTTGGGCCAAAGCTTTAATAGCAGGGGGTGAGGGGGGTTGGAGTGGAAGCACAGGTAACAAAGTAAGAAAACTCCAAAGGGAAGTGAAACACAGATGAACCTAAGCTACATGGTCCAGTTGCCTTTCTCCACATGGACTTTCTCCTTCTAGTAGAAACCCCTGTAGTGTCTGCAGCAGTGGTTCTCAAACTTCAGTATGGACAGCACTCACCTGGAGAGCTTGTTAAAAATGCACCCCAGGTGATTCTGATAGGGACAGTCTGCTGACTACACCTAGAAAAACACTGTTCTAGGTTTTGATCAAATGAGATAGGTATTTCCTTTATACTGTGGTAATTAAATCCTCTGAAAGGATCTGAAGTGAGGATATTAATAAAGTATTAAGTTTGGATGAGGCTCTTATGCGATAAAAGCAACTGCAGAAGACACAAGAGTGCCCTCAAGGGGACCCACAACACCACAGATCCCATTGATTAAAATTTGCTGGGGAAATCAATCCGTATCCAAAGTACCCAAACTCCCATAGTTTCCCTGAATAACATTCTTGATCAAAGCCCTCTTGAGGTAGAAAGGATTCTGGCAAGATGGCAGACTAGGAAGCACCATGAATCTGTCTCCCCACCTAGATAACAATCACATTGGCAGAATCTGTCTGATGTAACTATTTTAGAAATCTAGAGTCTATTGAAGGCTTGCCACTTCCAGTGGAAGGCTTGGATGGTAAATTGTGGTTATTTTTGGTCAATTTCAGCTCTAAGCACAGTAGCACCTAACGCTACCACTTGTTGCAGGCATCCCACCACTCCAGCCCTGTAGCAGGCAGCTGTGCACATGTTCCTGGAGCAGCCTACCCACAGCTTGTGGGAGCCAGGGTGGAAAAAAAAAGACCCAGTCCTCCAAGTATCAGGGATCTGGGCTCTGACCACTGATTGCTGCTTCTTATCATAGATGTGCAAAGAGGTGGGGGCCATTGTTGTTATGTGTCCCCCCCATTGCTGCAAGCCCTTTCCCCTTCTACTGAAGTGACTTCCAGGATATTTAAAGGGTCAGCAACCTTTCCTCCTTCTTAATTTTTCTCTTTTTCTGCTTTTGGGACCACACATTAAAGACTAGGACATTCAAAAGCAACTGCATATATGGGAAAAATCCAAAAATGACCATGCATGCCTAGGGAAAGTTACAGGCTCAGAAAAGACCAGAGAAGACCTTAAGTTTATACCTCAGTCTGATCTTCAGCACAGATGCAGCCTACAATAATAAAAAAAAAAACCAAAATAATAAATACAAACAATAACAAAAAAGCAGCAAACCCTGGGGAAGGGAGAGAATCTGATTCCCAGAGTTACCACATTATTAGATTCAAATGTCCAATTTTGAACAAAAAAAAAAATCACAAGTCATACAAAGAAACAAGAAAGTATAGCCGGTTCAAAGGGAAAAAAATCAATAGAAACTGTCTCTGAAAAAGAATTGATGGAAGATCTATTAGACAAAGACTTAAAAAAACTATTTTAAAAATGTTCAAAGAACTAAAGAAAGATGTGGCGAAAGTAAAGAAAATGATGTATGAACAAAATGAAAATATCAATAAAGATATAGAAAACCTAAAAAGAAACCAAAAATAAATTCTGGAGCTGAAAAGTACAATAATTGAAATGAATAATTCACTGTAAGGATTCAAAGGCTGATTTGAGCAGGCAGGAGAAAGACTCAGCAAATCTGAAGATAGGACAATGGAAATTATTTATTCTGAGGAACAGAAATTTTAAAAAAATGAAGAAAAGTGAACAGAACCTAAGGGACCTATGGAACACCATCAAGAGGACCAACATATACATTGTGAGAGTCCCAGATGAAGAAGAGAGAGAGAGAAGGGGGAAGAGAGAATATATGAAGAAGCAATGGCTGAAAACTTCCCAAATTTGATGAAAGACATAAATATAAACATCCAAGAAGTTCAACAAACTCCAAGTAAGATGAACTCAAAGAGACTCACAGCAGGACACATTATAATCAAACTTTAAAAGCCAAAGACAGAAAGGGAATCTTGAAAACAGCAGAGAGGAGAAACTCATCACATACAAGGGAATTTTAATAAGAAAATAAGCAGATTTCTCATCAGAAACTATAGAAGCTAGAAGGCAGTGAGCTGATATATTCAAAGTGCTAAAAGAAATAAACTATCAACCAAGAATCCTATATCTAGCAAAACCGTAAAGTGAGGGAGAGGGGTTGGCTCAGTGGCATAGTGATTAAGTTTGCGAGCTCCGCTTCAGTGGCCTCGGGTTCACAGGTTCAGATCCTGGGTGCGAACCTATGCACCACTTATCAAGCCATGCTATGGCAGGGGTCCCACATATAAAGTAGAGGAAGATGGGCATAGATGTTAGCCCAGGGCCAATCTTCCTTAGCAAAAAGAGGAGGATTGGCAACAGATGTTTGCTCAGGGCTAATCTTCCTCACCAAAAAACAAAAAGTGAAGAAGAAATTAAGACATTCACAGATAAACAAAAGCTGAGGGTGTTCATTACCATTAGACTTGCCCTGCAAGAAATGCTCAAAGGATTCCTGTGGAATGAAATAAAAAGGACACTAGACAGTAACTTGAAGCCCTATGAAGACATAAAGATCTCAATAAAGTTAAATAGGTGGGCAATTATAAAAGCTAGTATTATTTTAACAATGGTTTATAATTCCACTCTTTGTTTTCTACATGATTTAAGTGACTAACACATTTTTAAAAACACAATTATTAGTCTAAAAGCTAGTATTATTGTAACTTGTTTGTAACTCCACATTTTCTTTTCCACATAATTTAAGAGACTACTGCATTTAAAATAATTATTAGTTTATGTTTTGGCACATAATGTATAAAGATGTAATTTTGTGACATCAACAACAGAAAGGAGTGGGGAAGGAGCTGTAAAGGAGTGGAGTTTTTGGATGTTATTGTAGTTAAGCTGTTATAAAATTCAAATTAGTTTTATAACATCAGGCTGTTAAATGTAATCCCCATGGTAACCATAAAGAAAGTAGCTATAAAAATATATTCAAAAGGAAATGAGAAAGGATTTAAGCATTTCACTCCAAAAAATCAACTAAACACAAAAGAAGACAGTAATGCACAAAATGAGGGACAAAAAAGCTATAAGGCATATAGAAAATAGCAAAATGACAGAAGTAAGTTCTTCCCTATCAGTAATTACTTTAAATGTAAATGGATTAAACTCTCCAATCAAAAGACAGAGCTTGACAGAATGATCCAACTATATGCTGTTTACAAGAGACTCACTTTAGATCCAAAGACACAGACTGAAAGTGAAAGGATGGAAAAAGACATTCCATGCAAATAGTAACCAAAAGAGAACAGGGGTGGCTATACTAATATCAGACAAAACAGACTTTAAATCAAAAAAGGTTATAAGAGACAAAGAAAGACATTATATATTAATAAAAGGTTCAATACAGCAAGAAGATATAACAATTACAAACATTTACACACCTAATAACAGACCGTCAAACTATATGAAGCAAAAACTGATAGGAATGATGGGGGAAACAGACAGTTCTACAATAATAGTTGAAGACTTCAATACTCCATTTTCCAAAATTGACAGAACAACTAGATAGAAGATCAGTAAGGAAATAGAGGACTTAAACAACACAATAAGCAAACTAGATCTAATAGACATTCACAGAACACTCAACTGAACAACAACAGCATTCTTCTCAAGTGTACATGGGACATTTTCCAGGATATAGACAATATGTTAGGCCACAAATTAGTCTCAATAGATTTAAAAAGATAGATATCATATAAAGTATTCACTCTGACCACAATAGGATGAAATTAGAAATTAATAACAGAAGGAAAACTGGAAAATTGATAAATTTGTGAAAATCAAATAATACAGTGTTAAACAACCAATAGATCAAAGAAGAAATCACAAGGGAAATTAGAAAATACTTACAGACAAATGAAAACGAAAACAAAACATACCAAAACTTATGAGACACAGTGAACGCTGTGCTAAGGGGGAAACTTATAGCTATAAATACTTACGTTAATAAACAAGAAAGATCCCAAAACAATAACATAACTTAACAACTTAAGGAACTAATAGGAAAAGAAAAAAACTAAATTCAAAGTTAGCAGAAGGAAGGAAACAATAAAGATTAGGAAGAGATTAACAAAATAGAGACTAGAAAAACAATAGAGAAAATCAATGAAACCAAAAGTTGGTTCTTTGAAAAGATCAACAATGTTGACAAATCTTTAGCTAGATGGACTAAGAAAAAAAGAGAAGGCTCAAATTACTAAAATCAAAATTAAAGTGGGGACATTACCAATGAGTCTACATAAACAAAAAGTATTATAAGAGAGCACTATGAACAGTTGTATGCCAACAGATTGGATAACCTAGATGAAATGGATAAATTACTAGAAACACAAAACCTACCAAGACTAAATCATAAAGAAACAGAAAAGTCTGAATAGACCTATAACTAGCAAGGAGATTGAATCAGTAATCAAAAATCTCCTGACAAAGAAAAACCCTGGACCTAATAGCTTCACTGGTGGATTCTACCAAATATTTAGAGAACTAACACAATCCTTCTCAAACCGTTCAAAAAAAATCAAAGAGAAAGAAACACTTCCTAATTCATTCTCCGAGGCCAGCATTACCCTGACACCAAAGCCAGAAAAAGACTGTAAGAAAAGAACACTATACACCAATACCCTTTATGAACACTCATGCAAAAATCCTCAACAAAATACTAGCAAACCAAATTCAGCAGCATATTAAAAGGATTATGTACCACGACCAAGTAGTATTTGTTCCTGGAATGCAAGGATGTTTCAACATATGAAAATCAGTGTAATATGCCACATTAACAGAATGAAAGAAAAAACCACATGATCACCTCAATTGATGCTGAAAAGCATTTGACAAAATTCAATATCCTTTCATAATAAACACACTCAACAAAATAGGAATAGAAGGAAATTACCTCCACAAAATAAAAGCTGCATATAAAAAACCCACAGGGAACATCATACTCAATGGTGAAAGACTAAAAGCTTTTCCTATAAGATCAGGAAGGCAAGGTTGCCTGCTTTGGCCACTTCTACTCAACACAGTACTGGAAGTTCTAGCCGGAGCAACTAGGTAAGAAAAAGAAATAAAAGGCATTCAATGGAAAGGAAGAAGTAAAATGACCTCTATTGGCAAATTATGTGATCTAATATGTAGAAAACCCTAAAGATTCCATTAAAAAAACTGTTAGCATTAATAAATGAATTCAGCAAAGTACTGGGATACAGAATGAACAAAAATCAGTTCCATTTCTATACACTAACAATGAAGAATGAACAATTCTGGAAATTATGAAAACAATTCCACTTACAGTAGTATCCAAAAGAATAAAATACTTAGGAATTAAACAAGTAGATGAAAGACTTGTACAATAAAAATTACAAAACATTAGTAAAAGAAATTAAAGAAGACATAAATAAATGGAAACACATCCTACATTCATGGATTGGAAGACTCAATATTGTTAAGATGTTAATACTTCCCAAAGTGATCTACAGATTCAATGCAATCGCTATCAAAATTCCAATGACATTTTTTGCAGAAATAGAAAAACCCATCCTAAAATTCACATAGAATCTCCAGGGACCCCGAATAGATAAAATAGTCTTGAAAATGAAGAACAAAGCTAGAGGACTCACACTTCCTGATTTCAAAACTTACTACAAAGTTACAATAATCAAAACAGTTTGGTACTGGCATAAAGACAGACATATAGACGAATGGAATAGAATACAGAGCCCAGAAATAAATCTTCACATATATGGTCAAATTATTTTTAAAGATTCCAAGAACATTCAGGGGAGAAAGGACAGTCTTTTCAACAAACAGTGCTGGAAAATGCAGTGGAAAAAACAGTGCTAGATATGCACGTGCAAAAGAATGAAGTTGGACCCTTACCTGAGACCACATACAAAAATTAACTCAAAATGGATCCAAGACCTAAAAGTAAGACCTAAAATTATAAACCTCTTAGAAGAAAACATAGGGCAAAAGCTTCGTGACATTGGATTTGGCATTGATTTTTTTGGATATTCACCAAAAGTATAGGCAACGAAAGAAAAGATAGATGCAAAGTACTTCATGAAAATTTTTAAAATTTGTCCATCAAAAGACAATATCAACAGAGTAAAAAGGCAACCCACAGAATGGGAAAAATATCTGCAAATCATATATCTGATAATGGATTAATATCCAGAATATATAGAGAACTTTCAAATTCAACAACAAAAAAACAAACAACCCGATTCAAAAATGTGCAAAGGACTTGAATGGACATTCGCCAAAGATATACAAATGGTCAATAAGCACATGAAAAGATGTTCAACGTCACTAATCATTTGGGAAATGCAAATCAAAAGTACAATGAGATACCACTTCACACCCATTAGGACGGCTACTATCAAAAAAACAGAGAATAACAAATGTTAGCAAGGACGTAGAGAAATTGGGAAGCTTGTACACTGCTAGTGGGAATGTAAAATGGTACAGTCACTGTGAAAAACAGTATGGCAGTTCCTCAAAAAATTAAAAACAATTACTATATGATCCAGCAATTCCACTTCTGGTTATATACCCAAAAGAAGTAAAAGCAGGGTGTCAAAAAGATATTTGTACACCTACGTTCATAGAAGCATTATTCACAATAGCTAAAACTTAGAAGCAACCCAAGTACACATTTATGGAAAATGGATAAGCAAAATGTGGTATATACATACAATGGAATACTATCCAGCCTTTAAAAGGATGGAAATTCTGACATATGCTACAACGTGGATGAACCTTGAGGACATTATGCTAAGTGAAATAAGTCAGTCAGTCACAAAGACTGTATGATTCCATTTATATGAGGTTCATAGAGTAGTCATATTCACTGAGACAAAAAGTTGAATGGTGGTTGCCAGGGGCTGGGCAGGTGGGGTGGGAATGGGTAGTTATTGTTTAAATGGGTATAGAGTTTCACTTTTACACGATAAAAATAGCTACGGAGCTGGATGGTGGTGATGTTTTCACAACATTATGAAAGTATTAAATACCACTGAACTGTATATGTAAAAATGGTTAAGATGGTAAATCTTAGGTTATGTGTGTTTTACCACAATTTTAAAAAATTGAAAAGAGAGAAATAGGCTTCTTGAGCAGGGTCATTAGCTTAGGGGGTTTTTAATCCCGTTCTATCTAACATGCTTTGTTCTCACTATTCCCAGAGAGACAGTCCCTCCTCCTACTCTTTGTCAGACTGGTCCATTTCCATTGGGTAGTCAGTGTTTCCAACCCAACCCCAACCCTGGAGAGCTCTTGAGCTCTCAAAATGGAAAGGAGAGAAAGGAAACAAAGCCCTTGCCTTACCAGGGTCCAGAAAGGGCTGGCATTCCCCAGCAGTGCCGTAGCTCAGCTCCTGTGACCCCGCCTGTGGGATCCACGCCTCTGCCACTGGGGCCTCGGGGGCAGGTCCCATGACTTGGAGTGGGGGTGACTCCAGCTGCATGTCTGGTGGCATGTGTGCCGTCCCCACCGGTGCCAGTTCTTCCAAGAGCATTTCCTGCCTGTCCATCTGGGGAAATGCCAGAACCATCACTCTGATGTCTAGACCAGCACTGCCCAGTAGCAATATAATGCAAGCCACCCATGTCATTTTAGATTTTCCAGTGGCCATATAGAAAAAAAAGTAGTAAGTGAAGTCAATCTTAATAATATGCATTATTTAATCCAAGATATCTAATATATCATGATTTCAGATTGTAATCAATATAAACAAGTATTAATGACATATTTCACCCACTTTATGTTTCACATGAAGTCTTCTGAATGTGGCATACATTTTATACTTACAGCACATCTCAATTCGGACTAGCCACGTTTCTAGTGCTCAAGAGACACACTGGGCTGGTGGCTACTGTACTGGGCAGTGCACGACTAGACCATGCGAAGATAAAATCTTCTACAGTAAGCCAAACAAGAAGACAGACAAAGGAAGGGAAGCCATAAATTCATTCCATCCTAGGGAAACAGGAAACTTTGGAAGAGTCCTTTTCAGGCAGGCTAACTGCAGACTCCCATCAGCACACAAGACTACAGAGCCCCTAATGCCCAACCAGAAGCCCTTCCTCTCTTCTCCCAAAGATCTGCCCTGGGTTCAGCTATGGCACGCCCCAAACAGGTTTCATTCAGTGGTTCTGAACAGCGGGCAGTGCCACTGTCCCCATGGGACAATGATATGATGGCAGGTGGTGGCTATCAGAATTTAGTGGGCAGAGATGGGAGTGTATATACTTAATAGTGCAGAATTGTTCCACCTTCCAAACAATTTTGGAATGTCCCCCTCAAACATTCATGTAGGTTAAAAGAACCCATCAAGAACTTACAAGCTCATCTCGTAGGTCATATACAAACAAAATATTTTTGCATATTTTAGCATGACTGGAATTTTCTAGGAAAGCATTACTTTGGAAATCAAAGAAAGACTATACTACCTACTGTTCAGGTTTACCAAGACTTGTTTGCCACTTTGGAAAATCACATGACCAGCAGCAACACCGCTCAGAGTGTTTGAGCTGCGTCAGTGTGACTTGCTGGCTGTCGCCTTCACAGGGAGTCTACGCCTAGGGGTGAGCATCTGACAACTTCATGAGGTTTTCTGGGCAGTCCGGCCCAAAATGTGCATGCCGAAATGCTTATTAATTGTGATAAACTACATTCCTTTTCCTCTATATTCCTTCTAGACTCTACTTGATTCAGGGTTGGCAAACTTTTTTGTAAAGAGCCAGATAGTAAATATTTTAGACTTGTGGGTCATGTTGGTCTGTTGCCTATTCTTTTTTTTTTTTTCTTTTACATTTTAAAAAGGTAATAACCATTATTAGCTCATGGGCTGTATAAACACAGGCCTTGGGCTGCATTTGACCCACAGACCACAGAGCACGTATTATATTGATATTTTTGATTTTATGTATTTAGATAGATTACATTATCTATAAATTTCATTTTAGGATAGTAAAGGGGACATTCCTAAATATTTGTTACACAAGAGAAGTTGGGTTTAATAGCTGAGAATCATTGAACCATATATAGACTCCAACAGAAGGAAAAAATGAAAATCATTGTGGGGAAATCTTGGGGCGCACAAAGACAAAATGTCTGATATAGTACCAGATGTCTCTGCTTCTTCTTTTGGTCTAACTACCAAGATCCCAAACTCTTTTCTCACCTGCCGCTCTGGTATCTCAAGTTCTCTCTGTAAGTCTTCGATGAGTGACACAACTCTTTCTCTATTCTCCGGGCAGTGTTCCCTCACCCAGGTCTCTATCTCCGTGGGCAGAATGGTTAGGAATTGCTCCAACACTAGCAGCTCCAGGATTTGTTCCTTCGAACGCATCTTGGGCTTCAGCCACTGACAGCAGAGCTCCCAGAGTTTGTTGAAAGCTTCGTGAGGCCCGGCTGCTTCTTTGTACTGGAACTGCCTGAAGCGCTGGCGGAAGACTTCACAGTCAGTGTCATACTCTTGAAACACCGAGCCCTGATTCAAGGAGGCCTGGATCGCACACCCCAGGGCCACAGCCATCGCCCCCTTCCAGCAGTGCACGGGGTGTACAGGATCTGGGGCCTGAAGTCTCAGATTCCAGTTGGTTTCTTTGTGTAATTGTGGGGCGGGGAGCCACCTACAGCTGCGGACAGGACAAAATGAGAGAGGAGACACACAGTGGTTACCAGAGGGCATACTTAGCTCTCTTAATTGCTTACATTTCAGCAAAGCCCTAAAGTAACAGATCGTAAATGTTTTGGTGGCTTTGAGAAAGACATGGACTCACTTCCTAGAAAAACCAAAAGGTTTATAACATGTCCAAGCGCATTCACGGACCCTCTAGAACTGTGCTGTCCAATATGGAAGCCACTAGATCCATGTGCACGTTTAAGTCAAACTTGATGAAAATAAAAAATTCAGCTCCTACGCACATTTCAAGTGCTCGACAGCCATCAGTGCAGAGGGTTCTACTGACAGCTCTGCTCTAGAATTCCACCAACCAAGCTAAGAACACCTGCCCTGAAGGAGAGCCCACCACAGATGTGCTGGCCTGTTGTGTTTCTGAAAATGAGGGGGGGGGCGCAAAAGAAGTGGACAGCAGGACTGACACCACTGGTGAGTGGCCCTGAAGTCCATCTAGCTTCGGGGAACCCTTCGTCTCCTTCACCCACGGCACCTCAGCTAGAGCCACGCCTCGCAGGGGCAGCAAATCCTCAGCCCCATTCTTCTCCACTCGAGGCGCGTGTAGTTCAGCCAACATCGCCGTGTCCCTCATCCTGCTGCAGCCTTCCAAGTGGCTTTCTCATGAAGAGGATACACTGCAGGGGGGCAGGCCGTCAGGGATCTGCTCTGCGTTGGTAACGAAGGACATTTCTCACGTCCACCTCGCCGTGAGCCAGGTGCTGTTCTAAGCCTCCTACGGATAGTAGTTCACTGAGCCCTCACCCAGGGTCAGGAGGTGGGTACCAGCATTCCACCCTCAATACAGACGAGGGGACTGAGGTTTGAGGCTGAGGAGGACTGAGGACCTTGTCCCAGGTCACACAGCAAATGCCAGAGGAAAGTGGTGATAGATTCCTGCCATGCTCATGTCTACAGACATCCAAGTGTTCTTAGTGCAGTCTCTGGGGTCACACACGTCTCCACAAGTCTCAAGACCAGGACCCGCCCACGTGCTGTGGGTGTCTCTCCCTGTGTTTACCCACAGGGCTCATGTACCTGTCCTCTTCCCTGGAGGGGCTCAAGAAAAAAATACTCAGGCCTCTTCCCACCGACTCATTCCAAATGGACACTGTCCCCATAGCACCCTTTATCTCGATGGCAGCCTGGACCTGAGCGGCAGACCGATGGAGGTGTGACAACCTGCTAGCCGTGCGACCCTGACACCCAGGTCTTCTGTGTGTAACGTGAGAATAATCACAGCATCTATTTCACAAAACTTCCTGCGGCAGATCAATCGCCTGGAAAGCGGACAGCAGTGTGCCTGGCACAGAGGAAGCGCTCAAGAAAGGTGATTGATCCTGGGGACTCATTACTGGGAAGCTCCCTTTTCCCCGCCCAGGCACCTAACGTCGCTGGAGGGCATCCAGGAACCGTGCGGGCTTTGGCTGTGGACCCACCGTCAACCCCTCCAGCCTCACAGCTGGGCAGCCCTCCCCTGACGGACCCAAACTTCCACCACGTCTACCGGGGAATCGACCTGATCCTCCTGGTCTCCCTCCATCGGCGCCTCCAGATGAAAACTTCACTCCACCTCGGGCCGACGGCTTCTCCCCAGCCCTCCTGAATGAAGCCGCGCTCACAGGGCCCAAGGACAGAGAGGGTGTGAAAAGAGGGCGCTCGGGGGAAGGCAAGAGGGACGAGTCCCCGAAACGTCTACAAGACGGTGTAAAATCGGATGCGGGGGCCCGGGCGCGGCCCCATCGCGCTCCCGGGTGAAGATGTCCCGCCGCCCGTGGGGCGCTCCCAGCCCCGGAGGACCCCCGGGAAGGCCTGGCTGAGTCGCAGGGAGCGGCGGCGGGGACCCGGGCCGGACAGGGGCCCGCCGCCCGTCGTTCCTCCCCGAGCCCGCCGCCGGGTCAGGGCTGGAGGCGGCCGGTTCGCGTAGCCCGAGCGGGATGGGAGCCCCGCTACCCGCGCCCGCGCCCCAGGGACGGCCACGCCCTCTGGCCGCTCCGGGACTCACCGCCTCGGCGCCCACGGCTCTCCCAGGCTCACCGGGTGCAGCTGCCCAGGGCGCAGGCGCGCGGCCGCGCTGCGGACTACATCTCCCGGCAGTCCCCATGCTCCCCGCCCAGACATCTGGGCCCATAAGGATGCCGACGTGAGAGGGGCTGGGACTTTCCTTGGCTTCCACCAGGCCTCAAACCGTTTTGGAAGCTATGCCATATCCGGTCCTAGGAGCTTCTAGATCTCAGGGGATTGGGTGGGGTGTGCCCTGATCTTGATCCTAGCGAGGACTTCTTTCCCATCAGCCCTAGAGTAACCGGGGCTGGTGGGGACCTCCTTTAAATCTGTTATGACTGGGTCAGTGACTTTCAAACCTCTCTGTATAGGAAGAACTTCCTGGGAGAGCTTGTTAAAAAATTCAGATTTCTGGGCCCCACCCCAACACCCTGACACATTGGATTTCGTATTAGCTAGAGAATTCGCATTTTAATAAGCTTTCCTGGGGACTATGATTCTGATCTTCCGCTCTCGGGTCACAGTGGCCTTGAGCTACCTTTGTCTTTTCTTCTGTTAAACACCCGAGCTTCGAGCTTCGACCTAGCTACCCTGTGCATTCATCTCCGTCTTTAGCTGCCACCAGAGGGCTCTTGGATCTTTGGGTTCGCCCGATGGCCTCTCCTCTTGTCTTTCAATTGGTCTCTCGCGGGTCCCGCCCCTGGAATCAAATTTTCCCTTCTGGGTGGTCAGCGGTGAGTTGTGCGTGGCCAGATGCGGTGCTGTCATTCAGGAAACGTAGTCCTCACACTGGTCCCGAGCTAGTACGGTTGGTCTTTGGACGCCAGACTTTTGTGGTGGTACTTCCTGCGTGGGACCAAGACCTAGTCTTGCGTGGATCCAGGACAGAGAGGAGAGAGCTGCTTGTGACTGTGCTTCCGGAGGCCCTGGTGGAGGCGAGACGAGGGGGCAGGTGGCCCACTGTCCTGAACCCACGGAGGCCAAGGCACTGGGGGCAGTTTTGCCTGGGCTGGAGTTAGGTTTGTTGGCTGAGACTTGGAGCTCCCGTCATGCCAACTCTCGCGGATGCTATTGATCGTCGCATGGGGCGCTGGGGGCCTTCTCCGGCTGTCGCCTGTCGTGGCTGGTTTCAGGGCCAGGGTGGCGAGGAGCCTGACGGTGACTTCTGGCCCGGGCTCCCAGGAGCGAAAAGGGCTCCTGATTGTGAAATCGGAGTTCCTGCGCCTGGAGCCAGGCCGCCCAACCAACAGCCCAGAGTGCAGGCCTCCCACCTGCGCTTCTGTGGGTTCTGTCGCTTGTTCCCGGGAAACCCTCAGGTGACTTCTGGAGCTTTGCCATGGGTGAGTGGCTTAGGCCTGAGATGCGCACCATGAAGCAGATCCTGGAGCTACTGGTGTTGGAGCAGTTCCTGACCATCTTGTCCTGGGAGATCCCCAGCGAGGTGCAGAAGCTGCATCTGCAGAGCTGCAAAGAAGCTGTGACTCTTTTAGAGTATACGCAGAGAGAGCTTGCGACACTGAGAGAATAAGTGAGTGAGTGAGTGTGTGAGAGAGAGAGAGAGGGAGGGAGAGGTTTTATCTGTGGTTTGGTTGGCTCCGAAGACTGGGACATCACGGAGTGTTATTTCCCCAATCAGATTTTCTTGATTGCCCTGAGTAGACCTTACATGGGTGAGTGACTTTTTGTAGTTTAGTCTGGAACTTTCATCCTTCAGATTTTCCCCCAAGCACACAGAGTGAACAGTGGATAGCACCTGTTTCCACGGGGAGGCAGTGTTGCTGCTGCGGTAGTTGGTGTCAGCTCTGGAGAGTGATCACAGGGGTTCAAATCCTGGCTCTTGTTCGCTGCCCACTAGCTATGGGACTTTGGGCAAGTTACTATTCCTCCTCGGGCCTCAAGTTCCCCGCTGGTGAAATGGCTTCTGGGATTGCTTGGAGGGTTAAAAGGGGAGTGACATGTACCTTTTGATCACACTGCTGGCACGTAGTGAGTGCTTAAAACTGTTAGCTGTTGTTGTATTAGGGTTGGCGATCTGGTTCTCTGCAGAGCCGGGTCTCAGTTAATGGTGAACTTAGAAAACACGTTTGGCACTGAGGCTTTGGGGACACTACCCCCAGGGCCCCCAAGTTAGCTTATCTAGCAGTGAGAAATGGGAGCCTGTGGAAAAGGGGAGGGAGGGAAAGGGGGAGTGAAGTACATCAGAAGATCTGTGGGGGAAAGGCGTGCCCTGGGAAGGACCCTCTCCACACACCCTCCACACACAGTCACACACACACATTTTCACTCATGGACATGGCATCAAAAACTTCTCGTTTAAGCCATCCTTTTCTCTTGTTGGGTACGAGGAGATAGACTGTGGTCTTCTATTGAAGGTTTGCCCTCAGATTCCTGTAATAATTTCCCTTTCTATTGGGCCCTGTTATGATGATAAGTGATGGCAGATTGGCTCCCAGGGTACAAACAATGGGCTGGGCACACAAGTGCTTTTGAAGGAGGCTTTGCCTCAGGAAACAGCATGAAAGTCACTGAGCTTCAAGCTGGAGCCAAGGGACACTCAGGGAAGCTCTGAAGTCTAGAGTAGTTGCTACTTCTTGCTCACCAGGTCCAATCAGCTTATCATCACCAAAGTAATAGACCTTTGTGATGTCTTGTGGAAGGGAAAGTTGATCAGGATCACGAACTAAATTATGACATGGGGCTGGAAAGTTGACCACCCCTGAGGTAGGACAGTGAAGGTGTATTGCTGGCCTTGCCAGCCAAAATCAAACTGCTTCTGGGGGTGTTTACTAACAGTTATTGAGAAAAAACCTTTTGCCAGATCAAGAGCTGCATACCAGGTACCAGGGGATGTGTTTAATTTGCTCAAGCAATGAAATCACATCTGGAACAGCAGCTGCAATTGGAGTCACCACCTGGTTAAGTTTGCAATAAACCACTATCATCCTCCAAACTCCATCTGTTTTCTACACAGACTAAATAGGCTAATTGAATGCGGATGTAGTGGGAATTACTATCCCTGCATGTTTCAGGTCCTTGATGGTGGCACTAATCTCTGAAATCCCTCCAGGAATGTTGTATTGCTTTTGGTTTACTATTTTCCTAGCTAAAGGAAGTTCTAGTGGCTTCTACTTGGCCTTTCTCACCATAATATCTCTCACTCCACAGGTCACGGAACCAATGTGGGGATTCTGCCAGTTGCTGAGTATATCTATTCCTATTATACATTCTGGAACTGGGGAAACAACTATGAGATGAGTTTGGAGAATTAATGGACCCACTGTGAGATGGACATGAGCTAAAACTATTGATCGCCTGACTACCATAAGCCTCTCACTTTGACTGGTAGACCACAGTAACACTTTGGGCCTCCTGGAATTAGTGTCAGTTCAGAAACGGTGTTCAATACTCCCTGAAAAGCCTGATTGTTTCCTTTTCCCTAATGCACAATCATCCTGGTAAAAGGCCATAGGTCCCTTTGGGGAAGGATGACAGAAAGATTAACAGTATATATATCTTGGCAGTGTAGCGGGGTCCTTCCTCGGGGGACCTGGCCTCCCCTTCATTCAAGGGGTTCTGGTCTGTAAACTGGCTCAAGTCTGGGAATTGATTGAGAGGCCATGACTCTTTGTTTTGGTGATTCAAATTAGACTTCAGTGCACTCAACCTAGAACTCTTCTGCTTATACAGCTCAAGTCAGAATTTAGTAGACTACCTATCTATTTCTTTTCAAGGGACACCATGGTCAACTAGCCAACACTGTAAGTCTCTGCGAGTCAGACTGTTCTCATTACTTCTTTGACGCTACTGTCCATCAAAGTAACTGTGTCCATCTTGTCTCTGTCGATTAAGTACCCTCACTTGGCCCCTGCCACCCTGGAATCCAGTTATCCCCATTGCATTTAATGATACCGGTTCAATGGCAGTAGTTCCCATTGTACTTTCTGACCTACAGAGAAGAGCGAGCACAGAGCTGTTCAAGGTTGTTGGGGTTCCCCTCACAAACTTACTTCTCACAGTCATGAAAGTTGTGTTCTCTGGACCTTCTGGGGTGGATGAACAGGTCTTACATGATAAGTCCACTTTTACATTCCAATCCCCCTCAGCTTTTAGATATAGTATACCAAGGCAGTTCTAGCATTTCAACTGCATTTAGTGTCGACCACTTTTTGGTTCATGTTTCAGCCAACCAACCAAGCAAAGTGTCAGTGCCCTTTCTAGCCCCTTGAGCTGCATCTTTGAGTCCAGAATCTCTGCTTAGTAGGCCCATATCCATATATTCAGCCTGATTCAAGTTTGTGTTCATACTGTTATCTCACACCCTTAATATCCATTTCCACACATTCCCCAGATTTCTGTCTGTATAAATTAGAAAAGTCATGCAGTTCTTTTGATGTATAGTGTGCCTCTTCGTTGGTCACACTTTGTACCCACTTTTGGGGCCTGCTGGGACTCGAGGCTGGTTGTCAGTCTAGAAGCAAAAATGGCTGTAGATCCTTTGGAGGATCAGCAGTGTTTCCAAGTCAACTACCTCAGGGGAGGCTACTCAAGACTTTCAGGCAAAGCAGGGTTAACCTCCTCAGAGGGGGCGGAAGGGCTACTTCGACTGGCAGAGAAGACTCAGCAGAATTTAAGGGTTCACTGTCCCCAGTTCATTGGCATTTGTCCATATGTCCCCATCCCAATGTTCAGGATCCCATTTCCTTCCAATCAATGCCCTCACTTTAACAGAGGACACTCTGAAGTTTGGAATTTCATTTGCATTGTAATTTAGCCACTGGCAGGATGATAGTCTGGGTTTGGTTTTCAGAAATCTCGGTCCTGTGTCTTGCCCTGTGGTTACTGTATGTTTCAGTTCTGTAATTCTCACTTGGTTCTTTTTTGTAACTTCTATTTATTTTGTGAGATTTTCTCTTTTTTCTTTCATTTCAAAAGAACTTGTGATTGCTTTTTTGAATTATTTTTTTTTGATGGCTGCTTTAAAATCCTCATCAGAGAATTCTGTTAGCTGATTCATCTCGGTGTTAGGGTCAGTTGATTGTCTTTTCTCATTCAAGTTGTGACCTTCCTGGTTCTTTGTATGAGGGATGACTTTTTAAATTGTATTCTGGACATTTGGGGGTATGTTAGGAGACACTGTGTTCTATTTAAATTTTTTACTTTAGCAGGCAGTCCCCCTGTTTAGATTTGGCAAGCAGGTCCTGGCCTACTCTTGGGGGCAGTGGTTGTCATGATGTGTGGTGTTCAGAGATTATATGGTGCTATATAGGAATGCTTGGTTTATCACATGTCTTCCCTATGGATGCTGCTTGAGGGAATGAAAGGAGTTTCCCCAGGCCTGGCCACTTAGTGGTGGGTGAAGGGATTCTGCTGACTTCTGGAAGAATACTACTACCAGTGTTGGGAGCTTCTGGAGGCAGGATGCCCCCAGCCAGGGCTGGCACTCCTTGCGGCCGGATTCCCTTTGCTGGTGCCTCCTAGCAGCAAAGTGTCTTTGAGTGGGAGAGGGCATTCTCAGGCCCAACAGGGAAGGAGAGGGTTCCTGGGCCAGGCACTTCGTTGTGGTGGGATCCCCCTTGCTGGTGTCCCTTGGTTTCATGATGTTTCTGGCTCAGAGCAGGGACTCTCAGGCTTTAGACGAGGAGAGTACTTCCTAGGCTGGGTGCTTATTATAGTGGGATCTTCTCTACCAGTGCCCCAAGTCACAATGTCTCTGCATGGGGGTTGGGGGATGAGCAGCCTCAGACCCTGTGGGAAGTGGAGTCCTTTTCTATCTTGTGGGAGGACCAGCTGGATGGTAGGAGGCTTGGAGCACTGCAGGCCAGCAGGGAAAGACGGCTGGTGTTCCTCTCCCGTGACCCCATCACTTTGGATATTATTGAGCCTCAGTTGCCCACTCTTTTCAGAGAATTTAGTCCTAAGGAGCAGGGGCTGGTTTTGGGGGAATGGATGCCGTTGTAATAATCCGTGGGACGCACGGGTTACAGATGCTGTTGTCATTGTGAGTTCTATCACCTTCAGCATTGTCTGCCCCGACTTTCTCTCTTTCCTCCCGAGGGGACCATGGAAGACCAGGAAATGACAGACCCAGGTAGCATGGAAGATGCTACTTCCCCCTCGCTGCGGGCCCCTCTTGTGGGAGCCGTTGCTGCCACTTGCAGAGGGTCCTTTCTCTCTCACTCACACGTGTCCCCACCGCCCTCCTCATTTGTCTCCCCCACATCTCAAACGTGGGCCCACTCCCCTGCTACCTCATGAAAGCTGTTCTCAGCACGCCCGTATCTGCCCCTCTATTCCACAGCCCTTTTGTAGAATTGTTCTTGATGCATCTGGGGCTAAAAGGGACCTTGTGCTCCTCCCTGGCCTGGGTGCTTAGGGAACGTGACAGTGTACTTCTCCCAGGAGGCGTGGAGCATCAGGATCCTAGCAAGGGGGTCCTCTTCAGGGACACAGGACACGGGACACGGTGCAGGAGAGTAACGGAAACGTGGACTCAGTGGGTGAGGACTCAGTGGGTGAGGGATGAAGACTGAGCCATTTCTGACCATGATCCTGTCCTTTAGACACTCACCTCCCTGAGTTTTGCCAAGAAACCTGCACAGGAGGCATCTCCTGATCTAATGCCCCCTTGACCACAGTCAGTTCAACATCTGCCAAGTGGCACAGTGGCCTCGGACTGAAGGCCCCACCACCAGAGCTTAAGGAAGGGAGGCTGCCCCATGGCACACTTGCTAGGACAGAACAAGTAGAATACAGTGACCCTCCACCACGCACGCACACTCACGGTGCCCCAGGATACTGTGCCTGCTCGAAGTTTCTGACTCCTTGCAATATCCACATACCTGTTCTTCTGAATTCTCTTAGACTTTCTATTCTCCATTAGCATCTTAGACCCTTCCTCAAAGACAGAAATTCCAGGGGCATTGGCTCAATATTCCAGCTTACCAGCTGTCATTGGCCTTAAAATTCAGGAAGGGGGGTCTGTGTGCTCAGGGAATTTCATCAACATTACTTATAATTTTGGAAATTTGGAACCAAAGAGTATATGCAAAATAGGAGATTGTCTAAATAAATTAAGATGCATTGATCTGATGAACTATTATGCAGAAATGTAAAATGATGCCCATAAAATATGACCAAAAGTTCATCATTGACTGTGGTGGAGGGTATACAGGTGTGCACTGACCAACTGTTCCGACTTTACTATGTGCAGGAAAATTCCCACGAGAAAAGGTTTGGGGAAGTCTTAAGACAATATCATGGTTCATGCCACCCAGGGACGCAAAAAAGAAAAAAACACGTAAAACAGACCCACGTACATTATGATTACAACCACGGTGAAACACACATGGGAAGAAAGAATAACACTTCAATTTGTTTTCAAGTACATAAAGTGAATCGCAACTGAATAACAGTTACACTAATTCTGAAAGGGGGTTACTGTTAGTTTTTTGTTTCCTTTCGCTGGGACCATCTCCAGGTTCTCCATGTCACTTTTCAGCTGCTGTGGTGCCCAAAGCCGAGCCCAGTTCCTTCAGTGAGTGCCAGATAGGGAGGGAAGTTCAGATTGGTTTCTTGGGGCTGGACTTGTGTGTACGTCTCTGTTCGCTGGAGGTGGAGGGAGGCTTTCGTTGTTTCTCTTGTTAGCAAAGTATGCCAATAGGACTTCTGATTTTTTTTTTTTTTTTTTTGTGAGGAAGACCAGCCCTGAGCTAACATCCGTTGCTAATCCTCCTCTTTTTGCTGAGGAAGACTGGCGCTGGGCTAACATCGTGCCCATCTTCCTCTACTTTATATGGGACGCCGCCACAGCGTGGCTGACAAGCAGCGCGTCGGCGGGCGCCCAGGATCCGAACCGGCGAACCCCGGGCTGCCAAGCGCGGACTAAACCGCTGCGCCACCGGGCGGCCCCGGACTTCTGATTTTTAACCTCATTTTCCTCTCAACCCCCAATCCTTTTCTGGTTACCCATCATTTTCCTTTTTTCTCCTTCTGGAATTTCCCAGTCAAATGTAGTTCTATTTTATATTTATACATAAGAGTTAAGGCTCTTTTATAATTTTAGACTCACTCTTCAAAGAATGTAACCTCTCCCCACCACCACTGTAATATCCCCATGCAGATCTTGTTATGTCATCAAAATGATGTTGCTCCTACTTGAGGCATTGTCCCTTGATCCGAGGACAATGAGGAGCCCAGATACTTGGCCATGGGCAGTAAAATGGCATTCCAATAGACTTGACCCAGTCCCCAGTCGTGCTCACCTTCTGGCAAACTTCACAGGCATAGCTGTTCACTGCCTTGTTTTAATGAGATAATGTTACACAAAATACTGCATGTAAAACACTTAGTACCTGGTACACACATGCATTTGTGACAACTGTGGGCAGATAGAACTGGCAGATTTCCTTTCTTCTAAGTCCCTGGCACTGGGGTCAATGTAAGACAACATTGGCGGGAATTTTAGGGAATAGTCTACTATTGAAAGGCAGGATTGCTGACCTCCCATTCTCCTGTACTCATATTTCAAAGAGCAGGCCCACGCTCCTTATTGGAGGATCCCATGAGGTCACTGCAAGGGACAGCTAAGGAGGCAGAGAGAATGGCCTAGGTGAATTCAACAATGTCACACAATGGTTACTGATGAAAAATTCCTCATACTACACCAAAAAGAAAGCTGATAAATCTTCCAGGTTAACATTAATATCCTCAGTTTATTCCTCAACCTGGTAAAGAACATCTATGAAAAACCCACAGCTAACATCATACTTAATGGTGGAAGACTAAATGCTTTGCCCTTAAGATCAGGAACGAGACAAGGATATTTTATAGATTTCCCAATTCTGGACTTTTGTATGAATGGAATCATATAAAATATGGTCTTTTGTGACTGGCTTCTTTCACTTAGCATGATGTTTTTAAGGTTCATCCATGTTGTAGCATGTATCATTACTTTATTCCTTTTTATGGCTAAATAATATTCCATTGTATGGATATACCACATTTGCTTATCCAGTAATCATTTAATGAACAAATGGGTTGTTTCCTTTATTTGGCTATTATGAATAAAGATGAAATTCATATTTGTCTACAAGTTTTGTGTGGATGTATGTTTTCATTTCTCTTGGGTATATGCCTAGAAGTGGAATTACTGGGTTATTAGTAAGTCTATGTTTAATTTTTTGAGGAATTGCTAGACTGTTTTCCAAAGTGTCTGCACCATTTTACATTCCTATAATGTATGAGGGTTCCAATTTCTCCATATCCTCTCCAACACTTGTTAATTTCTGTTTTGTTTCATTTTGTTTTTTGGCTAGCCTAGTGAGTGTGAAGTGGCACATTATTGTGGTTTTGATTTGCATTTCCTTAATAATTAATGACACTGAGCATCTTTTCATGTGCTTGTTGGCCATCTGTATATACCTTCTTTGAAGAAATTTTTGTACAAGTCCTCTGCCAATTTTTAAATTGAGGTTTTGGCTTTTTGTTGTTAAGTTGTAAGAGTTGTTTATATATTCTGGATGTTAGAATGATATTGATTTTTGCCAAAGATATCAAGACAACTCAGTGGAAAAAGGATAATCTTTTAAACAAATGGTCCTGGGAGAACTGGGTAGTGACATGCAAAAGGATGAAATTGGACCCTTACCTCACATCATATAAAAAATTAACTCAAAATGGATCAAAGACCTAAATGTAAGCACTAAAACTATAAAACTCTTAGAAGAAAACATAAGGGTAAATTTTCATGACCTTGGATTTGGCCATGGTTTCTTAGATATGATGCCAAAAGCACAACTAACAAAAGAAAAAATAGGTCAATTATGCTTCATCAAAATTTTTTAAAGTTTTGAGTCAATGAACACTATCACAAGAATGAAGAGAGAACTCAAAGAATAAGAGAAAATATTTGCAAATCATACATACAGCAAGGTCTAGTGTCCAGAATATAAAGAACTCTTACATCTTAACAAAAAGACAAACAATCCAGTCTTTAAAAAATGGTCAAAGGACTTGAATAGACATTTCTCCAAAAAGGGTATATAAAGGGCGAATAAGCACATGAAAAGATGCTCAAGTCATTAATAATTAGGGAAATGCAAATCAAAACCACAATGAGATACCTTGGGCCCTGGAGTTTACTAAGGATCCATATGCATAGATTTGGTATGTATCCACTGCTACTCCCTACCTCCATCCCCTAGCTACCATATTGAAATATTCCTAAATGCTAAGGACTTTGCATTTCTTACCTTAATACATCCTCACAATAATAAATAGGTACTATTATTGTCCTCACTTTATAAATGACAAAAATGAGGCTAAACCACTTGCCAAAGGTCATAGAGCTAGTCAGTTATAGAGCTGACTAGGAATAGAACTTCAGGACTTTCTGAGCCCCAAGTCTGGGTACTGAACACTATACTACACTGATTATCAGTTCCCACTCAGGCTTCAGAGTCTTTAAAACAATATTTAAACCTTGTTCTAGCTAGAAACTTTGTTGAAAAGATCAATTTCAAGTCTGATGCTGATGGATGCTGGAGATCCTTGTCCAATATTTGGTCAGGCAGGTATTACTGCACTGCAAAGACCTGGTGTTATAGGCTGAATTGTGTCCCCCGACACACAAATTCATATGTTGAAGCCAGTGAGATAATAGAAAATATACATATATTTGGTCTCTGTCCCTGTTCCTGGCACAAAGCTCCTAAAACCCTTGTAATTTCCTAAGTGATAAGAGCACTAGGAGCATCTTTTGTTCTAATGAAGTGACTCTGGGTGGGCTCCTGGATGACTCCTGGATGGGGGCTGCTCACCAGAAAGACCAAGTCATGATTAGGAGCTCGAAATTTTCAGCTCCATCTCCCACTTCTCCAGAGAGGGGAGAAGGGCTGAACATGGAGCTACTAATTGATCATGCTACATGAGGAAGCTTCCATAAAATCCCGATAGTGTGGGGTTCGGAGAGCTTCCAGGTTGGTGAACGTGTCCATATGGGAGGACGACATACCCCAACTCCACCGGGACAGAAGCTCCTGCACTCGGGACCCTCCCAGACCGCACCCTATGTATCTCTTCATCTGGCTGCTCATCTGGATCCTGTTCATCTGTATTCGTTATCATATCCTTTAATAAACTGGTAAACGTAACCGTTTCCCTGAGCTCTGTGAGCTGCTCCAGCAAATTAATTGAACCTGAGGAGGGGGTTGTGGGAACCTCCGACCTATAGCCATTTGGTCACAAGCACAGGTGACAACATGGACTTGCGATTGGTGTCTGAAGTGTGTGTGTGTGTATGTGTGAGGGGGGCAATCTTGTGGGATTGAGCCCTTAATCTATGGGATCTGACACTATCTCCAGGTAGATGGTGTCAGTATTGATTTAAATTGTAGGACACCCTGCTGGTCTCACAGAGAATTGCTTGGTTTGGGGAAAAATCTCTACACATTTGGTGACCAAAAATGAAGTGTTATGTGAAGAGTAAAGGAGACTCACAGGGAAGAAAGCTCATAGGGAAGAGACTATGTAGGGTTTTTCCCTACATAGGAAGGAAAAAATTGAATTTTTCCTCTTTTAAAGCCCTAACCTCCAGTACCCGAGAATGTGACTGTATTTGGAAATAGGGTCTTTAAATAGGCGGGTAAATTAAAGTGAGGCTGTTTTGGTAGGCCCTAATCCAATGGTGGGCCCTAATGCCTGATTGGCATCCTTATAAGAAAAGGAGATTAGGACGTACAGAGAGAGACACCAGGGATGAGCTTGCAAAGAGGAAAGACCATGTGAGGACATAGCGAGGAGGCAGCCATGTGCAAGTGAAGGAGAGGCCTCGGAAGAAACCAACCCTGCTGGCATCTTGATCTGGGACGCCTAGCCTCCAGAACTGTGAGAAAATCAATTTCTGTTGTTTAAGTTACCCAGTCTGTGGTATTTTGTTACGGCAGCTCTAGCAAACGAATACACCAGATACACTGGGGGAGGTGGGACCTGTGATGTACACTTTCTCTATAGCCTCAGTTAACACGCTGATTCTTTAAACAAAGGCTTCCAGATAACCGCATACTGTGATGTGGTTTGTGAATGCAAAAATATTTCTACTCCAGAAATTCATCACCAGTGTGTTGAATCTTGCAGAGGTAAGTTTTCATCCTTTGTCTTGTTTTGTTCTCTTAAATTTTAGTTGGCAAAGAGTATCTATTAAGAGAGGGACAATGTTTTAGGTAAAAGAAAGCAGAGTCCCAGTGGTGAGGTGGTAAGTGACTTTACACTCTCCCACCACCATCATCCAGCAGCTTCCTCCCCACTTCATAACGGAAGTTTGTATCTCTTAGGTGATTATGTGAAAAGGTGGCAAAAAAATGTAGTTTCCATACCCGCTGTAGTTCTGCCAGGTAACAAAGTCTATTTCTTTAAACAATTTAAAATAAAACACTTCATGCTAACTTACGTGTTGTGTAACAGCACAGAACAGAAAACAGAAGTGATCACAAATATCAGGCATTTTACAGAATAATAAAGGCAGACACAGCATCACATAAATAACAGATTCCTTTGGGTTAACATGTCTTTGTACACAAAGTGCAGCTACCTTCCCTATTGTTTAACCTGCTGTCATCTTAAATATAGGATTTGAGTTTGGCACTGGCCGGCTTCTGAGCTGAGGAGTTGCAGCCTGCGGTGAGGGAAAGAACAACCTAGGGGCCAATACAAAGAGAGCTCATTCATACCCTTAGGCTCATTTCTAGAACAACCTCTGCGGTGGTCACTGTGGCAACACAGACTGGCTGGTGTTGAGGGTACAGAGAAGAGTCCCGCCAACAGAAGCAGGCAAAGAGGCATCACTTCTGACTGCTAATTCTTTGGTATTGAAAATCCACTATACTTTTGTCTCATTTACTTCTGAAGGAGAAGTCAGGAGATATTCTTTCTCCTTTAAGTAATGGACATGATAAGCCAACAAAAATACATTTAAAGACACATGCATTCACTTTTCATTTGTCTTAGATCAAAATTAGATGTGCTCCTCCATTATCTCATAAAAGTGTGTGATTTATGAAAGAAACTGAAGCGAGTGTCATTAAAACTGATTACCCCAAGTGAATAGTGACATATATGTGGGCATGCAATTGTGATTATGATGTTGAAGAAAGTAATCTAATGATTAGTGGGATAATGTGATTTTGTGGTGTTGGTAAAAGAATAAAAGCAGAAGCGCATGGTGAAATCGCACCCGCTAATATGAAATAGGCCCTGAATGATGACCAAGAGGACATTTGTCTTTGACTCCACCCACTGACACCTGATGGCCAGTGCCCTCCTGCTGCCCCCGCTGGTGAGAGTCCTCACTGCCCCAGAGCTCAGTGACAGGTCTGAGTCCACCTGTCTTATGCAGAAACCAGGAGACAGGGGGAAGCACGCAGCAGGATGGGGAAGGAGGGTTCTCTCGGAGGAACAGCTCCGTTGGGCACACCTTTCCCCAAAGGCTCCCCGTCCCCACCGGAATAACTGCTTGTCCCTTCCTCTGCTCGGTGTGCCCTTGATCTCTCCCCGTCCCACTTGCTCTGGGTCTTGCATCAGCGATCCTTCTCCTTGCAATAAGCTCATTTACTCAGGCTCATTCATTTTTCAGGTTGGGAAATAAAAAAGCCAAGGGCCCTTGCAGCAATTGGGGTGAGGGGATTTGTTCAGTTACTGTGGGGTCAAAAAAGAGGTTGGGGTGAAGCAGATTCAGGCTGAATAGGGAGAAGGTGCTGGCACTACCAAGAGGGCCAAGAGTACCAGAGTACAGGGAAGGTGAAGAGCTCTGTTCTGGGCCCCCAGTCTTCTCTGGGCCTTGTCCTCCCTTATAACCATTGTCCTGGGGGTAGATGTGAGATTAAATAAAAAATATTTCAGGCATTGCATACCCTGATGCTCAAAAGGATTGGTATTATGCACATGCACTCATATAAGTATGCATAACGCATGAGCAATGTGTACATGTACATTGCACACAGCTCCAGTATTCTGCTGGAGGGTCTCTGATCATTACCCAGAGCACAGGCCTCTCCACACACATCAGGGAACCCCTTCCTCCTCCTTTTTCCTTCAAGCTGGCACTTACTTGGAGTGGAGCGAGGGTGAGGAGGGGAGCCAATGGAGAAGAGGGAAGGAGAAGGGGCCGACCCCTTCCTGGTTTCACTTCTGCTTCTTGTTCCTGTCCCTGTCCCCACACCAAAAAGAACTCTGAGGGATGGGCATTGCGTACCTCTTTTCTAGACCTTTGAGAGTGATTGAGGATCTTCCCTGAACATTTGGCATTGGTTCTCAAGGCACTGCACAGGGGATGTTGGTCAAGCCCCATAGAAGGAAGGACTCATATCAGAGGAGGGCTGTGCACCCCTAGACAAACCAAAGGGCAGGAGGTTCCTAAGGAGGATGACTGTGGACATGGCTGGTCCTGTGCAGCAGGCCCAGGATCGACTTCCTATCACTCTCTCTTCCTTCCCCTCGCTCTCTCTCTCTCTGTCTCCCTCTGCCTGTCTCTGTCTGTATTTTTCTCTCTCTCTCCCTTGGCTAGTCACTTGCCCTTTTGAATTTTTACATGTGATTCTGACTTCTGGAGAGACAAATCAAGCCCTCCAAGTGGACACCTCGAGAGCTCATCCTCCCAGTAGGTGAAGGGTATTTTCCTCCTCTAAACGCAGCCCACTATCGAGCCTCTGTGAAGAGCCTCTGTGGTCTTGAACCCACGCAGACTCTCCCGTGTTAGTCCACGCCCTCCCGTGGGTGAGTGGTCAGAGCTCACATGAGTGTGTGACTGCCTTCCCTACCAATCCTCCGTGGGTGGTCAGGGAACCCCTGTGAGATGGAGGGTAGTCGGAACCAATTGTTCTGGGGAGTCAGCCAAGTCTGACACGAGAGAGAGCTCCCCCTGAACATCCTGCTGCACTCCTTGGGGGACTGGTATTAGATACACATATACTCAAGACAGCTTGGCACGTTTTAGCTGCCATTTGCTGCATTCCTCCGTGCTGCTTCTTTGTTCACTCGATACGATGATTGTGAGACTTATCCGTGTTGGTACATGAAGCTCTACGGCCTGAGTGTTATGTCTCCTCTTGGATGCCAGAGGACTGTAGGAGGTCGGCTATCATCACTCTCTGCTCCCTGGTGTGTCTTCTTGCCCTGCCTGCTGGTCTCCAGCCTCAGGCCTTCACTTCCCTCCAGCTCACAGCCTTGGTTTCCTCGTGAGTGGTAGGTTACTAGTCACCCACACAGGGGTGTTGAGACCCTCCCCTCTATCCCACAGCCACACCTGACCCTCTGAGGCAGGACTAGTGGCTATATTTGACAGTGCCAAAGCAGAGCTTGCACAGCCAAGGGGACAGGAACAGGGAGGAGGGTGACAAGGACTCAGAGGGGTTCAATGATTCTGCATAATAAAGAGCTGGGAGAGACTGTGCTAAGGGGAACCAGAGTACAGCCCCTGAGAAGAGACGTGGGTGGAGGAGGAAAGACAAACAGGAAGGGTGTTGTAGAAATGCTCTACAAGTTGTGAGGACACAGACAATGGAGAGGAGAGGAGAGGGGGGAAGAGAAAGGCTGCCTGGAGTTTCCGGTTAGAAACTCACTTTACAGGATAAGAGTCGTGCTTGGAATGTGTGATGGTTGGAACTTTTTCCCCTCGTTTGGATGTAAGCTTACTCATCATTTAGGCTTTCCCACACCCCCCTGCCCCTACCCCTTAGCTCTCCCTGTGCTCCCTTCAGCTTAGCTCTCACTTCTGAATGCCCAGTTTCCTACACTTCCCATTTCCAGTTTCTCCCAGTGAGATCTGACTTTCCCAGCACATGCCTTTGGGGAGCCTTTTTTGTGGGAGCCCTCGCACAATCTTGTGGACCAAGGGCTGGCTTCTCTTCAGTCAGCTGTGGCCTGAACTGGTTTATTTCACATGGCACGAATCAGGGGCCCTGGAGATTCCACTTGTTTGGGCACAGTGGGAGGAACGATTCCCTTTAGAAGGCCCTGAAGGTACGATGTTCCCAGTTTAAAATGCCTTGTGCTCTGATTGTTTAATATGAAATGGAGCCAACCAAGACCCAGTGCTGCAGTTTGAAAGGATACTCTCGTGAGCATCAGAATAATAATAATAAAAATACCATCTTAAACCTCCCACCCCCTCATGGCCCATTCTCAATGTCTTCTCATCAGGGGAAGCAATTAGGTCTTAGAGGGGAGCACAGTGGTGGTCTCTCCAAAACGCCCAGGGAGAGGGGTCTGGTGTCTTGGAGTGACCTCGTACTACATAACTATTCCCTTCCTTTTTCATCAGATGAAAGATGGAAGAAATCTGATGTGCAGTGTGATCTCACCGTCTCCCAGTGTCTGGGAATCCTGCATAGAATGTTAGAAGGAATAGGCTCCCCCTCCATTGTAACCCAAGAAAGCTGTATGGGCATAAACACATGTCAGACCAAAAGGAGTGAAAACACAGCTTTTATTTTAACAGCTGAAACAAGGGAGGAGTTTATTTTAAATCTTTTTTTTTTTTTGCATTTTCCAAAATTATTGGAAGGCATAAGCAGGTAAGTCACATGATTTTTTGGCAAAGGCCAACTCCACCCTGGTGTGGCTCTTGTCAGCATCCACAGCCACTTTGACAGATCCATATCATTTCCGTGCCTCCCCAGTTGCCTACTGAATAAAAAGCTTAGCACATTTTTGGAGACCAAAGCGGGTTTTAGGTATTCATCTATCTTCTTCCTGATGCTCAGTGTGGGGCTGCTGGGCTTAACTTCACAGCCTCCTTTATCCATGACTGGTTGACACCACAGTTGGCTTCAGGAAGAGAGCACAACCGAGAAAGCCTGAAGAAGATGATGAACCCCACTTAATCCAGTGTATCCAGGGGCCTCTTCCCCCTGCCACCTCCCCACCACACTCACACTTGTTTCCACCATAGACATAAGAGATTGCTTTGGGGCATCATCTGACTTGAACTGCCCAACCTTATCTCTTTCATTCTGTTATATGCATGAGTCTGTGTGGAGAATCCCTGTTTTGTGCCATTGACATATTTCCACTCCTGTTTTATTTGCTAAATGGATAGTGTAGATTTTCCTATCTTGAAGGACAATGTCACAATCTTGGCTACTCCCACATATCTTCTCTTCTGTTTAATTGAATAATCAGCTCATTTTATTTCATGGCAAAATCCTGTTACGATTCATGACTGAATTCATAGATTTATTTTGGGAAGAATTGATAAGATTACAGTAATTAATTTTCCCATCCAGTGATACATAAATGCCAAGCAATAGGATATATTGGAGTATATGAGGAAGCCATTTGGTGTAAAACAAATTTGGCCTGACCTTGCTTTTCCAAAAGGGCCTCACTGGCCTTTGAACATGCATTATATGTCTGCTTTGAGCATTTACCATGTCCCAGAGACAAAAACAAATGCCCTTAAGATAAGGATGCAACTTCCCCCACATTGGCTTAAGGATAAGCATTTCTCCCTAGGCAAGGATTTGATTGCTGTGCTCATCCTGTGACCACCTAGCTCGAGACAACAGACCTGCTACCTGCTGTGCCCATCGAGACAGCAGACCTGATACCTGCTGTGCCCATCAATCGCTGTGCTGACAGGGCAATCTCATGACTATTGTAAAAAGGACATTGCACTCATATGTGATTTGCTCTTTGACAGTATATAACCACTCTGTACACCCCACTTCTTTGGAGCGCTCCATTTCTTTGTGAAAGGACTCTCTCGGGCTATATGGTCCTCAAATTTGGCTCATAATAAACTCACCCCAATTTTGATTTATAGATTGGTTATGGTTTATTTGCGCTGACACCAGCAAGAAATGGTATTTTTAGTGTCAAAACAGGAAACTCGAAAAAAGTTTCTTGCATATTTCCCTATATTTTTTAAAATGATATTCACATGTGTTTTGTGGACAGTGATATATTATTCCTGTTGTTTCATGTTTTATTCTTAGAGAAGTATGTAATGTCTTCTTTTGTGTGTCTAATTGTATCCAATCATACTTTTTTGTAAAATATCTGAGTGACTTGGTTATTCTAAAGAGACATTCACTTAAGAAGACAAAGGAAATTTTTCCAACTTTCTTATGTAAATAAATTATAATATATCAATAATATGAAATAAAATGCAGCTATTGAAAGGGATGAAGGGATCCTCTATGTACTGACATGGAAATGATCTCCAAGAAATGGTAACTGAAGAAAGAAACTTGAAAAACAATATGTGTCTTATGATGCCATTTGTCTTTCCTCACAGAGTCATCCACATTGATAAAAGTAAATGGAAAGAATAAGATCTGAAAAATTTAGAGCAAACTGCTAAGGCAGCTTTTCTGGTGTAGAGGTGTAAGATGGTGGAATAGAAGAAAGGAAGGAAGATTATCCATTGATCTCTATAAATATAATTCTTACTTGTATTTTCTATAACAAGAATGTAAAAATATGTGTAAGTCAATTCTGGAAAATTCTTTAAATAAGCCAATTCCTCAGAAGCATGGACTTGAGACACAGAGAGGTGCAAACACCAAGGCAAGGTGACCCAAGCTCAGCCTGTTTCCTCCAGGGAAGGGCGCTGGAGCTCAGCAGAGAGGCACCGAAACCCCCAAACAAACAAAAAGTGAACCAACCTGGAACTGGAGTTCCAGGCAAGAGAGCAGACTTCGCCAGGGCAGAGTGTCTACTCTGTGACTTTAAGAGGTTTTCATTCAGGAGGGAAAGAGGAGGTGAGGACACCTCTTCTCCAGTCTTCTAGGCTCCCTGGGCCTCCCCCTTTCCCAGGGATACATATGGTAATGACAAGAGAAACAACACCAGCAAGACCACACCTCTGCTCAGGGGGTCTGCCCCCAGGCACTGCCCCAAGGGCTTTATATACAGCAACTGACAGGACCTCTAACAGCTTTATGGAGCCACTGTCACACCCATTTATCCAGGGCAGGGAACTGAGGCACAGGAAAGGTATGTAACTGACCCAAGGTCACATAGCTGGTATGAGGCAGAACCAGGATGTGAACCCAATTTGTCTGGCTTCAGCACCCCAGCCCCCCCGACCCCCTGCCCCCTTCAGGATGCCTCTTCTTGATCCTTGTGGAAGGTAAGGAAACAATCCTCGTCCTTCCATTTGTTTTGAACACTGAACACAGTATGTCAGTGTCTTTCCATGGTTCTCTATGGGATGGGAGGAAACCTGGGTGAATGAGCCTTCCCTGCCACTCAAGGAAGGGAGTGTGTGGCCTGGGTCCCTCTTACAGGCACCTGTGCCTCAATTTCCTCAGTGGTTATGTGAGACTGAGGGGGGCAGCCAGTGTGGGGTCACGTCACATCTCCTCATAACAGTCATTTTAGTTCCTCAGGAGAACAACACTATAAAACACACAAGGCCCTGTCCTCACCATTATTATCCCTGTGACATCCCATCAACATCCATGTCCTACTTCTAGACAATACCCATACAGGTCACGCTTCCGTGTTAACTCTATAGTTGTTCCATACCAGAGACCTGCAAGGTAATATGGCATGAGAAGTATGACTACTCAGCCAGAATTTCTACAAACACCCCATATATGATGTGAATTAGTATTTAAATCAATTTTTTGGTATTTGAAAGTGGTAGTAATTTCAGAACCATGACCAAGGTTGGATCCAGAGATCGAGAAAGAATAAAAAATCCTACCTGAGACTGAGTTCCCTTGCATGTCTCTCTGGGTGATTGGATCTTGAGGCCGGAATCACTGTCCGTTGCCCAGTGGACCTGTGGAAATGCAATGAACACTGTTAGGACGTTTTGGTAACTCCTCCCACAGGAGAAGTTTTAATGGAGAGATTTTACACAAGCCAAGGAAAAGCTCTGAGGCCAAGATAGCTGAGCATCCTATCTAGGGAAGGGATATGGAGAATGTACCCAAACATATGTAATACCTGCCCCCTCTTCTGGCACCTCTCACTCACTCATCGTATTCAGCCCTGAACCACAAGTAAGCCAGGAATGGCAGGCAATCTTGCCATTGCATATGGTCATAAGGTTCTGTGAGCCATTGTGAGTCACCATGACTCCTCTTGGTGCTTAACCAATGATGCCTTGGGACTCAGGGAAAGGTAGTAGGATAAGGGGAAAGGAAATTTTTCCTCTCCTTCTTTGCTCTCTCTTCCAGACCAATTATTACTCCTGTAGGAAATGTGGCTGCTCAAAATAACTCCTATGGTCTGGGTAAAACACTCAGATACACCTAGCTAATGTAGCATCTTTATGGGCAATTAAAAAATGAATTGACTTGATGAACTCCAATTCTGCTGGGTTATAGCTATGTGGAAGACTAACATTTGCCTATATTAGTAAAATGATGCTGCATATAAGTGGTTAGGAGCACAAACTGAAGAGAAATGCCTTTTAATTTCCAACCCCAGTTCTATGTGACCATGGGCAAGTCTTTAACCTCTCTGATCCCCTGGTTCACCCTTTGTGAAGTGGGATGACAGCAACACTTCTTCCCCTTAGGAGTTTGTGAGGATTAAACGAGATGAGACTGTGAAAGCACTCAGAACAATGTCTAGCAAGCAGGTAGTGCTCAGATGACCTCAGCATTCATCACTGTGGCCACCTCAGCCAACCTCTCTGATTTAAGCAGTCTCAGTTGGATACATACTCAATCCCTTCAAAGTTCACCTCCCGAATGGCACTGTTCCCCTCCTCTCCATCCCATTTCCAAAGAAGAGGTGTTGGGGTAAGGCAAGGTTCCTGAGCCTCACAGTACCAGAAGGGGCAGGGCTCCTGAGTCTCAAGCTGGTCTCCACGCCACGGCTGATGGTCGGGTCCTTGGCTACGCAATTACTTGTGTTCGCTCAAAAGAGGACATTCCATTTGTGTCCCTGGAAGTTCTGCCAGCATCTGCTGTTGAGAACTTCGGCTAGAATCACTCAGCATGCACCATATGCCCAGAGAGCTAGGACAACTGCCCTTGTAGCCACGCATGAGCTCAATTCCAGTTTCACTGGGACCGGGGATCCCGAGGTCTGCCTGTGACCCAGATGGCTGCCAGTCTGGGCATCTAGGCTTGAAGCACTGCTGCTGGGGATACTGACGGTGCTCAGGGAGTCATGACCCCAGGCAGGCCCAAGACCATGAGACTGCGTAGTCTACAGTCACCCCAACCTGCAGCCTCTGTCTACAGTGTTGTTAGTGGCAGAGAGGTATGTGTGTGTCCTCAGGCAAGAAAATACATTTTTATTAATGCAGTGCGAGGCACTGATGTAAAGCTAGCTTCGTGTCCAATTGGAGTAGGAGTTAATATACCAGCAGCAACACCCTGAAATTTAAAGGGTAATTGTATACTGCATATAATTGGTGTGACATTTATCATTAATTTATAAGAATCCTGACATAATAAAAACATTACTCCCTTACTTTGGAAATCAACTTGTTGTGAGTGCAAATGTTTTCCACTTTACCTTGCTTGGGTTAATAACACAAGCTCTGACATAAGGTAAATTTGTGTCCAAATCCCAGTGCTGACATTTATGTGGACCATCTGTGTTGACTTCTCTAAGCCTTATTTTCTCATCTGTAATGTGCAGTCCTAATTATGTTTACCTCCGAGTCTATCGAGAAGATGTCTGTAATCAAGTATATTGCTCCACTTTTGACTGCTGACTACTGATAGATTACAATTTCCATCTTAGGAAGTCTGCCCTGCTCTCCTCAGAAAGCCTCAGTATATGAGTAGTAAACCTGTTAATACACTCTTGGTGCCTGTGTAGCATCATCAGTCTTGATACCCAAACCAAACTTTGAGCTGGGGAGGCGGTGTCCACTGCATCTCTGTGGGGTTGCAATAACTATTGGTACCGTGAACAGGATGTCTTGACAGTGACCACCACCACTGCTTGGCTTTGGCTTCCTAACTGGCTTGGCTGCCTACTGCAAGGATGGATTGAGCTGCCACCTACTGGGAAGCTTGCTGTTTGAGCCGTGCTGTTTTGTTCTGCATTTGATGATTCTTACTAAGCCTCTGTTATTAACTAACCTAATTTGGAAATTTCAACAATTAGCATGTAGGGACAGATTTATAGGATTGGGATCCTCCTTAAAGTGCCCCTGGGTCATGTGTCTCATTCCAAACATATCTGTGTGTCTCAGATTGCGTTGTGTGTCTGAATTCCAGCTTAAGCTATGACTGATACTAGGCTCAGGGAATGACTCTTGCCCTGTGACCGTTGGTTGTGTGTCTCAACCAGGCATTGGCCCCCATTCTATAGAGCACTCAATGGAAAGAATAATGCCCTGTGCAATATGTGTGCCCAGCAGGTGGTGGCTTGTATGGAGGAAGAGTAGTTACCACGTGGCATGCTGACTTCACACTCCTAAAAGCATATGGCTCACTAGGACCCTAACAAATGCCTTTGCTGTTTTTGCTGCCTGTGCCTCTGTTGCAACAGAGCTCCTGATCCTCAGGGTTATTAGAGAAAAATACTCATTGCACTCCTGTGGCACAACCAAGGGGTTAATTCAAACCTGACATAACCCCAGGATCCTTAAACCCAGTAAAGCAATCATTGCCATAGAGAGACCCTTAATGCTGATGATGATTTGAGACTCTCTGGAAGAAGAAACTTATAAATATGAGCATGATAGACAGGATCCCCCAAAGTATATTGAGAACTCACCAAAAACAAACAAACAAATATGGACACAGGGGGAAGAAATAAAAAATTGAAGGAGAGGTTCACAATTTGACCCAGTTGGAAATCCAACATTTACCAGAATAAAATATACAACAAAAAGATAAAAGGATGCTGATCGGCTTTTATGCTTCTGTGTTCAGACTTAAGTTTACCATCTGCTAAAATGCACCATCTGGTAAACTTTCATGGCCTTACTCAGCACTGGGGCCCAAAGTACAGTTATACCTGAGGATCCCGCTAAATTTAAACAAAGTACTCCCTATACTCTTAGGGCAGTTACCAAACACGAAATAGAGGGTACATAAATATAACTCATGCTAAACATTAGAACTTTTGCCTTGCCTAAATTTTCCACAGTCATAGTGCCCATTGCCCTAAAATATCCTATAGTAGGCATGGACGCTCTGACCTAATAAGCAAAAAATGAAAATTAAGACTTTGACACTTACAATTGGCTTGACAAAATGGGACCCCATGAACTCCCCTCTCCCCTGCCTGAAATAGTTGATGAAGCCCAATGTAAATTAAAACAGGGGCTTTAAGTATTGACACATGCACAATCTATTTATACAAGTGGTAATTATTCCCACCGCCTCTCCATTTAGAAGTCCAATTTGGCCTTTTCTTAAACTTGGGGAGAATGAATGGCAGTTCATGGTGGATTTCCTCAACCTTGATGTCAAGGTCCACTCATTAAGCCCCCTGTATTAGTTTTCTATTGCTGTTGTAACAAATTACCACAAATATAGTATCTTGAAATAAATGTATTATAGTTATGAAAGTCAAAAGTCTAAAATGGGTCAAGAGGACTGTGTTCCTTTTGGCACTCTAGGGAAGAACCCATTCTCGCCTTTTCCAGCTTCTATAGGCTGCCCATATTCACTGGCTCATAGTTCCCATCACTCCAACCTCTGCTTCTTTTTTGTGTGTGTGAGGAAGATTAGCCCTGAGCTAACATCTGTTACCAATCCTCGTCTTTTTGCTCAGGAAGATTGGCCCTGGGTTAACACTCATGACCATCTTCCTCTACTTTATATGTGGGGCGCCTGCCACAGCATGGCTTGATAAGTGGTGCATAGATCCGTGCCCAGGACCCAAACCTGCCAACCCTGGGTCGCCAAAGTGGAGCGTGCAAACTTAACCACTGCACCACCAGGCTGGCCCTCAACCTCTGCTTCTGTAGTCACATCTCTGATTCTGACACAGCCATCGACAGACCCTCTCATCACCCACAACATTAGAAAAAACAAAGCAACATCTTTTAGTCATTTTTGGGTTCTGGAGACAACATATTCCTCATTCAAAGTTTCTACTTAAGCCTATTTATGCTGGTACTGTCAAATAAGCCTGGCTTGAATGGGGCCCCTCCAACACAAGGCCCTAGAATCTGTTCAAACTGCAAGACAACAGGCACTCCTATTAGTGCCCCCCAGAGACCCTTTCACTGCAGAAGCTTTAGAAACCTTCTTTCATACCTCGAGGAGTCAGTCTCTGGACCATCTAGGATATCATAAGTCACCCAAGATCCTCTGATGTAAGCACTTGGCCCCAATCTATATGCCATTAGAGAGGCAACTGGTGGTCACATACTGGGCTCTCCTGGAAATAGGCCCTGAGTTTGTGACTCTCCATACCCAGCTACCAATTATGCTTTGGGTCATGGAAGCGGCACCCCACAAGCTTGGCACAGACTCCAAGATCTCCTTCCTACATGATAGAGCCAAACCTGGCCTTCTGGAATATCCCACCTTTGGGAAAGGGCATCTTTCTCTGCTCTCACTCTCTTGCCAGATGCTGAAGTTGGTCATCCCTCTCCTGGAACCCTTGACTTAACAGGGAGGCCCTTGGGATGAACTGACTGTAAAGCAAAGGAGGTTTGTACACCTTATCACCACCATCATATGTGATGGAACTTGACCAAGAAGTCTCTAAAAAGAATGGGACTCAAAGATCTGCACAGTTGATTGAATTTCAGGCAGTTGTCTTAGCACTGGATGCCCTTGCCATTAATCTCCTGAATCTGCTAATTATTACAGACTCTTTGGCCATTGCCAAGGGTCTGGCCATCTGATCCAGCCAATGGCAGCAACAAAAAGTCCTTATCCAAGGTTGCTGACATTGGGGTAAAGAACTCTGAGAATTTCTTGCCTCACAGTTATGCAAGGCTAGTTCAACATTTGAAGATTAATTAATGTAACCCATCATATCAAGAATAAGGGGTGGCAACAGAAAACCTGGTCCCATACTGGAGAGAACCATGAAGAGTATCAGCCCCTCTAGCCAACTTGGGATTTCACGGGCCATCTAGGGCTAATGGCAAGAGGAAAAAGGACAGCAAAGACATCTCTGCAAGCTCTTCTCTTCCCTGCAGAAGAAGGCAGGTGAGGTTCAGAATGGGCATTGCCAGGGAACAATCTCCCAGCCAAAGACACTCAAGTTCCACGGTGGATGGCATCTATGTTGATGCAGTTCCAGTCATCTAGTTCTTCCAGAAACCTGATGGCCTTGAGACATGATGCCTGGGAACACCTCTTTGTTTGTTTGTCCCTAGAGCTGACTCTACCCTGCTCCTTGGGAGCATATCCTGGAAAGAAGGCACTCTTCTACACACATTTACCTGACATATATTCTGGAAACTGTGCCGGGATGCTGGAGACACAATTTTGAAAAAGGGATGAGTCATCCTCCAGAGCTCACAGCCCAGTGTGGAGCCCAGAAGTGGCTCCAAAGCTAATGGAAGTTCTGTGTGGGGTGAGCTGACTTCAACCTCTGTTACTTTCATCTGTCTCTCTGAATTTCCTGATTTTTCCTCCAACTTTTAGGTTTTAAAGCTTTCATACCTACAGAAAAGTCGAGAGAATAGTACAATGAACATCCATATACCATTTACCTAGACTCAGCAATTGTTTCAATTTTACTATATTTGATCCTCTCTCTCTCTCTCATTCTGTCTCTGTTTTTCTTACTCCTTCTCTCTCTCTTACACATATTTTTTATAGTTACAATTCTACTATCAGTTCACAATAAAAATTCGCTATGTCCCAATATCATTCTTCGTAACTCGTTCCTAATCAAAGATTATACATTTCCTCGTCATGTCTCCATAGTCTAATTTCACCTAGAAAACATCCACCTTCTCCAGTATTTTTTTCTTACAAGATAGCGATGTTTCTGAAAAGTTCATTCCAAGCAGAATGCCTCTAAATTTAGATTTGTCTGATTTTTTCTTCATGAAGTTAAAGTGTCTCAAGATTTCTCCATTGTAATTAATGGAGAATTTCCTCTATATAATAAATAAGTAATCTGAGCATGTGTAAATGCCTTATTTTCCTGCAGTCTTTCACCCAATGACTTTAGCATCCATCAATGCTCTTTTCCTAAATAAATTATTATAAGGGTGGTTAAAAATGGTGATGTTTCCAAGGAGGTCTTTTTCTTCTCCATGTGTTAGTTGGCATTATTCACTCATTATGGTTTAAGCTTTTTGCACTTCTCATGAACCCTTCAGCTTAGAGATGTTGTGCAGTTTTTTGTTGTTGTTTATTAGATTTTGACCATTTAATTACTTTTGAATATAAGTCACTTTTTGTAAGCTAGTGTATAGAATCAAACTGTGGCATCTAGTCCTCTAGGGATCCAGGCTAAGTCTTGCCATCTTCAGCAGAGTGACATCATAATACCAGGTGCTTATACTCTCTAAATAATAACCACTTATCTACATTTTTCCTTAGGAAACACCCAAAAGTCTAGTTATTAACAGCATGATACAAAGAATATCTACAAAGGACAGAATGACCCAAATTATCTGCTGACCAACCTATTGGGGAATCAGATCAGAGCGGGTTAAGGGTTGGTGAACAGAGAAAGTGTTTACACTTCGAAAACTTCCTCTGAGGATTTAAATACTCCTGGTTACTGTCAGAAGAAAGTAAGTAAAAAACATTACAGATGAACTCACACTGATATTTGATTTTGCCAAAGTCTTCCACTAGAACAAAAAGTTAGAGAAGAGTGTCGGGGCTAAGGTACTTAGATATTTTCAAACTAAATTACTTAGTAATAAGAAATTTGACATACTGCATTCCTCCCTTTGCCACAAGAACAAATTGACAATGAGGACTATTTAAAAGAAATGCTCAACTCTGAAAAGGGTGGTGGCACTTCCCACTATAAAATACCCTTCCACTTCCCCATACCAGTAACACTGCTACTCTTCCATGATGTATATTCAAGTGGAAAAATTTGTCAGGAGCTTTTGCTGGGACCAGGAGGTAGCTTTTGCTAGAAGGTGAAAAATAGAGCTATCGAATGAATGAGTGAATGAGCTAGTTGTAAGCTCAGTTAACATCTTCAGATGTTACTCAGAATGGATGTTACTTCAGATGTTACATCTTCAGAATGGACTCATAAAATCTGCCCACTATTTGTTAAACACCTGCAATCTGCAGAATTCCTTAGCCCCTAGCCATTGTTTCTACTAAATGTCTTAAAGCTGAATGTCCCATCTATGACTTTTTTGCTAGGGCTAAGGTGGGTGCTAGTCATCGAAGCCTGAAATGTCAGGAGTAACTCTGGAAGCCTTTGGATGCATAGTAGGCAATGCCCAGGTGGTAAAATGGGGGGGGGGGCACAGGAACTCCAAGACGCCAATGATCAGGATGGGACCAACCCATTCAGCTCCACCGCTTGCCTGCCTGCGGAAGGGAGCCTATGATAATGAGAAAACTGCCAACTAAAACAACCACTGTAGCAAGTGCAATGGCCTTAGGTGGGATCTTAGAAGGGCTTTTCTTAAACTGAAAGTCCGTGTAGCCATGGTCTGTGCTGGAGAGCCTTGAGTATTTCACTTTACTACTAGGGATTCCAGTAGCCAGGTTGGTTCAAGAGGGGCATCCTAACAGGCTGCTACAGCTGCATTCAGAGCGCATGCCAGGCCACCCACCCAGAGCTCACGCATGGCCTACTGTTGAGGCACCCAAGGCCCTCAGACACGCCTCACCTAACTGTCCCCCGCCTGGCCCACCCACCCCCTCACCCCGATCCAACCAGTGAGGTGCTGGAAAATCTTATACATGTTTCATATTTCAACTACTCTTCCATAAGTGCTTATGCTAGGCACTATTTCCACAGTATACATCACCTTCCTAAAACTTCTGCGGTACTCCTGCAAGGAAAATGTTATCATCCCTATATTGCAGTCAGAAGCCTGAATTTAGAAAGATTGAGTTTGTCAAAGCAACTAATCAATAATCAATATGTAGATAAGAAAGAGTGATATTTATTGATATCTATTGAGCATTCTGAGGACTAGCCTGGAAGTGTTACTTTCCCTAGGGAAGAAGGCCCTCCAGAGAAGCGTGGTTTACAGCATGGTTATATACCATTTCAGAACAAAGAGCATGATCAAGCATGACAGGAATACATTTCTTTTCCAAAGTCACAAGGAGATGGTTTGCTGCAGTTTAGTACATACGCAGCAGGTCAACTTGACCTTGGTTCTCTGGAAAGAAAAGCTTATATTCAAAGAAGTACCGGCATTGGCATCAGAGAAAGTGAGATGTTCATCTCTGTCTTTAAAGAGTGTATTCTTTGCTTTGGGAAAATGTCTGAAGCAGATGTCCAATGCATGTTTGGCAGGCCATAAGTCAGGCTGCTCTGGGAATAACAAGTTTTGGGCTGAATCAGGGTTAAGCAGAATGGCTTCCCCATATACCTCAATAAATGAAAACTTATCAGTCTTATTATTTTTGTCAAGTTACTTGCCCAGAGCCAGAATTCAAACCCAGATCAAACTCTTGAACCCTTTCTATTCACCACTAGACTATATTGTTTCCCTGTTTATTATTAGTCAGGAGCCATGGATGTCACTTTTTCAGCTGATCTATGAGGCTCAAAATGGGCTGTGCTGACCACTCCCATAGGTCGGTTACAAAGTTCTGATGCCTGGATGGACAGAAAGCCCTGTGCGTGATTGGCCAGGAGTCAAGGCTTCCATGAGTTCTGGTTGGTTGAACTTACCTACTGTTCAATTGGCTCATGTGTTTTATATTTCACAGAGGACTCAATCCTTTTGGGTTTTTTCTAATAGCTGTCGATACTGAGTGCACTGGATTGTGCTAATACAATAACACCCAAGCCCAGCATATTTTATGAAAATGGATGAACCCCAGTGGGTATTCACAGTACAAATAGCAGATGTGTGAAATTCTCAGGTTGAACCAGAAAGATGTTTATTGGGCTCTCGCCAAGATCAGCAAGCACTGTAAAGACCCTGAAGGCAGCTGGCTCACAGCCAGCCTCTGGTGGCTGAGACAAATGAGTACATGGAACAATGATGGGGCCATGCAATGAAAGCTACACACCGGGAACTGTGGGCTCCTGGAGCTGCTGACCTGATATTAATAGGCCATGCAAACCTTCTTAGCAGACTCTAAAACACCTATGAAATACTCTGAGATGATGAGGAAGAAAGCAGAACTTTCCAGTCTAAAGCAGGATATATTGAAATAGAAGAGATAATTTTTGAAACAGAGGCAATTAAGATCCAGGGGACTTTATTCATTTAGAGACAAAATTAACATACCATAAATATCACCCTTTAAAATGTAAAATTTTGTGATTTTTAGTATATTCATAAAGCTCTACAACCAACATCACCACATATTCCAGAACTTTTTTATCACCACCAAAAGAAAACAGATACCCATCAGCAATCATCACCATTATCCCCAACACCACCAGCCCTGGCAACCACTAATCTTAGGTCTGGCTCTATGGATTTGCTTATTCTTGACATTTCCTATACATGGAGTCATACAATGTTTAGTACTTTGTGACTGGCTGGTTTATGTAGCATAATGTTTTCAGGATTCATCCAGGTTGTAGAATGTATCAGTACTTCATTCTTTTGTACACCCGGATACTCCCCAATTATATGGATATACTGCATTTGTTTATCCAATAATCAATTGATGGACACATGGGTTGATCCCTTTGTTCAGCTATTATGAATAAAGATGCAATGAATGTTTGTGTACAATTGCTTCTGTGGACATATATTTTGAGGTGTTTTGGATGTATACTAATGGGTGGAATTGCTGGGTCATACGGTAACTCTGTGTTTAAAATTTTGAGACATTTTAATAATTTTAATAATTTAATCATTCTATCTGGTCCATTATTTCTATCAAGTTTGAGGTCTCTCATATCTCATAAGGTATCAACTCCAAGTAGCCAAAAATGCATATTTCAGAGCCACAATAGACCAATCAAATCCCCAGGAATACTTATTAAAATGCCCTTATTGGAGCCCAAACTAGAGCCAACGCCTCCGGGTGTCGAGGTGTGGCCCAGAAATCTAAATTTTTAACAAGCTTTCCCAACAAATTCTCCCCTCACGGAAGGCAGAGAATCCTGAGCCGGGTTTTAGGAGACTAACAAGAGCGCCACCCCTCCCCCACCCGCCCCGCACCTTTTGGCCTCAGGCTGAAATATTCTCGGAGCAGGACCCTGTGGGCCCCGCGCATTACAAAACGCGGGCTCTGCCTCAGCGGCTTGAAGTCAGGGTGAGGTCAAAAGCGAGTCCGGACCTCAGTTCCAGGACCCAGCACGGGACAGCTCGGAGGGCCAGGGACGCGGAGGCGGTGAGTACCCGAGCGTCGGGGGGCACGGACGCCCGTGCGCGCGGGCGGCGGGCCTCCCTGGGACGCCTCGGGCTTCAGGACTGGCCGCCTCCGGCGCTGACCGGGCGGCGATGGGGGTAGGAGCCCCGCGGCGGGCCGCTGTCCGTCCCTGGGGCGCGGGCGCGGGCGGCGGGGCTCCTGCCCCGGCCAGAGTCGCGGGAACCGGCCGCCTCCATCCGTGATCGGGTGGCGGGCGCGGGGAGGAGAGACGCGCACGGAGCGCCATCCTCCCGTGGGCGCGGGAACGGAAGGAGCGGCGGCCCCTGTGCGTCCAAGAGACCCGCGCGCAATGGCGGGGCGCCCTTCGTACCCGAGGCCGCGGGGACTGGTCGCCTCCCGCCCCGACGCGAGCTTCGAGCGCGAGGAGGAGCAGCCGGCGGCGGGCCTCTGTCCTCTGTCCTCCCAGGGGGCGCGGAAGCGGGGAGGAGAGATGAGCAGCAGGTCTCTGTCCCGCCGGCTCCCCGCCGCCGCTCCCTGCGCTCGGGTACAGCTTTCCCGGGGGTCCTCGGGGGCTGAGAGCGCCCCTCACGGCGACGGAACATCCTCGCCAGGGAGAGCTCCCCGCATCCGATTTTACACCGTCTTGTAGACGTTTCGGGGACTCGTCCCTCTTGCCTTCCCCCGAGCGCCCTCTTTTCACACCCTCTCTGTCCTTGGGCCCTGTGAGCGCGGCTTCATTCAGGAGGGCTGGGGAGAAGCCGTCGGCCCGAGGTGGAGTGAAGTTTTCATCTGGAGGCGCCGATGGAGGGAGACCAGGAGGATCAGGTCGATTCCCCGGTAGACGTGGTGGAAGTTTGGGTCCGTCAGGGGAGGGCTGCCCAGCTGTGAGGCTGGAGGGGTTGACGGTGGGTCCACAGCCAAAGCCCGCACGGTTCCTGGATGCCCTCCAGCGACGTTAGGTGCCTGGGCGGGGAAAGGGGAGCTTCCCAGCAATGAGTCCCCAGGATCAATCACCTTTCTTGAGCGCTTCCTCTGTGCCAGGCACACTGCTGTCCGCTTTCCAGGCGATTGATCTGCCGCAGGAAGTTTTGTGAAATAGATGCTGTGATTATTCTCACGTTACACACAGAAGACCTGGGTGTCAGGGTCGCACGGCTAGCAGGTTGTCACACCTCCATCGGTCTGCCGCTCAGGTCCAGGCTGCCATCGAGATAAAGGGTGCTATGGGGACAGTGTCCATTTGGAATGAGTCGGTGGGAAGAGGCCTGAGTATTTTTTTCTTGAGCCCCTCCAGGGAAGAGGACAGGTACATGAGCCGTGTGGGTAAACACAGGGAGAGAGGACCCACAGCACGGGGCCGGGTCCTGGTCTTGAGACTTGTGGAGACGTGTGTGACCCCAGAGACTGCACTAAGAACACTTGGATGTCTGTAGACATGAGCATGGCAGGAATCTATCACCACTTTCCTCTGGCATTTGCTGTGTGACCTGGGACAAGGTCCTCAGTCCTCCTCAGCCTCAAACCTCAGTCCCCTCGTCTGTATTGAGGGCGTAATGCTGGTACCCACCTCCTGACCCTGGGTGAGGGCTCAGTGAACTACTATCCGTAGGAGGCTTCGAACAGCACCTGGCTCACGGCGAGGTGGATGTGAGAAATGTCCTTCGTTACCAACGCAGAGCAGATCCCTGACGGCCTGCCCCCCTGCAGTGTATCCTCCTCATGAGAAAGCCACTTGGAAGGCTGCAGCAGGATGAGGGACACGGCGATGTTGGCTGAACTACACGCGCCTCGAGTGGAGAAGAATGGGGCTGAGGATTTGCTGCCTCTGCGAGGCGTGGCTCTAGCTGAGGTGCTGTGGGTGAAGGAGACGAAGGGTTCCTCGAAGCTAGATGGACTTCAGGGCCACTCACCAGTGGTGTCAGTCCTGCTGTTCACTTTTTTTGCGGCCCCCCCGTTTTCAGAAACACAAGAGGCCAGCACATCTGTGGTGGGCTCTCCTTCAGGGCAGGTGTTCTTAGCTTGGTTGGTGGAATTCTAGAGCAGAGCTGTCAGTAGAACCCTCTGCACTGATGGCTGTCGAGCACTTGAAATGTGCGTAGGAGCTGAATTTTTTATTTTCATCAAGTTTGACTTAAACGTCCACATGGATCTAGTGGCTTCCATATTGAACAGCACAGTTCTAGAGGGTCCGTGAATGCGCTTGGACATGTTATAAACCTTTTGGTTTTTCTAGGAAGTGAGTCCATGTCTTTCTCAAAGCCACCAAAACATTTACGATCTGTTACTTTAGGGCTTTGCTGAAATGTAAGCAATTAAGAGAGCTAAGTATGCCCTCTGGTAACCACTGTGTGTCTCCTCTCTCATTTTGTCCTGTCCGCAGCTGTAGGTGGCTCCCCGCCCCACAATTACACAAAGAAACCAACTGGAATCTGAGACTTCAGGCCCCAGATCCTGTACACCCCGTGCACTGCTGGAAGGGGGCGATGGCTGTGGCCCTGGGGTGTGCGATCCAGGCCTCCTTGAATCAGGGCTCGGTGTTTCAAGAGTATGACACTGACTGTGAAGTCTTCCGCCAGCGCTTCAGGCAGTTCCAGTACAAAGAAGCAGCCGGGCCTCACGAAGCTTTCAACAAACTCTGGGAGCTCTGCTGTCAGTGGCTGAAGCCCAAGATGCGTTCGAAGGAACAAATCCTGGAGCTGCTAGTGTTGGAGCAATTCCTAACCATTCTGCCCACGGAGATAGAGACCTGGGTGAGGGAACACTGCCCGGAGAATGGAGAAAGAGTTGTGTCACTCATCGAAGACTTACAGAGAGAACTTGAGATACCAGAGCGGCAGGTGAGAAAAGAGTTTGGGATCTTGGTAGTTAGACCAAAAGAAGAAGCAGAGACATCTGGTACTATATCAGACATTTTGTCTTTGTGCGCCCCAAGATTTCCCCACAATGATTTTCATTTTTTCCTTCTGTTGGAGTCTATATATGGTTCAATGATTCTCAGCTATTAAACCCAACTTCTCTTGTGTAACAAATATTTAGGAATGTCCTCTTTACTATCCTAAAATGAAATTTATAGATAATGTAATCTATCTAAATACATAAAATCAAAAATATCAATATAATACATGCTCTGTGGTCTGTGGGTCAAATGCAGCCCAAGGCCTGTGTTTATACAGCCCATGAGCTAATAATGGTTATTACCTTTTTAAAATGTAAAAGAAAAAAAAAAAAGAATAGGCAACAGACCAACATGACCCACAAGTCTAAAATATTTACTATCTGGCTCTTTACAAAAAAGTTTGCCCACCCTGAGTCAAATAGAATCCAGAAGGAATATAGAGGAAAAGGAATGTAGTTTATCACAATTAATAAGCATTTCGGCATGCACATTTTGGGCCGGACTGCCCCAGAAAACCTCATGAAGTTGTCAGATGCTCACCCCTAGGCGTAGACTCCCTGTGAAGGCGACAGCCAGCAAGTCACACTGACGCAGCTCAAACACTCTGAGCGGTGTTGCTGCTGGTCATGTGATTTTCCAAAGTGGCAAACAAGTCTTGGTAAACCTGAACAGTAGGTAGTATAGTCTTTCTTTGATTTCCAAAGTAATGCTTTCCTAGAAAATTCCAGTCATGCTAAAATATGCAAAAATATTTTGTTTGTATATGACCTACAAGATGAGGTTGTAGATTGTTGACAGATTCTTTTCACCTACATGAAGGTTTGAGGTGGACATTCCAAAATTGGTAGGGACCCAGAACAACTCTGCACTGTGAAATACGTATAGTCCCATCTCTGCCCACTAAATTCTGATAGCCACCACCTGCTGTCATATCCAAAGCACCCCATGGGGATGGTGGCTCTGTCCTCTGTTCAGAACCACTGAGTGAAACCTGTTTGGGGCTGAGCCCAGGGCAGATCTTTGAGAGACGGGAGGAAGCGCTTCTGGTTGGGCATTAGGGGCTCTGCAGTGTCATGTGCTGACGGGAGTCTGCAGTGAACCTGCCGAAACGGACTCTTCCAAAATTTCCTGCCCCTCTAGGATGGAATGACTTTATGATTTCCCTCCTTTTCTCTGTCTTTTCTTTGACTTACTATATAATATTTTATCTTCGTGTGGTCTAGTCGTGCACTGCCCAGTACAGTAGCCAGCAGCCAAGTGTGTCTCTTGAGCACTAGAAACGTGGCTAGTCCGAATTGAGATGTGCTGTAAGTATAAAATGTATGCCACATTCAGAAGACTTCATGTGAAACATAAAGTGGGTGAAAGATGTCATTAATACTTGTTTATATAGATTACAATCTGAAATCATGATATATTAGATATCTTGGATTAAATAATGCATATTATTAAGATTGACTTCACTTACTACATTTTTTTCTATATGGCCACTGGAAAATCTAAAATGACATGGGTGGCTTGCATTATATTGCTACTGGGCAGTGCTGGTCTAGACATCAGAGTGATGGTTCTGGCATTTCCCCAGATGGACAGGCAGGAAATGCTCTTGGAAGAACTGGCACCGGTGGGGACGGCACACATGCCACCAGACATGTAGCTGGAGTCACCCCCACTCCAAGTCATGGGACCTGCCCCCGAGGCCCCAGTGGCAGAGGCGTGGATCCCACAGGCGGGGTCACAGGAGCTGAGCTACGGCACTGCTGGGGAATGCCAGCCCTTCCTGGACCCTGGTAAGGCAAGGGCTTTGTTTCTTTTCTCTCCTTTCCATTTTGAGAGCTCAAGAGCTCTCCAGGGTTGGAAATGGACCAGTCTGACAAAGAGTAGGAGGAGGGACTGTCTCTCGAGAATAGTGGGAACAAAGCACGTTAGACAGAAAGGGATTAAAAACGCCCTAAGCTAATGACCCTGCTCCGGAGACTTTTGACCACGACCGTTATACAGGAAAACTATGAAGTTTGGATACTCTAGGTGAGGACTGATTTCCCCAGCAATGTTCATCAATGGATCTGTGATGTTGTGGGGCCCAAGGGCCTCAGCAGCTTTTTAGGCATGAGAGCCTCATTCAAACTTGATAGTTTATGAATATACTTACTTCAGGTCCTTTAAGAGGATTCAAGTGCTTACCACAGTATAAAGCAAATATGTATCTCATTCAATCAAAACCTAGAACTGTGTTTCTCCAGGTGTTGTCAGCAGACTGTCCCTATCAGGATCACCTGGGGTGCATTTTTAACAAGCTCTCCCAGTGAGTGCTGTCCACACTGAAGTTTGAGAACCACTGCTCCAGACACCACAGGAGTTACTGCTAGAAGGAGAAAGCCCAGGTGGAGAAAGGCAGCTGGGCCGCGTGGCTGTTGTGTTCCTCTGTTTCACTTCCTTTAGGGAGTTTCTTGTGTTTCTACCAATGATCCCTGTTTCTACCATCCCTGCCCATTAAAGCTTCGGCCCAAGGGTGGCCAGGAACCTCTCTCCTAACTCTCTGAGGCACAGCTTCAACATGTTGGCACTTTCAAGACACTGTGAAATACCGAGAAAATGAAAGAGACATAAGAGATGAACCTATCGAGAACTGTCCGAGTGACAAACTGTAGATGCCTGGTCGATCTGTAACTAGCTCAGTGCCAGGGCTTAGCAACCACGTCCCTTTCCACATCTTAACATTATTCATTCAACCAAAGTACATGAGCACCTGTTAAGAGCCAGGCCCTGGGGGTTCAGCAGGACGCAAGGCAGATCAGTCTCAGATGTCCTGGACCTTCAACTCCTGTGGACCATTCAGATATGTAAATAGGACTGTAGGTACCATACAAGATGTAAATAGGACTGTAGGTACCATACAAGTTGTAAATAGGACTGTGAAATGATGTGTTGGAGGGAGTAGCATACTATGGGAGCGCAGAAGAGGGCCACCTAATCGGCTTCTGTCAGAGAGGGAAGACGTCCTGAGAGAGGAAGGGGGATCCACACTGAAGCCTACAGGATAAATTGGAGTAAGCCTGCTGAGTGGTGGAAGTGGGGAGGGGAGTGCGCTCTGGGCAGAATGGACAGCATGTGCAAAGGCTCAGAGGGATAGAGAACTTGGCACATAGGAAGAGCTCCTCCTGCAGTGTGAGGGGTGCAGAAGAGGAGCAGAGGAGCCAGAGTGACCAGAGGAGCCAGCCTCAAAGAGGCTAAAGAGAAAAGCAGGGTCCTGGATTGTGAAGAACTTGGTCAGCCTTGCTGAGAAGTTATGCTTTATTATCAGGGCAGTGGGGGACCACTGGATGTCCTTAAGTAGGGGAGTGAGATATACAGAGTTGCATTTTACCTGGCCACTGTGACTACAATAGGAATGGGTAGGACTGGAAGCAGGGACAACATTTGGGAGGTTATGCAATCACCAGGTGAGATAGGATGATTTTCTAAACTAGGGTTGTATTGGTGATGATGGAGTGAAAAAAAGGGACCGATTCAAAAGATATTTAGCCTGTGTAAAATGTAGGACTTGGTGGTCCACTGGGCATTGGATGATGCAGAAGAAAGTGTTAAAAATGGCGTCCAGGTTTCTGGCCAGTGAGCTGGGTAGATGGCAGTATTTTTCTCTGACATAGACAACACAAAAAGAGGATCAGATTTGGTGCGTCATAGCAAGTTTAGATTTGAACATGAGGAATTGGAGATGCTTATGGGTCTCCAGGTGGAAATGGCCAGTGTGGAATGGGAGCTGAGGACAGAGATGTCCAAGTCAGAGGGTTAGAGAAGGTCTTGGAACTCTTGAGGGTGGTCGAGGTCTTTCTGGGATTGTCTAGAATGGGAAAGCACAAGGTCCTCTGGGCAGACCCTGGGGGATATCCTGTCCGAAAAGAGCATTCTGCACGAATTCAAAGATTGCCAAACTTTCAGGTACCTTGCCTGGTTCCTTGCTTTCCAATGTTCTCTCTAGCCAGATGAGAATGGATACCCTAGACACTTTGACCCATTTGATCTTGACGCCAATAGATATTCTAGCTCTGGTGCTTACATATGGCTTTTCCCCCCCATCTCTTCTGGTTTCCATTTTGAGCGCCATCTCTTCTCCAGATGTCTGGCAAGCTATGGGGAAAGGCACAGGTGAGACTCCACCCTCTCCTGGGGGAGAATGGCTTGGTCCCTTCCAGACCAACAGTAGGACGATATGTGATCTGTGCAATGCCACCACCTCATAGAATTCAACTCCTAATGTTCCAGTGTGGATGTTTGGCGATGAATTTGTCCCCCGTTTTGCATTTAATCAATTTGTCAAGGTACCATATTTTGTAGCTTACTCTAGCAAGTGCTGGGCATGTAAAAGACCTGTTTTTAATAGAGGTGACAAAGAGGAAGAACCCACAAGTACATATGGTGTATCTACAATGGTCAAAGCAGAACTATATAATTTCATTTAAATACCAGTCTTTACCTTACCTACATCTCTAAAGTGTTAACAAGCTTTAGAAAAGCTGTATTTTTGTGTGTATGCCTGCAACAAGTGGCAGAACCCAGCCAGTCATATTAATTCTAAATCTTCTGCATATGCATTCCCATTCCCCATGTTCATTTGCTCCTCTACCAACAGTGCCAGGTACAAAGATCACCTATGACGCCAAGCAGCAATATTGCTCTTGATTGTAATACTTTACTCTCTAAAGCTCACGAAAGTCCAGTGTATTTAACAAAGGGAGAGATAGAATGAATTAAACAAGTGAAATATTCCAAATAGGAGGAGAGGAAACTGCCCCTTTCTTTCACTGTTTAAAGTGAGATGCTATGCTTTGTCCTACTGACTGGAGGTTCCCATACCTACCTCCTGGTCACCAAAATCCCATCCCGCTTACCACTTGTAGAGGGTATGAGGTATCTGGGGGCTGACCAAGGAAAAAGATGTGACCGGGGGTGGCAGTAGCTCACACAAGCTTTGTTGGGAAACTCATTGTCAGGTTAGCTTGTAGGGGCAGTCAGGGGTCAGAAGTTGGGGAGGACAAGGGAACTCCCCAGGGAGTGAGGATTCAGAGAGGGGGCTTATCCGTCTAGGTGACATCATAGCCCAGTAGCATGCCAGGCAGTCTGTGGGTCAGAGAATTCCAAAGGGCAACAGCGGTTGGGGGACATATAGCCACAAGGCTCCATCTTTTCAATGGCTAGGAGGTGTGGGGTGAGGTTTTCTGGGGTATGCAAAGCAGGTGGGCTCTAAATGGCCAAAAGTCTGCTTCTGGGGGCTAATTTTTAAATAATGGGGTGTGTGAGGATTTGAGTTTGGCACTGGCCGGCTTCTGAGCTGAGGAGTTGCAGCCTGCGGTGAGGGAAAGAACAACCTAGGGGCCAATACAAAGAGAGCTCATTCACACCCTTAGGCTCGTTTCTAGAACAACCTCTGCGGTGGTCACTGTGGCAACACAGACTGGCTGGTGTTGAGGGTACAGAGAAGAGTCCCGCCAACAGAAGCAGGCAAAGAGGCATCACTTCTGACTGCCATTCAGCCTTGACCAAGAACCCTGGCGCCAAGCTGTGAAACACACTGTGAGCATCCTTCTGTGGACATGTGTCGACAGGATAAATTTCTAGAATAGGAATGATTGGTTAGTGGGCACGTGCATTGAAAACTTTGATAGCTATGGTCCAATGTCCTCCAAAATTATTGTACCCAGTTACTCTCCCACCACAGCGTATGAAAGTGCTAGTTTCTGCTGGCCTTCACTCACCCTGGGTACCTTCAAACGGTTTAAGCCTTGCATTGTGATGAGCGCCATGGCTCTTTCCGCCATGTTGGCAGACAGAACAGCTGCTGATATCTGTGAAGACCTTTTTCATAAGTGTCAGATTCATTCAACATTCGTGATGCTGTTTTGTGAAATGTGTAAGAGTAGAGCTGGGAACTGAGGTCGGAAGGGTGGGAGATGGGTCGACGGGGAATGGTTAGAGGCCTCAGCTGATGTGGGCTGTGAGCACAGGGTGGGGAATGCAAACTGGTGATGGTGTCAGGAGCAGGGCTTTGAGAGTCCAGGAAGCAGAGGCCAAGTGCACTGAGGCACAAGGATCTGAGTGTCACAGGACCACGGCGTGGGTGGTAGATAGTTAGGATGTGCAGAGGTTAATATCCAGGAGGAAGCTCCAGCTTGGTCCAGCCTCTTTGATAGCGGGCACCGAGGGGTAGTACACCAGGGCGAGGAACTGAGGTGACAGTTCTCAGGCCTCTGATCTGGTGCTCCACGGAAAGGAGCAGCTGGACTGATGACAAAGGTGTGGGGCACAGCTGACTGGTAGCGATACTCCTGGCCTTAGTTCTCGTGGGTGCTAGATTCTGCCTCCAGGGCTGCTCTCGGTCCTGGACTAGTCACGTCATTAGCTCCCTTCCACCCAAGGGGCAGGCGTCTGGGGTGGTTTCAAAGCAATCTGTGAGGAGATCTACAGCCTTCAGAGTTTCCAGTCCACGGTCTATGTTCGGGATGGGAACCGCCATAATGAACGCTTCCTGCCATTCTGGACTGCTTTCCATGGCTCTCTTGTGGGGATGTCCTGGGCTCCGGGGTTCGGCCACCCCAAGACTGTGCCGCTCTCCACCCCCCACTCTTCAGCTGGCTCCACTTGAACTTGACAGCAGCTTTCCTTTGATCTAGGACCTCAGGTTATTTGACCTGAGTCTCATTACCCTCTCATCCCAACCTTAGCTTTGAAACCCGAGCATCAACAAAATGGGGGTTTAAATGGCCTTTTATTTTAAATTATTTTCATCTGAAAATATATGGCCTTTTCTGCATCAAAATATAAGATAAGGTATTTTAGTTGACTTCCTATGCCTTGATAGTGTTCTGAAATTTCATTTTTCCTTCGGATTAACATTAGCCAAACTGACTTGCTAATATCATTTTGCTAATGCTAATATTGAACCATCATCCTGCATTTCGATCTCAAATGAGCCATTTCCAACCCGCCGTTTTCTGGCAGACCCATAAATGTGGCCAGAGCTGAGGAAGCCTAGGAAGGGGCGTGCAAAGAGGATGCAAATTAGAGAGGTTCTTACTGAGGAGAGGGATGGTAGGACACAGGGGGACGGGAGTGCAGAAACCTCCCCAGGGTGTCCTTAGATTGACCGTGAGAAGCACTGTTGGATGGCTATTTGGGTTAATTTCAAGAGAATCCACTTCTACACTTCAGCTGAAACAAACATAGAGATTATCTTTGCTCATTGCCAAGCTAACTTCATTACATTTTAATTTGAATATGTCCAACTGAAATTATTCCAGTAAGCAGTTTCATAACTCCCACTGGGGCCTCTCTCTTTGCCCACCTGCTGGTCAATAAGAGAGTGTTTCTCAGTTTTCATATGCCAGCACTTCAGGACAATGGACTTCATGTCCCGGCTGTCACCTAAATAACTCCATTCTCAAAATAGATGTGGAACTCCTCAGTGCATTGACTTCACCCCAGAACTGATTCACTCTCCTTCCACAGACTGGAGGAGAGTAGCCTTGCACTGAGCACACTAGGATCTTCCCCTGCCCTCATTTGATTTTGTTCTTATCCTAAAAACCAAACCAAAACAAAACAAAACGACTCGTCAGAGGCTCCTGCTGAGGAAGTCATAACTGAGAAGGAAGTAGGTAGGTATTGAGAGGCCGTGTGCCCAAGAAAGGCCCCTGACTCTGGAGAAAGAAACCTGTGGTGACTCAAAGTGTCCTTCTCCCCACCTCTCCCATGGCCAGGATACCCACCAAAGGCTGAGCAGAGGTTCCCAGCGGAGCAGAGACAAGAGCCACGCATGAAAGAACTAGAGGATCCCAAGGAAGTGGAGCAACAATTATTTGACTCCAAGATAGGTAGGTGAGCGTTCATCAGAAGCTCAGAAAGAAAGAAAAGAAAACTTCTCCTCAATCCCAGGGTACAGAGGTTTCGGATGCCCCTTGGGAGTTTCTATCTTCCCACTAGCTGTTGAGTGTAACTCTTTTAGTCCCTATGTCTCCATTCAGTGACATCTGCATTTCTAGTCCTTCTGTCGAGTTTGGTATTAAGAGAGAAAATATGTCAAAAGAGAAACAACTGAAGACTATGTATCCATTTTCTGTTTCTTTAGATGGAAATGCACGTCTTGGTCCCAATTTACCCGAATACTCTGAACAGCTAAAAAATCACTTGGGAAACCCTGCAGAGCATCTACCCAGAGATGGCACAATGCTTGTCCATGAGCAGAACCCTGCTCTCGGAGAGATGGCTGAGAGCTCCAACCAGGAAGACCCTCTCAGCCCCAGAGCCCATGAGCAACACAGTCCCGGAGAGAAACCACACCGATGTACGCACTGTGGGAAATGTTTTGCTAACAAGAAGCTACTTAATGGGCACGTGAAAATTCATTTGGGAAAGCTCCCTCACAAGTGCCTTGAATGTGGGAAGGGATTCCTTCGTAGGTCAGACCTCTCCAGGCATCAGCGAGTTCACACAGGGGAGACTCCCTATGAATGCACCGTGTGTAACAAGAGATTCACTCAGGGCTCACACCTTAAATTGCACCAGAAAGCCTATTCTCAACAGGAAACATACCGATGCCCCGAGTGTAGGAAGAGTTTCTGTAATAGAACAAGTTTTATAAGACACCTGAAAACCCACACAGGTGGAAAACCCCATAAATGTCACAGTTGTGGGAAGAGTTTTAGTCGACAGACAGATCTTTCTTTGCACCAGAGAACACACACTGAAGAGAGACCGTTTATATGCGAGTATTGCGGGAAAAGCTATAGGCAGAGATCAAGCCTTGTTTTTCATTTAAGAATCCATGCAGAGGAGAAGCCATAGAAGTAGTCATTGTTCTGCAAGCTTCATAAAGAACGCAGGCCTTCAGATGCACCAAGCTGCTTGCTTTAGCAAAGAATTCTCTGAGAATTTGTTGAGGGAAACAGCTCTGACACAAATCAACACTAATTCCTAAAAGCCTCCCCCTACACTAGCCTGTCAGGGAAGAAGAGGTGTGTTTGAGCTCATTCACTAGAGCAGCTTTGTGTTTTGCTGTGTTTAAAACCCATCTTCCAAGGCATGTAAATTCTAGAGCATTCATCGACTCTTGCCATTATCCTAGATTTGATTTTTTTCTGTCTCAGCACATCTTGTTTAATTATTATGATGAAAATGTCTTTGTCTCAAGCCGACCATAGCACAGGTGTAAGCTGCATATATACGTCAGGATTCCTTTCAGATCTCACGTCAGTATCCCAGTCAAAAGGGATGTGCCCAGTTGACCTGTATCTATGCAATATTGTATTCCCGGGGAAACGGATATATACGTTCTTCCTGTCTCGTTCGCACTGACTAGTTGTTGGAGCACCATGCAGATGCCGCCCTGACGGGGACAACGAGTCCTTCCCTTGACTCCTGCTTATACCACGTGTCAGAATCACTGTCTCCTGTGCAGCCATTGCTATGTTTATGCATTGTTTGAGCCTTTACCACTGTCCATTTTTGAAATGCTCCACAATTCAAAAAGATAGGGGTTGGGGCCTGCCACGTGGCCTAGTGTTTAAGTTTGGCATGCTCCACTTCAGTGGCCTGGGTTCAGTTCCTGGGCGTGGACCTACACCACTCGTTGGCAGCCATGATGTGGCAGCGACCCACATTCTAAATAGAGGGAGATTAGCACAGGTGTTCACTCAGGGTAAATCTCCCTCAGGAAAAAGAAAAGATAGGAGTAAGAAAAAATGTCCAACTCATAAAGTGCTATGAAGGGCAGAGAACAGTACCCGCCACACAAGGACTAGCAAGAGTGAAGGGAATATATTAGCATGGAGGCCCTATCCGGAGTGAACTTCCATTAAATATGGTATTTTCTTTCTTTGTTCTTTGAAATGGTGAAAGCATTGAAGGCTGTGAACTTTAAGTCTAGCTTTGGTCACATCCCACAAATCATACAGAATGTTCTTATTTATGATTTTGCAATTGTTTGTTACTGCAGTTTTCATTTTGTTTCCTCTCTGCTCCAAGAGTTGGACAATGTCGATATTTTCCTTCCAATTTTTGGTTATAATGCATATTCATTAATAAATGAGGTTCATTCTATTTCTGCTTTGAAGTTCATTTAGATTTTCTTGACTTATGTCCTAAGACCATAGAGAAGAAGAGTTCCATTTGTAGGGCACACAAATGTCTATAGTACAGTCTGGGGACTCAATGACTTGTGGGGCATCAGAAGTATCCCTGGTGCTCAAGAAGGGACAGTGACACAGAGTAGATTGCCTTGCTCCCTATTCTGAATGCCTGCATTCTTGTACTCTCCATTCCCTTCTTAAGAGTTTCTTTTGAACCATTTTATGGATGTTTTATAGCAATTATAATATCGGCCATTGAGGCTGGCAGTGAAAGCAGGAAGCTGAAGGACCCAGGAGAGACCTGGCCTTTCCCCGCCAAGCTGAGAAAGCTCTCCCTCGGGATTCCATCGTGGTCTGTCCTCCTGAGAACAGAGAGGAGCTGCAACGGGCACTTTGAGGTTTCTGCAACAGGCCCTCTTGAATCAGCAGGGATTGTTTCATAGCGTGCTGAAGAGGTCGTCTAGGCCAAAATCAAGGTAACATATGGTTGAATCAGCCCCCGAGTGGCTCACCATCAGGTGGGGAGGAGAGACATTACACTTTGCCCTCTTGCACCTGCAGTCAGTAGGACATTCGAAAGAGAAACAGTCTTGGGCACCTCCAGGAAGCTGCATGATCTTTCTCCTTGAGGCCCTCTCTCATTTCTAACCTAGTGATATGAGCTGAATAATCTCATAAATAGCCAAAGCTCATCTTTAAGCCTGAGGCTCATCTCTCTACTTCCCGTCCTCTACTCCTCTGTGACACATGTGGAATGGAACAGAGTAAGAGCTCATCTCTTAGCTTGTCTTTAGCATCTATGCTGAGTTTACTCAGCCCCGATTCTCAGATGGTAACAACTGAGATCGGGGCGGGTGGATTCCGTTCCAGTTTTTGTTGTCAGACAAGACTTCTCAGAGGTCTAGCACAGGCCAGGTCCACATAGTTAAGGTGTTAAGGATCTTGAATAATAAACTATTACAAACATATTGATATATTTTAAAGATGTATCTTTCATCAGCGTCTCTAATACCCAACACAAGAATAGGAATGTATGAATTACTGGAGATGATGTCAAAAACTAAAATGGAGGCCCTTTCAAGAAGGTCAGACCATACCAGTTGGCCCTGAGAGAGGCCTTTTTAGTCTGATTGGCATTGCATTTTATAGTGATTCTTCCTTAGGCATCTCTTCCCAACTAGGTTCCCTTCCAAAAAAGGAGAGAGTATAGAAGGCAAGTGGTGAAGGACAGGAGGCCCGTCATCTTAGTCTGCAGTGAGAGGGGGAGTACCTCCACCGCCACATCTCCTGAGGCACCTCAGTTCACCCTGGGTGGGCTGGAGTTCCTTCTCTGAAGATGTAACTCTTCAGGGTATCCCCCATGTGCTAGAGAGTCCTCCCAACACACCAAGGTAAGAAGAAAGAGTGAAGGAAGTCTAGATTCTCATTACAAGTCTTCCCCTTTCAAGCTGAGAGCTGGTAATATTAGCATTGAGAAGTCTTCCAAATGTTTACCAAATAGATGACCTTGACAAGCCTCCATGTCTTGGTTTCTTTCTTTGTTGTGGCGCTGTAGAACACTGCTGCAAGTGCTTTCCTATGGCCCTGTGGCAGGCAGAAAAAAATGGCCTCCCCAAAGATTTCCAAGCCCTCATCCCCAGAACCTGTTTATATGGTACCTTACATCACAAAAGGGACTTTGTACGTGTTGAGGATCTTCAGATGGGGAGATTTTGCTGGATTATCCAGGTCGGTCCAATGTAATCACAAGAGACCTTATAAGAGGGAGGTAGAGGATTGGAGTGAATAATAGGAGATGTGATGACAGATGCAAGGGGTTGGAGTAATGCCAGGAAGGGGCCACGAGCCACGCAATGCAAGTGTCCTCGGGAAGCTGAAAAGGGCGAAGAAATGGTTTCTCCCCTCCAGCCTCCAGCAGGAGCTCGGCCTGGCAGGCAACTTGATTTTAGACCTCTGCCTTTCAGAACTGTATCACAATAAATTTGCGTTGTTTTAAGCCACTAAATGTGTGGTCATTTGTTACAACAGCAGTAGGAAACTCACAGACCTAACATCAAGATGTGGGGTCTATGTCCCCTGCCCTTGAGTCTTGGCAGGTTTGAGCCAGCTGCTAATTGAGTACAGTGGAAGTGATGCTGTGTGAATTCCGAGGGGAGGTCCTATAAGACCATGTGGCTTCCATTTTGTTCACTAGGGGAACAGGGGAGAGATTCTGTGCCCCAGTGAAAGAGTCTGTGTCTACATTAACCTGACGCCTGCTCTTTGTATGTGTGTGTTTGTGTTTCCTTTGGAGGCAGGTCTCTTTTGTGTTTACTTCCATATTTGTTCAGAGTTCCTTATTCGACTTGTAAAATTCAACTCATGCTAGTTTTCAAGCCATCAGTTTTCACATATTTGTTTCTCTGTGGGCACAATCTGCCTTTACAAATCACTTTCTAAATCCTTCGCAGCCCAGTGAAACAAAGATCCCAGTTGCTGTGATTTTTACACTTTTTAGCTATACAAGTTATGCACAAATCCATCAAAGGCCCCCTCTAACATTCAGCTGGCTAGAGCTTCTGTTTTCCCATATTATGTACACTGAGAATAGAGTCTTGGTCTAGTTTTCCTTTGTGACATAAAACATTTAAATGCTCATGGAAAAATATCAAAACAGAGAGAGGACATGGAGTGAAAAGCAGAAGCTCTCCACTACGCTCCCCCGGTCTAAACTCTAGAGGCAGCCATGATATTTCTGTGTATCCTTCCCGATATTTCACCCTCAAAATATTTTCAGGTATTACAAAAATGGTTTCATATCATATGCATTGTCTTGCAAACTTGATTTCCTCATTGAAGAATACACATGGGCATGATTACACTTTAGTACACAGAAATTAACCACCTTGTTTTCTGTGGCTGTGGTGCAGTCCATGGAATGGACTCACCATACTTTACTCAGAAACACTGAAGTTGCTCCCAATTTATAACTCACTGACAAGAATGGTGGGCAGGTGACTGTTCCAGAAGGATGATAGGGATTAAAAAAGAGAAAAGGAGCACACTCTAGCCTTTTCACTGAAGAAAGTAAACAGGGAAAAAGCATCTTGAAGGGTAGAATTTTTACAAATGTTTTGTTGAAACTGATAACACAGGTCGATCATCTAGCTGGGTGGTCCTAAACTATTTTTGCCAGAGGGTGGGGCCCACAACACACTTGGATCAAATAAAACTTTTCTTGAAAGTCCAATATGTAAAAACAGTGGACAATAGGAGCCACTCTGGCTGTAGAGTGGGCTGAGCCTAGAACCATCCCTACTAGCTTCCTCCAGATAGACTTTGAGTAATTCCTGAACCCTAAGGAGAGAGAGATAGGAAGTTATTAGTATATGTGCTTTTTGTCTAAGCAAATTCATTATCCCTGTGGCCTATAAATTTTTCATTCGATTTTAACAAGGAACATTGATACACCAAAGTTTAAGAATCCATTCTCTAGGGATCCAAGGGGCATACTTTGAAAACCAATACTTTAGCCCAAATCTCTAACTCATTTATAAATTAGGAGGTTAATCGTGCTCATATTTGGGTTGAATGGCCTATTTCTTTTACAGTTCTTGCTGTGATTGGAAATTATTGTTTCCGTATGTGTGGTGTGTGAACCCCTCCCCCTCCCCTGTGTGTTAAGTTCCTTGGAGCAGGGGTCTTGCCTAACATGTCAGCTGTCCAATTCACGGAATGTACAACTGGCAGTGTGAGGGACACATTAGAGGCACTCAATAAATATTTGAGATAAACATGAATGAATAAAGGGCATTATCCAGAAAGTGAAAGAGCAACCCACAGAATGAGAAAATATAGTTGCAAATCACATATCTGGCAAGAGTGTAGTATCTACAGTATCATTACTTGATGAGACTGGATATTCCCTGGAAGATCCCCTTTGCAAACCTGGCTTTATTTGTCCAGACTTGGAGTTTACCAGGGTGAAAAGCATTTCCTGGGGGGATTTGCCAAAAAAGAAATTACTGGCAGTTGAATCCTTTTATGGCTGCCTGAGGTGACGGATACACCTAAGAAGGCCAATGCTATTGCCTCTGCTGATCTCGAGGCACTTCACAAGCAGCAACTGAAGGATAAAGCAGACTTGTAGACTGCATGTGCATTGAAGTTATGCCCTAACAGGAACACAAAACCCATTAGCAAAAGTTGGGAGATTTATTGGTTCAAGACATTTAATAAAATCTATTTCCAGTCATTGATTCACCACAAAGGTAACTGAGTAGAAATTTCAGTGACCACATGTGACAAAGAATACAGACAGTAGATAATTAGTTCAGGAAAGTCAGTAAACAAACAGCAACAATAAAAACTCAAAAACAAATGAACAAACCCCAGCAACAACAACAAACCCGGAAGATGGGGGAAATATGACTTCCAGAGCTGTCACATTATAGTATTTAAAATGTATAGTTTTAAACAAAATAATCGAGACATGCAAAGAAGCAGAAATGTTTAACCAATAGAGAGGGGAACAAAAGTAGTTGATGGAAACTCTCCTGTCAAGGCCCAGATGTTGGATTACCAGACAAAGACTCCAATCAACTGTATTAAATATTTTCAAAGGTATAAAGGAAAATATGTTCAAAGAAGAAAAGGAAAGTATGACAACGTCTCACCAGACAAAGAATATTAATAAAGACATAGAAATTATAAAAAAGGACCAAGTGAAAATCCTGGAGTTGAACAATACAATATCTGAAATGAAAAAGTCCTTAGAGAATCTCAACTGCAGACTTTTGCAGGCTGAAGAAAGAATCAGCAAATGTGAAGATAGGCTAATTGAGACTATCCAGTCTGAGGAACAGAAAGAAGAAAGAATGAAGAAAAATGAACAGAATCTCAGAGTACAGCAGAAGTGATGCTTTGTGAATTCCAGGGTGAGATCATATGAGACCTGGAGCTTCCATTTTATTTTTCACTAGGTATAAAGTGGAGATATTTTGTGCCCCAGTTAAAGTCTGTGTCTGTATTAGCTTAATACCTCTTCTGAATAAATGTGTGTTCGTGTTTACTTTGGAGGTAGGCCTGTACTGTGTTTACTTCCTGATTGGCTCAAAGTTCCTTATTTGACTCGAGACAAACTCATCCTAGTTTGAAAACTTCACATATTTGTTTCTCTCTGGGCGCAGTCTGTTTTTCACAATCACTTTCTGAATCCTCTGCATCCCAGTGAAACAAATATCTCAGCTAATGAGATTTTCACAACTTAAGGCTGTGTGAGTTATGGAGAAAAACATCAAAGGCCCCCTCTAACATTTAGCTGGCTTTATTGCCTGGTTTACACTGAAAATATATTCCTGGGCTATGTTTAGCATGACATAAAGCTTCATAGTTCATGAAAACTATCATGTATAGGGGACATAGAGTGAAAAGCACAAGTGGAAACCCATCCCCCCCACTTCTTCTCTCTAGAGGGGTCCTTGTCATGTCTTGTGTATCCTTCCAGATATTTCAACATAAAAATATTTTACGGTATAACAAAAATGGGAATATTTTATATACATTGTCTTCCAAACTTACTTTCTCTTCATTAATATACATGGCCATCTTTGCACATCAACACACAGAAATTCCATCACATTGTTTTCAATGTCTGCAGTGTAGTCTATGGAATGGATTCACCACAGTTTATTCAGCCAGGCCTCCGTTGATATACATTTAAGTTGTTCCAAATTTATAACACATTGGCCAGTCCGGTGGGCAGCTTCATGTTCCAGCAGGATGACAGTGATCTGAGAGAAAAAGTGCTAACTGAGACCACCATTGAGTCATTGAAAAACTGCAGGTGAACTTTTTCTTTTTAACTGAAGAAAGTTGACAGGGAAAATGTGTTACTGGGTAGGAGTTTTACAAATGGAATGTTGGCACTATAGGTAGAGTTAGATCTACTAGATGGATATTTCTGAGCTAGTTTTTGGACAAGTGGGGGCTGCAGTACACTTGAGTCAAAGAAATCTTTCTTGAGGGTATAATATGAAGACAGTTTAAAAGTAGAGCCTCTGAAAGATTCCCCCTGAAAACAGTTAAACCTAATAACCGAATTCACCAAGTTTCAGGATACAAAATCAATGCACAGAGGAGTGACGTCAGCATCATGGCAGAGTGAGATTCCCTCTTTGAATCTCTGCCCCCTATGACACAACGAAAACATCATTCGCATTCCAACAGAGCTCAATCGAACACTACAAAGGACTTCTAAGAAACCCCTGCTGCCATACATCGGACGGTGGAGGCGCGGGAATCCCAAAAGGACGCGAGGAGAGGTAAGAAGTTGTACTCCCCCTCCCCAGTTGATCGGCAAAGACAGCGCAGCTCGCAGACAGAGAGGGGAGGGGCGGCCCACAGCGGGGAAAACTATCGCCATCCAGGTGCTCTCACACACTGTCTAGAGATCCCCACTGGGAAGCGACGACGGACTGTTTAGGGGGTGTAGCAAACACTCTAAGAGAACCAGAAAGGAAACACCCTGGCTCGAGCAGGAGAAAGAGAGGACTCCTCCCCCCACACACCCCGCGTTTCAGCATAATCCCTCCAGGGGCTGCAGCGGGCTCAGAGCATACCGCTCGCAATCTCCATCCAGCGGCAGCAGGGGGAAACTGCAGGACCAACTTCATCATGAGGGGAAAAAATAAGGCTGTCCCCGTCAGTCCATGTGACAATTTGTTATGGCTACAGACCAAAAGGAAAATGACAAACATCCAGAAACCAACCCTGAAGGCACAGAATTTGATACCCTGAATGACAGAGAATTCAAAATAGCTATCATAAACAAACTCAACGAAATACAAGAGAACACACAGAAACAAATCAACAAATTCAGGGATTTCGTCACAAAAGAGATTGAAACCATAAAGAAAAATCAATCAGAATTATTGGAGATGAAAAACAAAATGAACGAGATAGTGGAAAAAATGGAGTCTTTAAAGAGCAGAACTGACAATATGGAGGAATGAATTAGCACTATTGAGGATAGCCACGCAGAAACGCTCCAGATGGAGGAGGAGAGAGAGCTAAGACTAAAAACAAATGAAGAAATTCTTCGAGAAATATCAGACTCAATGAGGAAAAGCAACATAAGGATAATAGGTATTCCAGAAGGAGAAGAGGGAGAAAAAGGAGCAGAGAGTTTGTTCAAAGAAATAATAGCTGAGAACTTCCCCAACCTAGGGAACGAGAGGGAAAAAACAGTGAATGAAATCAATAGATCACCTAAATATATAAACAGCAATAAAAAATCATCTCACCACATAGTAGCAAACTTGAAAATTATCCGTGACAAGGAAATAATATTAAGGGCAGCTAAACAAAAAAACAAAATAACATACAAAGGAAACCCCATCAGGCTCCCAGCTGATTTCTCGACAGAAACTCTACAGGCTTGGAGAGTCTGGAATCATATATTCAAAATCATGAAAGACAAAAACCTTCAGCCAAGAATACTTTATCCAGCAAAAATATCCTTCAAATATGATGGAGAAATAATAACTCTCCCTGATAAACAAAAGCTAAGAGAGTTCATCACCACAAGATCCCCACTACAAGAAATGCTCAAGAAGGCCCTTAGGCCTGAAAAAAAACAAAAGAGAAAGGGAATACAAAGATTTCAGCAAGGAGAAAAGCAAGGAGACTAAACCAGAACAAACTACAGTTGGATAACATCAAAAATTAATTCAAGCTCATCACTGGAAACACACACTCATGACACAAGATGGAATAAAGAGATAACAAATAAGAAGGGGAAGAGGTAAGGGATTGAATCGACCCAGCCTCAGGAAAAAGGAGGCATATGAAAATGTACTATCTTATCCAAGAGATCGCTTATACAAACCTCACAGTAACCACTAAACAAATAACCAGAAGAGAACCACACATGACAAATAAAGAGAAAACCAAGAGAATGAACATGCAGAAATACCAAATTGAATTTGCAGCCCGAAACACAAGTGACAAGAAACGATGGAAAAGCAAAAGAACCAGAAAATGAACAATAAAATAGCAACATTAAACCCTCACATATCAATAATCTCTCTAAATGTAAATGGATGGAATTCTGCAATCAAAAGACACGGAGTGGCGGGATGGATTAAAAACCAAGATCCAACAATCTGCTGCCTCCAGGAAACACATCTCAGCTCTAAACACAAACACAGACTCAAAATAAAAGGATGGAAAATGATCCTCCAAGCTAATGGCAAACAAAAGAAAGCAGGAGTAGCCATACTTATATCAGACAAAGTAGACTTCAAGATTAAAAAGGTAATGAGAGACAAAGAAGGGCAATTTATAGTGATGAAAAGGACACTTCACCAAGAAGACATAACAATCATAAATATCTATGCACCCAACACTGGAGCACCAAAGTACATAAAACAAAGGCTAAAAAACCTAAAAGGAGATATTAACAATGACACAATAATAGTAGGGGATCTTAACACCCCCCCTTACATCAATGGATAGATCATCCAGACAAAAAGTCAATAAGGAAATAACGGACTTCAACGAAAAACTAGACGCAATGGACTTAATAGACATATACAATATATACAATTGCAACAAAAAGAATAAAATATCTGGGAATAAATTTAACCAAGGAGGTAAAAGACCTATACAATGAAAACTATAAGACACTATTGAAAGAAATCGAGGAAGACATAAAGAAATAGAAAAATATTCCATGCACATGGATTGGAAGAATAATTATAGTTAAAAATGTCCATTCTACCTAAAGCAATCTACAAATTCAATGCAATCCCAATCAGAAGCCCAAGGTCATTCTTCACGGTAATACAACAAAAAATACTGAAATTCATATGGGGCAACAAAAGACCCCGAATAGCTAAAGCAATTCTGACAAAAAAGAACAAAGCTGGAGGCATCACAATCCCTGATTTCAAAATATACTATAAAGCTATAGTAATCAAAACAGCATGGTACTGGTCCAAGAATAGACACACAGATCAATGGAGCAGAATTGAAAGCCCAGAAATAAAACCACACACCTATGGACAGCTAATCTTCGACAAAGGAGCAAAGAACATACAATGGAGAGAGGGAAGTCTCTTCAATAAATGGTGCTGGGAAAATTGGTCAGCAACATGCAAAAGAATGAAAGTAGACCATCTCCTATCGCCATATACAAAAATCAACTCAAAATGGATCAAGGACCTGAAAGTGAGACCTGAAACTATAAAACTCCTGGAAGAAAACATAGGCAGTACACCAGTTGAGATTGGACATAAAGGGATCCTTTCAGATTCCATGTCTACTCGGACAAGGGAAACAAAAGAAAAAATAAACAAGTGGGACCTCATCAAACTAAAGAGCTTCTACAAGGCAAATGAAACCAGGATCAAAATGAATAAATAACCCACCAGCTGGGAGAAAATATTCGCAAATCGTTTGTCCGACAAGGGATCAATCTCAGTAATATATAAAGATCTCATACAACTGAGCAACACAAAAACAAACAACCCGATCAAAAAATGGGCAGAGGATATGAACAGACATTTTTTCCAAGGAAGAGATACAGATAGACAATAGCCACATGAAAAGATGTTTGACATCACTAATCATCAGGGAAATGCAAATCAAAACTACACTAAGATATCACCTGACACCCGTTAGAAGGGCTATAATCATAAAGACAAATAACAACAAATGCTGGAGAGGTTGTGGAGAAATGGGGACCCTCATTCACTGCTGGTGGGAATGCAAACTGGTGCAGCCTCTATGGAAAACAGTATGGAGAGTCCTCAAAAAATTAAAAATAGAAATACCGTATGATCCAGCAATCCCACTCTTGGGCATCTACCCAATGGACATGAAATCATCCATCACAAGAGGCTTATGCACCGCTATGTTCATCGCAGCATTATTCACGATAGCCAAGAAGTGGAAGCAACCCAAGTGTCCCTCGACTGATGATTGGTTAAAGAAGATGTGGTATATACAGACAATGGAATACTACTCAGCCATAAGAAAAGACACAATTGTCCCATTTGCAACAACATGGATGGATCTAGAGGGTATTATGTTAAGTGAAATAAGCCAGAGTTAGAAGGGCAGACACTGCATGAACTCACTCATATATGGAATATAAGTGAACACACGGACAGAGAGAACTGTTTGGTGGTTACCAAGGGGAAGGGGGGTGGGGGGTGGTCACAAGGGGTGAAGGGTTACATCCACGTGGTGACGGACAAACAAAAATGTACAACGAAAACCCCACAGTGTTATAAACCACTAAGACATCAATAAAAAAAAATAAGGCTAAAAAATAAATGGCCAAAAGTACATGAAAAAATGCTCAATCAACCATATCAGCAATTAGGGTCATGCAAATCAAATCCACAATAAACTATCTCTTCATATCCACTAGGATAGCTATAATCAAAAAGGCAGATAATAAGTGTTGGTGAGGATATGGGGAAAATGGAACCCCCATACATTGCTGGTGAGAATGTAAAATGGTACAGCCGCTTTCAAAAAATGGTTTGGCAGTGCCTCTAAATGTTAAACATGGAATTGCCATATGACCTAGCAATTCCACTCTTCTGTATATACACCAAAGAATTGAAAACATATGTCCACGTAGACACTTGAACATAAATGTTCATTCCAGCCCTATCAAAGTATCAAAAAGTGGAAACAAACCAAATGTCCTTAAACTGATAAATGGATTCATTAAAGGTGCTATATCTATACAATGGACTATTATTCAGCCATAAAAAGGAATTAAGGGCTGATAAGTGCTACAACATGGCTGAACCTTGAAAATATTATCCCAGGTGAAAAAAGCCAGACACATAAAACAACATTTTGTATGAGTCCATTTAGAGAGCACTAGGAAAGATAACTATATAGGTAAATATATAAAAGACCATATGAATTTTGTTTTTAATTCATTATTCTCCTTTCTGATTTCAAGACTTGCATAAAAAGAAATAATTATAAATCTGTGTTCATAGGCACACACTGTATACAGATGGAATTTGTAGGGCAATAATTGCACAACAGAGTGGGGAGAGAACACAGCTTTATAGTAGCAAAGTCTGGGTATACTATTGAAATTAACGTGGTATTAGTCTGAATTAGATGGTTATGAATTAAGATGTTAATTGTAATTCACAGAGCAGCCACTAATAAAGTAGCTCAAAAATACAAGAAACAACAAGGGCAATAAAATGTCATACTAGACAATGTCTTTTTCACACTAAAGAGGGTAATAGATGAATAGAGGCGCATAAAAGAAATGGGACATACAGAAAGCAAATAGCAAAATCATAGATATATATCCTACCTTATTGTAAATTCAATAGACTAACCACTCCAACGGAAAGGCAGACGTGAGCAAAAAGGATTAAAAAGAAAAACATCATCCATTCGTATGCTGGGCACAGCTGAGATGCAAAGACAAAATAAATTAGCAAGTAAAAGGATGGAAAAAGACATAACCTGCAAGCTATATCCAAAAGAGAGTTGGGGTGGCTATACTAATATCAAACATCATAGACTTTGAGATGACAGCTATTACTAGACACAAAGAAGGACATTATAGAAGGATAAAGCAGTCTATCTATCAAAAAGATAAAACAGACACATATGCACTGGACAACAGAGCCCCAAAGCACATGAATGAAAAACTGACAGAATTGAAGTGAGAAATGGACAACTCAATAATGAGAGTTGGAGATTTCAATATCCCTATTTCAGTAGTGGATAGAACAATCAGGCAAAAAATCAAGTGAGAAATAGAAGAACTGATCAACACTATTAAAGAATCAGTCCTAAAAGACACTGGAGAACACTGAACCCAGCATAGCAGAATACACATTCTTCTCAAGTACACACAAAACATTTTCCAGGATAGATCATGTGCTAGGCCATAAGACAACCTTCAATAAATTTACAGGGCTTGAAATCATACAATTTATGTTTTTCAACCACAGTGGAATGAAAATAGAAAGCAATAACAAGAGGAAGTTTGAGAAATTCGTAAGTATGTGTTAATTAAGGAACACATCCCTAAATAACCATTGTGTCATAGGAGATATCACAAGGAAAATTAGAAAAATACTTAGAGATAAATGAAAATGAAAATACAACATACCAAAACTAATGGGATGGGGATAAAGCAGTGCTTAGAGAGAAATTTCTCACCATCGGTGCCTATATTAAAAAGCATGCAAGATCTAATATCAATAACCTAACTTTTCGTATTAAGTAAGTAGAATGAAAAGAGTTGACTAAATCCAAAGCAAGCAGAAGGGAAGGAGATAATAAAGACTAGAGTGCAAATATATGAAATAGAGTTTAGAAAAACAATGGAGATAATGGACTAAATCAAAGTTTGGTTCTTTGAAAAGATCAATATTATTGACAAACCTTTATAGGATGACCAAGAAAGCAAGAGAATATTCAAATTACTAAAAGCAATCATGAAAAAGGGACATCTCTATCGACCTTACAGAAAGAAAAAGGATTGTGAGGAAATACTATGAACCATTGTATGACAAAAAATTAGAAAACCTGGATGAAATTGACAAATTCCTAGAGACACAAATTTCAGAAACTGACTCAAGAGGAAGTGGAAAAATTGGAATTCGTCTGTAACAAGTAAAGAAGTTGAATTAGTAATCAAAACACTTCTCTTAAGGAAAAGCCCTGGCCCACCAGGATTCATTGGTTAATTCTAGCAAACATTTACAAGAATTAACACTAATTCTACACAATCTTTTTCAGAAACTAGAAGGTAAGGGAATACTTTCCAACTCATTTTACTGGCATAAGGATACTGGCATAGATCAATGGAATAGACAGAATCCAGAAATAAGCCCTTACGTGTGTGGCCAATTGATTTTTGACAAGGACACTAAGACAATTCAATGCAAAAAACATAGTTTTTTCAACAAACAACACTGGGACAACCTGCATCCATATGTAGAAGAATGAAATTGGATGCCTACTTTACACCATACACAAAAATTAAATTAAAATGGTTAAAGACCTAAATGTAAAAGCGAAACATTAAAAAGCCTAAGAAGAAAAGAAAGGTAAATCATGAGCTTGGATTAGGCAAATCCTTCTTAAATATGACAGTAAAAGTAGAAGCAACAACAAAAAAATAGATGAACTAGACTTCAACAAAATTTAAAAATTTTCTGCTTCAAGGGACACCATGAAGAAAGTGAAAAGAAAAGCCTCGGTATGAGACAAAATAGTTGCGAGTCATATATCTGTTTAATGACTTATCCAGACTATTTGAACAACTAATAACAGTCAACCATAAAAAGACAAATACCCAATTAAAAATGGACAAAGGATTTGAATAGACATGTCTTCAAAGAGGTTATACAAATGGTCACTTAGCACATGAAAAGAAACTCACCATAATTAGTCAGTAGGGTAACGCAAATTGAACCCACAATGAGATACCACTTCACACCTGAGTAGGATGGGTATAATCCAACAGACAGACAATAACAAGTGCTGTAGGTGATGTAGAGAAATCGGAACCTCATAGATTGTTGGTAAGAATATTAAAATGGTGCAGCCACTGTGGAAAACAGTTTGTTAGTTCCTCAAAAATTTAAACACATAGTTACCATATGACCCAGCAATTCCACTTCTGGGTATTTATCCAAAGAAAATGAAAACACTAACCAAAAAGATATACATACCCACATGTTCATAGCAGTGTTATTTACAACAGCCAAGACATGGAAACAACCTAAATGTCCATTGATGGAGGAATGGATGAAGAAGAGAAGAAGATGTGGTGTATATATATATATATATATATATATATATATATATATATATATATATACACATAATGGGATATTATTCAGCCATAAAAAAAGAATGAAATCTTGCCATTTGCAACAATGTGGATGGACCTTGAGGGTATCATGCTAAGGGAAATAAGTCAAACAGAGAAAAACAAATACCATACGATCTCACTTAAACGTAGAATCTAAAAACAACAACAACAAGAAAAAAGAGCTCATAGATACGGAGAACAGATTGGTGGTTGCCAGAGGTGGGTGGTGGGGGGGGGCGGGCAAAATGGGTGAAGGAGATCAAAAGGTACAAATTTGCGATTATAAAATTAATAAGTCCTGGGGATGTAACGTACAGCATGGTGACTATAGTTAATAATACTGTATTCTATATTTGAAAGTTGCTAGGACAGTGGACCTTAAGTTCTCATCACAGGGAAAAAACTTTGCAACTATGTACAGTGACAGATAGTGTGTGTGTGTGTGTGTGTGTGTGTGTGTGTGTGAGGAAGATCAGCCCTGAGCTAACCTCTGTTGCCAATCCTCCTCTTTTTTGCTGAGGAAGACTGGCCCTGGGCTAACATCTGTGACCATCTTCCTCTACTTTATATGGGACGCCGCCACGGCATGGCTGACAAGCATTGCGTCGGGGCCAGGGCCAGGGATGTGAACCCACGAACCCCGGGCTGCCAAAGCACGAACTAAACTGCTGTGCCACCAGGGGGCCCCTACAGTGACAGATCTATTAACTAGACTTATTATAGAGATCATTTTGCAACATACACAAATATTGAATCATTACATTGTACACTGCAAACTAATATAACGTTATATGTCAATTATACCTCAATGAAAAAAGATGTTAACCTCTCTGTGACTTAGTTTCTTCATCTATAAAATGAGAAGCACAATAGTAGCACTTACCGCGTAGAGTTGATGTGACAATGAATCGATATGTGTAAAACTCATAGAATAATGTCTGTCACATAGTAACCACCAAATAAATGTTGATTGTCATTTGTGGTAGCAGTAGCACTGGGAAATACTGCCACTGTCAGAATGAATCAATTTTCCTAGTTTTTTTTTTGTCACTGATCAACCTTTAAATATATAATCTTACATTTTAAGACTTAAATACTTTCAAACAGAATTTTTAAATAAGTTAAAAGTAAGTCACAGGATACAAAGGTACCCACAAGGGTCTGGAGCAACTGGAAATCTCAAACATTGCTGGTGGGATTCTAAATTGGCACAACTACTTCAGAAAACTGGCGGTACTGACAAATTTAAACATTTCTTTATTCTACGATCCAGCAGTATAGAATGACACAAGACCTGGGTCTTGGACCTCATGTCTGTCTGTCTGTCTGTCTCTATGTCTCTCCCTCTTCCTCTCTCTCTCTTAATCTCTTTACAATTCTTTCATATGACTTTATGTAATATTCATGACTGATAACTCCAAGATGCATATTCCTTCAGCTCTGACAACCTGGGATTCACATGTCCCTGTACCTACACAAATTTAACAAGCCTAAAGCCAAGGTCTTGCTGTTCTTCTCGCGCACCCAATTTTGCTCCTCTCAGTCTTCCATGTTTCAAATCAGCACCTCCACCCTTACCGTTGCCCAAACCAAAAACTTTGGGGTGACCTTTGGCCCCTCTTTCCTGCACTCCGAAGATCCCATCCAACAGCCAATAGATTCATCTCTACCTTTGAAATAGCCAGAATCAAATCACTCCTCAGAGCCTCCACGTGGACACCCTTGTCCAAGTCTCCATCTTTGTGCACCAGGACTGTATGGTGACCTCTTAGTTGATCTTCCTGACTCCACCCTAGCCCCACATAGTCTCTTCTCAACAAAGCAGACAGAGTGACCATCTTGAGACATCATTCAGGTCAGAGGCCTGGCTTTTCCATCCATGGGAAGTAAAATAGCAAGCAGCCTGGTGGGGCTGAGCTAATCCCCCCTTCTGTACCCAAGCTAAGTGGCAGCTGCCTTAAACTCAAATAGCGTAAATGAATTATACCTTACAGTCTAAACGAAATCTCATAACATATCTGCTACTTACAAGTCGATTTTAACGATGGATACACGCACATACAAACAGGTACAAGGCTATCTACAAACCCTTTTTTGAAGCATTTGAAGTATTTTAAAAATAGTATCACTGTACTTTTGTAGTATTTTTTAGTTTATTAGAAATTAAATTGTATATGAATGAAAAATTATCCAGACATTAGTGACTGCACTCAGTAATAATACAGCATGAGTTTTTAGATATATTACGTACTTCTTCCTATGCTGTACACTATTTTCAATTCCAAAGATCAATCCTAAAATATTGAAGAGTCGCTGACTATAGCCAAGTACATTGTAGAAATAGTTCTAGTACTAAAATCCTCTTAAAAAACTAAGCATGTCCTATTTGGAACCTTGAAATGATGTCTGTAACCAACTGAATCTAATCTATAAATTAAAGAAATAATAATTAAAATGCATTTTAAATTTTGTGATGTAAATCATACCTTCAGAAAAAGTATCTAGAGTGAAGTCAGGTTTTTTCTTTTTATTAACGTGGCTGGCATCTTTCCTTACAGATGTAACACAATCAATTAAAACTCTAGGACCAGAGTCTGATGGTCCATCAACACCAAAATTATCAGAGCTAGCATCCACCTGTAGTAAGGAAAGAGTTACTTCAAACACAACAAAACTGTTACAATGGGAACTTATATCCTTAAACCATTGTTTTTCAGTAAATGTTTTAAACAACTGCCCTCGATAGTAGTGAATATATTTTACATGAAAAGAAGATCATAGACATGAGATGATAGTAAAAACACTATGTGAGCCTCATGTACCATTAAAATGCATCAAAAAAGGATTGCACACCCAAGTTTAATTCACTGATAGTATTAGATTCAAAGATTAAAAAATATACTGTCCCTGCTCTCCAGGAACTCACAATTAAATGGGGGTAAAAGAAAAAATTACTAGTTTTCAGGAAGTTGTGATAAATGATAAGAAACAAGTTCAAAAATTAGCTTTAGGGAATTCCCAGCAGGGAGAAAATTTTAGACTTGGAGAAGATAGGGACGTTTTGCAGGAAGTCAGATTTGACCTGGGCTGTGAAAGAAGAGAAAGATTATCCTGGCAAATGGAGATGTGGGCAGGAGCAGGAAGACAGAGAGGAAAAATATACACAAGTTAGGAGACTAGGGAGGCAAACTGTAGGATTCAAGATCAGGCCCTGAGGGACAGAAGCATGAGATAAAGTTGGAAAGATCACTTCAAACTGGGGAGAACTCCAAAAAAGACAAGTCAAAATGGGGCTTTAATTTATCTACAAGAGGCAGTCATGCAAATCTTTTTGCTTATTGGAAGTGTAATGGTTCTTATTTTATAATTTGTTACATGTTCATTACAGGAAAAGTAGAAGAAACAAATAAGCACAAAGCAGAAAGCAATTACCCATAATTCATAATTCCATTACCTCGAGATAACCATTGACCACAATTTGGAATTTACACTACTCCAGACGTTTTTTTCTATGCACAAATATATATCTATCATTTTAAATGTAATATTATGTATAGTATTTAAGTATCACATAATGATGATTAACATTTTTCTGTAATAAGAGATTATTGAAAGGGTAATATGGCTTTCCCATTGAATGAATGTGCCATAAAGTATTCACTCAATTCCACATTGTTGGACATTTAGCTTTTCATCCAAACACACTGCCTACTTGCCTGATTTACTGCTGTAGGGTAAACTCCGAAGAGTGGAATTTTTTGTTCAAAGGTTTCTGATGAAAACTTCATCAATTGGGGTGTACACATTTTTTAATCGTATTTTTCTAATTAATGAAAAAAGTTCTAATCCCATTTTTCAATTCGTGTCAATAACAATCTCATGGGTATTTCCCCCTCATTCACTTTTGCTGAGGAATGAAGCAGCTGGCTCTCGTCTATCTCTCCACCAGCAGTTCTATCACTGTCCAAACGGATGATCCATAAGGTCCTCTGACATTTTTGCTCCCTGACGCCACTCTAGCTCTCAGACTGAACCTTCCCCAGCTTTCATGTCTAAGGCCCACTCTCTCACTTCCTTTGATTTTCCCCTTGCAAATATCACCAACATGACAGAGGTCCAAGCAGATTCAGATGCTTGTGGGAATGTACAGAAGTAGCATTTCAATTCAATAGGGGAAAAGTGGATTATCCAATTAAGGCTATGGAACAACTAGGTAATGGTTAGGTAAACAAGATGTGGATCCTTCTCTCAGTCTGTACATCTAAATCCATTCCAGGCTGACTGAACGTTTAATGTAAATAAACAAGTAACTTTCAGAGAAAAAGCTAAATGAATACTTGTGTGAATTATGAATTGGAAAAATTTTCTCTTAGAAGTCTAACTGAACTCAAAAGTCACATGGACAAGATAGACATATCTATATTATATAAAATGTAAATGCCATAAAACAAAGTCAAGAGACAGTATTGGAAGAAATAACCATAAAACTTATTTTCCTAACGAATCTTTAATTTTCCTAGCATACAAATCAATGTAATGTCCCTAATAGTTAAATAGCTCTAAGTAAAGAAAAGTTGCTGTATTTTCATAAAGACTTACAGAAGTGCCAAATAAAATTAAATGACTGATTTTTCATTTCTCTGATTAACAAAGATTTCAGACTGATAATATTCCCGTTCTTGTCAAATAGGCAGCCTAACAGCCTGCTGCTGAGAATACCCACAATATAGCTAAAGGATAACTTGATGATCCCCATTAAAATGGTAACTATCTGGACTGTGGTGATGGTCACCCCACTCTGTACATCTATAAAAAAGCCATTTGCACTCTTTTTTATTTTTTAAATTGCTGTCTTAATAGTTTATAACATTGTGGGCTTTTAGTTGTGCATTATTATTTGTCCATCACCATGTGGATGCACCCCTTCGCCCTTGTGCCCCCCCACCCCCCTTCCCCGTGGTAACCACCAAACAGTTCTCTCTGTCCGTGTGTTCATTTATATTCCACATATGAGTGAATTCATGCAGTGTCTGTCCTCCTCTCTCTGGCTTATCTCACTTAACATAATACCCTCTAGGTCCATCCATGTTGTTGCAAATGGGACAATTCTGTCTCTTCTTATGGCTGAGTAGTATTCCATTGTATGTATATATATACCACATCTTCTTTAACCAATCATCAGCCGAGGGACACGTGGGTTGCTTCCACTTCTTGGCTATAGTGAATAATGCTGCAATGAACATAGGGGTGCATAAGCCTCTTGTGATGGTTGATTTCATGTCCATTGAGTAGATGCACAAGAGTGGGATTGCTGGATCATACGGTATTTCTATTTTTAATTTTTTGAGGACTCTCCATACTTTTTCCCGTAGAGGCTGCACCAGTTTGCATCCCCACCAGCAGTGAATGAGGGTTCCCGTTTCTCCACAACCTCTTCAGCATTTGTTGTTTTTTGTCTTGGTGATTATAGCCATTCTAACGGGTGTCAGGTGATATCTTAGTGTAGTTTTGATTTGCATTTCCCTGATGATTAGTGATGTTGAACATCTTTTCATGTGTCTATTGGCCATCTGTATCTCTTCCTTGGAAAAATGTCTGTTCATATCCTCTGCCCATTTTTTGATCGGGTTGTTTGGTTTTTTTTTTGCTCAGTTGTATGAGTTCTTTATATATTACAGAGATTAATCCCTTGTTGGATAAACGATTTGCGAATATTTTCTCCCAGCTAGTGGGTTGTCTATTCATTTTGATCCTGGTTTCAGTTGCCTTGTAGAAGCTCTTTAGTCTGATGAAGTCCTACTTGTTTATTTTTTTCTTTTGTTTCCCTTGTCCGAGTAGACATGGAATCTGAAAGGATCCCTTTATGACCAATGTCAATTAGTGTGCTGCCTATATTTTCTTCCAGGAGTTTTATAGTTTCAGGTCTCACTTTCAGGTCCTTAATCCATTTGGAATTGATTTTTGTATATGGCGGTGGGAGATGGTCTACTTTCATTCTTTTGCATGTGGCTGTCCAATTTTCCCAGCACCATTTATTGAAGAGACTTCCCTCTCTCCACTGTATATTCTTTGCTCCTTTGTCAAAGATTAGCTGCCTAGGTGTGTGCTTTTATTTCTGGGCTTTCAATTCTGCTCCATTGATCTGTGTGTCTATTCTTGTACCAGTACCATGTTGTTTTGATTACTATAGCTTTATAGTATATTTTCAAATCAGGGATTGTGATGCCTCCAGCTTTGTTCTTTTTTTTTTTTTCAGGATTGCTTTAGCTATTCGGGGGCTTTTGTTGCCCCATACGAATTTCAGTATTTTTTGTTGTATTTCCGTGAAGAATGACCTTGGGATTCTGATTGGGATTGCATTGAATCTGTAGCTTGCTTTAGGTAGAATGGACATTTTAACTATATTTATTCTTCCAATCCATGTGCATGGAATATTTTTCCATTTCTTTATGTCCTCCTCAATTTCTTTCAATAGTGTCTTATAGTTTTCATTGTATACGTCTTTTACCTCCTTGGTTAAATTTATTCCCAGATATTTTATTCTTTTTGTTGCAATTTTAAATGGGATTGTCTTTTTGAGTTCTCTTTCTGTTAGTTCATCATTAGTGTATAGAAATGCAACTGATTTTTGCAGGTTGATTTTATACCCTGCCACTTTACTGTAGTTGTTAATTATTCCTAATAGTTTTCCAATGGAATTTTTTGGGTTTTCTGTGTATAAGATCCTGTCATCTGCAAATTGTGAGAGTTTCACTTCTTCATTGCCTATTTGGAGTCCTTTTATTCCCTTTTCTTGCCTAATTGCTCTGGCCAGAACTTCCAGTACTATGTTGAATAAGAATGGTGAGAGTGGGCACCCTTGTCTTGTTCCTGTCCTCAAAGGAATGGCTTTCAGTTTTTCCCTGTTGAGTAGTATGTTAGCTGGAGGTTTGTCATATATGGCCCTTATTATGTTGAGGTACTTTCCTTCTATACCCATTTTGTTGAGAGTTTTTATAATAAATGGTTGTTGGATCCTGTCGAATGCCTTCTCTGCATCAATTGAGATGATCATGTGGCTTTTATTCTTCATTTTGTTAATGTGGTGTATTACGTTGATTGATGTTGAACCATCCCTGTGTCCCTGGTATAAATCCCATTTGATCATGGTGGGTGATCTTTTTGATGTATTGCTGTATTCAGTTTGCCAATATTTTGTTGAGGATTTTTGCGTCTATGTTCATCAGTGATATTGGCCTGTAGTTTTCCTTCTTTGTATTGTCCTTGTCTGGCTTTGGTATCAGGATGTTGTTGAACTCATAGAATGTGTTAGGAAGTATTCCATCTTCCTCTATTTCTTGGAATAGTTTGAGAAGGACAGGTGCTAAATCTTCTTTGAATGTTTGGTAAAATTCTCCATGGAAGCCATCTGGTCCCGGGCTTTTATTTTTTGGGAGGTTTTTGATTACTGTTTCAATCTCTTTACTTGTGATTGGCCTATTCAGATTCTCTATTTCTTCTTGATTCAGTTTTGGGAGGTTGTACACATCCAAGAATTTGTCCATTTCCTTTAGGTTGTCCAATTTGTTGGCATAAAGTTTTTCATAGTATTCCCTAATAATTCCTTGTATTTCTGTGGTATCTGTTGTAATTTCTCCTCTTTCATTTCTAATTTTATTTATTTGAGTCTTCTCCCTTTTTTTCTTAGTGAGTCTGGCTAAGGGTTTGTCAATTTTATTTATCTTCTCAAAGAACCAGCTCTTTGTTTCGTTGATCCTTTCTACTGTTTTTTGGTTTCAATTTCCTTTATTTCTGCGTTGATGTTTATCATTTCACTCCTTCTGCTGATTCAGGGCTTTGTCTGTTCTTCTTTTTCTAATTCTGTTAGGTGCAGTTTAAGGTTATTTATTTGGGATTTTTCTTGTTTGGTAAGGTGGGCTTGCATTGCTATGAATTTCCCTCTCAGGACTGCTTTTGCCACATCCCATAAGAGTTGGTATGGTGTATTTTCTTTTTCATTTGTCCCCAGATAGCTTCTGAGTTCTCCTTTAATTTCATCAACAACCCATTGGTTGTTCAGTAGCATGATGTTTAGTCTCCACGTCTTTGTCCCTTTCCCAGTTTTTTCCTTGCAGTTGATTTCTAGTTTCACAGCATTATGATCAGAAAAGATGCTTGTAATGATTTCAATCTTCTTAAATTTATAGAGGTTTGCCTTGTTTCCTAATATATGGTATAACCTTGAGAATGTTCCATGCGCACTTGAGAAGAATGTGTAGGCTGCTGTTTTTGGGTGGAGTGCTCTCTCTATATCTATTAAGTCCATTGCGTCTAGTTTTTCATTGAAGTCAATTATTTCCTTATTGACTTTTTGTCTGGATGATCTATCCATTGATGTAAGGGGGGTGTTAAGAACCCCTACTATTATTGTGTTATTGTTAATATCTCCTTTTAGCTTTTTTAGCAGCTGATTTATGTACTTTGGTGCTCCTGTGTTGGGTGCGTAGATATTTATAACTGTTATGTCTTCTTGGTGAAGTGTCCCTTTTATCATTATACATTGCCCTTCTTTGTCTCTCATTACCTTTTTTATCTCAAAGTCTACTTTGCCTGATATAAGTATGGCTACTCCTGCTTTCTTTTGTTTGTCATTAGCTTGGAGTATCGTTTTCCATGCTTTTATTTTGAGTCTGTGTTTGTGTTTAGAGCTGAGATGTGTTTCCTGGAGGCAGCAAATTGTTGGATCTTGGTTTTTAATCCATCCCGCCACTCCGTGTCTTTTGATTGGAGAATTCAATCTGTTTACATTTAGAGTGATTATTGATATATGAGGGTTTAATGTTGCTATTTCATTGTTCATTTTCTGGTTCTTTTGCATTTCCTTCATTTCTTGTCGCCTGTGTTTCAGACTGCAAATTCAGTTTGGTATTTCAGCATGCTGATTCTCTTAGTTTTCTCTTTATTTGTCATGTGTGGTTCTCTTCTGGTTATTTGTTTAGTGGTTACTGTGAGGTTCATATAAAAGATCTCCTGGATAAGATAGTACATTTTCAGATGCCTCCTGTTTCCTTAGGCTGAGTCAATTCAATCCCTTTCCTCTTCCCCTCCTTATTTGTTATTGTCACTACTTATTCCATCTTGTGTCATGAGTGTGTGTTTCCAGTGATGAGCTTGAATTAATTTTTGATGTTTTCCAACTGTAGTTTTTTTTTCTGATTTAGTCTCCTGGCTTTTCTGCTTGCTGAAATCTTTGTATTCCCTTTCTCTTTTGTTTTGTTTTTTTTTTTTTAGGCCTGAGGGCCTTCTTGAGCATTTCTTGTAGTGGGAGTCTTGTGGTGATGAACTCTGTTAGCTTTTGTTTATCAGGGAGAGTTATTATTTCTCCTTCAATTTTGAAGGATATTTTTGCTGGATAAAGTATTCTTGGCTGAAGGTTTTTGTCTTTCATGATTTTGAATATATGATTCCAGACTCTCCTAGCCTGTAGAGTTTCTGTCGAGAAATCAGCTGAGAGCCTGATGGGGTTTCCTTTGTATGTTATTTTGTTTTTTGTTTAGCTGCCCTTAATATTGTTTCCTTGTCACAGAGTCGTGTCAACTTAGCTACTCTGTGGCATGATGATTTTTTATTGCTGTTTATATATTTATGTGATCTATTGATTTCATTCACTGTTATTTCCATCTCATTCCCTAGGTTAGGGAAGTTCTCAGCTACTATTTCTTTGAACAAACTCTCTGCTCCTTTTTCTCTTTCTTCTCCTTCTGGAATACCTATTATCCCTATGTTACTTTTCCTCACTGAGTCTGATATTTCTTGAAGAAGTTCTTCATTTCTTTGTAGTCTTAGCTCTCTCTCCTCCTCTATCTGGAGCATTTCTGTGTGGCTATCCTCGATAATGCTAATTCTTTCCTCCATACCGTCAGTTCTGTTCTTTAAAGACTCCATTTTTTCCATTATCTCATCCATTTTGTTTGTCATCTCCAATAATTCTGATTGGTTTTTCTTTATGGTTTCAATCTCTTTTGTGACAAAATCTCTGAATTCGTTGATTTGTTTCTGTGTTCTCTTGTATTTCGTTGAGTTTGTTTACGATAGCTATTTTGAATTCTCTGTCATTCTGGTTATAGATTTCTGTGCCTTCAGGGTTGGTTTCTGGGTGTTTGTCATTGTCCTTTTGGTCTGTAGACATAATAAACCATTGCATAGATCCCACGGCTTTCCCTTTTCTTTTCATCTTGAAGTTGGTCCTGCAGTTTCCACCTGCTGCCACTGGATGGAGATCGCGAGCGGTGTGCTCTGAGGCCGCTCATTTGCACTCTTAAAACAGGAGAATTTTGTGGTATGTAAATTATACTTCACTAAAGCTATTTTTAATATGTTTAAAATGAACTTCATTTGATCTAGAAATTCTACTTCTATGAATGTGAACTGCAGAAAATCCTTTTCTTTTTTACCTGAAAAAAAGGGAATTGGCAGGATAGTACAGAGTCCACTAATTACCATTGTTAAACATATTGTTCAAATACTAGAAGAATAGATATTCAATTTTCAGTTTTAAAAACAGAAATCACTACAAATGTAAGAAACAAATGAAAGACTCTGCACCATCACATGAATGGGACCTCAAATTCCACTCTATGCTCACTGTAGCAGGTCACCTTAGAGAGGGTGGATTGACACAAGGAAAGCAAGATTGAAAGCTCCCTAGGATAAGAAGTTCCCCCCTGAAACTCATAGCAATCTTACTTTGATCACTTTCAAGCCATGAGATGTTTTATCTTCTTCCACAACCACAGTAACTTTTGATCCAACCTTCAGAAGCACGTCGCCGGTCACAACATCACTGCTGAGGTGGATCAACTCATCAATCAAGTCATAATCACTGCAGAACTTGGTCACGCCTGCTTGCACAGTTTCTACCCTGGTGTCATCTAAGAGATGGGTCAACAAAAGGTTTCATTAATTAATCTCAAAAGCAAACACATATTACAAATAGGCTCTACCAGAGAAAGTTATGGTAGACAGTGACTTATTTCTAGAAATGGAATAGGCTGGATGTGAGATACAGATGACCCTGACAATAAAACCTAGTGGTGCATGGGTAGGATTCTGGAGGCAGAGCACCCAGGTTCAAGTCCTGGCTTGACCATTTCTCTGTACAGCTCTGTGGCTCCACACCACAGGCAGTGGAGTGCCAGGGTTAAGAACACTGAGTTTGGAGCGAGACTGCATGAGTTTCAATCACAGCTTCTACACTTGCCATCTGTGTAACCCTAGCCACATTTCCTAACCTCTCAGGCCCTATTTTCATCTTCAAACAAAAATGATCACGTCTGCCTAATAATGTTGTTGTGAGTATTAAGTGACACGTAGAAGTCAACTGCTTAGAAGTGTGACTGCCTACACAGAGTGTAGAAGTTAGTTGTTATGGTCATATCTGCATCTGGAGAGTCTTTAAACATTCACTATAATTATATAACATCATCACTATCACCAACATAATTAATAGCACCACCTAAACAATACTCGCCCCTTATCCATGGGGGAGACATTCCAAGACACCCATGGATGCCTGAAAACCTGGATAGTACAAAACTCTATAAATATTATATTTTTCCCATATATACATACCTATGATAAAGTTCAATATATAAATTAGGCACAGTAAGAGATTAACAACAGTAACTAATAACAAAATAGAACAGTTATAACAATATACTGCAAAACAAGTTACCATAGATCTTAGCAACCTCAGCATACGAGTTTTTTCTTTCTTTGTTGAGTTGAGAACTTTCACCTTTTCACTTAAAGGAAGCACTTTACAGCTTCTCTTTGGCATATCCGAATTGCCAGCATCACTCCTCTTGCACTTTGGGGCCGTTATTATGAAAAGACCAAATTTAAAAGGAAATACAAAAAAAAATAATGACTAGCCTTAAGACCCTGACTCAGGCTACAGTTAAACTGAGAAAATGTAAAAGTATAAGTGTTGATAACATTATAAATGTTGGAATGTTTGAGCTAATTTTATGTAAAGAGGTTATATCAACCTGCCAGAGTATATTTTAAAAATATCTGACTGAGAATGCTTCCCCATCCAATATTACAAGATCAAGACCTATTGATAAAGTCCTAATGGAAACTATGATTAGAGGTATAAGAGTTGAAGGAATTCAGATGAAATTTTGTAGAAAAATTAATATTTTTGTGGGCTTTATGTGAAGTGATTGCATTTCTCTTTGCCTGATTGTATTATAGATTGCATTGTGGGGATAAAGATTGTGACTCACTGGGGAACGTTTCCCCTGCTGGATTGTAAGACAGCATATAAATCTGACCTTTAGACAATGTTAGTTAAACACACTAAAGGGAAGTCAACAGGGTTGCCTGAGCCCCCACACAGTATAACGTAAAAAACTAGAGGTTAATATCAGGTGCTAATAAAAAAGATAATAAAAGCTCTCCCCCTAAGGTAAATTGGTCTAGGGTTAAATTGTACACTTTAAAAAAAGGGGGCCTTTGTTAAATACATTGTGCAGAATTTTAAAGGTGTGCTACATTGTCCTAAAGTTTTAAAATAGCTGTGGCGTCTTTGTGTATGTGTGTCTATATGTATGTTATATACGTGTGATATTTTACCTCCAGATGGTATGGCCAAAATTAAGAGTTCTATGTAACTGGCTTAAAGTAAGCACTTACATAAATTATTTCTAAATGTAATAGAAACTAACCCAAATGTCTTTCAAGTTAACATGATATGAAATAATCTTTGGTAAATGAAAGCTTTTTAAGTTTGTTGGTTTGATTGAAATAGACTGGTCCTCAGAGTGATCAATGTTGGATATGATACAGACATGCAGACTGGGTTTACTAGTGAAATAAGCTCGTGTTGTCTCGGTCAGCAAAAATACTAACTCAGAATGATAGCTACTTTTGTCTAATGTCTCACGAAGTTTTCACAGGGAAGCTGAACATAATTGTTTGGAGCAAATGATTTAGATGTAAATGAGATAAGACCTTATAGATAAACTTTTAACAGTAATTATAGTTTAAGGCATGTGTATTTAAAATAACTTCCAAAATCTCTTTGGTAACGGAAACTTTGAAGTTTTGCTAGGTTAATATAAATGATAAAAATTCATTGAGTATCTAGACCATTTCCAAGTAAGATAAAATACTGAAACATTAATTGCTAAACATGTCTAAGTTTACCTACTTTTGTCTTATTACAGAGAAACTAAAAAGTGTTTGGGTCTATTAGAAGATATGTCTTGTGTTTTATTAAAAGATTGTACTATAAAATAACATGTTTCTAGAAATTATAAAAAAGTTTTAGAAATTTGCCAAGCCACAGACTGCTAATGTAAAAGATAGTTTGTAATGGCTTGCTTCTTAGTTTTTACTAAAAAATTAAAGTTTCTGAGGGTTAAAATCTCTAATATGTGATTAAAGCAGATACAAACTAAGGAAAAACCTTAGTATTCAAGGAAAGATGTATGTTTTTGTTTAAAAAAAGCTATAAAAGATTCATAAAAAATAACTCTAAAAATAGAGTACATGATCAAGTTGGCTAAGATTGAAATGAATCTAATTAAGTAAATGAATTTTGATATCAAAAGTAAGCTAGTGCAAAATTAGAATTTGATATTGTTCTCCTCTTTTAAAAGGATAATATTCTTAAACTTTTAGTCTGCCCTTGGTAAAAAAAATTGTGAAAGGCTTTTATGTTTTATCAAAACAAATTTCCTGTATTGTTTTTATCAGATCTTTAATCACAGGTGCTAAAGTTTTTCCCCAAATCTATTTAATTCTCTGCATTCACCTGAAAATCTTTGTTACTATGGTTAAATGGGTAACTAAACATTGTTTCATAGGGACTTATGATATCATGCAGGTAAATGTTATTGATATGAGTGTTTTAAAAATTACATAACATTCCTAAAATTCTGATCTGTCATAATTCTAGTTATTAAAGTGTTGTATGTCACAAAATTAACCAAAGTTCTTTGTCAATTGCCATTTTTAAGTCTTTTGGCATTTGCAGACAGTTTTTACTCTGCTTTTACAAATGTATTCATCTTTAAAGAGATTCTTGGAAAGGACTCTGACACTTAAACTAGAATACAGGTTTCTGATAAACTTTCAGATCATAAAACTCAACTGGGTAAGAAATTACAGAACTCTAACAGAGAAACTGATAACTTCATGAAACTGCTACCAAAAGATCAGGATCAATGTGGGACTAAATAAACTGATGAGGATAATTATAATTTTTATGACTTTTGTTTGAAATATTGCTGATTTTTAACGATTTGTTTTTCAGATTAAAAAAAGCTTTTTCCTCTTTAACTATGACTTTAGCAATTTGGTAAATTACACCTTTGTAAGCAGAATTGAAACATTTCCCTTTTTCCCTGTACCTCATCCCTCCAGAACTTAGAAACTCTTAGTGAATGAGTCTTCTTATTTCATGGCAATACAGTGATTTGCATAAATTCAGTAAGAATCTGATCCCCTTATAACAGGACACAATTGGAAACATTGGTTATATTATCAAGGCTTTGACTGGAATGTCATAATTGAGAGAAACATACATAAACTCGGATACAACTGAGCTTTAAGGAACAAAGATTGGACTTTATGGACTAAAACCACTTGGAAATATTGGCCTGGTACCTTGTTTATAGGGTTCCTAGCAGGTGAGTAAAGAAGGTCACTTCTCTGGCAGGTGCCTGGAACTTCAGAATATTTTGGGGACCTTGAGAAGAGAGGAATTCACCCAAATCTATATACAGGCAGAACCTGATGACAAGTCCTTGGCGTTGCTTTCCTAGCCTTGAGAGGCCTTTAACGTTCAATGTGAGATTCCTTATGAAAACTTCCAACAAAGCAAATTTTAATGAGTCTATAGGATCAACTGCTATTCTTGCTGTACTTATGTCAATAATTGGGCCAAGTTCATTGAAACTAGACTTACTTTAAAAACCAATTAGTCTTAATTTGGCTATTTTTGGTATAAATGAGGGTAATTTGAGAGAGAAAAATTATATTTCAGTAGAAACTACAGTACAGATTTCTGGATATGAGATTCTAGTTTTGTTAATTGTCTTTGAGGTTTTTGTTTTCTACCTGTAAACTGGTCTGGACCCTGAATTCTTCGAGTCTCCTGAAATATCTGGCTACAAGGCTCCAAACTATGGTTTTCAATAATTTTCATTTGGAATTGTTGAGAACTGAAACCACCACTGTTCCTGAAGCCCTGCAAACTGAAGCTGGGCAACTTCATATAAACGTAAGAGAGATCACTCCAGTAACATGCCTGTTGCCATGTAAGCCACTCAAAAGGACACCTGAACACCTGATGACATCATCAGAGACATTTCAAACTGCAAAAGATGCTTTGACCCTGACATCTAGAAATCTTCTTGACTGAACTGTGCCCTGGACTCAGAAACTAGTTTATAATCTGCCCCAACCATTAACCTTGTTTTTCTTTTTGTTTCTATAGAAATACTTCTTGTTAAATACCTGATTGCTTGCTTACACAATCTAGGCTTAACTTTGGGAGCCTACCTGCCTCACCGCCTCCTGAAATGAATGCAACTGGACTGACCTGTCATCGAACTAAGAGACTGCTACAATGAGATGAACCAATCTACCAACTCAGCTTCTGGACCATGAAACTTCTTAAGGTTTCAAAGGACTGTTAGACTTCTTAAAGTTTCAAAGGTGGGACTGTGGGGGAGCAGAGTTGGCCACCCCAAAATGAATCTCTTTGGTTAAGGACAAGAGACTCTGAAAGAAACTTTGACCTTCCCCCTGACTGCCTAAAGGGATTTAACATCGAATGCCTGTCCCCAGGACAGGCCACCACCACAGACAACTCTGGGTATCAGTAGACTGTGAGGGTCCTTGCTAAGCCCATTCTTATCAAAGTTCTCTTTACCAAAGATTGGTGTTTCCATTTCCATGTGAATTGCCTTCCTCCCCTTTGAGGTCCCAGACCGCTACCCCCAACATCCTCCTTTGTCTTTAGCTGAAAATGGTATTTAAGGTGGCAAATTTGGTCATTCTGGCTGAGTTACTCAGTTTTCCTGCGTTTCTCCCATGTATACATGTTACAAAGTTTTCTTTGATTTTCTCCTGTTATTCTGTCTCATGTCAATTAAATTCTTAGACCAGCCAGAAGGACCTGGAGGGCAGAGGAATTGTTTTCCTCCGCTACAACTGTTTACCTAATTATGCCACATACTTTGGTATACGTAATGCATCTTTTCATTCATTTGATAAATATTCATAGAGTAGTGGCTACAAACCAGACAGCAATTTAGGCTCTTGGATTTAATCAGTGAGTAAAAGAGGCAAGAGTCTTGGTCCTGTGGAGGTAATTTTTTCACGGAGGAGGGAAAGGGAGACAATAAACATAACCAATAATACAATACATGATATGTTAGAAGGTAATAAATGCTATGGACCAGTGGGTTCCCAAGTGCTGGGAGGGGGGTTGGATTGCATTTTAGGATAGAGTGGTCTGAGTAGGCCTCATTGGAAAGCAATAGTTGAGCCAAGTCTTGAAGGAGGTGATGGAGTTTACCTGGGGGAGGAGCTGTCTGGACAGAGGGGGCAGCCTGTGCACAGTTTCTGAGGCAAGAATGTGTCCCATGTATTCCATAAAAAGCTAAGTGGTTGGGACAGAATAGGTGAAGGCTAGAAGTGTAGAAAATGTGATCAGGGAAGGAATAGAGCCAGGCTGTGCAGGACCTCAGAGGCCACATGAGATCTGCAGTCCCTGAAGGGTTTGGATCCTTAGAGGAGTGACGAGTTCTGTGTTATGTTTTGGAAGGAGCCCTGTGGTTGCTTGGTGGTGAAGAGGCTGTAGTTGGCCTAAGGGTGAAGCATGGAGACCAGGTAGGAGGGTACTGCCTAGTCATCCTGGTGACAGACACTGGGCACTGTGGGTGAGGTCTGTGTGCCCTTCTTTCCTGGGAACAGAGGGAACAGGCAGGATCAGGAAGAGGAGAAGCAGGTGAGAGCAGTGCTGGGGCAACGAGGGAGGGCCACAGGTAGTGGGGAACACGGGAGCCCAGTGCAGTGGGCTGGAAGTCAAATCATCAGCGGTTGTGGGTGGATTGGGGCAGCAATGGGTCATTCATGGGAGCAATGGGGGCATAGAGAGCACAGCCTGTCCTTTCAACACGTGTCAGTGTGAAGTAAATGAGAGACGTGAGGGAGAATGAAGGCAGGCTTTTACCTTCAGCTATGTATTAGTAATCATTAAGAATTGTAGCGTGTGTCCTCTGTGCTGGTCCTATGCTGAGCACTTTACATTTTCTAGACGAGGTATCTGAGGTAAAAGGAAGCTGGAGAACTTGCCTGAGTGCCCTAAGCCAAGGAGCAAAAGTGGGATGTGGGCCTGAGCAGCCTGGCTCTATCATCGGTGCCTATACGCACAGGGTCACACTCAGTGGCCAGAGCCTGGTGATCTGCTGAGTGGAGACACCAATCCTTCTTCTCCTTCCTCCTTTCATTCCAGAAACACTCCCTGAGGGAGAGATACGATCCTGGGGAGAGGGTTTGGTTAATAGATCAGGATGGGGTCTGGATGTGTGTGTGCTTCCAGGAGCTAGCTTTTCCTGGGATTCTGCTCCTTGTAAGCTGTGATTCTCTGTATTTACTTGTCACTCCAACTTTTGGGGCAGTGGGTTGCCCTGTGACATCAATTCTCTAATGTTTCTGGAAAGAGTTGTTGATTCTCAGTTTGTTTATCTTTCTCTTGGTATGAAGATGAGATTAATGACTTCCAAGCTGCTTACTTGCTAGGCAGGAAACCTGGTTTTAGTTTTATGTAGGAGAATGTGCTGGGTTTTAGGAGATATATGCTGAAAAATTTAGGAATAAAGTGTCATGAGATCGGAAAATGTCTTTGAAAAGGCTCAGCACAATGTTCCTGGCAATATATTAATGATCGTTGAGTCTAGATGGTGAATGTTTGGGTGTTCATGGTACTGTTCTCTCAGTTTCTCTGTATATTTAAAATTTACATATCATTTTGAATTTAAGAATTGAAAGGAAAATAGGAATCTAATCAAGTAAAGGAGCATGGAAGTTGCTATTTCCCTAAGGGAAATTGTCAGCCGAGTGAAGTTTAACATCCTTAGCTGACAAGGTGAAAGAAACCAGAGCCTTACAACATGAGGATTCTAGCCCTACCAGCGATAGTCTGGGCCTCTAGATTGTTACAACCTAACGGTTTGTAAGAACAGGAAGTAGACTTAATATTGGGTGGAATTATAGCTTAGTTTCAAATACCCTGGGTTGTGTAGGGGACGTCAAGTTTCGCACTTGGTTTTCTTCAACCCCATCTAGTAATGACCCCAGGCATCTGGTAGAAGCAAAAGAAAATCCCCTCTGGAGCAAGGTGCTTCCGTTCTAGTTCTCAAATTATTCTTATAAATGAAGTTTTAAGCACAATGGACAGCAAGAGTACAAGGACAAGTAGACACAGAAAGAAACAAGACTTTGTGAATTACAAAACAGCCGAAATGGGATCACTTTGCCCCGTTTGAGAGGCACTGGCCAATAGGTTTTGTTTTAGTCTTCTCTTCTGTTCTAACAGAATATCATAGACTGGGTGGCTTATCAACAACAGAAATTTATTTCTCACAGCTCTGGAGGCTGGGAAGTCTAAGATCAAGATGCCAGCAGATTTGGTGTCTGGTGAGAGCCCACTTCCTGGTTCATACACAGAGGTCTTCTTGCTGTGCCCTCACATGGCAGAAGAGGAGAACTCTGGTCTCTTGAGCTCCTTATAAAAGCACTAATCCCATTCATGAGGGCTCCACCTTCGTGACCTAATCACCTCCCAAAGGCCCCCACCTCCTAATACTAGCACATTAGGAGTTAGGGTGTCAACATATGAATTTGGGGAGGACACAAACATTGAGCCCATAACAAGTTTGTTTTGTTTACTCCGTGGAGGTCTTTTTGCCACTGACTTTCTAGTTTCTGAGTGTGGCCTGCTGCTTCACAGCGAATAGTTTGCATGATCAAAGAAGGAATTGCTTTGATGATTAAAGGCTGCTATAAATGCAGATTTTAACTAGGTAAACATCAGGTGGATCTGGGTGGGTCATATTCCAGACCTCATGAAATCCACTATTAAACAAATTCTAAAGAAGGCAGAGAAGAAAAAGACTTTAGGTAATAGACTTTGAACTGTGTGTTAATTATATACTGATCACCATAACATTTACTATGCCTGGAAAGCATCTCCAAAAGGTTTATGCTGTAATGACTGAATAGTACTGATTTGGTTAGTGCTTCTGATACCGAACCAATGGGGCTCGCCTCCTGGTCAGTTAAACAAGACTCTACACCAGTGGAAGCTGTCTCACAAAGTAAACTGTATTTGCAGCCAATAGGAGGCCACGAGGAATCATTTCCACAGTCATGGCGTCCCTGAAGAAAGGGTAGCAGGAACTTTTATTTTGGTTGGGGAATGAATATTGAAAAGGGAGAGGCAGGTACACTGCAGATTATGGTGCTGAGGTTTAATCTCCTCTTGAAGAGATCTTCGCATTAAAAATAAAGCAAAGTCATGGGCGTAGCTCTTGTAGGGAGGCTTTGTTAGCTTCATGGTGGTTGCTGGATGTGTCTCCTTAACATAAAAAAACAACTTGGAAAAACAGTTAAATGCTTCCAAAGACACCCTTGAGCTCCTTGGAGGACTAGTCGGTGACCCTTTGAGTTGCGAGAACATAGCTCCAATACTAAATAAGATAAGCCTGTTCTAAATTTTAGGTTATAACTAATATTTTAAGAAATATTATACTTGATTATACTTACCAAAGGAACATTAATTTTTCCCTACGTTTTAAATATGGAAAGATTTCGTCTTTTACCTAAAAAGGAATTAATTTTATCAAAATGATTAATTCCAACCTTCATTTTAAAAGAAATATGTAGGAGAAACAGCTGAGAGTGTAAAAGATCTAAATAAGAAATGTTCAAGAAATTCTCTAAAAATTGATTTAAGGAATTATATGTTTAATTAATATTTCACTTTTTTTTGAGATTTCCAGGGTGGAAAAAGGAACAACAGTATGGAGACTAGCTGAGCTGGGAATTTATGCCGAGAATGAGAAAAATGATTGGATTTTAGAAATTGCATTGTGAATATAACATTTTATCAACCCTTTGTTCTCACTCCTTTAGGTATATTGCAAAAATGTTAAATAGAAAGGAGGAAGTTTTAGTAAGATTTCAAATATTTAATTGAGTATGAAAAAATATAACAAACAAGCCTAACCTCAAAAATTATTGAGATCAAGGGATCTTGACCAATATGAAGACTCAAGACTCTGTTTGTTGGTGCCACTCTTGTGAACAGAAATCCTTACTATACATATTGAAGATTTTGTTCTTATTATCTTTAAACTAAATCAGGGTATAGGGCGTTCCTCCAGTCTCTGATGCACATCCAGTAAAACAAAAGATTATGAGGAACTAAGACCAGGTGTCTGCCCCACCCAGAGACCAGATGCCTTCCCCACCCTGAGACCAGCCCCCTATATAACTGGCCTGTAGTCTTTGTTCTGTAAGGTGGTTCTTTTGGATGCTAGTCGGCCATCTTCCCCCTTGCTAGCAAGCTGTAACAAAATCCTTTCTCTCCTAAAACCTTGCCTCTCGACTCTTGGCATGTCTTGCAGTGAGCAGACAGTGCCCCGTGGATGATAACAAATTGTCTATTATCAATAAGAACTCTACTCTTAGTTTAGTCTGTGACAGTTCTTTTCAACTTCATAGAGATTTCTGACCAAACTGAGGAACTCTGTCTTTTGGGATTTGTTTTGGGCTATAATCTAGTTTTGTTATTTCTTCTTGGAATTTATAAGTGTGGGATTTTGTGTTATTTTGACTTCAATAGTTAATGATAATATCTTGTTAAATTATATATAGTTATACCAAAATGTGGCTGGAAGATAAATCATGACAAGATTTTAAAAAATCAGCTAGGAAATGGGGGGGGGGGCATATCAGACGCAGATGACAAAAAGATAGAATGACTCTATAATAAGTAACTTATTCCAGGAAAGGTACAAGACCCATTATGTGACAAGGGAGACAGAATTCTATTCACTTATTTCTATGCTCATTCAACCAATCTTTATAGAGATCCAATCCCAAGTCAGGCCCTGTGACAAGCGCCTTAGGACTCAGCGAAGCAAGAACAAACATGGGTCCTGCTCTCCTGGAGCTGGCAGTCAGTAGGAGTGCAAAGGTATTGACCATTTATTCAAATGGTGTAGAACTGAATACCCTGATACTTCTGCTTCAGACAAACTTGGAGTAACAGGGACTGGAGTTAATCTCTTCCAAAAAACAATAAAAAATCCAGGTAAAATATATAAAGTAATTATTTTCAGATATTTGTTATCAGACAGTGCTCCCTAAGAGAGGGGAAATAAATGAGATGAACCCGTTTACCCCTAGATTACTGGCTTGAGAGGATTTCCAAACTGCAGCATGAAGCGGGGCAACCAAGTAGAGTCCAGTATTTCCTTTGAGCTGAGGAGACAGACTTGTGAGTCTAGGGAGGACAACGAGACTACAATACACGGGGCAGAGCACTGGAGAAGGGACAGCTACATGGAGAGACAGAGCTCTGATGATGTGCAGAGGATTCCCAGAGAATCTTCAGTTGCATACTGAGTAGGACATGCATGTGAGGCCATTAAGTGTGGTCGGCAAAATAACCACAAAAAGGGAACGGTAGTAATAATCCACAGGTCTCACACTGGCAGCAGGTATTTATAGGGCTTCCATCGTTCAGCTGAGAAAGAGGGTGTGGGGAAGGCCCCTGGAAGGGAATGAAGGCTAGAGTTTCAGGGGGACTTCCACACTCTACTGAATCCTCAGGTCTATGCTCCAGTGTCCTTCACTGAATCCCAGCAGCAAACCTGATCCCTTATTCTTGGTCACTGGATGCTCAAAGAACTGCAGTTTGTGTTGAAGCAAGAGAAAAGAAATCCCGGGGTATTTGGAAAACGCCTTACCAAGCACCCAGGTAGGCCCTGTTCTAGAGAAGAGGCCTAGATTTGATTATGAACCTGCACGAGACTTGTGTCTTCCTATGAGGCCATGGTCTGTACGTGAGGAAGGATTCAGGCTCCCGTTCCACCACCAAGAACAGTGGAGTGAACCTGAGAAAGTATACTGCTTGCTGACTCCCGCATTGCAAAAGTGCATTATGATAGTAAAGGAACAGTTTGGATTCAGGGCAATCTGATATCATACCTCGGACCACAGTTCACTTACCAATGGTCACACAGCTCCAAGGTCACACAGACAGGGCTGGAACCCAGACAGAGGTCACCAGAAAATTTCTGTCTGCAGGAAAATGAAACGCTATTCATGGTTTGGTACAGGCTAACCTGAAAACTCCAGGCTCAGTTCCTGCCCCCATCAGCCAGTCATTATTGTTGACTCATGGCTGGTATTCAATCAGTCTCTGAAGCTTTTTGTTTTTTTGGTGAGGAAGACCAGCCCTGAGCCAACATCTGTTGCCTGCCAATCCTCGTCTTTTTGCTGAGGAAGATTGACCCTGGGCTAACATCCGTGCCCGTCTTCCTCTGTTTTATGTGGGACACCTGCCACAGCATGGCTTGATAAGCGGTGTGCAGGCCTGTGCCTGGGATCTGAACCTGCGAACCCCGGGCTGCTGAAGCGGAGCACGCAAACTTAACCACTATGCCACCAGGCTGGCCCCAGTCTCTGAAACTTTTGCGGCTGTCCTGCTTTCCAGGACACAGTTGCCAGAGGTAATCTGTTCAGGTGAGTTGGAGGGAAGACCAGCAGGAGGGTTCACAAGAGCTATAGGAGGTCCTTTCCTCAGGCTGCACTGGCATTCTAGGGGCTCTGGGTCTGCGTAATGGCTCATGTCCGGTAATTGTGGGTGAGGACGATCCCAGGGCCAGGTACACTTACGTCCTTGTACACTTAACTTACAATGTGCAGTGGGCTATATTGGGCTGGTAGGGAAACATGGAAGCAGTATTGTTAGGTCCCTGTCGGGATACAGTGGGTTAGCACTTCCGTGTATCCCGGGGTGGGGGAGGAAATTCAACCCATAACACCTGTTTTAATTTATATGGGGCTGTGTATTTTATGTGGGATTGAAGGTCCAAGGGGTTCCATTTTGTAAAGCCAATTGTGCCAAAGACTTAATTTTATCGTATTATTCACTGAATCAGAGCATCCATGCCCATTACGGCGTATTTTAGGGTAACGGGCATTTGACTATGAAGGAATTTGTACAAGGTGACAGTTCTGACGGTTAGGGTGAGGCACATTTGTTTGTCCTCTATTGTATGTTTGGTAACTCTCTTCCTAGGGTATAATGGGTACCTTTTTAAATTTCAGAGAATATCCCCAGGTATAACTGCATTAGTTTCTTAAGCCCAGTACTGATTAAGGCTATGAAGGCTTGCCAATTGGTAGATTTCAACAGATGCTAAAGTTAATTCAGAACCTATGTTGTAGAAGTATGAAAGCCAATTAGACTAACTTAATCATCTTGTTGTGTAAACTCTTCTAGTAAATTTTGGATTTCTGATTGGGTCAAACTGTGAACCTCTCTTTTAGATTTTGTACCCCCCTCCCAACCAGTTTTTTGTTTTTTGAGTAGTGACTGGATGTACTTCCAGGGTGCGCTCTATGTTGCTCAACCGCAAATTTGGATTGGATAGCAAGACTGACAATGCCACACATGCACAAAGGCAGTATGAACAGCATTATTACTCACATGTTGAGGCTTTCTGGGGAGAGCAGGGCAACCTCCCCAAGTTGCTCTGAAAATGGCTTGAGAGAACGGGGAAAAGAGATGGGCTCTATTGTGCGTAGGAGATGGAGTTGGGGTGAGGGATTTTCCTTCCACTGGGTGGGGCTGGCATGGTTTGAACTTCTGGCCTGCATCAGAGGAAGGAAGCTTTCTTATCAGCTTGCTCACATGTAGGGAAGAAGGAAGGGGTAGTAGTAGGGCTTGAAATCTGTCAGCAAACATGAAAACTGGAGTAAAATGCTTTATTACAGACTTTTCCTTGACAAAATCTGGGTAGGAACAATTATGACCTTCATTTTACAGATAAAGAAATGTGGCAAGACAAATCGATACAGATGACCCACATTCTCACAGCTTGTAAGTGTCAGCACTGGGATTTGGACACAAATTTACCTTATGTCAGAGCTTGTGTTATTAACCCAAGCAAGGTAAAGTGGAAAACATTTGCACTCACAACAAGTTGATTTCCAAAGTAAGGGAGTAATGTTTTTATTATGTCAGGATTCTTATAAATTAATGATAAATGTCACACCAATTATATGCAGTATACAATTACCCTTTAAATTTCAGGGTGTTGCTGCTGGTATATTAACTCCTACTCCAATTGGACACGAAGCTAGCTTTACATCAGTGCCTCGCACTGCATTCATAAAAATGTATTTTCTTGCCTGAGGACACACACATACCTCTCTGCCACTAACAACACTGTAGACGGAGGCTGCAGGTTGGGGTGACTGTAGACTACGCAGTCTCATGGTCTTGGGCCTGCCTGGGGTCATGACTCCCTGAGCACCGTCAGTATCCCCAGCAGCAGTGCTTCAAGCCTAGATGCCCAGACTGGCAGCCATCTGGGTCACAGGCAGACCTCGGGATCCCCGGTCCCAGTGAAACTGGAATTGAGCTCATGCGTGGCTACAAGGGCAGTTGTCCTAGCTCTCTGGGCATATGGTGCATGCTGAGTGATTCTAGCCGAAGTTCTCAACAGCAGATGCTGGCAGAACTTCCAGGGACACAAATGGAATGTCCTCTTTTGAGCGAACACAAGTAATTGCGTAGCCAAGGACCCGACCATCAGCCGTGGCGTGGAGACCAGCTTGAGACTCAGGAGCCCTGCCCCTTCTGGTACTGTGAGGCTCAGGAACCTTGCCTTACCCCAACACCTCTTCTTTGGAAATGGGATGGAGAGGAGGGGAACAGTGCCATTCGGGAGGTGAACTTTGAAGGGATTGAGTATGTATCCAACTGAGACTGCTTAAATCAGAGAGGTTGGCTGAGGTGGCCACAGTGATGAATGCTGAGGTCATCTGAGCACTACCTGCTTGCTAGACATTGTTCTGAGTGCTTTCACAGTCTCATCTCGTTTAATCCTCACTAACTCCTAAGGGGAAGAAGTGTTGCTGTCATCCCACTTCACAAAGGGTGAACCAGTGGATCAGAGAGGTTAAGGGATGTGCCCATGTTCACGCAAAACTGAGATTAGAAATCAAACCACCTGTTTCCTGAGCCTGTGTTCCTAACCACTTCTGTATGTAATGTATTTTTACTAATTTGGTCAAATGACAGTTGTCACCCTGCCATTACACAGCAGGGTTGGAGTTCATCAGTTCAGTTAGTTTGTTGATGGCAGATAAAGATGCTATATTATCTTGCTTTATCTGGATGTTTTATCTCCCAGACTACTGAGCAGACACAGTTCCTGCAGAATCAGCAATTGATCTGGAAGGGAAGGCAGGGAGGGAGAGGAAAAGTTCCCTCTTTCCTTCTCCTGCTCTTTCCCTGAGTTCCAGGGCCTGATTGGTTAAGCACCAAGGGGAGTGATGATGACTCACAATGTCGTTTAGAACCTAGTAATCACATCTGTTTACAGGATCCAAGCACTGGCCACAACCACCTGGGTTACTTATGGTTCAGAGCAGAAACGGTGAGGGAGAGGTGCTGGAAGAGGGGGGCAGATATTACTAATGTTTGGTTACATTCTCCATATCTGTTTCCTGGACACTCAGCTACCTTGGCCTCAGAGCTCTTCCTTGGCTCGAGCAAAATCTCTCCACTACAACTTCCCCCTTGGGAGGAGTTACCAAAATATTCTAATAGTGTTCTTTGTGTTTCCACAGGTCCACTGGGCAACAGACAGTGATTCCGGCCTCAAGATTCAATCACCCGGAGAGAGGTGCAAGGGAACTCAGGCTCAGGTAGGATTTTCTACTCTGTCTCGGTCTCTGGATCCAACCGTGGTCATGGCTCTGAAATTACTACATTTATAATACACAATACACATAAATGGGGTGTTGGAAGACATTTCGGCTGAGTAGTCCTACTTTTCATGCCATATTACCTTGCAAGTCTCTGATGTGGAGCAACTATAGAGTTGACATTGACGTGTGACCTGTGTGCACATTGTCTAGAAGTAGGACATGGATGTTGATGGGATGTCAGAGGGATAATGGTGAGGACAGGGCCTTGTGTGTTTTATAGTGTTGTTCTCCTGAGGAACTAAAATGACTGTTATGAGGAGATGTGACATAGCCCCACACTGGCTGCCCCCCTCAGTCTCACATAACCACTGAGGAAATTGAGGCACAAGTGCGTGGAAGAGGGACCCAGGCCACACACCCCCTTCCTTGAGTGGCAGGGAAGGCTCATTCACCCAGGTTTCCTCCCATCCCATAGAGAACCATGGAAAGACACTGACATACTGTGTTCAGTGTTCAAAACAAATGGAAGGACGAGGATTGTTTCCTTACCTTCCACAAGGATCAAGAAGAGGCATCCTGAAGGGGGCAGGGGGTGGGGGGGGGCTGGGGTGCTGAAGCCAGACAAATTGGGTTCACATCCTGGTTCTGCCTCATACCAGCTATGTGACCTTGGGTCAGTTACATACCTTTCCTGTGCCTCAGTTCCCTGCCCTGGATAAATGGGTGTGACAGTGGCCCCATAAACCTGTTAGAGGTCCTGTCAGTTGCTGTATATAAAGCACTTGGGGCAGTGCCTGGGGGAAGACCCGCTGAGCAGAGGTGTGGTCTTGCTGGTGTTGTTTCTCTTGTCATTACCATATGTATCCCTGGGAAAGGGGGAGGCCCAGGGAGCCTAAAAGACTGGAGAAGAGGTGTCCTCACCTCCTCTTTCCCTCCTGAATGAAAACCTCTTAAAGTCACAGAGTAGACACTCTGCCCTGGCGAAGTCTGCTCTCTTGCCTGGAACTCCAGTTCCAGGTTGGTTCACTTTTTGTTTGTTTGGGGGTTTCGGTGCCTCTCTGCTGAGCTCCAGCGCCCTTCCCTGGAGGAAACAGGCTGAGCTTGGGTCACCTTGCCTTGGTGTTTGCACCTCTCTGTGTCTCAAGTCCATGCTTCTGAGGAATCTTGGCTTATTTAAAGAATTTTCCAGAACTGACTTACACATATTTTTACATTCTTGTTATGGAAAATACAAGTAAGAATTACATTTACAGAGACCAACTGATAATCCCCCTTCCTTTCCTATACTCCACCTTCTTATACCTCTACACCAGAAGAGCTGCCTTAGCAGTTTGCTGTAAATTTTTCAGATCTTATTCTTTCCATTTACTTTTATCAATGTGGATGACTCTGTGAAAAAAGACAAATGGCATCGTAAGACACATATTGTTTTTCGAGTTTCTTTGTTCAGTTACCATTTCTTGGGGATCATTTCCATGTCATTACATAGAGGACCCCTTCATCCCGTTTAATAGCTGCATTCTGTTTCATATTATTGATATATTATCATTCATTCACATAAGGAAATTGGAAAAGTTGCCTTTGTCTTCTTAAGTGAATGTCTCTTTAGAATAACCAAGTCAATCACCCAGATATTTTACAAAAAAGTAAGACTGGATACAAGTTAAACACACAAAAGAAGATATATACTTCTGTAAGAATAAAATGTGAAATAATAGAGATAATATATTTAGTACACACTGTCCACAAAACACATGTGAATATCATTTTTAAAAACAGGGGAAAATGCATGAAACTTTTTTATGAGTTTCCTGTTTTGACACTGAAAATACATTTCTTACAGGATAGGAAAATTAATTACTGTAATCCTACAGGATTAAATACTGTAATCCTGGGGCCGCCCGGTGGCGCAGCGGTTTAGTCCACGCTTGGCAGCCCGGGGTTCGCGAGTTTGGATCCCGGGCGCCCGCCGACGCACTGCCTGTCAGCCATGCCGTGGCGGCGTCCCATATAAAGTGGAGGAAGATGGGCACGATGTTAGCCCAGGGCCAGTCTTCCTCAGCAAAAAGGAGAGGATTGGCGACGGATGTTAGCTCAGGGCTGGTCTTCCCCACAAAACAAAACAAAACAAAACAAAACAAAAAAATAAATAAAATAAATACTGTAATCCTATTCTTCCCAAAATAAATCTATGAATTCAGTCATGAACCTTAACAGGATTTTGCCATGAAATAAAATGAGCTGATTATTCAATTCAACAGAAGAGAAGGTATGTGGGAGTAGCCATGATAGTGACACTGCCCTCCAAGATAGGAAAATCTACACTATCCATTTAGCAACTAAAACAGGAGTGGGAAATATGTCAATGGCACAAAACAGGGATTCTCCACACAGACTCATGCATATAACAGAATGAAAGAGATAAGGTTGGGCAGTTCAAGTCAGATGATGCCCCAAAGCAATCTCTTATGTCTATGGTGGAAACAAGTGTGAGTGTGGTGGGGAGGTGGCAGGGGGAAGAGGCCCCTGGATACACTGGATTAAGTGGGGTTCATCATCTTCTTCAGGCTTTCTCGGTTGTGCTCTCTTCCTGAAGCCATCTGTGGTGTCAACCAGTCATGGATAAAGGAGACTGTGAAGTTAAGCCCAGCAGCCCCACTCCGAGCATCCCAAGGAAGAGACGTAAATATTCAAAGCCCAAAAACCCTGCCTCCATAAATGTGGTGAGCTTTTTACTCAGCAGGCAACTGGGGAGGCCTAGAAATGATGTGGATCTGTCAAACTGGCTGTAGAAGCTGACAAGAGCCACACCAGGGTGGAGTTGGCCTTTGCCAAAAAATCATGTGACTTACCTGCTTATGCCTTCCAATAATTTTGGAAAATGCAAAAAAAAAAGATTTAAAATAAACTCCTCCCTTGTTTCAGCTGTTAAAATAAAAGCTGTGTTTTCACTCCTTTTGGTCTGACATGTGTTTATGCCCATACAGCTTTCTTGGGTTACAATGGAGGGGGAGCCTATTCCTTCTAAGATTCTATGCAGGATTCCCAGACACTGGGAGACGGTGAGATCACTCACACTGCACATCAGATTTCTTCCACCTTTCATCTGATGAAAAAGGAAGGGAATAGTTGTGTAGTACTAGGTCACTCCAAGACCCCAGACCCCTCTCCCTGGGCGTTTTGGAGAGACCACCACTGTGCTCCCCTCTAAGACCTAGTTGCTTCCCCTGATGAGAAGACATTGAGAAGGGGCCATGAGCGGGTGGGAGGTTTAAGATACCCCTCTTTTTATTATTCTGATGCTCACGAGAGTATCCTTTCAAACTGCAGCACTGGGTCTTCGTTGGCTCCATTTCATATTAAACAATCAGAGCACAAGGCATTTTAAACTGGGAACATCGTACCTTCAGGGCCTTCTAAAGGGAATCGTTCCTCCCACTGTGCCCAAACAAGTGGAATCTCCAGGGCCCCTGATTCGTGCCATGTGAAATAAACCAGTTCAGGCCACAGCTGACTGAATAGAAGCCAGCCCTTGGTCCACAAGATTGTGCGAGGGCTCCCACAAAAAAGGCTCCCCAAAGGCATGTGCTGGGAAAGTCAGATCTCACTGGGAGAAACTGGAAATGGGAAGTGTAGGAAACTGGGCATTCAGAAGTGAGAGCTAAGCTGAAGGGAGCACAGGGAGAGCTAAGGGGTAGGTGCAGGGGGGTGTGGGAAAGCCTAAATGATGAGTAAGCTTACATCCAAACGAGGGGAAAAAGTTCCAACCATCACACATTCCAAGCACGACTCTTATCCTGTAAAGTGAGTTTCTAACCGGAAACTCCAGGCAGCCTTTCTCTTCCCCCCTCTCCTCTCCTCTCCATTGTCTGTGTCCTCACAACTTGTAGAGCATTTCTACAACACCCTTCCTGTTTGTCTTTCCTCCTCCACCCACGTCTCTTCTCAGGGGCTGTACTCTGGTTCCCCTTAGCACAGTCTCTCCCAGCTCTTTATTATGCAGAATCATTGAACCCCTCTGAGTCCTTGTCACCCTCCTCCCTGTTCCTGTCCCCTTGGCTGTGCAAGCTCTGCTTTGGCACTGTCAAATATAGCCACTAGTCCTGCCTCAGAGGGTCAGGTGTGGCTGTGGGATAGAGGGGAGGGTCTCAACACCCCTGTGTGGGTGACTAGTAACCTACCACTCACGAGGAAACCAAGGCTGTGAGCTGGAGGGAAGTGAAGGCCTGAGGCTGGAGACCAGCAGGCAGGGCAAGAAGACACACCAGGGAGCAGAGAGTGATGATAGCCAACCTCCTACGGTCTACTGGCATCCAAGAGGAGACATAACACTCAGGCCGTAGAGCTTCATGTACCAACACGGATAAGTCTCACAATCATCGTATCGAGTGAACAAAGAAGCAGCACGGAGGAATGCAGCAAATGGCAGCTAAAACGTGCCAAGCTGTCTTGAGTATATGTGTATCTAATACCAGTCCCCCAAGGAGTGCAGCAGGATGTTCAGGGGGAGCGCTCTCTCGTGTCAGACTTGGCTGACTCCCCAGAACAATTGGTTCCGACTACCCTCCATCTCACAGGGGTTCCCTGACCACCCACGGAGGATTGGTAGGGAAGGCAGTCACACACTCATGTGAGCTCTGACCACTCACCCACGGGAGGGCGTGGACTAACACGGGAGAGTCTGCGTGGGTTCAAGACCACAGAGGCTCTTCACAGAGGCTCGATAGTGGGCTGCGTTTAGAGGAGGAAAATACCCTTCACCTACTGGGAGGATGAGCTCTCGAGGTGTCCACTTGGAGGGCTTGATTTGTCTCTCCAGAAGTCAGAATCACATGTAAGAAATTCAAAAGGGGGAGTGGCTAGCCGAGGGAGTGGGGGTGGGGGGGAGAGAGAGAGAGAGAGAGAGAAAGAGGTTTGGCTGTGATTCTCCTAAGGGGACTTTTCTCAAGAGACATGATTGGAGACTGTATGTAGCCTCAACAGAGAGAAATTCTTGGTGCACGTGTACCTCAGGGAGCGGAGGCTGATTGGAGAGGGCCTCACACTGTGTCAGCGAAATACTCTCTCCTTCCACACTTTAATTTCTGCCTCCTGCCTCTTGTGGGCCACATCTATATGCTAGCCAAAGGGTAAGGAAGCCGAACCTCCCCTACTCAGTCCAAATCCTCTTCACTACTGAGCTCTTTTTCAAACCTCCCGAGCTAGTCAACAAATCCCCTCATTCCAACTGCCTCAAGGGCCTTTGGCTTTTTTATTCCCCAGCCTGAGGGAAAAACAAGCGCCTGAGCTAATCACTGTATTATGTTTAAGGAATACAAGGGAAGGATGGCTGGAACAGAATGAGGGAAGGGGGTTCAGAGTTTGGGAGGATATGTGCTGGAAATGATGAAGCCATTTAGTCCTCTTGGATAGAACGGAGGAGTGATGTTCTGAGTATTTGGAAGAAGGCTGAACCTGTGTTTCACCTGCCCTTGTATGATACAGAAAGTCAAGTCCACATCCAAGTCCTGAGCACCCACACGTATATGTATCTGCATATAACTGTGAAATATAGATGTGCGTACATCACAGATGTGCACAGCTCAAGGATGTATCAGAAAGAAAATCCTGAACCTACCATCCAGATAAAGAAGCACAACTTGCCAGGACACGTAAAACCCCACACCTGGCCCCACTCATTCACAGTATTCTTCCTCCCTCTCAAAGTTGCTTTTTGTTTGTTTGTTTTCCCACCTAAGCTTGTATCCTTAAATGCTGCAGTGATGCTCTGGTTGTTTACAACACAAAACGTTTTTGATATTGTGATATATGATACTCGGGAAAGTGTTTAAAGAAATATGGAGTGAAATCTCCACCCAAGAAAGAGAACACTGGCACCAGCTGGGCTCCCTCCCATATACTCCTCCTTCCCTCCCACCCAGTGGTAACTAACAGCTATTCAGACTTCAGACACCAGGGTTTTACCAGTTTTTAAGCTTTATTTAAATGAAGTGTTACAGATGGGTTTTGGTTGGTTTGATTTTTGCTGAGGAAGATTCGCCCTGAGCCAACACCTGTAGCCAATCTTCCTCTATTTTGTTTTTGTTTGTTTGTTTTTGTGAGGAAGATTAGCCCTAGGCTAACATGCGTTGCCAATCCTCCTCTTTTTGCTGAGGAAGACTGGCCCTGGGCTCACATCCGTGCCCATCTTCCTCTACTTTATATGGGACGCCGCCACAGCGTGGCTGACAAGCGGTGCGTCAGTCTGCAGCAGGGACGCGAACCTGTGAACCCCGGCTGCTGAAGCGGAGCGTGCGAACTTAAGCACTGCACCGCCAGGCCAGTCCCTTCCTCTATTTTGTATGTGAGCCACCGACACAGCATGGACACTGAGGACTAGTGTAGGTCTGCGTCAGGGAACCGAACCTGGGCTGCTGAAGTGGAGCATGCTGAACTTTACCACTAGGCCACTGGGGCTGGCCCCAGATGTGTTTCTTTTGGTCTGCTTTCTTTCCTCAACATCATGTTTGTGAGAGTCATTCACATTGCTGCGTGAAGTTTGGTTGGTTGGTTTTTGTTGCTCTATAGAATTTTTTTGTATAAATAGAGCACCATGGATTTCTCCATTCTGGTGCCGATGCTCATTTGGGTGTTTTCAATGTTGCATTTTACAAATAACGCAGCTATAAAAATCCCTGTAGCATGTGTTGTGGTGAAAGTATATACGTGTTTCTGTTGGGTAGATACCTAATCGTGGAATTGCAGATGAAGTTGGCAGGTCTTCTAGAGCCTATGTCTGACATGAAGAAAGTAGTCAACAGTGTAGACAGGAGTTGAAGTCAGAGGAAATTGTGTTCTTCCAAGTCCCAGTGGTCTAACTCACACTGGATGTCTCTGTCATTGGTAGCTCTCCCAGTGGTGAATTCCCACTTTGGTCAGTGTGGTTTATTAAAAGACTTTGACTAAATGTTCTGTTTCTGACCAACAATCACCTCTTTAAAAGTGCCTTTAAAAATGATGAGGGTGAGGCTCAGATAGGGCATGGGTGAAGCACACACACAACGCATCACACACGGATGCACAGGGACAACCTACCATATCTTCCCGCGGGCACTTTGTGCTGTCTGACAGTTCATAATTAAACTCAGGCCTTTGGGTTGAACCCATACTCCACTAAAGGGGTGTGATTGTTGTGTTTCACACTCAATCACACGCCAATGTCATTAGATGTTTAGAGACTTCCTCTAGTCAGATACCTGGGAACAAGTTGCAAAAGTTCTTGCCCTAGGACACACTGCTAGTAAGTTGCAGGGACACAAGTGGAATCCAGGTGCGTGTGCTCTTAACCTCACAGCACTCTAGAATGGCATGTGGGGGCAGGTAAACAGACACTCGTTAGAGGGGTATTGAAAATGTAGATTATTAGATAAAATTAAATTTATTCTTGCCATATCAACTGAAACATTTTTCACATTTTGTTTCGTTTTCATCTAGTCCTTCCTTTGCAGATTTATATATGTTTAGACAGGTATATATATGTATACTGTGTATGAAATTTATTTTCATTTCTTTGACTAAACTTACAAGCATTACACTGTGTTATTCTTAAGCAACCTGCATTTTTTCATTTCTTTTGAAGATAAGGGTTCTCTTTCTCATTATAAAACTGGAGTCTTTTATGCAGCAAAGAACTTGTAATGTCATAAAGGCATAAGTAGATAATTAAAATGAACTATAATGTCACTCATCCAGAGTGAACCACTTCAATTTTTATTTTTGTTTGCTTTTTACTTTTTAAAAACATTTGTAAACATGTTTCTGTTTCCTCCAGTCAGTTTTCTATATACATGTATACACTTTCCCCATTACAAAACAGGGATCATATGCAAATTTTCAATTGTACCTTCTTTATGCTGAAGACAGAGTCGTGAAGATGCCCACCTGGAGGCAGCAGGAGATGGAGAAGGGGCTTGTTAGAGAGTAAGTGGAGGCCAGGAGAGGTAAATACTGGGGACACTAAGTGCGGAGAGAATTTCAAGAAGTCATCAGATGCTCCTGAGAGGTCAGATGTGATAGAAAAGAGGCAGTGGCATTTACTCCTGAGATGTTCGCTTCTGGTATTTGAGTGCAGGCCAGTACAATGGGGGGATGAGATCCAGGCTCAGAGGAGAAAGGAGTCAGGGGGCAGTGAGGAAGGGGAGGGAGCGAGGACGGAGTGCGTTTCGCATCTGTTTGGTTGGGGAATGTAAGGAGAGAGGAAGGACTGCCATTTAGAGGATTTTTCGAGGTTGAGAAGCTCTGAGAGGTGGAGGATCGACTGTTGAGTGAGAGCGATGATGTGCAGGGAGGAGGATCGTTAATGCAAGACCCAGAGCAAGTGGGACGGGGAGAGATCAAGGGCACACCGAGCAGAGGAAGGGACAAGCAGTTATTCCGGTGGGGACGGGGAGCCTTTGGGGAAAGGTGTGCCCAACGGAGCTGTTCCTCCGAGAGAACCCTCCTTCCCCATCCTGCTGCGTGCTTCCCCCTGTCTCCCGGTTTCTGCATAAGACAGGTGGACTCAGACCTGTCACTGAGCTCTGGGGCAGTGTGGACTCTCAGCAGCGGGGGCAGCAGGAGGGCACTGGCCACCTGGAGAGCTGTGTCAGAAGATGCAGGCAGAGACAAATAGCCCCTGTGTCCCCATTTAGCCCTACTTCAGGTCAGTGGGTATGATTTTACCTGAGGCATTTGCCTTGAATCTTTACCAAACACCGCGAAATCTCACTATCACTGATCATGACATTCTGCGACGTCACCGGAAGTCACGTCCGCGGAGGCGGGCCCGGGGCAGGGGCGGGCGGGGCCATGGGCGGAACCTGGCGCCTGCGCGGGCTCCGCCCACAAGGCCGGTGGTCGTTAGTGCGCAGGCGCCAGCCGGAGTGCGCGCAGGGGACGAGGAGGACGCAGAGGTGGGCCTGACGCCCGCTCTAGGAGGCGGGGTCAGAGCCGGAGGGGCGGGGCCGGAATCAGAGGGGCGGGCCCGAGGTTCCCCAAGGCCGACCGCGGGCCAGGGCAGGGGACCAGGGGAGGAGCCTAGGACACTCGGCGCTGGATGGTGAGGGCGGAGCCCGCTGCGGGTGGAGAGGGGAGGGTCTGACTGCTCTGGACCTGCGGAGTCCGCCTGGTGCACACCCTCCCTGCCCGCCACTCACCTGCCCTTCAGAGTTGCTCGGTGAGGCTCAGTGAACAGTTTCCTGCTTATTCATGCATCTCTCAGCCAGAGATTATGGGCACCCAGGCCACAGATGTCGCCTGCAAGATTAATGGGAAAGCCCCAAATATTAGCCAACATAATCCAGAGCAGCGTATTCAAATAATGATGACCATGGCCAGGGAGTGTAAGGAAGGTTGAATGTTAGGAAATCTATTCACTCGCTATATTAAGAGCCAAAAAGAGGATAATCCTCTGGTCGTCTCCATAGATGTTGAAAAGATAAAATAAGAGGGGTTATATGATTCTACCTCAGGAATTTGCTTATTTGCTATTACCAACACCACAAAATCAAGTTACCACTGTGATCATTGCATTACTTTCTCTAACATCATAATCACGTATATGCACATAATTCACCGTTTACTTAGGCAATGACACTTCAATTTCTTTCATAAATCATGTGTTTTTATGAGATAACGCTGCAGGTCAACCCCCCTGGATTCCCCCCGACAGCTTGGCTCAAAGAGGATGTGGCTCCTCTCGTTCCAATTTAAAATATTAATTGAATAATGACTTTAGAGATGGAATTTTAAGTAGAGCTCTTACTATTTTCATATATTGTTTATATATTGGAACATTTAAGGGAAACTTAGTTTTACTGGTTTTATAGGTTTACTTTGTTAAATAAGTAGAATTGTTTATTATTTTGAAGGGTTTATTAAGACTTTGTTTGTTTTTTCCTACCAAATCTGCTTTCTGTCTTCCTCATTTTGGTAAATGGCAATTCTTTCCTTCCTATTGCTCAAGCCAAACACCTGGGTGTCCTCTTTGACTCCTCTGTTTCCTTCATGCCCCACGTTAACACCATCAGCAAATCCTGAGCTCTACCTTCAACATGCAACCAGAATGTGACCACTCATTGCACCTCCACTGTTACTACCCTTCTCCAAACGATGTTTACAGCTCGTCTGGATTATTCTCATGGCCTCCTAACTACTCTCTCTGTTTCTTCCCTGCTCTATACAGTCAGTTCTTGGACGTGTCTTTTGTTGAACATCTGTATCTATTTCTGTCAGGTAAAGAACTTGGAGTTACAATTGCTGGGTCACAAGTCAAGGTGATGTCCAGTGACTACAAAAGCATGAGTTGAAACCCTCTAAAAACATGCCCTCCTTCTGTCCCCCAGCCCAAGCTCCCTACCTAAGGAGAGGGAGTAAGAGCACTCTGTTCCTTCTTCTCCATCACTTGGGAGAAGGGGTTGTGAAGAAAGGGACATTTTGCCCTCTTTTACCTGTGGGTCTCAGGATCCCTCTAGCTGGGAAGAAAAAAGATTTTTAAAAAGTGTGTTTTCTGTCATACAAAGAGACAGAAGAAGGAACCCTGAACTTTAGCCTATATGTTACTTTGCATTCTTTGAGTTTTCCTCCCTTAAGATCAATTCCATCCTAGAATATCATTTTTATCTTTTAGGCTTTCTAGAAATGTATGCCTTTCAGCTACCTTGTTTTCTTTCTTTTTCTTTTGCTTTTGTCCCCCATATTGGCAGCTGCCAAGGAGGAATGAGACACCCTATCCCATGGTGTTTCCCTTCTTATTTGAGTTCTTCTGGAAATACATGTACCTGCAGTTCAACACCTGATGTCCACCTACAGAGATGCCCCAGCCAAGTCAGACACCCCCTTTTCTCTCTTTTGCATGCCATGTTGGTACAAGAAGGGTGTGTGGCTTCTCTCAGACAGAAGAGAACCCAAACTCAGCTCTGCCATAAAGTAGCTGTGGGATCTTGGAGGAGTCGTTTGCCCTGATTCTCAGCTTCCACATCTGCTGAAAGGGAGATACTAATGAAGAGGACAGGATGGCTAAGTGAGCTTGCTTTATGACTTTTGGCTGGTTCTCACTGACTCCCTTCTTCTGACTGAGTTTCCCTTCTCTCCCAGCATGCTGTGGCTCTGCTCATGAGTTGTTTCAGCCCTCTCCAACCAATGCTGATGTGATGTGGACTTTCCTGGTAACTGGCAGATAGCAGGCGCTCAATAAACATGAGTTCTTCCCTCCCTCCCCTCTGTTCTCAACAACGCAGCTAGAGCTGGATGTTAAACAGCGGCCCCTTGTTCTTCCCCCTGCCCTTCGTTGCCAGGGATAAAGTGAAGGGACAAAGCAGAAAGCACTTAGCCAATACTAGAATGTGGCCAGGACATAGACCGTACTTGGATGTTGACAATGGTGCTCTGTTTGAGGACATTGCACGTGGCCCCAACTGTGCCAGGAATGGTTTGTTCGGATCTGAGCAACCTCTTTTCCCTACCTGGGCAGCAATCTCCCGTCTGTCCCAGCGATGAAGTTGACTCCTGACGAGGCCTAAAGCTTCTTCCAGCTGTGGAAATTAAGAAAAGGAACCTTAACCAAATTGGAGTTGGGAAGGCCCATAGGGGGAGCTCTCACCGCCTATCACACATCGTCAATTACACCAAACAGGGAAAGACCGAGGCTTGCATCTTGGACAGGAAGTAAAACTACTTTACTACCGAAGGAAGATTTCTCTCCTTACCGGCAACAGCTCAGCCAGTGGGAAATGCCACAGCTCAGCCAATGAACTGCTACTTTCCCTTGATGGATTTTCATTTGGAACAGCCTCTCCTTACTCCCCATTTTTCTGCATAAAAGCAGCTCCCTTTCTTTCTTTTACGGATTTGCCTATGGTTTGCCATAGTGCGCACATCCCAAATTGCAATTCTTTTGGCTATTGCTGAATAAACTCATTCTGAGATAAAATAACAGGCAAATTGGCTTTTTAAATGGACACAGCTTCACCACAAGGTGAATCTTTAATGGGTGGAACTGCCTGATCATCCTTAGGTATCCAATAATCCTATTCAAAATGGATCATCTTTTTTGGTTGATTACATTTTATATGCCCTGTTGCTGGTAGAAATAAAATAGATTTTTATATTGATTTTATATCCAGCATCCTTGTTAAACTCTCTTACGAATTCCAGTGGCTAATATCTGGTTCTTTTATGGTTTCTAAGTAAAAACATCACATCATCTGTGAAGAATGACAGCTTTGTAATCTCCCGTCTCATCCTTATATTTTTATTGATTTATCTTGCCTTAGTAGTATGATTAAGATCTTTAGTCTCAGGGGTTTCCTTTGCCTGAAAGGAGGTGCTTTCAGCATTTCCCATGCAGCGGGATGTTTCTTGCAGGTTTTTTTCCCCCAAATACCTGTAATCAGGTTAAGGAGTGTCTCTTCTATTTCTAGTGTGCTGAGAGATTTTTCTCTTTTCTTGATTACCAATTTTGTCTAATATCTTTCTACTAAAATGACCTATGATTTTCCCATTAGTCATTTCATGTGATACGTTACCTTATTTGAATTTCTAACATGAAACCATGACATGCTACTAACTTTGTATACCATTTGACTTGATTTGCTTATGTTTCATTCAGGAGATCTGCATCTATGTTCATGGGTGAGAAAGACATGTTATTTTCCTCTCTTCTTCTGTCCCTGTCAGGTTTTGGTATCAAGGTTATGCTGGCCTCATCAATGAGGTGAGGAGTGCTCCCTCCTTTTCCATTTCCCGAAAGAGACTGTGTCAATTGGAATCAACCAATCTTTAAGTGTTTGGCAGAACTTACTGATGAAACCATCTGAGCTTGTTTACTTTATCAGAAATTTTTCAAGAAAGTGATTCAATGATTACAGGATGATTAAGGCTTTCTGTTTGTTTCTTGACCTATTTTAGATAACTTAGATTTTTCTAGGGAAGTGCTCATTTCATTTAAGTAAATTTATTCGGCCAGCAAAAGTGAATTGAATAACCACTATGTGTTATTAGACATTGTGCTACATGCTGGGGATAAAATGGTGTACAAGATAGACACAGTCCCTGATCATGGGAATATCTGTTACATTGAGAAATACAAACCAAAAGCTAGTGGTTGGGAGATGAGGGGCAATAGAAATTAAACAAGATTGGCTATGAGTTTATCAATGTTCAAACTGGGTGATTGGTACATGGTGGTTCATTATACGTTCTACATGTTTGAAGTTTTCCATGATAAAAACTAAAAAAAAAGTATATATGTATATATAAAGAACTGAAGAGAATACACAAAATGGTCATATATCAGACATCTTAGAGTAGTAAAATTACATGTGATTGTTTTCAGATTCCTAAACTTCCTATAATACTATATTTCATCTCTTCTAAGATGCACCTTTTCCCTTACCATTTTAACAATTTAGAAATCAGAGTAGATTTTACAATCAATGGCATCATAATTTAAATGGTAGTCTTTTTAATCTTTCTTAGCGATACATAAAGTAATGGTGTGTCTTACAATCAATGGTATTGTGATTTGATGAAATATGATATTATGTTCCTTTTTAATTTAAAAATATTTATTGAAAAATCCATATTTGAAAATACTTGTTTTGGTCAAGAATCTACTCACTGGAGTCAGTGAAAGAGGTAAAGACACCTATTTTCTTCATAATACAATTCTCAAAGTTAGCCAAACTTAAGAACCATGACTGAATATCTACTGTATATAACTACTATATATTTCCTTTTTGACAACAACAACAAAATAAGTGATTCAGCTCCTACTATGAGCCATGTATTGATCTTGTAACTGGAGAATCGGCAGTAAATGAAGCAGGCAAAAATCTCTGTCCTCAAGAAGTTTACACTCTCTATATTCTTTTTGTTGTTTTAGTTTCTAGCAGGGAAAGATTCGCCCTGAGCTAACATCTGTTGCCAATCTTCCTCTTTTTTTATCCTCCCCAAAGCCCCTGTGCATGGTTGAATATCCCAGTTGTCAGTCCTTCTGGTTGTTCTATGTGAGCCGCTCCATAGCATGGCTCCTGACAGACGTGGTGTGTTTCCGTGACCAGGGCCGCCAAAACGGTGAGAGTGCTGAACTTTAACCACTAGGCCATCAGGGCTGGCTTTATGTATTCTTCATAGTATTTTAAAATAGTATGGAAAATACATTCTGTGTAATAAGAGGAATAGCTATCTGTAAATCAGTTCTCTTATTTACAACGCACATTTATTGCTGACTCATTCAGGAAAAGTTTACATCCAAACCGAATTGAACACATAATTGTGATAGCAATGTCAAAACAAATAATATCTAAAAGTTTCCAATCTCTAAAATAATTGTAATATGAGTGTGTGTGTATGTGTGTGAGTGTGAGTTTGTGTTTGTGCCATTTAGTAACTAAAGTAAAGGTAATAGTAAACTAAATACCTGGTCATTAATTAAAAATGTTAAAGATTTTGACAGAATATGGGTTATTAACACAGACGAGTACCCTGACTCAGAGTTCTAGGCAGCCCACTAGGGAAGATCTGGCATGGTCAGTTGGATCAGGCCTGGCTGGGCCTCCTTCTCCTTAGGACTCTTTCCTGCTAGGAGAGAGGAGTGGGGATGGTGGTGGTAGGATGGCAAGAAACCCCTGCAGTCTGGGGATGGAGAAATCTGTTCCTCTGTGGCCTGGGGGTTTGAAGCGAATGGGTGGGAGAGAGGTGTTATTGGCCATGTACCTGAATGCCCTGCAATGCCTTCTGGGAAAGACCCAGCCAGGAATGGAATTCCCTTGTCCTTGCTTTTGATGGTGAAACTGTGTGTCTGATGTAAATGTGCCAAACAGCACTTCACAGGAAGTGGACCATGAAGAGATTCAGCCAGGTCTTGGCTGCTCACCCACCAGGGGCAGGAAACAGGCCAGGACTAGAGGCAGTTCCTCTGCACCTGGGAGTTCTTGTGATTGGAACGTTCTCATTTGTAGGTCATGGGCTACACTCACTGCGTTGAGTTTGTTCCTTGATAACCGTTGCTGAAAACAAAATCATAGAACAGAGTTAACCAGATGGATTAAAACCTGGAGATTCTGTGCATGTTCACAATTATGTTCTTAAAGTGATTTTATTCCACTGTTTAAGCATCAATAATCATCCAAATTAAATCAGCAAAATGTTTTATTGCAAACCTACGAGATGCAAGGTAATAAGCTTGTGTTCAAAAGTTCCTCATTTACTTGAAAATAATTCATTCTGAAGAAAAATTGCTTTACTTTCAAACTTTCTGACAAGTTAAAGAAGGAAATATATACTAAAAATTATTCTAACTGGTTGCATAGGGGAGTCTGCCTACAATTTAACTTTGCTAACACAATACAACATAATACCTCTACCCCCAGAAGTGTTTCTGGAATGAAGGGAGGAAGGAGTAGAAGGATGGGTGTCTCCACTCAACAGGTCACCAGGCTCTGGCCACAGCGTGACCTGTGCTTATGGGCACCGATGGTGGGGCCAGGCTGCTCAGGCCCACATCCCACTTCTGCTCCTCCTTGGCTTAGGGCACTCAGGCAAGTTCTCCAGCTTCCTTTTGCCTCAGATTTCTCATCTACAAAACGTGAAGTGCTCAGCACAGTACCCAGCACAGAGGACACACTCTATACCTCTTAGCGTTAACTAATATGTACCTGAAGGAAAAAGCCTGCCTTCATTCTCCCCCGGCTCACTCACTTTCTTCATGCTGACACTTGTTGAAAGGACAGGCTGTGCTCCCTATGCTCCCTTCGTGACCCACTGCTGCCCCAATCCACCCCACAACACACAGTGATGGCCTACGCCCAGTGAGCACTTTCATCCCACTGCACTGGGCACCCGTGTCCCGCACTCCCTGTGGACAACCCTCGTTGCCCCAGCACTGCTGTCACCTGGTTCTTGGACCCCTCTCTTTCATCTCCTCCATCAGTTAATCCTCTTTTGCCGCTCTCCTGCCTGTTCCCTCTGCAGGACAAGAAGGGCACACAGACTTCATCCACAGTGCCCACTGTCTGTCACCAGGATGACTACGCAGGACCCTCCTACCTGGTCTCCATGCTTCACCCTTAGGCCAACTACAGCCTCTTCACAACCAAGTAGCCACGGGGATCCTTCCAAAACATAAGACAGGACTTGCCACTCCTCTAAGGATCCAAATCCTTCAGGGACTTCAGATCTGCCGTACAATAAAAGTCAAAGAATTTATAGTGGCCTCCAAGGCCCTGCACAGCCTGGCTCCCTATTCCCTCTCTGACCACATTTCCTGCTCTTCTAGCTTTCACTTACTCTGCCCCAACCACTTCACTTCCATGGTCTTGAAATCTTAGACTTTGACACTGTGTAGATGAGTCATACTTAACTCAGGACTACAAGGATTGCTTTAATACAAAGTCACAATAGGCCTGAGCTTCCAAACAGATCTGGGCCCAGACTGTTTTGAGGCCACAGCGTATGTGACAGCTTGGGTTTTCCACAATATCTACGGTAGCATCTAACACTGCACAGCAAGCCCTGGCTTGGAGCTGACCACGGAATTCTCTCAGTGGGGAAGAGTGAAAAAGGGAGAGGGAAGAAAACCTCTGAGTCAGGGAGGTGTGGGGGCTGGATCCCCAGGAGCCAGAGCCTAGTCTAGCCTCCAGCCTCAAGACAGGTTTCTGCCCCATCTTCCAGGACTAGAACCTGGTCCTCCTGGGGGACCCCACAGACGAACCCCTCTACCCCACGAGGAGCATATAAGAGCCTCTACTGGAAGTGGTTTCCAGATGGCCACCATATTTCCTCCCTCGCCATTGGTGACAGGGACCGGGACATCCCACCTGCCCACCCACCATGTGTCACTGAGCACCACTACACATGCTGCATGCCCATTGGCTGGCCCATGGTGGGAGGCAGCTGCAAGGGCTGGGGCACACCCAGGGGCTCTGGGAAACTGCAGGCTGCTCAGGTGGCAGTTGAGGCTCTTGTGAGGGTACTCACTAGAGGTTTAGCCTCACAGAGGCAGAGGCAAAAGAGCAGCAGGGGCGGTTTCTGAGTGGCCACCGTGAGTGGAGGACAGTAGGAAGGCAGAAGCTGTGACTAAAGCAGGCCTCGCACCTAACACCTCATCTTACATGGTGCTCAGTCCAGCCCTGTCAAGAGGACCACGTTCCACTGTATGACCACGGCTGTGGACCTCTCCTGGAGGACAGACTCGGCAGAGGAGGAGTGCCCACAGCAGCTGGGGCTCCAGGAAGGTACCCACTTCAGCCCCTCCACGCACCAGGGCTTGGGCCTGGAGGGAGAGACAGGGAGGGGGATGGCACCATCTTGTAACGGTGGGGGAGCATTCCCTAGTCACTGAGTACCTAAGAGCTGGGCCTGCGTTGGCCAACATCCAAACTCTCCTGTCCGAAGTGGCGATGGTGTAGACTAAGAAGACCCTTGGGAAGATGTGCCTCACCCGTGCATCTCTCCAGATGCTTTGGGAATTTACCTCGTGCAGATGTCACACGAATGTGCAACAGATTCCTTTTACATTTCCAGTAGTAGTGGATCTCCCTGACTTAAGGGTCACTTCGATTTTGTGTCTAAAACGGGCAGGTCTTTTGAAGTCAGGTGGAAGAGTCATATCTCTGTTGCCTGGCAGCAGGCAGCAGCCACAAGTTTAACTTGCTCACCTTTGGATCCTAAAAATCTGCCCCAGAGTCTGGCACTCAGTGGATACTTGTGAAAGCGTGCGTTTAGCTGGTAAGAGTCTGACAAAACTTGACAAGAGTGTTTTGGTGGATCATACCCTCCTCTGAATAGCACTAATGTCTAATGTGTGTTGAGTGCTTGTACGTGCCAGGCACTGGGCTAAGGGTTTTATGGACATAATCTTCACACACACACACAAATCAGTGAAGAAGGTAGTAGTATTATCACTCCATTTGAAAACTCAGTCAGGGAGACGTAGAGGGGTGACTGAGGGCACACAGCAACTTTATGTCCCAGCAGAATACACACCCAGGCAGTCAGGCCCAGCATTGATGTTCTTAGCCTCTATGCTCTTCAGCTTCTGGAGGCAGTTCCTTCTACTAGAGTAAATTGACAGTGAATTCAGGATAGTGCTTTGGGAGAGGTGCCTCTTTGGTCAACATTATACCCGGCCTCCCTGGTGCTTGAATTTCCCTGCAGTTTCTCTGCCAGCAGAGTTTGAAGCCCCGCGGAGGTGGCCCAGTCTTAGCACACCTTAATCTTAGAAGGCTATTCAGCTTTTAGCTGAAATCTCTCACTGTGCATTGCTAATTAGCCCTGCTTTTATGAAGGGGCCACATGGAAAAGTCTTTGACAAGTTTTCATGTGCCTGAGTGACAGTTGTCCCTTCTACTTTCTTCTGTGATATGACTTCAACTAACAGATTTTGCCCATTCTTTTTGCCTTGACAGGATTTCCTTAGGTTTTGATCCTGTAATGTAATATCAAGATTTCTCCTAGACATCCCGTCGATTCAGTCACGTCTTTGCGGAGGCAGCTGTGGTGCTGACATTCAGAGTGAGGCCTCTGCAGGCCAACTGCCTGGGTTCAGGTCCCAAACTATCCCTTACTAGCCATTGCTTGTTCAGAAGCAAAACTCCCCTGTGTGGTGTGGACGCACTTTTGGGCTAGACTTAACTCCCCTGATCTCTTCTAGTGCTTTGTCTGGTGAGATGTTTAAGAATCGCTAGATGCTACTGCTGCTGCCGCCGTTGATGATGATAATAAAGTTACACATAACAAGAGTGGATGCTTAAGACTCCACAGATGCGGATATGATGATAACAATGACAAGGATCATTTACACTCTCACCTGTGGGAGGCACTCACAGTTCTAAGCAGTGTACCTGTGTGAGTTAATACAGCAAACCTAGTAGGCAGACATTGTTGTTGGCCTGGTTTTACAGATGAAAACAGGTTCAGAGAGGTTAAGAAATGTGCCCAGGGTTACACAGGCGGTAAGTGGAAGAGCTGTGACTCAAAACCAGGCGGTCTGGCTCCAGACTCAGTTTTCTTACCAATGACACTGCACCGCCGCGCACACGGAGCCACTGTGCTCTACAGAGACGTGGTGGATCCGGAGTTTGAGCCTGAACATTCTGCCTCTAGAATCCTGCACACTTAACCACTATGCTCTGCTGTCAGTGTCATCTGTCTCTCAAATCCAACCCAGCTTATTTCTAGATTTAGATCATTGTCTACCATATCTTTCTCTGGTAGGGCTTATTTGTAACGTGTATTTGCTTTTGAGATTAATTAATGAAACCTCTTGTTGACTCCTCTCTCAGTTGACACCGGGTTAGAAACTGTGCAGGGAGTCGTGACAATGCTCTGTAGTGATTATGACTTGATGATGAGTTGATCTACTTCAGCAGTGACGTTGTGACTGGCAATGTGCTTCTGAATGTTGGACAAAAAGTTACCGCGGTTGTGGAAGAAGACAAAACATCTCATGGATTGAAAGCGATCAAAATAAGATTTGCATGAATTTGAGGACAGTTTTATTCTTGGTGGCCTTGCTTTTCTTGTATCCATTCAGTCTCTTTGATGTGAGCTCATGTAGCAGATGTAGAGTGCAATTTGAAGTCTCACTTGCCTGACAGTGTGCTTTTATTCTTATCGTTGTAGTCTTCTCCGTTAATAAAACTATAAATGGTGAGTCTATTCTTCTAGCATGTAAAATATATGACAAACAATGATAATTACTGTATTCTGTTATGCTGCAATGTCCTTTGTTCACGTAAGAAGTTCAATTCTATAGTATGCATTCATAGAAGTGGAATTGCTAGGTCAAAGCACATACATTTTAAGCATTTTTTAAAACCGCTTTAGGAGTGACATCAGCATCATGGCGGAGTGAGATTCCCTCTTTGAATCTGTGCCCCCTACGACACAACGAAAACATCATTCACATTCCAACAGAGCTCAATCAAACACTACGAAGGACTTCTGAGAAACCCCTGCTGCCATACATCAGATGGTGGAGGCGCGGGAAGCCCAGGAGAACTGGAGGAGAGGTAGGAGGTTGTACTCCCCCTCCCCAATCGATCAGCAAAAACAGCGTGGTTCGCGGTCAGAGGGGGGAGGGGCGGCCCACAGCGGGGAAAACTAGCGCCATCCAGGTGCTCTCACAGACTGTCGCGAGATCGCCACGGGGAAGCGACGACGGACTGTTTAGGGGGTGTAGCAAACACTCTAAGAGAGCCAGAAAGGAAACCCCCGGTCAAGCAGGAGAAAGAGAGGACCCCTCCCCCTACACACCCGGCGTTTCAGCATAATCCCTCCAGGGGCTGCAGCCGCCTCAGAGCAAACCGCTCGCGATCTCCATCTAGTGGCAGCAGGGGGAAACTGCAGGACTAACTTTAATCATGAGGGGTAAAAATAAAGCCGTCCCCGTCGGATCCTTGCGAAAATATGTCAGGGCTACAGACCAAAAGGAAAATGACAAACACCCAGAAACCAACCCTGAAGGCACAGAATTTGATAACCTGAACGAGAGAGAATTCAAAATAGCTATCATAAACAAGCTCAACGAAATACAAGAGAACACACAGAAACAAATCAACGAATTCAGGGATTATGTCACAAAAGAGATTGAAACCCTAAAGAAAAACCAATCAGAATTATTAGAGATGAAAAACAAAATCAACGAGATAGTGGAAAAAATGGAGTCTTTAAAGAGCAGAACTGACAATATGGAGGAACGAATTAGCACTATTGAGGATAGCCACGCAGAAATGCTCCTGGTAGAGGAGGAGAGAGAGCTAAGACTAAAAAGAAACGAAGAAATTCTTCGAGAAATATCAGACTCAATGAGGAAAAGCAACATAAGGATAATAGGTATTCCAGAAGGAGAAGAAAGAGAAAAAGGAGCAGAGAGTTTGTTCAAAGAAATAATAGCTGAGAACTTCCCCAACCTAGGGAACGAGAGGGAAATAACAGTGAATGAAATCAATAGATCACCTAAATATATAAACAGGAATAAAAAATCATCTCGCCACATAGTAGCAAACTTGAAGAATACCCGTGACAAGGAAATAATATTGAAGGCAGCTAAACAGAAAAACAAAATAACATACAAAGGAAACCCCATCAGGCTCTCAGCTGATTTCTCAACAGAAACTCTACAGGCTAGGAGAGACTGGAATGATATATTCAAAATCATGAAAGACAAAAACCTTCAGCCGAGAATACTTTATCCAGCAAAAATATCCTTCAAATATGATGGAGAAATAATAACTCTCCCTGATAAACAAAAGCTAAGAGAGTTCGTCACCACAAGACCCCCACTACAAGAAATGCTCAAGAAGGCCCTTAGGCCTGAAAAAAAAACAAATGAGAAAGGGGATACAAAGATTTCAGCAAGGAGAAAAGCAAGGAGACTAAACCAGAACAAAATATAGTTGGAAAACATCAAAAATTAATTCAAGCTCATCATTGGAAACACACATTCATGACACAATCTGGAATAAAGTGATAACAAATAAGGAGGGGAAGAGGTAAGGGATTGAACTGACCCAGCCTCAGGAAAAAGGAGGCATCTGAAAATGTACTTTCTTATCCAGGAGATCGCTTACATAAACCGCATGGTAACCACTAAACAAACAACCAGAAGAGAACCACACATGACAAATAAAGAGAAAACCAAGAGAATGAGCATGCAGAAATACCAAATTGAATTTGCAGTCCGAAACACAAGGGACAAGAAACGAAGGAAATGCAAAAGAACCAGAAGATGAACAATAAAATAGCAACATTAAACCCTCATATATATCAATAATCACTCTAAATGTAAATGGATTGAATTCTCCAATCAAAAGACACAGAGTGGCAGGATGGATTAAAAACCAAGATCCAACAATCTGCTGCCTCCAGGAAACACATCTCAGCTCTAAAGACAAACACAGACTCAAAATAAAAGGATGGAAAACAATACTCCATGCTAATGGCAAACAAAAGAAAGCAGGAGTAGCCATACTTATATCAGACAAAGTAGACTTCAAGGTAAAAAAGGTAATGAGAGACAAAGAAGGGCAATATATAATGATAAAAGGGATACTTCACCAAGAAGACATAACACTTATAAATATCTATGCACCCAACACAGGAGCACCAAAGTACATAAAACAACTGCTAAAAAACCTTAAAGGAGATATTAACAATAACACAATAATAGTAGGGGATCTTAATACCCCCCTTACATCAATAGATAGATCATCCAGACAAAAAGTCAATAAGGAAATAATGGACTTAAACGAAAAACTAGACGCAATGGACTTAATAGATATATACAGAGCACTCCACCCAAAAAAAGCAGAGTACACATTCTTCTCAAGTGCACATGGAACGTTCTCAAGGATAGACCATATATTAGGAAACAAGGCAAACCTCTATAAATTTAAGAAGATTGAAATCATTACAAGCATCTTTTCTGATCATAATGCTGTGAAACTAGAAATCAACTGCAAGGAAAAAACTAGGAAAGGGACAAAGATGTGGAGACTAAACAACATGCTACTGAACAACCAATGGGTCGTTGATGAAATTAAAGGAGAAATCAAAAGCTATCTGGAGACAAATGAAAAGGAAAATATACCATACCAACTCATATGGGATGCAGCAAAAGCAGTCCTGAGAGGGAAATTCATAGCAATACAAGCCCACCTTACCAAACAAGAAAAATCCCAAAGAAATAACCTTAAATTGCACCTAACAGAGTTGGAAAAAGAAGAACAGACAAAGCCCCGAATCAGCAGAAGGAGGGAAATAATAAAAATCAGAGCAGAAATAAATGAAATTGAAACCAAAAAAACAGTAGAAAGGATCAATGAAACAAAGAGCTGGTTCTTTGAGAAGATAAATAAAATTGACAAACCCTTAGCCAGACTCACTAAGAAAAAAAGGGAGAAGACTCAAATAAATAAAATTAGAAATGAAAGAGGAGAAATTACAACAGACACCACAGAAATACAAGGGATTATTAGGGAATACTATGAAAAACTTTACACCAACAAATTGGACAACCTAGAGGAAATGGACAAATTCTTGGACGCGTACAACCTCCCAAAACTGAATCAAGAAGAATAGAGAATCTGAACAGACCAATCACAAGTAAAGAGATTGAAACAGTCATCAAAAACCTCCCAAAAAATAAAAGTCCAGGACCAGATGGCTTCCCTGGAGAATTTTATCAAACGTTCAAAGAAGATTTAGCACCTATCCTTCTCAAACTATTCCAAAAAATAGAGGAAGATGGAATACTTCCCAACACATTCTATGAGGCCGACATCATGCTGATACCAAAGCCAGACAAGGACAATACAAAGAAGGAAAACTACAGGCCAATATCGCTGATGAACATAGACACAAAAATCCTCAACAAAATATTGGCAAACCGAATACAGCAATACATCAAAAAGATCATACACCACGATCAAGTGGGATTTATACCAGGGACACAGGGATGGTTCAACATCCGCAAATCAATCAACGTGATACACCACATTAACAAAATGAAGAATAAAAACCACATGATCATCTCAATCGATGCAGAGAAGGCATTCGACAAGATCCAGCATCCATTTATGATAAAAACTCTCAACAAAATGGGTATAGAAGGAAAGTACCTCAACATAATAAGGGCCATATATGACAAACCTACAGCAAACATCCTACTCAACGGGGAAAAACTGAAAGCCATTCCTTTGAGGACAGGAACAAGACAAGGGTGCCCACTCTCACCGCTCTTATTCAACATAGTACTGGAAGTTCTGGCCAGAGCAATTAGGCAAGAAAAAGGAATAAAAGGGCTCCAAATAGGCAATGAAGAAGTGAAACTCTCACTATTTGCAGACGACATGATCCTATACATAGAAAACCCCAAAAATTCCATCGGAAAGCTACTAGAAACAATCAACAACTACAGTAAAGTGGCAGGGTATAAAATCAACTTACAAAAATCAATTGCATTTCTATACACTAACGATGAAAAAACAGAAAGAGAACTCAAAAAGACAATCCCATTTACAATTGCAACAAAGAGAATAAAATATCTGGGAATAAATTTAACCAAGGAGGTCAAAGACCTATACAATGAAAACTATAAGACACTATTGAAAGAAATCGAGGAGGACGTAAAGAAATGGAAAATTATTCCATGCACATGGATTGGAAGAATAAATATAGTTAAAATGTCCATTCTACCTAAGGCAATCTACAGATTCAATGCAATCCCAATCAGAATCCCAATGTCATTCTTCACGGTAATAGAACAAAAACTACTGAAATTCGTATGGGGCAACAAAAGAGCCCGAATAGCTAAAGCAATTCTGAAAAAAAAGAACAAAGCTGGAGGCATCACAATCCCTGATTTCAAAATATACTATAAAGCTACAGTAATCAAAACAGCATGGTACTGGTACAAGAATAGACACACAGATCAATGGAACAGAATTGAAAGCCCAGAAATAAAACCACACACCTATGGACAGCTAATCTTCGACAAAGGAGCAAAGAACATACAATGGAGAGAGGGAAGTCTCTTCAATAAATGGTGCTGGGAAAATTGGACAGCAACATGCAAAAGAATGAAAGTAGACCATCTCCTATCGCCATATACAAAAATCAATTCAAAATGGATCGAAGACCTGAAAGTGAGACCTGAAACTATAAAACTCCTGGAAGAAAATATAGGCAGTACGCTAATTGCGATTGGACATAAAGGGATCCTTTCAGATTCCATGTCTACCCAGACAAGGGAAACAAAAGAAAAAATAAACAAGTGGGACCTCATCAGACTAAAGAGCTTCTACAAGGCAAATGAAACCAGGATCGAAATGAATAAACAACCCACCAGCTGGGAGAAAATATTTGCAAATCGTTTGTCTGACAAGGGATTAATCTCAGTAATATACAAAGATCTCATACAACTGAGCAACAAAAAAACCAAACAACCCGATCAAAAAATGGGCAGAGGATATGAACAGACATTTTTCCAAGGAAGAGATACAGATGGCCAATAGACACATGAAAAGATGTTCAACATCACTAATCATCAGGGAAATGCAAATCAAAACTACACTGAGATATCACCTTACACCGGTTAGAATGGCTATAATCACAAAGACAAATAACAACAAATGCTGGAGAGGTTGTGGAGAAACGGGGACCCTCATTCACTGCTGGTGGGAATGCAAACTGGTGCAGCCTCTATGGAAAACAATATGGAGAGTCCTCAAAAAATTAAAAATAGAAATACCGTATGATCCAGCAATACCACTCTTGGGCATCTACCCAATGGACATGAAATCAACCATCACAAGAGGCGTATGCACCCCTATGTTCATTGCAGCATTATTCACTATAGCCAAGAAGTGGAAGCAACCCAAGTGTCCCTCAACTGAAGATTGGTTAAAGAAGATGTGGTATATACATACAATGGAATACTACTCAGCCATAAGAAAAGACACAATTGTCCCATTTGCAACAACATGGAAGGACCTAGAGGGTATTATGTTAAGTGAAATAAGCCAGAGAGAGAAGGACAGACACTGCATGAACTCACTCATATATGGAATATAAGTGAACACACGGACAGAGAGAACTGATTGGTGGTTACCAAGGGGAAGGGGTGTGGGGGGGCACAAGGGGTGAAGGGTTACATCCACAAGGTGACGGACAAAAATGTACAACTAAAACCCCACAGTGTTATAAAGTAAGACATCAATAAAAAAAAATAAAAAATAAATAAAAAAAAAAGTTAAAAAAAAAACCGCTTTATTGAGGTATATTGACATACAATGAAATTCTCCCATTTTAAGAGTACAATTCAATGACTTTTTTTAGTAGGTTTACAGAGTCCTGCAACCACAACCATGGTCCAGGTATTCACCATTTTAGTGGGCATCAACAAATTTTCCTTTAGCTATATTGTCCTAATCGATGCTCTCAGCAGCATGCTGTGAAAGTGCCCGTTTGCCGATGTTGGCAAGGACAGGAATATTATCCATCTGAAATCTTTGCCAATCTGAGAAGTAAAAAGCAGTCTCATAATTTTTTTTGCATTTCTTCAAATGTTAGTGAAAATAGAGCAACTTTTCTTTTCTTAGAGCTACTCACATATTAGGGACATTGTAACTATTTGTTAGGTTAATTAGGGTTTTATTAGGAAAATTATCATATGAAGGTTTTAGAAACATCTCCCCCCAGACAGTTGTTTTATGGAGTGTAATTTTTATATACTTTAAATATGTCCATCTCTTCTATGTGGCTTCGGGTTTAGTAAGATTCCTTAGAGAGGCTTATTCTCCTTTATAATTTTCTCAAATATTCGCTTAGATTTTCCTCTGAAAGATATTTATTTATCCACATCTAATCATTCAGTCTGTGTGGAATTGGCTTAGGTGCAAAGACTGAGAGAAAGATCCAGATCTCATTTTGCTAATGGCTACCCAGTTGTTTCCATACCATTATTGAATAATCCACTTTTCCCCTGCTGAGTTAAAATGGCACCTCTATCTTACACTACATCACCACAAGCATTTGAATCTAACGGGACTTCCTATGGTGTTCCATCGATTGTGCTGTCTTACCTTGGTGGCATGACTGAAAGGTTTGAATTACTGAACCATGATAACGCATTTCAGTGTGTGGTCGCTCAGTTTCACTGCCAGACTTTTATTTATTTATTTATTTTTGGAATTTTCCTGCCTGTTCTTACATGTTGGTTTTTCTGGGTAAATTTTAGACTTATCATTAAATCCTCTCCACTCTCCCAACAACAGCAATGACAATAAAGACTATCAAGATTTTTCCATTGGGATGACGTTAGGTTTATAGATTCAATTTAGGGAGAATTGATATGCTGACAGTCGTCTTTCCCCAACAAAGAATGCCTCTCCTCTTACGTGCTTCTGAACTGTTTTATAGTTTACTTTTAATAGCTTCTGTATGTTTCTTGTTAAGTTTATTTCCAAAAATTTTATGTTTTAGTTCATTAATAACATAATTTTACTCTGTATTTTCAAACTAATTTTTCTTCCTTTGTAATAAAACATTCATTTTTGTTATATATTACATACATAGTAAACTTACTAAACTCTTCCTGCTGCTTTTCTTAAATCATTAAGATGTGCTTAATGAATATTATTTAGGTATCAATTAACTGTCAACTGAATACTTAATATCAACTTTCTTTAAATTTGAAAAGCTATATATACATATATATACATACATTAAAATCATATGTAAATAATTCAAATTCTAGAAGGGTATAAAATGAAAGGTAAAAACCTCTCTTCATGCCCTCCATCCCAACTTTTATTCCTCAGTCATCATTCTTTTCATGATTTCTAATTTTAGCTCTTCTGGTGGGCACGTGGATAACGTGCATAATATGCTTATACCTTTTCTTGACTTAGCAATATTAGCCAGTATTTATTGACTTTGCATCATGAAAGATGTGGAATTTAGCTGAACTGCATTATTCTCTTTTTTCTTTTATCAACATTGTATTAATGTATACACACATTCTTTTATAGATTTCCTTTATGACTTCAAAATAAACAATTGTGAAATTTTGACGTGTATAAGAAATATGATTTCAGAATCTTAAAAGCAGATTTTAAAATCTAGAAAATACAGTATTTCTGCCTATCTCATACTGATTGACCCTTTCAGAACAGAATCTCCTCAATTCTAAGACTACCATCAATTTTAGTGCACACCATTAATCTAATAATGGGAATCTAACACATGCATAGCTTACGGTTATCATCTTTATTTCAGAAATGTTAAAATGTGAAAAATGAGCACCTTGAAATACAACTCATTATAGCCCTTATGTGGTTCTTTTTTTATTGGGAATGCATCACACTGACATTTGTTTTGAAATACCCTGTTGATGAAGGAGTGATTTTTCAAAAATCAATGATGATAGATTTTTCAAATGTTTTTCAACATCCTCAAGATTTTCATATAGTGTTTTCCTTTGAACTATTAATATGGGGAAAATGTGAATCAGTTTCCTAATATTAAGCCATTATTACTGTGAGGAAATGATCCCTATTTGGTCATGATGTATAATTCTAATGTGCTGCTGGATTTGATTGCTTATTTTTTCATTTAGATTTTGTGTGCATCTTTGTAAATTGGAATTGGTCTACAGTTGTCTCTCTTTATGCTTGTTTTGTCAGTTTTTGGAATCACTTTTATTTTGGCTTTATAGAAGGAATTGGGAAACTTTCATTCTTTGTGCTCCTGTAGTTTAAAATAAGAATTATTGTGGAGCACAAAGGATTTTTAGGGCAGTGAAACTTACTCTGTATGATACTATAATGGTGGATACATGCCATTATACATTTGTCCAGACTCATAGGATATACAACACCCAGAGTGACCAGTAATGTAAACTACGGACTCTGAGTGATGATGATGTGCCAATGTAGGTTCTTCAGTTGTAACAAGTGTACACTCTGGTGCTGGATGTTGAGAGTATGGGAGGCTGTGCGTGTGTGGAGGCACAGGGCCTGTGGGAAATCTGTACCTTCTTCTCAATTTTGCTGTGAACCTAAAACTACTCTAAAAATAAAATATATTTAGAAAAATAAGAATGATATAGTCCACGAAGATTATAAATGATTAAATACCATTTTAGGACTGTCTGTCTTTGAAAGGTGAGGTTGGGATGGACGGGGTAGCCTTTCATTTCCTTCCGAAGCTATTAATTTTTAGGCTTTTATTTCTTTGTTTTAACTACAAAACCTGCAAATATACCATATCCTCACCTATCTTCTCCTCATCCCCTCTTGTTAGAATGAAGTGGCCTTTTCCTAAGGCCACCCATTCTCACCTGTGTTTCAGATCCCATTCCCTTTGTTCCTCAGACACCTTTTTCCCACTATAGATTATCTCCTCTCTTCGTATGTCTTTAGGTTCTTTCTCTTTAAGTGCTAATATGCAACAGTATTTAAAATTCCCAAGTCTTAGCCCACAGAAAACAACTCCCAGCCTACAAGATTGCTTTTTCCTTCAGTTGCCCCCTTTCCTTTTGCAGGCAGCCATCTGGAAAGAGTTATCTGTCTCTAATGCTTTCACTTCCAATCACGTGTCATCCTGCCAATGTCTGATTTTCCACATACCTACCCAACATGAACCCCAAATTATCCTTGCTCAGGTATGCAGAAATCACTTGTCAGGGAATGTGCAAGTTGAATTCCAGGCTATGCCTATTTTTATCCCACTGCAGCTCCCTACCCAGAAGAGCCCCCCATCTACTGCTCCTCAGTCCACTTGGATGACTTTTTCCCTGGTGTCTGAGTTTCTCAAGTAAGGGCTCTTGGGTATGGGCAGGATGTAGTTTTGGCATCAGAGTTAGATTTTAGGGCGTCTGAAAGGGAATGTGTGTTGGAGGGACAGAAAGAAGTCTGAGATGCTGGAGCATGGTGAGATAGAGGGAGAGTAGCAGATGATGAAGGCACAGAGGAAGACATTTTGTAGAGACCTGTGAATTGAGGCAGGGAGTTTGGAATTTCCTGAAGTGCAGAGGAAAGACCATTAGGAGATTTTAAGCAAAAGAGAGGCAAATTTCATGTATCTTAAAAAAAATTGGCTGTTACGTGGAAAATGAATGCTGGTGAGCAAAGAGAGAAAGAGTCAGGTGAGCTAGAAGTCTTTTGTAATATAGAAGGTGTAAAACGAAAGTGCTTTGGATTAGAGTGGTAGGACTGGAGACAGTGAAAAATGGTTGGATTGCAGATGTGTTTTGAAGGTATTGACAGGATTTTCTGACAGGTTGGATGAGAGTCGTGATGGGGAATTAAGGCGTTATGCCAAGGGTTTTGCGTTAAGCCACCGTGTGAACAAAGTTGCCATTTTCTGAGATGGAGAAGATTGAGGGGAAAAGCAGATTTTTGCAGGAAATTCAGGATTTGTTAAATTTTGGACATATTAGGCATGAGATACCTATGGTATAACCATGTCTGGAACTCAGTGTACTTATGAAAATTGGAGCCATTAGCATTTAGATGAAATTTAGAGCCTTGGGACTGATGTGTCCATAGAGAAGAAGTTCAGGGACTGAGTCATGGAGGACTTTAGTGTGTAGTCAATGGGGGAAGCTCTAGCAAAGGAGGCTGAGAAGGAGCCTCTCCAGGAGAAGATGGTGACACAGAAGACAAGCAAAGAAAGCACTTCAAGAAGCATGGAGTAATGAAGTGGGCCAAGTGCTGAGAGGTTGAGTGCAGAAAGCATAGAAAATTGACCACTGGACATGGTGACCTGGAGGTTACCGGGAATCCTGAAAGCCATTTCAGGAACATGCTGTGGTTAAAAGCCTGATCAGAGCTTGAGGAGGGAACGGGAGATAAGGAATTGATTGAAATATTCTTTCAAAACATTGAAATATTCTTTCAATATTTTTTTCCAGTCAGGGAGTAAAAAGGAAATGTGAATGAAGGGGAAATAAGGTCAAGGAAGATTTATTGATCTAGTTATTTGTTTTAAAAGATGGGAGGTCAAAGTGTGTGTTTGTATGTTGACTCATTAGAGAGAGAGGAAAATTGTTGATATAGGAGGAAGAGAAACAATAACTGAAGGAGCAAAGTCCTCATGGAGACAAGAGGGAATGGCACTATGTGCCCCGAGGAAGAGTCAGCCTTGGGTTAGGGCTTGGGTGTGCCTCTGTTGTTTTAGGAGGGAAGGCAGAGAAAGCCAGGAGTGGTGCCAGGTGGTTGATACAGGAGCTCCCGTCCAATGGCCTTTGTTTTCTTAGAGAAATAAGAGGCAACGCCTGCTTCTCTGTGTTTCCTAAATTTTCAGTAATGAATATCAAAACTTATGTAATGAAAACATTAACTAGTGTAGTTATAATTTTGAGAATAGTCTCCTATTGTGGGAAAGCATATGTATTACAGAAGTAAAGCATGATTATTGGGTGTAATCGAGTGCCCACGTCCAGTGTATATTCACTGATGTATAATTTGTCGTGCCCATGTATGCCAGGCCCTGTACCAGGGATTGGTCTTAAAGTGTAGAGAGCAAGAGAGACCCCTGTGCCAGTTGTTACAGCAGTGTGATAATCTTGATGTTAGGGTGGGCCTTAGACTCCACTGCTTCTTCCCTGTCAAATCACAGCGTGACTGGGTTATACAAGAGTCCATATCTCTAGGGACCAGAAGGATAAAATCTAATCCTGGCTTTCATCTCTTGCCCTTCATGTTGCCTACAGCCACCAGAGGGAAGGGGCTTCCTCTTGCTTGCCTTTGTAACCCATCTGATATAGTCCTGGCACATGGCAGACCTCAATAAATGTGGCCTACATGAAATGCCAACCGCTTTGTCCTTAGTGATCAGACATGAGACAATTTACTGTACCTTGTGTTCAGAACAACAGCAAAAGTTTTTGGTTTCTTGAAGGTTATTTGAAGATATGTTTACTCATTAAGAATAACATTTTTAAAAATTATGCATTAAGAATGAGGTGTGTTTTTTTAATCCAATGTAGTTTTTTTTTTTTTCAGGTAAAATCTACCAATGACACACTCAGAACAGTGGCTGGGGAAGTAGAGACAATCCATATTTTTCCTTGGGGTCTAGTCTCAAAAATGTCCACATTTCCTCATATGCAGTTGTGAAGCAGAAAAAGCTATTCAAAACCAGACTGTGTTTCTTAAGTTTGGTGCAAAAATCGAGGAGCAAACCTGATGAGAAAGGATGTGAGGATATGTGTAAAGTTTAATTATTCCATTTAGTGTGAGAATATTCATGCATTCTGCATTAATATTGAAGGGTTGCTTTATGAGATAGTGCCCCACGTCCCACTGAGGTTGTTATTGTATTACTTTTCTACACTGGAAAATTCTGAATGCTGTGATGCATCTGGCCCCGGTGATTTGATTTAAGGCTATGGACCTGTACTCAGTTCCAGGCTGAAGGCTAAATCTGTTATCAGAAAGGAACAAAGTATGTCATGGCTTAGAGTCCAGCTTTGCAGTTTGAGTCAAAATTTGTAGTGTGACCTTGGGTAATTTTTTAAAACTTCCCTGAGCCTCAGTTTGCTCATTTATCAAATGTAGAGAAAGAAAGACTGGCTCTTACCTCATATAGTGGTTGTGAGTCAAGATGAGATGAAGTATGTAATAATTGTGGCATAGTGCCAAGCACTCAATAATTAGTAATAGTCACTGTTAACATTAAGGGAGATGGTCACTATGGAGCCTAGAAAAGGAGGTCAAGAAACTCTCATCGCCTTGTCAGGCAATGGAGGGCCAACAGGCTGTTGTGAGTGAACCTTTAAAGAACTGCCATGCTTCTGCTTAAGTGAGTGGCAACTGATCAACTTCCTGATTGTCATTTGGCTTACATAGGGGGAAAGAGAATACACAGATGAACAACCACAAGTATTTTGTTCCCCATTGTCAGTTATTTCCCTTTGAACATTAATACATGGTCACTGTATAGGGCTTTCCCAGAAAGAAGAGACTGTTGCTTCTTGACAATGCATTTCATGAACCCAAGAACCTGATCTTTGTCTCCTCAGAGTATACATAAAATATAGAATTTCTGGATCTATGCAGCAAAGATTTGGACATTGGTGATCCAACCATTGTACTGCCTCTAGTGGACCATCAGTTGCCAGTAAACAACATCTCAGTCTTTGTTCTCTCCTTCTAAAAATGTGTTCATTTATTCACTTCGGAAGTATTTATTGACCACCCTCCTTATGCCAGGACCTGAATCAGCAATCCTAAGCCATAAGCAAGCACATATGTTTCATGGAGCAGTTGAGTTGTTTGTATATTTTAAGGGCCACGCAGTAAGGTCGGATATTCAGGCCGGCTAATAAGCAAATGTACGTGTGGCAACTATCAGATTTGGCCCACTGCTTTTCACACACACTTTCTATATGCTGTTTAACTCAATGCTTCACCACAAAAAACGTGCACTTGATATCTGCATTTCCCATATTTTTTAGGTAAATAGTTTCAGAGAGTTTATGTAGACCATTCCTAGTCCTATTAAGTGATTTAATTGGTGTTTGTTCCATCTGTGTATGATTACAAAGTGTTTTCTGTATTCAGTTTTCTTATTCAAACTGGGGTAAAGGAACCAGTTCTCTCTGCTGTCTCCCAGATGTAAGATGACAATTCGTGTCATAAGGAGGTTGGAAAAAACCATTTTTCCCCCTTTCCTACTCACAGATAAACCAGAAAGAAGAGTTAGAAGAAAAAAAAGGGAGAAAAAAGTCACCTACCTTTCTTCCCGTTACTTGATTGAGGTGTAGACAGTCTGTGATTCTGGACCAGTGGGAGTAAGTCTACCAGATTTCTCTCTTTGGTTTTGCAGTTCTCCTTTCTTTCCCACCCTCTCTTCTCCCAATGTTTCACTTTCCTCAAATTCTTGTCGGTATGTTGAGCTTGCCTGCAGGATCCAGTGATATCCTTTATCCTGCTGGTCTCAGAGATCTTGCAGATTTCTGCCATTGTCATTCTCAGGATCCCCCAGAATCTTGAATTTGAAACTTGTGAACCTTTTCAGAGAAATGTGGGCAGTCAATCAAATGAGAGAGCAGGACACAAGCAGAGGAAACTTTATGAGATGTTTTCTCATTTCAGAGTCAACTTGGGTATAATTTCTTACCTTCATCCATCAGTATTGAAAATACTGTGTTAAGAATTCAGTTAACAACTTGAAGACAGTTATTTTCAAACTCTTGTCTCCGTGAGGTGCCTGAAAGTTCCAGTCTCTTTTTTCTACCTATTGTAACTGGAGTAGCTCTGCCTTTAACTGCTTTATATAGTATTAGAGTGCCAAGTAAGATCTTGTTTGAAAACTTTACCCCCAATCTAAAATAAAAGTTTGAAAACTGCTGACTTACGCCAGTAGGTATTGTATATCAGTTACTTTTTGGTGAGTGACTACACTGGGTCCTTTTAACACAAGGAAAGGTGTTTGAGTAAAAATGTTGAGTATAAAAGATTTTTTCTAGACAATTCAGAATTGTGTTGACACACATTTTGTTTGGTTGGTTTTGAAGGCAATCAAGATGGGCACTTGCAAATTTCTTTCCAGATGATTCCATCCCAGAGACACTTAAAAAATATGGGGAAGAAAACATTGACATATTGACATTTCAGCCATTCTTTGCAGAGGTAGGAGAACTACCTCTGTGATTGTGTGTGAACTATTTGGCTTTTCTTTTTAGGTCTCGTTTTTTGGTTTGTCAGAAGTAGAGATGTCTTCCTTCTCAGATTCAGACATTATTTTGGTCCATTTTTATGTTAGCTGTGAATTTCAGGGAAAGAAGAGAAACAAACCGGTAAAAGGAGTTTATTGTCCTTATGCTTTTAAAATTACCCGCTCAGATATTATTCACACATTCTCCAGCCACACCAGGAGATGGGGGTCATCAGTTACCCTACTATTGCACTTCACCCCATCTTTTGGAGGCCAATGTCAGAGGGAAAGCGTAGGAGATACTCTTTGCTGTCAGCCTAGTCTCTCTCAGCTAGACCAGGAAACCATTTGAGTTTTAATGAGGTATAATTTACTTACCATTAAATTCACCCAATTTAGCTGTACAATTCACTGACTTTTAGTAAATTTATAGAGTTGTGCAACTATCACCTCAGTCTCATTTTAGAACATTTCCATCACCCCAAAAGGATCCCACCTGGTCATTTGTGGTCAATCTCCATCCATACCCACAGCTCCAGGCCACCAGTAATCTGTTTTCTGTATCTGTAGATTTGCCCTTTTTGGACGTTTTGCATCAGTGAAATCATACATTAAGAAGTCTCTTGCCCCCTGGCTTCTTTTACATCTATACGTCTCTCCTCATGTCAGAAGCACTCTATCTTGATTACTGTAGCTTTATGGTAAGTTTTGAAATCAGGAAACGTGAGTGCTCCAACTCTGTTCTTTTTCAAAAGGGTTTTAGCTATTCTGGGTTATTTGCATTTCCGTAGGAATTTTCGACTCAACTTGTCATTTTGTGCACAAAAACCTGCAGGAATTTTGATAGAGAGTGCACTGAATCTATCAGGCAGAGATTTTTAAGCATACAAAGTATTCTCAGCTCTCAGTTGCTTCCCTCAGGGTAGATGCTACCCTGCCACTGGTCTTACTTCACTGAACATACATGTACTACAGAAGCCATTTAGCACTTCTTTTCTCTCCTCACTAGGGTACTGTAGGGGCAGGCTTCATTCTATTCTTTAACAGAATTTAAAATTTACGGAGTGTAATTTCTAGAAAAAACAGGAACTTTTCACAGAATTTCTGTTTGGTTTTTTTTTTTTTTTAGAGCTTTAATCTCTTTGGCACAGTATTCCTTCTGTTCATTAATTTAATTTGATTTTACTCCTGAGTTCATTGAACTATCTCTCTGAATTTCCTTGTAACTCGTTGAGGTTCTTTACGACAGCTATTTTGAATTCTCTGTCAGTCAGATTGTAATCTTCTGTGACTTCAAGTTCGGTTTCTGGAGTGTGGTCATTCTCCTTCTGTTCTGCCATGTTACTGTAGTTCTTCATGGTGTTTGATCAGTTTATCCTCTGCTGGTGCATTTGTGGTGGTAACCACCTTTCTTATTTGGGTAAGGCTTTGGTTTCTTTGGTTCTGAGATGCTTCTGGTTGTATTTGAGAGTCTGTACTTTCCACATTCCACTGCCTCTGCCGGAGGTGTCGTCAATGCTCTCCTTGTGCTGTTTGTGCCTCTTGGGTGGCTGGGGCCTTGCTGCTTACGATGTCTCTGCATTCTTAGGTGGTGCCACCAGGGTCACCAGGCTGTGAGCACTTCTGCTGCTTCTTGGGTTCCCTGGGTCTCATGTTCCACCACACGCTCTCTGTAGGCTCTCCATGGACTTGGGTGCTGCTGCCCCATGCACCACCTGAGCCGTTGCTCCTGGGTTATCTGGGGGTGCTGGCAGCGCCACTTACAGGGGCAGTGGGTTCACAGGTGTCACTGTTGCTTTCGGGGGCCTGAGTTCTTGTTTGTAACCCCTGCTGCTGGTAGATCCAGTGTCAGGTATGCTGCCACTGAGGGCTGGGTCTCAGGTTCTACTCTCATTCCTGAAGCCTCAGGTCACAGGTGCCATCTGCCACTGCTGGGGGAGGAGTAGGGCTAACCTGCAAGTGTTGTTGCTGGCCCTGCAGAATCTGGTCACTGACCATGCTGGTGTGCTTTTTGAGATCTCAGGTCAGGGCACTCTGATTCTGCCAGTGAAATCTGTGCCAAAGAGATAGCACCTAGTGGAGAGGATTTAATGATAAGTCTAAAATTTACCCAGAAAAACCAACATGTAAGAACAGGCAGGAAAATTCCAAAAATAAATAAATAAATAAATAAATAAAAGTCTGGCAGTGAAACTGAGCGACCACACACTGAAATGCGTTATCATGGTTCAGTAATTCAAACCTTTCGGTCATGCCACCAAGGTAAGACAGCACAATCGATGGAACACCATAGGAAGTCCTGTTAGATTCAAATGCTTGTGGTGATGTAGTGTAAGATAGAGGTGCCATTTTAACTCAGCAGGGGAAAAGTGGATTATTCAATAATGGTATGGAAACAACTGGGTAGCCATTAGCAAAATGAGATCTGGATCTTTCTCTCAGTCTTTACACCTAAGTCAATTCCACACAGACTGAATGATTAGATGTGGATAAATAAATATCTTTCAGAGGAAAATCTAAGCGAATATTTGAGAAAATTATAAAGGAGAATAAGCCTCTCTAAGGAATCTTACTAAACCCGAAGCCACATAGAAGAGATGGACATATTTAAAGTATATAAAAATTACACTCCATAAAACAACTGTCTGGGGGGAGATGTTTCTAAAACCTTCATATGATAATTTTCCTAATAAAACCCTAATTAACCTAACAAATAGTTACAATGTCCCTAATATGTGAGTAGCTCTAAGAAAAGAAAAGTTGCTCTATTTTCACTAACATTTGAAGAAATGCAAAAAAAATTATGAGACTGCTTTTTACTTCTCAGATTGGAAAGGTTTCAGATGGATAATATACCAGTCCTTGCCAACATCGGCAAACGGGCACTTTCACAGCATGCTGCTGAGAGCATCGATTAGGACAATATAGCTAAAGGAAAATTTGTTGATGCCCACTAAAATGGTGAATATCTGGACCATGGTTATGGTTGCGGGACTCTGTAAACCTACTAAAAAAAGTCATTGAATTGTACTCTTAAAATGGGAGAATTTCATTGTATGTCAATATACCTCAACAAAGCGGTTTTAAAAAATGCTTAAAATGTATGTGCTTTGACCTAGCAATTCCACTTCTATGAATGCATACTATAGAATTGAACTTCTTACGTGAACAAAGGACATTGCAGCATAACAGAATACAGTAATTATCATTGTTTGTCATATATTTTACATGCTAGAAGAATAGACTCACCATTTATAGTTTTATTAACGGAGAAGACTACAACGATAAGAATAAAAGCACACTGTCAGGCAAGTGAGACTTCAAATTGCACTCTACATCTGCTACATGAGCTCACATCAAAGAGACTGAATGGATACAAGAAAAGCAAGGCCACCAAGAATAAAACTGTCCTCAAATTCATGCAAATCTTATTTTGATCGCTTTCAATCCATGAGATGTTTTGTCTTCTTCCACAACCGCGGTAACTTTTTGTCCAACATTCAGAAGCACATTGCCAGTCACAACGTCACTGCTGAAGTAGATCAACTCATCATCAAGTCATAATCACTACAGAGCATTGTCACGACTCCCTGCACAGTTTCTAACCCGGTGTCAACTGAGAGAGGAGTCAACAAGAGGTTTCATTAATTAATCTCAAAAGCAAATACACGTTACAAATAAGCCCTACCAGAGAAAGATATGGTAGACAATGATCTAAATCTAGAAATAAGCTGGGTTGGATTTGAGAGACAGATGACACTGACAGCAGAGCATAGTGGTTAAGTGTGCAGGATTCTAGAGGCAGAATGTTCAGGCTCAAACTCCGGATCCACCACGTCTCTGTAGAGCACAGTGGCTCCGTGTGCGCGGCGGTGCAGTGTCATTGGTAAGAAAACTGAGTCTGGAGCCAGACCGCCTGGTTTTGAGTCACAGCTCTTCCACTTACCGCCTGTGTAACCCTGGGCACATTTCTTAACCTCTCTGAACCTGTTTTCATCTGTAAAACCAGGCCAACAACAATGTCTGCCTACTAGGTTTGCTGTATTAACTCACACAGGTACACTGCTTAGAACTGTGAGTGCCTCCCACAGGTGAGAGTGTAAATGATCCTTGTCATTGTTATCATCATATCCGCATCTGTGGAGTCTTAAGCATCCACTCTTGTTATGTGTAACTTTATTATCATCATCAACGGCGGCAGCAGCAGTAGCATCTAGCGATTCTTAAACATCTCACCAGACAAAGCACTAGAAGAGATCAGGGGAGTTAAGTCTAGCCCAAAAGTGCGTCCACACCACACAGGGGAGTTTTGCTTCTGAACAAGCAATGGCTAGTAAGGGATAGTTTGGGACCTGAACCCAGGCAGTTGGCCTGCAGAGGCCTCACTCTGAATGTCAGCACCACAGCTGCCTCCGCAAAGACGTGACTGAATCGACGGGATGTCTAGGAGAAATCTTGATATTACATTACAGGATCAAAACCTAAGGAAATCCTGTCAAGGCAAAAAGAATGGGCAAAATCTGTTAGTTGAAGTCATATCACAGAAGAAAGTAGAAGGGACAACTGTCACTCAGGCACATGAAAACTTGTCAAAGACTTTTCCATGTGGCCCCTTCATAAAAGCAGGGCTAATTAGCAATGCACAGTGAGAGATTTCAGCTAAAAGCTGAATAGCCTTCTAAGATTAAGGTGTGCTAAGACTGGGCCACCTCCGCGGGGCTTCAAACTCTGCTGGCAGAGAAACTGCAGGGAAATTCAAGCACCAGGGAGGCCGGGTATAATGTTGACCAAAGAGGCACCTCTCCCAAAGCACTATCCTGAATTCACTGTCAATTTACTCTAGTAGAAGGAACTGCCTCCAGAAGCTGAAGAGCATAGAGGCTAAGAACATCAATGCTGGGCCTGACTGCCTGGGTGTGTATTCTGCTGGGACATAAAGTTGCTGTGTGCCCTCAGTCACCCCTCTACGTCTCCCTGACTGAGTTTTCAAATGGAGTGATAATACTACTACCTTCTTCACTGATTTGTGTGTGTGTGTGAAGATTATGTCCATAAAACCCTTAGCCCAGTGCCTGGCACGTACAAGCACTCAACACACATTAGACATTAGTGCTATTCAGAGGAGGGTATGATCCACCAAAACACTCTTGTCAAGTTTTGTCAGACTCTTACCAGCTAAACGCACGCTTTCACAAGTATCCACTGAGTGCCAGACTCTGGGGCAGATTTTTAGGATCCAAAGGTGAGCAAGTTAAACTTGTGGCTGCTGCCTGCTGCCAGGCAACAGAGATATGACTCTTCCACCTGACTTCAAAAGACCTGCCCGTTTTAGACACAAAATCGAAGTGACCCTTAAGTCAGGGAGATCCACTACTACTGGAAATGTAAAAGGAATCTGTTGCACATTCGTGTGACATCTGCACGAGGTAAATTCCCAAAGCATCTGGAGAGATGCACGGGTGAGGCACATCTTCCCAAGGGTCTTCTTAGTCTACACCATCGCCACTTCGGACAGGAGAGTTTGGATGTTGGCCAACGCAGGCCCAGCTCTTAGGTACTCAGTGACTAGGGAATGCTCCCCCACCGTTACAAGATGGTGCCATCCCCCTCCCTGTCTCTCCCTCCAGGCCCAAGCCCTGGTGCGTGGAGGGGCTGAAGTGGGTACCTTCCTGGAGCCCCAGCTGCTGTGGGCACTCCTCCTCTGCCGAGTCTGTCCTCCAGGAGAGGTCCACAGCCGTGGTCATACAGTGGAACGTGGTCCTCTTGACAGGGCTGGACTGAGCACCATGTAAGATGAGGTGTTAGGTGCGAGGCCTGCTTTAGTCACAGCTTCTGCCTTCCTACTGTCCTCCACTCACGGTGGCCACTCAGAAACCGCCCCTGCTGCTCTTTTGCCTCTGCCTCTGTGAGGCTAAACCTCTAGTGAGTACCCTCACAAGAGCCTCAACTGCCACCTGAGCAGCCTGCAGTTTCCCAGAGCCCCTGGGTGTGCCCCAGCCCTTGCAGCTGCCTCCCACCATGGGCCAGCCAATGGGCATGCAGCATGTGTAGTGGTGCTCAGTGACACATGGTGGGTGGGCAGGTGGGATGTCCCGGTCCCTGTCACCAATGGCGAGGGAGGAAATATGGTGGCCATCTGGAAACCACTTCCAGTAGAGGCTCTTATATGCTCCTCGTGGGGTAGAGGGGTTCGTCTGTGGGGTCCCCCAGGAGGACCAGGTTCTAGTCCTGGAAGATGGGGCAGAAACCTGTCTTGAGGCTGGAGGCTAGACTAGGCTCTGGCTCCTGGGGATCCAGCCCCCACACCTCCCTGACTCAGAGGTTTTCTTCCCTCTCCCTTTTTCACTCTTCCCCACTGAGAGAATTCCGTGGTCAGCTCCAAGCCAGGGCTTGCTGTGCAGTGTTAGATGCTACCGTAGATATTGTGGAAAACCCAAGCTGTCACATACGCTGTGGCCTCAAAACAGTCTGGGCCCAGATCTGTTTGGAAGCTCAGGCCTATTGTGACTTTGTATTAAAGCAATCCTTGTAGTCCTGAGTTAAGTATGACTCATCTACACAGTGTCAAAGTCTAAGATTTCAAGACCATGGAAGTGAAGTGGTTGGGGCAGAGTAAGTGAAAGCTAGAAGAGCAGGAAATGTGGTCAGAGAGGGAATAGGGAGCCAGGCTGTGCAGGGCCTTGGAGGCCACTATAAATTCTTTGACTTTTATTGTACGGCAGATCTGAAGTCCCTGAAGGATTTGGATCCTTAGAGGAGTGGCAAGTCCTGTCTTATGTTTTGGAAGGATCCCCGTGGCTACTTGGTTGTGAAGAGGCTGTAGTTGGCCTAAGGGTGAAGCATGGAGACCAGGTAGGAGGGTCCTGCGTAGTCATCCTGGTGACAGACAGTGGGCACTGTGGATGAAGTCTGTGTGCCCTTCTTGTCCTGCAGAGGGAACAGGCAGGAGAGCGGCAAAAGAGGATTAACTGATGGAGGAGATGAAAGAGAGGGGTCCAAGAACCAGGTGACAGCAGTGCTGGGGCAACGAGGGTTGTCCACAGGGAGTGCGGGACACGGGTGCCCAGTGCAGTGGGATGAAAGTGCTCACTGGGCGTAGGCCATCACTGTGTGTTGTGGGGTGGATTGGGGCAGCAGTGGGTCACGAAGGGAGCATAGGGAGCACGGCCTGTCCTTTCAACAAGTGTCAGCATGAAGAAAGTGAGCGAGCCGGGGGAGAATGAAGGCAGGCTTTTTCCTTCAGGTACATATTAGTTAACGCTAAGAGGTATAGAGTGTGTCCTCTGTGCTGGGTACTGTGCTGAGCACTTCACGTTTTGTAGATGAGAAATCTGAGGCAAAAGGAAGCTGGAGAACTTGCCTGAGTGCCCTAAGCCAAGGAGGAGCAGAAGTGGGATGTGGGCCTGAGCAGCCTGGCCCCACCATCGGTGCCCATAAGCACAGGTCACGCTGTGGCCAGAGCCTGGTGACCTGTTGAGTGGAGACACCCATCCTTCTACTCCTTCCTCCCCTCATTCCAGAAACACTTCTGGGGGTAGAGGTATTATGTTGTATTGTGTTAGCAAAGTTAAATTGTAGGCAGACTCCCCTATGCAACCAGTTAGAATAATTTTTAGTATATATTTCCTTCTTTAACTTGTCAGAAAGTTTGAAAGTAAAGCAATTTTTCTTCAGAATGAATTATTTTCAAGTAAATGAGGAACTTTCGAACACAAGCTTATTACCTTGCATCTCGTAGGTTTGCAATAAAACATTTTGCTGATTTAATTTGGATGATTATTGATGCTTAAACAGTGGAATAAAATCACTTTAAGAACATAATTGTGAACATGCACAGAATCTCCAGGTTTTAATCCATCTGGTTAACTCTGTTCTATGATTTTGTTTTCAGCAACGGTTATCAAGGAACAAACTCAACGCAGTGAGTGTAGCCCATGACCTACAAATGAGAACGTTCCAATCACAAGAACTCCCAGGTGCAGAGGAACTGCCTCTAGTCCTGGCCTGTTTCCTGCCCCTGGTGGGTGAGCAGCCAAGACCTGGCTGAATCTCTTCATGGTCCACTTCCTGTGAAGTGCTGTTTGGCACATTTACATCAGACACACAGTTTCACCATCAAAAGCAAGGACAAGGGAATTCCATTCCTGGCTGGGTCTTTCCCAGAAGGCATTGCAGGGCATTCAGGTACATGGCCAATAACACCTCTCTCCCACCCATTCGCTTCAAACCCCCAGGCCACAGAGGAACAGATTTCTCCATCCCCAGACTGCAGGGGTTTCTTGCCATCCTACCACCACCATCCCCACTCCTCTCTCCTAGCAGGAAAGAGTCCTAAGGAGAAGGAGGCCCAGCCAGGCCTGATCCAACTGACCATGCCAGATCTTCCCTAGTGGGCTGCCTAGAACTCTGAGTCAGGGTACTCGTCTGTGTTAATAACCCATATTCTGTCAAAATCTTTAACATTTTTAATTAATGACCAGGTATTTAGTTTACTATTACCTTTACTTTAGTTACTAAATGGCACAAACACAAACTCACACTCACACACATACACACACACTCATATTACAACTATTTTAGAGATTGGAAACTTTTAGATATTATTTGTTTTGACATTGCTATCACAATTATGTGTTCAATTCGGTTTGGATGTAAACTTTTCCTGAATGAGTCAGCAATAAATGTGCGTTGTAAATAAGAGAACTGATTTACAGATAGCTATTCCTCTTATTACACAGAATGTATTTTCCATACTATTTTAAAATACTATGAAGAATACATAAAGCCAGCCCTGATGGCCTAGTGGTTAAAGTTCAGCACTCTCACCGTTTTGGCGGCCCTGGTCACGGAAACACACCACGTCTGTCAGGAGCCATGCTATGGAGCGGCTCACATAGAACAACCAGAAGGACTGACAACTGGGATATACAACCATGCACAGGGGCTTTGGGGAGGATAAAAAAAGAGGAAGATTGGCAACAGATATTCGCTCAGGGCGACTCTTTCCCTGCTAGAAACTAAAACAACAAAAAGAATATAGAGAGTGTAAACTTCTTGAGGACAGAGATTTTTGCCTGCTTCATTTACTGCCGATTCTCCAGTTACAAGATCAATACATGGCTCATAGTAGGAGCTGAATCACTTATTTTGTTGTTGTTGTCAAAAAGGAAATATATAGTAGTTATATACAGTAGATATTCAGTCATGGTTCTTAAGTTTGGCTAACTTTGAGAAGTGTATTATGAAGAAAATAGGTGTCTTTACCTCTTTCACTGACTCCAGTGAGTAGATTCTTGACCAAAACAAGTAGTTTCAAATATGGATTTTTCAATAAATATTTTTAAATTAAAAAGGAACATAATATCATATTTCATCAAATCACAATACCATTGATTGTAAGACACACCATTACTTTATGTATCGCTAAGAAAGATTAAAAAGACTACCATTTAAATTATGATGCCATTGATTGTAAAATCTACTCTGATTTCTAAATTGTTAAAATGGTAAGGGAAAAGGTGCATCTTAGAAGAGATGAAATATAGTATTATAGGAAGTTTAGGAATCTGAAAACAATCACATGTAATTTTACTACTCTAAGATGTCTGATATATGACCATTTTGTGTATTCTCTTCAGTTCTTTATATATACATATATACTTTTTTTTAGTTTTTATCATGGAAAACTTCAAACATGTAGAACGTATAATGAACCACCATGTACCAATCACCCAGTTTGAACATTGATAAACTCATAGCCAATCTTGTTTAATTTCTATTGCCCCTCATCTCCCAACCACTAGCTTTTGGTTTGTATTTCTCAATGTAACAGATATTCCCATGATCAGGGACTGTGTCTATCTTGTACACCATTTTATCCCCAGCATGTAGCACTATGTCTAATAACACATAGTGGTTATTCAGTTCACTTTTGCTGGCCGAATAAATTTACTTAAATGAAATGAGCACTTCCCTAGAAAAATCTAAGTTATCTAAAATAGGTCAAGAAACAAACAGAAAGCCTTAATCATCCTGTAATCATTGAATCACTTTCTTGAAAAATTTCTGATAAAGTAAACAAGCTCAGATGGTTTTATCAGTAAGTTCTGCCAAACACTTAAAGATTGGTTGATTCCAATTGACACAGTCTCTTTCGGGAAATGGAAAAGGAGGGAGCACTCCTCACCTCATTGATGAGGCCAGCATAACCTTGATACCAAAACCTGACAGGGACAGAAGAAGAGAGGAAAATAACATGTCTTTCTCACCCATGAACATAGATGCAGATCTCCTGAATGAAACATAAGCAAATCAAGTCAAATGGTATACAAAGTTAGTAGCATGTCATGGTTTCATGTTAGAAATTCAAATAAGGTAATGTATCACATGAAATGACTAATGGGAAAATCATAGGTCATTTTAGTAGAAAGATATTAGACAAAATTGGTAATCAAGAAAAGAGAAAAATCTCTCAGCACACTAGAAATAGAAGAGCTCACTCCTTAACCTGATTACAGGTATTTGGGGGAAAAAAAACCTGCAAGAAACATCCCGCTGCATGGGAAATGCTGAAAGCACCTCCTTTCAGGCAAAGGAAACCCCTGAGACTAAAGATCTTAATCAGACTACTAAGGCAAGATAAATCAATAAAAATATAAGGATGAGACGGGAGGTTACAAAGCTGTCATTCTTCACAGATGATGTGATGTTTTTACTTAGAAACCATAAAAGAACCAGATATTAGCCACTGGAATTCATAAGAGAGTTTAACAAGGATGCTGGATATAAAATCAATATAAAAATCTATTTTATTTCTACCAGCAACAGGGCATATAAAATGTAATCAACCAAGAAAGATGATCCATTTTGAATAGCATTATTGGATACCTAAGGATGATCAGGCAGTTCCACCCATTAAAGATTCACCTTGTGGTGAAGCTGTGTCCATTTAAAAAGCCAATTTTGGGGGCCGCCCGGTGGCGCAGCGGTTTAGTCCGCGCTTGGCAGCCCGGGGTTCGCGAGTTCGGATCCCAGGCGCCCGCGGACGCGCACTGCCTGTCAGCCATGCTGTGGCGGCGTCCCATATAAAGTGGAGGAAGATGGGCACGGATGTTAGCTCAGGGCCAGTCTTCCTCAGCAAAAAGGGGAAGATTGGCAACAGATGTTAGCTCAGGGCTGCTCTTCCCCACCAAAAAATAAATAAATAAATAAATAAATAAATAAATAAAAATAAAAAGCCAATTTGCCTGTTATTTTATCTCAGAATGAGTTTATTCAGCAATAGCCAAAAGAATTGCAATTTGGGATGTGCGCACTATGGCAAACCATAGGCAAATCCGTAAAAGAAAGAAAGGGAGCTGCTTTTATGCAGAAAAATGGGGAGTAAGGAGAGGCTGTTCCAAATGAAAATCCATCAAGGGAAAGTAGCAGTTCATTGGCTGAGCTGTGGCATTTCCCACTGGCTGAGCTGTTGCCGGTAAGGAGAGAAATCTTCCTTCGGTAGTAAAGTAGTTTTACTTCCTGTCCAAGATGCAAGCCTCGGTCTTTCCCTGTTTGGTGTAATTGACGATGTGTGATAGGCGGTGAGAGCTCCCCCTATGGGCCTTCCCAACTCCAATTTGGTTAAGGTTCCTTTTCTTAATTTCCACAGCTGGAAGAAGCTTTAGGCCTCGTCAGGAGTCAACTTCATCGCTGGGACAGACGGGAGATTGCTGCCCAGGTAGGGAAAAGAGGTTGCTCAGATCCGAACAAACCATTCCTGGCATAGTTGGGGCCACGTGCAATGTCCTCAAACAGAGCACCATTGTCAACATCCAAGTACGGTCTATGTCCTGGCCACATTCTAGTATTGGCTAAGTGCTTTCTGCTTTGTCCCTTCACTTTATCCCTGGCAACGAAGGGCAGGGGGAAGAACAAGGGGCCGCTGTTTAACATCCAGCTCTAGCTGCGTTGTTGAGAACAGAGGGGAGGGAGGGAAGAACTCATGTTTATTGAGCGCCTGCTATCTGCCAGTTACCAGGAAAGTCCACATCACATCAGCATTAGTTGGAGAGGGCTGAAACAACTCATGAGCAGAGCCACAGCATGCTGGGAGAGAAGGGAAACTCAGTCAGAAGAAGGGAGTCAGTGAGAACCAGCCAAAAGTCATAAAGCAAGCTCACTTAGCCATCCTGTCCTCTTCATTAGTATCTCCCTTTCAGCAGATGTGGAAGCTGAGAATCAGGGCAAACGACTCCTCCAAGATCCCACAGCTACTTTATGGCAGAGCTGAGTTTGGGTTCTCTTCTGTCTGAGAGAAGCCACACACCCTTCTTGTACCAACATGGCATGCAAAAGAGAGAAAAGGGGGGTGTCTGACTTGGCTGGGGCATCTCTGTAGGTGGACATCAGGTGTTGAACTGCAGGTACATGTATTTCCAGAAGAACTCAAATAAGAAGGGAAACACCATGGGATAGGGTGTCTCATTCCTCCTTGGCAGCTGCCAATATGGGGGACAAAAGCAAAAGAAAAAGAAAGAAAACAAGGTAGCTGAAAGGCATACATTTCTAGAAAGCCTAAAAGATAAAAATGATATTCTAGGATGGAATTGATCTTAAGGGAGGAAAACTCAAAGAATGCAAAGTAACATATAGGCTAAAGTTCAGGGTTCCTTCTTCTGTCTCTTTGTATGACAGAAAACACACTTTTTAAAAATCTTTTTTCTTCCCAGCTAGAGGGATCCTGAGACCCACAGGTAAAAGAGGGCAAAATGTCCCTTTCTTCACAACCCCTTCTCCCAAGTGATGGAGAAGAAGGAACAGAGTGCTCTTACTCCCTCTCCTTAGGTAGGGAGCTTGGGCTGGGGGACAGAAGGAGGGCATGTTTTTAGAGGGTTTCAACTCATGCTTTTGTAGTCACTGGACATCACCTTGACTTGTGACCCAGCAATTGTAACTCCAAGTTCTTTACCTGACAGAAATAGATACAGATGTTCAACAAAAGACACGTCCAAGAACTGACTGTATAGAGCAGGGAAGAAACAGAGAGAGTAGTTAGGAGGCCATGAGAATAATCCAGACGAGCTGTAAACATCGTTTGGAGAAGGGTAGTAACAGTGGAGGTGCAATGAGTGGTCACATTCTGGTTGCATGTTGAAGGTAGAGCTCAGGATTTGCTGATGGTGTTAACGTGGGGCATGAAGGAAACAGAGGAGTCAAAGAGGACACCCAGGTGTTCGGCTTGAGCAATAGGAAGGAAAGAATTGCCATTTACCAAGATGGAGAAGGCAGAGAAAGCAGATTTGGGAGGAAAACAAACCCCAAAGTCCTAATAAATAAACACTTCAAAAATAATAAATAATTCTATTTATTTAACAAAGTAAACCCATAAAATCAGTGAAACTAAGTTTCCCTTAAATGTTCCAATATACAAACAACATATAAACTTAGTAAGAGTTCTACTTAAAATTCCATCTCTAAAGTCATTATTCAATTATATATTTTAAATTGGAACGACAGGTGCCACATCCTCTTTGAGCCAAGCTGTCGTGGGCATCCAGGGGGGTTGACCTGCAGCGTTATCTCATAAAAACACATGATTTATGAAAGAAACTGAAGTGAGTGTCATTGCCTAAGTAAACGGTGAATTATGTGCATATACGTGATTATGATGTTAGAGAAAGTAATGCAATGATCACAGTGGTAACTTGATTTTGTGGTGTTGGTAATAGCAAATAAGCAAATTCCTGAGGTAGAATCATATAACCCCTCTTATTTTATCTTTTCAACATCTATGGAGACGACCAGAGGATTATCCTCTTTTTGGCTCTTAATATAGCGAGTGAATAGATTTCCTAACATTCAACCTTCCTTACACTCCCTGGCCATGGTCATCATTATTTGAATACGCTGCTCTGGATTATGTTGGCTAATATTTGGGGCTTTCCCATTAATCTTGCAGGCGACATCTGTGGCCTGGGTGCCCATAATCTCCGGCTGAGAGATGCATGAATAAGCAGGAAACTGTTCACTGAGCCTCACCGAGCAACTCTGAAGGGCAGGTGAGTGGCGAGCAGGGAGGGTGTGCACCAGGCGGACTCCGCAGGTCCAGAGCAGTCAGACCCTCCCCTCTCCACCCGCAGCGGGCTCCGCCCTCACCATCCAGCGCCGAGTGTCCTAGGCTCCTCCCCTGGTCCCCTGCCCTGGCCCGCGGTCGGCCTTGGGGAACCTCGGGCCCGCCCCTCTGATTCCGGCCCCGCCCCTCCGGCTCTGACCCCGCCTCCTAGAGCGGGCGTCAGGCCCACCTCTGCGTCCTCCTCGTCCCCTGCGCGCACTCCGGCTGGCGCCTGCGCACTAACGACCACCGGCCTTGTGGGCGGAGCCCGCGCAGGCGCCAGGTTCCGCCCATGGCCCCGCCCGCCCCTGCCCCGGGCCCGCCTCCGCGGACGTGACTTCCGGTGACGTCGCAGAATGTCATGATCAGTGATAGTGAGATTTCGCGGTGTTTGGTAAAGATTCAAGGCAAATGCCTCAGGTAAAATCATACCCACTGACCTGAAGTAGGGCTAAATGGGGACACAGGGGCTATTTGTCTCTGCCTGCATCTTCTGACACAGCTCTCCAGGTGGCCAGTGCCCTCCTGCTGCCCCCGCTGCTGAGAGTCCACACTGCCCCAGAGCTCAGTGACAGGTCTGAGTCCACCTGTCTTATGCAGAAACCGGGAGACAGGGGGAAGCACGCAGCAGGATGGGGAAGGAGGGTTCTCTCGGAGGAACAGCTCCGTTGGGCACACCTTTCCCCAAAGGCTCCCCGTCCCCACCGGAATAACTGCTTGTCCCTTCCTCTGCTCGGTGTGCCCTTGATCTCTCCCCGTCCCACTTGCTCTGGGTCTTGCATTAACGATCCTCCTCCCTGCACATCATCGCTCTCACTCAACAGTCGATCCTCCACCTCTCAGAGCTTCTCAACCTCGAAAAATCCTCTAAATGGCAGTCCTTCCTCTCTCCTTACATTCCCCAACCAAACAGATGCGAAACGCACTCCGTCCTCGCTCCCTCCCCTTCCTCACTGCCCCCTGACTCCTTTCTCCTCTGAGCCTGGATCTCATCCCCCCATTGTACTGGCCTGCACTCAAATACCAGAAGCGAACATCTCAGGAGTAAATGCCACTGCCTCTTTTCTATCACATCTGACCTCTCAGGAGCATCTGATGACTTCTTGAAATTCTCTCCGCACTTAGTGTCCCCAGTATTTACCTCTCCTGGCCTCCACTTACTCTCTAACAAGCCCCTTCTCCATCTCCTGCTGCCTCCAGGTGGGCATCTTCACGACTCTGTCTTCAGCATAAAGAAGGTACAATTGAAAATTTGCATATGATCCCTGTTTTGTAATGGGGAAAGTGTATACATGTATATAGAAAACTGACTGGAGGAAACAGAAACATGTTTACAAATGTTTTTAAAAAGTAAAAAGCAAACAAAAATAAAAATTGAAGTGGTTCACTCTGGATGAGTGACATTATAGTTCATTTTAATTATCTACTTATGCCTTTATGACATTACAAGTTCTTTGCTGCATAAAAGACTCCAGTTTTATAATGAGAAAGAGAACCCTTATCTTCAAAAGAAATGAAAAAATGCAGGTTGCTTAAGAATAACACAGTGTAATGCTTGTAAGTTTAGTCAAAGAAATGAAAATAAATTTCATACACAGTATACATATATATACCTGTCTAAACATATATAAATCTGCAAAGGAAGGACTAGATGAAAACGAAACAAAATGTGAAAAATGTTTCAGTTGATATGGCAAGAATAAATTTAATTTTATCTAATAATCTACATTTTCAATACCCCTCTAACGAGTGTCTGTTTACCTGCCCCCACATGCCATTCTAGAGTGCTGTGAGGTTAAGAGCACACGCACCTGGATTCCACTTGTGTCCCTGCAACTTACTAGCAGTGTGTCCTAGGGCAAGAACTTTTGCAACTTGTTCCCAGGTATCTGACTAGAGGAAGTCTCTAAACATCTAATGACACTGGCGTGTGATTGAGTGTGAAACACAACAATCACACCCCTTTAGTGGAGTATGGGTTCAACCCAAAGGCCTGAGTTTAATTATGAACTGTCAGACAGCACAAAGTGCCCGCGGGAAGATATGGTAGGTTGTTCCTGTGCATCCGTGTGTGATGCGTTGTGTGTGTGCTTCACCCATGCCCTATCTGAGCCTCACCCTCATCATTTTTAAAGGCACTTTTAAAGAGGTGATTGTTGGTCAGAAACAGAACATTTAGTCAAAGTCTTTTAATAAACCACACTGACCAAAGTGGGAATTCACCACTGGGAGAGCTACCAATGACAGAGACATCCAGTGTGAGTTAGACCACTGGGACTTGGAAGAACACAATTTCCTCTGACTTCAACTCCTGTCTACACTGTTGACTACTTTCTTCATGTCAGACATAGGCTCTAGAAGACCTGCCAACTTCATCTGCAATTCCACGATTAGGTATCTACCCAACAGAAACACGTATATACTTTCACCACAACACATGCTACAGGGATTTTTATAGCTGCGTTATTTGTAAAATGCAACACTGAAAACACCCAAATGAGCATCGGCACCAGAATGGAGAAATCCATGGTGCTCTATTTATACAAAAAAATTCTATAGAGCAACAAAAACCAACCAACCAAACTTCACGCAGCAATGTGAATGACTCTCACAAACATGATGTTGAGGAAAGAAAGCAGACCAAAAGAAACACATCTGGGGCCAGCCCCAGTGGCCTAGTGGTAAAGTTCAGCATGCTCCACTTCAGCAGCCCAGGTTCGGTTCCCTGACGCAGACCTACACTAGTCCTCAGTGTCCATGCTGTGTCGGTGGCTCACATACAAAATAGAGGAAGGGACTGGCCTGGCGGTGCAGTGCTTAAGTTCGCACGCTCCGCTTCAGCAGCCGGGGTTCACAGGTTCGCGTCCCCGCTGCAGACTGACGCACCGCTTGTCAGCCACGCTGTGGCGGCGTCCCATATAAAGTAGAGGAAGATGGGCACGGATGTGAGCCCAGGGCCAGTCTTCCTCAGCAAAAAGAGGAGGATTGGCAACGCATGTTAGCCTAGGGCTAATCTTCCTCACAAAAACAAACAAACAAAAACAAAATAGAGGAAGATTGGCTACAGGTGTTGGCTCAGGGCGAATCTTCCTCAGCAAAAATCAAACCAACCAAAACCCATCTGTATCACTTCATTTAAATAAAGCTTAAAAACTGGTAAAACCCTGGTGTCTGAAGTCTGAATAGCTGTTAGTTACCACTGGGTGGGAGGGAAGGAGGAGTATATGGGAGGGAGCCCAGCTGGTGCCAGTGTTCTCTTTCTTGGGTGGAGATTTCATTCCATATTTCTTTAAACACTTTCCCGAGTATCATATATCACAATATCAAAAACGTTTTGTGTTGTAAACAACCAGAGCATCACTGCAGCATTTAAGGATACAAGCTTAGGTGGGAAAACAAACAAACAAAAAGCAACTTTGAGAGGGAGGAAGAATACTGTGAATGAGTGGGGCCAGGTGTGGGGTTTTACGTGTCCTGGCAAGTTGTGCTTCTTTATCTGGATGGTAGGTTCAGGATTTTCTTTCTGATACATCCTTGAGCTGTGCACATCTGTGATGTACGCACATCTATATTTCACAGTTATATGCAGATACATATACGTGTGGGTGCTCAGGACTTGGATGTGGACTTGACTTTCTGTATCATACAAGGGCAGGTGAAACACAGGTTCAGCCTTCTTCCAAATACTCAGAACATCACTCCTCCGTTCTATCCAAGAGGACTAAATGGCTTCATCATTTCCAGCACATATCCTCCCAAACTCTGAACCCCCTTCCCTCATTCTGTTCCAGCCATCCTTCCCTTGTATTCCTTAAACATAATACAGTGATTAGCTCAGGCGCTTGTTTTTCCCTCAGGCTGGGGAATAAAAAAGCCAAAGGCCCTTGAGGCAGTTGGAATGAGGGGATTTGTTGACTAGCTCGGGAGGTTTGAAAAAGAGCTCAGTAGTGAAGAGGATTTGGACTGAGTAGGGGAGGTTCGGCTTCCTTACCCTTTGGCTAGCATATAGATGTGGCCCACAAGAGGCAGGAGGCAGAAATTAAAGTGTGGAAGGAGAGAGTATTTCGCTGACACAGTGTGAGGCCCTCTCCAATCAGCCTCCGCTCCCTGAGGTACACGTGCACCAAGAATTTCTCTCTGTTGAGGCTACATACAGTCTCCAATCATGTCTCTTGAGAAAAGTCCCCTTAGGAGAATCACAGCCAAACCTCTTTCTCTCTCTGTCTCTCTCTCTCTCTCCCCCTCCCCCACTCCCTCGGCTAGCCACTCCCCCTTTTGAATTTCTTACATGTGATTCTGACTTCTGGAGAGACAAATCAAGCCCTCCAAGTGGACACCTCGAGAGCTCATCCTCCCAGTAGGTGAAGGGTATTTTCCTCCTCTAAACGCAGCCCACTATCGAGCCTCTGTGAAGAGCCTCTGTGGTCTTGAACCCACGCAGACTCTCCCGTGTTAGTCCACGCCCTCCCGTGGGTGAGTGGTCAGAGCTCACATGAGTGTGTGACTGCCTTCCCTACCAATCCTCCGTGGGTGGTCAGGGAACCCCTGTGTGATGGAGGGTAGTCGGAACCAATTGTTCTGGGGAGTCAGCCAAGTCTGACACGAGAGAGAGCTCCCCCTGAACATCCTGCTGCACTCCTTGGGGGACTGGTATTAGATACACATATACTCAAGACAGCTTGGCACGTTTTAGCTGCCATTTGCTGCATTCCTCCGTGCTGCTTCTTTGTTCACTCGATACGATGATTGTGAGACTTATCCGTGTTGGTACATGAAGCTCTACGGCCTGAGTGTTATGTCTCCTCTTGGATGCCAGTGGACCTTAGGAGGTCGGCTATCATCACTCTCTGCTCCCTGGTGTGTCTTCTTGCCCTGCCTGCTGGTCTCCAGCCTCAGGCCTTCACTTCCCTCCAGCTCACAGCCTTGGTTTCCTCGTGAGTGGTAGGTTACTAGTCACCCACACAGGGGTGTTGAGACCCTCCCCTCTATCCCACAGCCACACCTGACCCTCTGAGGCAGGACTAGTGGCTATATTTGACAGTGCCAAAGCAGAGCTTGCACAGCCAAGGGGACAGGAACAGGGAGGAGGGTGACAAGGACTCAGAGGGGTTCAATGATTCTGCATAATAAAGAGCTGGGAGAGACTGCGCTAAGGGGAACCAGAGTACAGCCCCTGAGAAGAGACGTGGGTGGAGGAGGAAAGACAAACAGGAAGGGTGTTGTAGAAATGCTCTACAAGTTGTGAGGACACAGACAATGGAGAGGAGAGGAGAGGGGGGAAGAGAAAGGCTGCCTGGAGTTTCCGGTTAGAAACTCACTTTACAGGATAAGAGTCGTGCTTGGAATGTGTGATGGTTGGAACTTTTTCCCCTCGTTTGGATGTAAGCTTACTCATCATTTAGGCTTTCCCACACCCCCCTGCCCCTACCCCTTAGCTCTCCCTGTGCTCCCTTCAGCTTAGCTCTCACTTCTGAATGCCCAGTTTCCTACACTTCCCATTTCCAGTTTCTCCCAGTGAGATCTGACTTTCCCAGCACATGCCTTTGGGGAGCCTTTTTTGTGGGAGCCCTCGCACAATCTTGTGGACCAAGGGCTGGCTTCGCTTCAGTCAAGTGACTTCTCTTCAGTCAGCTGTGGCCTGAACTGGTTTATTTCACTTGGCACGAATCAGGGGCCCTGGAGATTCCACTTGTTTGGGCACAGTGGGAGGAACGATTCCCTTTAGAAGGCCCTGAAGGTACGATGTTCCCAGTTTAAAATGCCTTGTGCTCTGATTGTTTAATATGAAATGGAGCCAACCAAGACCCAGTGCTGCAGTTTGAAAGGATACTCTCGTGAGCATCAGAATAATAAAAGGGGGGGTATCTTAAACCTCCCACCCGCTCATGGCCCCTTCTCAATGTCTTCTCATCAGGGGAAGCAACTAGGTCTTAGAGGGGAGCACAGTGGTGGTCTCTCCACAACGCCCAGGGAGAGGGGTCTGGGGTCTCGGAGTGACCTAGTACTACATAACTATTCCCTTCCTTTTTCATCAGATGAAAGGTGGAAGAAATCTGATGTGCAGTGTGATCTCACCGTCTCCCAGTGTCTGGGAATCCTGCATAGAATCTTAGAAGGAATAGGCTCCCCCTCCATTATAACCCAAGAAAGCTGTATGGGCATAAACACGTCAGACCAAAAGGAGTGAAAACACAGCTTTTATTTTAACAGCTGAAACAAGGGAGGAGTTTATTTTAAATCTTTTTTTTTTTTTTTTTTTTGCATTTTCCAAAATTATTGGAAGGCATAAGCAGGTAAGTCACATGATTTTTTGGCAAAGGCCAACTCCACCCTGGTGTGGCTCTTGTCAGCTTCTACAGCCAGTTTGACAGATCCACATCATTTCTAGGCCTCCCCAGTTGCCTGCTGAGTAAAAAGCTCACCACATTTATGGAGGCAGGGTTTTTGGGCTTTGAATATTTACGTCTCTTCCTTGGGATGCTCGGAGTGGGGCTGCTGGGCTTAACTTCACAGTCTCCTTTATCCATGACTGGTTGACACCACAGATGGCTTCAGGAAGAGAGCACAACCGAGAAAGCCTGAAGAAGATGATGAACCCCACTTAATCCAGTGTATCCAGGGGCCTCTTCCCCCTGCCACCTCCCCACCACACTCACACTTATTTCCAGTGTAGACATGAGATTGCTTTGGGACATCGTCTGACTTCAAACACCAACTTTATCATTTCTTTCATTCTGTTATATGCATGAGTCTGTGTGGAGAATCCCTGTTGTGTGCCATTGACATATTTTCCACTCCTGTTTTAGTTGCTAAATGGATAGTGTAGATTTTCCTATCTTGGAGGGCAGTGTCACTATCATGGCTACTCCCACATACCTTCTCTTCTGTTGAATTGAATAATCAGCTCATTTTATTTCATGGCAAAATCCTGTAAGGTTCATGACTGAATTCATAGATTTATTTTGGGAAGAATAGGATTACAGTATTTAATCCTGTAGGATTACAGTAATTAATTTTCCTATCCTGTAAGAAATGTATTTTCAGTGTCAAAACAGGAAACTCATAAAAAAGTTTCATGCATTTTCCCCTGTTTTTAAAAATGATATTCACATGTGTTTTGTGGACAGTGTGTACTAAATATATTATCTCTATTATTTCACATTTTATTCTTACAGAAGTATATATCTTCTTTTGTGTGTTTAACTTGTATCCAGTGTTAGTTTTTTGTAAAATATCTGGGTGATTGACTTGGTTATTCTAAAGAGACATTCACTTAAGAAGACAAAGGCAACTTTTCCAATTTCCTTATGTGAATGAATGATAATATATCAATAATATGAAACAGAATGCAGCTATTAAAGGGGACGAAGGGGTCCTCTATGTAATGACATGGAAATGATCCCCAAGAAATGGTAACTGAACAAAGAAACTCGAAAAACAATATGTGTCTTACGATGCCATTTGTCTTTCCTCACAGAGTCATCCACATTGATAAAAGTAAATGGAAAGAATAAGATCTGAAAAATTTACAGCAAACTGCTAAGGCAGCTCTTCTGGTGTAGAGGTATAAGAAGGTGGAGTATAGGAAAGGAAGGGGGATTATCAGTTGGTCTCTGTAAATGTAATTCTTACTTGTATTTTCCATAACAAGAATGTAAAAATATGTGTAAGTCAGTTCTGGAAAATTCTTTAAATAAGCCAAGATTCCTCAGAAGCATGGACTTGAGACACAGAGAGGTGCAAACACCAAGGCAAGGTGACCCAAGCTCAGCCTGTTTCCTCCAGGGAAGGGCGCTGGAGCTCAGCAGAGAGGCACCGAAACCCCCAAACAAACAAAAAGTGAACCAACCTGGAACTGGAGTTCCAAGCAAGAGAGCAGACTTCGCCAGGGCAGAGTGTCTACTCTGTGACTTTAAGAGGTTTTCATCCAGGAGGGAAAGAGGAGGTGAGGACACCTCTTCTCCAGTCTTTTAGGCTCCCTGGGCCTCCCCCTTTCCCAGGGATACATATGGTAATGACAAGAGAAACAACACCAGCAAGACCACACCTCTGCTCAGGGGGTCTTCCCCCAGGCACTGCCCCAAGGGCTTTATATACAGCAACTGACAGGACCTCTAACAGGTTTATGGGGCCACTGTCACACCCATTTATCCAGGGCAGGGAACTGAGGCACAGGAAAGGTATGTAACTGACCCAAGGTCACATAGCTGGTATGAGGCAGAACCAGGATGTGAACCCAATTTGTCTGGCTTCAGCACCCCAGCCCCCCCCCACCCCCTGCCCCCTTCAGGATGCCTCTTCTTGATCCTTGTGGAAGGTAAGGAAACAATCCTCGTCCTTCCATTTGTTTTGAACACTGAACACAGTATGTCAGTGTCTTTCCATGGTTCTCTATGGGATGGGAGGAAACCTGGGTGAATGAGCCTTCCCTGCCACTCAAGGAAGGGAGTGTGTGGCCTGGGTCCCTCTTCCACGCACTTGTGCCTCAATTTCCTCAGTGGTTATGTGAGACTGAGGGGGGCAGCCAGTGTGGGGCCATGTCACATCTCCTCATAACAGTCATTTTAGTTCCTCAGGAGAACAACACTATAAAACACACAAGGCCCTGTCCTCACCATTATCCCTCTGACATCCCATCAACATCCATGTCCTACTTCTAGACAATGTGCACACAGGTCACACGTCAATGTCAACTCTATAGTTGCTCCACATCAGAGACTTGCAAGGTAATATGGCATGAAAAGTAGGACTACTCAGCCGAAATGTCTTCCAACACCCCATTTATGTGTATTGTGTATTATAAATGTAGTAATTTCAGAGCCATGACCACGGTTGGATCCAGAGACCGAGACAGAGTAGAAAATCCTACCTGAGCCTGAGTTCCCTTGCACCTCTCTCCGGGTGATTGAATCTTGAGGCCGGAATCACTGTCTGTTGCCCAGTGGACCTGTGGAATCACAAAGAACACTATTAGAATATTTTGGTAACTCCTCCCAAGGGGGAAGTTGTAGTGGAGAGATTTTGCTCGAGCCAAGGAAGAGCTCTGAGGCCAAGGTAGCTGAGTGTCCAGGAAACAGATATGGAGAATGTAACCAAACATTAGTAATATCTGCCCCCCTCTTCCAGCACCTCTCCCTCACCGTTTCTGCTCTGAACCATAAGTAACCCAGGTGGTTGTGGCCAGTGCTTGGATCCTGTAAACAGATGTGATTACTAGGTTCTAAACGACATTGTGAGTCATCATCACTCCCCTTGGTGCTTAACCAATCAGGCCCTGGAACTCAGGGAAAGAGCAGGAGAAGGAAAGAGAGAACTTTTCCTCTCCCTCCCTGCCTTCCCTTCCAGATCAATTGCTGATTCTGCAGGAACTGTGTCTGCTCAGTAGTCTGGGAGATAAAACATCCAGATAAAGCAAGATAATGTAGCATCTTTATCTGCCATCAACAAACTAACTGAACTGATGAACTCCAACCCTGCTGTGTAATGGCAGGGTGACAACTGTCATTTGACCAAATTAGTAAAAATACATTACATACAGAAGTGGTTAGGAACACAGGCTCAGGAAACAGGTGGTTTGATTTCTAATCTCAGTTTTGCGTGAACATGGGCACATCCCTTAACCTCTCTGATCCACTGGTTCACCCTTTGTGAAGTGGGATGACAGCAACACTTCTTCCCCTTAGGAGTTTGTGAGGATTAAACGAGATGAGACTGTGAAAGCACTCAGAACAATGTCTAGCAAGCAGGTAGTGCTCAGATGACCTCAGCATTCATCACTGTGGCCACCTCAGCCAACCTCTCTGATTTAAGCAGTCTCAGTTGGATACATACTCAATCCCTTCAAAGTTCACCTCCCGAATGGCACTGTTCCCCTCCTCTCCATCCCATTTCCAAAGAAGAGGTGTTGGGGTAAGGCAAGGTTCCTGAGCCTCACAGTACCAGAAGGGGCAGGGCTCCTGAGTCTCAAGCTGGTCTCCACGCCACGGCTGATGGTCGGGTCCTTGGCTACGCAATTACTTGTGTTCGCTCAAAAGAGGACATTCCATTTGTGTCCCTGGAAGTTCTGCCAGCATCTGCTGTTGAGAACTTCGGCTAGAATCACTCAGCATGCACCATATGCCCAGAGAGCTAGGACAACTGCCCTTGTAGCCACGCATGAGCTCAATTCCAGTTTCACTGGGACCGGGGATCCCGAGGTCTGCCTGTGACCCAGATGGCTGCCAGTCTGGGCATCTAGGCTTGAAGCACTGCTGCTGGGGATACTGACGGTGCTCAGGGAGTCATGACCCCAGGCAGGCCCAAGACCATGAGACTGCGTAGTCTACAGTCACCCCAACCTGCAGCCTCCGTCTACAGTGTTGTTAGTGGCAGAGAGGTATGTGTGTGTCCTCAGGCAAGAAAATACATTTTTATGAATGCAGTGCGAGGCACTGATGTAAAGCTAGCTTCGTGTCCAATTGGAATAGGAGTTAATATGCCAGCAGCAACACCCTGAAATTTAAAGGGTAATTGTATACTGCATATAATTGATGTGACATTTATCATTAATTTATAAGAATCCTGACATAATAAAAACATTACTCCCTTACTTTGGAAATCAACTTGTTGTGAGTGCAAATGTTTTCCACTTTACCTTGCTTGGGTTAATAACACAAGCTCTGACATAAGGTAAATTTGTGTCCAAATCCCAGTGCTGACACTTACAAGCTGTGAGAATGTGGGTCATCTGTATCGATTTGTCTTGCCACATTTCTTTATCTGTAAAATGAAGGTCATAATTGTTCCTACCCAGATTTTGTCAAGGAAAAGTCTGTAATAAAGCATTTTACTCCAGTTTTCATGTTTGCTGACAGATTTCAAGCCCTACTACTACCCCTTCCTTCTTCCCTACATGTGAGCAAGCTGATAAGAAAGCTTCCTTCCTCTGATGCAGGCCAGAAGTTCAAACCATGCCAGCCCCACCCAGTCGAAGGAAAATCCCTCACCCCAACTCCATCTCCTACGCACAATAGAGCCCATCTCTTTTCCCCGTTCTCTCAAGCCATTTTCAGAGCAACTTGGGGAGGTTGCCCTGCTCTCCCCAGAAAGCCTCAACATGTGAGTAATAATGCTGTTCATACTGCCTTTGTGCATGTGTGGCATTGTCAGTCTTGCTATCCAATCCAAATTTGCGGTTGAGCAACATAGAGCGCACCCTGGAAGTACATCCAGTCACTACTCAAAAAACAAAAAACTGGTTGGGAGGGGGGTACAAAATCTAAAAGAGAGGTTCACAGTTTGACCCAATCAGAAATCCAAAATTTACTAGAAGAGTTTACACAACAAGATGATTAAGTTAGTCTAATTGGCTTTCATACTTCTACAACATAGGTTCTGAATTAACTTTAGCATCTGTTGAAATCTACCAATTGGCAAGCCTTCATAGCCTTAATCAGTACTGGGCTTAAGAAACTAATGCAGTTATACCTGGGGATATTCTCTGAAATTTAAAAAGGTACCCATTATACCCTAGGAAGAGAGTTACCAAACATACAATAGAGGACAAACAAATGTGCCTCACCCTAACCGTCAGAACTGTCACCTTGTACAAATTCCTTCATAGTCAAATGCCCGTTACCCTAAAATACGCCGTAATGGGCATGGATGCTCTGATTCAGTGAATAATACGATAAAATTAAGTCTTTGGCACAATTGGCTTTACAAAATGGAACCCCTTGGACCTTCAATCCCACATAAAATACACGGCCCCATATAAATTAAAACAGGTGTTATGGGTTGAATTTCCTCCCCCACCCCGGGATACACGGAAGTGCTAACCCACTGTATCCCGACAGGGACCTAACAATACTGCTTCCATGTTTCCCTACCAGCCCAATATAGCCCACTGCACATTGTAAGTTAAGTGTACAAGGACGTAAGTGTACCTGGCCCTGGGATCGTCCTCACCCACAATTACCGGACATGAGCCATTACGCAGACCCAGAGCCCCTAGAATGCCAGTGCAGCCTGAGGAAAGGACCTCCTATAGCTCTTGTGAACCCTCCTGCTGGTCTTCCCTCCAACTCACCTGAACAGATTACCTCTGGCAACTGTGTCCTGGAAAGCAGGACAGCCGCAAAAGTTTCAGAGACTGGGGCCAGCCTGGTGGCATAGTGGTTAAGTTTGCGTGCTCTGCTTCAGCAGCCCGGGGTTCGCAGGTTCAGATCCCAGGCACAGGCCTGCACACCGCTTATCAAGCCATGCTGTGGCAGGTGTCCCACATAAAACAGAGGAAGACGGGCACGGATGTTAGCCCAGGGTCAATCTTCCTCAGCAAAAAGACGAGGATTGGCAGGCAACAGATGTTGGCTCAGGGCTGGTCTTCCTCACCAAAAAAACAAAAAGCTTCAGAGACTGATTGAATACCAGCCATGAGTCAACAATAATGACTGGCTGATGGGGGCAGGAACTGAGCCTGGAGTTTTCAGGTTAGCCTGTACCAAACCATGAATAGGGTTTCATTTTCCTGCAGACAGAAATTTTCTGGTGACCTCTGTCTGGGTTCCAGTCCTGTCTGGGTGACCTTGGAGCTGTGTGACCATTGGTAAGTGAACTGTGGTCCGAGGTATGATATCAGATTGCCCTGAATCCAAACTGTTCCTTTACTATCATAATGCACTTTTGCAATGCGGGAGTCAGCAAGCAGTATACTTTCTCAGGTTCACTCCACTGTTCTTGGTGGTGGAACGGGAGCCTGAATCCTTCCTCACGTACAGACCATGGCCTCATAGGAAGACACAAGTCTCGTGCAGGTTCATAATCAAATCTAGGCCTCTTCTCTAGAACAGGGCCTACCTGGGTGCTTGGTAAGGCGTTTTCCAAATACCCCGGGATTTCTTTTCTCTTGCTTCAACACAAACTGCAGTTCTTTGAGCATCCAGTGACCAAGAATAAGGGATCAGGTTTGCTGCTGGGATTCAGTGAAGGACACTGGAGCATAGACCTGAGGATTCAGTAGAGTGTGGAAGTCCCCCTGAAACTCTAGCCTTCATTCCCTTCCAGGGGCCTTCCCCACACCCTCTTTCTCAGCTGAACTAGCCCCCACGATGGAAGCCCTATAAATACCTGCTGCCAGTGTGAGACCTGTGGATTATTACTACCGTTCCCTTTTTGTGGTTATTTTGCCGACCACACTTAATGGCCTCACATGCATGTCCTACTCAGTATGCAACTGAAGATTCTCTGGGAATCCTCTGCACATCATCAGAGCTCTGTCTCTCCATGTAGCTGTCCCTTCTCCAGTGCTCTGCCCCGTGTATTGTAGTCTCGTTGTCCTCCCTAGACTCACAAGTCTGTCTCCTCAGCTCAAAGGAAATACTGGACTCTACTTGGTTGCCCCGCTTCATGCTGCAGTTTGGAAATCCTCTCAAGCCAGTAATCTAGGGGCAAACGGGTTCATCTCATTTATTTCCCCTCTCTTAGGGAGCACTGTCCTGTACTGTCTGATAACAAATATCTGAAAATAATTACTTTATATATTTTACCTGGATTTTTTATTGTTTTTTGGAAGAGATTAACTCCAGTCCCTGTTACTCCAAGTTTGTCCGAAGCAGAAGTATCAGGGTATTCAGTTCTACACCATTTGAATAAATGGTCAATACCTTTGCACTCCTACTGACTGCCAGCTCCAGGAGAGCAGGACCCATGTTTGTTCTTGCTTCACTGAGTCCTAAGGCGCTTGTCACAGGGCCTGACTTGGGATTGGATCTCTATAAAGATTGGTTGAATGAGCATAGAAATAAGTGAATAGAATTCTGTCTCCCTTGTCACATAATGGGTCTTGTACCTTTCCTGGATTAAGTTACTTATTATAGGGTCATTCTATCTTTTTGTCATCTGCATCTAATATGCCCCCCCCCATTTCCTAGTTGATTTTTTAAAATCTTGTCATGATTTATCTTCCAGCCACATTTTGGTATAACTATATATAATTTAACAAGATATTATCATTAACTATTGAAGTCAAAATAACACAAAATCCCACACTTATAAATTCCAAGAAGAAATAACAAAACTAGATTTAGCCCAAAACAAATCCCAAAAGACAGAGTTCCTCAGTTTGGTCAGAAATCTCTATGAAGTTGAAAAGAACTGTCACAGACTAAACTAAGAGTAGAGTTCTTATTGATAATAGACAATTTGTTATCATCCACGGGGCACTGTCTGCTCACTGCAAGACATGCCAAGAGTCGAGAGGCAAGGTTTTAGGAGAGAAAGGATTTTATTACAGCTTGCTCGCAAGGGGGAAGATGGCCGACTAGCATCCAAAAGAACCACCTTACAGAACAAAGACTACAGGCCAGTTATATAGGGGGCTGGTCTCAGGGTGGGGAAGGCATCTGGTCTCCGGATGGGGCAGACACCTGGTCTTAGTTCCTCATAATCTTTTGTTTTACTGGATGTGCATCAGAGACTGGAGCAACGCCCTATACCCTGATTTAGTTTAAAGATAATAAGAACAAAATCTTCAATATGTATAGTAAGGATTTCTGTTCACAAGAGTGGCACCAACAAACAGAGTCTTGAGTCTTCATATTGGTCAAGATCCCTTGATCTCAATAATTTTTGAGGTTAGGCTTGTTTGTTATATTTTTTCATACTCAATTAAATATTTGAAATCTTACTAAAACTTCCTCCTTTCTATTTAACATTTTTGCAATATACCTAAAAGAGTGAGAACAAAGGGTTGATAAAATGTTATATTCACAATGCAATTTCTAAAATCCAATCATTTTTCTCATTCTCGGCATAAATTCCCAGCTCAGCTAGTCTCCATACTGTTGTTCCTTTTTCCACCCTGGAAATCTCAAAAAAAAAGTGAAATATTAATTAAACATGTAATTCCTTAAATCAATTTTTAGAGAATTTCTTGAACATTTTTTTTTAATTGATGTCTTAGTTTATAACACTGTGGGGTTTTAGTTGTACATTTTTGTCTGTCACCTTGTGGATGTAACCCTTCACCCCTTGTGCCCCCCCACACCCCTTCCCCTTGGTAACCACCAATCAGTTCTCTCTGTCCGTGTGTTCACTTATATTCCATATATGAGTGAGTTCATGCAGTGTCTGTCCTTCTCTCTCTGGCTTATTTCACTTAACATAATACCCTCTAGGTCCTTCCATGTTGTTGCAAATGGGACAATTGTGTCTTTTCTTATGGCTGAGTAGTATTCCATTGTATGTATATACCACATCTTCTTTAACCAATCTTCAGTTGAGGGACACTTGGGTTGCTTCCACTTCTTGGCTATAGTGAATAATGCTGCAATGAACATAGGGGTGCATACGCCTCTTGTGATGGTTGATTTCACGTCCATTGGGTAGATGCCCAAGAGTGGGATTGCTGGATCATACGGTATTTCTATTTTTAATTTTTTGAGGACTCTCCATACTGTTTTCCATAGAGGCTGCACCAGTTTGCATTCCCACCAGCAGTGAATGAGGGTCCCCGTTTCTCCACAACCTCTCCAGCATTTGTGGTTATTTGTCTTTGTGATTATAGCCATTCTAACCGGTGTAAGGTGATATCTCAGTGTAGTTTTGATTTGCATTTCCCTGATGATTAGTGATGTTGAACATCTTTTCATGTGTCTATTGGCCATCTGTATCTCTTCCTTGGAAAAATGTCTGTTCATATCCTCTGCCCATTTTTTGATCGGGTTGTTTGTTTTTTTGTTGCTCAGTTGTATGAGATCTTTGTATATTACTGAGATTAATCCCTTGTCAGACAAACGATTTGCAAATATTTTCTCCCAGCTGGTGGGTTGTTTATTCATTTCGATCCTGGTTTCATTTGCCTTGTAGAAGCTCTTTAGTCTGATGAGGTCCCACTTGTTTATTTTTTCTTTTGTTTCCCTTGTCTGGGTAGACATGGAATCTGAAAGGATCCCTTTATGTCCAATCGCAATTAGTGTACTGCCTATATTTTCTTCCAGGAGTTTTATAGTTTCAGGTCTCACTTTCAGGTCTTTGATCCATTTTGAATTGATTTTTGTATATGGCGATAGGAGATGGTCTACTTTCATTCTTTTGCATGTTGCTGTCCAATTTTCCCAGCACCATTTATTGAAGAGACTTCCCTCTCTCCATTGTATGTTTTTTGTTCCTTTGTCGAAGATTAGCTGTCCATAGGTGTGTGGTTTTATTTCTGGGCTTTCAATTCTGCTCCATTGATCTGTGTGTCTATTCTTGTACCAGTACCATGCTGTTTTGATTACTGTAGCTTTACAGTATATTTTGAAATCAGGGATTGTGATGCCTCCAGCTTTGTTCTTTTTTTTTCAGAATTGCTTTAGCTATTCGGGCTCTTTTGTTGCCCCATACGAATTGCAGTAGTTTTTGTTCTATTACCGTGAAGAATGACATTGGGATTCTGATTGGGATTGCATTGAATCTGTAGATTGCTTTAGGTAGAATGGACATTTTAACTATATTTATTCTTCCAATCCATGTGCATGGAATATTTTTCCATTTCTTTATGTCCTCCTCGATTTCTTTCAATAGTGTCTTATAGTTTTCATTGTATAGGTCTTTGACCTCCTTGGTTAAATTTATTCCCAGATATTTTATTCTCTTTGTTGCAATTGTAAATGGGATTGTCTTTTTGAGTTCTCTTTCTGTTTTTTCATCGTTGGTGTATAGAAATGCAATTGATTTTTGAAAGTTGATTTTATATCCTGCCACTTTACTGTAGTTCTTGATTGTTTCTAGTAGCTTTCCGATGGAATTTTTGGGGTTTTCTATGTATAGGATCATGTCGTCTGCAAATAGTGAGAGTTTCACTTCTTCATTGCCTATTTGGAGTCCTTTTATTCCTTTTTCTTGCCTAATTGCTCTGGCCAGAACTTCCAGTACTATGTTGAATAAGAGCGGTGAGAGTGGGCACCCTTGTCTTGTTCCTGTCCTCAAAGGAATGGCTTTCAGTTTTTCCCCGTTGAGTAGGATGTTTGCTGTAGGTTTGTCATATATGGCCCTTATTATGTTGAGGTACTTTCCTTCTATACCCATTTTGTTGAGAGTTTTTATCATAAATGGATGCTGGATCTTGTCGAATGCCTTCTCTGCATCGATTGAGATGATCATGTGGTTTTTATTCTTCATTTTGTTAAAGTGGTGTATCACGTTGATTGATTTGCGGATGTTGAACCATCCCTGTGTCCCTGGTATAAATCCCACTTGATCGTGGTGTATGATCTTTTTGATGTATTGCTGTATTCGGTTTGCCAATATTTTGTTGAGGATTTTTGCGTCTATGTTCATCAGCGATATTGGCCTGTAGTTTTCCTTCTTTGTATTGTCCTTGTCTGGCTTTGGTATCAGCATGATGTCGGCCTCATAGAATGTGTTGGGAAGTATTCCATCTTCCTCTATTTTTTGGAATAGTTTGAGAAGGATAGGTGCTAAATCTTCTTTGAACATTTGATAAAATTCTCCAGGGAAGCCATCTGGTCCTGGGCTTTTATTTTTTGGGAGGTTTTTGATGACTGTTTCAATCTCTTTACTTGTGATTGGTCTGTTCAGATTCTCTATTTCTTCTTGATTCAGTTTTGGGAGGTTGTACGCGTCCAAGAATTTGTCCATTTCCTCTAGGTTGTCCAATTTGTTGGCGTAAAGTTTTTCATAGTATTCCCTAATAATCCCTTGTATTTCTGTGGTGTCTGTTGTAATTTCTCCTCTTTCATTTCTAATTTTATTTATTTGAGTCTTCTCCCTTTTTTTCTTAGTGAGTCTGGCTAAGGGTTTGTCAATTTTATTTATCTTCTCAAAGAACCAGCTCTTTGTTTCATTGATCCTTTCTACTGTTTTTTTGGTTTCAATTTCATTTATTTCTGCTCTGATTTTTATTATTTCCCTCCTTCTGCTGATTCGGGGCTTTGTCTGTTCCTCTTTTTCCAACTCTGTTAGGTGCAATTTAAGGTTATTTCTTTGGGATTTTTCTTGTTTGTTAAGGTGAGCTTGTATTGCTATGAATTTCCCTCTCAGGACTGCTTTTGCTGCATCCCATATGAGTTGGTATGGTGTATTTTCCTTTTCATTTGTCTCCAGATAGCTTTTGATTTCTCCTTTAATTTCATCAACGACCCATTGGTTGTTCAGTAGCATGTTGTTTAGTCTCCACATCTTTGTCCTTTTCCTAGTTTTTTCCTTGCAGTTGATTTCTAGTTTCACAGCACTATGATCAGAAAAGATGCTTGTAATGATTTCAATCTTCTTAAATTTATAGAGGTTTGCCTTGTTTCCTAATATATGGTCTATCCTTGAGAATGTTCCATGTGCACTTGAGAAGAATGTGTACTCTGCTTTTTTTGGGTGGAGTGCTCTGTATATATCTATTAAATCCATTGCGTCTAGTTTTTCATTTAAGTCCATTATTTCCTTATTGACTTTTTGTCTGGATGATCTATCTATTGATGTAAGGGGGGTATTAAGATCCCCTACTATTATTGTGTTATTGTTAATATCTCCTTTAAGGTTTTTTAGCAGTTGTTTTATGTACTTTGGTGCTCCTGTGTTGGGTGCATAGATATTTATAAGTGTTATGTCTTCTTGGTGAAGTATCCCTTTTATCATTATATATTGCCCTTCTTTGTCTCTCATTACCTTTTTTACCTTGAAGTCTACTTTGTCTGATATAAGTATGGCTACTCCTGCTTTCTTTTGTTTGCCATTAGCATGGAGTATTGTTTTCCATCCTTTTATTTTGAGTCTGTGTTTGTCTTTAGAGCTGAGATGTGTTTCCTGGGGGCAGCAGATTGTCGGATCTTGGTTTTTAATCCATCCCGCCACTCTGTGTCTTTTGATTGGAGAATTCAATCCATTTACATTTAGAGTGATTATTGATATATTTGAGGGTTTAATGTTGCTATTTTATTGTTCATCTTCTGGTTCTTTTGCATTTCCTTTGTTTCTTGTCCCTTGTGTTTCGGACTGCAAATTCAATTTGGTATTTCTGCATGCTCATTCTCTTGGTTTTCTCTTTATTTGTCATGTGTGGTTCTCTTCTGGTTGTTTGTTTAGTGGTTACCGTGCGGTTTATGTAAGCGATCTCCTGGATAAGAAAGTACATTTTCAGATGCCTCCTTTTTCCTGAGGCTGGGTCAGTTCAATCCCTTACCTCTTCCCCTCCTTATTTGTTATCACTTTATTCCAGATTGTGTCATGAATGTGTGTTTCCAGTGATGAGCTTGAATTAATTTTTGATGTTTTCCAACTATATTTTGTTCTGGTTTAGTCTCCTTGCTTTTCTCCTTGCTGAAATCTTTGTATCCCCTTTCTCATTTGTTTTTTTTCAGGCCTAAGGGCCTTCTTGAGCATTTCTTGTAGTGGGGGGTCTTGTGGTGACGAACTCTCTTAGCTTTTGTTTATCAGGGAGAGTTATTATTTCTCCATCATATTTGAAGGATATTTTTGCTGGATAAAGTATTCTCGGCTGAAGGTTTTTGTCTTTCATGATTTTGAATATATCATTCCAGTCTCTCCTAGCCTGTAGAGTTTCTGTCGAGAAATCAGCTGAGAGCCTGATGGGGTTTCCTTTGTATGTTATTTTGTTTTTTTGTTTAGCGGCCTTCAATATTATTTCCTTGTCACGGGTATTCTTCAAGTTTGCTACTATGTGGCGAGATGATTTTTTATTCCTGTTTATATATTTAGGTGATCTATTGATTTCATTCACTGTTATTTCCCTCTCGTTCCCTAGGTTGGGGAAGTTCTCAGCTATTATTTCTTTGAACAAACTCTCTGCTCCTTTTTCTCTTTCTTCTCCTTCTGGAATACCTATTACCCTTATGTTGCTTTTCCTCATTGAGTCTGATATTTTTCAAAGAATTTCTTCATTTCTTTTTAGTCTTAGCTCTCTCTCCTCCTCTACCAGGAGCATTTCTGCGTGGCTATCCTCAATAGTGCTAATTCGTTCCTCCATATTGTCAGTTCTGCTCTTTAAAGACTCCATTTTTTCCACTATCTCGTTGATTTTGTTTTTCATCTCCAATAATTCTGATTGGTTTTTCTTTAGGGTTTCGATCTCTTTTGTGACATAATCCCTGAATTCGTTGATTTGTTTCTGTGTGTTCTCTTGTATTTCGTTGAGCTTGTTTATGATAGCTATTTTGAATTCTCTCTCATTCAGGTTATCAAATTCTGTGCCTTCAGGGTTGGTTTCTGGGTGTTTGTCATTTTCCTTTTGGTCTGTAGCCCTGACATATTTTTGCAAGGATCCGACGGGGACGGCTTTATTTTTACCCCTCATGATTAAAGTTAGTCCTGCAGTTTCCCCCTGCTGCCACTAGATGGAGATCGCGAGCGGTTTGCTCTGAGGCGGCTGCAGCCCCGGGAGGGATTATGCTGAAACGCCGGGTGTGTGGGGGGAGGGGTCTTCTGTTTCTCCTGCTTGACCCGGGGGTTTCCTTTCTGGCTCTCTTAGGGTGTTTGCTACACCCCCTAGACAGTCCGTCGTCGCTTCCCCGTGGGGATCTCGCGACAGTCTGTGAGAGCACCTGGATGGCGCTAGTTTTCCCCGCTGTGGGCCGCCCCTCCCCCCTCTGACCGCGAACCACGCTGTTTTTGCTGATCGATTGGGGAGGGGGAGTACAACCTCCTACTTCTCCTCCCGTCCTCCTGGGCTTCCCGCGCCTCCACCGTCCGATGTATGGCAGCAGGGGTTTCTCAGAAGTCCTTCGTAGTGTTTGATTGAGCTCTGTTGGAATGTGAATGATGTTTTCGTTGTGTCGTAGGGGGCAGAGATTCAAAGAGGGAATCTCACTCCGCCATGATGCTGACGTCACTCCTGAACATTTCTTATTTAGATCTTTTACACTCTCAGCTGTTTCTCCTACATATTTCTTTTAAAATGAAGGTTGGAATTAATCATTTTGATAAAATTAATTCCTTTTTAGGTAAAAGACGAAATCTTTCCATATTTAAAACGTAGGGAAAAATTAATGTTCCTTTGGTAAGTATAATCAAGTATAATATTTCTTAAAATATTAGTTATAACCTAAAATTTAGAACAGGCTTATCTTATTTAGTATTGGAGCTATGTTCTCGCAACTCAAAGGGTCACCGACTAGTCCTCCAAGGAGCTCAAGGGTGTCTTTGGAAGCATTTAACTGTTTTTCCAAGTTGTTTTTTTATGTTAAGGAGACACATCCAGCAACCACCATGAAGCTAACTAAGCCTCCCTACAAGAGCTACGCCCATGACTTTGCTTTATTTTTAATGCGAAGATCTCTTCAAGAGGAGATTAAACCTCAGCACCATAATCTGCAGTGTACCTGCCTCTCCCTTTTCAATATTCATTCCCCAACCAAAATAAAAGTTCCTGCTACCCTTTCTTCAGGGACGCCATGACTGTGGAAATGATTCCTCATGGCCTCCTATTGGCTGCAAATACAGTTTACTTTGTGAGACAGCTTCCACTGGTGTAGAGTCTTGTTTAACTGACCAGGAGGCGAGCCCCATTGGTTCGGTATCAGAAGCACTAACCAAATCAGTACTATTCAGTCATTACAGCATAAACCTTTTGGAGATGCTTTCCAGGCATAGTAAATGTTATGGTGATCAGTATATAATTAACACACAGTTCAAAGTCTATTACCTAAAGTCTTTTTCTTCTCTGCCTTCTTTAGAATTTGTTTAATAGTGGATTTCATGAGGTCTGGAATATGACCCACCCAGATCCACCTGATGTTTACCTAGTTAAAATCTGCATTTATAGCAGCCTTTAATCATCAAAGCAATTCCTTCTTTGATCATGCAAACTATTCGCTGTGAAGCAGCAGCCCACACTCAGAAACTAGAAAGTCAGTGGCAAAAAGACCTCCACGGAGTAAACAAAACAAACTTGTTATGGGCTCAATGTTTGTGTCCTCCCCAAATTCATATGTTGACACCCTAACTCCTAATGTGCTAGTATTAGGAGGTGGGGGCCTTTGGGAGGTGATTAGGTCACGAAGGTGGAGCCCTCATGAATGGGATTAGTGCCTTTATAAGGAGCTCAAGAGACCAGAGTTCTCCTCTTCTGCCATGTGAGGGCACAGCAAGAAGACCTCTGTGTATGAACCAGGAAGTGGGCTCTCACCAGACACCAAATCTGCTGGCATCTTGATCTTAGACTTCCCAGCCTCCAGAGCTGTGAGAAATAAATTTCTGTTGTTGATAAGCCACCCAGTCTATGATATTCTGTTAGAACAGAAGAGAAGACTAAAACAAAACCTATTGGCCAGTGCCTCTCAAACGGGGCAAAGTGATCCCATTTCGGCTGTTTTGTAATTCACAAAGTCTTGTTTCTTTCTGTGTCTACTTGTCCTTGTACTCTTGCTGTCCATTGTGCTTAAAACTTCATTTATAAGAAGAATTTGAGAACTAGAACGGAAGCACCTTGCTCCAGAGGGGATTTTCTTTTGCTTCTACCAGATGCCTGGGGTCATTACTAGATGGGGTTGAAGAAAACCAAGTGCGAAACTTGACGTCCCCTACACAACCCAGGGTAATTGAAACTAAGCTATAATTCCACCCAATATTAAGTCTACTTCCTGTTCTTACAAACCGTTAGGTTGTAACAATCTAGAGGCCCAGACTATCGCTGGTAGGGCTAGAATCCTCATGTTGTAAGGCTCTGGTTTCTTTCACCTTGTCAGCTAAGGATGTTAAACTTCACTCGGCTGACAATTTCCCTTAGGGAAATAGCAACTTCCATGCTCCTTTACTTGATTAGATTCCTATTTTCCTTTCAATTCTTAAATTCAAAATGATATGTAAATTTTAAATATACAGAGAAACTGAGAACAGTACCATGAACCCCCAAACATTCACCATCTAGACTCAACGATCATTAATATATTGCCAGGAACATTGTGCTGAGCCTTTTCAAAGACATTTTCCGATCTCATGACACCTTATTCCTAAATTTTTCAGCATATATCTCCTAAAACCCAGCACATTCTCCTACATAAAACTAAAACCAGGTTTCCTGCCTAGCAAGTAAGCAGCTTGGAAGTCATTAATCTCATCTTCATACCAAGAGAAAGATAAACAAACTGAGAATCAACAGCTCTTTCCAGAAACATTAGAGAATTGATGTCACAGGGCAACCCACTGCCCCAAAAGTTGGAGTGACAAGTAAATACAGAGAATCACAGCTTACAAGGAGCAGAATCCCAGGAAAAGCTAGCTCCTGGAAGCACACACACATCCAGACCCCATCCTGATCTATTAACCAAACCCTCTCCCCAGGATCGTATCTCTCCCTCAGGGAGTGTTTCTGGAATGAAAGGAGGAAGGAGAAGAAGGATTGGTGTCTCCACTCAGCAGATCACCAGGCTCTGGCCACTGAGTGTGACCCTGTGCGTATAGGCACCGATGATAGAGCCAGGCTGCTCAGGCCCACATCCCACTTTTGCTCCTTGGCTTAGGGCACTCAGGCAAGTTCTCCAACTTCCTTTTACCTCAGATACCTCGTCTAGAAAATGTAAAGTGCTCAGCATAGGACCAGCACAGAGGACACACGCTACAATTCTTAATGATTACTAATACATAGCTGAAGGTAAAAGCCTGCCTTCATTCTCCCTCACGTCTCTCATTTACTTCACACTGACACGTGTTGAAAGGACAGGCTGTGCTCTCTATGCCCCCATTGCTCCCATGAATGACCCATTGCTGCCCCAATCCACCCACAACCGCTGATGATTTGACTTCCAGCCCACTGCACTGGGCTCCCGTGTTCCCCACTACCTGTGGCCCTCCCTCGTTGCCCCAGCACTGCTCTCACCTGCTTCTCCTCTTCCTGATCCTGCCTGTTCCCTCTGTTCCCAGGAAAGAAGGGCACACAGACCTCACCCACAGTGCCCAGTGTCTGTCACCAGGATGACTAGGCAGTACCCTCCTACCTGGTCTCCATGCTTCACCCTTAGGCCAACTACAGCCTCTTCACCACCAAGCAACCACAGGGCTCCTTCCAAAACATAACACAGAACTCGTCACTCCTCTAAGGATCCAAACCCTTCACGGACTGCAGATCTCATGTGGCCTCTGAGGCCCTGCACAGCCTGGCTCTATTCCTTCCCTGATCACATTTTCTACACTTCTAGCCTTCACCTATTCTGTCCCAACCACTTAGCTTTTTATGGAATACATGGGACACATTCTTGCCTCAGAAACTGTGCACAGGCTGCCCCCTCTGTCCAGACAGCTCCTCCCCCAGGTAAACTCCATCACCTCCTTCAAGACTTGGCTCAACTATTGCTTTCCAATGAGGCCTACTCAGACCACTCTATCCTAAAATGCAATCCAACCCCCCTCCCAGCACTTGGGAACCCACTGGTCCATAGCATTTATTACCTTCTAACATATCATGTATTGTATTATTGGTTATGTTTATTGTCTCCCTTTCCCTCCTCCATGAAAAAATTACCTCCACAGGACCAAGACTCTTGCCTCTTTTACTCACTGATTAAATCCAAGAGCCTAAATTGCTGTCTGGTTTGTAGCCACTACTCTATGAATATTTATCAAATGAATGAAAAGATGCATTACGTATACCAAAGTATGTGGCATAATTAGGTAAACAGTTGTAGCGGAGGAAAACAATTCCTCTGCCCTCCAGGTCCTTCTGGCTGGTCTAAGAATTTAATTGACATGAGACAGAATAACAGGAGAAAATCAAAGAAAACTTTGTAACATGTATACATGGGAGAAACGCAGGAAAACTGAGTAACTCAGCCAGAATGACCAAATTTGCCACCTTAAATACCATTTTCAGCTAAAGACAAAGGAGGATGTTGGGGGTAGCGGTCTGGGACCTCAAAGGGGAGGAAGGCAATTCACATGGAAATGGAAACACCAATCTTTGGTAAAGAGAACTTTGATAAGAATGGGCTTAGCAAGGACCCTCACAGTCTACTGATACCCAGAGTCGTCTGTGGTGGTGGCCTGTCCTGGGGACAGGCATTCGATGTTAAATCCCTTTAGGCAGTCAGGGGGAAGGTCAAAGTTTCTTTCAGAGTCTCTTGTCCTTAACCAAAGAGATTCATTTTGGGGTGGCCAACTCTGCTCCCCCACAGTCCCACCTTTGAAACTTTAAGAAGTCTAACAGTCCTTTGAAACCTTAAGAAGTTTCATGGTCCAGAAGCTGAGTTGGTAGATTGGTTCATCTCATTGTAGCAGTCTCTTAGTTCGATGACAGGTCAGTCCAGTTGCATTCATTTCAGGAGGCGGTGAGGCAGGTAGGCTCCCAAAGTTAAGCCTAGATTGTGTAAGCAAGCAATCAGGTATTTAACAAGAAGTATTTCTATAGAAACAAAAAGAAAAACAAGGTTAATGGTTGGGGCAGATTATAAACTAGTTTCTGAGTCCAGGGCACAGTTCAGTCAAGAAGACTTCTAGATGTCAGGGTCAAAGCATCTTTTGCAGTTTGAAATGTCTCTGATGATGTCATCAGGTGTTCAGGTGTCCTTTTGAGTGGCTTACATGGCAACAGGCATGTTACTGGAGTGATCTCTCTTACGTTTATATGAAGTTGCCCAGCTTCAGTTTGCAGGGCTTCAGGAACAGTGGTGGTTTCAGTTCTCAACAATTCCAAATGAAAATTATTGAAAACCATAGTTTGGAGCCTTGTAGCCAGATATTTCAGGAGACTCGAAGAATTCAGGGTCCAGACCAGTTTACAGGTAGAAAACAAAAACCTCAAAGACAATTAACAAAACTAGAATCTCATATCCAGAAATCTGTACTGTAGTTTCTACTGAAATATAATTTTTCTCTCTCAAATTACCCTCATTTATACCAAAAATAGCCAAATTAAGACTAATTGGTTTTTAAAGTAAGTCTAGTTTCAATGAACTTGGCCCAATTATTGACATAAGTACAGCAAGAATAGCAGTTGATCATATAGACTCATTAAAATTTGCTTTGTTGGAAGTTTTCATAAGGAATCTCACATTGAACGTTAAAGGCCTCTCAAGGCTAGGAAAGCAACGCCAAGGACTTGTCATCAGGTTCTGCCTGTATATAGATTTGGGTGAATTCCTCTCTTCTCAAGGTCCCCAAAATATTCTGAAGTTCCAGGCACCTGCCAGAGAAGTGACCTTCTTTACTCACCTGCTAGGAACCCTATAAACAAGGTACCAGGCCAATATTTCCAAGTGGTTTTAGTCCATAAAGTCCAATCTTTGTTCCTTAAAGCTCAGTTGTATCCGAGTTTATGTATGTTTCTCTCAATTATGACATTCCAGTCAAAGCCTTGATAATATAACCAATGTTTCCAATTGTGTCCTGTTATAAGGGGATCAGATTCTTACTGAATTTATGCAAATCACTGTATTGCCATGAAATAAGAAGACTCATTCACTAAGAGTTTCTAAGTTCTGGAGGGATGAGGTACGGGGAAAAAGGGAAATGTTTCAATTCTGCTTACAAAGGTGTAATTTACCAAATTGCTAAAGTCATAGTTAAAGAGGAAAAAGCTTTTTTTAATCTGAAAAACAAAACGTTAAAAATCAGCAATATTTCAAACAAAAGTCATAAAAATTATAATTATCCTCATCAGTTTATTTAGTCCCACATTGATCCTGATCTTTTGGTAGCAGTTTCATGAAGTTATCAGTTTCTCTGTTAGAGTTCTGTAATTTCTTACCCAGTTGAGTTTTATGATCTGAAAGTTTATCAGAAACCTGTATTCTAGTTTAAGTGTCAGAGTCCTTTCCAAGAATCTCTTTAAAGATGAATACATTTGTAAAAGCAGAGTAAAAACTGTCTGCAAATGCCAAAAGACTTAAAAATGGCAATTGACAAAGAACTTTGGTTAATTTTGTGACATACAACACTTTAATAACTAGAATTATGACAGATCAGAATTTTAGGAATGTTATGTAATTTTTAAAACACTCATATCAATAACATTTACCTGCATGATATCATAAGTCCCTATGAAACAATGTTTAGTTACCCATTTAACCATAGTAACAAAGATTTTCAGGTGACTGCAGAGAATTAAATACATTTGGGGAAAAACTTTAGCACCTGTGATTAAAGATCTGATAAAAACAATACAGGAAATTTGTTTTGATAAAACATAAAAGCCTTTCACAATTTTTTTTACCAAGGGCAGACTAAAAGTTTAAGAATATTATCCTTTTAAAAGAGGAGAACAATATCAAATTCTAATTTTGCACTAGCTTACTTTTGATATCAAAATTCATTTACTTAATTAGATTCATTTCAATCTTAGCCAACTTGATCATGTACTCTATTTTTAGAGTTATTTTTTATGAATCTTTTATAGCTTTTTTTAAACAAAAACATACATCTTTCCTTGAATACTAAGGTTTTTCCTTAGTTTGTATCTGCTTTAATCACATATTAGAGATTTTAACCCTCAGAAACTTTAATTTTTTAGTAAAAACTAAGAAGCAAGCCATTACAAACTATCTTTTACATTAGCAGTCTGTGGCTTGGCAAATTTCTAAAACTTTTTTATAATTTCTAGAAACATGTTATTTTATAGTACAATCTTTTAACAAAACACAAGACATATCTTCTAATAGACCCAAACACTTTTTAGTTTCTCTGTAATAAGATAAAAGTAGGTAAACTTAGACATGTTTAGCAATTAATGTTTCAGTATTTTATCTTATTTGGAAATGATCTAGATACTCAATGAATTTTTATCATTTATATTAACCTAGCAAAACTTCAAAGTTTCAGTTACCAAAGAGATTTTGGAAGTTATTTTAAATACACATGCCTTAAACTATAATTACTGTTAAAAGTTTATCTATAAGGTCTTATCTCATTTACATCTAAATCATTTGCTCCAAACAATTATGTTTAGATTCCCTGTGAAAACTTCGTGAGACATTAGACAAAAGTAGCTATCATTCTGAGTTAGTATTTTTGCTGACCGAGACAACACAAGCTTATTTCACTAGTAAACCCAGTCTGCATGTCTGTATCATATCCAACATTGATCACTCTGAGGACCAGTCTATTTCAATCAAACCAACAAACTTAAAAAGCTTTCATTTACCAAAGATTATTTCATATCATGTTAACTTGAAAGACATTTGGGTTAGTTTCTATTACATTTAGAAATAATTTATGTAAGTGCTTACTTTAAGCCAGTTAAATAGAACTCTTAATTTTGGCCATACCATCTGGAGGTAAAATATCACACGTATATAACATACATATAGACACACATACACAAAGACGCCACAGCTATTTTAAAACTTTAGGACAATGTAGCACACCTTTAAAATTCTGCACAATGTATTTAACAAAGGCCCCCTTTTTTTAAAGTGTACAATTTAACCCTAGACCAATTTACCTTAGGGGGAGAGCTTTTATTATCTTTTTTATTAGCACCTGATATTAACCTCTAGTTTTTACGTTATACTGTGTGGGGGCTCAGGCAACCCTGTTGACTTCCCTTTAGTGTGTTTAACTAACATTGTCTAAAGGTCAGATTTATATGCTGTCTTACAATCCAGCAGGGGAAACGTTCCCCAGTGAGTCACAATCTTTATCCCCACAATGCAATCTATAATACAATCAGGCAAAGAGAAATGCAATCACTTCACATAAAGCCCACAAAAATATTAATTTTTCTACAAAATTTCATCTGAATTCCTTCAACTCTTATACCTCTAATCATAGTTTCCATTAGGACTTTATCAATAGGTCTTGATCTTGTAATATTGGATGGGGAAGCATTCTCAGTCAGATATTTTTAAAATATACTCTGGCAGGTTGATATAACCTCTTTACATAAAATTAGCTCAAACATTCCAACATTTATAATGTTATCAACACTTATACTTTTACATTTTCTCAATTTAACTGTAGCCTGAGTCAGGGTCTTAAGGCTAGTCATTATTTTTTTTTTGTATTTCCTTTTAAATTTGGTCTTTTCATAATAACGGCCCCAAAGTGCAAGAGGAGTGATGCTGGCAATTCGGATATGCCAAAGAGAAGCTGTAAAGTGCTTCCTTTAAGTGAAAAGGTGAAAGTTCTCAACTCAACAAAGAAAGAAAAAACTCGTATGCTGAGGTTGCTAAGATCTATGGTAACTTGTTTTGCAGTATATTGTTATAACTGTTCTATTTTGTTATTAGTTACTGTTGTTAATCTCTTACTGTGCCTAATTTATATATTGAACTTTATCATAGGTATGTATATATGGGAAAAATATAATATTTATAGAGTTTTGTACTATCCAGGTTTTCAGGCATCCATGGGTGTCTTGGAATGTCTCCCCCATGGATAAGGGGCGAGTATTGTTTAGGTGGTGCTATTAATTATGTTGGTGATAGTGATGATGTTATATAATTATAGTGAATGTTTAAAGACTCTCCAGATGCAGATATGACCATAACAACTAACTTCTACACTCTGTGTAGGCAGTCACACTTCTAAGCAGTTGACTTCTACGTGTCACTTAATACTCACAACAACATTATTAGGCAGACGTGATCATTTTTGTTTGAAGATGAAAATAGGGCCTGAGAGGTTAGGAAATGTGGCTAGAGTTACACAGATGGTAAGTGTAGAAGCTGTGATTGAAACTCATGCAGTCTCGCTCCAAACTCAGTGTTCTTAACCCTGGCACTCCACTGCCTGTGGTGTGGAGCCACAGAGCTGTACAGAGAAATGGTCAAGCCAGGACTTGAACCTGGGTGCTCTGCCTCCAGAATCCTACCCATGCACCACTAGGTTTTATTGTCAGGGTCATCTGTATCTCACATCCAGCCTATTCCATTTCTAGAAATAAGTCACTGTCTACCATAACTTTCTCTGGTAGAGCCTATTTGTAATATGTGTTTGCTTTTGAGATTAATTAATGAAACCTTTTGTTGACCCATCTCTTAGATGACACCAGGGTAGAAACTGTGCAAGCAGGCGTGACCAAGTTCTGCAGTGATTATGACTTGATTGATGAGTTGATCCACTTCAGCAGTGATGTTGTGACCGGCGACGTGCTTCTGAAGGTTGGATCAAAAGTTACTGTGGTTGTGGAAGAAGATAAAACATCTCATGGCTTGAAAGTGATCAAAGTAAGATTGCTATGAGTTTCAGGGGGGAACTTCTTATCCTAGGGAGCTTTCAATCTTGCTTTCCTTGTATCAATCCACCCTCTCTAAGGTGACCTGCTACAGTGAGCATAGAGTGGAATTTGAGGTCCCATTCATGTGATGGTGCAGAGTCTTTCATTTGTTTCTTACATTTGTAGTGATTTCTGTTTTTAAAACTGAAAATTGAAAATCTATTCTTCTAGTATTTGAACAATATGTTTAACAATGGTAATTAGTGGACTCTGTACTATCCTGCCAATTCCCCTTTTTTCAGGTAAAAAAGAAAAGGATTTTCTGCAGTTCACATTCATAGAAGTAGAATTTCTAGATCAAATGAAGTTCATTTTAAACATATTAAAAATAGCTTTAGTGAAGTATAATTTACATACCACAAAATTCTCCTGTTTTAAGAGTGCAAATGAGCGGCCTCAGAGCACACCGCTCGCGATCTCCATCCAGTGGCAGCAGGTGGAAACTGCAGGACCAACTTCAAGATGAAAAGAAAAGGGAAAGCCGTGGGATCTATGCAATGGTTTATTATGTCTACAGACCAAAAGGACAATGACAAACACCCAGAAACCAACCCTGAAGGCACAGAAATCTATAACCAGAATGACAGAGAATTCAAAATAGCTATCGTAAACAAACTCAACGAAATACAAGAGAACACAGAAACAAATCAACGAATTCAGAGATTTTGTCACAAAAGAGATTGAAACCATAAAGAAAAACCAATCAGAATTATTGGAGATGACAAACAAAATGGATGAGATAATGGAAAAAATGGAGTCTTTAAAGAACAGAACTGACGGTATGGAGGAAAGAATTAGCATTATCGAGGATAGCCACACAGAAATGCTCCAGATAGAGGAGGAGAGAGAGCTAAGACTACAAAGAAATGAAGAACTTCTTCAAGAAATATCAGACTCAGTGAGGAAAAGTAACATAGGGATAATAGGTATTCCAGAAGGAGAAGAAAGAGAAAAAGGAGCAGAGAGTTTGTTCAAAGAAATAGTAGCTGAGAACTTCCCTAACCTAGGGAATGAGATGGAAATAACAGTGAATGAAATCAATAGATCACATAAATATATAAACAGCAATAAAAAATCATCATGCCACAGAGTAGCTAAGTTGACACGACTCTGTGACAAGGAAACAATATTAAGGGCAGCTAAACAAAAAACAAACTAACATACAAAGGAAACCCCATCAGGCTCTCAGCTGATTTCTCGACAGAAACTCTACAGGCTAGGAGAGTCTGGAATCATATATTCAAAATCATGAAAGACAAAAACCTTCAGCCAAGAATACTTTATCCAGCAAAAATATCCTTCAAAATTGAAGGAGAAATAATAACTCTCCCTGATAAACAAAAGCTAACAGAGTTCATCACCACAAGACTCCCACTACAAGAAATGCTCAAGAAGGCCCTCAGGCCTAAAAAAAAAAAAACAAAACAAAAGGGAAAGGGAATACAAAGATTTCAGCAAGCAGAAAAGCCAGGAGACTAAATCAGAAAAAAAAACTACAGTTGGAAAACATCAAAAATTAATTCAAGCTCATCACTGGAAACACACACTCATGACACAAGATGGAATAAGTAGTGACAATAACAAATAAGGAGGGGAAGAGGAAAGGGATTGAATTGACTCAGCCTAAGGAAACAGGAGGCATCTGAAAATGTACTATCTTATCCAGGAGATCTTTTATATGAACCTCACAGTAACCACTAAACAAATAACCAGAAGAGAACCACACATGACAAATAAAGAGAAAACTAAGAGAATCAGCATGCTGAAATACCAAACTGAATTTGCAGTCTGAAACACAGGCGACAAGAAATGAAGGAAATGCAAAAGAACCAGAAAATGAACAATGAAATAGCAACATTAAACCCTCATATATCAATAATCACTCTAAATGTAAACAGATTGAATTCTCCAATCAAAAGACACGGAGTGGCGGGATGGATTAAAAACCAAGATCCAACAATTTGCTGCCTCCAGGAAACACATCTCAGCTCTAAACACAAACACAGACTCAAAATAAAAGCATGGAAAACGATACTCCAAGCTAATGACAAACAAAAGAAAGCAGGAGTAGCCATACTTATATCAGGCAAAGTAGACTTTGAGATAAAAAAGGTAATGAGAGACAAAGAAGGGCAATGTATAATGATAAAAGGGACACTTCACCAAGAAGACATAACAGTTATAAATATCTACACACCCAACACAGGAGCACCAAAGTACATAAATCAGCTGCTAAAAAAGCTAAAAGGAGATATTAACAATAACACAATAATAGTAGGGGTTCTTAACACCCCCCTTACATCAATGGATAGATCATCCAGACAAAAAGTCAATAAGGAAATAATTGACTTCAATGAAAAACTAGACGCAATGGACTTAATAGATATAGAGAGAGCACTCCACCCAAAAACAGCAGCCTACACATTCTTCTCAAGTGCGCATGGAACATTCTCAAGGTTATACCATATATTAGGAAACAAGGCAAACCTCTATAAATTTAAGAAGATTGAAATCATTACAAGCATCTTTTCTGATCATAATGCTGTGAAACTAGAAATCAACTGCAAGGAAAAAACTGGGAAAGGGACAAAGACGTGGAGACTAAACATCATGCTACTGAACAACCAATGGGTTGTTGATGAAATTAAAGGAGAACTCAGAAGCTATCTGGGGACAAATGAAAAAGAAAATACACCATACCAACTCTTATGGGATGTGGCAAAAGCAGTCCTGAGAGGGAAATTCATAGCAATGCAAGCCCACCTTACCAAACAAGAAAAATCCCAAATAAATAACCTTAAACTGCACCTAACAGAATTAGAAAAAGAAGAACAGACAAAGCCCTGAATCAGCAGAAGGAGTGAAATGATAAACATCAACGCAGTAATAAAGGAAATTGAAACCAAAAAACAGTAGAAAGGATCAACGAAACAAAGAGCTGGTTCTTTGAGAAGATAAATAAAATTGACAAACCCTTAGCCAGACTCACTAAGAAAAAAAGGGAGAAGACTCAAATAAATAAAATTAGAAATGAAAGAGGAGAAATTACAACAGATACCACAGAAATACAAGGAATTATTAGGGAATACTATGAAAAACTTTATGCCAACAAATTGGACAACCTAAAGGAAATGGACAAATTCTTGGATGTGTACAACCTCCCAAAACTGAGTCAAGAAGAAATAGAGAATCTGAATAGGCCAATCACAAGTAAAGAGATTGAAACAGTAATCAAAAACCTCCCAAAAAATAAAAGCCCGGGACCAGATGGCTTCCATGGAGAATTTTACCAAACATTCAAAGAAGATTTAGCACCTGTCCTTCTCAAACTATTCCAAGAAATAGAGGAAGATGGAATACTTCCTAACACATTCTATGAGTTCAACAACATCCTGATACCAAAGCCAGACAAGGACAATACAAAGAAGGAAAACTACAGGCCAATATCACTGATGAATATAGACGCAAAAATCCTCAACAAAATATTGGCAAACTGAATACAGCAATACATCAAAAAGATCACCCACCATGATCAAATGGGATTTATACCAGGGACACAGGGATGGTTCAACATCAATCAACGTAATACACCACATTAACAAAATGAAGAATAAAAGCCACATGATCATCTCAATTGATGCAGAGAAGGCATTCGACAGGATCCAACAACCATTTATTATAAAAACTCTCAACAAAATGGGTATAGAAGGAAAGTACCTCAACATAATAAGGGCCATATATGACAAACCTCCAGCTAACATACTACTCAACAGGGAAAAACTGAAAGCCATTCCTTTGAGGACAGGAACAAGACAAGGGTGCCCACTCTCACCATTCTTATTCAACATAGTACTGGAAGATCTGGCCAGAGCAATTAGGCAAGAAAAGGGAATAAAAGGACTCCAAATAGGCAATGAAGAAGTGAAACTCTCACAATTTGCAGACGACAGGATCTTATACACAGAAAACCCAAAAAATTCCATTGGAAAACTATTAGGAATAATTAACAACTACAGTAAAGTGGCAGGGTATAAAATCAACCTGCAAAAATCAGTTGCATTTCTATACACTAATGATGAACTAACAGAAAGAGAACTCAAAAAGACAATCCCATTTAAAATTGCAACAAAAAGAATAAAATATCTGGGAATAAATTTAACCAAGGAGGTAAAAGACGTATACAATGAAAACTATAAGACACTATTGAAAGAAATTGAGGAGGACATAAAGAAATGGAAAAATGTTCCATGCACATGGATTGGAAGAATAAATATAGTTAAAATGTCCATTCTACCTAAAGCAAGCTACAGATTCAATGCAATCCCAATCAGAATCCCAAGGTCATTCTTCACGGAAATACAACAAAAAATACTGAAATTCGTATGGGGCAACAAAAGCCCCCGAATAGCTAAAGCAATCCTGAAAAAAAAAAAAGAACAAAGCTGGAGGCATCACAATCCCTGATTTGAAAATATACTATAAAGCTATAGTAATCAAAACAACATGGTACTGGTACAAGAATAGACACACAGATCAATGGAGCAGAATTGAAAGCCCAGAAATAAAAGCACACACCTAGGCAGCTAATCTTTGACAAAGGAGCAAAGAACATACAGTGGAGAGAGGGAAGTCTCTTCAATAAATGGTGCTGGGAAAATTGGACAGCCACATGCAAAAGAATGAAAGTAGACCATCTCCCACCGCCATATACAAAAATCAATTCCAAATGGATTAAGGACCTGAAAGTGAGACCTGAAACTATAAAACTCCTGGAAGAAAATATAGGCAGCACACTAATTGACATTGGTCATAAAGGGATCCTTTCAGATTCCATGTCTACTCGGACAAGGGAAACAAAAGAAAAAAATAAACAAGTAGGACTTCATCAGACTAAAGAGCTTCTACAAGGCAACTGAAACCAGGATCAAAATGAATAGACAACCCACTAGCTGGGAGAAAATATTCGCAAATCGTTTACCCAACAAGGGATTAATCTCTGTAATATATAAAGAACTCATACAACTGAGCAAAAAAAAACAAACAACCCGATCAAAAAATGGGCAGAGGATATGAACAGACATTTTTCCAAGGAAGAGATACAGATGGCCAATAGACACATGAAAAGATGTTCAACATCACTAATCATCAGGGAAATGCAAATCAAAACTACACTAAGATATCACCTGACACCCGTTAGAATGGCTATAATCACCAAGACAAAAAACAACAAATGCTGAAGAGGTTGTGGAGAAACGGGAACCCTCATTCACTGCTGGTGGGAATGCAAACTGGTGCAGCCTCTACGGGAAAAAGTATGGAGATTCCTCAAAAAATTAAAAATAGAAATACTGTATGATCCAGCAATCCCACTCTTGTGCATCTACTCAATGGACATGAAATCAACCATCACAAGAGGCTTATGCACCCCTATGTTCATTGCAGCATTATTCACTATAGCCAAGAAGTGGAAGCAACCCACGTGTCCCTCGGCTGATGATTGGTTAAAGAAGATGTGGTATATATATACATACAATGGAATACTACTCAGCCATAAGAAGAGACAGAATTGTCCCATTTGCAACAACATGGATGGACGTAGAGGGTATTATGTTAAGTGAGATAAGCCAGAGAGAGGAGGACAGACACTGCATGAATTCACTCATATGTGGAATATAAATGAACACACGGACAGAGAGAACTGTTTGGTGGTTACCACGGGGAAGGGGGGTGGGGGGGCACAAGGGCGAAGGGGTGCATCCACATGGTGACGGACAAATAATAATGCACAACTAAAAGCCCACAATGTTATAAACTATTAAGACAGCAATTTAAAAAATAAAAAAGAGTGCAAATGGCTTTTTTATAGATGTACAGAGTGGGGTGACCATCACCACAGTCCAGATAGTTACCATTTTAATGGGGATCATCAAGTTATCCTTTAGCTATATTGTTGGTATTCTCAGCAGCAGGCTGTTAGGCTGCCTATTTGACAAGAACGGGAATATTATCAGTCTGAAATCTTTGTTAATCAGAGAAATGAAAAATCAGTCATTTAATTTTATTTGGCACTTCTGTAAGTCTTTATGAAAATACAGCAACTTTTCTTTACTTAGAGCTGTTTAACTATTAGGGACATTACATTGATTTGTATGCTAGGAAAATTAAAGATTCGTTAGGAAAATAAGTTTTATGGTTATTTCTTCCAATACTGTCTCTTGACTTTGTTTTATGGCATTTACATTTTATATAATATAGATATGTCTATCTTGTCCATGTGACTTTTGAGTTCAGTTAGACTTCTAAGAGAAAATTTTTCCAATTCATAATTCACACAAGTATTCATTTAGCTTTTTCTCTGAAAGTTACTTGTTTATTTACATTAAACGTTCAGTCAGCCTGGAATGGATTTAGATGTACAGACTGAGAGAAGGATCCACATCTTGTTTACCTAACCATTACCTAGTTGTTCCATAGCCTTAATTGGATAATCCACTTTTCCCCTATTGAATTGAAATGCTACTTCTGTACATTCCCACAAGCATCTGAATCTGCTTGGACCTCTGTCATGTTGGTGATATTTGCAAGGGGAAAATCAAAGGAAGTGAGAGAGTGGGCCTTAGACATGAAAGCTGGGGAAGGTTCAGTCTGAGAGCTAGAGTGGCGTCAGGGAGCAAAAATGTCAGAGGACCTTATGGATCATCCGTTTGGACAGTGATAGAACTGCTGGTGGAGAGATAGACGAGAGCCAGCTGCTTCATTCCTCAGCAAAAGTGAATGAGGGGGAAATACCCATGAGATTGTTATTGACACGAATTGAAAAATGGGATTAGAACTTTTTTCATTAATTAGAAAAATACGATTAAAAAATGTGTACACCCCAATTGATGAAGTTTTCATCAGAAACCTTTGAACAAAAAATTCCACTCTTCGGAGTTTACCCTACAGCAGTAAATCAGGCAAGTAGGCAGTGTGTTTGGATGAAAAGCTAAATGTCCAACAATGTGGAATTGAGTGAATACTTTATGGCACATTCATTCAATGGGAAAGCCATATTACCCTTTCAATAATCTCTTATTACAGAAAAATGTTAATCATCATTATGTGATACTTAAATACTATACATAATATTACATTTAAAATGATAGATATATATTTGTGCATAGAAAAAGACGTCTGGAGTAGTGTAAATTCCAAATTGTGGTCAATGGTTATCTCGAGGTAATGGAATTATGAATTATGGGTAATTGCTTTCTGCTTTGTGCTTATTTGTTTCTTCTACTTTTCCTGTAATGAACATGTAACAAATTATAAAATAAGAACCATTACACTTCCAATAAGCAAAAAGATTTGCATGACTGCCTCTTGTAGATAAATTAAAGCCCCATTTTGACTTGTCTTTTTTGGAGTTCTCCCCAGTTTGAAGTGATCTTTCCAACTTTATCTCATGCTTCTGTCCCTCAGGGCCTGATCTTGAATCCTACAGTTTGCCTCCCTAGTCTCCTAACTTGTGTATATTTTTCCTCTCTGTCTTCCTGCTCCTGCCCACATCTCCATTTGCCAGGATAATCTTTCTCTTCTTTCACAGCCCAGGTCAAATCTGACTTCCTGCAAAACGTCCCTATCTTCTCCAAGTCTAAAATTTTCTCCCTTCTGGGAATTCCCTAAAGCTAATTTTTGAACTTGTTTCTTATCATTTATCACAACTTCCTGAAAACTAGTAATTTTTTCTTTTACCCCCATTTAATTGTGAGTTCCTGGAGAGCAGGGACAGTATATTTTTTAATCTTTGAATCTAATACGATCAGTGAATTAAACTTGGGTGTGCAATCCTTTTTTGATGCATTTTAATGGTACATGAGGCTCACATAGTGTTTTTACTATCATCTCATGTCTATGATCTTCTTTTCATGTAAAATATATTCACTACTATCGAGGGCAGTTGTTTAAAACATTTACTGAAAAACAATGGTTTAAGGATATAAGTTCCCATTGTAACAGTTTTGTTGTGTTTGAAGTAACTCTTTCCTTACTACAGGTGGATGCTAGCTCTGATAATTTTGGTGTTGGTGGACCATCAGACTCCGGTCCTAGAGTTTTAATTGATTGTGTTACATCTGTAAGGAAAGATGCCAGCCACGTTAATAAAAAGAAAAAACCTGACTTCACTCTAGATACTTTTTCTGAAGGTATGATTTACATCACAAAATTTAAAATGCATTTTAATTATTATTTCTTTAATTTATAGATTAGATTCAGTTGGTTACAGACATCATTTCAAGGTTCCAAATAGGACATGCTTAGTTTTTTAAGAGGATTTTAGTACTAGAACTATTTCTACAATGTACTTGGCTATAGTCAGCGACTCTTCAATATTTTAGGATTGATCTTTGGAATTGAAAATAGTGTACAGCATAGGAAGAAGTACGTAATATATCTAAAAACTCATGCTGTATTATTACTGAGTGCAGTCACTAATGTCTGGATAATTTTTCATTCATATACAATTTAATTTCTAATAAACTAAAAAATACTACAAAAGTACAGTGATACTATTTTTAAAATACTTCAAATGCTTCAAAAAAGGGTTCGTAGATAGCCTTGTACCTGTTTGTATGTGCGTGTATCCATCGTTAAAATCGACTTGTAAGTAGCAGATATGTTATGAGATTTTGTTTAGACTGTAAGGTATAATTCATTTACGCTATTTGAGTCTAAGGCAGCTGCCACTTAGCTTGGGTACAGAAGGGGGGATTAGCTCAGCCCCACCAGGCTGCTTGCTATTTGACTGTCCATGGATGGAAAAGCCAGGCCTCTGACCTGAATGATGTCTCAAGATGGTCACTCTGTCTGCTTTGTTGAGAAGAGACTATGTGGGGCTAGGGTGGAGTCAGGAAGATCAACTAAGAGGTCACCATACAGTCCTGGTGCGCAAAGATGGAGACTTGGACAAGGGTGTCCACGTGGAGGCTCTGAGGAGTGATTTGATTCTGGCTATTTCAAAGGTAGAGATGAATCTATTGGCTGTTGGATGGGATCTTCGGAGTGCAGGAAAGAGGGGCCAAGGGTCACCCCAAAGTTTTTGGTTTGAGCAACGGTAAGGGTGGAGGTGCTGATTTGAAACATGGAAGACTGAGAGGAGCAAAATTGGGTGCGTGAGAAGAACAGCAAGACCTTGGCTTTAGGCTTGTTAAATTTGTGTAGGTACAGGGACATGTGAATCCCAGGTTGTCAGAGCTGAAGGAATATGCATCTTGGAGTTATCAGTCATGAATATTACATAAAGTCATATGAAAGAATTGTAAAGAGATTAAGAGAGAGAGAGGAAGAGGGAGAGACATAGAGACAGACAGACAGACAGACATGAGGTCCAAGACCCAGGTCTTGTGTCATTCTATACTGCTGGATCGTAGAATAAAGAAATGTTTAAATTTGTCAGTACCGCCAGTTTTCTGAAGTAGTTGTGCCAATTTAGAATCCCACCAGCAATGTTTGAGATTTCCAGTTGCTCCAGACCCTTGTGGGTACCTTTGTATCCTGTGACTTACTTTTAACTTATTTAAAAATTCTGTTTGAAAGTATTTAAGTCTTAAAATGTAAGATTATATATTTAAAGGTTGATCAGTGACAAAAAAAAAACTAGGAAAATTGATTCATTCTGACAGTGGCAGTATTTCCCAGTGCTACTGCTACCACAAATGACAATCAACATTTATTTGGTGGTTACTATGTGACAGACATTATTCTATGAGTTTTACACATATCGATTCATTGTCACATCAACTCTACGCGGTAAGTGCTACTATTGTGCTTCTCATTTTATAGATGAAGAAACTAAGTCACAGAGAGGTTAACATCTTTTTTCATTGAGGTATAATTGACATATAACGTTATATTAGTTTGCAGTGTACAATGTAATGATTCAATATTTGTGTATGTTGCAAAATGATCTCTATAATAAGTCTAGTTAATAGATCTGTCACTGTAGGGGCCCCCTGGTGGCACAGCAGTTTAGTTCGTGCTTTGGCAGCCCGGGGTTCGTGGGTTCACATCCCTGGCCCTGGCCCCGACGCAATGCTTGTCAGCCATGCCGTGGCGGCGTCCCATATAAAGTAGAGGAAGATGGTCACAGATGTTAGCCCAGGGCCAGTCTTCCTCAGCAAAAAAGAGGAGGATTGGCAACAGATGTTAGCTCAGGGCTGATCTTCCTCACACACACACACACACACACACACACACACTATCTGTCACTGTACATAGTTGCAAAGTTTTTTCCCTGTGATGAGAACTTAAGGTCCACTGTCCTAGCAACTTTCAAATATAGAATACAGTATTATTAACTATAGTCACCATGCTGTACGTTACATCCCCAGGACTTATTAATTTTATAATCGCAAATTTGTACCTTTTGATCTCCTTCACCCATTTTGCCCGCCCCCCCCCCACCACCCACCTCTGGCAACCACCAATCTGTTCTCCGTATCTATGAGCTCTTTTTTCTTGTTGTTGTTGTTTTTAGATTCTACGTTTAAGTGAGATCGTATGGTATTTGTTTTTCTCTGTTTGACTTATTTCCCTTAGCATGATACCCTCAAGGTCCATCCACATTGTTGCAAATGGCAAGATTTCATTCTTTTTTTATGGCTGAATAATATCCCATTATGTATATATATATATATATATATATATATACACCACATCTTCTTCTCTTCTTCATCCATTCCTCCATCAATGGACATTTAGGTTGTTTCCATGTCTTGGCTGTTGTAAATAACACTGCTATGAACATGTGGGTATGTATATCTTTTTGGTTAGTGTTTTCATTTTCTTTGGATAAATACCCAGAAGTGGAATTGCTGGGTCATATGGTAACTATGTGTTTAAATTTTTGAGGAACTAACAAACTGTTTTCCACAGTGGCTGCACCATTTTAATATTCTTACCAACAATCTATGAGGTTCCGATTTCTCTACATCACCTACAGCACTTGTTACTGTCTGTCTGTTGGATTATACCCATCCTACTCAGGTGTGAAGTGGTATCTCATTGTGGGTTCAATTTGCGTTACCCTACTGACTAATTATGGTGAGTTTCTTTTCATGTGCTAAGTGACCATTTGTATAACCTCTTTGAAGACATGTCTATTCAAATCCTTTGTCCATTTTTAATTGGGTATTTGTCTTTTTATGGTTGACTGTTATTAGTTGTTCAAATAGTCTGGATAAGTCATTAAACAGATATATGACTCGCAACTATTTTGTCTCATACCGAGGCTTTTCTTTTCACTTTCTTCATGGTGTCCCTTGAAGCAGAAAATTTTTAAATTTTGTTGAAGTCTAGTTCATCTATTTTTTTGTTGTTGCTTCTACTTTTACTGTCATATTTAAGAAGGATTTGCCTAATCCAAGCTCATGATTTACCTTTCTTTTCTTCTTAGGCTTTTTAATGTTTCGCTTTTACATTTAGGTCTTTAACCATTTTAATTTAATTTTTGTGTATGGTGTAAAGTAGGCATCCAATTTCATTCTTCTACATATGGATGCAGGTTGTCCCAGTGTTGTTTGTTGAAAAAACTGTTTTTTGCATTGAATTGTCTTAGTGTCCTTGTCAAAAATCAATTGGCCACACACGTAAGGGCTTATTTCTGGATTCTGTCTATTCCATTGATCTATGCCAGTATCCTTATGCCAGTAAAATGAGTTGGAAAGTATTCCCTTACCTTCTAGTTTCTGAAAAAGATTGTGTAGAATTAGTGTTAATTCTTGTAAATGTTTGCTAGAATTAACCAATGAATCCTGGTGGGCCAGGGCTTTTCCTTAAGAGAAGTGTTTTGATTACTAATTCAACTTCTTTACTTGTTACAGACGAATTCCAATTTTCCACTTCCTCTTGAGTCAGTTTCTGAAATTTGTGTCTCTAGGAATTTGTCAATTTCATCCAGGTTTTCTAATTTTTTGTCATACAATTGTTCATAGTATTTCCTCACAATCCTTTTTCTTTCTGTAAGGTCGATAGAGATGTCCCTTTTTCATGATTGCTTTTAGTAATTTGAATATTCTCTTGCTTTCTTGGTCATCCTATAAAGGTTTGTCAATAATATTGATCTTTTCAAAGAACCAAACTTTGATTTAGTCCATTATCTCCATTGTTTTTCTAAACTCTATTTCATATATTTGCACTCTAGTCTTTATTATCTCCTTCCCTTCTGCTTGCTTTGGATTTAGTCAACTCTTTTCATTCTACTTACTTAATACGAAAAGTTAGGTTATTGATATTAGATCTTGCATGCTTTTTAATATAGGCACCGATGGTGAGAAATTTCTCTCTAAGCACTGCTTTATCCCCATCCCATTAGTTTTGGTATGTTGTATTTTCATTTTCATTTATCTCTAAGTATTTTTCTAATTTTCCTTGTGATATCTCCTATGACACAATGGTTATTTAGGGATGTGTTCCTTAATTAACACATACTTACGAATTTCTCAAACTTCCTCTTGTTATTGCTTTCTATTTTCATTCCACTGTGGTTGAAAAACATAAATTGTATGATTTCAAGCCCTGTAAATTTATTGAAGGTTGTCTTATGGCCTAGCACATGATCTATCCTGGAAAATGTTTTGTGTGTACTTGAGAAGAATGTGTATTCTGCTATGCTGGGTTCAGTGTTCTCCAGTGTCTTTTAGGACTGATTCTTTAACAGTGTTGATCAGTTCTTCTATTTCTCACTTGATTTTTTGCCTGATTGTTCTATCCATTACTGAAATAGGGATATTGAAATCTCCAACTCTCATTATTGAGTTGTCCATTTCTCACTTCAATTCTGTCAGTTTTTCATTCATGTGCTTTGGGGCTCTGTTGTCCAGTGCATATGTGTCTGTTTTATCTTTTTGATAGATAGACTGCTTTATCCTTCTATAATGTCCTTCTTTGTGTCTAGTAATAGCTGTCATCTCAAAGTCTATGATGTTTGATATTAGTATAGCCACCCCAACTCTCTTTTGGATATAGCTTGCAGGTTATGTCTTTTTCCATCCTTTTACTTGCTAATTTATTTTGTCTTTGCATCTCAGCTGTGCCCAGCATACGAATGGATGATGTTTTTCTTTTTAATCCTTTTTGCTCACGTCTGCCTTTCCGTTGGAGTGGTTAGTCTATTGAATTTACAATAAGGTAGGATATATATCTATGATTTTGCTATTTGCTTTCTGTATGTCCCATTTCTTTTATGCGCCTCTATTCATCTATTACCCTCTTTAGTGTGAAAAAGACATTGTCTAGTATGACATTTTATTGCCCTTGTTGTTTCTTGTATTTTTGAGCTACTTTATTAGTGGCTGCTCTGTGAATTACAATTAACATCTTAATTCATAACCATCTAATTCAGACTAATACCACGTTAATTTCAATAGTATACCCAGACTTTGCTACTATAAAGCTGTGTTCTCTCCCCACTCTGTTGTGCAATTATTGCCCTACAAATTCCATCTGTATACACTGTGTGCCTATGAACACAGATTTATAATTATTTCTTTTTACGCAAGTCTTTAAATCAGAAAGGAGAATAATGAATTAAAAACAAAATTCATATGGTCTTTTATATATTTACCTATATAGTTATCTTTCCTAGTGCTCTCTAAATGGACTCATACAAAATGTTGTTTTATGTGTCTGGCTTTTTTCACCTGGGATAATATTTTCAAGGTTCAGCCATGTTGTAGCACTTATCAGCCCTTAATTCCTTTTTATGGCTGAATAATAGTCCATTGTATAGATATAGCACCTTTAATGAATCCATTTATCAGTTTAAGGACATTTGGTTTGTTTCCACTTTTTGATACTTTGATAGGGCTGGAATGAACATTTATGTTCAAGTGTCTACGTGGACATATGTTTTCAATTCTTTGGTGTATATACAGAAGAGTGGAATTGCTAGGTCATATGGCAATTCCATGTTTAACATTTAGAGGCACTGCCAAACCATTTTTTGAAAGCGGCTGTACCATTTTACATTCTCACCAGCAATGTATGGGGGTTCCATTTTCCCCATATCCTCACCAACACTTATTATCTGCCTTTTTGATTATAGCTATCCTAGTGGATATGAAGAGATAGTTTATTGTGGATTTGATTTGCATGACCCTAATTGCTGATATGGTTGATTGAGCATTTTTTCATGTACTTTTGGCCATTTTTTTTAGCCTTATTTTTTTTTATTGATGTCTTAGTGGTTTATAACACTGTGGGGTTTTCGTTGTACATTTTTGTTTGTCCGTCACCACGTGGATGTAACCCTTCACCCCTTGTGACCACCCCCCACCCCCCTTCCCCTTGGTAACCACCAAACAGTTCTCTCTGTCCGTGTGTTCACTTATATTCCATATATGAGTGAGTTCATGCAGTGTCTGCCCTTCTAACTCTGGCTTATTTCACTTAACATAATACCCTCTAGATCCATCCATGTTGTTGCAAATGGGACAATTGTGTCTTTTCTTATGGCTGAGTAGTATTCCATTGTCTGTATATACCACATCTTCTTTAACCAATCATCAGTCGAGGGACACTTGGGTTGCTTCCACTTCTTGGCTATCGTGAATAATGCTGCGATGAACATAGCGGTGCATAAGCCTCTTGTGATGGATGATTTCATGTCCATTGGGTAGATGCCCAAGAGTGGGATTGCTGGATCATACGGTATTTCTATTTTTAATTTTTTGAGGACTCTCCATACTGTTTTCCATAGAGGCTGCACCAGTTTGCATTCCCACCAGCAGTGAATGAGGGTCCCCATTTCTCCACAACCTCTCCAGCATTTGTTGTTATTTGTCTTTATGATTATAGCCCTTCTAACGGGTGTAAGGTGATATCTTAGTGTAGTTTTGATTTGCATTTCCCTGATGATTAGTGATGTCAAACATCTTTTCATGTGGCTATTGTCTATCTGTATCTCTTCCTTGGAAAAAATGTCTGTTCATATCCTCTGCCCATTTTTTGATCGGGTTGTTTGTTTTTGTGTTGCTCAGTTGTATGAGATCTTTATATATTACTGAGATTGATCCCTTGTCGGACAAACGATTTGCGAATATTTTCTCCCAGCTGGTGGGTTGTTTATTCATTTTGATCCTGGTTTCATTTGCCTTGTAGAAGCTCTTTAGTCTGATGAGGTCCCACTTGTTTATTTTTTCTTTTGTTACTCTTGTCCGAGTAGACATGGAATCTGAAAGGATCCCTTTATGTCCAATCTCAACTGGTGTACTGCCTATGTTTTCTTCCAGGAGTTTTATAGTTTCAGGTCTCACTTTCAGGTCCTTGATCCATTTTGAGTTGATTTTTGTATATGGCGATAGGAGATGGTCTACTTTCATTCTTTTGCATGTTGCTGACCAATTTTCCCAGCACCATTTATTGAAGAGACTTCCCTCTCTCCATTGCATGTTCTTTGCTCCTTTGTCGAAGATTAGCTGTCCATAGGTGTGTGGTTTTATTTCTGGGCTTTCAATTCTGCTCCATTGATCTGTGTGTCTATTCTTGGACCAGTACCATGCTGTTTTGATTACTATAGCTTTATAGTATATTTTGAAATCAGGGATTGTGATGCCTCCAGCTTTGTTCTTTTTTGTCAGAATTGCTTTAGCTATTCGGGGTCTTTTGTTGCCCCATATGAATTTCAGTATTTTTTGTTGTATTACCGTGAAGAATGACCTTGGGCTTCTGATTGGGATTGCATTGAATTTGTAGATTGCTTTAGGTAGAATGGACATTTTTAACTATAATTATTCTTCCAATCCATGTGCATGGAATATTTTTCTATTTCTTTATGTCTTCCTCGATTTCTTTCAATAGTGTCTTATAGTTTTCATTGTATAGGTCTTTTACCTCCTTGGTTAAATTTATTCCCAGATATTTTATTCTTTTTGTTGCAATTGTATATATTGTATATGTCTATTAAGTCCATTGCGTCTAGTTTTTCGTTGAAGTCCATTATTTCCTTATTGACTTTTTGTCTGGATGATCTATCCATTGATGTAAGGGGGGGTGTTAAGATCCCCTACTATTATTGTGTCATTGTTAATATCTCCTTTTAGGTTTTTTAGCCTTTGTTTTATGTACTTTGGTGCTCCAGTGTTGGGTGCATAGATATTTATGATTGTTATGTCTTCTTGGTGAAGTGTCCTTTTCATCACTATAAATTGCCCTTCTTTGTCTCTCATTACCTTTTTAATCTTGAAGTCTACTTTGTCTGATATAAGTATGGCTACTCCTGCTTTCTTTTGTTTGCCATTAGCTTGGAGGATCGTTTTCCATCCTTTTATTTTGAGTCTGTGTTTGTGTTTAGAGCTGAGATGTGTTTCCTGGAGGCAGCAGATTGTTGGATCTTGGTTTTTAATCCATCCCGCCACTCCGTGTCTTTTGATTGCAGAATTCAATCCATTTACATTTAGAGAGATTATTGATATGTGAGGGTTTAATGTTGCTATTTTATTGTTCATTTTCTGGTTCTTTTGCTTTTCCATCGTTTCTTGTCACTTGTGTTTCGGGCTGCAAATTCAATTTGGTATTTCTGCATGTTCATTCTCTTGGTTTTCTCTTTATTTGTCATGTGTGGTTCTCTTCTGGTTATTTGTTTAGTGGTTACTGTGAGGTTTGTATAAGCGATCTCTTGGATAAGATAGTACATTTTCATATGCCTCCTTTTTCCTGAGGCTGGGTCGATTCAATCCCTTACCTCTTCCCCTTCTTATTTGTTATCTCTTTATTCCATCTTGTGTCATGAGTGTGTGTTTCCAGTGATGAGCTTGAATTAATTTTTGATGTTATCCAACTGTAGTTTGTTCTGGTTTAGTCTCCTTGCTTTTCTCCTTGCTGAAATCTTTGTATTCCCTTTCTCTTTTGTTTTTTTTCAGGCCTAAGGGCCTTCTTGAGCATTTCTTGTAGTGGGGATCTTGTGGTGATGAACTCTCTTAGCTTTTGTTTATCAGGGAGAGTTATTATTTCTCCATCATATTTGAAGGATATTTTTGCTGGATAAAGTATTCTTGGCTGAAGGTTTTTGTCTTTCATGATTTTGAATATATGATTCCAGACTCTCCAAGCCTGTAGAGTTTCTGTCGAGAAATCAGCTGGGAGCCTGATGGGGTTTCCTTTGTATGTTATTTTGTTTTTTTGTTTAGCTGCCCTTAATATTATTTCCTTGTCACGGATAATTTTCAAGTTTGCTACTATGTGGTGAGATGATTTTTTATTTCTGTTTATATATTTAGGTGATCTATTGATTTCATTCACTGTTATTTCCCTCTCGTTCCCTAGGTTGGGGAAGTTCTCAGCTATTATTTCTTTGAACAAACTCTCTGCTCCTTTTTCTCCCTCTTCTCCTTCTGGAATACCTATTATCCTTATGTTGCTTTTCCTCATTGAGTCTGATATTTCTCGAAGAATTTCTTCATTTGTTTTTAGTCTTAGCTCTCTCTCCTCCTCTATCTGGAGCGTTTCTGCGTGGCTATCCTCAATAGTGCTAATTCATTCCTCCATATTGTCAGTTCTGCTCTTTAAAGACTCCAATTTTTCCACTATCTCGTTCATTTTGTTTTTCATCTCCAATAATTCTGATTGATTTTTCTTTATGGTTTCAATCTCTTTTGTGACGAAATCCCTGAATTTGTTGATTTGTTTCTGTGTGTTCTCTTGTATTTCGTTGAGTTTGTTTATGATAGCTATTTTGAATTCTCTGTCATTCAGGGTATCAAATTCTGTGCCTTCAGGGTTGGTTTCTGGATGTTTGTCATTTTCCTTTTGGTCTGTAGCCATAACAAATTGTCACATGGACTGACGGGGACAGCCTTATTTTTTCCCCTCATGATGAAGTTGGTCCTGCAGTTTCCCCCTGCTGCCGCTGGATGGAGATTGCGAGCGGTATGCTCTGAGCCCGCTGCAGCCCCTGGAGGGATTATGCTGAAACGCGGGGTGTGTGGGGGGAGGAGTCCTCTCTTTCTCCTGCTCGAGCCAGGGTGTTTCCTTTCTGGTTCTCTTAGAGTGTTTGCTACACCCCCTAAACAGTCCGTCGTCGCTTCCCAGTGGGGATCTCTAGACAGTGTGTGAGAGCACCTGGATGGCGATAGTTTTCCCTGCTGTGGGCCGCCCCTCCCCTCTCTGTCTGCGAGCTGCGCTGTCTTTGCCGATCAACTGGGGAGGGGGAGTACAACTTCTTACCTCTCCTCGCGTCCTTTTGGGATTCCCGTGCCTCCACCGTCCGATGTATGGCAGCAGGGGTTTCTTAGAAGTCCTTTGTAGTGTTCGATTGAGCTCTGTTGGAATGCGAATGATGTTTTCGTTGTGTCATAGGGGGCAGAGATTCAAAGAGGGAATCTCACTCTGCCATGATGCTGACGTCACTCCTCTGTGCATTGATTTTGTATCCTGAAACTTGGTGAATTCGGTTATTAGGTTTAACTGTTTTCAGGGGGAATCTTTCAGAGGCTCTACTTTTAAACTGTCTTCATATTATACCCTCAAGAAAGATTTCTTTGACTCAAGTGTACTGCAGCCCCCACTTGTCCAAAAACTAGCTTAGAAATATCCATCTAGTAGATCTAACTCTACCTATAGTGCCAACATTCCATTTGTAAAACTCCTACCCAGTAACACATTTTCCCTGTCAACTTTCTTCAGTTAAAAAAAAAAAGTTCACCTGCAGTTTTTCAATGACTCAATGGTGGTCTCAGTTAGCACTTTTTCTCTCAGATCACTGTCATCCTGCTGGAACATGAAGCTGCCCACTGGACTGGCCAATGCGTTATAAATTTGGAACAACTTAAATGTATATCAACAGAGGCCTGGCTGAATAAACTGTGGTGAATCCATTCCATAGACTACACTGCAGACATTGAAAACAATGTGATGGAATTTCTGTGTGTTGATGTGCAAAGATGGCCATGTATATTAATGAAGAGAAAGTAAGTTTGGAAGACAATGTATATAAAATATTCCCATTTTTGTTATACCGTAAAATATTTTTATGTTGAAATATCTGGAAGGATACACAAGACATGACAAGGACCCCTCTAGAGAGAAGAAGTGGGGGGGATGGGTTTCCACTTGTGCTTTTCACTCTATGTCCCCTATACATGATAGTTTTCATGAACTATGAAGCTTTATGTCATGCTAAACATAGCCCAGGAATATATTTTCAGTGTAAACCAGGCAATAAAGCCAGCTAAATGTTAGAGGGGGCCTTTGATGTTTTTCTCCATAACTCACACAGCCTTAAGTTGTGAAAATCTCATTAGCTGAGATATTTGTTTCACTGGGATGCAGAGGATTCAGAAAGTGATTGTGAAAAACAGACTGTGCCCAGAGAGAAACAAATATGTGAAGTTTTCAAACTAGGATGAGTTTGTCTCAAGTCAAATAAGGAACTTTGAGCCAATCAGGAAGTAAACACAGTACAGGCCTACCTCCAAAGTAAACACGAACACACATTTATTCAGAAGAGGTATTAAGCTAATACAGACACAGACTTTAACTGGGGCACAAAATATCTCCACTTTATACCTAGTGAAAAATAAAATGGAAGCTCCAGGTCTCATATGATCTCACCCTGGAATTCACAAAGCATCACTTCTGCTGTACTCTGAGATTCTGTTCATTTTTCTTCATTCTTTCTTCTTTCTGTTCCTCAGACTGGATAGTCTCAATTAGCCTATCTTCACATTTGCTGATTCTTTCTTCAGCCTGCAAAAGTCTGCAGTTGAGATTCTCTAAGGACTTTTTCATTTCAGATATTGTATTGTTCAACTCCAGGATTTTCACTTGGTCCTTTTTTATAATTTCTATGTCTTTATTAATATTCTTTGTCTGGTGAGACGTTGTCATACTTTCCTTTTCTTCTTTGAACATATTTTCCTTTATACCTTTGAAAATATTTAATACAGTTGATTGGAGTCTTTGTCTGGTAATCCAACATCTGGGCCTTGACAGGAGAGTTTCCATCAACTACTTTTGTTCCCCTCTCTATTGGTTAAACATTTCTGCTTCTTTGCATGTCTCGATTATTTTGTTTAAAACTATACATTTTAAATACTATAATGTGACAGCTCTGGAAGTCATATTTCCCCCATCTTCCAGGTTTGTTGTTGTTGCTGGGGTTTGTTCATTTGTTTTTGAGTTTTTATTGTTGCTGTTTGTTTACTGACTTTCCTGAACTAATTATCTACTGTCTGTATTCTTTGTCACATGTGGTCACTGAAATTTCTACTCAGTTACCTTTGTGGTGAATCAATGACTGGAAATAGATTTTATTAAATGTCTTGAACCAATAAATCTCCCAACTTTTGCTAATGGGTTTTGTGTTCCTGTTAGGGCATAACTTCAATGCACATGCAGTCTACAAGTCTGCTTTATCCTTCAGTTGCTGCTTGTGAAGTGCCTCGAGATCAGCAGAGGCAATAGCATTGGCCTTCTTAGGTGTATCCGTCACCTCAGGCAGCCATAAAAGGATTCAACTGCCAGTAATTTCTTTTTTGGCAAATCCCCCCAGGAAATGCTTTTCACCCTGGTAAACTCCAAGTCTGGACAAATAAAGCCAGGTTTGCAAAGGGGATCTTCCAGGGAATATCCAGTCTCATCAAGTAATGATACTGTAGATACTACACTCTTGCCAGATATGTGATTTGCAACTATATTTTCTCATTCTGTGGGTTGCTCTTTCACTTTCTGGATAATGCCCTTTATTCATTCATGTTTATCTCAAATATTTATTGAGTGCCTCTAATGTGTCCCTCACACTGCCAGTTGTACATTCCGTGAATTGGACAGCTGACATGTTAGGCAAGACCCCTGCTCCAAGGAACTTAACACACAGGGGAGGGGGAGGGGTTCACACACCACACATACGGAAACAATAATTTCCAATCACAGCAAGAACTGTAAAAGAAATAGGCCATTCAACCCAAATATGAGCACGATTAACCTCCTAATTTATAAATGAGTTAGAGATTTGGGCTAAAGTATTGGTTTTCAAAGTATGCCCCTTGGATCCCTAGAGAATGGATTCTTAAACTTTGGTGTATCAATGTTCCTTGTTAAAATCGAATGAAAAATTTATAGGCCACAGGGATAATGAATTTGCTTAGACAAAAAGCACATATACTAATAACTTCCTATCTCTCTCTCCTTAGGGTTCAGGAATTACTCAAAGTCTATCTGGAGGAAGCTAGTAGGGATGGTTCTAGGCTCAGCCCACTCTACAGCCAGAGTGGCTCCTATTGTCCACTGTTTTTACATATTGGACTTTCAAGAAAAGTTTTATTTGATCCAAGTGTGTTGTGGGCCCCACCCTCTGGCAAAAATAGTTTAGGACCACCCAGCTAGATGATCGACCTGTGTTATCAGTTTCAACAAAACATTTGTAAAAATTCTACCCTTCAAGATGCTTTTTCCCTGTTTACTTTCTTCAGTGAAAAGGCTAGAGTGTGCTCCTTTTCTCTTTTTTAATCCCTATCATCCTTCTGGAACAGTCACCTGCCCACCATTCTTGTCAGTGAGTTATAAATTGGGAGCAACTTCAGTGTTTCTGAGTAAAGTATGGTGAGTCCATTCCATGGACTGCACCACAGCCACAGAAAACAAGGTGGTTAATTTCTGTGTACTAAAGTGTAATCATGCCCATGTGTATTCTTCAATGAGGAAATCAAGTTTGCAAGACAATGCATATGATATGAAACCATTTTTGTAATACCTGAAAATATTTTGAGGGTGAAATATCGGGAAGGATACACAGAAATATCATGGCTGCCTCTAGAGTTTAGACCGGGGGAGCGTAGTGGAGAGCTTCTGCTTTTCACTCCATGTCCTCTCTCTGTTTTGATATTTTTCCATGAGCATTTAAATGTTTTATGTCACAAAGGAAAACTAGACCAAGACTCTATTCTCAGTGTACATAATATGGGAAAACAGAAGCTCTAGCCAGCTGAATGTTAGAGGGGGCCTTTGATGGATTTGTGCATAACTTGTATAGCTAAAAAGTGTAAAAATCACAGCAACTGGGATCTTTGTTTCACTGGGCTGCGAAGGATTTAGAAAGTGATTTGTAAAGGCAGATTGTGCCCACAGAGAAACAAATATGTGAAAACTGATGGCTTGAAAACTAGCATGAGTTGAATTTTACAAGTCGAATAAGGAACTCTGAACAAATATGGAAGTAAACACAAAAGAGACCTGCCTCCAAAGGAAACACAAACACACACATACAAAGAGCAGGCGTCAGGTTAATGTAGACACAGACTCTTTCACTGGGGCACAGAATCTCTCCCCTGTTCCCCTAGTGAACAAAATGGAAGCCACATGGTCTTATAGGACCTCCCCTCGGAATTCACACAGCATCACTTCCACTGTACTCAATTAGCAGCTGGCTCAAACCTGCCAAGACTCAAGGGCAGGGGACATAGACCCCACATCTTGATGTTAGGTCTGTGAGTTTCCTACTGCTGTTGTAACAAATGACCACACATTTAGTGGCTTAAAACAACGCAAATTTATTGTGATACAGTTCTGAAAGGCAGAGGTCTAAAATCAAGTTGCCTGCCAGGCCGAGCTCCTGCTGGAGGCTGGAGGGGAGAAACCATTTCTTCGCCCTTTTCAGCTTCCCGAGGACACTTGCATTGCGTGGCTCGTGGCCCCTTCCTGGCATTACTCCAACCCCTTGCATCTGTCATCACATCTCCTATTATTCACTCCAATCCTCTACCTTCCTCTTATAAGGTCTCTTGTGATTACATTGGACCGACCTGGATAATCCAGCAAAATCTCCCCATCTGAAGATCCTCAACACGTACAAAGTCCCTTTTGTGATGTAAGGTACCATATAAACAGGTTCTGGGGATGAGGGCTTGGAAATCTTTGGGGAGGCCATTTTTTTCTGCCTGCCACAGGGCCATAGGAAAGCACTTGCAGCAGTGTTCTACAGCGCCACAACAAAGAAAGAAACCAAGACATGGAGGCTTGTCAAGGTCATCTATTTGGTAAACATTTGGAAGACTTCTCAATGCTAATATTACCAGCTCTCAGCTTGAAAGGGGAAGACTTGTAATGAGAATCTAGACTTCCTTCACTCTTTCTTCTTACCTTGGTGTGTTGGGAGGACTCTCTAGCACATGGGGGATACCCTGAAGAGTTACATCTTCAGAGAAGGAACTCCAGCCCACCCAGGGTGAACTGAGGTGCCTCAGGAGATGTGGCGGTGGAGGTACTCCCCCTCTCACTGCAGACTAAGATGACGGGCCTCCTGTCCTTCACCACTTGCCTTCTATACTCTCTCCTTTTTTGGAAGGGAACCTAGTTGGGAAGAGATGCCTAAGGAAGAATCACTATAAAATGCAATGCCAATCAGACTAAAAAGGCCTCTCTCAGGGCCAACTGGTATGGTCTGACCTTCTTGAAAGGGCCTCCATTTTAGTTTTTGACATCATCTCCAGTAATTCATACATTCCTATTCTTGTGTTGGGTATTAGAGACGCTGATGAGAGATACATCTTTAAAATATATCAATATGTTTGTAATAGTTTACTATTCAAGATCCTTAACACCTTAACTATGTGGACCTGGCCTGTGCTAGACCTCTGAGAAGTCTTGTCTGACAACAAAAACTGGAACGGAATCCACCCGCCCCGATCTCAGTTGTTACCATCTGAGAATCGGGGCTGAGTAAACTCAGCATAGATGCTAAAGACAAGCTAAGAGATGAGCTCTTACTCTGTTCCATTCCACATGTGTCACAGAGGAGTAGAGGACGGGAAGTAGAGAGATGAGCCTCAGGCTTAAAGATGAGCTTTGGCTATTTATGAGATTATTCAGCTCATATCACTAGGTTAGAAATGAGAGAGGGCCTCAAGGAGAAAGATCATGCAGCTTCCTGGAGGTGCCCAAGACTGTTTCTCTTTCGAATGTCCTACTGACTGCAGGTGCAAGAGGGCAAAGTGTAATGTCTCTCCTCCCCACCTGATGGTGAGCCACTCGGGGGCTGATTCAACCATATGTTACCTTGATTTTGGCCTAGACAACCTCTTCAGTACGCTATGAAACAATCCCTGCTGATTCAAGAGGGCCTGTTGCAGAAACCTCAAAGTGCCCGTTGCAGCTCCTCTCTGTTCTCAGGAGGACAGACCACGATGGAATCCCGAGGGAGAGCTTTCTCAGCTTGGCGGGGAAAGGCCAGGTCTCTCCTGGGTCCTTCAGCTTCCTGCTTTCACTGCCAGCCTCAATGGCCGATATTATAATTGCTATAAAACATCCATAAAATGGTTCCAAAGAAACTCTTAAGAAGGGAATGGAGAGTACAAGAATGCAGGCATTCAGAATAGGGAGCAAGGCAATCTACTCTGTGTCACTGTCCCTTCTTGAGCACCAGGGATACTTCTGATGCCCCACAAGTCATTGAGTCCCCACACTGTACTATAGACATTTGTGTGCCCTACAAATGGAACTCTTCTTCTCTATGGTCTTAGGACATAAGTCAAGAAAATCTAAATGAACTTCAAAGCAGAAATAGAATGAACCTTATTTATTAATGAATATGCATTATAACCAAAAATTGGAAGGAAAATATCGACATTGTCCAACTCTTGGAGCAGAGAGGAAACAAAATGAAAACTGCAGTAACAAACAATTGCAAAATCATAAATAAGAACATTCTGTATGATTTGTGGGATGTGACCAAAGCTAGACTTAAAGTTCACAGCCTTCAATGCTTTCACCATTTCAAAGAACAAAGAAAGAAAATACCATATTTAATGGAAGTTCACTCCGGATAGGGCCTCCATGCTAATATATTCCCTTCACTCTTGCTAGTCCTTGTGTGGTGGGTACTGTTCTCTGCCCTTCATAGCACTTTATGAGTTGGACATTTTTTCTTACTCCTATCTTTTCTTTTTCCTGAGGGAGATTTACCCTGAGTGAACACCTGTGCTAATCTCCCTCTATTTAGAATGTGGGTCGCTGCCACATCATGGCTGCCAACGAGTGGTGTAGGTCCACGCCCAGGAACTGAACCCAGGCCACTGAAGTGGAGCATGCCAAACTTAAACACTAGGCCACGTGGAGCATTTCAAAAATGGACAGTGGTAAAGGCTCAAACAATGCATAAACATAGCAATGGCTGCACAGGAGACAGTGATTCTGACACGTGGTATAAGCAGGAGTCAAGGGAAGGACTCGTTGTCCCCGTCAGGGCGGCATCTGCATGGTGCTCCAACAACTAGTCAGTGCAAACGAGACAGGAAGAACGTATATATCCGTTTCCCCGGGAATACAATATTGCATAGATACAGGTCAACTGGGCACATCCCTTTTGACTGGGATACTGACGTGAGATCTGAAAGGAATACTGACGTATATATGCAGCTTACACCTGTGCTATGGTCGGCTTGAGACAAAGACATTTTCATCATAATAATTAAACAAGATGTGCTGAGACAGAAAAAAATCAAATCTAGGATAATGGCAAGAGTCGATGAATGCTCTAGAATTTACATGCCTTGGAAGATGGGTTTTAAACACAGCAAAACACAAAGCTGCTCTAGTGAATGAGCTCACACACACCTCTTCTTCCCTGACAGGCTAGTGTAGGGGGAGGCTTTTAGGAATTAGTGTTGATTTGTGTCAGAGCTGTTTCCCTCAACAAATTCTCAGAGAATTCTTTGCTAAAGCAAGCAGCTTGGTGCATCTGAAGGCCTGCGTTCTTTATGAAGCTTGCAGAACAATGACTACTTCTATGGCTTCTCCTCTGCATGGATTCTTAAATGAAAAACAAGGCTTGATCTCTGCCTATAGCTTTTCCCGCAATACTCGCATATAAACGGTCTCTCTTCAGTGTGTGTTCTCTGGTGCAAAGAAAGATCTGTCTGTCGACTAAAACTCTTCCCACAACTGTGACATTTATGGGGTTTTCCACCTGTGTGGGTTTTCAGGTGTCTTATAAAACTTGTTCTATTACAGAAACTCTTCCTACACTCGGGGCATCGGTATGTTTCCTGTTGAGAATAGGCTTTCTGGTGCAATTTAAGGTGTGAGCCCTGAGTGAATCTCTTGTTACACACGGTGCATTCATAGGGAGTCTCCCCTGTGTGAACTCGCTGATGCCTGGAGAGGTCTGACCTACGAAGGAATCCCTTCCCACATTCAAGGCACTTGTGAGGGAGCTTTCCCAAATGAATTTTCACGTGCCCATTAAGTAGCTTCTTGTTAGCAAAACATTTCCCACAGTGCGTACATCGGTGTGGTTTCTCTCCGGGACTGTGTTGCTCATGGGCTCTGGGGCTGAGAGGGTCTTCCTGGTTGGAGCTCTCAGCCATCTCTCCGAGAGCAGGGTTCTGCTCATGGACAAGCATTGTGCCATCTCTGGGTAGATGCTCTGCAGGGTTTCCCAAGTGATTTTTTAGCTGTTCAGAGTATTCGGGTAAATTGGGACCAAGACGTGCATTTCCATCTAAAGAAACAGAAAATGGATACCTAGTCTTCAGTTGTTTCTCTTTTGACATATTTTCTCTCTTAATACCAAACTCGACAGAAGGACTAGAAATGCAGATGTCACTGAATGGAGACATAGGGACTAAAAGAGTTACACTCAACAGCTAGTGGGAAGATAGAAACTCCCAAGGGGCATCCGAAACCTCTGTACCCTGGGATTGAGGAGAAGTTTTCTTTTCTTTCTTTCTGAGCTTCTGATGAACGCTCACCTACCTATCTTGGAGTCAAATAATTGTTGCTCCACTTCCTTGGGATCCTCTAGTTCTTTCATGCGTGGCTCTTGTCTCTGCTCCGCTGGGAACCTCTGCTCAGCCTTTGGTGGGTATCCTGGCCATGGGAGAGGTGGGGAGAAGGACACTTTGAGTCACCACAGGTTTCTTTCTCCAGAGTCAGGGGCCTTTCTTGGGCACACGGCCTCTCAATACCTACCTACTTCCTTCTCAGTTATGACTTCCTCAGCAGGAGCCTCTGACGAGTCGTTTTGTTTTGTTTTGGTTTGGTTTTTAGGATAAGAACAAAATCAAATGAGGGCAGGGGAAGATCCTAGTGTGCTCAGTGCAAGGCTACTCTCCTCCAGTCTGTGGAAGGAGAGTGAATCAGTTCTGGGGTGAAGTCAATGCACTGAGGAGTTCCACATCTATTTTGAGAATGGAGTTATTTAGGTGACAGCCGGGACATGAAGTCCATTGTCCTGAAGTGCTGGCATATGAAAACTGAGAAACACTCTCTTATTGACCAGCAGGTGGGCAAAGAGAGAGGCCCCAGTGGGAGTTATGAAACTGCTTACTGGAATAATTTCAGTTGGACATATTCAAATTAAAATGTAATGAAGTTAGCTTGGCAATGAGCAAAGATAATCTCTATGTTTGTTTCAGCTGAAGTGTAGAAGTGGATTCTCTTGAAATTAACCCAAATAGCCATCCAACAGTGCTTCTCACGGTCAATCTAAGGACACCCTGGGGAGGTTTCTGCACTCCCGTCCCCCTGTGTCCTACCATCCCTCTCCTCAGTAAGAACCTCTCTAATTTGCATCCTCTTTGCACGCCCCTTCCTAGGCTTCCTCAGCTCTGGCCACATTTATGGGTCTGCCAGAAAACGGCGGGTTGGAAATGGCTCATTTGAGATCGAAATGCAGGATGATGGTTCAATATTAGCATTAGCAAAATGATATTAGCAAGTCAGTTTGGCTAATGTTAATCCGAAGGAAAAATGAAATTTCAGAACACTATCAAGGCATAGGAAGTCAACTAAAATACCTTATCTTATATTTTGATGCAGAAAAGGCCATATATTTTCAGATGAAAATAATTTAAAATAAAAGGCCATTTAAACCCCCATTTTGTTGATGCTCGGGTTTCAAAGCTAAGGTTGGGATGAGAGGGTAATGAGACTCAGGTCAAATAACCTGAGGTCCTAGATCAAAGGAAAGCTGCTGTCAAGTTCAAGTGGAGCCAGCTGAAGAGTGGGGGGTGGAGAGCGGCACAGTCTTGGGGTGGCCGAACCCCGGAGCCCAGGACATCCCCACAAGAGAGCCATGGAAAGCAGTCCAGAATGGCAGGAAGCGTTCATTATGGCGGTTCCCATCCCGAACATAGACCGTGGACTGGAAACTCTGAAGGCTGTAGATCTCCTCACAGATTGCTTTGAAACCACCCCAGACGCCTGCCCCTTGGGTGGAAGGGAGCTAATGACGTGACTAGTCCAGGACCGAGAGCAGCCCTGGAGGCAGAATCTAGCACCCACGAGAACTAAGGCCAGGAGTATCGCTACCAGTCAGCTGTGCCCCACGCCTTTGTCATCAGTCCAGCTGCTCCTTTCCGTGGAGCACCAGATCAGAGGCCTGAGAACTGTCACCTCAGTTCCTCGCCCTGGTGTACTACCCCTCGGTGCCCGCTATCAAAGAGGCTGGACCAAGCTGGAGCTTCCTCCTGGATATTAACCTCTGCACATCCTAACTATCTACCACCCACGCCGTGGTCCTGTGACACTCAGATCCTTGTGCCTCAGTGCACTTGGCCTCTGCTTCCTGGACTCTCAAAGCCCTGCTCCTGACACCATCACCAGTTTGCATTCCCCACCCTGTGCTCACAGCCCACATCAGCTGAGGCCTCTAACCATTCCCCGTCGACCCATCTCCCACCCTTCCGACCTCAGTTCCCAGCTCTACTCTTACACATTTCACAAAACAGCATCACGAATGTTGAATGAATCTGACACTTATGAAAAAGGTCTTCACAGATATCAGCAGCTGTTCTGTCTGCCAACATGGCGGAAAGAGCCATGGCGCTCATCACAACGCAAGGCTTAAACCGTTTGAAGGTACCCAGGGTGAGTGAAGGCCAGCAGAAACTAGCACTTTCATACGCTGTGGTGGGAGAGTAACTGGGTACAATAATTTTGGAGGACATTGGATCATAGCTATCAAAGTTTTCAATGCACGTGCCCACTAACCAATCATTCCTATTCTAGAAATTTATCCTGTCGACACATGTCCACAGAAGGATGCTCACAGTGTGTTTCACAGCTTGGCGCCAGGGTTCTTGGTCAAGGCTGAATGGCAGTCAGAAGTGATGCCTCTTTGCCTGCTTCTGTTGGCGGGACTCTTCTCTGTACCCTCAACACCAGCCAGTCTGTGTTGCCACAGTGACCACCGCAGAGGTTGTTCTAGAAATGAGCCTAAGGGTGTGAATGAGCTCTCTTTGTATTGGCCCCTAGGTTGTTCTTTCCCTCACCGCAGGCTGCAACTCCTCAGCTCAGAAGCCGGCCAGTGCCAAACTCAAATCCTCACACACCCCATTATTTAAAAATTAGCCCCCAGAAGCAGACTTTTGGCCATTTAGAGCCCACCTGCTTTGCATACCCCAGAAAACCTCACCCCACACCTCCTAGCCATTGAAAAGATGGAGCCTTGTGGCTATATGTCCCCCAACCGCTGTTGCCCTTTGGAATTCTCTGACCCACAGACTGCCTGGCATGCTACTGGGCTATGATGTCACCCAGACGGATAAGCCCCCTCTCTGAATCCTCACTCCCTGGGGAGTTCCCTTGTCCTCCCCAACTTCTGACCCCTGACTGCCCCTACAAGCTAACCTGACAATGAGTTTCCCAACAAAGCTTGTGTGAGCTACTGCCACCCCCGGTCACATCTTTTTCCTTGGTCAGCCCCCAGATACCTCATACCCTCTACAAGTGGTAAGCGGGATGGGATTTTGGTGACCAGGAGGTAGGTATGGGAACCTCCAGTCAGTAGGACAAAGCATAGCATCTCACTTTAAACAGTGAAAGAAAGGGGCAGTTTCCTCTCCTCCTATTTGGAATATTTCACTTGTTTAATTCATTCTATCTCTCCCTTTGTTAAATACACTGGACTTTCATGAGCTTTAGAGAGTAAAGTATTACAATCAAGAGCAATATTGCTGCTTGGCGTCATAGGTGATCTTTGTACCTGGCACTGTTGGTAGAGGAGCAAATGAACATGGGGAATGGGAATGCATATGCAGAAGATTTAGAATTAATATGACTGGCTGGGTTCTGCCACTTGTTGCAGGCATACACACAAAAATACAGCTTTTCTAAAGCTTGTTAACACTTTAGAGATGTAGGTAAGGTAAAGACTGGTATTTAAATGAAATTATATAGTTCTGCTTTGACCATTGTAGATACACCATATGTACTTGTGGGTTCTTCCTCTTTGTCACCTCTATTAAAAACATGTCTTTTACATGCCCAGCACTTGCTAGAGTAAGCTACAAAATATGGTACCTTGACAAATTGATTAAATGCAAAACGGGGGACAAATTCATCGCCAAACATCCACACTGGAACATTAGGAGTTGAATTCTATGAGGTGGTGGCATTGCACAGATCACATATCGTCCTACTGTTGGTCTGGAAGGGACCAAGCCATTCTCCCCCAGGAGAGGGTGGAGTCTCACCTGTGCCTTTCCCCATAGCTTGCCAGACATCTGGAGAAGAGATGGCGCTCAAAATGGAAACCAGAAGAGATGGGGGGGAAAAGCCATATGTAAGCACCAGAGCTAGAATATCTATTGGCGTCAAGATCAAATGGGTCAAAGTGTCTAGGGTATCCATTCTCATCTGGCTAGAGAGAACATTGGAAAGCAAGGAACCAGGCAAGGTACCTGAAAGTTTGGCAATCTTTGAATTCGTGCAGAATGCTCTTTTCAGACAGGATATCCCCCAGGGTCTGCCCAGAGGACCTTGTGCTTTCCCATTCTAGACAATCCCAGAAAGACCTCGACCACCCTCAAGAGTTCCAAGACCTTCTCTAAGCCTCTGACTTGGACATCTCTGTCCTCAACTCCCATTCCACACTGGCCATTTCCACCTGGAGACCCATAAGCATCTCCAATTCCTCATGTTCAAATCTAAACTCGCTATGACGCACCAAATCTGATCCTCTTTTTGTGTTGTCTATGTCAGCGAAAAATACTGCCATCTACCCAGCTCACTGGCCAGAAACCTGGACGCCATTCTTAACACTTTCTTCTGCATCATCCAATGCCCAGTGGACCACCAAGTCCTACATTTTACACAGGCTAAATATCTTTTGAATCGGTCCCTTTTTTTCACTCCATCATCACCAATACAACCCTAGTTTAGAAAATCATCCTATCTCACCTGGTGATTGCATAACCTCCCAAATGTTGTCCCTGCTTCCAGTCCTACCCATTCCTATTGTAGTCACAGTGGCCAGGTAAAATGCAACTCTGTATATCTCACTCCCCTACTTAAGGACATCCAGTGGTCCCCCACTGCCCTGATAATAAAGCATAACTTCTCAGCAAGGCTGACCAAGTTCTTCACAATCCAGGACCCTGCTTTTCTCTTTAGCCTCTTTGAGGCTGGCTCCTCTGGTCACTCTGGCTCCTCTGCTCCTCTTCTGCACCCCTCACACTGCAGGAGGAGCTCTTCCTATGTGCCAAGTTCTCTATCCCTCTGAGCCTTTGCACATGCTGTCCATTCTGCCCAGAGCGCTCTCCCCTCCCCACTTCCACCACTCAGCAGGCTTACTCCAATTTATCCTGTAGGCTTCAGTGTGGATCCCCCTTCCTCTCTCAGGACGTCTTCCCTCTCTGACAGAAGCCGATTAGGTGGCCCTCTTCTGTGCTCCCATAGTATGCTACTCCCTCCAACACATCATTTCACAGTCCTATTTACAACTTGTATGGTACCTACAGTCCTATTTACATCTTGTATGGTACCTACAGTCCTATTTACATATCTGAATGGTCCACAGGAGTTGAAGGTCCAGGACATCTGAGACTGATCTGCCTTGTGTCCTGCTGAATCCCCAGGGCCTGGCTCTTAACAGGTGCTCATGTACATTGGTTGAATGAATAATGTTAAGATGTGGAAAGGGACGTGGTTGCTAAGCCCTGGCACTGAGCTAGTTACAGATCGACCAGGCATCTACAGTTTGTCACTCGGACAGTTCTCGATAGGTTCATCTCTTATGTCTCTTTCATTTTCTCGGTATTTCACAGTGTCTTGAAAGTGCCAACATGTTGAAGCTGTGCCTCAGAGAGTTAGGAGAGAGGTTCCTGGCCACCCTTGGGCCGAAGCTTTAATGGGCAGGGATGGTAGAAACAGGGATCATTGGTAGAAACACAAGAAACTCCCTAAAGGAAGTGAAACAGAGGAACACAACAGCCACGCGGCCCAGCTGCCTTTCTCCACCTGGGCTTTCTCCTTCTAGCAGTAACTCCTGTGGTGTCTGGAGCAGTGGTTCTCAAACTTCAGTGTGGACAGCACTCACCGGGAGAGCTTGTTAAAAATGCACCCCAGGTGATCCTGATAGGGACAGTCTGCTGACAACACCTGGAGAAACACAGTTCTAGGTTTTGATTGAATGAGATACATATTTGCTTTATACTGTGGTAAGCACTTGAATCCTCTTAAAGGACCTGAAGTAAGTATATTCATAAACTATCAAGTTTGAATGAGGCTCTCATGCCTAAAAAGCTGCTGAGGCCCTTGGGCCCCACAACATCACAGATCCATTGATGAACATTGCTGGGGAAATCAGTCCTCACCTAGAGTATCCAAACTTCATAGTTTTCCTGTATAACGGTCGTGGTCAAAAGTCTCCGGAGCAGGGTCATTAGCTTAGGGCGTTTTTAATCCCTTTCTGTCTAACGTGCTTTGTTCCCATATTCTCGAGAGACAGTCCCTCCTCCTACTCTTTGTCAGACTGGTCCATTTCCAACCCTGGAGAGCTCTTGAGCTCTCAAAATGGAAAGGAGAGAAAGGAAACAAAGCCCTTGCCTTACCAGGGTCCAGAAAGGGCTGGCATTCCCCAGCAGTGCCGTAGCTCAGCTCCTGTGACCCCGCCTGTGGGATCCACGCCTCTGCCACTGGGGCCTCGGGGGCAGGTCCCATGACTTGGAGTGGGGGTGACTCCAGCTGCATGTCTGGTGGCATGTGTGCCGTCCCCACCGGTGCCAGTTCTTCCAAGAGCATTTCCTGCCTGTCCATCTGGGGAAATGCCAGAACCATCACTCTGATGTCTAGACCAGCACTGCCCAGTAGCAATATAATGCAAGCCACCCATGTCATTTTAGATTTTCCAGTGGCCATATAGAAAAAAAAGTAGTAAGTGAAGTCAATCTTAATAATATGCATTATTTAATCCAAGATATCTAATATATCATGATTTCAGATTGTAATCTATATAAACAAGTATTAATGACATCTTTCACCCACTTTATGTTTCACATGAAGTCTTCTGAATGTGGCATACATTTTATACTTACAGCACATCTCAATTCGGACTAGCCACGTTTCTAGTGCTCAAGAGACACACTTGGCTGCTGGCTACTGTACTGGGCAGTGCACGACTAGACCACACGAAGATAAAATCTTATATAGTAAGTCAAAGAAAAGACAGAGAAAAGGAGGGAAATCATAAAGTCATTCCATCCTAGAGGGGCAGGAAATTTTGGAAGAGTCCGTTCCGGCAGGTTCACTGCAGACTCCCATCAGCACATGACACTGCAGAGCCCCTAATGCCCAACCAGAAGCGCTTCCTCCCGTCTCTCAAAGATCTGCCCTGGGCTCAGCCCCAAACAGGTTTCACTCAGTGGTTCTGAACAGAGGACAGAGCCACCATCCCCATGGGGTGCTTTGGATATGACGGCAGGTGGTGGCTATCAGAATTTAGTGGGCAGAGATGGGACTATACGTATTTCACAGTGCAGAGTTGTTCTGGGTCCCTACCAATTTTGGAATGTCCACCTCAAACCTTCATGTAGGTGAAAAGAATCTGTCAACAATCTACAACCTCATCTTGTAGGTCATATACAAACAAAATATTTTTGCATATTTTAGCATGACTGGAATTTTCTAGGAAAGCATTACTTTGGAAATCAAAGAAAGACTATACTACCTACTGTTCAGGTTTACCAAGACTTGTTTGCCACTTTGGAAAATCACATGACCAGCAGCAACACCGCTCAGAGTGTTTGAGCTGCGTCAGTGTGACTTGCTGGCTGTCGCCTTCACAGGGAGTCTACGCCTAGGGGTGAGCATCTGACAACTTCATGAGGTTTTCTGGGGCAGTCCGGCCCAAAATGTGCATGCCGAAATGCTTATTAATTGTGATAAACTACATTCCTTTTCCTCTATATTCCTTCTAGACTCTACTTGATTCAGGGTTGGCAAACTTTTTTGTAAAGAGCCAGATAGTAAATATTTTAGACTTGTGGGTCATGTTGGTCTGTTGCCTATTCTTTTTTTTTTTTCTTTTACATTTTAAAAAGGTAATAACCATTATTAGCTCATGGGCTGTATAAACACAGGCCTTGGGCTGCATTTGACCCACAGACCACAGAGCATGTATTATATTGATATTTTTGATTTTATGTATTTAGGTGGATTACATTATCTATAAATTTCATTTTAGGATAGTAAAGAGGACATTCCTAAATATTTGTTACACAAGAGAAGTTGGGTTTAATAGCTGAGAATCATTGAACCATATATAGACTCCAACAGAAGGAAAAAATGAAAATCATTGTGGGGAAATCTTGGGGCACAAAGACAAAATGTCTGATATAGTACCAGATGTCTCTGCTTCTTCTTTTGGTCTAACTACCAAGATCCCAAACTCTTTTCTCACCTGCCGCTCTGGTATCTCAAGTTCTCTCTGTAAGTCTTCGATGAGTGACACAACTCTTTCTCTATTCTCCGGGCAGTGTTCCCTCACCCAGGTCTCTATCTCCGTGGGCAGAATGGTTAGGAATTGCTCCAACACTAGCAGCTCCAGGATTTGTTCCTTCGAACGCATCTTGGGCTTCAGCCACTGACAGCAGAGCTCCCAGAGTTTGTTGAAAGCTTCGTGAGGCCCGGCTGCTTCTTTGTACTGGAACTGCCTGAAGCGCTGGCGGAAGACTTCACAGTCAGTGTCATACTCTTGAAACACCGAGCCCTGATTCAAGGAGGCCTGGATCGCACACCCCAGGGCCACAGCCATCGCCCCCTTCCAGCAGTGCACGGGGTGTACAGGATCTGGGGCCTGAAGTCTCAGATTCCAATTGGTTTCTTTGTGTAATTGTGGGGCGGGGAGCCACCTACAGCTGCGGACAGGACAAAATGAGAGAGGAGACACACAGTGGTTACCAGAGGGCATACTTAGCTCTCTTAATTGCTTACATTTCAGCAAAGCCCTAAAGTAACAGATCGTAAATGTTTTGGTGGCTTTGAGAAAGACATGGACTCACTTCCTAGAAAAACCAAAAGGTTTATAACATGTCCAAGCGCATTCACGGACCCTCTAGAACTGTGCTGTTCAATATGGAAGCCACTAGATCCATGTGCACGTTTAAGTCAAACTTGATGAAAATAAAAAATTCAGCTCCTACGCACATTTCAAGTGCTCGACAGCCATCAGTGCAGAGGGTTCTACTGACAGCTCTGCTCCAGAATTCCACCAACCAAGCTAAGAACACCTACCCTGAAGGAGAGCCCACCACAGATGTGCTGGCCTGTTGTGTTTCTGAAAACGGGGGGGCCGCAAAAGAAGTGAACAGCAGGACTGACACCGCTGGTGAGTGGCCCTGAAGTCCATCTAGCTTCGGGGAACCCTTCGTCTCCTTCACCCAAGGCACCTCAGCTAGAGCCACGCCTCGCAGAGGCAGCAAATCCTCAGCCCCATTCTTCTCCACTCGAGGCGCGTGTAGTTCAGCCAACATCGCCGTGTCCCTCATCCTGCTGCAGCCTTCCAAGTGGCTTTCTCATGAGGAGGATACACTGCAGGGGGGCAGGCCGTCAGGGATCTGCTCTGCGTTGGTAACGAAGGACATTTCTCACATCCACCTCGCGTGAGCCAGGTGCTGTTCTAAGCCTCCTACGGAGAGTAGTTCACTGAGCCCTCACCCAGGGTCAGGAGGTGGGTACCAGCATTACGCCCTCAATACAGACGAGGGGACTGAGGTTTGAGGCTGAGGAGGACTGAGGACCTTGTCCCAGGTCACACAGCAAATGCCAGAGGAAAGTGGTGATAGATTCCTGCCATGCTCATGTCTACAGACATCCAAGTGTTCTTAGTGCAGTCTCTGAGGTCACACACATGTCTCCACAAGTCTCCAGACCAGGACCCGGCCCCGTGCTGTGGGTCCTCTCTCCCTGTGTTTACCCACACGGCTCATGTACCTGTCCTCTTCCCTGGAGGGGCTCAAGAAAAAAATACTCAGGCCTCTTCCCACCGACTCATTCCAAATGGACACTGTCCCCATAGCACCCTTTATCTCGATGGCAGCCTGGACCTGAGCGGCAGACCGATGGAGGTGTGACAACCTGCTAGCCGTGCGACCCTGACACCCAGGTCTTCTGTGTGTAACGTGAGAATAATCACAGCATCTATTTCACAAAACTTCCTGCGGCAGATCAATCGCCTGGAAAGCGGACAGCAGTGTGCCTGGCACAGAGGAAGCGCTCAAGAAAGGTGATTGATCCTGGGGACTCATTGCTGGGAAGCTCCCCTTTCCCCGCCCAGGCACCTAACGTCGCTGGAGGGCATCCAGGAACCGTGCGGGCTTTGGCTGTGGACCCACCGTCAACCCCTCCAGCCTCACAGCTGGGCAGCCCTCCCCTGACGGACCCAAACTTCCACCACGTCTACCGGGGAATCGACCTGATCCTCCTGGTCTCCCTCCATCGGCGCCTCCAGATGAAAACTTCACTCCACCTCGGGCCGACGGCTTCTCCCCAGCCCTCCTGAATGAAGCCGCGCTCACAGGGCCCAAGGACAGAGAGGGTGTGAAAAGAGGGCGCTCGGGGGAAGGCAAGAGGGACGAGTCCCCGAAACGTCTACAAGACGGTGTAAAATCGGATGCGGGGAGCTCTCCCTGGCGAGGATGTTCCGTCGCCGTGAGGGGCGCTCTCAGCCCCCGAGGACCCCCGGGAAAGCTGTACCCGAGCGCAGGGAGCGGCGGCGGGGAGCCGGCGGGACAGAGACCTGCTGCTCATCCCTCCTCCCCGCTCCCGCGCCCCCTGGGAGGACAGAGGACAGAGGCCCGCCGCCGGCCGCTCCTCCTCGCGCTCGAAGCTCGCGTCGGGGCGGGAGGCGACCAGTCCCCGCGGCCTCGGGCACGAAGGGCGCCCCGCCATTGCGCGCGGGTCTCTTGGACGCACAGGGGCCGCCGCTCCTTCCGTTCCCGCGCCCACGGGAGGATGGCGCTCCGTGCGCGTCTCTCCTCCCCGCGCCCGCCACCCGATCACGGATGGAGGCGGCCGGTTCCCGCGACTCTGGCCGGGGCAGGAGCCCCGCCGCCCGCGCCCGCGCCCCAGGGACGGACAGCGGCCCGCCGCGGGGCTCCTACCCCCATCGCCGCCCGGTCAGCGCCGGAGGCGGCCAGTCCTGAAGCCCGAGGCGTCCCAGGGAGGCCCGCCGCCCGCGCGCACGGGCGTCCGTGCCCCCCGACGCTCGGGTACTCACCGCCTCCGCGTCCCTGGCCCTCCGAGCTGTCCCGTGCTGGGTCCTGGAACTGAGGTCTGGACTCGCTTTGACCTCACCAAGGCGAGGCAGAGCCCGCATTTTCTAACCCACAGTGCCTGGGGCGGGGCGAACAGGGTCCTGCTCCAAGGACGATTTCAGCCCTGAGGCCAAGAGGCGCGCAGGGGGAGGGGGGATGGACTTTGGGAAGATGGAGGACTTTTCACCCCCGTGAAAGATTACCATCCTTATATGCATTGACCTCTTCTCCTCTCGTGTGACATATTCAAAATCAGGATTTGTTTTATGATTGACGACATTTTAGATGAAATGTGGTATAGAACTGTAAAATTTGTTAATATTTGGCTTACACTGTTATATGTAAAAATAATTGGCCAGACTTGTAACACTCTATCTATAATCTTTTTTGGTTTTGTCTGTTTCAAAGGCGGAGAAAATTAGAATTCTTTAGCAAAGCATTGGTCTCATGATATAAAGGTTGGATTGGTAAAGGAGTTTCAAGGACAAAAATATTTGGCTATCATCATTTCAACTGTATGCAACGCTCTTTTTAGTGGAGATAAACTTTGGGTTTTGAAGTCACTTGATTTTATTGAATGTGTTGTCATTACTTTCAAATATATAAAACAGAGTGAATGTAGAATAATAGAAAATATTTATATTGGTCTCTACCTCCAGTTTCTGGCACAGAGCTCCTAAAACTCTTGTCATGTCCTAAGTAATAAGAACACGAGGAGCATCTTTCGTTGTAATATTTGATCTTTGACTCAGGTTCCTGACACAGAGCTCCTAAATCCCTTGGAATTTCCTGGGTGATAGGAGCATCTTTTGTTCTAATGAGGTGACTCTGCGTGGGCTCCTGGATGAAGGCTGGTCATCAGAAAGACCAGCCATAGTTTGGAAGTTTGCAATGTTCAGTCTCACCCCCCATCCTCTGGGAAGGAGAGAGGAGACATGAAGCCTCCATAAAAATTCAAAGGTACTGGGTTCCGAGAGTTTCCAGGTTGGTGAACCCATGGAGGTGCTGGGAGAGTGGTGCACCCAGACAGGGCAGGGAAGCTCCACGCCCCTTCCCCCAGACCTTGCTTTTTGTATCTCTTCATCTGGCTGTTCCTTTGTATCCTTTATTATACCTTTTATAATAAACTGGTAAACATAAGTGTCTTCCTGAGTTCTGTGAGCCATTCTAGCAAATTATTGAACTCAAGGAGGCACTTGTGGGAACCCCAATTGAGACCCAGAGGTCAGAAATACAGGTGACAACCTGGGACTTGGGACTGGTGTATTAAGTGGGGGCAGTCTTGTAGGACTGAGCCCTTAACCTGTGGGATCTGATGCTATCTCCAGATAGATAGTGTCAGAATTTCATTGAATTATAGGACATCCAGGTGGTGTCACAGAGAATTGCTTGGTGTGAGAAAAAAAAATCCTACACATCTGGTGACCAGCAGTGTCAGAAATGGTGTTCTGTGTGGGTAGTAAAAGAGAAACACACAGGAGGGAGTGTGTTTTCTCAACACACTGAACAGCAACCCAGAAAATCATTTTGGGCTTATCTCAGTTTCGAGATGAAGACTCCACAAGCAGTAAATGTAGATTTTTTCCTTAAAGTCAAAGTGCAGACTACAATAAAATAAGGGAAAGAAATCCATGAAAAGGTCGTAAACACACTGGAGAATAAGAGATAAGATGTGAGAAAAGGTAACCACTGCATTAGGGCAATAGGCAAGAGACGGAAATGAAAGGGAAAAGGTGAAATAGTCAAAGAGAGGATTTTAAATTCTATTAAACTAATAGTACATGTTAATTGTACACAAGTTAGAAAAGTTTTGAATGAAGAAAATAAAAATCATCCATAATCTGCCACCACATGTTAACCACTGTTAGGATTTTGGAGTGTTTCCTTGTAGACATTTTTCTCTGGGTGTATACACAAATAGATGATACAGCTCTGTTGTTTGCAGGGTTTTGTGTGTGTGTGCGTGTGTGAGGAAGATTAGCCCCTAGCTAACATCCGCTACCAATCCCCCTCTTTTTGCTGAGGAAGACCAGCCCTAAGCTAACATCTGTGCCCATCTTCCTCTACTTTATGATGTGGGACACTGCCACAGCATGGCTTGATAAGCGGTGCAAAAGTCCACGCCCTGGATCCGAACCTGCGAATCCTGGGCCACCACAGTGGAGCGCACGAACTTAACCACTATGCCACCAGGCCGGCCCCGATATAGCTCTGTTTTTGATGTTGATTTTCCAAAAAATGACATTATAGTGATTCGTGACATTTCTAAAGTATTATATGCACCGAGAGCTTCTTTCTGTGCCAACAAAAATCTATAACATCACTTTTTTATTCATTTTTTATGTTTTTAGGCACAACCAAGTGAAGGCATTTTTCAAGATGGTAGGTATTTTTGGAGAGTCGCAGACAGACCAAAAAGATTTAATATTGCACCCATCAGAAGCAAAGCTTTGCTGCTTGTGCTGGCAAACTCTCATGTTCTCATCAGAGTGAGTTTTCATGGTGTTGTGGGTGTTTTGTTTAATTGATGAAGGAGGGATTTAGATGGAAAAGGTATCACGTCACCAGAAAATGATTGCTGTGGATGCTGAGTCCAGTCAGCTTTGCCTGAGCTCTCTGCGACTTGGTTCACAGGGCACAGGGGCATCATTATATTAGGTTAGGCCTGGGGCCTCCTGCCTCACAGGCCTCGTCTTTACACTGCCTTCCCTCATAAGCGAGCCACAAAAACGCACACCAGAGTGCCTGGGCATGGGCACATGCATACCCATTTTGCTTCTTTTAATCACAACTGCTTTTGAATATTTTCTTTTTCTTTTTAAACAGGAACCCTGTTTTAGTACTTTACTGGAATATAGTATTATAAATGGTGTTTACATAGGATGTGATTTACCTCCTGTATTAGTCAGGGTTGTCCAGAGAAACAGAATCAATAGGAGGTACGTATATATTTATTTATTAATCAATTATAAGGAATTTTCTCACATGATTATGGAGGCTGAAAGGTCCCAAGATCTGCAGTCAGCAAGCTGGAGACCCAAAAGAGCCGGTGGCATAAGTTCCAGTCCACAGGCAAAAGAAGACTGAAGTCTCAGCTTAAGCAGTCAGGCAGAAGGTCCCTCTCACTCAGTCTTTTTGTTCTATTCAAGTCTTCAACTGATTGGATGAGGCCCACCCACACTGGGGAGGGCAATCTGCTTTACTCAGCTTACCAATCTAAACGTTAATCTCAACCAAAATTGCCTTCACAGACACACCCAAAAGAATGCTTGACCAAATATCTGGGCACCTCATCGCCCAGGCAAGTTGACACATAAAATTTACCATCACACTTCCTAAACTTCAGTCCTTGCAAAAGTGAGTGGGTTTTTTTTCTGTCTTCCTAAAGGATGGGCAGGTTTTAGAAGTTTCTCTAAAGAAGATACACAGATGGCCAACAGGCACATGAAAAGATGCTCAACATCATTAACTATCAGGGAAATGGAAATCAAAATTACACTGAGATATCACCTCATGCCTGTCAGAATGGCCATAATTAACAAGACAGGAAACAACAAGTGTTGGAGAAGATGTGGAGAGAAGGGAGCTCTCATACACTGCTGGTGGGAGTGCAGACTGGGGCAGCCACTATGGAAAACAGTATGGAGATTCCTCAAAAGATTAAGAATAGAACTATCATACGATCCAGCTACTCCACTGCTGGGTATTTATCCAAAGAACACGAAAATACCAATACGTACATGCACCCGTGTGTTCATTGCAGCATTGTTCACAATAGCCAAGACTTGGAAGCAACCTAAGTGCCCATCAAGGGATGAATGGATAAAGAAGATGTGGTATATATACACAATGGAATACTACTCAGCCATAAGAAATGATGAAATCCAGCCATTTGTGACAACATGGATGGACATTGAGGGTATTATGCTAAGCGAAATAAGTCAGAGGGAGAAGGTCAAAAACTGTATGATCTCGCTCATAAGTAGAAGACAAAAATAACAACAAGCAAACACATAGAGACAGAGATTGGATTGGTGGTTACCAGAGGGGAAGGGGGGAGGCAGGAGGGCGAAAGGGGTGATTAGGCACATGTGTGTGGTGATGGATTGTAATTAGTATTTGGGTGGTGAACATGATGTAATCTATGCAGAAATAGAAGTATAATGATGTACACCTGAAATTTATACGATGTTGTAAACCAATGTTACTGCAACAAAAAATAAATTTAAAAAAGGTTGTGAAGTAACAGGCATCAAACAGGAAATTTCACAGCCTTGTCCCCTCCCTGATGAGATTTACAAAAAAGGGAAGGGTGATTGTGTGTGTGTGTGTGTGTGCACGTGCAGACCACAGCCTTTGGTGCCTGCCTTCCACTCTTGCCCGGAGCACACTCTCAGCCTCATGTTGAGAAGGAGAGCCAGGCCATGGCACATGAACCAGGTTGCACTTTCAAGGCAGCCAGTCCTGCTCTTGACTACATACTTAGCACTTCCTATTTCCCAGGCTTCAGTTGCCCTCTTTCAGATTAGTCTCAGCAGTTCTAATGTCATCTTTTCTTTGTGCACCTTAAATATGTAAATGTTACTGCAACTTGAAAAATAACATGGGGAAAAAAAGATGCCAGTCATCCCTGCTGAATCATTCCTTCTTTAGAAGAGGCGCTAAGTCGCCTCCTTTGTTTTGCTTTTCCCAACTCCACCTGTGGCTTTGACTACATGGTGGGTGTCTCTATCCATTCCTATCCAGCACTGTACCATGACCCAATTGAATCCTGAGAAGATGAACCATCATCTTCCCGAGTTGGAAATGTTTGCACAATTGGAAATTAACAATTGGTTAAATTCGATTTTTGTAATTGTTTAATTTATTTTTCTCCATTGCACAATAAACTTTGTATAGTCAAAGACCTTGTGTGCTTTGCTCATACTGTATTTCCAGTGCCTGGTACACATGGAAGGTACTCAACAGGTATTACGGATGCACAAATCGAGACTTTCCTGACACAGATGGATGTCCAACAAAATGTTGATTTTCCAACAGGGAGAGGCCTTCTCCACAGAATTAATCCAGATGAGGCCAAATTATGAGGAAAAAAACCCGAATATTATTGCTGCCAGTTTCTACATTCCTCTTTCCCTTTCTCCTTCTCCATGTTTCTCAATAAGGAGAAAAAATCACAAGTTACCCCCACTGTTGAACTCTTCTTTGGGATTATTGAATTATGCAAAATATTATTTGCCAGAGAGAACTCATTAAGTTGAGTGGTGGTTAGATTCTCTCCAAACAGGATACAGCAAAGTCTGCACTCTTCATCACTAGACTCGGCAAATTTGGAAAGTAGATGAGAATGCAAACTCCTCTACACAATAATAGCAATGATGAAAATAATAACCCCTAATATTTGTAAACTGATTAATAATTAAAGTGTGACTTCATAGCCATGAATTTGATCCTAGAAACCATTCTGTGGAGTGAGTAGGACAAGTATGATTATCTCACCTCAGAGATGTAGAAACCAAGATTCATTGGAGTAATGTGACTTGCTCAAGGTCTTGCAGGTCAACAGGAAAAATGAACAAGTAGTTCTCTGACCTTTTGACTCTTATTCTAGCACCCTTCCATTTTGTCACACCACATCTTAGCACTTAACAGTGGAAGAAGTGAACACAAATTCTTACTAAAATACCCATGCATATTAATCTGCTAGGGTTGCCATAACAAAGTGCCACAGACTAGGTGGCTTAAACAACAGAAATTTACCATGCTTTCCATAATGTCATAGCTGTGCACTGAATTAACCCTGGTCTGGCTTCCTAGAGTTCATAAACTAGGTCTGCAAGTCCGTTTTGTCCTTACCTGCATCTGATAGATGTGTAGAGGTCATAACTTTCTTGCATCAGGACTCTTGATGTCTGACTCCCACTTAGCTGTCCCTGCCCTCTAATTTGGACTCAGGGGAAGTAGGGGCAAGAATATAACCCACCTCCTAGACTACTTATAGAATATAAAAAGAGTTAGAGAGTAAAAGAATAAATGTGAAAGTAGGGGCTCTGAGATCGAAAGGAGAGGAGACCGACATGTGTGACAAAAAAGAGAAACACTCTCAGCTTTATTACAAATTGTTGAGAAGTTACTTGGGAAAACATGGATGTGTGTGTTTATTTATCCAATAAACATTCAATGAGCACCTTTGGTGAGCCAGGCATTGGCTGTGGAGCAATAAATAAAATGTGATCCTTGCCTCTGGGACTTCACAATGGACTGAGAGGTCCCAACAAATGAATAATCAATTGAATTCAGTTTCTTAAGCGCATCAATAGTGCTGTCACATATTAATCATCCATCTTGAATTAGGTAGCAACGAGTAGAAAGTTTCACAAAACTAAATCTAAATAGTAGTGGCCCCCACAAATAATTTTGAAAGCAAAGAAGGTACAATTTGTTGTTTGGGATTTAATAGCAGAGGGGCCTGACAAGTGCTGGGTGTTCAGTTCTTTAAAGCATTTTCCAGGTTCCTACTATGAGGCAGGTTCTGGGCTAAGTATTGAGGATGAAAACATTGAATAGAACACATTTACTCACTGCAGAAGAGCATACAGTAAAATGGAGGCAGACATGTAAACTAGCAAAAAAATCTTATAAAATGTGTTATTAAAGAGTTGACCATAGAATGCCATTAGAGCAGAGAGAATGTATCTAAAGCAAACTTGGAAGAAGAAAAGGGTTTCCCAAAAGACATGATGACCCTTCAAACTGAGTTTCAGAAGATGTAAAGGAGTTTACTAGGTTTTATAAAAGGGGGCAAAAGATAAGAGGAGACATTTACAAAGAAAGAATAGTACTTGAACAAGGCACAGATTTTCAAAATAGTGCATTAAGCTGTTTGATATGTCTAGAAGTTAGATATACTTCTGGGTAAGTGGAATAAGATGATGCTAGAGAAGCAGAAGAGGCCAGATCAGGAAGGACCTTGTGTCCTAAACTAAGGCATTTGAACTTCATGCTGAAAGCATTGGGGATCTCCTGAAGAATTTTCAACAAAGAACGTTTTCATAACTGCAGCTTGTTCTACTCTAAAAGCAGTGTACGGGGTGGATTGAAAGGACCAGAGAGGAGGTAAGGAAGTCAGGAGGCTGGAGTGGACACATGCTCTTTGTCCAACATCTCAGTCATCACAGTACCAACTCTTTCCCAACCTAATATCTTCCTCAGCCCACATGATTCAGGTGGGGCCTATATGCCCTCTTCTGACCTCAGGAGTGGACAAGTGACCTGAGGCCTGAACAATCAAAATACCTCTTTATCATCTTAACCCCTGCTCACTCTAGCCACAATGACTGGTTTGGGGTTGGGCATGTAGCCCAACCCAAATGATAAAATAGCTTTTGCTGAAGCTATCAAGAAGATGCTTTGCTTGTGTAGGCTTGGGGCTACCAGTGGCCACCTTCCTACTATGAGGAGCTGCCCACTGGAGACAAAGGGTGGGGAAACAGAGTCCTGGCGACACCATATGAACCTCTCCATCCAGAAAAACCTGAAAAAAATTCCACCCTTCTGACTTCTCAGTTACTTAAGCCAATAAATTCTTCCTCTTCCTCCTCCTCTTCTTTTTTTTTCTTCCCTTTTTTGCTTAAGTTAATTGGAATCTGATTTCTTAGACTGAAAACCCAGAGTTCTGATTAATACAGGGTCCATTACAGTAATCCAGAACTAAACTAGAATTAAAATAGTGCCAAAGCAGACAAAGAGGGGAAAGAGATACAAGAAAAAAATAAGGAAGCAGAATCTATAGGATCTGGTAGTTGACTACATAGTTGGTGAGGAGAGGTAGGAGTCTTTGATGATGTCATGCTTTTTGGCTTGGAACACTGTGTACATAGTGGTGAAATCCAATGAGAAGTGAATATAGGTGGCAGAACAGGTTTTGGAGGAAAAATAGTAAGTTCACTTTTGGACATGTTTATGAAGATAAGGATCAGGGACTTAGGGAAAAGGTCTGGGCTTGGGCTCTAGATTTAGGAGTGGTAGATAGAGATATTATTGTGGATGTGTTCAGCCAGAGAGAATGAAGAGAGTGAAAAGATCAGAGTGTCAAGGACAAAGTCCAAGTGAACAACTGATATAGGATGGCAAGCAGAGGAAGAGGAACCACAAAGGAGATTGGGAATAAGACACTGGAGAGGTTGTGTGAAAATCAGATTATGTATCACAGGGATTGAGGAGTAAGAGAATTTCAAGAATGAAGTTCTATTCAATAGACTCAGTGTAATAATAAAAAACAAGTGATTCCCGGTTTTAGCTGTGACTTCTAAAGTGCTTAAAAGTTATCATTCCTGTCCTTACGATAAGAAAAAAATCTGAATAAACTGGAAATCATCACCATTTCTTGTATTCTTCAGAAAATTGAGGTTGCAGGGCAACCTGCCACCCTAAAATCTGGAGAGGCAGGCCAAGACAGAGAATCACAGCCAGAGTCAGTTTGCCTGGAGCAGAAGCCACTGGAGCCATAAATTGGTAGGAACACTTAAAACAGTAACTTTGACAAATTACTGGAGGCCAAGTATGACTATCATGAGAGTAAGAGACTCCGGGGGGCTGCAGTCTTAGGGGGGTCATCACACGTTCATGCGTTCTACCCTCAGAAACCTCACCAAGTTCTTGCAGTGAAGAGCTAAGGAAAACTCCTCACGTTTCTGATAGGGTAGAGGGGGTGTTAAACATTTTCTTTTTATTGATGTCTTAATAGTTTATAACATTGTGAAGTTTTAATTGTACATTATTGTTTGTAAGTCACCATGTGGATGCTTCCCTTCACCCCTTGTGCCCACCCACCTCCCCCTTGCCCCCTGGTAACCACCACACAGTTCTCTCTGTCCGTGTGTTAGTTTATATTCCACATATGAGTGAAATCATGCAGTGTTTGTTTTTCTCTCTCTGGCTTATTTCACTTAACATAATACTCTCCAGGCCCATCCATGTTGTTGCAAATGGGACAATTTTGTCCATTTTTATGGCTGAGTAGTATTCCATTGTATATATATACCACATCTTCTTTATCCACTCATCTATTGTGGGACACTTGGGTTGCTTCCACTTCTTGGCTATAGTGAATAATGCTGCAATGAACATAGGGGTGCATAAGCCTCTTTGGATTGTTGATTTCAGGTTCGTTGGATAGATACCCAATAGTGGGATAGCTGGATCAGAAAGTATTTCTATTTTTAATTTTTTGAGGAATTTCCATAGAGGTTGCACCAGTTTGCATTCCCACCAGCAGTGGATTAGGGATCCTGTTTCTCCACAACGTCTCCAACATTTGTTGTTTTTTGTCTTGGTGATTATAACCAATTAACGGGTGTAACGTGATATCTTAGTGTAGTTTTGATTTGCATTTCCCTGATGGTTAGTGATGTTGAACATCTTTTCACGTGCCTGTTGGCCATCCGTATACCCTCCTTGGAAAAATGTCTGTTCACATCCTCTGCCCATTTTTTGATTGGGTTGCTTGTTTTTTTGTTCTGTTGTGTGACTTCTTTATATATCATGGAGATTAACCCCTTGTCAGATATATGATTTGCAAATATTTTCTCCCAGCTGGTGGGTTGTCTATTCATTTTGATCCTGGTTTCATTTGCCTTGCAGAGGCTCTGTAGTCTGATGAAGTCCCACTTGTTTATTTTTTCTTTTGTTTCCCTTGTCCAAGTAGACATGGAATCTGAAAAGATTCTTTTAAGACTGATGTCAAATAGTGTACTGCCTAAATTTTCTTCCAAGAGTTTTATAGTTTCAGGTCTTTGATCCATTTTGAGTTAATTTTTGTGTATGGTGATAGAATATGGTCTACTTTCATTCTTTTGCATGTGGCTGTCCAATTTTCCCAGCACATTTATTGAAGAGACTTTCCTTTCTCCATTGTATGTTCTTTGCTCCTTTGTCAAAGATTAGCTGTCCACAGGTGTGTGGTTTTATTTCTGGGCTTTCAATTCTGTTCCATTGATTTGTGTGTCTGTTTTTGTACCAGTACCATGCTGTTTTGATTACTATAGCTTTGTAGTATATTTTGAAGTCCAGGATTGTGATGCCTCCAGCTTTGGTTTTTCCCTTCAAGATTGCTTTAGCTATTTGGGGTCTTTTGTTGTCCCATATGAATTTTATTACTCTTTGTTCTATTTCCATGAAGAATGTCTTTGGGATTCTGATTGGGACTGCATTGAATCTGTAAATTGCTTTAGGTAGTATGGACATTTTAACTATGTTTATTCTTCCAATCCATGTGCATGGGATATTTTTCCATTTCTTTATGTCTTCATTGATTTCTTTCAACAATATCTTATAGTTTTCATTATATAGGTCTTTCACCTCCTTGGTTAAATTTATTCCCAGATATTTTATTTTTTGTTGTTGTTGCGATTGTAAATGGGATCCTCTTTTTGAGTTCTTTCTGTTAGTTCATTCTTGGCATACAGAAATGCAACTGATTTTTGTAAGTTGATTTTATACCCTGTGACTTTGCTGTAGTTCTTGATTATTTCTAATAGTTTTCTAATGGATTCTTTAGGGTTTTCTACATATATAAGTTCATGTCATCTGCAAATAGTGAGAATTTCACTGCTTTGTTGCCCATTTGGAGTCCTTTTATTCCTTTTTCTTGCCTAATTGCTCTGGCCAAAACCTCCAGTACTATGTTGAATGAGAGTGGTGAGAGTGGGCACCCTTTTCTTGTTCCTGTTCTCAAAGGAATGGCTTTCAGTTTTTCCCCATTGAGTATGATGTTGGCTGCGGGTTTGCCATATATGGCCTTTATTATGTTGAGGTACTTTCCTTCTATACCCATTTTGTTGAGAGTTTTTATCATAAATGGATGTTGGATCTTGTCAAATGCCTTCTCTGCATCTATTGAGATGATCATGTGGCTTTTATTCTTTGTTTTTTAATGTGGTGTATCACATTGATTGATTTGCAGATGTTGAACCATCCCTGTATCCCAGGTATAAATCCCACTTGGTCATGGTGTATGATCTTTTTGATGTAGTGCTGTATTTGATTTGCCAATATTTTGTTGAGGATTTTTGCATCTATGTTCATTAGTGATATTGACTTGTCATTTTCCTTTTTTGTATTGTTCTTGTCTGACTTTGATATCAGGGTGATGTTGGCCTCATAGAATGTGTTAGGAAGTGTTCCATCTTCCTCTATTTTTGGAAAAGTTTGAGAAGGATATGTATTAAGTCTTCTTTGAGTGTTTGGTAAAATTCTCCAGAGAAGTCATCTGGTCCTGGACTTTTACTTTTTGGGAGGTTTTTGATTACTGTTTCAACCTCTTTACTTGTGATTGGTCTATTCAGGTTCTCTATTTCTTCTTGATTCAGTTTTGGTAAGTTGTATATGAGTCTAGGAATTTATCCATTTCTTGTTAAACATTTTGAAATAAAACCAGTACTTTCTCCATAACAAAGTCTTCCTACTCAACAGGGAAAAAGACTTTACCAGAGCTTTATTATACCTGAGAGAAGGGAAATTACTCAATTCCAGCCCCCTCTAGACTTTCTGTCTCAACTAAGAGGATTTAAAAAAAGCTGAGAAATACCTGTGAAGGTCATAGCCCAGGGACTCAGGCCTACTAAAAGAGTGAGATTTAAACATAAGATTATAGAACACTTCACTTCCCCCCACACCATACCACTACAGTAACAGGATCTAGTATAATGACAGTGCATTATTATACTGTTATACTACAGTGGAAAGAGTTGCAAGGCCCAGACTCTATTTAAGATGGAGGTTTTAGGGACAACCAAAGACAACCATTAGATAAAAATAAAGATGCCGGAGGAAATTGAAGCTCTGACACTTACAGCTAGAGCAAGCACTGAACAAAGCCCAACTCCTAGGCAGATTAACATAAAACCTCACACTAAAGGCCTATTTCTCTTAGTTCCCATTATCCAATATATCATTCCAGCTTTCAACAAAAAATTGCAGTCCATGCTACAAGGAAATAATATGCAGAGTCTGAAGAGGCAAAGCAAACATCAGAACAGCATTCAGATATGGCACAGATTTTAGAATGCTGAAACCGGGAATTTAAAATAACTATGATTAATACGGTAAGGGGTATATTTAAAAAAAAAGACAATGGGCAAGAACAGATAGGAAAAGTACAGATGAGTGATAACAGCAAAAATCGTAGAGTAGGGAATTTGAAGGGCCTGTCCCTCCATAGAAACACAAAAAAATGAGCAAAAACTGTCAGAATTAATTTTGTCAGACTGTAGGAAATAAAGGTTTATAGCAACCAAGTGAATGCTGAATCAACAAAAAGAAGACTTAGGATAGGAGAGCTTTAAGGCATTTTAACTAAGCCTTGCCCCACTCCCCTCCCTTTCATGGCAATAGTTTTGAAGACAGTAGTCTGCATTCCTGGTGTAGGTATCTTGTTCTGCAGGAAGCACAGTAGACTTTGTTCCCAAGGAATTGTATTTATCTATTGTCATGTATTGCATAACGATGTTTTGGTCAACAATGGACCACATATATGATGGGGATCCCATAAGATAAGTACCATATAGCCTAGGTGTGTAGTAGGCTATACCATCTAGGTCTGTGTAAGTTCACTGTATGATGTTCACACAAAGATGAAATTGCCTAGTGACACATTTCTCAGAATGTATCCCCATCATTAAGCAATGCATGGCTGCATTTTGACCTTCCTAGGGTTTCCCTGAGGACAGATGCAAGGTGTTTGCCTTTTTTCACCTAACTCAGAACTCTCTCATGGTGAGAAAGCGGCTGTATAAAGACAAAGATAAAGAGAGAATCTTGAACCCAGCAAGAAAGAAGTGACTTATCAAGTAAAAGGAATCCTCAATAAAATTAATAGTTAATTTCTCATAAGAAACCACGGAGGCCAGAAGGCAGTGGGATAACATATTTAAAGTGCTGAGAGAAGAAAAGAAAACTGTCAAACAAAAATTCTATGTCTGGCAAAACTAAGCTTCAAAATGGAAAGAGAAATTAAGACATCCGCAGACAAACAAAAGCTGAGAGAATTCATCACTAGTAGACCTGCTCTACAAGAAATGCTGAAGTTAGTCCTTCCAGCTGAAATAAAAGGATACTAGGCAGTAAATGGAAATCATACGAAGAAATAAAGAACAGCAGTAAAGGTAACAATACAGGTAAACATGAAAGTCACTTTTATCATATTTCTGGTTTATAATATCTCTGTTTTCCCTACATTATTTAAAATGTAAATGCATAAGGCAATACTTATAAATCTATGATAATGAAAACTATATATAGGAATGTAATTTGTAATGGTAACTGCAAAAGTGGGGACAGAGCTGTATAGGAGCAAAGCTTTTGTATACTATTGAGGCTCTGTTGGTATTAATTCAAACTAGATTGTTAAAAGTTTAAGATGTTAATTGTAGTCCCCAGGGTAAACACTTAGAAAATAACTTAAAAGGTACAGAAAAGGAAATGAGAAAGCAATCAAAATAGTACCCTGCAAAAACTCAATTACATACTAAAGGTAGTATTTGTGGAACTGAGGAATAAAAAGATATAAGATATATAGAGAACAATGACAAAATGACAGAAGTCCTTCCTTATCAGTAATTACTTTAAATGTAAATGGATTAAACTCACCAATTAAAGGGGAAAGATTGGTAGAATGGACTAAAAAATACAAACCATGATTCTTCTATAGTCTGTCTACAAGAGACTCATTTTTGACCTAAAGACACAAATAGGTTTAAAGTCAAAAGTATGGAAAAGCTATTCCATGCAAATTGTAATCAAGAGACCTGAGGTGGCTATGCTAATATTAGACAAAATAGACTGTAATCAAAACTTGTTATAAGAGGCAAAGAATGATATTACATATTGATAAAAGACTCAATTTGTCAAGAATTAGTACAACAATAACAAACATATGCACATCTTACAAGAGAGTCCCAAAATACATGAAGCAAAATTTGACAAAATCAAAGGGAGAAATAATTTTACAATAATAGTCAAAAACCATGCTTCTCACTTTCAGTAATGGATAGAACACCCAGACAGAAGATCAATAAGGAAATAGAGGACTTGAACAACATTATAAATCAACTGGACCATACAGCCATATATACTCCACCCCAAAACAGTAGAACATGTGCAGTATTCTCATGTGCACATGGAATAGTCTCAGAATAGACTATATGATAGGTCACAAAACAAGTCTCTAGCTCATTTTTTGAGTTATTAGTTTTTTTGCTGTTGTGTTGTAGGAGTTCTTTATATATTTTGGATGTTAACCCCTTATCAGATATGGCTTGCAAATATTTTCTCCCATTCCATAGGTTGCCTTTTAACTCTGTTGATTGTTTCCTTTGTTGTGCAGAAGCTTTTTAGTTTGATATAGTCCCACTTGTCTATTTTGGCTTTTGTGGCCTGTGCTTTTGGTATCATATCCATGAAATCATTACCAAGACCAATGTCATGAAGCTTTTCCCCTATGTTTCTTCTAGGAATTTTATATTTTTAGGTCTTACTTTTAAGTCTTGAGTCCATTTCGAGTAGATTGTTGTGTAAGGTGTAAGATAAAGGTCCAATTTAATTCTTTTGCATGCGATATCCAGTTTTCCCAACACCATTTGTTGAAGAGACTATTCTGGACACTCTTATCAAAGATCAGTAGACCATATATGCATGGATTTACTTCCAGGCCCTCTATTCTGTTCCATTGGTCTATATGTCTATCTTTATGCCAGTACCATACTGTTTTGATTACTGTAGTTTTGTAATATATTTTGAAACCAGGAAGTATTATGCCTCTATCTTTGTCCCCTTTTCTCAAGATTGACTTGGCTATTCACGGTATTTTGTGATTCTATATGAATTAAATTATTTTTTCTATTTCTATAACAAATTCCAGTGGGATTTTGATAGGGATTATACTGAATCTGTAGATTGCTTTGGGTAATATGGACATTTTAACAATATTAAGTCTTCTGATCCATGAACATGGGGTGTCTTTCCATTTGTTTGTGTCTTTAATTTCTTCCATCAGTGTTTTGTAAAAAATGGGCTAAGGACTTGAACAGATATTTCTCCAAAGAAGACATACAAATGGTCAACAGGTATATGAAAAAATACTCAAAATCACTAATCAGGGAAATGCCAATCAAAATCACAATGCGATATCACCTCCCACCTCTCAGGATAGCTATTATTTTAAAAAAAAGACAACAAGGGTTGGCAAGGATGTGGAGAAATTGGAACCCTTGTACACTATTGGTGGGATTGCAAAATAGTGCAGTCGTTATGGAAAACAGCATAGAGTTTTCTTAAAAAATTAAAAATAGAACTACCATATGATCTAGTAATCCTACTTCTGAGCATTCATCCAAAATAATTGAAATCAGGATTTTGAAGAGATATTAGCACTCCCATGTTCACTGAAGCACTATTCACAATAGCCAAGATGTAGAAACAACCTAAATGTCTGTCCATCGATAGATGAATAATAAAGAAAATGTGGTATATACATACAATGGAATATTATTCAGCATTAAAAAAAGAAGGGTATTTGCTTTGGCAGCACATATACTAAAATTGGGACAATACAGAGAAGATTAGCATGGCCCCTGTGCGAGGATGATGTGCAAATTTGTGAAGCATTCCATATTTTTTAAAGAAACGCCACACACACACAAAAAGGAAATTCTGCAAAATGCAACAACACAGATGAACCTTGAGGACATTATGCTAAGTGAAATAAGACAGTCACAGAAAAACAAATACTATATGATTCCACTAATATGAGGTATCTAAAATAGTCAAATTCATAGAATCAAAGAGTGGAACAGTGCTAGCCTGGGGCTGGGAGAGGGAGAAATGGGAGTTACTAATCAACAGGCACAAAGTTTCAGTTAAGCAAGATGAATAAATTCTAGACATCTGCTGTACAACATTGTACTTATAGGCAACAATAATGTATTGTACACTTAAAAATTTTTAAGAGGGTAGATCTCATATTCAGTGTTTTTACTAAAGTTAAGTTTAAAAGACCCAATAAATTTTTTTTTCTTTTTTTTTTTTATTGATGTCTTAGTTTATAACACTGTGGGGTTTTAGTTGTACATTTTTGTTTGTCCGTCACCTTGTGGATGTAACCCTTCACTCCTTGTGCCCCCCCACCCCCCTTCCCCTTGGTAACCACCAATCAGTTCTCTCTGTCCGTGTGTTCACTTATATTCCATATATGAGTGAGTTCATGCAGTGTCTGAAAAAAGACCCAATAAATTTTAAACAATTGAAATCATACAAAATATTTTCTCTGACCACAATAGAATAAAGCTATAAGTCAATAACAGAAGGAGAACTGGAAAATTAACAAATATATGGAAACTAAACAACACATTCTTAAAAACATTGAGTCAAAGAAGAAACCAGAAAGGAAATGAGAAAATACCTACAGATGCATGAAATTAAAATCACAACATACCAAAACTTATGGGATGCAGCAAAGGCAGTGCTTAGTGGGAAATTTAGAGCTGTAAATATATACAATAAAAAAAGAAGAAATATCTCAAATCAATAACCTAACTTTACACTTTAAGGAACTAGAAAAAGAAGAGCAATCTAAGTACAAAGCTAGCAGAATGAAAGAAGTAATAAAGACTATAGTGGAAATAAAGAAAAAAGAGAACAGAAAAACACTAGAATCAACAAAGCAAAACGACAGTTCTTTGAAAAGACCAACAAAATTGACAAACATTTAGCTAGAGTGACTAAGGAAAAAAGAGGAAAGACTCAAATCACTAAAATCAGAAATGAAAGTGAGGACTTTATAATTATAAAGGATCATAAGAAAATACTATGAATAAGTCCATACCAACAAATTAGACACCCTAGATGAAATAGACAAGGATGTCCACTTTCACCACTTCTATTCAACATTGTACTAGAAGTTCTAGCTAGAGAAATCAGGCAAAAAAGCAAACAAACAAAAAGCAAAAAACAAAAAAATATTCAAATTGGAATGGAAAAAGTAAAACTATATTCACAGATTTCATGACCTTATATACAGAAAATTCTAAAGAATTCATACACAAAAAACCCACTAGTGCCAATAAACAAATTCTGTAACGTTGCAGGATAAAAGATCAACACACGAAACTTAGTTGTATTCCTATATACCAACAATGAACAATTTGAAAAAGAAATTAAGAAAATAATTCAATTTACAGTAATATCAAAAGGAATGAAATACATTGGAATAAATTTAAGCAAGGAGGCTCAAGACTTGGATCATAAATACTACAAAACATTGCTGAAAGAAATTTCAAAACACCTAGAAAATGGAAAGACATCCTGTGTTCATGGATTGAAAGACTTTTGTTAAAATGGCAATACTACACAAAGCAATCTACAAATTCAATACAATCCCTATCAAAATTCCAGTAGCCTTTCTTTTGCAGAAACAGAAATGCCAACCCTAAAATTCACATAGAATTACAAGACATGCCCAATAGCCAAAACAACCCTGAAAAAGAGGAACAATGTTGGAGGACTCCCATTCTGTGATATAAAAATTTAATATAAAGCTATAGTAATCAAAACAGCATGGTACTGGCATAAGGACAGACACATAGACAAACAGAGTAGAATTGAGAGTCCAGAAATAAGTTCACACATCTACAGTCAACTGATTTTTGACAAGGGTGCCAACGTCATCCAATGGGGAAAAACCGGCTCTTCAAAAAATGGCAATGGGACAACTGGATATCCACATGAAAAAGTGCAAAGTTGGGCCCCTACCTTACAATATATATAAAAATTAATTCAAAATGGATCAAAGACCTAAATGTTAGAGCTACAACTTTAAAATTCTGAGGAAAACATACGTCAAATCTTCATGACCTTGGATCTGGCAATGGCTTTTTAGATACAACACCAAAACTATAAGCAACTAAAGAAAAAATAAATAAATTGGACTTCAGTAAATGTAAAAACTTTCATGCATCAAGGAAGTGATGCATTTCTCCAGAACAGGAGAAAATATTTGCAAATCATATACATGATAAGTGTTAAGTATCCAGAATATATAAAGAACTATTCTAATTCAACTACAAAAAAGACAAACCACCCAATTGAAAAATGGGCAAAGGGCTCAAATAGACATTTCTTCAAAGAATATATACATATGGCCAACAAGTACATGAAAAGATGCTCAATATTAGTTGTCATTGGGGAAATGCAAATCAAAACCACAATGAGATACAATCTCTCACCTCCTAGAATGGTTATAATTAAAAATAAATAGAAATTAACAAGTCTTGCTGAGGATGTGGAGAAATTAGAACCCTTGTACTTTCTGGTGGGAATGTAAGATGGTGCAGCTGCTGTGGAAAACCATTTGGAGGTTCTCAAAAAGTTAAACATACAATTACCATATGACCCAGGAATTCTACTCCTAGGTACATACTGAAAATAATTGGTGTTTTCAATTATTTTGAAAACAGGCATCCAAACACATACTTGTACATGAATGTTCATACAGTACTAGTCACAAAACCAAAAGATAAAAATAACCCAAATATCCTTCGATGGAAGAAGGGATAAACAAAATGTGATACCTCTATTCATTGGAATATAATTCAGACAAAAAGGAATGAAGAACTGAGACATACTACAACATGGATGGACCTCAAAAACAAGTGTACAGTTAAGTAGCATTAAGTACATTCACTACGTTTTGCATCCATCACATCTATCTACTTTGAAAACATTCTCATTACCCCAAAGGAGACCTCCCCAGCCTCTGGCAACCACTAATCTGCTTTCTGTCTCTATGGATTTATCTATACTGGATATTTCATATAAATGGAATCATACAATAAATGATCTTTGGTGCCTGATTTCTTTTACTTAGCATATTGTTTTTTGAGGTTGATCCATGTTGTAGCATGCGTTAATATTTCATTCCTTTTTTTTGGCTGAATAATTATCCATTGAATGGATGTACCACATTTTGTTTAAAAAAATCCATTCCAGATGAATTGTAGTTCTAAATGTAAAAGGTAAAAAGATACAGCTTGTAAATGAAAACAAAGGAAAATATCTTCATGACCTTGGAGGTAGGTGACGATTTCTTCACCAAGACTCCAACAACATGAATAATAAAGGAAAATACTGATAAATTGGACTACATTACAAGTGGGAACTTTTCTTCATCAAGGGACATCATTAAGTGAGTGAAACAGTAAGCCATGGAGTGGGAGAAGACATCTGCAGTACATGTATCCAACAAAGGACTCAAATTCAGAATCAAACACATCAGCAAGAAGAAAGAATCCAATAGAAATATGGGCAATAAACTTGACAGGCACTTCACAAAAGAATATATTCAAATACTCATTAAACACATGAAAAGGTGCTCATCTTAACCGATGATTAAGGAAATTCAGATTAAAACCATAATACTACTACTCGCTCACCAGGATAGCTGAGTGGAAAAGACAGACAATTTCAAATGTTCGCAAGGATAAGGAGCAACGGAAACCCTCAGACACTGCTAGTGGGAATGTAAATTGGTACATTGTGAAAAACATTTTGGCAGTGTCTAAAGAAGGTGAGCAAATGTAAACCCTATGACCCAACCATCCCACTCCTAGGGTGCTAGAGTGCTGCTAACGCTCTTTTTCTTGATCTGGGCGGTGATTACAAGGATGTTCACTTAGTGATAATTCACTGAGCTGTACACTTAATACTTGAGCATTTTTCTGTTTGTGTGTCATGCTTCAATAAAAGTTTCTTTTAAAAGGCATATAAGTAGGGTAAAAAGCTTCCTGTGACCATGAGGCTCTAAGTGTTAATGTGTTTCTTCTGAGTTATTAGAATTATTAAACACTATTGATCAAACAACATAAATACATTATAAATTTGGATAGTTATAAACAAAAAACATTTTTGAAAATCCCACTTCTAATGATATGGATTCATTTTTTGAAATTAGTTCATATCGTGAATGAGTATTAGTTATTTCCAGAATGAGGCCTGGATCACCACCCATTATATCCCTATTTCTCATTTTCAGAGATGTTATGTAAATGGGCATGGAAAGAATTTTGTTACAGCAGGGTCACTCAAAATTTTCTTATTTCCTTTAGAGTTATATAGCATAAATCAAATACTGAACTATCATCCATTTTTTCCCAGTGATCAATCAGCTGATCAACTGATTAAGTCCTTCAATTCTGCACAAAGGAAAAAACAGGAAATTATTTGATATGCAAGATTCCCTACCCAGTCGTAAGTCACTCAGTTTCCTGGCCAGAGTATTTTCAAGCCTCTTTGGCTCCTCAGACAGGTGAAACTCTGGGGCAATGAACCCTGAGGAGATCAGGGCAGGTAAGAGTAGGGTAATGGTGAAGGGGAGGTGGGAATGGAGAACCTCCTGGGGGGTTTTCCTCAGATTCGTTTTAGGAAGAAGAACTTATGGGACCAAGGATCTGCAACTAGATTCCTTTAAAACTATCCATGCCCAGTCTTCCTTGGACAGTCTTTGTGCCCCCCTGGGCACAAGTGAACCTTGGTTTGAAGCCTGGTAGACTAAAGGACTCCTCAGAGGTGGCTCCTCAGACTGCATCTCCAAGACTCCTCTCTGGGCCTCAAGCACCCAGGCTGCTGCTGACCTGCAGGGGTGGGGAGCTGCAGGCCTCAGCGAGGGTGCAGGGTCTACCTTATTGCACCAATTGTCAAGTCCACCTCTGGGGCCCTGGATGGTTCTGGCCCCCGCTCATCTCCAAAATGAGAAAGGTGTTAGGAGAGCTAAAAGAAGGGTGAATCTCCTGGAGAGAAGCAGCCCCCTGTGTTTCCCTGCTACATCATTTTGGGCTGCTCTGTGACCTCTGCCAAGGTCAGTTTCCAGAGGGGACAGCATTCTGGGAGGGCTGAGTTGCAAAGCACTGGCTGACAGGCAGGCAGGATAGTGGAGGAGAGGCAGCACCAGGAAAGAGAAATACCAGTTCACAGAGATGCTTCCTAGGTGGGTCAGATCCACCCCCAGAGGCCACCAGATCCCGGAGGACATTACAATGCAGCCAGCTTCATGGTCACTGATTCATGAAGGCCCAGAGAAGCAGATGGCAGCACTGCTGGTTTAGGAACGTTTCCTGGGTTTCCTGACCATGGAGGCCCAAAGCCGGTGCAGGCTCATGTCCAGAGAGCTGCAAGGAGACCAGGCATGCCAGCTGTCTGGGAGACTAAAACAGAGGGTGAGATTACGGAGATAGGCATGGAAGCTTCAAAATTCAGGGAACATGTAGGGACTTCCTACCTGTGCTTAATTTTTGGTAGTGATTGCCAAAGTACAGATTAAGTTCACATTTAACCCTAAAGTGGTCAGCCCCATATGTTCAGGGAGTTTATATTGATATCCAGGCCTGGGCCAGCCTTTGATAGAGTTACTGAGCTTCTAAGACAACCTCTGCCCTCAGGAGAAAGCACATGAGAGGTGATCTAAGACAGCAGTTCTCAAAGTAGGGTTGCTGGACCATCAGCATCACGTGGGAACTTGTGAGAAATGCCAATTTTCTGGCCCTACCCCAGACCAATTGAAGTAAAAACTCTTGGAGTAAAACCCAGCAGTCAGTGTTTTAACAAAACCTGGGTTTTAAATGCTGTTCTAAGAGAAGAGGACAGTCAGTATGGAGTGAGTTTTGGGGGGGCTAAAAGAAGGAAGATGGGATGTGATGCTGAAGGAAGGATTTGAACAGGTCAGGAGGCAATATTGAGGGCTAAAAGCAAAGAATAATCAAAGATTAACAGCCTGGCTCAGCATCAGGGATATGTGAGCTGCAAGAGAGGAAAGAGGGTTGGCCAGCATGTGGAGCCAAGTGGAGAAGGGCCTTGAAGCCAAAGTAGGGAGTGGGACTTAAAGGATATTGGAACTGGGGAGCTGTCAAAACTGAGTGGAAGAGTGACTTGGTGACCACGATGTTAGACGAAAATTGATGAAGATGTAGCACAGAAATAAGGAGATGGAGTGTTTTGAGGAGTCTGCCTATCTAGAGACATGGCACTCATGTCCAGCTTTTCCTGTGACTGTCCTGCAAGTCCCAGGCCCCTTGGAGCCTGAGAATGGGTAGGGGCGGATGGTTCCCTGGTCCTAGTGTGTGTACAGGGACAAGAAGTACTTTTGGAGGACATGGCACCCCCTATTAACAGGGCAGCTCTTTCTTAAAGAGCTCAGGAGTGGAAACCCTCACCTGAGGGGTTATCTTGAGAGAACAGTTTGGAGCCCTCCAAGAACAAAACAGACCATGGCCAAGTAGGGATCCCTAGCCCTAAGGGAGACAGCCAAGGTTCACAATTTGAGAATGATACTTCGCAAGATGCCACTGCCAGGAGCTGAACATATCTTGATGTGTGGAGAGAGGAACCCTAGTTTCAAAGCCTAGGGCCTGGGAGACTCTGCTCCAATCCCTCCTCTGCCATAAGGACCTGGGAAAGGAAACCCCATAAGCTCCAGTTGCCTCCTCGGTAAAACAAGAGGCACAGTCTCCAAGGCTTCCAAAGGCCGTTCCTGTCCTGATGTACTACAAGATGTGAGGGAGTAGGGGATACTGACTTAAGTAATTGCACCAGTAATTGTACCTAAATGCTTTGAGGTGAGGAAGACTTGATAATCCAAAAAAGCTATGGGCCAGCTTCTCAAAGTGCCCACATGCTCAAGATTCTGAAGGTCCTCTGAAGCCATCCATAGACCCCCGATAAGGAAGCTTTGCTTCTCAGGTTGTCAAAGACCACTGAATGAAAGATACATATTTTTTAAAATGTTGATCCATCCTGTGGGTATGCCCTGCTCCCAGAGGGGCTCCTGTCAGCACAACAGGTGGAAAGGCTTTGGATTCCTTTGGCAGGGGAGAGGGTAGGGTCTTTGTACAAGGACATTAAGGGCCTGGTCCTGGGTAGGCTTGTGTCCACTGAGCCTGAAGACACTTCTTCATTCTTGAGAATTTTCAGGAAGGTTTTACCTGTGTCAGGGTTTGTGGGAGTGAGGGCTGGACAAAGCATAGTGTCATCCACATAGACTCCCCCATGCTGCTGTATTTCTCTCAGCTCACATTCCCACTTTACCTGTTGTAAGAAAGATTTTAAAAGCAAACAATATACAGACAGAGTTAAGACAGTTAATTTCCAATCTTGGCAGGGGTTTAGATTTATCCCTTTAGGTTTATTTTTCACACACAAAAAAATCCACAGACAGCTCATGCCCCTACTACCTCTCCTCTTTCTGAGATCCTGCACCTGGCTTCAACATGAGGAATGGCCCCCCAAATGAGGTCCTTACATTCTTGTCACTTAGAATGGGGTATGAGGTGAAGAAGAAAAACAGAATAAATCCTTTTAGGGAATCTGAGGGCCTCCCTAAGGGAGGCCTGGGGATGGCAGACACCCGGGAACTACCTGAGGAGATAACTCCCTCAGGACTGAGATCTTATGCTACCAAACTCGAGTTCCTCTGACATGTCTGCAGCCCTTGGTTGGAGTCAGTTCCTTCTTGCCACCCCAAGTCTCACACAGACATACCCAGAGCCTGAGGAGGGGCAGCGGAAATCTTTCTTGGTGTCTCCTAGCTCTTCCTGTCTACTTCATCCCTAAATCCCCGCCCTAGAGCAGAACCGCTTCCCGAAGCTGGCCTGGCCTCCTTCCCTCCCTCCCTTCCCTGGGTTATCCAGAAGACCTGAGGGTGATATGGTGCTCACCACTGCTCCTCTCAACCTTGACTCCTGCCCTCACCCCCTTGTATGCTCATGATTTGCTGATTCCTTGGCAGAGTTTCCCTGACTCCTTGCCCCTTCTTCCATAGCTGCATCCCTTGCCTGAACCTACAATGGTAGCATGGAGCTGGCAGCACAGAGGGAGGAGAGGAAGGCAAGACAAGAACAAGAATGGAAGGGCTTAGCAGCAACTGTGTACAGCTGCCAAGCCAGGGACAGGACTTTTGTAGGGAGTCCCCTCCTTTAAATGAGGAACAGCCCCCCCGTCCCATGACATGGTCATTACCATGACCAACAACCTAACATTTAGTGTTTTTCAGAGAGAGAGAGGAGGTAGCAAGGAGAGCATTTCAATCTCTTGATAAAGACTAGACCATGATTTTCCCTCCCCAACCCTGCCTACCCATTCTCAGTTGTGCCCATTCCTCTGGGAACAGTGGATCACAGTAACACTAGGTCCTGTCCCTGGGCACCTCCCCTTCTACTCTGTGGGAACGGAATTGGCAAAGTGGCAGGAGCAGACTTGGCCTGTGGCAAAGGGAACAATGCAGTGAAGGAGGAGGAGGCTGCTTGGAGGTAGAGGAAGGGCTGAAAGAGATCCGAACAGGCTCTTGGTTAGAAGCCATGTCATTGTTTGCTGTGAGGGAGAAGGTAAAGACCTGGGTCCTGCACAAACTGGCCTGGACCCACTGACATGCTCTTGTGCCTCAGCCACAGCAAGCAGCAGCATTCTGTCCCGAGCCCTTGACTTCCACCCTCAGGCCTTACAAATGCAGACCTGAGTGGAAAGGACTGCTGCCCTCTGCTCTCCCGGCTCCTTTCTCATCCTCTCTTTGCCCAGCCCATCCTTTCCCTGATGTCCTTCACTTTCTGAGGACAGGAGCACAGAGACTGGGATATGAACCCACACCCCTCACACCTGGCTCAGGTCAGCTTCTTGCCTCCTCAGTTCTGTCTCTGCCTGTGGAATCTGAAGTTGGAGCATTCTGCCTCTTCATTCTGTCCCCTGAATGAATGATCAGCCTGCTTCTCCAGTCCCGGAGCTTTTGTATGCTGTCTTCCTGTTGTGTCCTCAGAAAGGCAGTGGAGTTCACGTCACTTAGCCATATGCTGCCAAGGGGGTGGGCAAGTATAAAGCAGAATGACATCTTTCCCCCTTATTCCATTCTGCCATTTCTTTCCTTAGTGCCCATGTCTCTCCTTCATTTTCTGAGGCAGTGTGGGCTGATAAGACCGGTCAGGGCACATGGGGAATGGGGCCCTAGGAGGCTGTGACAGAAGACTGAAAGGGAAGAATAGGTACTGATGGGTCAGTCAGGAGGCCCAACTTCTAAATCCTCTTCCACAACCATGGGGACAAGAATGACCTTTCTTCCTGGAGCCCTCGTATTCAACGGGCAGTGGAGTCTGAACTTGGAACCAGGAATCCTCAATTCTCTTCCTGTTTCTGCCCATTCACATCTAAGGGACTTTCTGCCACTTGCTTTAAATAGCTGATCCCTAAAATAGGACCCACGTTCTGTTTTTGACCTCTCCTGGGAATATCAGTGTCGATGAGGACCTGCAAGATGAGCTTTCAAGCTAACAGGTGTTATAATAGGGGTGGGCAGCTTTGCAAAAGCGGAGTGCCCTTTTGCTGACCTGTTTTCAGGAATCTTGCTAAATCTCATGAGTGGGCAGTAACTGCTGGCTCCATTGATGCAGTACATCCTTCAGTTGTTGAGTCAATCTCTTCTTTCTAAATGCTACATGAATAAATGTCCTTTGAATGGTGGTACTACCAAACATGGATTCACACCAAGAGGAGTACCCTCTCTAAGAAGCTGAATTTCCCCTTAGTTCCAAGGACACAATCTCAGATAGTTCTGGAAGGGGTGGTGGGCAGTCAGTCTCCAAGCCTTTAGAAATATAATGAGATCCTTTCCTTCCAGGTCACTTCCTTCTCTGGGCTTAGCTCTTTCATTCTTTTTAGTGGCCATTCTACAGTCACCTTTCCTCATTCATTAGTTTGAGGATGCACCTAACAGTGTAAGTACTGTCCACAAAAATCCCACCCCTAGCCATCATCTTCCCTCCTTTTTCAAGCATCTCGAGTCAAAGGCATCTAGTATATTTTGGTTCTGTTACTCATTAGCAGTGTACCTAGCTGAATGGGGACACTAGTGAAGCATCCCTAGAAAGGAATGTCATATCAGCAGGCTACCCTTCTGACTATGATTAGCAGGCTTAAAAACCAGCTGGAAATGATGGAAACTCCATTAATTAAGGATGCCTAAAAGCTGGACAAGTAGACAAAGATGACTTTCTTTTTAAAATAACTAGCTGAAAGATGAAGGAAGAATGTTCCAAATGTTCTGGAACATCTAGCATGGCCCGACAGTGTTAGGCATGCTCATGTGTCTCATTTAATCCACACACAGCCCTGAGGGGAAGGAATCGTCTCCATTTTACAAACCCGAAAAACAGGCTTAGAGAGGTCTCTTGATGGAAAAAATATCCAAAGATACTATTCCAAAAAAAGAGAACACTGGCCATCTCTGGGTGATTTGATAACAATGGAGTTTTGTTTAATGTTTAAATTTAATATGAAACATGCCATTTTCATATAAAAGTAAAATTTTACGAAATAATATATAGAAGCCTTGACCAACATCTTAAACTAGGATCTGACATAGATATAACTTCCAACTTCCCTTGACATCACATTATCTTCTCAGGACACAATCGCTGAGCCCAATGGGGAAGGAAGAGAAACCATCACCATCAAAAAACAGTTTCTGTCTGACCTAGCTCTCACTAGGTCATCACTCTAAGCCATAGGCCTCACTCTGCTCTGACACTTCTGGATGTTCCCTCCAGGTATGCAATGTGCACCGAGGCTACAAGGCCACAGGGCTCTCCTTGCCATTCTCAGTAAATCAGTTTGCAAAATCTCCAGACCTCCCAGCAGAGCATCCAGGTGTATAGGGTTGTGGCTGAGCAACCATAAAAATGGGCCTCCCTTTAGGCCCTGGAGCAGTGTGACACCAATTTGAAAGCCCCCAGTCTACACAGTGAAAGTCAAAGAAAAAAAGCCATTTACCACTGCCCTGTGCTTTCCACCGAGACAGATAACTGGATGAGGGCTCAGACTGCCTCCTTCATCACTTTGTTCTATACACCCGTGTTGAGAGGATCCGTAGGAGAGGTTATCAGGTGCTTGCAAGGTCCCTGGTCTGCGTCGGCATTCAGGCCTTTGCTTGCTGCTTGGAATTCTTTGCCAGAAAACATTGTGGTAATGGGTGCTCAAGGGAGAGACAACTAGAATGGGGGCACTACTCCCAGGGCAAACACCAAATCCTCTCTTCCTGTTCCAGAATAAAGTTCTCTGAGCCCTGGGCTTGGTTGTTTATGCAGACAGAATAGCAAAAGACACTCTTTCCAACTTAGTAATTCTTTCTGAGCTCCCTTCAGAGGACCCGAATACTCTTATTTTCCATCTCTCCTGAAAAAGAACGAGAGTAGGACTCATGGCCATCAGATATTTGCTGAGCACCTAATAACTGAAGAATTGTCATCACAGAGGGTAGGGAAGCTGAGTAACCAGACAGATATACATAGATAACTATAGATACAATAGCTATATTTTCATTCTTTTATTTATAAAGTACTCATCATGTATCAGTCTTGTGCTAGGCACTAGAGATAACAACGCTGAATAAGAGAGACAGCTTACACTCCTTTCTGTGAAGCATGACACGTAACCCTCCCAAATTTTCTGCTGATGACAGATTCCTATCATTGGGTGCTCATAATTTTGTATTCTTTCATCAGACTGGAGACACTGGACATGATTCCCTTCTCCTGTGGAGTTTCTGATGTCTAAGAAGGCTTGACCTCCTGCTAAAGTTTCTCCTGCAAATGCTACAAGTATAAGGCTGCTCACCTGTGTGGGTTCTCTGATGTTTAATAAGGTGGGAGTTCTGAATGAATCGTTTTCCACATTCATAACATTTAAAGGGCTTCTCTCCCGTGTGAATTCTTAGGTGTGTGTGTAGATTTGTGTTATGACTGAAGCTTTTCCCACACCATGAGCATCTATATGGTTTTATTCCTTGGTGTGCCATTAAGTGCTTATTAAGGTCTGAACTCCATCTAAACCTCTTATCACATTGTTGACATTTATAGGGTTTCTCTTCAGTGTGAATTCTCTGGTGCTTAATAAGGTCAGAGCTAACTCTGAAGCTTTTTCCACATTCCTGACATTTAAAAGGTTTCTCTCCTGCATGGCCTTTCCCGTGAAGATCCATACGTTTTGGAAGCTCTTGTTTACAAGTTGAAAGTTTCTTTCTTTTCTTTCCTAGAAAAGCTCGATGCCTTTTCCGTACCCTGTGTGTACCACCGTGATTTTCTTTGCCCGTTGTTTTCTGGGCAACTTTCATTCTGGACTTTCTTAATACTTTGCATCCTGATGCTTGTGTTTCTAATGTAGAAACAGATATAGGTTGGTCATTTCCAGTGTCACTTTTGAGCTTTAACCCTGTTGGAATAAACAGAAGAATCAACCACCTGTGTTCCAGAACAAGAAAACTATAGGAAGAGAGAAAAATCAATGATGACTGCTTTTAAAAAATACAAGAAGAAGTGATTTCTGGTCCAATCGGAACAAAGTGGCGTAGATTCATTTCTCCATGATCCTCCCTGCTAGGCACAACAACAAAGTCATCAAAGAATGCAAGACACAACCAACAGAGAATTCTAAAAAGTAGAAAAAAGAAGGCAAAATGGTTTGAGACCTCAGGACTAGCAGAATAACACAGCACAGTGTCTTACATTCCTACACCCAACAGGAGAAGGCAACCCAGATCTAGTGTTTTCCAATCCTCATCCTGGGAACAGAAGGCTGCCTGAATAGGCTTATTCCTGCCCCAGTCTGAGTGGGAAAGCTTCTGACAACAACAGAACCCCAGTAAGGAGATATCAAAGTGAGCACACAGAACTAGCAAGAGGTACCTAGCCACAAGCAGCCTGGCCAAGGAAGCTTTTTCATCCCTGTGGGTCTAAAACTCCCCTTTCCCACTGAGAGACACTCTGGCCTAGGTAAATACCTTCCTCACCATCAGGCAGCACCAGCAGGGACACATGGGAGCCCTAGTAGTACCATATAAACCAAGGAAACCAAAATAACAACATACAGCCTCTGAAAATTAAACTGTCACTGGAAGCATATCCCACAAAAGTAGGAAAGAACCTTCGTGCTAAACTAAAACAGGAATTCCCATTAAATTAAAATATTTAAATAGGACCTAGATTCTTCTAACATAATAAACAAAACAATCAGGGTACAATAAAAAATCACCTATCAAACTGAGAACCAAAAAAATCACAACTTGAATGAGAAAAGGCAATCAAACAAAAGTGGAATCAGACTAGAAATCAAAAACAGAAAGACAACAGGAAAATCTAAAGATACGTAGAAATGAAACAATACACTTCTAAACAATCCATGGTTCAAACAGAAAGTCTCAAAGGAAATTAAAAAATACATAGTTGAATGAAAATGAAATTATAATATATCAAAATATGTGAAATGCAGCTAAAGAAGTGCTCAGAGGAAAATGTATGGCCCTAAATGTTTACAACGGAAAAGAGGAAATCAGTAATCTAAGTTTCTACTTCAGAAACTAGAAAAAAAGGCAAAATAAACCCAAAGCAATTTGAAGAAAGGAAATAATAAAGATGAGAACAGAAATCGCAGTCAAACAAAAGTTTGTTCTTCAAAAAAATTAATAAAATTGATAAACTTCTATCACGACTACAAAAATAAAAGGAGAGAAGACACAAATCACCAATATCAGGAAGGAAATTGGGTATATCACTACACATTCTGCAGCAATTAAATAGATAATAAGGGAATACTATAAACAACTTTATGTTCATGAATTTTAAAAGGTAGGAAAAAATAGACCAATTCCTCAAAAACCACAAACTAGCAGAATTCAACCAATATGAAATAGATAATCTGAATAGCACTATTACCATTAAAGAAATTGAATTCATAATTTAAAAGTTTCCAAAAAAAGAAATCTTCAGGTCCATATGGTGTTACTGGAGGATTCTATCAAATATTTAAAGCATTAACACCAATATTACACAATCTCTTCCAGAAAAGAGAAGGAAATACTACCCAACTCATTTTATAAGGCCAGTATTACCCTAATAGCAAAATCATATAAAGACAGTACTAAAAAAGAAAACTACAGATTAACATCTGCCATGAACTTAAATGCAAAAATCCTCAACAAAATACTGGTAAACTGAATGTAACAACATCTAAGAACTATATACCATGATCAAGTAGGATTTATTGCAGGTATGTAAAGCTGATTTAACGTTTGAAATCAATCAACATAACCCACCATACCAACAAGCTGTCAAACATCATACTCCTACTAACTGACATAGAAAAGTATTTGACAAATCCCACCACCCATTCATGATGAAAACACTCAGAAATTTAGGAATTATATTGACTTGATAAAGAGTATCAACAAAAACTCCATACTAACATCACAGGTGATGGTGAAAGACTTAAGTGTTTTCATGATAAAATAGGAACTAAGACAAGGATGTCTGCTCTTACCACTCTTATTCAACATAGTACTAGAAGTTAGAGCTATTGCAATAAGATAAGAAAAAGAAAAAAAAGTATTGCAGATGATGTGATTGTCTACATACAAAAATCTCAAGGAATCTACAAAAAAACTCTTAGAAGTAACAGGTGAGTTCAGTGAGGCCACTGGACACAAGATCAAAACACAAAGTCAGTGGCACTCCTATATAAAAACAATGAACATGCAGAAACCAAAATTTAAAATAATACCATTTACAATTGCTCCAATGAAAATGAAATGCTTTGGCATATGCTTAAGAAAATATTTAGAGGATCTGTACACTGAAAATTACACAAAGTAGATGAAAGAAATCAAAGACCTAAATAAACAGAGAGACATATTGTGTTCATTGATTGGAAAAATCAACATAGTAAAGATATCAATCCTCCTCAAACTAATATACAGGTTCAATGTAATTTCTAGCAAAACCCCAACAAAGTTTCTGTAGACATAGATAAGCTTACTGTAAAATTTACATGGAAAAGCACAGGCCCTAGAATAGCTAAAATAAAATTTTATCTTGACGAAAAAAAATAAAGTAGGAAGAATCACTCTACCTGATAGATATTAAAATGGCTTACTATATTATATACCTACAGTAAGCAAGACAGTACAATACTGGCAGAGGGATAGACACACAGCTTGATGGAACAGAATAGATGCACACAAATATGCCCAACTAGTCTTTGACAAAAGTGCAAAAGCAATTCAATAGAGGAAGGATAGCCTTTTTGACAAAAAGGGCTGAAGCAACTGGACCTCCACAGGCAAAAAAATGAATCTCAACCTAAACTTCACACCTTACACAATAATTAACTCAAAATGGATCATGGACTTAAATGTAAAATTATAAAACTTTTAGGAAAAAACATAGGAGAAAATCTCAGGGACCTAGGGCTAGTCAGAGTTCTAGCTTTGACACCAAAACTACAATCTATAAAAGGAAAAAATGAAAAATTGGTTCTCATCAAAATTAAAAACTTTTATTCTGTGGAAGCCCATGGGAAGAGGACAGAAGGACAATATACAGACTTGGAAAAACTATTTGCAAACCACATATCTGACAAAACACTAGAATCTAGAATATACAAACTCTCAAAACTCAACAGTTAAAAAGCAATCAAATTAAAATATAGGCAAAGACATTTCACTGAAGAGGATATAGATGGCAAATAAACACATGAAAAGCTATAAAACATCATTAGCCATCAGGGAAATGCAAATCCAAACCACAATGAGATAACACTAATACCCATCAGAATAGCAAAAAGAAAAAAGGTGACAAAGCTCAACACTGGCAAGGATATGGAGAAACTGGATCACTCATCCATTGCTGGTGGGAATGTAAAATGATACAGCCACTACTGAAAACAGTTTGGTAGGTTCTTATAAAATTAAGCATGTAATTACCATATGAACCAGCAATTGCACTCTTAAGGCATTTATCCCAGAGAAATGAAAACTTATCTCTACACGAAATCCTGTACATGAATATTCACGGCAGCTTTATTCACAATAGCCAAAAACTGAAGACAGCAAGGATATCTTTCAACGGGTGAATGATTTAAAAAACTGTGGCATATCAAGACCATGGAATGCTACTCAGCAGTAAAAAGGAATGAACTATAGATACAAGTAACAACTTAGATGAATTACCGGGGGTTATTCTGAATGAAAAAAATTAATTCCCAAAGGTTACAAACTTTATGATCCTATTCATATAACATTTTTAAAACAGCAAAATTTTAGAAATGTACAACAGATTAGCGGTTGGTATGGGTTAGTGATGGGGTGGGGTATGGGAGGGAAGTGTGTGTGGTCATAAAAGGGCAAAAGGAGGGATCCTTGCAGTAATGTAACTGTCCAGAGTCTTGATTGTGGTGGCGAATACATAAATTGACACATGATAAAACTTTATAGAACTAAATACACACACACACAAATGAATACAAGTAAAACAGGAAATGTAAATAGGATTAGTGGATTGTACCAATATCAATATCCTGGTTGTGATATTATATGACAGTTTTGCAAAAGTTATTGAGGGAAACTGGTAAAGTGTATGTGGGTTCTTTTTACATTACATTTTAAATTTGCATGTGAATCTACAATTATCTCAATAAAAAGTTCAATTAACAAAAAATACAGGAGCAGAATTTTAAAATGCTAAGCCCCTGTAAAGTTTCCTATCAAGGAACATTTCTCCTTTGCCCATGTATATACTTACGTGTAAGAGACTCTCTAAGACTGTCCTTGAATTCTTGGGGACCTTGGATCTATGGTTCTTCCCCTTGTTCTAAACAGATCACTTTAAGTTCAGGGTACAACAATAATGCTGAGAATAAAACCTTGAGGTTATGGACTGCCATCTTAATTGCAGACTATTTTCAGAAGGAAGAACGAATGTCTCTTTTATACCTTTATTTACTCCAGATGTTTAAATGGGCAGAATCTTAGATTCAATATCTTCGTTATATTCTCCTGTGGTTGCAGGTGGATATGCAGTGAAGAAGCTAAGAACTAATCCTAAGGAGGATAGATGAAAAGGATATGGGCAGTGGGAACCCAGTGCTATTGAAGTAGACTTGGTTAGAGATGATGGTGGCTGAGACTAGGATGGTAAGAGTGGAAGAGGTTGAGACACGGTTATATTCAGGATCTATTCTGAAGACAGAGCTAAGAGGACTTGCTGATGGATCAGTTGTGGGGTATAATAGAAAGAATGGAATAAAGGAAATCTGAAAGGTTTTGGCCTGAGCAACTGGGTAAATCGTGGTGCCCTTCACTGAGAGGGAAAAGATACGGGAAGAGCAAGTTTGCAGGATGGGGCGGGAGTATGACAGATCAAAAATTCTATTTAGAGTAAAGAAGTGTGACACGTATTTGTAAAAAGCTCTGCAGGTGATCTGGGTATGTCTTTACTTTCCCCCACACCATCAAGTTGAGAACCAACCAGCTACTGGAACACTGGGACTCTCTTACAGGAGTGCATTTTCCACAAACCGAGGATATAACAGACTACTCAACTTCCACACAAAGGAAAGGAAGAATCTTTACCTAGAGAGACGACATTCTCATAGTTTTCCTGCATTACATCATTGTAGAGGATCTTCTGATCGGGGTTCAGTAATTTCCATTCTTCCTCAGAAAAAGACACGGCCACATCTTCAAATGTCAACAAACTCTAAAGAAGAGAATGAGTTTTAGTTCAGTACTTGCCACTACGGAAGCCATCTTATCACTCATCTCTGAATTACACGGCAGGCCAGTCACTGAAGAAGTTAAGAGTATAAGATTTAGGAAAAAAGCGAGATGGCAGAAAAGGAAGGAGCCAAAGAGACCAGTAAACAGCTCGAAAGGTGCCCAATCCCACTGTGCCAAGCCTAGTTGCCTAGAGGAAAACATCTGGGGCTAATACGCCTCAGAGCACCCGCCAGGCACTGTGGGTCACAGGCAGCAGAGAAAAGCAGACAAGGCCACGTTCAGGCTGCCTGAAAAGGCTGGAAAGTACAGCTCACCTGGGACTCAGGCAAGATGAGCTCAGATGCCATCTTCCAGTTTGGGGGGCTTTTCTGCTCAGAAAAGGCTAGAATCTGTTGAGCAGGCACGGCTGTGGGTGGAAAAGAGCCAGAGAAAATTTCTCTCTTTTCTGTTTATGAATATCCTGAGCTGATTTCTAAAATATAGAACATCAGGACTCCTTCAGTAAAGACGGCTCACCTTCACAAGCGTGTGTGTGGTGCCAGAAGTGTTCTCATCATAAATAAGAAACAAATATCCACCACTCCATAGAACCGGTTCCCCAGTTGCCCGTTTCCCCAGATCTCATGAGAAATTAATACAAGGAAGTCTGTTATTTTTTCCTCTCATAAAATAAATTGTTCACTGAGCTGGGCAAGAGTTAGAGCTGTCTGAAAATCAGACTCAGGTCCTCCAGTGTACAGTAAGAAATGTGGGAGATTTTCGTCCTTTATTAGTTTTTCCCTGGGGCATAATTCTCTTCCCATTCTGCCACTGATGGCCCATTTCTGATCCAGTTTCTTCTCTAACTTATAAGGGTGAGACAACCCCCCCTGTACCCATTCCACCTTCTTCTCTCAAATTTCTAAGGAGCAAGGTCCACGGTATGAATACCAGGGTTCTGTGTTTTGGATATTTCTGTACCCCAGACCGAACCTCACCGTCACCCACCACTGGCCTATTGTACTCCCACCTGAGAGACATCCTAACTGCTAACATGGCTGGGCACCTGGAAAATTCCCATGACATTCTAGCCGACCAATTACTATCACAGCTCCCAGGAGAAGAGAATTATGACGAAGCTCCTCACCTCTTTCATATACAGGCTGGGTTTCTTTGTGAGTATTCCAGCCCAGCTGTTCTTGCAGTACCCGGTATGTATTCCAACATTGTTCCTGGAACACACCCATTGGTTGGGGCTCTGCTGGCTTCCACTTAAAGCCTGGGGCCATTGCTGTTCCTCCCAAGAGCACTGCCTCCTTTCCCAGCTCATGGGCTGTGACCTAGAAATAATCCCCATCCTCATTAGCACAGAACTTACTTTTGGTTTTGAGGTGGTGGGAGAGGGACAAACGAGTAGAGCCCAGATTTCGGGAGTGTGTGACACTAAAGGAAGTAATAAAAAAAACTTAAGAGATATTGTGCCGCTGTTTTCTCAGACAGAACTATACACATCATCTGGGACAATGAGTATAAAAGGAAAAAGGCTGTGACTGCTGCCAGCCTCCACCCTTCTGTTCAGGCCACTAGTAGTCTGTTCTCACGCTGCCTTCACTGGCTTGCTTTCTTGACTTGGATTCTCACCTTAGTAGATTTCTATCTTCTAGTTTTTGCCAAAAAATAAGGAATTGAGTAAAAAAAAATCCCGTCAGTCAGATTTTCCAATCCTCTCATGGCCAGGGAAGGACTTCATGGAGAAAGAGGGCCTAACAGAGGAAAAAATGGGGAAGGTTGGGCTCTAACCTCCTTCCACATGATTCAGTTATAAGACACGAAAAATATGTTCTGCCCTGTGTTCCTCAAGGTAAGCTCCTGAGGAAAGGAAGTGTGCTGCCATCTCCCAAGGGCGAACCTTGGTTCCCCAATTACCAGCAAGGCCAAGGACAGGCCACAAACAGAGGGCAATGGAGGCTCTTTTCTCCTGGCCCAGCAACATGTGTTCCACCAGAAAGGTGTTCCCTCGGCACCTTGATTCTCTCCCCTTCTCTGTTGGCATTTTTCTTCTTTCCATACCCTTGTTTCCCTTTTTACTTTCCATTTCTTCTCTTCCTTTGCAGTCTCCCCAGAGTTCTCTGATTTATACTTCTGTTTGCTACGCTTTCTTTCCTTTGCCAAGTGCCGTCCATTTTTTCAGACATTTTTCCCCTTTCCCAATTCTTTTTTGCCTTTTATTTCTCTGTTTCTAAGACTTCAAGTCCTGTCTCTTTGACCATGCCAGACTAGGCCCACCACCCTCAATTCGCCCCGGCCCTGAAGAGGGCAGAAAGCACTTCTTTTTTCTAAGGCCAGGAAAGACTGCCAGGAACTCTGAAATCTGTAGACTGACTATTGCTGCATGTGTGTGATTTCAAATCCCACTGAGCCATCCTAAAGGAATAGAAGAGTGACCTAATCCATCTCATTCCTCAATTAACACCCCCACCCAGATATATCACCTTTATTCTATGTCATTGTACATGTAAGGAATCTTTCTTCTCACCTCATTACTTATTCCACCAGCTTCTCTCTGAAAGCGTTCTACCAGGGCCACAGCCTCTTTGATGCTCTGTGGATGATACTTCTGCACCCAGTCCTGGGTATCCCTGGGCAGAATGGTCAGGAACTGCTCTAGCACCAGCAGTTCCAAGATCTGCTCTTTTGAGTGGATCTCTGGCCTTAGCCACTGATGGCATAATTCCTGAAGTTGGCTGACAGCCTCGAGCGGTCCAGGTGCTTCATGATAATAGAAGCTCCGGAAGTGCTGGCGAGCGCTCTCAGGACCAAGACTGTCCATCTGTGGGCTGGATTTCTTACTCTGACTGGAGCTCTCTTTCACAGACCCCTCTGTCTCCCACAAAGCCTCCATGTGTGGGTACAAGCATGCATTCACCTTCAGATGTCTCATCATCATTTGCTCTAGGAACAGTTTTACTCCTATGTGTGACATCCTCCTGGTGACACCTTTGACAACTGAGGCCTTGTCAGGTTTGGTACAAAAGCAATGGGTGGATCTTCTCCCCAAGGGCACTGAGGGAGGGGAGAGAAAAAATACATGTCAAGAAGAAAGCCACATGACACACATTTACTTGCTATTTATAGTTATCAGAGAAGAACAAACAGAAAAGTTCCTGTCCTGCCTCCCCTTTAAAATCAACTGGCAAGTATTAGGACACTCATGACGACAGATTATTTCAGGACATGTTTCTCTCCTTTTCTCTGTTACTCAACTTTAAAACAAAGCACAGCTCAGAGAAAACAAACGTCAATGGATCACTCCCCCCCCCCCGTTTTTTTAAGATTGAGGAAAGGTTGATGGGTGAAAAACCTGGCACCCATTTGATAAAAGGAGCTTTGAGATGATCCAGTACTTAATCTGTGGGCTTCCTGTTCCATCTTCACAAATAGGGCACACGTGAGTTTCTCTAAATTTTAACAGATCATTCCAGTCTTTTGTCTCTAGTCAGGGGGAAAACAACTTCTACCCCCCTCTAATGAAGATTGAAACTTTTACTTCATGGAACATTTGATATTCTCCTTTCCAACGATTAACACTGGCAGGAGAACTGAGACAGCTCAGATTAGAAAAGAAGTAACCAGGGAAAAAGTAACCTTGTTCTTCTCAATAAATATCCCCCACTAAGCAACCAGATGTCAACTTTTTTTTTTTTTTTGTACTTTTGGGGAAGACTTATAAAGGGCACTGTGCAGACTTGTACCTGTGTATCAAATTTTTTGCTTACTTTACTGGAAAAACTTACAGTTGGCCTTGTTTACAAGATATCCAAATGTCAGATTGTATAAAAGGAAAGAAAGAGAAACAGTGATGATTAAGGCTCTTCAGAGACAGGAAGGTCCTAGTTAACGGAACCCTTCTCCTGACTTGACATCTCCTCAGGATCATGCAGATCTTTAGGCAAGGCTGAGGATGGTCTTGGGAGTCTGATTTTCCCTGAGGTGACCCAGCACAAACAGCAACAAAGTTCTTTCGAAGATGCCACGGGTATTCAAAGAAATGATTGATTGTGTGCTGCCCGTCCAGGCTGAGGAGGTACAGGGACACCTCCTATAATTTTACGTCAGCAGAAGCTAATGTCTTTGAGGCTGCAAGGACCCTTTCTCCAGTGATAGGATCGTAAGCCAGAGGAAACGGGAAAGTTTCGCTGGATGCAGTGGCAAACGTTACTGCCCCATCCCCCACCACTAAGTCGCTACACATTCTTGATCGACCACAAGGGCGCCCATAAGCACTGTGCACGCGGGAGCCTCCGAGTGTGCTTCAGCAGCATCCCTGGCTTATACTTGCACGTAGGGTACAAAGAGGTTGCTTTAGGTTAGATGAGGCTGTAGGAGCCTGAGTACCGGCCTCGCTGAGAGGAAGTCTCGCCCGTTCTCAGGCCGACCCGCCGCCTGGCAATGATGCCCCCGCGAACCGGAGAAGGCTGGGTCCCCCGCTCCCCCCCACTCACCGCCACGCAGCCGCCCCCAAGGCTGCAATTGGCATGTGTGGCCGGTATCTCTCAGGAGCTCTCCGGACGAAATCGAAAGGGAATATCAGTTTCTCGATTACCTCCACGCAGCTCTGGCTTCCGCGGACGCCACTTCCCTCTTTCTCGGCTGGACTATAAAGTCTCCACGCCGCCCCGCTGCTCGGGGGAGGAAGCTCTCGGTGGCTGCGCCACTCCGGGAGGCGGTGTCGCGAAGGCGCGCGAGGCTGGCGACTGAAGCTCCAAGATCCGGGGGCGCAGGGGCCTACGAAGTTCAATCCCCCACCCGAACCCTCTAGCTCCCAGGGACTGTACCCCGACTCGCCATTTTGGGGTCGCGGTCTGGACGGGGCCCCAACCGGAAAAGGAAGGATGCGTTTCCGGTGGCTCTGTGACAGCCACGCCCAGCCATCTCCCTCCCTCTACCTGCGGAGTCCCAGCCCAGGCCTCCAGCAGCCGTCCCGCGGGTGCTCTCCGTCCCGGAGGAACCGGCCTCTGCTCCAGTTCAGCCCCGGATGCGAAAAGAGTTAACGCCCCCGAGTCTCCAGGCCCGCTGGAGGCCTGGAGGAGCCCCGAAAGCGGCTCGTCGCCTGGGAGCGATGTACCCAGATGACTCTGGGTGCCACGAGCTCGGATCCCCGACTCGCGAAGTTTTGCGCGTCCGGATTGTTCCTGCATCTCATTCCGGCGGCCGGTGGCCCTTTCCATCGAGAACTTCGTCCGGTAAGGGCCGCCGCCCCGAAAGCCGTCGCTAAGCTTGTCCGGAGCCTTCTTAAGCAAGAATCAGCTTGGTTTGGGATCCTTGGCCAGGATCCTCGTTAGATCAGGAACAACAGTCCTTTATTTATTTTAAACCCTGTTCTGGTTCACTGGCACGTCCTTCCCGACTATTATCTTGTTTTATTCTTGTTGGGTAGGTTTTAACCTTGTGATGTAGGTTCCATTTATATTTCTCAAGATGTAGGACGTGACGGTCTCAGCATCACATAGATTACCAGTGGCAAATTTCAGACAGGAATTTAGGTCTCTTGCTGGTATATCCCGTGCTTTTTCTAGTACATTATGCTTCCCTGAAGGACAGGGACCTTGTTTCGTTTTAGATCTTCTGTAATGCTTAGCATAGTCCACTGGATAAGTCATCTTTCTAAGAACCTAAGTACCTCGAGTTGTCAGTGTCTCCAAATTGTCAGTGTTTGCCCAGTGTTGAGCCATTTGGACAAAAATTGCCCATATATTTCAAAGAGGAGAAACTGTGTAGCTCAGTTGTACGGTAGGGATGAAACTGATGTCCTTTGAAGTCAGTGTGAGAAACCACTCAGGTAAGCAGAAAAGATATCTGTGTGACCAGGAGGAAAATAAACAAAGAGTACCTGTGTGACTTTTTACATGTAAACACAGATGAGACTGATAAGCTAAAGTCAATCCTCATTTGAGAAGCAAAGCTGCCCAAAAGTGTGCAAGAGGACACAGGGCATTATCTGTGATATATAAACCTAGTAAAGATGTTTGCTTCACCAGAGGATCATTTTCAGAATGGTTCTTTCAAAGCTATGTTCCTGAAGCCAGGCATATTCAACCTAAGGTTTTATGACAGTGAAGAGGAAGTCAGGGCACTGTTCCTTCTGGACAATTCCGAGGCTTACCGTTCGGCTGAATCACTAACCAGTGAGGATGGTCAGATGAAAGGCATTTTCTTTTTCTTTTTTCTTTGTTTTCTTTTTAAATAGTAAGGTTTTTAAATCATGTGTAGTTTATATATTAATCTGCACAAAGTTATTCCTTGTAATTAGTTTCAATAGAATTTATCTGTAAATTATTATGTAGTTAACCATTTAGAATGAATATAGAAATAAGTATAGTGCTCTCTTCGATTTTCCTAATAACCTACTATGGTTTATATGCTTCAAAGAAAAGAGAAAATTCTTTAAAAGAACTATAGACTCCAGGAATACAAATTGTAATTCACTTAAAACACATTTCATTACATAGTGTTAATATGGTTAGTAGTAAAAGCATACATTAAGCCATGTTTTCTTTTATTTATTTATTTTTTTACTGAGGAAGATTCGACCTGAGCTAATTTTGCCAATCCTCGTCTTTTTGTATGCGAGCTGCATCAATAGCATGGCCACTGACAGTCGAGTGGTGTAGGTCTGCACCCGGGAACCGAACCCAGGCTGCCAAAGTGGAGCACGCCAAACTTAACCACTAGACCACCAGGGCTGGCCTCATGTTTTCTTTTATAAAGCTCTGCAAGATGAAAAGTTTCTAATTAAACCCCTAACACCTAGATGCCATCTATAGTTAAATTTTGGCTAATATGTTTGAAACACTAATGAAAAAAGAAACTATGTATAATCTAAAAGTCATTTTCGGGGCTGCCAGAAACTATGTATAATCTAAAAGTCATTTTCGGGGCCGCCTGGTGGTGTAGTGGTTTCGTCCGTGCTTGGCAGCCTGGGGTTCGCCGGTTTGGATCCCGGGCGCCCGCCGATGCACTGCATGTCAGCCACGCTGTGGCGGCGTCCCATATAAAGTAGAGGAAGATGGGCACGGATGTTAGCCCAGGGCCAGTCTTCCTCAGCAAAAAGAGGAGGATTAGCAACGGATGTTAGCTCAGGGCTGGTCTTCCTCACCAAAAAAAATAAATAAATAAAATAAAATAAAAGTCATTTTCTTTCCCCTGAACACTTCAACCTTGATTCACCCGAGGAATCAAAGTGTGCTCTTGAACTGCAAACAACTTTATAGGTGGAAGCAACTTGAAGAAAATCTTGTAATTTTGAGTAAGGTCATCATGAGCAAGACAAAGAAGGAAAAGAAGTTTCCAAAATTAAAACCTACAACAGAAAAATCTTGAAATTTTTACTTGAGCCAAGAGTTGGGATGGAGTAAAACAAATAGCTATAGCAACTGCGTAGAAATCTTTACAGAAAGGAACCAGAATATGATCTTGAAGGCTGGGAAGAGGGCAATTGTAGATAAATTCTTGAGAAATAGAGTTAGAAACCAACTTGGAAGAAGACAGAATGTGGTTAAATGAGAATGAAGAAGAAAAGGGTTGCCTCCAAAAAGCAAAGTTGTGATTATGGAGGGAGTTGTTCAGAAAAGAGGAGAGACTGATGAATAACAGCAGACTGTTGAATTTACGTTATCTGCTAAGACAGAGTTTGGACTACCTCCTTGATTTTGTTGATGCTACAAATGAATTTCAGAGGTTTCATTTCGTGCTGAAGTTGATGCAACAAGTAGTAATCAAAAAACAGTGCCAGAGTAGATTCCATTCTAAAACTGATAGCTTTTGAAACTGAGGCCTCATAATATCAAGGAGCTATTAAAAATTACTTCTGGTTCTAGTAATCAGATTTTTTAACAGCTTTATTGTGATATAACTTACAAATCATACAATTCACCCATTTAAAGTATGCTAAAATTCAGCGGTTTTTACTACATTCATAGAGTTGTACCACCAACATGGCAATAGATTATAGAACGTTTACATCACTCCAAAAAGAAACACCAAACCCTTTAACTGTAATGCCGCATTTCACGTAATTCCCCCCCATCAACCCTAAGCAACCACTAATCTACTTGCTGTCTCTATACATTTTCCTATTCTGGACATTCCGTATAAATGGAATCATACAACATGTGATCTTTTGTGCCTGGCTTCTTTCATTAAGCCTGATGTTTTCAAGCTTCATCCATGTTGTAGCATGTATCAGTACTTCATTATATTTTACTGCTGAATAATATTCCATTGTATGGATATACCACATTGTACAGATATACCTATTGAAGTGTTTAGGGGAAATAAAATGTCTTTTAGATTTTACATAGTTTCTCTTTTTACTTAGTATTTCAAAATGTGGCATATCCTTACAGTGGTATGGATAAACAAAATGGATCAGTTAAGAGCCAGCCCTGATGGCCTAGCAGGTAAAGTTCGGGATGCTCTGCTTCAGTGGCCCGGGTTCGGTTCCATGCACAGAACCACACTACTTGTCTGTCAGTAGCCATGCCCTGGTGGCAGCTCACATAGAAGAACTAAAAGGACTTACAACTAGAACCGTGGCTATGTACTGTGGCTTTGGGGAGGGGAAAAAGAGAGAAGATTGGCAACAGATGTTAGCTCAGAGCAAATCTTTCCTAGCAAAAAAAAAAAAAAGGATCAGTTAATGGATATTAGGGTTGTTTCTACCTTTTGGCTATTATGAATAATGAATTATGAATTGTACCTACAGGTATAATTGCTGGATCATGTGGTAGTCTATGTTTAACCATTTGAGGAACTGCCAGACTATTTTCCAAAGAAGCTACACCATTTTACATTCCCAGCAGCATGGTATGAGGGTTCTAATTTCTCCACATCCTCACTAACACTTGTTATGATCTTTTTTATTATATCCATCATAATACATGGACATGGTATCTCATTGTAGTTTTGATTTACATTTCCCTGATAGCTAATGATATTGAGCATATTTTCATGTGCTTATTGACCATTTTTATAAGGATATTAATGTTAACTGCAAGATCTGTCAAATACTTTGAGGGTGTGATATGAGCAAATTTTCATCAACAACTATTGTCTAAAGTTGTTTGTTTAATTTTCCTAGGTCATTCCTACTGCCTCGTTTCTCTGTACCTGTGTCAGGCAAGAGGCAATCTTAAACCTTTCCTCTTGTAGAAGAAATGCATATGATCCCTTCTTCATAAGAAATTATGTGATCGGAAGGAAATGAGTATTCTTTTCAAGAATGGAAGTCAATTTTTATTCAAAAGTGCTTGCAAGCTAGATTGAAGGGTAAAAGAAAATGCTTCAAAACACATATTTTTCCTTTCACTGATCTTGTTATTCTTGAGCTCCTGGGGAGAAAGAAAAGTTACAAATTCTCTTAGTGATAATAATTTTGCTAGTTGATTTTCTTGTAACACATATTAAGACTTAAATATCTCAACCACCTGTAAAACATTTAGATAAATTGCAGCTTTTAGGCAGTGATGGTGATTCTGCACATTCCAAAATTATATGAGTAGATGTAGTGATTCAATAGTAAGCTTCTAAGTTCTTCTTAAAAGAGTGCTGAGGGCCAGCCCTGGTGGCCTATTGGTTAAGTTCAGCACACTCCACTTCAGCGGCCCAGGTTTGGTTCCCGGGCACAGACCTACACCACTCGTCTGTCAGTGGCCATGCTGTGGTGGTGGCTCACATACAAAAAGGAAGATTGGCAACAGATGTTAGCTCAGGGTGACTCTTCCTCAGCAGGAAAAAAAAGGGTGCTGAGTTAAAAACCTCAAATTTCTGATTATGATGTTTAGACCCATAAGTTTCTTTATTACTGCAGTCAAAAATTTTAGATAAAGCGATTTCTAAAGGATTTTCCTGAAAAAAAATCAAACAATTCAGTGATTTTTTTGTTGTTGTTGTTATAAAACTTCTTCCACACTCCTTGTCCCACCCTGGTACTACAGGCTTTGTTTTCACTGTTATACCTGGCATGCCATAGGCTTTCACATTGCTTAAATGTGGTACTGATTCTCCACCCCGGAGCCTTCTGCCATTCTCATGTGCTACATTTGCTACAGGAGGTGTGGCTTTTGCTCAGGGTCAGTCTATATCTCCTGGGTCTCCTTTTGTATCCATTTGGACTTAAAGCCAGGGATCCTTGTGACCCCAGTGTCATGCTCCCTTTGATATAAAAGACAGTTGAAATCTGTTCTGGTTTCTTTTATGAGAGGACCAGAGAGTAAAATTATAAACATAAATGTATGCATGTTATGTAAAAATATGAATGTAAAAAGTATGAACTTATTCATCCTTTGCAGTGACCTCTTGGGAACCTCCAGTAAGACACTCACACCTGCTGTTTGAAATGTGCCTACAAGAGAATGAGATGTCAGTCTTGCTGTTCAATAGCAGACTATTCCCTGAAATTCCTTCCAGTGTTGTCTTACATCGACCCCAGTGCCAGGGACTTAGAAGAAAGGAAATCTGCCAGTTTTATCTGCCCATAGCTGGCACAAATACATGTGTGCACTGGGCACTGTGCTAAGTGTTTTATATGCAGTATTTTGTGTAACATCATCTCATTAAAACTAAGCAGAGAACTAAGCAGAGACTCCTATTAGAATGGCTTTTTAGTGCCTAAGGGCAATTATCTGGGGCTCCTCCTTGCTCCAGCTTCTAGGCATAATGCCCCAAGTATGAGCAACATCAGTCTGATGACATGCATGGGGGATATTACAGTGACCATCGTCATGGAGAGAAGTTACATCCTTCTGTGATTTACAATCCACATAAATTACCATCTTAACCAGAGAGAATGCTTAGTAATAACATCAACTTTACTCCTCCCCACACATTTCATGGCATCAACAGACACATCTGCCCTGCCCTGCTCTATTTGACTTTGGCCCTGGTCCCACCATTGGTGATCCCACATCAATCTCTGTCTAATCCTCTCCCCTCTTCCTCACCCCATCTCCCTAATCCCTGCCTCCCCCAAAACACTGATTTATTTCCTCCTGTGAACAATATGGGTCAAAGGAAGGGAGATAAATACGAGAACATTAGGGTTTTTTAATTGGCTAAGAAAACCAATGAAAAACTCATACTAAACGAGCAGGGCTGAGAAAAGGCTGTTAAGGAAAGGGAAGCATAGGGTGTTTCCATCACCTGAATTGCTATTTTTGACAGCCTGTTGCCAATGGAATTTGTTTCACCTCTCTTTCTCCCAAAGAATAGTTAGATGTCTTCCTTCGGGGTCATATCCTGAGATACTTTCCTGGCATCACAATTTCCTACTCTTAGAATACTTCCTGGTATTCTACCTCTTTCCCATAGATACACACTCCTAGAATTCCCATTCCCAATTCCCCATTCTAAAATGTTATGCTTTTCCCTAATAAGATAGTCTCAGGACGCAATTTTCTGGTTTTCCCTGCCCTACATCTTCTCATCATTAATGATCAATAACTCAGGTGGATTATATCAGGAGGATCTTAACTTTCTTTCTGGGGACCATTTGGAAAACCAAAATATTCTATCTTCGAAGAGCTAGATCTTCCTTCATCTAGTTCACAAGAAAGTAAATGTTCTAAGCAAAGAGGGTCGGGGAGGGGTTGGGTGAGGGAAGGAAGGGGAAGGAAGAGGAAATAGGAAGAAGAATAAGAAACCTCACAACAACATCACACTAAACAGGCACTGGGCTTGAACCTTTGTTACCATATAACTGTCCCAACCCCAGGATGTCCCAAGCACACCATATTTGCAGCCATCTTTGCAGCCACCTTTGTCGGAGTCTTCATGACCAACCCATTGAGACCATAAAGAAAAGGAAGTCCTCTAACCAAGGCGGAGGGGAGATTGTTCAACAGTGAAAAGTCAAGGCAAAGGCCCTCAATGAAGATTCACATATTTTTATCTTCCCTTAAGATATTTATTGGGGCCGGCCCAGTGGCGCAGCGGTTTAGTTCGCGCTTGGAAGCCTGGGGTTCGTGGGTTCGGATCGCGGGCGCCCGCCAACGCACTGCTCCTCAGCCGTGCTGTGACGGCGTCCCATATAAAGTAGAGGAAGATGGGGACGGATGTTAGCCCAGGGCCAGTCTTCCTCAGCAAACAGAGGAGGATTGGCAACGGATGTTAGCTCAGGGCTGGTCTTCCTCACACACACACACACACACACACAAAGATATTTATTACCCTGCAAATGTCCTCTCAACAGGGAAGGAAGTAATCCTCGATTTTCCTTGGCTCCACATAGTCAGGATTTCCCAGGAAATCCATCTTCTATGGAATCCTCTACCCAGGGACAAGACTCAAGAGCTCTGTTTATCTTTTTCTGACAGACAGGGGAAAGTCTAGATCTCTGCAAAGGGTAGACTAATTCAGACTCCTGCTTCCTCTGCCAATTCCTAGGGTGACCATAACATTGCATGTTCCTTTTTATCTGAGATAACATTTGCATAATTGGTTTGCCAGTGGGCACCACTGTCAGGCCATTAAGTGGTGCAATGGTAGCTGACTTGGACGGCTCACAGCTTCCCAGCCAGGGCCTTCAGAAGGGTTGCACTTCACAGCCAGTCTTTTGAGGAACCCTGACTGGTTTTCCACGATGCTCAGCCTATCTCCTTTGGTCTTAAGGGCCTCAGAAGCCCAAATCCTCCTGCTGAATGTCCCAAATGATAAGGTAATAACAGAAAAAGCACATAAATTCCTACAACTTCTGGGATAAACATTGGACACAGTAAGGCAGCCAAGTCACAACTTGGATAAGTATACTGAGAGGGTGGGTGCACCTTAGAACAGGAAGGACTTACTAGAGAATTCTACTCAGAGGTTACTTCAAAGACTTGCCATCCTGTTTCAGAAAGAATAAAGTTTTACATCCCCTTTTAGTTCTATGCTAATCCTTTGCTGCCTCTTCACCTCCCTCATGATGGCCTCCCTAACTTCTTTTTGTAATTACCTTAAAAAATATGGAGGTCATTTGGGGCAAGGAAGAACAGCTTTTAAAAAGAGGGCCCTCTGAATATGCCACCTTATCTGGGTCAAACTGAAATCCCACTGTTTCTATCCAGTGTGATTTCCCTGGTGACTCATAAGGCGTAAACTCCATGAAGAGCTGTCTTTCTATTCAGAATATTTATAGATTCTCTGTCCTGAATGGGCTCTCAGGTAACAAATCTGATTGGAGCTGTGAGAGAAATTGTCTCCACACCCGTGACAGGTATAGAGTTTCTTTCCTGTGTGAACTCCCCAGTGCCTTATTAAGTTAGATCTGTGACAGTTTTCCCCACAGGGAGACATTTATATAGTTTCTTTCCTGCATGAGTGCTCTGATATCTAGTGGGGTACATACTGTCTTGGAAGCTTTTTCCACAAGTGAAACAGTCAAAGACTGTCTTCTCTGCCTTGTGGGGTCCATGATTTGTAAGAAAGGGGGTGCCATCACTCATCACTTCCCACACTTGGGGAAGGGGTAAAGTCTCTCTCACTCGTGAGGTCTTTCATGTATGACAAGGTGTGAACTATGAGAGAAACTTTTCCCACACTCAGGACACATCTAGGGTGTCTCTTCTGTATGACTTCTCTGATGTCTAAGGAGGGTGGGCCTTTGAGTACTGATCTTCCCACACTCAGGAGATTTGTAGGGCTTTTTACCTGTATGTGTTGTCTGGTGCCTGTGGAGGTTGTAATTGCAAGAAAAGCTTTTCCCACATGCGTCACACTGATAAGCCTTCTCACCCATGGGGATACGCTAACAGTAAGTCAGGTGGGTATTTTGACTAAAGCTTTTGCAACATTCAAGTCACTTACAGGCCTCTGCTCCCAGGTGTGCTCTGTGTAGTGAAAGAAAGTTTGGCTTCTCACCAAAGATTTTGCAACACTCCACTCCCAAACACAGTATTTCCGTTGCTTGTATTCTCTGGTGCCTAATTAGGTTCAAGTTGTTAAGGAAATTGTTTTCCACACAAGGGACATAAATGGAGTTTCTTTGGCTGCAGTTCTTTTGGTCTTCCCAGTTCTCTGCAACTTGTGGCCTCTGCTAAAGACTGTGCTACTAAAGACTGTGCCTCTAGGACAGCTTCCCTGTGACCTTCAGACCTGTCATGAGGTCTTCCCTACCCAGGACTCCAGGGAAAATCTCCAATGGCCTAGCCAGGGAGCAGCTTCTGAGACTGGTGGTTCTTCAGGGCAAAGAGACTAAGGAGTTTTCTCCCAGTTCTCCAATCTCTTCCTCTGGTAGAGTGAGAGAAAGCAAGCTTTATATTAGTTCAGTGCTGGAGAAAAGGAAATCGTAAACTTATGCTCTTATTATAGGTAGAAACCCAGAAAGGTTCTGCCTCAATTTCTCTTCTGCCCCCTATAGGGGCCATCGCACTAAGAAACAGATTTCAGACCAGTCTTGGAATTCCCTTATGGGGCTTCCTTCCAGTTCTCTGATTGAGCCTCTTCCTTCAGCCCTTCAGGAATGGGTGGGATGGAGCATGACCAGGGCTGGGTTGAGGCAAATGAGGCTGAGAGTGAGTGCCTCCTTAAATTTTGCACCTTGGGGACCTCACATGCCTCACCCTAGTAAGGATGAAGAGTGGACAGTGGGGACACAGTAAGCAGTATACCTCTGTGTCAGCAGTGTTGAGCTAGCCGTAACCAGAGGGACCTCACATGGAAACCTCTAAATGCCTCACTTTCAACAGTTGGGAGTTTTGCTGGACAGATCTCTCATTATTCCTTGCCCAGAATTCCTGGGCTTCTGGGGTCCAGGCCCGCTTTACAACTCTAGACACTGAAATACCATGGCTTACCTCTTTGTTCCACTAGGTGCTTAGGGCCTCCTGATTGGGAATCTAAGACTGTTCCCACTGAAGGAAATAGATTTCTATATGAGCACTTTCTTCTATCAGGCCAGGGGGATAAAGATCATCTGGTTCCCTGCCCTCTACAGATGTGTGCGAAATGCTCAGTGAGTCTGAGAGCAATTACTTGGAACACTCTAAACTGTTCCCGGTGCTTATCCCCAGAGAAAGAAATTAGGAAAGGGAGGTTATTAATTTTTTCTTTCTCCACTTTCATACTACTTGAATTTTTTTTGCAATGAGAACATACACTTTTGCAATAAAAATAACATGATTGGAGTGGTCAGCTCCTTGAAAAGTGAGTTAATATTATCAAAGAGCCTTAACTCTTATGTAAAAATATAAAATAGAACTACATTTGACTGGGAAATTCCAGAAGGAGAAAAAAGGAAAATGATGGGTAACCAGAAAAGGATTGGGGGTTGAGAGGAAAATGAGGTTAAAAATCAGAAGTCCTATTGGCATGCTTTGCTAACAAGAGAAACAACGAAAGCCTCCCTCCACCTCCAGCGAACAGAGACGTACACACAAGTCCAGCCCCAAGAAACCAATCTGAACTTCCCTCCCTATCTGGCACTCACTGAAGGAGCTGGGCTCGGCTTTGGGCACCACAGCAGCTGAAAAGTGACATGGAGAACTTGGAGATGGTCCCAGCGAAAGGAAACAAAAAACTAACAGTAACCCCCTTTCAGAATTAGTGTAACTGTTATACAGTTGCGATTCACTTTATGTACTTGATGCATGAAAACAAATTGAAGTGTTATTCTTTCTTCCCATGTGTGTTTCACCGTGGTTGTAATCATAATGTACATGGGTCTGTTTTATGTGTTTTTTTCTTTTTTGCGTCCCTGGGTGGCATGAACCATGATATTGTTTTAAGACTTCCCCAAACCTTTTCTTGTGGGAATTTTCCTGCACATAGTAAAGTCGGAACAATTGGCCAGTGCACACCTGTATACCCTCCACCACAGTCAATGGTGAACTTTTGATCATATTTTATGGGCATCATTTTACATTTCTGCATAATAGTTCATCAGATCAATGCATCTTAATTTACTTAGACAATCTCCTATTTTGCATATTCTCGTTGGTTCCAAATTTCCAAAATTATAAGTAATGTTGATGAAATTCCCTGAGCACGCAGACCCTCCTTCCTGAATTTTTAAGGCCCATGACAGCTGATAAGCTGGAACATTGAGCCAGTGCCCCTGGAATTTTTTCTTTGGGGAAGGGCCTAAAGATGCTAATGGAGAATAGAAAGTCTAACAGAATTCAGAACAGGTACGTGGATATTGCGAGGAGTCAGAAACTTCGAGCAGGCACAGTATCCTGGGGCACGTGAGTGTGCGTGCGTGGTGGAGGGTCACTGTCTTCTACTTGTTCTGTCCTAGCAAGTCTGCCATGGGGCAGCCTCCCTTCCTTAAGCTCTGGTGGTGGGGCCTTCAGTCCGAGGCCACTGTGCCACTTGGCAGATGTTGAACTGACTCTGGACAAGGGGCCATTAGATCAGGAGATGCCTCCTGTGCAGGTTTCTTGGCAAAACTCAGGGAGGTGAGTGTCTAAAGGACAGGATCATGGTCAGAAATAGCTCAGTCTTCATCCCTCACCCACTGAGTCCTCACCCACTGAGTCCACGTTTCCATTAGTCTCCTGCACCGTGTCCCGTGTCCTGTGTCCCTGGAGAGGACCCCCTTGCTAGGATCCTGATGCTCCACGCCTCCTGGGAGAAGTACACTGTCACGTTCCCTAAGCACCCAGGCCAGGGAGGAGCACAAGGTCCCTTTTAGCCCCAGATGCATCAAGAACAGTTCTACAAAAGGGCTGTGGAATAGAGGGGCAGATACGGGCGTGCTGAGAACAGCTTTCATGAGGTAGCAGGGGAGTGGGCCCACGTTTGAGATGTGGGGGAGACAAATGAGGAGGGCGGTGGGGACACGTGTGAGTGAGAGAGAAAGGACCCTCTGCAAGTGGCAGCAACTGCTCCCACAAGAGGGGCCCGCAGCGAGGGGGAAGTAGCATCTTCCATGCTACCTGGGTCTGTCATTTCCTGGTCTTCCATGGTCCCCTCGGGAGGAAAGAGAGAAAGTTGGGGCAGATAATGCTGAAGGTGATAGAACTCACAATGACAACAGCATCTGTAACCCGTGCGTCCCACGGATTATTACAACGGCATCCATTCCCCCAAAACCAGCCCCTGCTCCTTAGGACTAAATTCTCTGAAAAGAATGGGCAAGTGAGGCTCAATAATACCCGAAATGATGGGGTCACGGGAGAGGAACACCAGCCGTCTTTCCCTGCTGGCCTGCAGTGCTCCAAGCCTCTGTGGGGACCAGAATTGGCCACCTCAAGCACTGAAGGAGACTTTGACCTTCCCTGCCCCCACTGTCTGAAGGGATTGAGGATGGAAGGCCTGTCCCCAGGACAGGCTGTCACCACGAATAACTCTGGGTATCAATAGACTGGGAGGGCCTTTGCTGGCCCATTCTTATCAAAGTTCTGTTTACCAGACATTTACATTTGTAAGGAAAATCTCCATTTGTAAAGGTATCTCCTTCTCTGTACTGGGAAGAAGGGGGTATGACTATCTCTAGGGATCTTGTCTGTGCAGAAGGGGAAAATTTAAATCTGCATACTCTTGTTTACTGTGCTTTTCTTGTAATCCCTCATGACTGACATCCCCAACCCCCCAAAAATTCTCGTTTGTCTATATAAGAGGAGAACCTCCACCATTCTGGCAAGAGATACTCAGTTTTCCCGAGTCTTTCCCATGTATACATGTTATAAAGCTTTGTTTGCTTTTCTCCTGCTATTCTGACTCATGTCAATTTAATTTGTAGTCCAGCCAGAAAGGACCCAGAGTGGGTAGAGAATGCTCCTTCTCCCCTTCACCTCCTAGCATCCAGCTGGTCCTCCCACGACATAGAAAAGGACTCCACTCCTGACAGGGTCTGAGGCTGCCCCTCCCCACACAGAGACACCTGTAACTGGGGGCACTGGAAAAGGAGTTGCCACCAAAACAAGCACCCAGCCTGGAGAAATGCTTTCCTTCCCAACCATGTCTGAAACTCCCCTCCCCCATGCAAAGACACCAAGAGAGCAGAAAGGGGGATTCTACCACAACAAACTGCCTGCCAAGAAAGCACACAGCTTCTCTGCTGGGCCTGAAACTGCCCTCCCCCACCCAGAGACACTGCTGCTGGGAGGCAGCAGCCAAAGGAATCAGGCCACCAAGAGTACCAAGCCCAGGAAATGTTCCCCAGCCCCCACTGGCAGGGGGTCATCCTCCCTCCACAAACTCCCAACACTGGAACATTCCTTTTTCTGAAGGCAGCAGAATCCCTTTCCCCGCTTAGAATCACAAGGTGGCCTGGCCTGGGAAAGTTCCTTCCATTTCCTCAGGCAGCATCCTCAGGGACAAGTGGAAGCCCCAGCAGCATGCAATAAACCAAGCACACGAAAATAGCACCACCTAGGCTCTGAAAATCATACTGTCATGACAACCACAGCCCACAGCAGAAGGCCAGGACCTGCATGCCAAACCTAAACAGGGGAATTGCCTGCTAAAAGACAAAGTTTAAGTAGAACCTAGTGTCACCTAACATAATACCCAAAATGTCCAGGACACAATGGAAAATCATCCTTCATACAAAGAACCAGGAAATTCACAACTTGAATGAGAAAAGACAATCAAGTGACACTAACTCCAAAGTGAATTAGATGTCAGAATTATCTGACAATGATTTTAAAGCATCAATCATAAAAATAATTCAGCAAACAATTAAATGTTCATAACAGCTTATTTGTAATAGCCAAAAGCCAGAAACAACCCAGATGTCCTTCAATGGGTGACTGGTTCAACAATCTGTGGTACATCCATACCATGAAATGCTAGTCAGCAGTAAAAAGGAATGAGTATTGTTACACAGAAGGACTTGGATAAATCTCCAGGGAATTATGCTTGAAGCTGAGTACCTGAGGGGCACTGTAGATATTAAATCAGTTTGCTGTTTTTTCCTGTATAACTTGAGGGGTGACTCAGGGGTCTTGGATTTGTGAGCATATTTTCCAGAGGATTGTGAGCTTGTTGTGCAGGAGAAAGAGAATGCCCTCAGGGAGGCTGCGGTCAGTGGACGGCTCGCCCTCAGCAGGTGTTGAAGCCAGAAGTCAGATTGCCCAGAGCCTTATCGGGAGAGACCCCTTTGTTTCTCTGAAGCCCCTCCTGCCAAGCTCTATAAAACCCCCCTGATTTCTGTTCTTGGGGAGGTGGATTTGAGCGAACCCAGGCTCCCACCTACTCGTTTTGGCCAATTCGAATAAATCTTTATCTCCAAGCACCGATGTCTCAGTGTTTGGCTTGCTGGGCATCCGGCACACAAACTTGAGATTAAGAGGTTCAGTATCAATTTTGGCGAGCCAGCCAGGAGTCTTGTGCCCGTGGCTGGACGGCCCCAGTGAGGGTTGGAGCGGTAAGTGGTCCCCAGGAGCTGCCCTGGCATCTTTGCCTGTGGGGACTTCCCCTGCTGTCCCCCCTTCCCACCTGCATCCGCCGCCCTAGGCCCAGCGCTCGCTTGGAGGGGAGAAATGCATTGGACCTTGGTCTACTTTTTGTCCTCGTGTGGATGCGTTTGTCGTACATGTGAGTACTTTTGGTTTTGCTCTGTGGGGTGAGTCGCCACAGCACTCACGGTCGTGAATTCTCTGTCTCTCCATTTGCATTCTGTGTGAAAGGAGGGCCCTTCGTCTGGGAGAGATCCAGGGGATTGTTGGACTTCGCCTTCTGTTTTTTGGCCTGCAGGAGTCGGTTTTGCATTCGTCGGGTGAGTCAATATGATATGTGCGGTCATCAGTCTCTGTCTCTCCATTTGCATTCTGTGAGAAAGGGGAGACCTCGTTTGGGAGAGATATGGGGGATTGTTGGACTCCACCTTTTGTTTTTGTCCTGCAGGAGTAAGATTTTGTCATTGTGTGGGTGTCTTGTGTCTGTGTAAGTTTGTTGATTTGATTGGAATGGGCAGGTCCTCAGAGCGATGAGTAGTGGCGGTGGTGCGGATGGGAAGGTGGTGCAGATGGGAAAACAGCTCAGAAGGCAGAGCAGGGTGGCCTGGGGCTCTCTGCCCCATCAAGGCAGCAGTGGCGGCCCCAGCCTCGGTAGTGACGGCGGTGGCAGGTGGGGTAGCCCGAAGGCAGGTGGGCACCTCTGTGCTTGGCCCCGCTCAGCCCAGGGGCCGTGAGCAGTGGCGGCAGCGGTGGCAGCGGAAGAGGCTCAGCACCCAGTCACTTTGCTGCAGGCTGGGCACTGAGCTGGAACCAGACCTATTTCATATCTAAAAGTGCTCCAGACACCTGTAGGAAACTCCAAGGTGGGCTGTAGGTCCTGATGCTAATTCTGCACAGCTAGTAAAGGCTGCCATTGGGGTGTTCAATAAATTGATCGGGTCATGGAGATCCCCATGGAACACTCACATGTTACCCGCTAACAGGGGATATAGATTTGTTCAAGACCTTAGTGCTGTCGATGCTGTATAGTGCTGGAATTAAAAGATGCTTTTGGATCCTTATCCCCTGCCACCCCCTAGGTGATGACTAATCACCCTGCCCTGCCTTCAGCAGGAATCCTGTTAGGTCAGCGTGATATTGTGATTTATAATAAGGAATATCTTAGTTTCATTTCTGGCACAGAGCTCCTAAAACCCTTGTAATTTCTGATAGAAGAGCCACAGAGGCATCTTTTATAATAATTTAGTCCTCAGCTCCAGAGCAATACAGGTGAAATGGGTGTCCTTTGTTATTCATAACAGCACCTTTCAAACACACTTGAATTTATGTTAATAAAGTGACTTTTGGAAAGCCCCTGAGGGTGGGGCTGATAGCCTGGGGAACCAATTCTGTGATTAGAGGGTTGGAACTTTCAGCCCCATCCCCCTCCCTGCACCTCTGAGGTGGGGAGAGGGGCTGAAGATTGAGTTCAATATGGGGTTCAGAGAGCTTCTGGGTCGGCGAACACACAGAGATTCAGGGAGAGTGGCATGCCCAGAGAGAGCCTAGGAGCTGCACGTCCCTCTCCCACATATCTTGCTCTATGCTACAAAGGTGAAATGGTTGTCTTTTGTTATTCTGTTAAGTAAATGTTTTCCTGAGTTCTCTGAGCTGCTCTATCAAAATGTTTTAATCAAACCCAAGGGAGTGGGGGTCGTGGGAACCTCTGGTCTGTGGCCAGTTGGTCAGAAGCACAGGTGACAACCTATCTCCAGGTAGGCAGTGTCACAAATATTTAAAAAGACTATCAAATACTTAGGGTTTGAACTGTCAGAAGGACAGAGAAGGCTGCTCCCAGACAGGAGGGAAGCATTCGCTCCAGTTGTGACTCCCACTACCCGTCGACAGTTGCGGGGGTTTTTAGGAATGGCGGGCTTCTGTCGAATTTGGATGCCCAACTTTGGATTTATTGTAATACCTCTATATGAGGTCTTAAAGGGAAGAGACCTCGAGCCTTTAATGTGGACACAAGAGTGCCAGAATGAAAGAAAACCTATTAATTGTTCCAGCCTTGGTTCTCCCAGATTTGAAAAGCCCTTGATCTTTTTGTACACGAGAAACAGGGCCTTAGTTTGGGAGTCCTGACCCAGAACCTTGGACCCACCAGGAGGCCTGTGGCTTATTTTTCTAAGCAGCTGGATCAGATGGCCAGGATGGCCACCTTGCCTCCAAGCCGTTGCTGCCACCTGTGACATACTACAAGGAACCGAAAAGTTTACGTTGGGGCAGCCCACCATGGTGCACACTCCCCATTGTGTCCTCCATTTATTAGAACAGAAAAAAGGATATCAGCTAACTTTGGGATCAGGCTATTTTATTAGACAACCCAGAGGTAAAGTTAAAGACTATTTCTATCTTAAACCCTGCAACCCTGCTAGTTACAGATGTTGAACAGACCCTCATTCACGACTGTCTTCAGATCTTTGAACAGGTGTTCTCAAACTGACCTGATTTGACTGACCAACAGGACTTGGAACTGTCCACTGATGGAAGCAGCTTCAGGGACCAGGGGCAACGGTGAGCAGTTGTCACCCTACGGGACACCATGGAAGCAAAGGCTCTACCTCCAGGTACCTCAGCTCAAAAGGCTGAGCTTATAGCCCTAACTAGGGCTCTTCAAAGTGGTGAAGACAAAAGAATACAGACTCAAAATATGCCTTTTTAATGGTCCGTACCCATGGGGCCATGGAAAGAGAGGGGACTGTTGACCTCTGGAAAGAGGGACATAAAATATTCCCAGGAAATATTGACCTTATTAGAGGCCATTAATGACCCATGACAGTAGTCATCATGCACTGCCCTGGGCATCAGAAAGGGGACACTTTGGAAGCCAGAGGTAATAACTGGCCGATCAGGCAGCAAAGACTGCTGCTAGGACTATGAGTTTCGAGGCACCCCTGGCTCCCTTAGTTCCCCAGATTGACTTTGCTAAATTAAAGCCAAAGAATGGGGATTTGATTCCTCCTCTCTGGAGCATCCTGGCTGGAAATGTAACTTGGAAGGACTCATCCTGATATCTGAAGCCCTTCTGAGAGAAACTGTTAATCACTATGGGAGGGATGCCACCTTGCTGTGGATCCACAGGTATTTAATTGGTCCAGATTTGCAATGGACCATTCAGAAAGTTACCCAGCAATGCATTATCTGTGCCAAAAACAATCCCAGGACAGGGCTGCCCTCCTTGAATAAGGGGATTCAACATCGAGGAGCAGCCCCCTGTGAGGACTGGCAAGTGGATTTTATTATGATGCCTTGAGCCTCTGGGAAGGTCAAATACTTCCTAGTATTTGTAGATACCTTCACAGGGTGGATTGAAGCTTTCCCTCCCAGAACTGAGAAGGCTGCCAACGTGACCAAAGCTTTGCTAAAGGAGATCATTCCCAGGTATGGACTCCCACTGTTGATCGAGAGTGACAACAGAGCCACATTTATCTCCTAAGTAACCCAGGAAGTATCAAAAGCCTTGGGGATCACTTGGAAACTCCACGCCTCATGGCAGCCCCAGTCAACAGGAAAGACTGAAAAGATGAACCACATATTAAAGAAGACGATTGCCAAAATCTGTCGGGAAACTAATTTAACCTGGAATAGGGTGTGGCCCTCTGCCATGGTGAGGATCCGCATAGCAGAAGAAAATAGCAGTCAGGCAGCACTTAAAATTTCTCTAACTTCTGTTCATGAGTTTGCCTCACAAGTCCCCGTTTTCGTCAGATGTTCACTCTCCTTAAATCTTGGAAGGAGCATGGACTAGCGGATCAGCTAACCCCCAAGTGGACCAGGTGTTAGGAAGTCCTCCTGACTACCAATTCATAAGCCAAATTGGCTGGAGTCAAGCCGTGGATTCACCACACCCGAGTGAGGCTTGACCTCCACGACAAGAACACTCAGAAACTGAAAAGAAAAAACTGGTCACGTGAGCTGCTGAGACACCTTAATCTGCTGTTTCGGGTTATGACAGCTGACACCAAACAGTCAGATAAGTAAAATGAATTGGGTTCTTGCATTTTGGATTCTGGAAATTTAGGTTAGTCAAATATGGGATATCGAGTAACGATAATGCAAAATGCAACATATAGACTGGTACCCGAGTGTATTTTCAATCTCAGGTTGAAGATTTTCCATCCTCAGTTGCCCCATCTTCGCCCCCTTTCAGCAGGAAGTAGCCAGAAGGATCGACACCCTGCTTCCTACAAGACTGAGGAAGGGAAAAAAAGACAGTGGGGATTGAAGCTGGGTACCTGAGGGGCACTGTAGATATTAAATCAGTTTGCTGTTTTTTCCTGTATAACTTGAGGGGTGACTCAGGGGTCTTGGATTTGTGAGCATATTTTCCGGAGGATTGTGAGCTTGTTGTGCAGGAGAAAGAGAATGCCCTCGGGGAGGCTGCGGTCAGCGTCTGGCCCACCCCCAGCAGCTGTTGAAGCCAGAAGTCAGATTGCCCAGAGGCTTATTGGGAGTGACCCCTTTGTTTCTCTGAAGCCCCTCCTGCCAAGCTCTATAAAAGCCCCCTGATTTCTGTTCTTGGGGAGGTGGATTTGAGCGAACCCAGGCTCCCACCTACTCATTTTGGCCAATTTGAATAAATCTTTCTGTCTCCAAGCACCGATGTCTCAGAGTTTGGCTTGCTGGGCATCAGGCACACAAACTAGAGATTAAGAGGTTCGGTATCATGCTGAGTGGGAAAAAAAAGCCCATCTAAAAAGGTTACAGACTATATGATTCTATTTATAAAACATTCTTGAAATGACAAACTTATAGAAAGGGAGAACAGATTAGTGGTTGCCAGGGGTAAGGGATCTGGGAATGGGTAGGAGACGGGTGGATGGGAAGGACAGGATGTTGGTGAGTCTATACAAGAGCAACAGGAGGGATCCTTGTGGTGATGAACTGTTCTGTATCCAAACTGTGTTAATGTCAGTATCCTGACTGTGGATTGTACTGTAGTTCTGCAAGATGTTACCATTGAAGAAACTAGGTAAAGGGCAAAGGAGACCTGTCTGTTTCTTTGAACTGCATGTCAATCTACAATAATGTTAAAACTAAAAGTTTAATTTAAAAGAGGGACTCCGCTAAGAGATTTCTCCGCTCCAGAAAAACCCATGAGGTCTTCACTCCATATTCAAGAATGTTGACTTCAGAAATTCTCTCTTCTTAGCAGCTATGCTCCATCCTGCTGGCGTCAGTGAGGCCATTCCCAAGTGCTTCTTCCTCCCACCTGCCCAGATAACTGTTCCTCCCCTCGCCCCTTTACAGCTTGGGGGTCTCTTTTTCGAGCTGAGGGCTAGTGGCTAATGCAGCCTGGGGCCAGGGCTTCCCTGAGTGTCCCTTGGCTCCAGCTTGAAGTTCAGTGACTTTCATGCTGTTTCCTAAGGCAAAGTCTCCTCCAAAAGCACTTGTGTGCCCAACCCGTTGTTTGTACCCTGGGAGCCAATCTGCCATCACTTACCATCACAACAGGGCCCAATAGAAAGATAAATTATTATAGGAATCTGAGGGCAAACCGTCAACAGGAAACCAGTGTCTCTCTTAAGACCCAACAAGAGAAAAGGATGGCTTAAACGAGAAGGGTTTTTGATGCCATGTCCATGAGTGAAAATGTGTGTGTGTGACTGTGTGTGGAGGGTGTGTGGAGAGGATCCTTCCCAGGGCACACCTTTCCCCCACAGATCTTCTGATGTACTTCACTCCCCCTTTCCCTCCCTCCCCTTTTCCACAGGCTCCCATTTCTCACTGCTAGATAAGCTAACTTGGGGGGCCCTGGGGGTAGTGTCCCCAAAGCCTCAGTGCCAAACGTGTTTTCTAAGTTCACCATTAACTGAGACCCGGCTCTGCAGAGAACCAGACGGCCGACCCTAATACAACAACAGCTAACAGTTTTAAGCACTCACTACGTGCCAGCAGTGTGATCAAAAGGTACATGTCGCTCTCCTTTTAACCCTCCAAGCAATCCCAGAAGCCATTTCACCAGCGGGGAACTTGAGGCCCGAGGAGGAATAGTAACTTGCCCAAAGTCCCATAGCTAGTGGGCAGCGAACAAGAGCCAGGATTTGAACCCCTGTGATCACTCTCCAGAGCTGACACCAACTACCGCAGCAGCAACACTGCCTCCCCGTGGAAACAGGTGCTATTCACTGTTCACTCTGTGTGCTTGGGGGAAAATCTGAAGGATGAAAGTTCCAGACTAAACTACAAAAAGTCACTCACCCATGTAAGGTCTACTCAGGGCAATCAAGAAAATCTGATTGGGGAAATAACACTCCGTGACGTCCCAGTCTTGGATAAAACCTCTCTCTCTCTCTCTCTCTCATCTATTCCCTCAGTGTCTCAAGCTCTCTCTGCGTATACTCTAAAAGCGTCACAGCTTCTCGCAGCTCTGAGGATGCAGCTTCTGCACCCCGCTGTGTATCTCCCAGGACAGGATGGTCAGGAACTGCTCCAACACCAGCAGTACCAGATGCTCCATGGTGGGCAACTCAGTCCAAAGTCACCCATGGCAAAGCTCCAGGAGCCGTCTGAGGGTTTTCCTGAGACCAGCGACCTCCGGGAAGTAGAACCATCCGATGGACAGGAGCTCCTGCACTTTCACCATCAGAAGCCCTTCTCCTCCTGGGAGGGAAAGTCAGCCGTGCCCACTTGAGAAGGTGCCAGGGCCCCTTACAAGAATGGGCAGCCTGGCAGGAGCCGGCGGCCCCGAGCTTCAAGTCCAAACCAAGGATCCCAACTCTAGCCCCAGCGCAGCCAGCTCGGGCCTCTTGGCCTCAGTGAGTCTCAGAGATGTGGGTCTCAGTGACGTGGTCCGCAGTGCGGCCGCGCGCCTGCGCCCTGGGCAGCTGCACCCGGTGAGCCTGGGAGAGCCGTGGGCGCCAAGGCGGTGAGTCCCGGAGCGGCCAGAGGGCGTGGCCGTCCCTGGGGCGCGGGCGCGGGTAGCGGGGCTCCCATCCCGCTCGGGCTACGCGAACCGGCCGCCTCCAGCCCTGACCCGGCGGCGGGCTCGGGGAGGAACGACGGGCGGCGGGCCCCTGTCCGGCCCGGGTCCCCGCCGCCGCTCCCTGCGACTCAGCCAGGCCTTCCCGGGGGTCCTCCGGGGCTGGGAGCGCCCCACGGGCGGCGGGACATCTTCACCCGGGAGCGCGATGGGGCCGCGCCCGGGCCCCCGCATCCGATTTTACACCGTCTTGTAGACGTTTCGGGGACTCGTCCCTCTTGCCTTCCCCCGAGCGCCCTCTTTTCACACCCTCTCTGTCCTTGGGCCCTGTGAGCGCGGCTTCATTCAGGAGGGCTGGGGAGAAGCCGTCGGCCCGAGGTGGAGTGAAGTTTTCATCTGGAGGCGCCGATGGAGGGAGACCAGGAGGATCAGGTCGATTCCCCGGTAGACGTGGTGGAAGTTTGGGTCCGTCAGGGGAGGGCTGCCCAGCTGTGAGGCTGGAGGGGTTGACGGTGGGTCCACAGCCAAAGCCCGCACGGTTCCTGGATGCCCTCCAGCGACGTTAGGTGCCTGGGCGGGGAAAGGGGAGCTTCCCAGCAATGAGTCCCCAGGATCAATCACCTTTCTTGAGCGCTTCCTCTGTGCCAGGCACACTGCTGTCCGCTTTCCAGGCGATTGATCTGCCGCAGGAAGTTTTGTGAAATAGATGCTGTGATTATTCTCACGTTACACACAGAAGACCTGGGTGTCAGGGTCGCACGGCTAGCAGGTTGTCACACCTCCATCGGTCTGCCGCTCAGGTCCAGGCTGCCATCGAGATAAAGGGTGCTATGGGGACAGTGTCCATTTGGAATGAGTCGGTGGGAAGAGGCCTGAGTATTTTTTTCTTGAGCCCCTCCAGGGAAGAGGACAGGTACATGAGCCGTGTGGGTAAACACAGGGAGAGAGGACCCACAGCACGTGGGCGGGTCCTGGTCTTGAGACTTGTGGAGACATGTGTGTGACCTCAGAGACTGCACTAAGAACACTTGGATGTCTGTAGACATGAGCATGGCAGGAATCTATCACCACTTTCCTCTGGCATTTGCTGTGTGACCTGGGACAAGGTCCTCAGTCCTCCTCAGCCTCAAACCTCAGTCCCCTCGTCTGTATTGAGGGCGTAATGCTGGTACCCACCTCCTGACCCTGGGTGAGGGCTCAGTGAACTACTATCCGTAGGAGGCTTCGAACAGCACCTGGCTCACGGCGAGGTGGACGTGAGAAATGTCCTTCGTTACCAACGCAGAGCAGATCCCTGACGGCCTGCCCCCCTGCAGTGTATCCTCTTCATGAGAAAGCCACTTGGAAGGCTGCAGCAGGATGAGGGACACGGCGATGTTGGCTGAACTACACGCGCCTCGAGTGGAGAAGAATGGGGCTGAGGATTTGCTGCCTCTGTGAGGCGTGGCTCTAGCTGAGGTGCCTTGGGTGAAGGAGACGAAGGGTTCCCCGAAGCTAGATGGACTTCAGGGCCACTCACCAGGGGTGTCAGTCCTGCTGTTCACTTCTTTTGTGGCCCCCCTGTTTTCAGAAACACAACAGGCCAGCACATCTGTGGTGGGCTCTCCTTCAGGGCAGGTGTTCTTCGCCTTGGTTGGTGGAATTCTAGAGCAGAGCTGTCAGTAGAACCCTCTGCAGTGATTGCTGTCGAGCACTTGAAATGTGGCTAGTATGAATGAGAAACTGAATTTTTATTTTTAATTAATTTTAACTTAAACTGCCACATGGGACTATTGACTGCCATGTTGGACAGCACAGTTCTAGAGGGTCTGAAAATGATCATGAAGATTTTGTAGACTTTTCGAAATTGGATGCAGAATTGGATGTGTATGTGTATTTATCTAGGAAGTGACTCCGTGGCTTTCATCAGATTCTCAAAACCACCAAGAAGATTACGATCTGCTGCTTTAGGGCTTTGGTGAAAAGTAAGCAATTAAGAGAGCAAGTATGCCTGTGGTAACCACTGTGTGTCTCCTCTCTCATTTTGTCCTGTCCGCAGCTGTACATGCCTCTTCCCCACGAGCCCCCTATGTTGTTTACTTCTTCACAGCAGGCTAGGACCATTAGCTCAAAGCCCACTGTTGCCAAACAAATTCTCACACATCCAACTGCTTTAAATAGAATCCCCAAAAAACCAGTTTTTAAAGCCATTTGGAGCCTACATACTTTACATACACCACAAAACTTCACCCAACATCTGCTAACCATAGATAAGTTAAATGGTGGGGTTATAAAAGACCCCAAACCGCTTCAGCCCTTTGGAGCTGTCTGACCCAGAGACTCCCCACTAAGCTGCTGAATGACGTTGCCCAGATAAGGAAGTCCCCTCTCTGATTTCCCCTCCTTCCCTGGAAGTTCCCTGCCCTATTTCCCCTCTGGGTGGTGGCCCCGTGCCTCTGTGTCTGGAAGGTCTCTTGCTGGGAGGGACTTGGCCTTTCATACAACCCTGTGCAAGCACTGCCCACATAAAGCTTGTGTGCTACCGCCTCTCATGGTCCTGTCTTTTCCTTGATCACCCCCAAATCGCTGAACTCACCACAAATCCTTGTAAGAGAGAGGCAGGAGGAGCAGAGTGAGTAGTAGGGGATATTAGTATGGAGGAAAGATGTTGGAGTGATGCCGGGAAGGGGTCATGAACCAAGGAATGCAGACTGAAAAAGACAAGGGAAGGGATTCTCATTTGAAGCCTCCAGAAGGAATGCAGCCCTACCAACAACTTGAATTTAGATTTCTGACCTCCAGAAGGCTAAGAAATTTTGTTGTTGTTTTAAGCCACTAAGTTTGTGGGAATTTGTTACAGCAGCAATAGGAAACTAATGTAACTTGTATACACACATATCTACAAATATTTCTACATCTATCCATCTGTGTCCATATTAAGATACAAATGACTTCATATGGTGTCCAACTCTAATCCGTTGGTTGTATAAATCCTTCTAGCTATCTTCTTACTTAACTATAACTTCTCTCACCAATAATAAGAAACCTGGCTCCCACCATCCACCATCCATTGACTTATTTGTTCGACAAGTATACATGTAAAGCAGTTTCAGAAATGTTCGTCTATGCCCCCATGAGAACTCACCAACCTGGGTACAGTGTTTTGTCTTTAGCCTACCCCCCACATTTTATTTTTGTTTTCCATTCATCCTCCAACTTTTAAAATTTGAAATATTTTAAACATATAGAGAATTTGTTTCCTTTCTTCCTGGCAAGCTTAGTGCTGTGGATGCTGCCTGTCTCCCTGCACCACTTCTTCCCACTGGATTTCTGTCCCCTTCCCCTGACAGAGACCTCAGGAGATGCGTGGCGGGGGTTTGGACCTGCTTAACACCCACCCCTGCCCCACTGCCTCACTCCTCACCCAAGCCACCAGCCTGCCCAGATGTGCCTGACTCCACTCTTGGTGGCTTCATGGCTCCATCACATCCCACTTCGACCATCAGGCTCTCCCAGGAGTTTCTCCCCAGGTACACACACCTGTATTACTGTATGCAGTGACACTGGAGAGAAAAGCCTAAGTGTTGAGAGACTTGGAAAGGAAGGGGAGAAGATCAGAACAGGGAACATGAACAGAGATTCAAGACAGGTTGGGAATCCCAGAGCAGAATGGCACCTGGCCCCACATTCTACCTGGAGCTCTGGAAGAAAGACATGCTCTCAGTGCCCTACACCAACAAGATGATGCAACAGGAGGTTAGAAATGACAGTCTAGCATTTAGGAGAGGCCTTAAGATAGTTCCCTTGGGTTCCCCATGGCTTATTTGTAGCATGAATGGGTGTCAGCTGCAGGTCTCAGAAAGAGACTCCATAGAGTTGCTGAGAAGAGTCTTAGTCAACAAGAAGAGGCCTGAGATATGGAAGAGGATGGCCCAAGGTGTGCATCCCTCCTTATTGGAAGCCACAACAGCAACCACAGACACCAGCATTACTGGCATGTGCCTACAGCCAGCCAGAACCACTTATACAATGGCCAACACCCAAAGACCAAGAAGGATGAGAGAGCAAAGGAGACAGTCTGTCCTTTTTCTGCTATCATATGTAAGCTCCCTCTGTATTCAGATACCTTCTTGGGGAGGAAGAGGAGGGTGAATAGGAGGGAGGGGAGAAGAGAAAGGGGAAGGTGAGGAGTAGGAGGAGAGATGGAGGAGTAAAAGGCTTGTTGGAGTCTTTAATGCTGATGGACGTTGTACATCACCCATAGAAGGCTATAACACTGTATAAAGAGTCTCCCAAACATACTGGTCAAGAGAGTACTTTGTTTACAGAACAATCATTAATATCTCATAGATCTAATATTCCCTGAAAGAGTTTGGGAAATATGGTTCTATAATTTAAAGTGGTGAACAGTATATCTGGGCCTAGGACACAGATGGGAAGTGATGGGGATCCCTAAAGGATAAGCAGTAAGACTGTAAAGATACTTTCCCTTCTCAAATTTGCTTTGACTGACTCTGGGCTGGCCATGGTCCGAAACCCCTTCTTGGGTTTTCTCTGTGAAGGTAGTGCTCTCACTTGAGCATAGCTCTTTCCAAGCTTCCTTAGCCGATCTTGCTGTAAACAGGGATTATGCTGGGTCTAATCCAACTCTTTTAAAGTTAATCCAGAGGACAAGCAGCTGGGGTCCTTCAAGCCTTACATGATTGTAAGGAGTCCCCAATCACTTACATAATGCCCCCAAACTGCAGCCTGAAGTTGTCATAGCTCTTAGGCATTGTGCCAATAATCGATGGTGGGTGGGAGCAGCCCACTGGGCAACCCATTCCTTAACATAGAGAGGGTAATAATAGGGATGTGGATAAAGTTCCAGCTGCTATGGGAGAGCAGGGGAGGTTCTTTGAACTCTGCGTGCTGAGGAACCCCTGAGGCAGGACATGAGACTGTTCAGCTTGGGCCCCTCTAGACTGGATGGCAAGAATAGAGTTGCTGACACCAGCAGCCCAAGATGTTTATGACATCCCAGGGGGGGACCTATGGCCAACCACCCAGCATGGCACATCTTACAGCAGAACAGACTGCCACAGTCTTGCTCTCCTTTCCCCTGGGAGAAGATGTTAATGTCTACAATGCAAATGTTCCTTAGGCAGCTGAAAACTTATCTCAAAATTCTCTGGGACTGGGGTTCCTGAAACCAGTTTTCAACTAAAACTGCCAATTGGTAAATACATGTTCAACTTTAGAGAAGAAAGGCAATTCCAGTTCATTGAAAATTTTACACAAACAGCAGGGGAGTATTGACATATTTAAGGAGCAGACAATGTCAAAAAGATTCTGACACTGACTTACGTATTTTGAATCTTGCTCTTTAAAGCCAGGTCTCACCCCTGTACCCAAAAGGCTGCTTGTTACAATCACCCATGACTCTCTGCCTGAGGGTTTTTTTTCTCACCTTTGGAGCATGATGAACATGACACAAGGCCAGCTGAAAGTGCCAGAGATCTATTGCCCCTGGAAGTAGCTATCCCTTTAATAATGGCTAGGTTTTTGGTGGCTACATACTCCAGCTTCCTTGTCCTGCACTTTGGATGGATCTGAGGCATATTCTACACAGTTTCCCATAGTGCCGCCCATCCCTGGAATAAGCTCCCGTTGCCCATAGTCATGACTTGCTAGATCATCCTCCTTAATTGGCTGCCCTCCTTCTAAGCTCACTTCCCCACACCCCTACGAGTGCTACCTCAGATTCCCTCTCAAATAAGCTATTTGTACTCACAGGTTTGTCTCAGGGTCTGCTTCCTGGAAATCCACACACGGACACCTTGTATGTTAAAAATGCATTTAATTCACCCTCACACGCCATTGTTTGCCTGGAAGTAGAATTCTAGGCTCAAAGTTATTTTCCACCAATACTTGAAAGATATGCTCTACACCATTCTTTTTCTCTTGGGCATTTCTGCTTGCCTCATTGTCTCCCTTTTTCTTTTCCTCTATTGATGAAGTATATCAGGAATATAGAAATGTATAGGAGACAGTATAAGTAATGCCTATAGACTCACCTCCCAGCTAAGGAAATAAAACTTCAAACACCGTGACTCCATCTATCCGTCATGGAAGCACCATCCTGAATTGGGGATTTACCATTCCCATGTCTGTGTAACTGTTATATAGAATAAGCAGGGGCCAAAATCCAATAATTTTATTCCCTAAACCCTCCCAATGCCCCAGCCAAGTCCATTCTACTGGGTTCTTTCTTCTCTGCTTCCCATCATCAGTCCCAGAGTCAGCCTCATGAGTTTTTTGATCACTATCAAGTAATAAAATATCTTCGGTGAGCTTAATATTCCACACGGTCAGTGTTCAGTAGTTTGTATGTCCTGTCCAAGGTAATAATGACAACTCTAATCTCCTTTCAATGTCAAAGCCTCCCCCTTACCCCAGCTCAGACCTGGCCCAGGCTGAAGCCTGCGGTAGGAAAGGGGAATGAGGTGTGGCATGGTCCTTCCACTGGGACTCCGCCAGCATCTGCTTACCTCCCCTTTTGCAGCCACTTGTCTCCCCCAGGGTCTATTCAGCGCAGGGAGGGACAAGAGGTCAGTGTCATGACAAGTCTCCCTTATCTGGATGGAGTTTAGCAGCTGTTTAAATCTTTTTCTCCCTTGGTGGGGGCTTTCATGGCTATTTTGGAGACCCCATCTCTGGGCCTTGACCCCTGCAGTTCCGTGACATGTGGCCTCCACACAGAAGAGAACTTCTCTCAACCCTCCCAGTCACTCCCATTTTAAATTCCTTATTTGTGATTCTGACTTCCTACTGACTCCCTTAAACTTCCGGGGAGACAGATCAAGACCTCCAAATGGCCTCCTTGAAGCCCCATCCCCCTAGTAAATTTGAGGTTGTGGGCATTTTCATTTGTAAACTCAGCAGCTTTTTCAGCTTCTCTAAACAAGGCCCCTCTTAAGTCCAAATCCCCCCGACTCTGCAATGTTACTAAACATTGTCTAAGTAGCCAGAGTTCACATGTTTGTGGCCTTTGGGTAGCACGGATATGGGTCAGAAGTACAGAGACCACATGAACAAAAACACGTCAAACCAAAAGAAGTGAAATTAGAGTTTCAATTTTAATGCTTCCATCAGGGGAAGGATTTGTTGATCCACATCATTTTCTGGGATTTTTCATGATCCCCAATGATAATAGGTGGGTTATTCACGTGACTTTTTGGCAGAGGCCAACTCCAATCTGGTGTGGTTTGTGTCAGTTTCCACAGCCACTTTGACAGATGCACATCATTTCTGTGCCTCCCCACTTGCCTAGCGAGTAAAAAGCTCAGCACGGTTTTGAAGGTCAGGGTGGGTTTTAGGTATTCATCTGCCTTCCTCTTGATGCTTGGTGTGGGGCTGCTGGGCTTAACTTCAGAGTCTCCTTTATCCATGACTGGTGGACACCACAGATGGCTTCAGGAAGAGAGCACAACCGAGAAAAACCTGTGAAAGTTAATAGAATCCAGATTTACCTGTAGGAGAAATACCAAGTGGCTCCAGAAGCCCCTGTGCACTTCCGTCTCCCTAACACACACATATGCACATGCACGGACACACGCACACACACAAGCAAACTTGGTCATAAGATACTGCCTTGAGGCAACATCTGATTTAAAATGCCAGCTTTATCATTTCTTTGATTCCCACATATATATGAAAATATTTCTAGAATCTCTATTTTGTTCCGTTGACATATTTATCAATTCCTGTTTCAACTGCTAATCCCATAGAGTAAATTTTAATGTACAATAGGACAAGCTCCCTCTCTTAGGTAATCCCTCACATTTTCTCTTCAAGGTAATTTTATAATCTAGTCATCCAGTTCCACACAGACACTCAAAATCCTGTTGTGATTTATGATTGGAATTGCACTGAATTCATAGATTAATTTAGAGGAGAACTGACACCATCTCTAAACTTAGTCTTCCTTTCCAAAAAAACCACGATATTTAAAATATTCTTTTAGGGTCCAAACAGAAAGCTCATGAAAAGTTTCATGCATATTTCTCCTATTTTTTAAAAAAAGTTAATTATGTTTGTGTTTTACAAAGTTTGTGACCAATTTGAATAGGATATTTTATTTCTATTGTATTTCCTAATTATTAGAAGAGTGTGCAAAATTTTTTTATGTGTTTAACATATCAACCAATCTTTCCTGATCACTTCCTAGGTGATTGGCTAGGGTTTTATAGGAAGGCAATCCCTTAAGAGCAAGAGTTTTGCCACTTCCTTTTGTTAATAAAATTCTGTCCACTAATAATAGTTCTCATCCCTCTCCAATTTCTTTTAGATACTCAACACAGTATGTCAGTGTCTTTCCACGGTTCTCTATGGGATGGGAGGAAACCTTGGTGAATGAGCCTTTCCTGCCACTCAAGGACGGGAGTGTGTGGCCTGGGTCCCTCTTACACGCACCTGTGCCTCAATTTCCTCAGTGGTTATGTGAGACTGAGGGGGGCAGCCAGTGTGGGGCCACGTCACATCTCATAACAGTCATTTTAGTTCCTCAGGAGAACAACACTATAAAACACACAAGGCCCTGTCCTCACCATTATCCCTCTGACATCCCATCAACATCCATGTCCTACTTCTAGACAATGTGCACACAGGTCACACGTCAATGTCAACTCTATAGTTGTTCCACATCAGAGACTTGCAAGGTAATATGGCATGAAAAGTAGGACTACTCAGCCGAAATGTCTTCCAACACCCCATTTATGTGTATTGTGTATTATAAATGTAGTAATTTCAGAGCCATGACCACGGTTGGATCCAGAGACCGAGACAGAGTAGAAAATCCTACCTGAGCCTGAGTTCCCTTGCACCTCTCTCCGGGTGATTGAATCTTGAGGCCGGAATCACTGTCTGTTGCCCAGTGGACCTGTGGAAACAAAGAACACTATTAGGATATTTTGGTAACTCCTCCCAAGGGGGAAGTTGTGGTGAAGAGATTTTGCTCGAGCCAAGGAAGAGCTCTGAGGCCAAGATAGCTGAGTGTCCAGGAAACGGATATGGAAAATGTATTCAAACATGTCTACCCCCTCTTCCAGCACCTCTTCCTCACTGTGTTCAGCTCTGAACATGGAGTGACCCAGATGGTTGTGGCCAGTGCTTGGATCCTGTAAATGGATGTGATTACTAGGTTCTAAACGACATTGTGAGTCATCATCACTCCCCTTGGTGCTTAACCAATCAGGCCCAAGGACTCAAGAAATGAGAACAAGACAAGGAGAGAAGGAATTTTCCTTCTCACTCCTTGCCCTCTCTTCCAGACGCTTCTTCCAGAGAAACCTGAGTGGCCCGAGAGGTTAAACATCCAAATATACCAAGATAATATAGCATTGTTTTGTGCCATCACCAAACTAATTCACCTGATGAACCACAACCTTGCTGGCTAAAATGGGGAAGGTATGGAACTGTCATTTGCTCAAACTGGCACTGAGATGCTCTAGAGGGAAGTGGATAGGAGCACAGGCTCTAGATACAGGCTTTGTCTGTTCCAATCCCAGCTCTGTGTAACCTTGGGCAAGTCCCTTAATTTCTCCTGTGAGCCAAGAACTGAGAACACAAGGGGTACCCACTCCCCACGTTGGCATTGTGTCAGATTCAAAAAATACTACAGAAGGCTGGGGGGCTGGTGTGTGTCATGGAAAGGTATTGGGGTGACTACAGTCTTCAAACCACTAAGATTAAGTTTCCTCCAGCTCAGCAGGAAACAAAATAAGTAACACTTTAGAATTTAAAGTTGTTTTTCTTGTACAGGGGTTTGTGGAATAAGATCTATACTTACTTCACCAGTGATTTCCAAAGTAGCTAAATTTTATTTGAAGCTAAAGCAATATGAGAGTTTGGAATGAGGAAACAAGTTATAGCAACCTGTACATTTCAGAGTGCAGATTTCAAATGTAAAATAATGAACTTTCTTACTGACAGATTTAACAAAAGAAAATTGCTCACTTAACCTGCTTCACAACATGAATAATTCAGTTCAGAAAGAAACCTATTTTCCAGGGACAGGGAAAACTCAGAGGTGAGAATGAGAAGGCAACTCTTCAAAAGAGCAGGAAATATTCAAATTGAAATACGTTTGTGTATGCAGATTAAGTCACCAGTTGAGAAATGGCCTAACACTTTGACCACAACCTAACGAATTGTTGTGTGTCAGGTGATTAACTGAGTTATCCAACAATGTGTCCACAATGTCCCTGGGCCCATCATGCTCTTACTCGGTAGATGCTAGGGGCCCCTGCTGTATTCCACACACCATTCTAACAACCTTCCCAGAGCTCAGAGCAGCAGGGCTTCACACTGTTATTCTGGGGGCCTGGCATGGAGGTAGGCTTTCTCTGCCTTTGCAAATCTGATGATAGAAGGGGACCTTCTCCTCAGAAAATGCCCTGAGCCACCACCTGTGTAGTGTAATTCATAGAGCCCCAGAAGCCCAGTCATGGAAACCCAGTGAAGGATCTGGGTCACCTCCCTCTGGGTGAAGCTATCCGTCTACCATGCATCTGAGTTGCCACAGGCGCGCCTGATCTCATGCTGATTTGTCAACCAGGGTCTTTACCTCTCCCTCAGGGAGTGTTTCTGGAATGAAGGGAGGAAGGAGTAGAAGGATGGGTGTCTCCACTCAACAGGTCACCAGGCTCTGGCCACAGCGTGACCTGTGCTTATGGGCACCGATGGTGGGGCCAGGCTGCTCAGGCCCACATCCCACTTCTGCTCCTCCTTGGCTTAGGGCACTCAGGCAAGTTCTCCAGCTTCCTTTTGCCTCAGATTTCTCATCTACAAAACGTGAAGTGCTCAGCACAGTACCCAGCACAGAGGACACACTCTATACCTCTTAGCGTTAACTAATATGTACCTGAAGGAAAAAGCCTGCCTTCATTCTCCCCCGGCTCACTCACTTTCTTCACACTGACACTTGTTGAAAGGACAGGCCGTGCTCCCTATGCTCCCTTCGTGACCCACTGCTGCCCCGATCCACCCCACAACACACAGTGATGGCCTACGCCCAGTGAGCACATCCAGCCCACTGCACTGGGCACCCGTGTCCCGCACTCCCTGTGGACAACCCTCGTTGCCCCAGCACTGCTGTCACCTGGTTCTTGGACCCCTCTCTTTCATCTCCTCCATCAGTTAATCCTCTTTTGCCGCTCTCCTGCCTGTTCCCTCTGCAGGACAAGAAGGGCACACAGACTTCATCCACAGTGCCCACTGTCTGTCACCAGGATGACTATGCAGTACCCTCCTACCTGGTCTCCATGCTTCACCCTTAGGCTAACTACAGCCTCTTCACAACCAAGTAGCCACAGGGATCCTTCCAAAACATAACACAGAACTCATCACTCCTCTGAGGATCCAAATCCTTCAGGGACTTCAGATCTGCCGTACAATAAAAGTCAAAGAATTTATAGTGGCCTCCAAGGCCCTGCACAGCCTGGCTCCCTATTCCCTCTCTGACCACATTTCCTGCTACTCTAGCTTTCGCTTACTCTGCCCCAACCACTTAGCTTTTCCTTGGACACATCAGGCACACTCTTGCCTCAGAATCTGTGCACAGGCTGCCCCCGCTGTCCAGACAGCTCCTCCCCCAAATAGCCACCTGGTGAACTCCATCACCTCCTTCAAGACTTGGCTCAACTATTGCTTTCCAAGGAGGCCTACTCAGACCACCCTATCCTAAAATGCAATCCAACCCTCCTCCCAGCACTCCGGAACACCCTGGTCCTGCTATATTTTCCCATAGCATTTATTACCTTCTAACATACCATGTATTGTATTATTTATTATGTTTATTGTCTTCTTTTCCCTCCTCCTATGAGAAAATTACCTTCACAGGGCCAAGATTCTTGCCTCTTTTATTCAATGATTAATTCCAAGTGCCTGGAACGTTGTCTGGCTCATAGTCAGTACTCAACAGATATTTTTTAAATGAATAAATAAATGCGATACATATGGTAGAGTAATTGATAATTAAGTAAACAATGGAAAGGTGGTAGCAGTAATAATCAAAGAGTTCTATGATAAATTTCCATTGGGCCCCATAAAGGGAGTCAGAGTATAAAAGACAAATATTGGTCATTCCTAAACTATTACGTAGTGACAATACCTCACACACTCACACCCAAATCCTCTGGATCTATGCAACAGGTAATTACTAACTACACACTATGTTGCCAGGCACTATCCTAAGCACTGTGGATACAATGATGGGTGCCAGACCTTCTGTTTGCACTTGGCCCCATTCTCACACCCTTCTTGGCTTCTGCTAATATGCCAGGGGCGGAAATCCTTGAAACTATTCTCAGAATCCCTTGCTAAGAAAGTTTCAGTCCGAGTCTACATTGAGAGGATCTCTGGAGAGATGTGGAAGCCACAATGGAGGTCGAGTTAATTTTTTCTCTGGGAGTAGTAGTGGTGACAAGTGCAGGGTTGCAGTAGAGGGACTGTCTGGAGCTTTTGTGGACTCCATGTTCCCCTGTCAGTCTGCTGTTCTGCGGACTCAGGACATTTTTGTCCCTTTGCACAGCTTCCTGCACTGTCCTGATTCCTCAATGACATTCAGAGCCCTTGACCTAGGCTCCTCCAGACGTTAAAAAGATTTGTCAGCCCCTAGTTCTCAGCATTAGATCCTTTCCTTCTTGAAATGCCTATACTGGTTTCTTTTTAGCTAACTATTCTTGACTGATGCAGGGAACAAGGCAGATAAGCTCTGCCTTTACCAATCTTCTAATAGAAGGGAATATGGGCAAGGGAACAGGCAATTACCATATAGTGTGAAGTGTCCATCGATCAGTTTGTCAGTTAGTTGGTCAGTCGATAAAAATTGGTGCGGGCCTACACATTTAGCAATTGAAACAGGAATCAAAAATACATCAATGGAACAGAATAAAGATTTTCAACACAGACTCATGCATATAACAGAATGAAAGAAATGATAAGGTTGGTGTTTGAAGTCAGACGATGTCCCAAAGCAATCTCATGTCTACACTGGAAATAAGTGTGAGTGTGGTGGGGAGGTGGCAGGGGGAAGAGGCCCCTGGATACACTGGATTAAGTGGGGTTCATCATCTTCTTCAGGCTTTCTCGGTTGTGCTCTCTTCCTGAAGCCATCTGTGGTGTCAACCAGTCATGGATAAAGGAGACTGTGAAGTTAAGCCCAGCAGCCCCACTCCGAGCATCCCAAGGAAGAGACGTAAATATTCAAAGCCCAAAAACCCTGCCTCCATAAATGTGGTGAGCTTTTTACTCAGCAGGCAACTGGGGAGGCCTAGAAATGATGTGGATCTGTCAAACTGGCTGTAGAAGCTGACAAGAGCCACACCAGGGTGGAGTTGGCCTTTGCCAAAAAATCATGTGACTTACCTGCTTATGCCTGCCCTTAATTTTGGAAAATGCAAAAAAAAAAAAAAAAAAGATTTAAAATAAACTCCTCCCCTGTTTCAGCTGTTAAAATAAAAGCTGTGTTTTCACTCCTTTTGGTCTGACATGTGTTTATGCCCATACAGCTTTCTTGGGTTACAATGGAGGGGGAGCCTATTCCTTCTAAGATTCTATGCAGGATTCCCAGACACTGGGAGACGGTGAGATCACTCACACTGCACATCAGATTTCTTCCACCTTTCATCTGATGAAAAAGGAAGGGAATAGTTATGTAGTACGAGGTCACTCCAAGACACCAGACCCCTCTCTCTGGGCGTTTTGGAGAGACCACCACTGTGCTCCCCTCTAAGACCTAGTTGCTTCCCCTGATGAGAAGACATTGAGAAGGGGCCATGAGGGGGTGGGAGGTTTAAGATACCCCCCTTTTTATTATTCTGATGCTCACGAGAGTATCCTTTCAAACTGCAGCACTGGGTCTTGGTTGGCTCCATTTCATATTAAACAATCAGAGCACAAGGCATTTTAAACTGGGAACATTGTACCTTCAGGGGCTTCTAAAGGGAATCGTTCCTCCCACTGTGCCCAAACAAGTGCAATCTCCAGGGCCCCTGATTAGTGCCATGTGAAATAAACCAGTTCAGGCCACAGCTGACTGAAGAGAAGTCACTTGACTGAAGAGAAGCCAGCCCTTGGTCCACAAGATTGTGCGAGGGCTCCCACAAAAAAGGCTCCCCAAAGGCATGTGCTGGGAAAGTCAGATCTCACTGGGAGAAACTGGAAATGGGAAGTGTAGGAAACTGGGCATTCAGAAGTGAGAGCTAAGCTGAAGGGAGCACAGGGAGAGCTAAGGGGTAGGGGCAGGGGGGTGTGGGAAAGCCTAAATGATGAGTAAGCTGACATCCAAACGAGGGGAAAAAGTTCCAACCATCACACATTCCAAGCACGACTCTTATCCTGTAAAGTGAGTTTCTAACCGGAAACTTCAGGCAGCCTTTCTCTTCCCCCCTCTCCTCTCCTCTCCATTGTCTGTGTCCTCACAACTTGTAGAGCATTTCTACAACACCCTTCCTGTTTGTCTTTCCTCCTCCACCCACGTCTCTTCTCAGGGGCTGTACTCTGGTTCCCCTTAGCACAGTCTCTCCCAGCTCTTTATTATGCAGAATCATTGAACCCCTCTGAGTCCTTGTCACCCTCCTCCCTGTTCCTGTCCCCTTGGCTGTGCAAGCTCTGCTTTGGCACTGTCAAATATAGCCACTAGTCCTGCCTCAGAGGGTCAGGTGTGGCTGTGGGATAGAGGGGAGGGTCTCAACACCCCTGTGTGGGTGACTAGTAACCTACCACTCACGAGGAAACCAAGGCTGTGAGCTGGAGGGAAGTGAAGGCCTGAGGCTGGAGACCAGCAGGCAGGGCAAGAAGACACACCAGGGAGCAGAGAGTGATGATAGCCGACCTCCTAAGGTCCACTGGCATCCAAGAGGAGACATAACACTCAGGCCGTAGAGCTTCATGTACCAACACGGATAAGTCTCACAATCATCGTATCGAGTGAACAAAGAAGCAGCACGGAGGAATGCAGCAAATGGCAGCTAAAACGTGCCAAGCTGTCTTGAGTATATGTGTATCTAATACCAGTCCCCCAAGGAGTGCAGCAGGATGTTCAGGGGGAGCTCTCTCTCGTGTCAGACTTGGCTGACTCCCCAGAACAATTGGTTCCGACTACCCTCCATCACACAGGGGTTCCCTGACCACCCACGGAGGATTGGTAGGGAAGGCAGTCACACACTCATGTGAGCTCTGACCACTCACCCACGGGAGGGCGTGGACTAACACGGGAGAGTCTGCGTGGGTTCAAGACCACAGAGGCTCTTCACAGAGGCTCGATAGTGGGCTGCGTTTAGAGGAGGAAAATACCCTTCACCTACTGGGAGGATGAGCTCTCGAGGTGTCCACTTGGAGGGCTTGATTTGTCTCTCCAGCAGTCAGAATCACATGTAAGAAATTCAAAAGGGGGAGTGGCTAGCCGAGGGAGTGGGGGTGGGGGGGAGAGAGAGAGACAGAGAGAGAAAGAGGTTTGGCTGTGATTCTCCTAAGGGGACTTTTCTCAAGAGACATGATTGGAGACTGTATGTAGCCTCAACAGAGAGAAATTCTTGGTGCACGTGTACCTCAGGGAGCGGAGGCTGATTGGAGAGGGCCTCACACTGTGTCAGCGAAATACTCTCTCCTTCCACACTTTAATTTCTGCCTGCTTCCTCTCATTGGCCAAACGCATCTGCTAGGCAGAGTGCAAGAAAGCCTCAGTAATGCGGTCTGGGGGTGTCAGCCTCTTGGGACACAGAGCAGTGGACAGGAGTAGGATATATCTGGTTGGACAAACTGAGAATAATTAAAACAATCTACCACTTTTTCCACAGCCCACACCCACTGTTGCTTTGCTCAGATGAGGAAACCCTTTGCTGAAAACCGGGTAACATGATGCTGTCAGCCACCTTATCACTGAAAGGCGAGATCAATTTGATCATAGCCCCACCTGGAACATAAATTATAACCTTAGTGGTCACAAGAAGTTTTTCTGCACATTATCATGGAATGGATAAGGGAAAAGTCATCCCATCTTCCTTCCTATAAATCAATTTTTTATACTCTGATGGCAGTTTGAAATGTTGGTGGATCTTTACCTGATGAAGTGATCTAGACATTCATTGCCAAAGGATCTGAATCCTTGGAGGTGATGCCATTATTGTGTTGCATCAGTTTTCCACTGAACACTGGAATTGTATGTGGGCGTGCTAGGAGGCACCCCAGTGAATCCCTTCAGTTCCAGAAGTAATCCTCTTTCTCACCCCCACTGTGAAGCAGCAACCCAAATTCTGACTGGTAATCTGGATCATTCACCCATTCAGTACAGTGACCCCTTCTCAGCTATCAGATTTTTGCCCAAAGGCCTGAAAATGGGCAGGAGACAATGAGTCAATGTCAGTTTCCAATTTAATAGAACCATGGATACGTCCCAGGCGAGAGGCATTCTTGCCTTGAGTACTTTAACCTCCAAACCCTCCAAGCCTGACTTTGAGGAGAAGGAAAGGAAAAATCTATAAATGGTTTTTTGGGTGTAAGGGTGGGATGAGTCACTCTCTACCCTATCCTGGTCTGGAGGAATGGCACCACAGGTTGCTTGCAGGTCCAGAGCTTGATCTGCATCCTCTAGGGTAGCCCTCTAACTTTGCAGGCTTATGTCTCCCATTTAATGGTGGAGGTGAGTTTTCAGCACACCATTCCAGCACTGTATGAGGTCAGATGCTTCAGGGTAAAGGTAAGGTTGGTGGATTACAAGGGCCTGAGCTCACATATACATTCCGTTTCCATAAAAATAGTTATTGGACAAAAGTAATGTTCTGAGGAAACCATGGTTTTGGAAAAGTTGTTCATAAGTCCAAGAATTGTGGCTCTCATAGGATAAGAACAAGGAAGGCAAATCTATACCCTGTATATATGTCTACCCTTTGGTGGACTATTTAAACAGCAATCCATGATGAATTAATGCTAGATACATAATGGGTGTTTGATAAGAACTTAAGGAGGTACTAAATAGTACCTCTCGTTTTCAGAACTTTAGAAGTGCTATTCTCCAGGGAAATGAGTAGAAGTGAGCCAATGCCCAACCTTCGTGGTCTTCTGAGCCAGAATTGACTTCTACTAATCTCTCATGAAGGCAGTGGCTCTCTGGGACAGATGAATGATACATTGATCTCAGCACCCTTGCACAAGGGACAAAGTGATAGTCACAGCATGTTCTGATCACCTCCTATTCAGCCAGTTGGTAAAGGAGGGATTCCTTGCCCTACATAGTATGAGATGCCTGAACACACAACACCCACTATGGGACAGATGATATTGGCAGCAGTTTATTAGTCACATAGACTCACAGCCCAGGGGAGGAGACATGGCCTATCTTGCAGGACCACACAGGGGTCGCACTCAGGAGCAGTGTGAACCAGCAGGAGCTGGGGGAGGTAAGTTTTATAGTGACGAGTGTACGAATTACCCCTTCATTCATATGGGAGGATGTGATGGTTTGTTTGAATAATTCTGGTTGAGGACCTGGTGGAATGCAGCTGGTCTGGCCAATACGGGAACCATCTGGGTGTGGAACTTTTCCCACTGGATCAGGAGCATATCTGGTAAGAGCAGGGGAAATCAGGGCTAGGCCTTTGGGACCCTGTGAGGCTCAAAGATGTCAAGGCAGCACATAGAATTTCAAGCCTTGCAATGCACAACAGTGGATGAAATCACTGAGGAGGGAGTAGACTGAGAAGAGGAGTGAGTCAAAGAACTCTGAAGAAGGCTAAGATTTTAAGGGTGCACTCAGCAATTGCCAGCAATAAGGCAGTCAGGAGGAATGAGAGTGGGTGTAGAAGCTAAGAAACAGTGGTACATGGCTTGACTTTTTGGTGTACCTATAATGCAAGGAATTTTAGAGCATTCTGGTGCTAGTTCTATCATCTCTCTAGCTCTCACAACTCTCCTCCAAAACCTATAGACCATTTGCCTTCTTGTTCTCACATGCAGGTCATGCCATATTGGTTGGAGATGAACTAATGCCTCTGGGATCCCACACAAGTATAAGGATTTCAGAACAGTTTCTTCAGAACTCACCTCGGCATACAAAGTCCACCACTAACCATATTCACCAACTTCCCTCTTCCAGCTCCAGGTATGTCTTCCTTTTTCTTACTAAGCTTTTGCAAAACTGGGTTAAGGAGTATTTCTACATGATATCTAAAAATGTTGATTCTGAGAAACAGGACAACTCATCATAAAAATAGAAGAATGCTAAGACTGTAGATTTCAGTTCTGAGCTTGCAATTTGATGATCAAAATCCATGAAAAATTATTAAAACCATTTACAACTTTGTGTCCATTTGTTAACTGATGTAATAAAGCTAGAAGTCATCACCATCCACAGACCAAGGAGTACTTAGGGCTGGTTCGCCTTGCCACCCTGACTTCCCCAGAGAGACTTTAAGTGACAATGAGAGATGCCAGCCTGGACAGAGGGGCCCTGGGGAGAGACACATTATGGGAGGAGCGAGATGTGTTAAATTCTCTCAAGACAGAGGCAGGACCTACAGGGCAAGAACAGAAAGTAAACTGTGTGAGATTTGGGGAGTACTTTTTACATCTATTTTCAATAGAGATTCAGCAAGTATGAATAAATAAATGGGCACGTTGCCTGCTTATTTATTTATTTTTTTGGTGAGGAAGATTAGCTCTGAGCTAACATCCATTGCCAATCCTCTTCTTGCTGAGGAAGATTGGCCCTGGTCTAACATCTGTGCCCATCTTCCCCAGGATGTAAACCTGCGAATCCTGGGCTGCCGAAGCGGGGCATGCAAACTTAACCGCTTCACCACCAGGCTAGCCCCCGCCTGCTTATTTTTTAGAGGTGACAGGAACCAGAGGTAAGAGTTTGTGCACAGGCTAGAAGAGCAGAGCTGAGCATTGAGGGATGAGCGTAATAGTCATGGCCATGGGGAATTTAGGCAAAAAAGTCTTCTGATAGTTAACATGAGGCATACCTTTCCTCTATTTTACAGTCAGTGTGTAACTCCCCTAAGATCATAGAGAATACCTTGTTTAAATTTAGTGGGATATCCAGGTATAACTGCAATTTGAGCCCCAATATTGATTAAGATCGTGAAGGTTTGCCAATTTGTGTGTTTCAGCAGATGTGAAAGTTGTCAGCGCGTATCTTGTAAACACACAAAAGCCAATCATCGCCCTTCATCTCTTTCTTTCATTTCCTTTCCCCCCAGTGGATGTACTTTAAGGGGTTCTCTTTACCCTGCTCATATTTATAAATTTTTTCCTTCGGAGAGTCTCAAATAATTATCATCAGGGTTAGGGGCCTCCCCCATGGCAATGGTTGAATTAACCCCTTTTGTGCCACAGGTGTTTTTCCTTATAACCTTGAGGAGCAGGATCTTTGTTATGACAGAGGCATGGCACAGGCAGCAGAGGCAGCAGCAGCAGCAGCAGCAGCAGAGGTATTTAAGAGTCCTGGTGAGCCATCTACTCTTAGCCGTGTGTATGTCAGCGTGCCACCTAATGGTGAATAAATTATATGCACAATTCCTTTTCACTTTTCTCTTCCTCTTTTTATCCCCTCCCTCAATCCTTCCTCCCTCCCTCCCTTCTCTCTCCCCACCCCTCCTTCTCCCTCTCTCTGTCTCTCTCTCTCCTCCCTCCCTCTTCCCTAAAGACTGCTCTTGTCATGAGCAACCACCAGATGGGCCCATATATCATTCAAGCTATAGTACTTCCCCTGGATGCTCTATAGTGGGGGCCAACGCCGGGCTGAGACACAACCAATCGGTCACAGGGTATGGATTTTTCCCCTGAGCCTAGAGTAAGTCACAGCTTTATTTTAAAACACACAGATAGGTCCAGGCTAAGACACATGGCCCCGGGCCACTTTAAGGAGGGCCCCAATCCCATACTCCTGTCCCTAAACGCAAAGTGATTGTCAGTAACAGAGGCTCAGTAGGACTCAACAAAAAGCAGCACAGCTGGAAGCACAGTCTTGCCAGCAGACAGCAGCTCAACGTGTGCATACTTGCATTCAGGCAGCAGAGCAGGTTAGCAAGTCAGAGCAAGAGAAGACAGACCCACGGTGGTGGTGGTCAGCATCTAGACATCCTGTTCAGTGTCAATCATTATGGTCACCTGTAGAGGCAGATGGACCCCTACCCAAGATTTTGTCTGACTCACAAGACTGATGACCCCCCCCACACACATCCTAAATAAGTATGAAAATGTTTATTATTTACATAGTTGAGATTTCTAGGGGGAGCAGGGCAGTCCTCTCAAGCAGGTTTGAAATGGCTTGAGACAGCAAGAAAAGGAAACTGGGGGCCAGTCTGGTGGTGTAGTGGTTAAGTTCACATACTCCACTCCCGCGGCCTGGGGTTTGCGGGTTCGGATCCTAGGCATGGACCTGTGCACTGCTCATTGACCTGTGCACTGCTCATCAAGCCATGCTGTGGTGGCGTCCCACATACAAAAAGCAAAAAGAGGAAGATTGGCAACAGACATTAGCTCAGGGCCAGTCTTCCTCACCAAAAAAAAGGGGGGGGGGAACTGCCCTGGGGTTTTATTGTGTTTCAGGGGTGGGGCCATAGTGAGAGTTCTTGCAAGCCTTCGGCATTCACCAGAGTCAAAGAGGGAGCACCCAGGCTTACTAATTGGCTTGCACAGATATGGGACACAAGGGGAGTGGGTGGTTGAGTTTTAAAAGCTGTCAGCTGTCAAATGTCAAAAAATGGAGTCAGATTCCTCCTTGCAACAGTGCGTTTAATAAGATTTATTTGGTTAATTTTCGGAATCAGTTCTCTTCATTGGTTGTTCTAAAAAGATAAAAATGTTTTCTGTCATTTTGAACTTGAAAATGAGGAAATGAACAGTCTCGTTGGCTCAGGGCTGGTTCACTGACCACCATGAATCACCTTCAGTTACCCTTACCAGCTGTTTTGCATTTTTATATATTTGTGTATTAAATATCATTTTAGTCAACTAAGCAATGTCCTGAAACAAGCCCCTGGAGGTCTATTTTGTGTTTTATTTTACAATATAATGGTGCAGGGGTTTTTGTTGTTGTTGTTGAGGAAGATCAGCCCTGAGCTAACATCCATGCCAATCTTCCTCTATTTTGTACGTGGGATGCCTCCACAGCATGGCTGATGACTGGTATATGTGCAGACCCAGGATCCAAACCTGCGAACCCCAGGCTGCTGAAGTGGAGCACGTGAACTTAACCACTACGCCATGGGGCCAGCCCCAGTGCAGTTTTTTTTAATAACTTTTATTTCTTTCAATTTTGTTAAAATTTGACCTTGGTTGTGTTTATCCTCATTGCCTTCAATTAGATTTTGGTCTTTTGGTTCTTCCTTATTTTCTTTTGAAAGAGTTTGTGTACATTTCAACTTAAAGAGAAGGAAATTAACTGTCTGATTGAGTGCCTTTTATTTTATAATAAAATTGTGTGACATATGTTATTTGTTTAGATTCTGGTCTTGATCCCTTTTCATAAATTTTCTCCAAAACAAACAATTTGGAATACTCTCAATTCACAAATGCAGAACTTAATCAACTGACACCTCACACAGGCTGCATGACCCATACCCTGGGGTCAACAACCATTTTTGGGAGTTCTTCTGGATAAGGGAAAGAGGACGTTTGTCCCAGCCACCCACCTAAATGAGTTACCAAGTTAAGTAACTTTGCTGCAGTGGTGCGAAGCTGTCCACTCACAGGCAAGTCTCCTTGCAGATTTGTACAATCACCACCTCCTTTAGGACCTGGGATGGAAAAGTCCAGTATTGATGAGTCTGTGAGCCTGTAAGGTGAAGAAGATGGAACCAGCAATAGTCAGAACCAGCCAGGTGATTAAGTGCATCTCTACATAGTATGAGGTGAGGGGTGTTGGGCAGAGGGCAGCCCCTCTCTGCGCTCCTTTGTTTCAGCATTAAAGATGGTGTTAAAACTCCTTCCCTGAGTCTCTAAGAGATAGAAGCTCCCAGCAGTGGCACAGTCAATCCTGGACACTGCTGACTAGCTCCATGGTAGGGACCCTGTTTCTATAATCCGTTCCTTTAATTAGGCAGAGGCGACTTTTTTTCCCATTTGTATTTGTGTTCTATACACTGTGGGCACTGCTGTTTCAGAGACATTGACTTTGTCAGATGGTTCTGATTTTAAACAAACTTGACCTTGACTTTGTAAAATCAAAACTGTGGTATTTCCTTTTATACTATTTGAAAAGCCTTGCAGTAGCACACAGAAGCAGTATGGATGGGAATGCATTATAGAAAACAAAAATCAAGGGACTAAGGATTGTGGGAATGCTGCTCAAGTGCCTTTGTTTCAGGGGTGAGAACTTCAATCTAAAGGTAATTTTGAAGCCAGTTCTATCTATGAAAAAGTTGAAAGGTGGGACCCATAGACCAAGATGGGGGCATGGAGTGGTAGAATGCCTATCATAGTGGGGTGGACATTTATTTAGTAGGGGTCCTGGAGGCATAGACCAACAAATAAAGTAATATATAGGTCAATACTCCTCCAAACCTTTACCCTTCTGTACATTTTTCACCATGTCCTTGCTTTGCAGACATTGCTGGAACCATACACTGGAAGCCGTACCTCTAAATTTGCTGTAAAGCAAAACGGAGCCCAAGAAACTGGGCTTTTCTTTGCTCTGAGCTGGTTCTGTTCTGTACAACTTAGACACCTTGCATCAAGGCTGAAGTGACTAAGTGGCAATCAGAAATCTCTAGGACTTGTCAAGCTTGCAGATTGGAGGATGTCTGTTAACAGACAGTGCTAGAAAGATCTCCGCTCTTCCCTAACCTATATAAAGTCACTCCATTTCTGGGTGGTGATTAATTTGTTGACGATCAGATGAAGATATTTGACACCTGAGGGAGACGGGAAAAGGGTTAACTATAAACATGAACTATTATAAAATGTTTTCACAGAGACTTCCAAACTCTAGGCTCGATAGATCATCTCTGGTTTTTCTACTTCTCTATATGCACAAGTATATTCACAATAGTGTCACCAAACCTGAAGTTCACCCACCCAAGGTCAATCAATTCACATTTCATTTTGTATAAAGACTAATGAGTCAAGAGTAATTTCAGTGAAAATGGCAGAATAGGGAAATCCAAGGACCCATCTCTCCACAGAAGCACTGAAAATACAGGCAAAAACTGTCAGAATCAACTTTGTCAGAACTCTGAAAAATAGTCAAAGGTTAAGAGAAACCAAGCAAATACTTGTTCAAGAAAGGGGCAACTGGTACCCAACAGACATCTACTGAACTCTCTACCCAACAATAGCAAACTACACATTTTTTTCAAGTGCACATGGAACATTCTCCAGGATAGACCATATGTTGGGCCAAAAAACAAGTCTTAATAGATTTTAAAAGATAAAAATCATACCAAGTATCTTTTATGATCAAAATGTAATGAAACTAGTAATCAAAAGCAGAAGGAAAACTGGAAAATTCACAGACAGTGGAAATTAAACATCACACTCTCAAACAACCAATGAGTCAAAGAAGAAAACATAAGGGAAACTAGAAAAATACCTTGAGACAAATGACAATGAAAATACAACATACCAAAACTTATGGGATGCAATGAAAGCAGTGCTAAGAGGGAAATTTATAGCTATAAACACATTAAAAGAGAAGAAAGATCTAAAATCAACAACCTAACTTTACACTTTAAGGAACTTGAAAAAACAAAGAACAAACTAAACCCAAAGCTAGCAGAAAGAGAGAAATAGTAAAGATTAGAGCAGAGATAAGTAAAATAGAGAATAGAAAAACAACAGAGAAAATCAGTAAAATGAAAAGTTTGTTCTTTAAAAGATCAACAAAATTGACAAGCCTTTAGCTAGATTGACTAACAAAAAAGAGAAGACTCAAATAACTAAAATCAGAAATGAAAGTGGGAATATTACTAATGACTTTATAGAAACAAAAAAAGGATTATAAAGAGTACTATGAACAATAGTACACCAACAAATTGGAGAACCCAGATGAAATGGACAAATTCCTAGATCAATAAAATCTACCAAGACTGAATCATGAAGAAATAAAAAATCTGCAAAGACCTTTAACTAGTGAGATTGAATCAGTAATTTAAATATCCCAACAAAGAAAAGCCTTGGACCAGATAGCTTCACTTGGGAGTTCTACAAAACATTTAAAGAACAACTAACACCAATCTTTTTCAAACTCTTCCAAAAATTGAAGAGGAGTGAACACTTTCTAACTCATTCCAAGAAGCTGGCATTACTCTGATATCAAAGTCAGAAAAAACACACTGCAAGAAAAGAAAACTACAGACCAATATCCAGAATATATAAAGAAAACTTTCAATTCAACAACTAAAAAATGAACATCTAAATTTAAAAATGGGCAATAGATTTTTCTAAAGACTATATACAAATGATCAGCAAGCACTTGAAATATGCTCAATGTCATTGATTGTTAGGAAAAGTGCACATATCAATCACAATGAGATACCACTTCACAGTAGGATGGTCATAATAAAAAAATAAAAAGAAAATAGAAACTGTTGATGGGGATGTGGAAAAATTGGAAACTTCACACATTCTGCTGTGAAGATGAAATGGTGTAGCTGCCATGGAAAACAATTTGAAACTTTTGAAACTTTTTTCTCAAAAAGTTAAACACAGAATTATCATATGACACAGAAATTCCACACCTAGGTATATACCCCAAAGAATTGAAAACAGGTGTTCAAACAAAAACATGTAGACAAATGTTCATAGCAGTGCTATTTACAATAGCCAAAGGGTGAAAACAACCCAAATATCCACCAACTGATGAAAGGATAAACAAAAGGTGGTACATATTTGCAAGGGAATATTATTCAGCCATAAAAAGTAAGGAAATACTCAGACATGCTACTGCATAGATGAACCTTTAAAACATTATGCTAAGTGAAAGAATCCAGATACATAAAGCCACATATGGTGTGACTCCTTTTATGTGAAATATTCAGAATAAGCAAATCCATAGAGAGAGAAAGCAGATGAGTGGTCGTCAGGGCCTGGGAGAAGAGGGGAATGGGGAATGACTGCTTAATGGAATGGATCTGTTTGAGATAATGCAGATGTTTTGGAATTAGATGGAGGCGATGGTTGTACAACATTGTGAATGTACTAAATGTCACTGAATTGTACACTTTAAAATGGTTAATTTTATGTTATCAGAATTTCACCTCAATTTAAAAAATACTGACTGTAAAAGGTCAAATCATCCTTTGCCTTGGGTACTCTGAAATTTTTGTTCAAGGAGGGAAAAAAGATCTTATAAAATTGTATACTAGGTAGGCATATCTGTTGTTATTGTTCTTCCTAACTTTTGCAATACTTAGTGGAGATTCACAAAAATTTTTAAAAATCTATTGGGCATCCAAATGTCAGTATGGGGTAAGCAGTTGGATATATGAGTCTCTATTTCCAGGATGAAGTCCAAACTGGAGATAGGGATTTGAGATGCATTAGCATATGCATGATATTTCCTAAAGGAGTGAATGTAAAAGAGGACTTAGGACCAACTGAGCCCTGGCGCACTGTATTATTGGGAGGTCCCGTAGAGGAGGAAAGAACAAAAAGAGTGAGAAAGAGAGACTAGCCACGTGGGAGGGAAACCAGCAGAATGTGCCATATATGTACCCAGGTGAAGCTTAATCTAGAATGCTGTTGTGATGAAATGGGTCAAATGCTGAGGGGAGAGTTTCGGATTGAATGGGTGAGTTTGAGAGAGATTGGGGGCAAATGGACGACTTTGCAGAAATTATTTCAGTTTCTCATTTTGAGAGGTCTTGATTATATTTCCCAAGTTTGAGTATAATTGGATTAGTTGGGAGATTTCAGAACGAGAAAGAAAAAACATTGAAAGAGAGACACAGAGAAACAGATAAGAAAGAAAGAAATAGAGAGGAGAGACAAGACAGAGAAATGAAGCACATTAAGAGATTGTGAGGAGCAATGTTTCACTTTTCTGTGTTTATTAACAGTTCTCAATAAGCAGGCCTCAGTTTCAACAGAATGAGACCGTACATCATAATATATACATACATCAAACTCATAAAAAAGCTGATAATAAAAGGAAGTTTACATAGTCTTCATTACTTCATTAGAAGTAAACATGAATATGTCATTATTATGGAGTAAAAATATTTCATTTATCTTTAAGAACTAGGAAAGCATTGTTATAATACATAAATAAGAAACCATCTCTGAACAGTTTGTGTTATCCATTCCATTACAAAAGAAGGAAATAGAAGAGGTGGGGCACTCTGTCCCTAGTTCTTAATGATTGTATAGAGAATAATTTACTCTGAGTTTTAATGAAGTGAAAAGTCCTAAACCTATGCACAGGACACAAAGCTATTGAGAGAAAAAATATTTTCTGACTCATGCATGTCACTGAACAGTGGATTTGATAGATTATGATAGGGTATCAATTTTCTTTAAGGTCAATTACTAGATACTCGTCTTTTTGTTTTGTTTTGTTTTGCTGAGGAAGATTCTCCCTGAGCTAACATCTGTTGCTAATCTTCCTCTATTTTATATGTGAGCCACCATCACAGCATGGCCACTGTCAGATGAGTGCTGTAGGTCTGCACCCGGGAACCGAACCTGGGCCACCGAAGCAGAGCGCACCAAACTTAACCACTAGGCCACCAAGGCTGGCCTACTAGATACTTGTCTTGAACAATAAATGATGTCACAGGATATGACAGAATCAGCATTTAACAACATACTATATAAACGAACTTCCTCCATTGTATTGTCCCTCTTCTTCCATGCTGTTTCTTCCTGATCTAACCTTTTTATAATCATAACTTCTTATAACCTGTCCATCATATTTCTAACTCCTCCACAACCTAACAATGTTCACTCAAAGCCATATCTCTGTAGGTAACATCTTTAAAAATGACATGCTGTATGCAATATTTTTGGATAGCTATTCTAACATAGATATTTAAAGTAAACAAATTTGTGGGATTCTTAGTCCCATCATGTATTTAGTCTCCATTGGACTGAAAATCCCCAACTAATATTCAGCAAGCACTGACTAGGTGTTTACTTTTTGCCAAACAGCATTCAAGACATTATTGAACAGGGGGCTGGGGGGGAGGGCAGTAAATGTACAATCCTTATATAAATGTGCAATCCTTATATAAACATCACATATTCCCTGTATACATAAATATTTCCAGATATACTATATTTAGCTTGGCACTTTAATTATTGAAATAATGACTAGTAATAACAATAGTTACTCACCAATTCATTCAACAAATATTTCTTGAGCATTTCTATGTGCAGGCATACAACAGTGATCAAAAGATATAAACATTCCTGCCCTCATTGAACTTACATGATAATTAAGATTTATTGATTTCTCAGGGTCTGTGTCAAACACTTCATGTATATTATCTAATCCTTTCAATAATGCTAAGAAGTAGGTCCTTTCAGCCCTGTCTTACAGATAAGGAAGCTATGATTCAAATAACTTTAATAACTTGCCTAAGATAAAACAAAGTATCCCGCAAAAATGGATTTCAAATCCAAGTCGAGCTTAACCTAAAGTCTGTGCTCTTAAATACATGCTATTATTATGTCACCACTACATTTTAAATTATCTAAAACTATAGCTGGATATATAGTCATAGAAAATCTACATGACTACTGAGTATTTAAGTTTTATTTAATAAATGCTACAGAATAGCAATTCCTCAGTTAATCATTCAGATGAATATTACATTGTAGAACTAATTTTGTATTGCCTTTGGTAGATGCTTTTCTGCACTTTGTGAATTTACATGTGGCAATGTATGATAATGTAAGACAATTCAGATGTTTTTTCAATTAACCTTTGAAGAGGAATGAAGATATTTACTAAAGTTTTGGGGATCTAAGAAGAGATTATATCACATGTCACACAAACTGTCTAAAAATCTCTCTAGTTTCCCAAATTCCACCTGATAATGGCATTTATCATTTCAGCATCAGTGTCTTCTCTCTCACACATGCCCACAACCTCCTCCTGAGCTACCATAAGTCTTCATGACTTTCTCAGTCTTTTATAGCCTCTTATCAAAATTTGGCTGGCCTAACTAATAAGGCAAATGCTAGCAACGAGATTTCAGCAAAGCAGATATGCTTGACAGCCAGTCTCATTGTGCCTCTGGCTAGTTTCACTTAAACACATTACACTTTACAAATATTTTTTCAGTTTGGATCTTATATTTTTATAATGGCTTAAAAATCATATTCCCATATTTTAAAAATAACTTATTTTTTGGTGGACATTTTAGAACAAAGAAAATGTAAAAGAAAAAAATAAGAATCCTCTATAATTGTATGCTCAGAATTAGCCAGAACTAAAATTCGGACGTATATTGCAACCAAGTTTCTATATGATTAAGTACTTGTCAGAGGACATAGAGTTTTAGTGACTGCATCATATTCATTCATTCATAAAAATATATTTATGGAGCTTCTATTAAATGATCTAACATGTATGGTGTTTTTGACATATTATGTAGAGTAAATAATCATGTTAAACAAAGTTTCAACCATATTCTTTTATATTTTGTGATTTAGTTATTAACCACATAAGCTTTAGATTTTAGAGAACTAATTAAATGAATATGTTAACAGAGTATGGAAAGGGCATTGAACATTTTAAAAAATATGGTTACATAATTAAGGACCAAAATATTTTATTTTTCTTTATTACATATTTAATTTTTCATTAAAAACAATAAAATTAGTCTCTGAAATATGCGCCTTTAAAATGAAAATTGGGGCCCAGCCGCATGGCCAAGTGGTTAAAGTTCTGTGCCCTCCATTTCAGCAGCCCAAGTTCACGGGTTCGGATCCGGGGAGCAGACCTACTCCACTTGTCAACCATGCTGTGGAGGGAATCCCACATACGAAATAGAGGAAGATTGGCACAGATGTGAGCTCAGGGCTAATCTTCCTCAAGCAAAAAATGAGGAAGCTTGGGGCCGCCCGGTGGCGTAGCGGTTTCGTCCGTGCTTGGCAGCCCGGGGTTCGCGGGTTCAGATCCCGGGCGCCCGCCGACGCACTGCCTGTCAGCCATGCCGTGGCGGCGTCCCATATAAAGTAGAGGAGGAAGATGGGCACGGATGTTAGCCCAGGGCCAGTCTTCCTCAGCAAAAAGAGGAGGATTGGCGACAGATGTTAGCTCAGGGCTGGTCTTCCTCGCAAAAAAAAAAAAAAATGAGGAAGCTTGCCAATGGATGTTAGCTTAGGGCGAATCTTCCTCACCAAAATAAATAAATAAAAATAATAATAAATGAAAGTTGCCTTTCAAAACATTGAAGTTTCTGTTGAGTACTCGTATGCCTGGGGAAAATATAATCCTGAAGACTTACAAAAATTCCACACCTTATGATAAAGTAGCCCAACATAATTTCTTTCAAGATATTTGCTTTATTCATGTTCCTCTGATTTTGTCTAATGGAGATTCACTGTCTGACGGATAAAAACATCAAAACAATGCAGCTGTCATGGTGGACAACACTATTACATTTTGTTAATTAAAATTTTAATTTTTTCTTTTAACATATTTTCATGTTTGTATGATACAATTTTGTATGATACAATGTTTCTTTCAACATACAACATGTTTGTATGATACAATTCTTCTGAATGGAATTACTTATTTCATATTAAACCCATAGTGTATACAGTGATACTTTATATCATAATTATAAATGATCAAGGTTTGTGTTGTGGAAAAGGATTTTTATTATTTGCCTGGATGAGCACAAGAGGCTATGGGGTCACATGTGCTTTTTTACTTTGTTTCACCTCTCTGTGTTCCCATAGAAATGAAGTAGCATTGGAAGTCCATATCACTTTCAATAAATATGCTTTCTTACTTGACAAATATAATTTAAATCTACTCTCCAGATTTTTTTGTGTTTTCTTTTTAGTTATACATTTAAGTTGCTGTGTCACTGCTTACTATTAGTCAACAGTTTCATGATTTTGTATTAGTGTGCCAGTGGGCTGAAATATTGGATTGCATTCTCTTCCAGCCCATTCCTGGCACTGATTTCATCTCCCCATCAGTGCACATCTTTGTCTCTGTCACTTTTATCTTTGTCTCTATGACTGTTAGCTTAAGTCATTCTTCAATTGCAGCAATTTGAAAATCTCCAAATTTAGAATGATAATCCTTTACAATTTTTATCCAGGTGGTTATTTTTAAGATAACCAGACAGATTTCTCTTGATATTTGACTAATGCTAAATATTCTTCACAATGTTGTGTAGGAAGGAAGAAGAATGGCGATTCAACCATGTGTTCATATACCGTTGTAGACTCAAGGCTCCAGATTTTAACACTGCTGTAGCAAAATAACTCCCATTGCATTACATTATACATGATTGAAAACAGACAAGAGGATCGGGATCCTCATACCAAATTGGAGGAAATAAATTTCATTACTTCAGGCTTGAAGGTAATTTGATGTAACTGATCCCTTATTTCTTTATGATGACAGACTTTTATAGCTTCTTATCAAATGCCACAATATTGCCTTAATAAAATATAGAGGTGGTATCACTGAATAAAACATCTATTTCTGTAATACAGTGATTATTAGCTGCATAAAACTGTGGCACATGAATTATCCACAGTATGTGTAAAAAATATATAAATCTCAGTATTCTCATCTATGGCATTCAAAAATTGATTGATTAATTTAAAGGTGATATTAAGATATGAAAGAGTGTAGAATGTGATTCTGTTTTGAGGTACTGGTCATTATTTGAATACTAGAAAAATTCTTTAAGATGTATTTTATAATTAAAATAAAATCTTACTAAAATATCTCAAAGAATTTAAGGCAACATATTTAAACCACAAATATATGTGGAGAGAAAGAGTAAAAAAGAGATTTTAATAATATCTTACCTCTGTAGAATCATTTTTAATATTCTACCACATTATACATCTTGTAACAAATCTATAATATAGATATTTTGTCATCATTTTACAGATAGAAAACCCAGGATTAAGTAAAGAAAAAGAATGCACAAGGTCTCTTATGTAGTAAATGAAAAGACATTTCTGGATCCAAGTAGTTGTTTTTTATTGTTTGGTTGTTTTTGATTGATGTGACAGTTGCTATACATTATATGTTGCAGATAGTGCTGCTACTCAAGAATTAGAAATTCACAAAGATAAAATATCTAGTGCCAACTTGAAAAGCAAATTTGCCTGTTATTTTATCTTCAAAATGAGTTTATTCAGGAATAGCCAAAAGAATTGCAATTCGAGATGTGCATATTATGGCAAACTATAGGCAAATCCAGAAGACAAAGCTGGGGGGGTACTTTTATGCAGAAAAAGGAGGACTTCGGAGGGGCTGTTCTAAGTGAAAGCCCATCAAAGGAAAGTAACAGTTCAGGGAAGCAATGACTTCTCATTGGCTGAGCTGCAATGTTTCTGATTGGTTGGGCTGTTGCCAGGTGGAGAGAGAAATCTTCCTTCAGTAGGAAAGTAGCTTTACTTCCTGTCCAAGATGCAAACTTATTGATCTCTTCCTGTTTGGTGGAATTGAGGGTGTGTGATAGGGCATGAGAGCTCCCCCTACAGGCCTTCCTGACTCCAATTTAGTTCAGGTTTCTTTAATTAATTTCCACACCTGTATATGCAGACTAGACACTGTCAGTAAGAACTTTGTTGTAAATACTGTCCATTCCAAGTCACTTTGACAGCAACTTTTATTTTGTGGTCTCTCACTATTTCCTTCATCAAAAGGGCAACTCCATCTATGATTAGTGAATGTAGAATAGAATTATTTTCTGCTTATGTTCTTTCCCATAACCCCAAGTATTGCTTTGTTATCTCAGTCTGTTGTTACAGTTTTCTCCTGCCTCACACCAGCTCATTAAGCAGCAGCCATTCCAACATGGATGCTCTACCATGCCCTCTGCACTATAAGAAGCGGTACTATTCCATACAAGCAACTGGGCCTTATCACAGGAGAGAGAGGTCCTCAATTCTGCCACAAGTACTTTGATTTTTCTTGGCCTCACCTTCCTTATTGAGAAATGGAGATACTTAAATCTGAAAAGCACAGATTTTGATATTGTTAAGACAGATGAAAATAACACATGCCAGAATTTTGAAGATTATGAACTGAAGAATTTTAGAAAAGCAGTCTTGCATCTTCTGAACCTTATGGCTGAAATTGCTGAAAATTCAAATACGATGTCAATGGAAGATAAATACTTATTTTCCATCACTATTTTGAAAACCTTATGTAGTACACTCAATTCACTAAGGCATTGACACTTTTTGTTCATCTTCTAAAAGTGCATTGCTCATTATTCATTCTTTCAACATTTATTCACTCATTCTTTATTAAACTATTACTGCTTGTTGAATACTGCACAAAGCACTAGGGAGACTGAGATAAATAATCGAACCTTTCCCTCCAAGTTCAGTTAGGGAGTTGAGGGGAGACGCTTCTATAATAAGTGCCATGGCAATGGGATCAGATACCCTATGCGAGTAGAGAGAACTCCTGACCCAGCTTGAAAGTTTTGGGTAAAATTTCCCAGATTCATAAATAATAATAGCCCGTAGCAATTGTATACTTTTCTATCTCACTCAGAGTAAAAACCAAAGTCCTTAAAATGGCCCCCAAAACTACTACAGAAGCTGTTTTACCACCACCTTCCTCTCTGACACTCACCCATTCGAACTTTGCTTCAGCCAAGCTGGTCTCCCTGCTGTTCACCAAACTCACCAGGTGCATTACCACCTCAAGATCTTTACCCTTGCTGTTTCCTCTTTCTGGAATGTTCTTTCACCAGATGTCCATATTACTCACCTCCTCACCTCCTTCAAGTTTTTGGTCAAACTTCATTTTCCCAATAAGGTGTTCCCTGACCATCCTACTTAAAATGATACCCCTGGAATACCCTGCTTTCTTTTTCTTCATAGGAGTTTTTACATTTCCAATGCACTATTGTCGACCTAAAACAAACAGCCAGTTATTTTACCAGAAAGATGGGTTTATTCAGGAACAGCAAAGAATTACAATTTGCGACACGTGGTCTATAGCAAACCACAGCCAAGTCCAGAGAAACAAAGGAGAGGAACTGTTCTTTTATGAAGTTGGGGGGGCTTTTATAAACAGAGAGTACATTGAAGGAAACCAGGAGTTCTAAGTATAGTGACTTTTCATTGGCTGAATTACAGCAGTCTCTCATTGGCTGAGCTGTTGCTGGGCAAGAAGGAATTTCTTCCTTCCTCCTGCTGGCATAGTAAGCAGTACCACTTCCTGTTGGAGATGCAAGGTACTGTCTTTCCTGTTGGGGTCTGTAGTGTGCACTGAGTGTGAGAGCTCTCCCATCTGGCCTCCTGAGTCCATTTTAAATGAGGTTTCTGCTTGTTAATTTTCACAGTATATAATATACTTTATTTATTGTCTGTCTGCACTAGAATATGCACTTTATGCGGGCTGGAACTTTTCCCTCTTATTTTGTTGAATACAGTTATGCATCACTTAATGGACAGGGATACATTCTGAGAAATGTGTTGTTAGGCAGTTTTGTCATTGTGTGAACATCATAGGGTGTACTTACACAAACTTAGATGGTATAGCCTACAACACATAGGCTATATAGTACCAATTTTATGGGACCACTATTGTTTATGCAGTCCATCATTGACCAAAACGGTGTTATGCATCACATGACTGTAATATATTCTTAGCTCTCAGAATCGGACCCCATGAGTACTACCTAAGCATGAGCCAAGCACTGTATGAAAATCTTTACATGAATTGCCTCATTTGATCCTTACAGCTAAGCTATGAGTTAGATCCAGTTACCTACTCCATATTACAGCAGAAAAAAAAACTAGTTTAAATAGGTATAGTACCTTGCTTCAAGCCACAGCCTGTTAGTGGTAGAAGCTGGTTTTGGATCTTGGTATACTGCTGCTACAGTCTGCATGTTCAAATTAATCATCCCCCAAGAATCTAGGTAATGGTTAGTATTGAAAGATGAGGGGCAGTCCAGGCGAAGTAATTAAGGTCAAAGACAGAATAGAGACCATGATGTGTTTAGGGAACTGGGAATGGCTTAAAAAGATTGGTGTGATGGCTGATGGGCAAGAAGCCAATGATAAAGGCCCTTTGTTTGCTTGGCCCTTCAGGCTGCTGTAACAAAATACCACGTACTGGGTAGCTTATAAACAACTGAAATTTATTTCTCACAGTTCTAGAGGCTGGAAGTTCCAGGTCATGGTACCAGCATGGTCAGGTGAAGTCTTCCTGGTTCATAGCACCTTCTCACTGTGTCCTCAAGTGGCAGAAGGGATGAGGGATCTTGGTCAGGATCCTTTTATAAGAGCACGAATCTCATTCATGAGGGCTCCACCTTCATGACCTAATGACCTCCCAAAGACCCCACCTCCTAATACCATCACACTGGCATTAGGATTTCAGCATATGAATTTGGGGGGAACACAAACATTCAGACCATAGCAGTGACGCAGTATCTTGAGCGTATGTGACAGTTATTGAAGGGTGTGAAGCTGGAGAGTGACATGATCAGAGTTGTATTTTAGAACAAATTGGAGAGAACTCAGTGTTGTGTTTTGGAAATAGGTTAGGAGCTTATTGGAGTAGCCCAGGCAAAACATGGTAAAGAACTTCACCACATGGATGGCACTGGAAATCAGGAGAAAGGAAGGGTTAAAAAGATATTTTGAAGGCAAAATGGACTGAATTATAGTAAAAGTAAATATGAAGGGCATCTGAGAGGGAGACTTCAGGATGACATATTTCTGGAAAGGATGGGAGAGACAAAAGGTTCCATTTTCTTGCCTTCTTGACTAAGTTTTCTACTTCTCTCTATATTGTAAAAATATTACTTCCAATAATAAACCATGCTGCTAAATATTTTAATAGGCTAACATTTAGGGATGTATTGCATTTCTCGCCATCACATGATTCATTAGAGAGTCATGCCTTGGGGAGGTGGGTTCTGTGTCTGATGTCTACACTCACAACAGAGATACTAACTGTGGGATTCTTGTCTAGTGCTCACAAATGCTCCTGGGAAAGCCCTTTGAGCATGGCAAAAATGAAAAATAAACATATTCTTTAGTAATAACAGTATTATCATTATCATTACCAGCAACTTACTCCTCCAAAAGATTGCTTTTCTAACCTTGCCTGGAAAAAAAGGATTACCAAAAGCTAAAGTGGGCTGCTGCTGATAACAAATGAAGTTATCTGGTGTTGGCAGGTTCTCTCACCATATTAAGCAAAGTTAGACATTGTCTCTTGTTATATACTTTTTCTCTTGTATAATAGAAGAATTTTCCAAAATGCAATGCTTCACACAAGTTGTTTTTTTAATTCTTTAAGTTTGTTTACATAATAGATTTGCATGCTAAGGGCATTTTTTTAGGGAATGTGAAGTTTTAAGGATAGCCTCTAATCCTCATTTCCTTGTCTCTAAACTGGGGAAAATAACTATCACATAGTTTTAATGTGTGGGAATTATGTGAGATTATATTTGTAGAGTTTCTTGGAAGAAAGATCAATAATTTTGTAGGTGTTCATCAAATGGCAATTAGAAATAATATTATTAACATCATTATTAGAATCATTATTACATTATTTATTGATGTGTAAGGAAGGAAGAAATTTTCATCTATCCTTCTAGGTTCTTCTGGCTGGCCTAAGAATTAAATTGACATGAGACAGAATAACAGGAGAAAATCAAACCAAGTTTAATAACATGTATACATGAGAGAAACCCAGGAAAACGGAGTAACTCACCAAAATGGCCAAAGTCGCTGCCTTAAATACCATCTTCAGCTAAAGACAAAAGAGAATGTTGGGGGTAGTGGTTTGGGACTTCAAAGGGGAGGAAGGCAATTCACATGGATATGGAAAAGCATATTTTTGGTAAACAAATGTTTGCCATGTCTTGCAGAGACAATGGGACATGGAGAGGACTTTGATCAAATGGGCCTTGCTAGGTTCCTCCCTGTCTACTACACCTATTTCATATAATAATATAGTTGTCTATGATATTAGCTCTTTCCTGGAACAGCCCTTCTATCTTAAATTCTTTAGACAGAGGGAAGGTCAAAGTTTCTTCCTGAGTCTTTTGTTCCTAAAAATAATCAAGCCAAAGAGAGACATTTTGGGGTGGAAAGTTCTACTCTCCTACAGATGTTATTTTAATCTAGAAAATCTTTCAGCATATAGATTGCAAAACTTGCTATCTGTAAAGTTTCTATATTAAGTCATAAAAGTTTAAAAACATAAACTTTATGTTTGGAAAAGTAGGCCATAGTTAGAAGAAACAGCTTTATTTAACTTTATTCTTGCATCTAAAACCCTGTCTTTGTTGTAGCAACTAGTAGGCCATTATGATCCTAGTTTGCATTCAATCAAATATTACCTGACACTGTAACAGAACCCTCAAGTAATTATGTATTTGTTGTCATAGCAGGTGAAACTGTTAATTGTCTTGTGTTTATTATGATAGCTAACATTTTGCTTTAAATTTTTAAGAATTTCAATCAATTTTAGATAAACGTGGATTGTTCAGTTCAACTTTGTCTCCATGTCACCCTTAGTTCTTATGTTCAGTCACCTCACATATTTACTTCATCTGTACACCTCATTCGAATTTGTGACTCTAGGTATAGATGAAGAAAATGTCTTAGGGATCAGCAAAGTATTGATATGCCTATGTGCTATCATCTGGTTTTTATAATAATCTACCTTTTTATATAATAATGTACTTACAGTGAACCATATGGAATTGCTGATATTGGGTGGTTTTTAGACCCACAAATATGACAACTTATTAGGTTCTGTTAATAAGGTGAAGATAATAAGCTGTAAAACATTAGTCTAATGATGATTTCATAAAGGTGATGAGTAGGTCATAATATTAACAGTGAAGAGGGAAGAGCGGGTGGATTTTTCTCTTTGTTCTAGCTTATTTGACTATAGATAGTGGGAAGTACTGGAAGGAAGGAAGTTCAAGGAGTTTCAGAAATGGAGATAATCTTCCTATCTTTAAAGGCTTCAAAGAAGTAGCTGAATTGCTTGAAAACTTTGAGAAATACAGATGAGATGACTTACCAAAGAGATTGACTGAGCCCGGAGTAATTATAGAAACAAACAGTGGATCACATAGTAGAACTAATTTCATTCTACAACATCCACAACATCTAACCTTTTACAGCATCACTTTGATAGTGTCTTAGCCTGATATTTATAATAAGACTAAACATTTTTCTTTCTTTTTTGTCTTTAAGCAGTTTGTGGTTCTTTACTGGTTCTCCTCCAGCCTATATTCTCTCCCATTCAGATGTTGCACTTAGCAAAATCAAAACAGTGAACATATAAAAAGGTGTTGGTCACCCATTCTGATTTCTTCGATCAGTATAGCAAACACAACCTTGGGTTTGAAAGCTATCTCAACATTTATAATTAGAAGGAACTTTTCTAAAGAAAATATACTTCTGTCTGTCTAAGAACTAAAGTTCTATTGGCATTAAGTACAGACTCTAAGACTGCAACTTCTCTCTGAAAGCAAAATTGCCATAAAAAGTACTTTGTTTCTTTGAATGTACTCTTCTCTAGTGAGATGAACACAGGTCAATGTGAGGCAATCAATCAATAAAACAAACAAAGACAATATACCTTTGCCTGTTCTTTTTCCTAGACACAGCACAGTTGCAGAAACCTTTTAAAAATCTGTCTGTCTTCCCTGAAATAATTCAATCGTGACTCACAAAGTCACATTTACTGTCATAACATTTTAGAACTGTTGAAAGTTTAGAATATATTTCCTCCAAACCCTTCATGTAATACATGAGGACACTGAGACATAGGCAGGGCATGCTGACTTGGAGCTTTACCTAGTCTGTCACTCAATCATCATGATGGAAACACTCAGGAGTGCTGCCTAGAACTATATATTTTGTTTCTCCATGGGATTTCAACAGATATTTTTAGCTTACCCAACTTGTAGGATAGAGATTAGAAACTCATTGTTATAGCTGTGAATGAAAAATTAAAATATTGGGAATAAAATCCTACTTATAATAACAGTAGGAACAGAATCAGCCACAGACCACATGTAAAGGAGGAATACAGAGTTCAAACTTCTCTTTTCAGCTATTACACAATGTGCAGATTTCATTTAACAAAAGAAGAAGAGAGGGTAGAAGGAAGGAAGGGAAGGAGGAAAGGAAGGAAGATACAGCATGACCCAGAGTTCTTGAACAGTGAATTCTGCTGGCATGAGAGGACAAAAGAGTCAGGGAGCCCAACAGATTGTAGCTCCAACAAAAGGGAGCAAAGTCAGAGGTGGGAATCACATAAGAGTTACCTTTTTAACTACCTGTGGCCTTCCCTTTGTTCATACTCCACACCCCTCTGCTCCCCAATCTGTTATTAAGCAATGTTAGGCTGAGGTAAGGTTGCTGTAATTCAAATCAAGTAGTAAGCAGAAATTTAAATATAAGATGATGGGTTTGTAACCAGAGGCCCTCCGGGACCAGTTCAACTGACCCCATCTTATTAACAGAGTAATTAAGAAATTGTCTTTCAGAATATTTGCAAAGTCACACAGCCAGTGCATGTGCAGAAGAAGAAATCTTGACCTGAAAGGACCTCAGAACCAAAGATTCTCCTCCCCATGGACCCAAAGGACCAGGATATGACCAGAACTTAAAAGTGGACTCTTAGCAGAAGTAAGAGGTCCATCATTCAGGAAGATCTGGTGTTAAAATTCCTTCCCCACTTCATCATAAATGTTTAGAACCTTACCAGAAATGCTTGAAGCCCACCAATCAAAACCTGTCCCATCAGTGTTTCTGTGTGCTGGCCTGTTCTCCCTAACCTCTTAAATTTCACCCCAAATCCTGAATCAGGGAGACAGATCTGAGGGCACATGCCTCCTGTCTCCCTGCAGATTGATCTCACAGAATAAAGCTGATCTCTTTTCCCAAAAGCTGATGCCATAATTAATTGGCTTCTTTATGCCCATCGGGTAGGAGAACCCCATTTTTGTGCAGTAACAATTTTGGCAACCCAGATGGGACAAAGTCCTGTGACTGCCTGCCCGAGGCTCTGGAACCCCTGGTGGGGTGTGGGGTCTTTTCATCAACCCTAAGCAGCTGCCTAGACAGTTTTGTCTAGAGGCTCAACTGATCAGATTCCTGTTTCCTGCTGCAGTGCTCCAGGCCCCAACACAGTTTTTTTGTTTTTGCTTTTGTTTTTTTAAGAAACAGCTTCTGGATCAAGTCATCTCTGGGTTCTGGGTGAGTAACTTTAAGAAAGCAACTGTCCCTTACCTCATCTCTCTGGCTGGATTTCCTGAAAATATAAGTTTGGCTTGTGTTCTGGGGAATCCTGGTGGCTGAGACGTAAACCTTGGGCCTGAACTACCCAAGGTAATTAGAGGCAGGATAAAAGGTTCACTCGTGAAGTGAAGTCGTTTCTGGATCTGGCCAACTCCTGGCACTGGTTCTGAGTTGCTCCTGGCAATTTGGTTTGAGTAGCTCCTGGCCCTGGTTTTGAGCTACTCCTGGAAAACTAGCTAGTATTCTGGTCTGTGTTATATGTAGAATTGTATTGTGTGTTAATGTTTGGCTAAATTGAATTGGCTATTTGGGGACTGAGTTCCTCAGTGACCATAACAAACTCTCTTTAGAAATTACCTTGTTTGCTGTGGCCACTTTGGGGGAAAAAACCCTAAAATGGGGGTAACTGTAAACAGCTAGCAAGATAACCTGGGATAATTTAAAATTACAATGGCCATTTGGGGCTCTTTTTGGGCTTTCAAACTGAGAAACAAAAAAATCTTTAAAGAGTCAAGTGCTCTATCTCCTGGAATAATTGCTCAAACTCTAAAGGTTCCAGAAGCTGTAAATGTTTACAAAGAACTGCAGAATCTTACCAAGCTTGTTTTATGTCCTGAGGGCGTGGCTTGATAGTTGTCAGGTTGGGGGTTCCCCAAAATACGATCAGACAAAAATGCAGCTGCACCTATTTTGCAGTCAGAGGTGGTCGGACAGAAATGTGGGTTGTACTCCCTTTCATGGCTAAGGGTCCTACCAAACTGCCATCAGCCTCAGGGGAATTACTTTGGCCATTAGAAGGAATGTTCCGATTAGATAAGATCATTTAAAATGCACTTAAAAGTAAAGACTTCAAAATTCCAAAGTAACCTTATTGAAAATTTTGTTGCAGAAAGCTAATAGAAAATTAAGTTATAAAAGGTACCTACAAGAAAAGCATATTAGGTCATGGCTTTACAGACACTCGCGTAATCTACTCCCAGAGTTAATGAGACTCTGAGAGATTTTCCGGGAAACTGCTGTTCAAGACCGCCATGTATAGTTACTGTTTGTCCTAGCTGAAACCTGACAAGATATTTGAAGGGATTTAGCAATTTACGATCAGAAATTTGGCCAAACTAAAAGCTGATATTCAGAGCCTGATAGGAATTTTCTTTCCAGGCCTTCTTCCCTAAGTTAAAATAAAACTAAGCACCCAGAGGGAAAGAAGCAAATTAGGGTGATGTAGTTGGACATGTAGATTGACCTATAATGTCATGTAAGTTACAACCCAATTTCTGAGGAATTAAGAGCAACTGTCCTTAAAAAATATCCTTGCAAGACTGGAAATGCAGCTCTAGGGCAGTTCAGATTCCACCCATTTCCCTTGTCTCAAAAAGCCTGAAAACTCTCCAGGAACTATCTAGCACATCACCAATTCCTAAGACTGAATTTATAAAAATGAAAAAAGGAAAGATAAATAGCCATAAGGGCACCCTCAACCAAAATCTGGCATCTTGAATGTCTTCTCCACAAATATTAGTAAGAAAGCTTAAAACAAAATTTGGATTCATAACCAGAGAGCCTTGTATTACTGTACCTGATTCATGGCAGTAATTTTAAAACAATAGCTGTGGAGTCTCTGTGTATGTGTGTCTATATACATACAGATATATATATATGATACTCTACCTCCAGATGGTATAATTTCTGAAGAGCTCTATTCTATTGGCTTAAAGTAAGCACTTAGATAAATTATTTCTAAACGTAATAGAAACTAACCCAAATGTCTTTCAAGTTAATATGATATAAATTAATTTTTGATAAATGAAAGTGTATTTAAGATTGTTGGTTTGATTAAAATGGACATGTCCTTAGAGTTATCAGCATTGGATATGATGCAGACATGCAACCTTTATTCCACATTTATTGGTCAAATAAGCCCATGTAATCTGTCTTACAAAACTGGTTAGCAAATAGTAACTTAAAATGATAGCTAATTTTGTCTAATATCTCACAAAGTTTTATAGACAACCTAAATAATTATTGGAAACAAGTAAACTAAATATAAATAAGTAAGGTAAAAGTGTTGGGTAAATTTTTAACAATAATTATGTGTTACAGGGTATGTACTTAAAATAACTTCAAAACCTTTTGGTAACCTAAAACCTTAGAGTTTTGCTAAATATAGTTAAATGATAAAATTCATTGAATATCTGGGTCATTTTCAAATAAGATAAAGTACTGAAACATTATTGCTAAACACATCTAAGTTTATCTACTTTAGGCTTCTTATTACAGAGAAACTAAAAACATGTTCAGGTCTATTAGTGAACATGTCTTGTATTTTATTAGAAATTGTACTATGAAGTAGCATGTTTCTAGAAATTGTGAAAAGTATTTATAAACTTGCCAAGCCACAGAATACTAATGTAAAAGACAGTTCATAATTGCTTACTTCTTAGTTTTCAGTAAAAACTTAAGGTTTGTAGAATTAAAAATTCTAACTAATATATGTGATTAAAGTTACTAAAACTTAATAAGGAAAACAGCTTTGTATTTAAGGAAAGTAAGATATATGTTTTCAGTAAAAAAGGCATGAAGACTGGAAATATTTTTGTTTGTTTTGTTAAGAAAGATAAATTTGTCCTAAAGTACTGGGAGGGAAAAAAGAAGGCATGGGACAAATTCTGAATGTAAAAAGAAAGTTATAGAAGGTTTATGGAAGAGGAACCCCAAGGAAAGAATTTTGTGCATGGTCAAGTTGGCTAAGATTAAAATAAATTTAAGTAAATAAGTTTTAATATCAAAAGTAAGCTGGTGCAAAATTAGAACTTGGTTTTCTCTCTCTTAAAAAGGACAATTTTCTTGATCTTTTAGTCTGCTTTTGATACAGAGGTTATGAGAGGTTTTTCTTTACCTTTGAGTAAGTCTACCTAAAAGACAGAAATTCTAAGTTTTGTCAAAATAATTTCCTATGTTCTAAAAGGCTGAAATCTATTAAGAGAACTTAGGTTTTTTTTTAATGATAAACTCTGTATGTTTGCCTTGGACAGCTCCTGTTGCCACCATGGTTAAATGGATAAATAAGCATTGTTTCCTAGGGACCTATGATATTGTGTGGGTAAATATTATAAGTGTTTAAAAAATTATATAACATTCCTAAAATTCTGATCTGTCCTGGTTGTCCACTATAATTCTAGTTATTATCTTAAAGTGTTATATGTCACAGAAATAACCAAGTTTTTTTCAATTGCCATTTTTAAGTATTTTGTCATTTGCAGATAGTTGTTGTTTTACTCTGACGTTTTTGCAAACATTTCCTCTTCAAAGAGATTCATGGAAAGGACTCTGACACTCTAGAATACAGGTTTCTGATAAACTTTCAGATTATAAAACTGAGCTGTGTAAGAAATTACAGAACTCTAACAGAGAAATCGATGGCCTTATAAAACTGCTTACAGAAGATTAAGATTGAGAATTAGTTTACATGGGACTAAATGAACTGATGAGGATGATTATAATTTTGATGACTTTTCATTTGAAATATTGCTGATTTTTAATGTTTTGTTTTTTCAGATTAAAAAAAAAAACCTTTTTCTTCTTTCTCTTAAGCTAACTATGACTTATAGCAATTTGGTAAACTATACCTTTGTAAGCAGAATTGAAACATTTATCTTTTTCTCCCTACCTGCTACCTTCAGAATTTAGAAATTCTTAGTGAGTGAATATTCTTATTTTCATGGCAATATAGTTATTTGCATAAGTTTAATAAGAATCTGATCTTCTTATAGCAGGACACAATTGGAAACATTGGTTATATTACCAAGGCTTTCACTGGAATGTCATATTTGAGACAGACATGCATAGACTCAGATATGACCAAAACAGCTTTAAGGGACAAGGACTGACTTTATGAAATAAAGCCACTTGGAAATATTGCCTTAGTACCTTGCTTACAGGTGTTCCCAGCAACCTTACCAGGTGAGTAAAGAAGCTCATTTCCCCAGCAGGTGCAAAGAACCTCCAGATATTTTGGGGAACCTGAAGAGAAGAAAGGAATTTACCCAAATCTATAGATATTGCAGGCAGAGTCTGATGACAAGTCCTTGACTCAGTTTTCCTGGTCTTGAGAGGCCTTTAAAGTTCAATCTGAGATTCCTTATGAAAAGTTCTAGCAAAGCAGATTTAAAGGAGCCTATATGATCAATTGCTATTCTTGCTGTACTTATGTAAATACTTGGGCCAAGCTTATTGAAACTAGACTTAGTTTGCTAACCAATTAGCCTTAATTTGGCTATCTTTGGTAAAATTGAAGGTGATTTAAGAGAGAAAAATTATATTTCAATAGAAACTATAGTACACATTTGTCAATATTAGATTCTAGCTCTGTTAACTGTCTTTGAGGTTTTTGTTTTATATCTGTAAACTAGACTAGATCCTGATTTCTTCTAGTCTCCTAAAATATCTGGCTACAGATCTCCAAACTAATGTTTTCATCATTTTCATTTAAAATCATTGAGAACTGAAACCACGCTTTTTCCTGAAGCCCTGCAAACTGAAGCAGGACAACTTGATATAAACTTAAGAGAGATTCATGCCTGTTGCTGTATGGGCTACTCAGAAAGATACTTGAAAACCTGATGACATCATCAGAGACATTTCAAACTGCAAAAGATGCTTCCACTCTGACATCTAGAAATGTTGGTGACTGGCTGCCCCCTGGGCTCAGAAACTGATTTTTAATTTGATCCAACCATTAACCTTGTTTTTCTTTTTGTCTCTCTAGAAATGCTTCTTATTAAATACCTGATTGCGGGGCCGGCCCGGTGGCGTAGCACTTGGGTTCGCACGCTCTGCTTCGGTGGCCCAGGGTTCACAGGTTCAGATCCTGGGTGGGGACAGATGCACCACTTGTTGAGCCATGCTGTGGCAGCATCCCATATAAAAAGTGGAGGAAGATGGGCATGGATGTTGGCTCAGGGCCAGTCTTCCTCAGCAAAAAAGAGGAGGATTTGCAAGGATGTTGGCTCAGGGCTAGTCTTCCTCACAAAAATAAATAAATAAATAAATACCTGATTGCTTGCTTACACAATATAGGCCTAACTTTGGGAGCCCACCTGCATCACTGTCTTACTAAGAGACTGGTTAAATGAGATGGAACTTCCTATGCCCCTTATCAGCAGAAAGAAGCTAGAGCAGTCATCACCCTATATCTCTCAAGATTGAGGAATGAACAACAAAAAGGAGGGATTTATAACCACAGGCCCTCCAGGACCAGTTCAACTGACCCCATCTTATTAACAGAGTAATTAAGAAATTGTTTTTCAGAGAATTTGCAAAGTCACATAGCCAGAGCATGTGCAGAAGAAGAAATCTTGACCTGAAAGGACCTCGGAACCAAAGATTCTTCTCCCTGTGGACCCAAAGGACCAGGATATGACCAGAACTTAAAAGTCAGACTCTTATCAGAAGTGAGAGGTCTGTCATTCAGAAAGATCTGGTGTTAAAATTCCTTCCCTACTTCATGATGAATGTTTAGGAACTCATCATAAATGCTTAGAACCTTACCAAAAATGCTTCAAGCCCATCAATCAAAACCTATCCTGCCAGCATTTCTGCATGTCAGCCTGTTCTCCCTAACCTTTTAAATTTTGCCCCAAATCTTGAATCAGGGGGACAGATCTGAGGGCACATGCCTCCTGTCTCCCTGCAGATTGGCCTCACAGAATAAAGCTGATCTCTTTTCCTAAAAGCTGATGCCACAATTAATTGGCTTGTTTATGCACATTGAGTAGGAGAACCCCATTTTTCTGTGGTAACAGGTTGATGCTTGAAAAAAAAAGTAAGAAACAAACAAATAAGAAAGAGAACAAAGTAACATATCAATAATATACAAAAGGCAGAGAAAGTATAATTCTAGAAAAAAGAATTACCCCCACATAGTGTAAGAAAAAGTTAGACATATTCTTCTTTAATAGCACTAAGAAATTTCAAATCATGAAAAACAATGAAATTAAAGAAGAAATGATAAGATAAAGAAGGAAAGAAATAGATAACAATGATCTGGCAAAGCTCATGTAAAAATAGGAAAAAAATAAAGCCATTGCTGAAATGAAACCACATTAGAAGCATCAAGAATCAGAATGGATAGTGCTGAAAAAAAAAGAGAACTGGTATAAGGAAACTGAATAGACAAGAAAAAAACCCAAAGAAATAAAAGCCTCTAAAGGAAAGTAATAGAAATGGAAGGGAGAGAACAAGGCATTCACCTATGGGTTGTTATTCCTACAATTCTCAAATAGAGTCATTTTTTTTTGTACAAGGGGGAAACATCAGGCTGGTTTTTAAATTCTCTTCTGCAATTTTTAACATCAAAAGGTGTATTAGTTTACCACAAACTTAGCGGCTTAAACAACAGAAATTTATTGTCTCACAGTTCTGGAAACTAGAAGTCTGAGATGAAGATGTTACCAAGGTTGGTTCCTTCTGAGGGCTGTGAGAGAGAATCTGTCCCAGGCCTCTCTCCTAGCTTCTGGTGGTTTGCTGGCAATATTTGGCATTTCTTAGTGTATTAGTTAGGATTCTCCAGAGAACCAGAACCAATAGGATGGATGGATAGATAGACAGATAGACAGACAGACAGATTTATTGTAAAGAATTGGCTCATATGATTAGGGAGACTGAGAAGTCCCAAGGTCTGCATGGTGAGTTGGCAAGCTGGAGACCCGGGAAAGCCAATGGTGTAGTTCTAGTCTGAGTCCAAAGGCCTGAGAAAGCAGGAGAACTGATGGTGTAAGTTCCAGTCTATAAGCCAGCAGGCCCAAACCCAAGAAGAACCAATGTTTCAGTCCAAGTCCAAGGCCGGAAAAGATCAATGTCCTGATAGTCAAGCAGGAGGAGTTCCCTCTTATTCATGGGAGGCTCAGCCCTTTTGTTTTATTCAGGTCTTCAACTGATTGGATGAGGTCCACCCACATTAGGGATGGTAATCTGCTTTACTTAATCCACCTATTCAAATGATAATCTCATTCAAAAACACTCTCACGGACACACCCAGAATAATGTTTGACCAAATATCTGGGTGCCCTGTGGCCCACTCAAGTTGACACATAGAATTAACCACCACACTTAGCTTCTGTTGCGTCACCCTGATCTCTGCCTTCATCTTCACATGGCATTCTCCTTGTGTACATATCTGAGTCCAAATTTCCCCTTTTTATAAGGACACCAAGTCATATTGGATTAGGGGCCCACTCTAGTCCAGAATGACCTTATCTTAACTAATTACATTTGCAACAACGCTATTTCCAAAGTCACATTCTGAGGTACTGGGGGTTAGGATTTCAACATATGAATTTGGGGAGGGGGACACAATTCAACCCATAACAGAAGACATATCAATGTTTTTTTCAGAATTAGGAGGGAGGAACTGTGTGACACAAAAGTTGTATAAGCTTCTAAGCAGTGCCGTGAGTTGCACAACTCCAGGAGGCACAATCTTAGAGAATGCAAGGCAAGTTGTGCTTCTGGAGGCACCAGGCATATCCCATTCTAGGTGAATAATGCCCCCTGGGGTTACATAACAGGGGCATTTGCCTATTTTGCAGGCGACAGGAAATCCTCAAATATGTACTGACACTGGAAATACAGGCACCCATGAACCTGTCTTGCAAAATTGTCTTAAAGGCAAAATAAAGTCAGTCACAACCTAAATCAAGGAAAATGATTTAGGACTGGATGAACAAATATATTAAAGGGACAGTGGAATTGTGGTTGGAAGTGTGTGGAATATAAGAACTACCCTTTATTTATTTATAAAAGTATACTATTCAAATATTTTTTTACTAAGCTTGTATTATTTTATAATCAAAACCTAATTTTTAAAAGTCACTTTGTTTAGTTCTTATTTGAGCTCATAATACTAAATACAAGTTTTTTCAAATGAGCACTGTTTCTTTTGAACAACATCAAATATCATCTTAACAATTTATATTCATATATTGCTATAGAATTAAAAAAATAATTTTACAGTATCATCTTAATACTCACAGCAGCCTGATTACATTGGTGCATGTGTTACCTCTGTTTTAAATATCTTGCCTCAGATTATCTAGCTATAAAATATGAACCTGGAATTCATTTAGTATACAGTTCAGTAAAATATTTTGCTGAATTTATGATTGTGAAAGTCTTGGCTAAAATAGAGATAAAGTCTTGGCTAAAAAGAACACTCAAAGGAGTTCTTTGAGGTACTATAACAATGCTAGATATGGGTGTGGGCGGACATCAGTATATAAAATTTAGCTTTAAATCAGCATCCAAACAAATTCTCTTTTGTGTGAGCCTTTGCTTGGTTAGATTTTACCAACCAAACACATTTTTCACTTCTGTAGAATTGAAATCTAATTTCAAAAAATGAAATAATTTGAATAAACTCATGTTTATTAAACAACTGTCCATCTTTGAAACAAAACTAAACTGGCTTTAAATATGAACTCAAAGAACCTTGAATCTCTCTTCTCCTTGAATACCAAGGAAACAAAGCCCTAAATTCAATCTTTAAATTATTTTACAATTTTTTTTAATAATGAGATACAGATAGCTGAAGATCCAGATACAAATTCAGGGCAAAAAAATGGGAGATTAGAAAACTAGAATTTCCTAGGCAGGCTAGTGGAATGGACCTTTTGTAATAAAATGTTGCATAAATGATACTGATAGGGATCTAGATGCACTGTTGTCATGGAGACCTTTGTGTCTGGCTGAAATCGATTTTCTTTTTTAAAACGGCAACCACTTGGCTCGTGGTATCTCGGATGCATTTTGCTTTGCTTTCTCTTAAACTGTCTGCGAATGAAAGCAGAAATTAAACTATGTTAATTCAGTGTCCTGACTTTTTGCAGCTGTTCCTCCACTACACTTGTGATATTTTTAAAGCTCATCTACGGTTCATTTTGGCCATGGTGCTGGGAGGGAGGAGCGGATGAGTAGAATGCCTGAAACTGCCTGCACTATTGCCTGGGGAATGAGAGAAAAGTGACCTTTCATCTTTGTTTGCCTAGAATATAGTTTTGAAGTATTTAAAGACCATTTCTTTGCAGACAATACAGCAAAGGTAAAAAAAAAAAAGTGAAAACTGAATGTATCTATTAATTGCTTTCATTATCAATGCTGTTTTTATGATGATTTTAGCGAAAATTTTAACAGTTCAAGTTGAGTTATGTGTAGAAAACACAGTAATAATTTCTTTCTGGCCCCACAGTTGTCAGTTCACTTTATTCAGTGACTCAAATATTGGTATAGTAAAAGTCCAATAACCAAATTAAACAAAAAGCAGTTTTAAGGATCGATGAGCCATTTCTCACGTGCCAGTTTTATCAAAGGACCATTGTAACCATTTAATAACTGTTTTTAGGAAAAAGTGGTGTGTTATAAATACATACTTTAGATTTTATGAAAGTTATGATTATCCGTGGTTAAATAACCATGAGTTTACTTATAACTCAGTAAGAAGTCATCCAACTAGTGTCAGTATTTAATTTGATATGTTTTGTTATATGATGTTTGGGGCTACATTTAAAGAAAACCAATTTGCTCTTCTGTATTGTCATGTCAGAAGCAGAAAAAACACCTTTCCTCTCTAGCTCTACATCTATTGTTTCAACTGGAAGCCTCAGGGACATGGTAATTGCTTAGCAGATTAATATAAGCGCAAAGAAATCAGGTCCCAGAGCAGCCCAAACCCTTGTACTCAAATACATGTGTGAAAGCAGGTTCTTGGTTTTCTCCATAAAAAAGGAAATGTTTATAAGCAAATTTCTGTTCGTCAGAGGACAAAGCCAGATTTTTTTGGTAGCTGAATTATTCCCTGACAGTAACTCCCTATAGAAAATAGTATTTCATATACTTAAAGTAATTCAAAATCCTAATAGCCATAAGATAAAATTGAGGACCTTAAGACAAAGGTATACAGTAGTCCCTCCTTATCCACCGTTTCACTTTTCATGGTTTCTGTTACCCGAGGTCAACCGCAGTCCGAAAATATTAAATGGTAAATTCCAGAAATAAACAAGTCATAAGTTTTAAATTGCCATTGTTCTGAGTAGCAATGATAAAACATGACACCATCCAACTCCGTCCTCCTTGGGACACCAAGCCACTGCAAGTAAGGGATGGTTACACAGATTCAGAAATAGGTTTGGACTGGAAGAGAGAGAGACCACATTCATATAACTTTCATTACAGTATATTATAATTGTTCTATTTTATTATTTATTATTGTTGTTAATCTCTTACTGTGCCTAATTTATAAATTGAACTTTATCATAGGTATGTAAGTATAGGAAAAAACATATATAGGGTTTGGTACTATCTGCAGTTTCAGGTATCCACTGGGGGTCTTGGAACATATCCCCTGCAGATAAGGGGGGACCACTATATACTAAATAGTGTGTGTGTCACCTTCCTCAATAGCTAATGCCTACAAAATAAAATTACACTTCTTTGCGTGCCCAAATCATCATGGTGTAATTACTTACCCATCCTTATTTGCTGGAGTTCAGCCCACTCAAAAAGTCATTACTAAGTATTCCTGAGCATTGCACATGGGACCTGCTCACCTGTATTCTGGAACATGTTGCTCCATTGTTTGCCCTTTGACTTCTATTGTCCCCCAGCCTTTGTTGATAACACTGAGGGGTGTGTAGGCACAGCTGTTGTTCCTCCGCTGTGGATGGTCACTCATCCTCCAACTCCAAGTTGTGGGACAGGACTCCACGCCACTGAGTTTCTCACAGCACAGATCACATGAAGGTGAGCATTGGAAAGACCTTGCTGGAGGCTTAGGGAAGACCCCACATAGAAAACAACTTATACTTACTCCCAGACATGGCTGCTTACTGATCATGAACCCATGCTAAGCATCTCAGCAGCTTCATGAAGGGGAGCCCTGGCATGCCTCATCGTCATACCCCAGAACCCATGTGGAACCACCCTTTTGCCACAGAGAAAGGAGGAAATTCTTTCCCCAAACAGACAACTCCTTTTCTGCCTCTGGGTGATGCATATGGGACATTCAATTTGTCAGAGGGAATCCCTCACCCATCTCTACAAAATGAACTCTGGACCCTGTGGCCTAAACAAGGCCATCACAGTATACATCATTTGGCCTATTGCCAACTTAAATTACACCACACAGGGCCCCTACAGTCCAATCCAGGTTGTGTGGGAATCAAATTCAGTCCAATTTCTAGTCACAGGTTTTCCTTTAGTGGTAAGTCAAGAGAAGATAAGACCACCATACGCCCCGATTTTCTGAGAACTTTTTGGAGTATTTATGGGCTTCTTTCAAACCCAACAATGATCTCAGGCATAGGACACTTTTAATCCAGATGTGACTCTCATAGGCATAATCTGATTAAAAATAAACCCAATTTATATTACTAAGCAACACTTAAAATTCTGGTCTGCAGTACCTCTGGATTCATACTTACCTAGCATCTGAATGACTGACCAGGCTCTCCAAAGTGATCCCACCCCTAAAAGAAGCCTTCTGCAAAGTCAAATTCCATCTGTCAATGTAAAGTGCAGGAACTGCAATACTTATAATCACAGCATTTCAGCTTCAACAATTCCAAGATCCTGTCCCCAAAAGGCCCCCTATTCATGATGGAATCATAAAGTCATAATTATCTCAGGATAGTAACCATACCAGGAGAATGATTGCATGTTCCAAAAGGTATCTAACTTGTTCCCCCCCCAAATTAATTAGCCTTTTGAAAGTTCTGGGAAAAAATGTCAGGATAAAGAATGAGCAGTTATTTTCCAATCTGAAGTTTAGTCATTTAGATGGTATCAAACCCTTCATTCTTTCAGGCAGTCATTCCACAAACATTTAAGCCACAGTGACTCCGTACTGGGAATTTTAATAGCATTAGGAGATATACGTTTTAAAATAAAATTTCTTTCTATCCTGTAGGGATTCAAAGTCTCCTAGAGAAGGAGAGAGTCAAGTGTATGAGGCACAATTGGGTGACAAATATTAAAATAAAGTTATGAAGTAAAGCACTGTTAGAGGCGCACCAGGGTGAGGCAGAGATGGTTTTCTGAAGAGTGCTGTCTGAAGCGAGTGTTGGAAGATAAACGTCCTGCAGTCAGCACCGTACTAACTTCATGGTACATTGGTATAGCCTAAAGAGAATGGGTGGATATGGATAAACTAAAATTAAATATATCCATTGAATGTTTACTGAAGTAGGGACACAAATCATAGTTAGACCATCCTTACGCAAGGTTCTTTTCAATGAGACTTTTTTACAGCTCTTTTCCACATGGCTTTGATTAAGCAAATAATCTGAACATTGCTTTTATTTTCCCAAAGAGTGGCTTTCGAATCAGACTGTCCATTGTTGTATGTGAAAGGGAGATACTGTCACACACCAGGATGTTGTGTCCCACATCAGATTCTTATATCAGGTTAATCGACTCCGGGCATCTGTTAAGGAAAAGATTGAGGTAAACTATGATTGTTACTGCAACCACTGGCCTAACAGTCTCTCTTCTAATGACACATGGAGTACTAGAGCTTTAATTTTTGGTTTTTGGTAGAAAAATTATCAAAAATATATCTTCTAGGGTAAAATAATACAACTTGGCAAACTTAAGAAGATAAATTTGTCTATAAACTTGTTTTTGCTGCAGAAAATTTAATTTTGTTCAGTGATAGTTAATTTTTGGATGTCTAAGTCAATTTTTATATGTATTAGCTTGTAATATCAGATTGAATATTTGATCAAGGTTTATGAAAAAAATGTCTCAAAATTTAGTAGTATATTTCTTAAGTACTTTAAATATTTTCTATTTTAATTTGTAAAAAACAACCAAACTGAAGCTTCTATTTATAATAAGGAAGTTCACCCTCTTCCAGGCCATTTAATTCATTTAATTCAATTTTAACCAAGGTTCCTTTCTCACTCTCATCTATTTTACATAAGGCTTCTGGACACATTTTACTAATCTCCAAGATAGTGAACTTCGAGTTCCTTAGTCTCACTCAGTGGTATGCTGGTAAATAGTTAACAACTGGCTCTCTAAAAAAATATGTAAATAAATAAAAAACCCTGATTTGTAACGTTTGCCAATTTCTATCGTGTAAACACTTTCACCATGGTCAATTCCAAGCCACCAACATCATGTCATTGAACATACAATCAGCTCTTGGCAGTTGTGAAGCAGTGTACTCTCAGGAACTAGTGCCAACCAGCTCTAGTGCACTACAGCACCCACTGTCTCACATTCCAGAGCACTACTGAAGACACTCACAAACACTGACTTCTGCAAGAGAATCGGGTCCACAGTGATCATGGTCTGTATATACGTGTAGATATCATTACTGTTAGGAGATAATCTGCGTTTATGACAGCAATTCTGACCTATTACTGATATCTGGGACAAGGAACAGAAAAGAGTTTTCTTCCTTTGTGCACTTAAGGATTGTTTATCATGCACAGAAGGATGCCTGCAGATGAAATGGGGAAAAATATTTTTTCAAAAGCCTAAATAGTTACTTTTAGGTACACGCTGCTCTTCAAATTGAGAGTAATTTTTTTCTTGTAACAATTGATTCAAAAAGCAAACCTAAATGGTCATAAAAATATTTAAATGCATCATCTTTCTTTTAAAAACTTAGGTGATTGAATCTTTAAAAAATTAAAATTAGAACTACCAAATGATCCAGCAATCCCACTTCTGGGTATACATCCAAAAGAATTGAAAGCAGGGTCTTGAGGAGACATTTGCACACCAATATTCATTGCAGCATTGTTCACAATAGCCAAGAGGAGGAAGCAACCCAAATGTCCATTGACAGGTAAATGGATAAACAAAATGTGGTCTCTACATACAATGGAATATTATTCAGCCTTTAAAAAGGAAGGAAATCCTGTCACATGCTACAGCATGAATGAAACTTGAGGATATTATGCTAAGTGAAATAAGCCAGTCACAAAAAGATAAATACTGTATGATTCCACTTATATGAGGTATCTAAAGTAGCCAAACTCATAGAAACAGAAAATAGAATGGTAGTTACCATAGGCAGTGGGCAGGGGAAATGGAGAATTGTTTAATGGTTATAGGGCTTCAGTTTTTCAAGATGAAAAATTCTGGAGATCTATTCCACAACAATATGAATATACTTAACACTACTGAACTGCACAATTAAAAATGATTAAGATGGTAAATTTTGTTACGTGTTTTTTACCACGATTAAAAAAAAACCTCAGTGATTGAAGTGTTATGAATGGAATGGTTATGATTTGTAATGTTCTAGCACTTTTTCTAATCCACCTGTCTGTGGGAAGACAGGGTACCAAGTTTCTGGAGACAATTTGGTCTTTGGAAATTTGGGTTGAACACAATTTGCATGTCCTAAGGCTGTATTGTGTAGAGGCAAGGGGATACATCTAAAGGAGGAGCAAAATCAAAGTGTCGGGTGGGCCATCCCCTGAGCTGTGGACCTGTAGGGCTTATACAGAGAGGAAGAAACTGCCAGAAATGGGACAGGACTGAAATAGGAGGGGTCAGAAGACAGTGAATGCTCAAAGTGGAGAGATGGATGGAACCTGGAATAATTCTCTTGTAGGCACTACGATGTTTTACATGATTTCTACCACTGTAACAGGAATATATGAATCCTCCCACACAAAATGAGCCTAATTTGAACTCATTTGGACTCTGGTCTTGATTTTTTCAGCCAATAAATTTATGTAGATTATAAATAGGTCAGTGTTAACTAAGAACTTTTTGGTTTCATTTTATATGATTTTGAAAAATGTGTTTCCTGCCACATATTTTACAATGCATCTCAAAATACCATTACTCGTAATTTAATTTATATACTAGAATACATTCATACACCTATTCATTCATTTTTTAAATTCATCCACCATTATGTTAAACTTTGTGGTTGATATCAAGATACATAAAATTTTCAATAAACATAGTCTACTATATGAGATAGATATATGCACAAATTATTATTAAACATGGAAAAATAATTGTTTTAAGGAAATATCATGGAAAGCTGGAGAAGGAAGCTCTTAATTCCAAAAAAAGTTTATTAAGGAGAAGGCCAGAAAAGTGATGGGCCTTGAAATATAGGTAGGAAATTTATAGTCAGAAATGGAAACAAAGTATATTCCACACCAAGGGAATACAATGCATAGAGTACTGGAAATGTGAGAAAGTGTATGGTGTACAGGGAATCAGTTGTCTGCCTGCACCTGAGAAGCCTGCACAGTAAGAGAGGAGACTGAAAAGGTGGGTTGAGGACAGATCATTGAGTGTTTAGAAACCCGGACTTGATTCTTTAGACAGTAAGGAGCCATTGAAAGTTTCTGACTCATTTAAAAATATTATTATGTAGAAACAGTTTGAAGAATATATTAGAGACAAAGGGAAACTATTATGGGTTAGAACTCTACAAGGCAAACCAAGTACAATATCCCAATTAGGAGCCTATCAGAGTGGTCCAGATGAAAGACGATGAGTGCCCAAACTAGACTGATGACAGTATTAAAAGAAAGAAGGACACAGCTTAGTTTTATGATTTAATTTTGTGAAACTTAAATGGAAACTTTATTTTAAATGGAGTTGGGAGGCCAGAAGAGAGAACTTTCATGCACATGCCACTCAAGGCACACTACTGACCCCAAAAGGAAGAGACCCACCTTGCATCTCCTATAGGAAGTGGTACTATTTTACTACCTCGGCGGAAGGAAGAAATTCTTCCTTGCCTAGCAATAGCTCAGCCAATGAGAGACTGCCATAACTCAGCCGATGAAAAGCCCCTATACCTGGAACTCCCAATCTCCTCCAAGCCTTAGCAAGTCATTAGATGTGAGGATTGAGAAGGGAGTAGAAAATGACTCAGAAATCAATTACTGGCCTCAGTGGCTGAAACTGTGGTAATTTTGTTAACTGAAGTAGGACACAAAGGAGGAGAAACACTTTTTCAGTTTAAGGTAATGGACTAAGTTTTGGACAGATTTGAAGTGTTTGGGAGACATCAGTGAGGCAATTTCTACAAATCAGTTAAAGCTATTGTTTATAGAGGGCTTACTATGTGTCGGGCACTTTGCTAAGCCCTTGACATGCATTATATTGCTTAAAACTTACAATGGCTTTATGAGGCAGGATTTTTTTTTTATCATCTATTATAGATCAAGAAAAAGAGCCTTAGAAAAGTTAAGTAACTTTCTCCAAGCCACACTACTTGCTGATACCTGACCCAAGGTTAAACCTAAGCAGTCTTACCCTATGGCCCACCCTATTGGCCACTGCCCTATACTAGCTCCTTAATATGTAGATTTGGAGCTTAGGAGAAAAATCAGAGCTAACAAGTAGATTTGGAAGTTTATTCCACAAGCCACCATTGAACTCCTGCCAATGTCCAAGCACAGTGCTCTGAGTTGCAAGCACACAAACGCCATTGGCATGACCCTAGAAATGGGAATTAAAATAATGGACTGAATCAATGAGTGTGAGCCATAGGAAGAGAAGAGGCTCAAGCGAAGAATTTTGGATTGGGCTCATGAATAAGCAACACTCAAGAAGAGGGAAAATAAGTAGTCAGAAAAATTGGAAGAAAACTCGATCCAGGTGGCAAGCGAACTAAAGAAAGAGAGTGGTCAATCCTGTCAAGTATTCCAGAAAATAATTACATGAAAGAATATTGAGAGGAGGTGTTGAGTTTTATAAATTTTGGTGTAATTAATTATCTTCATAGAAACTGGCCTGTCATGACTTTTTGAGAGAATGTACAGTGCAAACGTGAAGATACATGTAAACTGATATACTTAGAATTTTGAGCATGAAAAGAAAGACAGATATGGGAGGATGACTTAAGGGAGAAGCCAAATTGAAGACAGAATTTTGTCTTTTGATTTCTGCCTCACAGGTTTTTTTTTTTCCTGATTCTACAGCCTGAGGGAAGGGTATTATATGTATAGTGAAAGCACGCTGTTTTTACCAAGTCAGAATTGGTGAGTAGATGATCCATCAATTGAAAAAGTTGATTCAAACAGAAAATCATATAAATAATGATATCTGCATACATTAAGCATTTTATTTTAATACAAAACATGTAAATATTCATTTATTTACCAACTTTTTGCTGAGGAACCAAGGCCTTTTCTTTACATGTAGGCCTGCTAGTTGCATTTTCCCATTGTCTGTCCTGTATAAACTGCATTCATAATATAATCTCCACCACTTCCAGTCTGGGTTTCTTTAAAGAGAAGGAGATCTTAGAGTCACTGTGAAGCAATTCAGAATACCTTCTTGATTTTTTTTGTGATTCTTTTAATCTTTTGCCATTTTCTTCCTCGCACATAATTCAACAATTTTGATAATGACTTTCCAAAGCATTCAATCTAGTTTTCATAAAAGGATCAACTCTCTTTTCACATAAATATTTCACTAGTTTATACTCTGATTCAAGCTTACACAAGGCCTCCAGGCAAGACACTGGTGAAAGGGGCCCATGGCAGCAGAGTGGAGGACCATGGGAAGAGAAAATTGTCCTGCCCTTGGGACTGCATGGTGAAAAGAGGGATGTTTCCCTGCCTGGGCCAGATATGGACTCTGTGAGTGGGAGCCTTACTGGGTCATTTGGAAAAGGACCCTGCCAATGCAAATAATCCATAATCAATCTATAAATCAAAATTGGGAGGAGTTTATTATGAGCCAGGTCTGAGGACTATAGCCCAGGGGCTTTCTTCTCCAAGGAAAGAAGCACACCAAAGAAGTGGGGTGTACAGAGTGGTTATACACCATCTTGGAACAAAGAGCATACATCACATATGACAAGAATCTCTCTTTTACTACTGTGATGAGATGCTTAGCTGGCACAGCAGGTCAGTGGTCACAAGGTGAGCACAGCAAGTCAGTAATTAATCCTTAGTTTCTAGGAAGAGATGCTTATCCTTACAGAAATGCTGATATGGGGGGAAGCTACATCCCTATCTTTAAGGGCATCATTCTCGTCTTTCAGACATTGTAAATGTTTAAAGCAGATGTACAATGCATGCTCAACAGACTATGTCAGGCCTTTTTGGAAAAACAAAGTCAGGCTGAACTAGTGTTAAACCAAATGGCTTCCTCTTATACTCCAATATATCCTATTGCCTTTTATTTATTCATCAACCCCATCCAAGAGAACTGCCAGGAGCAGGGACACCTTAGCAAAAAAGGCTGAAGGCACACTGTCAGATGCAGGGAGTGGGAGTGTGTCTTATGAGAGGAACAGAGGAGAGGCGTTGTCCAGGTCCCATGCTGAAGGAGTGCTTGTCAGATGTTCCTTGTGGAGGAATCTCAAGGAAACCCATGAAATGCATCCCATAAAGGAAAGAGTCAACTCTCAACAGCCATCCAGACCAGACAGCATCAAGGCCAAGTCATGACACTACTCTTCAAGTGAGACTCTCCCGTCTCCAGCGGTCACCCTTCCCCATCTCACCTTGACCCTAGAGATGTGGAAAGTCCCATCAGCAAGCATGGGTGTAAAGAAAAAGATTTGCAAGGCAGGGAAATAGATTAGAAGCCAACCACACCTCCACTTTGCTGCCAGAAGCTTTCCAACTTAAGCAGGTATTACCTGGGACAGGAACACAATTAAATTTTACATATAGTTGGCGATTTTGACTGTTAAAAGAGAGTGGACATTTTAATTACTGAAATTATCTTATTTTTATGATCAATAGTGACCATAGAACTTTCTATCTAAAAGTAATCAAAATAATAATAATAATAATAGGACCTGGCCATGATTTTACACAAAGAGTGAAGACAGTTTGTACCTACAGAGAGGGTTTAAACAAATTTGGAGGGGACATGCAGTGGGGGAGAAACAAGTACTCTGCTTGTACACTATACAGTTATCGTATTCTCATGCAAAAGTTACAAAGAGTGTCCAAAAATGTATTTGAACCTCCAGAGAATGTTGATTATAAATGGAATGATACTTTTGCTCTCTTATTTATATCGTTCATACTATGATAATCATCTTTCAGGATGATGTAATGGTATAGTCATTTGGATGTAAACACTAATTTGACATAACTCGTGCAGGGTTTTTCTTGGTGATTTCCATACTGCCCTACCCTCTGAATGGCTTCATCTCCCAACATCAGGGATTGGAAACAGAGGTTTTACTTTGTTTTAGACTTTTTTCTATCTCCTACTCATTATAATATCCTTATTCATTCCATAAATAGTCATCACAAGGTATGCACAGGCCTCATGGAGGGTACAGCATGTATAAACAGAAAGACAAATAATGCCCAATCTAATTGCAAAATATGTTGAGCTCTGCAACTGTCTCTGGTTTGCCTAGAGTTTAGGTGAATGCTCATTGTGTTCACACTTTCATGATGAAATCTCTCTTTCTGTGGGGTTAAAGCTGCGCAGAACTGTTGCTTTCAAATAAAAATATCATAAAGTACCTCTTTGTGCCATTTGAATCCCTAGCAAAGATGCATTTATTATTTTTTTGAAAGCTTATTATCACCTAGTTGACAGGTAATAAAATTTGTCCAAAGTAAAAGCTGAAAGCAAAAGAGGAAAGTAATGTATTAAGACCTCAAAAAATTCACCTGTGCAGGCAAATCCATACACACAAGTACTGAAAAATTAATGTCGCATGCATATATATGGACCTTTTTTTACATTATGTAGATGCTGTTGTAGTTAATAAAATAAAGCCATTTAAAAGCAAAAAAAAGTCACCTGTGACATTTGGGGATACATTTGATGGGGCTCAGGGCAAGCCACCTCAAAATATGCCAAAGTGGCATATTAATTACTTTGAATTAAAGTTACTTGAGGAATAGCTGGTGCAAGAACACTCTGACCATCGTCTTTGTCCCCTGGAAATGGGAAATAAACTTCCCATGTGGAAAGTACTGTTCCTGCACCAAGAGGTCGAGAGACATTCTTATCACCCGAGATTGGGAATTCAGGGCTGAGAAGCTTATGTAAACAAACTCTGCTTAGTTTCTTCACTAATTAGAACCCAAGCTTAAGTTTCTTTGTCTTGTCAGTTCTTCACAATTTATTGTTTCTTTGTTTAAAAGGTATAAAAGCTGCCTGTTCTGGTCACTTCTCTGAGCCTCATATCTTTGGGGTTCCTGTACATATGAAATTAAATTTTTTTTCTCCTGTTAATCGGTCTTGCATCAATTTAATTATTAGGCTAGTCAAAAGAACCAAGAAGGGTAGGGGGAAATTTTCCCCTCCCCAGCACATACACAACTGATCTTTCAATTGAGGACACTATTCCCGAACTAAATATAACATCCTAGAAGGAGTAAAGAGTTTATAGTCATAATTTGGTTTTGTCACAGCAGAATATGCAAAGAAACCAAGACTTGCAACTTAGATTAAACATATAAATATATCCTTACCTTGTTCATACACTTGATATGAAGGAGTAATGACAAGGTGTGTTCTCCCTGCATGCATAGCATCTGCAGGCTGTCTTTGCGTGACTGCTGAAGGGGCACGTGCCAGCTGCACTGAGATCTTCTAACTGGACCCTGTGAAGTCATAAATGCTCTCTTGCTAGGGTTTGTAGGCTTCTTTATGTTGCTTTATACAGTTTCATACGCTGATACTATTTCTGAGGTGGGTATAATAATCCACATGTCAGTTAAATTTTCATACACTATAAATATTATTAAAATTGTCATTTGAGTTCACATTTGATGTTAAAATACAAATCATACACTTTTATGTATGCATTCACTTTCCCAATACTCTAGTCATTGTATTCCCTTTGTGTGGAATACGCTTTGCCTCCATTTCTGACCGTGAAATTTCTATCTGTATTTCAAGGTCCTCTCTTTCATGACGTTTTCCTTAATAATAGTCTTTGGAATTAAGAACTTCTTTCTCAATCTTTCTATAAAGTTAGTAGGAAAGAACACAGTGGAAGAGTTGCAGGAGTTGGGAAGTTTAGAAGATGGACTTAGAAAAGACGATATATACAGCCTTATGAGGATGATGGTCTAGGGGCTGACACAGTCCCAAGATTCCTGGGCTTTTTCTCGTGATTGATGTGAGGGTCTCAAGATAGATCGCAGTGGTGAGGCAGGGAGTGCTGGTGTGGAAGGCAAAGGTGGGAGTACTTGCCAGGAACATACAGAGTTCTTGGGTGTCCTCCTCACAGTCTTGAGGCAGTGAGGACCTTATTTCGAGAAAGTCAATCTTGGGGTCTCCTGCTTTACACTCAGAGCACATGAAGCTCTGGGGCTTCCCCTCAGCTCCCAGGAATGAGTTGATGAGGAATTCAAAGAAGTAAGCCTGATAAGGACGAGGACTGTTGCCTTTTCATCTTTTTCACTAGCATTAGCTGAGCATGTAATAATAGTGCTTTAAAAACTTAACAACTGAATTATCAGACAGCCCCCGTCTTCCTTAATTCACTCAACTTAATTCATTCTGCTTTTAAGAAAGAGCTTAGAAATATGCTTGAGAAGCACAAAAAGTTAAGCAGAAGAAAATACAATAAACACAGCAAAATACAATAAAAGAGAGAGAAAATACAATAAAAGAGCTATCACAATGGCAGAATAAGAGATGCTGATGACTGAAGTGCTTAGGGTCTGCCAAACGCATTCCTTATATCAGGGTTCATTGGGTTTTGTCTATATAGTAATAATAATAATCCTTAGTTTTCTCCGAGTAGCAAATTTTGACTCTACTCAAGAAAGCACTGAAAAATCAATTCTATTTATGTTCTTCAGGTTAAGACAGTAATCTACTCTAAGATGCATTTAACATTGTATACTTCACAGCGTGGTGTCCAATATGTATTCTAGAATATATTGCCATTGAAGTAAATAAGTTGACAAACTTGTGATAATTACATGGAGTATTCATTTTTCCTACAACCATTATATGTGAACCAACTAAGATATTGACTCCACCCTCCTAGGTTGTGTGCTGGGCCTTCAGCCTTTTGACTATCTTTGTTGTTTTATACTTGTTTGTTGGTTTTTTATGATCAAGTTTTTGATATCAGACAATCATAAAATTCTCTAGCCATTGAAATTGTCTGTGTCAATGAATAGGAAGGGGTATTGTTATTCCATACCCAATACAGAGAATATCTTATATCTTAGTTTATATGGTGGTAGGTTCTAGAGGATTTTGTTTACCTCAATCCAGAAAATGATTATTTATTTTAATCACTAGACATGCAATTATTTTGAGTGAGGAAAGAATTTATTTTGCTTCAGCACCAACTAACATTTATGTCTTAGGTATTGTGCCATGTGCTTCCATGCACATTGTTTCAGTGCAGGATTTGGAATATATTTTATGACAGCATAGATGCTCTTCAGAATAGGGACATATGCAGGAAATGGAGGGTCCCTATATCAGGAAAGGCTTCTGATCCATAGTAGAGAAATAAACCAGCAAAGTAATGAAACAGTCATATTATAGAAGCGATAAGGAAAGTTTGGGTCAAAAGATATGTCTTTCTCACTCTTTATAAGGTGAGAGGATTCTCATAGATTCTTGCTCCCCTTTCCTATTAAACAAAACAGAGCAAAAAAAAAACCCATTATCTATCTATAATTCCTAGGTTTTATGATATACATGGAATAGAGGAACAAATAAAATGATGCCACAAGGAAGTAATAGACCAATTGCAGAATGTGGGAGATGCTTCAAGGAAAAAAAACCTCATTCTTAAAGCAAATCAGTAAAAAGAGACATCAGGAGGGAACTATTGAATAAAAGATACTTAGATATAAAAAGCAAATTAAATATGTGGATGTTATTTGGATTCTTATTTGAATAAAACAAGTAAGAGAAATTTGAATATGAATTTGGAATTAGCTGATTTCTATTAATTGGCCTGGGAATTACTATTAATTGGAATCTGGCATACCCTTATGATTTAGTAATGCATAATGCAGTAATCATGGGTGAAATAACATAATGTCTTGGATCTGTTTTAAAATACTTCAGTCAAAAATGTCAGGGGAAGGATAAATGAAACAAGGTGGCCAAATGTTGACAATTATTGAAGCTTGGGGACAGATAAAGGAAGCTCATTAAACTTGTCTTTTAAAAATTATGAATGTTTAAAATTTTCATAATAAAAATTAAGAAATTAATCAAAAGCAAGTAGATGACTTAAACAGTAATCATGCAATCATCCAGCCTCTCATTATATTTTTGGTCGCCACTAAGCTTGTAGGGCACTGGAGAATTAGCTAGACAAGCACAGGAAAAAATTATTCTCATTTATAATGTGACAAGCTCAGGGCTCTTATTATGAAGTCCGTGTACTCATAAGGTATACACAGATATGTTTCAGGAGGGTTTGAACTTCTGGTAAGTACATACCAAATTTTTATTTGAAATTGATTCTGGGGAGGTGGTTCATAGGTTTCACCAGATTCTCAAAGTCATTAATGACTCAAAAGTTTAAGATACAGTAGATTAGAGGATTTCTAAAGTCTCTATTAGCTCTAAAATTCTACAAACCTGAAAGGGATCAGAATATGCCACCCCAAGATATGCCATTTTGGCATAAAGATTATTTTGAAGGCAATTGAGAAAAAGCAAACACAGGAAGGACTCTTTGCCTTTCTCCTATCTGCCTGAATCAGGACACAAATTTCCCTTTGTGAAGGTGCCCCCCCCCCAATCTCTTGTACCAGGAGGAGGAAAGAACCCTTGCCATCAGACATGGAAAGATAGCATCAAGATGAGTCTGCACAAACAAACATTAAAATTACCCTTATCTTCCATAATTTCCCATATATTTACCTTCTCACAATTTACTGCCCTTAGAAGCCCCAACACCCCCCTTTCCTTTGTCTAGTCACTTCTCCACAATTTATCACCCTTTGTTAAAGTGGTATATAAGCTTCTGAATCTAACAGCTTCTTTGAGTTTTCACTTCTATTCTGTGAAACCTCTGTGTACATAAAATTAAATTTGTACCATACGAATTTTCTCCTGTTAATCTTGCTTTCATCTGCTTAATTTGCAAGTCCCAGTGACAGAACTTAAGAGGGTAGAGGAAAAGTTTTTCCTCCTCTACAAACCCATGTATCTAAGAACAAGAAACATAATTGTCCTATTGTAAAAACTCCCTGCACAGTGGAAAGGACTCCAGATTTCATGAACAATTCATTTTGAATGTGTTTATATTCTTACCTTATGATAATGCTTAAGTGCTAACAGATACATTTTAATAAAATTACATCTAGATGTTAGACCAGTTCAATCATTAACAAATGGCAAAATATATCAATGTAATTTTCTCTTAGATGCTTTTCAACGTCATCCTAGAGTCTATGCAGTAAAATCCCACTATTAAAAGATTTGTTTCCCAAAAGCCCTTAAGAAGGGGGAAGCATTATAGCAACATAAAAATCCCCTGGCTATGCAGAAGGAAGAAAAATAATACCTTAAAGTGCCAGCATCTTATTGACTGTGAAAAAAAATGTGCTAGAAAAAGACTGAGGTTTCTCTAAACCAGAAATTAAGATCACGTATGTTGTAGCTTGTCAATGTAGTTCTTTTCGCCATTGCACTGTTATTATCCTACCTTTTTAAAGTAAAATCGCTTTGCAGAATTTCTGAAATATGTTGTATAACGGGCTTATTAAAAAGCCTGGAGCAGTGCAATCAATAGTAGCAGCCTGGTTTAAATTCAATGACAAAATTATGACATCACTGCCCATCATGCAGTGTTGTTACAGTTAATAATCATGTTTCACACCCCACATAGACTCCTAGTCACTGTTTTCCTGTTCTTGCTTTAGTCAAGCCTGATGGTGAACCAGTGCAGAGCAAATGGCAGATTGTGTGTGTGTGTGTGTGTTAGTGAGGGTCATTTTTTTATGTTAAAAGTCTGTATTAGCTATTGTTGCAATAATGCCTAAACTCAGTGACCTGTAATAACAAGCATGTAGTTGTACATTCATAGTTCTGCACATTGCTTATGAGCTAGGGTTTGTCAGTTCTTGGCTGGGCAGTCCTGCTTCAGATGTGAGTTGGCTGGGTTTGGTTCCATCTGCAGGCTGGATCAGTTCCATGTGTTGTCATTATGGGCCTAGGATGAAAGGGGCATGTGCTTCTCATGGTGGATCACCAGAACATCAAGGGCATTTACTCATATCACATACTGTCACATCCCATCAACTGAATCAAGTCACTTGGCCAACCTCAAAGTCTTTCAATTCTTTTAAATGCACCAAGCTCTTTTCTGCCTCAGGGCCTTTGCACATACTGTCCCCTCTACTCTACTCATAATCCTTTGCTCAGTAAATGTCTACTTATCCTTCCTTTCTCAGCTTAAATATGGCTCCTTAAAGTGGTTTTCCCTGACACCTAATCTTACATAGTCCCCATCACCAATATCTCACATTCAGAGCTGCCTATTTCTTCCTTCCTAGACCATCATAATTTTTACTTTCACGGTTACTTATGTGATCCCATCCACCTTTCCCATTAGACTAAAGTGAGTTGATGCCTAAGCCACAGCCTCTTCTTTCACCTTTGAGTTGGGAACAGATATTTAGCCTGGAATTCAAAAAAACAATTGTTGCATGAATGAGTGAAGACCATTAGAATCCTGTGCAAAGAATTTCCTCTTTTCAAATGTACTGAGTTTACAAGTTTGGACACACATAGACAAACATGAATTTGATTCCCAGCTCTATTGGTTAAACAACCTCTGTCCTCTACAAAGTCACTTGACTTCTCGGTGCCTGTGTTTGACACTCACTCTGTACTCCCTAACTGTGACCGTGTTTTTGAGGATTAAATGAGATACTGGATGTAAGTTCCTAGCCCAATGCTGTGAGTACACTGGGCAGCCAAAATTCATGACCATTTTGCTCTCTTTATCCCTCATGACAGCAGAGCCCTGGTCCCATTCTCATACCAACGAGCCGGCATTTTAGAGTCCTTGTCATACTTTCTGGTTAATGGAGTACAAATAGTGTTCTTTGATACTATAGGAAGGTAATATGTGTGGAAGTTGGAACTAATGAACACTTTCCTAACTGATATTCTGTTTAAGTCTCTATTTAACATTTATGTTTGTCTTTAGCCTGAAATAGATGGGATTTTTACAGGCAACAATGGAATTGTAAAGACTATAGAGATGAAATTCTAGAAAAAAGTGAACGGCGTCAACAAAAAGAAAGCAAAAGGAAAGCATGAAGCACGTTGCAAGAGCAGTTCTTGTCCCCTTTGGATGAAGAGTTTGCTGGTCCTAATCACTAGGACATGGAATATAGTGAGTCCAACGTGTAGTTCCAGAGATGGGAGGTGAAAAATTGTTTTATAACACTTGAATTTTGAGCTCAGGACAGATTGCAGTAGGCAGCTGATTACACATTTAAGAAACTTAGGCACCACACCTGAGTGGGAATGGAGATTTGAAATTCAGATCGCAAGTGGCATCTGATGCCATATGTGTGCCCAGTTGAATGCAGTTGGGTCTCAATGGTTATAGGGCTTCAGAACCACTTGAAGGGCTGACTTTTAAATGAGGAAAAGGAGTGAATGTGTCTGTGACTCTATCAAAAAGGTGAAATGTACAATCTGATTTTTATTCCTGATATGGAGTGTTTTCAAGCCAGGGTGAAAATGTTCTAAAATTAAGATTGTGATGATGGTTGCATACCACTGCAAATATACTAAAAACCATTGAATTGTACACTTTAAATGGGTGAATTGCACGTTACGTGAATTATGTTTCAGTGAAGTTGTTTAAAATAAAAAGGGCGCAGGTCAGATCTGGCCCAAGGGCTATAGTTGGCCGTCGCTGTTCAAGGTGATTGTCTTACTGCCTTTCCTTCACTGCATTTCTCCCTAAGCGAGCTGAGGGGACTCTCTGTATCGGGACACCTGCTACCCGTTCCCAGCACACCAGTCGGGGAGCTCTAGCACAGAACACTGGAGCCCTGGAAACTGCTGGTGGCAGGTCCCTGTGTTTCCCAACTCCGCCAGACTGATACTTCCTGCTCCCCCGCCCTTGCGCCATGATGTCATCCACTTAGGGAGACCAGAGTGATGTCCTGATGAGGGTGACATGACCGAGGACCCTGCATTTGAAATTATGGCAAAGAGCCTCACAGTTGACATATCCCTGAGACAAAATGTTCACTGTATACTGCTGCTGGGCCAGCATGGTGAAAGCAAATGGGTTCTCAAGTTTGCCGTTTAAAAGGATGAAGGGAAATTATTCACTTGCTCAACCTCTGCACACCGGGTGCTGACGCGATTCACTCCCCCCGGTGAGGACGTTTGTGAAGCAGCAGCTGGCACGGAATCACCACCTGGTAAGGCTTCTGGCAATCCACTGTCACTCTCAGAGAAGACTCGCCCACATCTGCCAATGGGAGGATCAATGGGGCGTGGCCCGTGCAGCCCTCGAATCCAACGGTGGATTTCTCTGTAATTCCCACAGGCTGTGGTGCTACTCTGGAATGACGACTTTCACAGGGACCTAGAGCCCCACCATCTCCCACTTGCCCCTTTCCTTCCAGGAGCTACTACTCCACGAGTCATCAAGCCGAGGTGGGCATTAATAGAACACAAGTTCCACTGGTGCACAGAATTTTGGCCTTTGTGTTCCAGGCTATAACCCCAGCACCTGGCACATAAAAAGCAATCACTATTTTTGAAGTGAACCAATGAGTGAACACCTAAAATCTAGAGGATATTAAAACCTGATCCATAAAGTGGGAAACTAACCACTAGATGGTTGGGTGGTCCTACTGGACCTGTAATGCAAACTCAGAATATTAAAACAAAATCTAGGGGCCAGCCTGGGGGGCGTAGCGGTTAAATTCATGCACTCTGCTTTGGGGCCAGCGTCCGCTGGTTCGGATCCTGGGCGCGGACCTATGAACTGCTCATCAAGCCATGCTGAGGCAGTGTCCCACATAAAGGAACTAGAAGGACCTACCACTAGGATATACAACTATGTACTGGGGCTTTGGGGAGAAAAAGGGGAAAAGAAGAGGAAGATTGGCAACAGATGTTAGCTTAGGGCCAATCTTCCCCCCACAAAAAGGCAAAAAGATATTACATTAAAAAAAAATCTATGATGCACAATGTGTTCTAAAAAAAAGTTCCTCGGATTAGAAACTCTGTCCTAAAGGGGAAAGAAAACAGACTGTAGAGTAATTTAAAAAATAAACAAAACCACTAAAAAGAGAAAATCATGAATATAAGATTATTACAAGGGATTAAGATGAAAATGTCTTTAATTAATAATGAAAAATGCTGAACACTCTCCAGAAGATACACTCGATTTAGCCAACCCACACAGGATTTGAAAGGTTGTATTTGAATTAATTGTCGAGGTTTACTAAGCTACTTTTTTTTTCCAAAACACATTTAAACTAGACCCTTCGCTACCAAGAGAAGAAAAGCTGCACAGGGAATAAAAACATTGTTTTCTTATTCCCACCTTTTCACTAGAGTCATAGAAATTGCTCGCCAAACATAGCAGGACTGAATGCTGTCCACCGCGACCGCATCAACGACGTCAGATACTCGAGGTACGTATCCATCAGGAAGTTTCAGAGAATCCAAGGTGAAAAAGATACTCTCGTCTATCACCCCATTTCTTCCGTGTAGGCTAGTAATGCTGACCTGTAATTACAAACAACGGAAACGTTGATGTAAAAGCCTCGTACACTGTAACAGAGTCTGCCCCTCCTCACGCTGGCTCTAAACTGCAGGCCACTCCAAATCAGTGATTCGCAACCTGGCTGGCACATCTGAAACAAGAGGAGCGCTTTGTAAAACTACCCATGCCCAGACCCCACCTCACACCAGTTAAGTCAGAATCTCTGCTGATGGGGCCCAAGTCTAGGATTGGAAACTCTGCTCTAAATATAACACACAATGTCCACTAACCTCTATAGTTACAGTTGAAAGAGTGAAAGGGTTGAGTGAGAAAGGAGTGTGGTGGCAAATAGAATGTCATTTTTCCCTACTTCCTCTGTCACATTCCAAGCTTCAGCTGTATCTTTGAGCAAACTGAATTTCCCACTCACTTTCAGTCTCCACGACCCAATCACCCCCAGCATTTACTGTAAGCTCTGGTCCCGCCACCCACTCCATTCATTCTTCCCAACAATTCCCTGAACCCAATTTGTTTTCTGTTCTTATTGCTCTCAGAACATTTTAATACTTCTAAATAAACTACATAATTTAGATCTTAATTATATGTGTGCTCTATATTATTTCTAATTATTTCCTTTCAGAAGCACAGCTTTTTCTTTTTTCTTTTTTCTTTTTTTTTTTTTGTGAGGAAGACCAGCCCTGAGCTAACATCTGTTGCCAATCTTCCTCTTTTTGCTGAGGAAGACTGGCCCTGGGCTAACATCGTGCCCATCTTCCTCCACTTTATATGGGACGCTGCCACGGCATGGCTGACAAGCAGTTCGTCAGTGGGCGCCCGGGATCCGAACTCGCGAACCCCGGGCTGCCGAGTGCGGACGAAACCGCTGCGCCACCGGTCGGCCCCCAGAAGCACAGCTTTTTCAAAAAGAAAACAGACTCCTCTTCGGCAAAGAATATATTTTCTTTTAGGTGTCCCAACACGCTCAATAGAACCCCGAGCGGCAAAAATGCTCACTACAGGAAGGATAAGCAGAAACACATAACAAGAGCAACACGCAAATGAACTACCTCATGCACATGCTTATGTTGCAGAGGCTTCACTGACAGGGCCTTTCTTCTCTGCGTGTCTGGCTTGGTGGAAAACTCAATTTCTACTCGGTCACCCTGATAAAGCTCACAATCTAAAACAACCATGGAGAGAAATCGAGTTGGAATTATCTCTTATTTTTGGTAATATTAAAATTTACAGGTTACTCTGACATTGTAATACCTTAAAATAGTTTCTATTACAGAAAGGTAATAGAAAGGTACATTCTGAACATTTTAAAACAGGTAATCTGTAAGTCTTCCTGTCAGAAACGAGGTTTATAATCCTTTAGGTGTTGATTCTCTACCGATTTAACAAAGTCAATTGGGGAAAAGCATCAACTGTGCATCACAGGGCAATCTTTTTGAGAGTAGCACCGGATTTATTAAACCATTGGTCACAACTCCTTCTGGAGAGGCAGGAAAGTACGTAAGTAAAAGCACAAGTATGAATCTGGCTGCCTGGGTTCAAACCTTGATACTTCCACTTACTCAATTTGCAACGTAGGTCAAGTTACTTAACCTCTCTGTACCTCGATTTCTTCATCTATGAAATGAGAAGCATAATAGTAGTACTTACCACATAGAGTTGAAGGGACAATTATTCAATACATATAGAACTCATAGAATAGTGCCTGGCACATAATCAGCACCAAATAAATGTTGATTGCTATTGCCACCAGCCATGGACTCTAACCCGTTTCTCTTGTCTTACTTAAACTCTAACCTTTTTGTGTGTGACCTAATTCTCTTGTCTTCTTGAAAGGTGCAGATGTTCCTTTCTCCAACAACTTTGGAGTCTTGAGCTTATGCAATTTCAGCTATGTTCTAGGAAGAAGCTCTGAGTGTCAATCACCCTGGACCCAGCCACTCTGAACCGGACCAGACTGGCCCAGACCACAACCACAAGACTGACACCTGTACAGGTAGGCAGAAAGTTGTACTAACGTAACCTGTCCTCATTAACATCATAAATTCTCCTCCTCTGGGAGGGGCAAATAAGCCATTTTTAGGTCATGTGATATATGTAAAAGCATGATTTCAAACTACACATGTGCAAGCTTATGCCCATCTCTACACGTGATGATGAAAATTCCCCTTTGAATATTCATTTCCTACCCCAAATAAAGGTACCCACCTCCCCGTGCTCGGGGAGCCACAGCTTTGTGAAATTATTCCCTATGGCCTCCATTTTCTTTGCCACATGCCACAAATAAAATTTCTGCTTTGTGAGACAACTATTTCTGGTGCAGTTTGATTTAACTCACCAAGAAGGGGCCCACATTTGGTCCAGTAACACCATTAGTGAAGCAAATGGAATTCTCAAATACTGCTACCGGAAGTGAAAATTGGTACAACCACTTCAGAAAGCTGGTAATATCTACTAAAGTTAAACATTTCTGTACCTGATGACTTAGCATTTCCTAGTTCTTTCATAGTCCTTTTCTTGCTCCTCTCTCTTTCTCTCTCTTTTCTATACACATTTCTTTTGTGTGGCTTTATATAATATCTATAGGCTGTTAACTCCAAAATGTATATAACTGCAGCTCTAATCAACTTCAGATTCACATATCCAAGTGCTTATTCAAATTATGTCTAAAACTGAGCTCTTGCTATTCTTCTCATGCACCCAATTTTGCTCCTCAGTCTTTCCACATCTCAAAAATGGAAACTCTACCTTTACCATTGCTCAAACAAAAACTCAGGAGTAATCTTTGACTCCTCTTCCCTTCACACCAAGTGTCCAATCCATCAGCCAATACTTTCACATCTACTTTCAAAGTATTTCTAGAAACAAATCAATCCTTACAGCCTCCACTTTTACTAACCTTAGCCAAGTCTCCATCATTGCTCACCAGGACTGTTACAACAGATTTCTAACTTGTCTTCCCAATTCCATCCTTGTTGCATATAGCCTGTTCTCAACATGACAGCAGAGTGAACATCTTAAAACATAACTCACTCCATACCTCATTATTGCTTAAAACCCCTCCAAAAAGCCAAATCCTTACAATGACCTATAAATCCCTATGTGGCTCACCTCCTCACTCTTCCCTTTCAGATCTTTATTGAAACTTTACTCTTTCAGTAACATCTTCCCTGAACACTCTATCTAAAATTTCAACCCATGGCTCCCTAGATTTGTTTTTCCTTAAACTTATGACTCAGCAGTTTCAGTCCTAGTCCCAAGCATTTAGCCGTGACAAATGAAATCATAGGTTCACAAAAACACGTGTACAAAAAGGTTTTTTAGCAGTTTTATTCATAATAGTCAAAAGCTGGTAACAGCCAACGTGACCTTCAATAGGAAAATGGAGAAACTGTGATATATTCAATATAATGGAATGAACCGCAGACACATGCAACAACAGAGATGAATCTAAAAATATTCTTCTGAGTAAAGAAAGAGTATGTACGTCTGATTCCATTATACAAAATTCTAGAAAGGGAAATTAAATCTATGGTGCGAAAAAAAAAAACAGAAAAGTGTTTGCCTGGGGTGGGGGTGGGGACAGGGATTGACTGGGGAAAGGCATGAGGGTAATGTTTGGGCACATGCATTTGTTAAAACCAAAGAAACACAGAAAAAAACTATAAAAAAATATTGAACTTGAGTTGCTGATATACATGTTGAAGTATCCAGGAGATGCTATATAAATGTTTGCCTTTTACTTTCAAATATATCCAAAAATATAGAATCTACTGATGAATGGATGGGATGATGAATACATGGATAGATATGTGATAAAACAAGTATAAAAAATGTTAATGGTAGATTTCAGGTGGTGGTATGGTTATTCACTGTAAAATTTTTTCAAATTTGCTATATGTTTAAAAACTTCCTTAATAAAAAGACAAAAACTTAAGCCAGGATGGTAAACTTTCACTTCATAATTTCTGTTGCAGTTAACAGAGTTCTCACTAACATGGTAAAATCTGATAATCAGCAATAATCTGCCTCTCTCTTCCAAACTCTTTCCAGACACTAGATAATTCTCCCCTTCCAAGGACCACATGGAGGGTGCTTGATGATAAAACAAAGTGTCCTTGGACATGAGTGGCTAGGGACAGTTAACTCCAACCAGTCTCAGGTGGCAATTGGAGAGGTAACAGACACTGCTGGTGCAGCCAACCAGTTGGTAAAACAGTTAGTTATGCTGTCGTCCATGCCACACCTAAAAATGGCAAGATTCTGCCAGGCCATCAAGTTGGTAGGATCACTGGGAAATCTGAGATACATTGGGTTAGGTTTACATGAAACATTTGTGGGAAAAATCAGTTCAGAAGTCCTGTCATAAAGTGTAGAGATTAGTACTAATGCTCTTGCTATAGTATAAATCTATAACTACTTATTTGTTTAATAACTTGATAACTCTTTTTTAATTTTTCAATAAACCCTTTTGACAGCAATGAGCTAAAAAACAAATACATGCTTAGGGAAAATGAGTAATGAATTGATTTTCCAAGAAAGTTGATGAATACATGATTTGTGCAATTCATCTGTGTTATGGACTGACTGTGTCGCCTCAAAATTCGTATATTGAAGCTCTGACCTCCACTGTGGCTGTATTTGGAGATGGGGCCTCTAAGGAAGTAATTAAGATTAAATGAGGTCATAAGGATGGGGCCCTAATCCAATAGGATTAGTGTCCTTATAAGAAGAGACACCGAGAGCTTGTGTTCTCTCTCCTCCTCTGTGTACACACCAAAGAAAGATCATGTAGGGACTTGGTAAGAAGGCAGCTATCGACAAGCCAGGAAGAGAGCTCTCATTAGGAAACCAAATTGGCTGAAACCTCTATCTTGGACATCTAGCCTTCAGAACAGTGAGAAAATAAATTGCTGTTGTTTAAGCCACCCAGTCTATGGTATTTCATTATGGCCCAAGTAGACTAAAACAACATTTAGTCTGTCAACATTTACTCTCCACCATGGGGGCCATTGTGATATCACTAACTGCAAGAAAACCAGAGGACCCAAATCTACTGAAGGATTTACTTTATAACTGAGTAGATATTTTAAGAAACAGTGCCCAAAGACCACAAGTTAACAGGGGAAACTACAAACAGTACTTTTATGTATAATTCTATGATGCATGACTTGTCTTTTATCAAATAGCTGCTCTAACATAATTTCAACAGTTTTATTCCAATTTTTCTCGGGTACATTGGAAAAGTGAAACAACAGCTGTTATGTTAGCTCCATTCCAAGAAGAACTTCACAAACAGTTAAATGATGCCAGATGCTTTAAAGAAGAAAAAGAGTTAAGTGAATTCCAATAATGGTTTGATTCCTTCCATCCAAATCATGGAATCAAAGTGAGAAAGAAACCCACCAGCCCCTGATGTCCAAAACTGTTCACAGCTAGACCTCAATATTATAACTAGCTGGTCTGATGCTCACATCCAGGCCATTTTGTTTTCCTGTTGGACATAAACAATCTCAGAAGATACAACCTCAGATAAAGTCACCCTGAGACCACAACAAAATGAAACAAAACAAGGCCACTTCATAATTTTGTTTAAGCACAGAAAAAAACAAGGCCACTGTGCCATCCACAAAATCCCCAATCATAGAATCGCTCGCTGCCTTCTGACAGCATCCCATCTAGGACTAACACCTGTTTCCTTAGACCCTCCCCCAAATCACCCAACTAAATCTCAAATCCTGTAATAGGTTCTTTCTAATACCCTCTCACTGAGACATGCCATGGTTCCACTGTGGCGTGTGCTCTCCCTCTCTGAAACAAGTAATAAACCTAACTTGGTCTTTGGCTGAAAAGCATTGACCAAAGTTATAAAAGTTCTTTCTGGCAAAGGTGAAATATCTCATACTAGTATAAATGCTATTATAAATTCAGTTTAAAAGTCCTACACTGGGGATAAGATTATTTGTGTTTGCAGTGCTAATACAAGTACAAATTTGGAAGAAAGCATCATAGTAAACATAAGATTCTTAGCAACTAAAAAAATTGATGGAGGGGGGCCGCCCGGTGGCGTAGCGGTTTAGTTTGTGCTTTGGCAGCCCAGGGTTCGTGGGTTCGGATCCCGGGCACTGGCGGACGCACTGCTTGTCAGCCATGCTGTGGCAGCGTCCCATATAAAGTAGAGGAAGATGGGCACAGATGTTAGCCCAGGGCCAGTCTTCCTCAGCAAAAAGAGGAGGATTGGCAACAGATGTTAGCTCAGGGCTGGTCTTCCTCACCCCCCCCCAAAAAGGATAAAAAAATTGATGGAACAGAAATGCAATTGGTTGTGGTGCAAGCATAATTCATAACTGCTCATAATTCATACATACTATGATGTTCAACCAGTTGAAACCGAAGCCATAGTAATTAAAATTTAGAAAATATGTATGTGCATGCACGTGTGTGTGTATGTTGTGTATTTATATACTCAAAGTAACTGAACTACAAAACTTCTGGGACAAAGTTAATAGTGAATACAAAAGGATAATGACTCAGCATGGTTAGCTTTCTGTTTTTTTCTCACTAGTTTTCGCTTTTTGCTGCAGCGATCAATCAGATTCCAGGCACGCTTGAGCCTTTGAAGGACTACTAGGTAAATCAGCCCAACTGTCTTACCATAGTAGCAATTTTTTTTGGAAATGAGTCCTTTCAATTTTGGTTACAGTCTGTTTAAAATCAACTGGCAATCTTTAATCAAGAAATTCAACAAACATAGTACCAAAATTCAGATTTTGAAGCTTTCGAAGAATCACAATTATTGATATGAAGTTTGCAAAGAGAGAGATGTTGCAATTTTTCCCTTAAAAAGTGGAGGAAGTGAAGAAGCTGAACCATCAGAGCTCAAATGGTATACAAATTTGAACTCAGATGATTGTACTTGAGGAACATTTCAGCGTGTGGCAAGAATCTTTGAACATGGCTCTTAGTTTGTACTGCAGACATTTATATTCTATAACAGAATGGAAGGAAATTAAGAAAACCTACAAATTTGCCACTAGATTGCAATTTGATGAAACACTCAAAGTTTCCATTAATGTACACAGATACACTCTCTTTTTAGAAATAATTTTATGTTTGAAAAATTCATGAATAATACTATTTTAAAGATCGAAACATAAAACCAATCTGTCACGTATAAATACTTCAAAAGCCTATTTAATTTTAATCAATTGTAACACACCCTTTTAGTCTCAAAAATGACTCAGATTGGACAATCGAGGATATGGTCACCTGCTACACCCCCTATAGCTGTAGGAGAGGGTTGCCCTACAGAAGCTATGGCCTTTGGTAGAAGCTTAAGGCCATTGCCAATGTGTAGACTGGCAATGAGGTAGGTAGGGGAATAAATAGTCCATTATCTCCCTGCCTACTCCAGTCTCCTGCTTGTGCCTCCTGTTGGCTAAATCCAATCACAAAAATGTCAGGAGATGAAGAACAGGGTCCTTCAGTGACTTCTTTGGTCACTACAGAGGCATATTGAAACATAGAAGCTACCTCTGGACTGAGTAAGACGCTGGACTACTGGGCAATTCAAGGCATAATGGAAAGTCCAAAGAAAGATAGGAAGGCTACATGGAACTTCTTTTTAATCTTCTAAGTGGATATGCAAGTCAGTATGTTCTGAAAAATGAAGAAATAACCTTATTTGTGAACCCAGGCTTCTAACTCGAGTTTCACTGGTTACATAAGGATATGTAGGATGTTATCCGACTGAATTAGTGCATAACCTGAAAAATAAAGGGGAAAGAAATAGCAATTTGTGCACTTGGTAGACCACCTCACCTCCATCCTTCAGCTGAATGTGCAATTCCATTTTAGCATCCTTCACCAAAACGGTTAAGATTTATTGTTTACTCACATAAAAAAAAAAAACCAATCTGAGACACATTACTGATGTTAACCATTTCCCATGAGCAACACTCACGGACCTAAACCCTCAAATCTTGTCTGCAAAACAGGACTGATCACTACAACCCTGTGAGACAGGTAAAAGCAAATGGGATCTTGGGCCCTAGAGCACCAATTGGGTCACCTCCCACTGACACATAAACACATTCATGTTGTGCAGAGAACAACACACACACTCAAATCCTACCTCTCACATACTGTTGTCATACTCAGTCTGCATATATTCACCTCCCACTCATTCCTTAACCTACTTACGATTGTTTTTTCATCTATACCATCCTATTCGAACTGACCACACCAGGATTACCTTAGAAGGTTCCTGATAGGATTAAATCTCATAGTATAAATCATGTACTTATACAGTACCAGATTCTACGCCATCTGGATCCTACTGGCATTTACAATCTCATTTCATAACCATCCCTCATTCAAGTCATACCACTCATACTCACCACATTCCAGCTATCCTCTCCTCCCTTCAATTCCTAGGACATGCCAGAATTTTTCCACTTCAGGACTTTTAAAATGACTCTTCTCTGGTTTGGAATATTTTCCCCAGCTGGCTCCTTCTTATCCTTCAGGTCTCAAGTGTCCCCTCCTCAGAGAGGCCTTCCCTAATCTGCTATCTATAGTAAATCCCAACCCACCCTACTCCCAGTTTTGCTATCACAGTATCTTGTTCAAATCCTGGAGAGAAGAAAACAATCTGTGACTCTCTTTTTGGTTTTTTGGGTTTTTTTTTTTTTTTTTTTTTTTTGCTTACTTGCTGATTGTCTGAGGTCTACCTCATTAGAATGCAAATATGAAAACAGTACCTGGAAGAGAGCGAGGCACTCAAATATCTGTCGAATGATCATCAACAAGGAAAAAACGTATACTGACAACCCATTACGTGGGTCAAAGAATTTAAGACAATTTTTCCTTCTTTCAGATTCCCATTATATTTTAAATTGGAATTTGTGTGTGTGTGTGTGCCATTTTCATTGGGTTTCATAAACAGATTATCAGCAGCTGTCCTACCAATTCTAAGTATGACTGATTAGGTGCTCAGATCTTCTTTTTAATCTACTTTCTCTTTCATCCTAGAGAGGTCTATTACTCTGATTTGCTCAATTTATTTTTAGCAGTAAATCCCTCCACTTATGCTTTGGGTCTCAACCTCTCTTTAAGCCCAGGGACCTTGTTCCATCAGTCCTTTCTGATCTCTTCTGCACCTTCAGTCAATCCCTTTGGCATTACAAACATGTTCAAGTGTTTCCATCTTGAAAAGAATTCTCTTAGCAAAGGCTACCATTGGTGGTGACTTCCTGTTGGCGTGGTTATAGGGACCAAGAAATTGACTTTGGAGCTAAGCAATCACAGGGGCTTTTTCTCTTAAAATTGGGTATTTCTGACTAAGTGGGGCTTAAAATCATAGCTGCCACCAGACAATCATCTTTGGGGACTTCCAGAATTAATAACTAAGGTCAAGTCCTAGCTTTTACATCCAAGAAAAGTCAAATGGAAAACTGCCTGATGTGGCTGAACTAACATCCCCTTTTGTAGCCAAGCTCAACGGCAGCTGACTAGGCTTAAACAGGTACAAAATTTTTACTTCTATTCATCTTTCAAAATCCAGCCTGGCAAAGGGTTGCAGGAATATGGAGTCCAGTTCAGAGAGCACCTCACCCAGGCAGCCTTCCTCAATTCTCCCCATAATAGTCAATCATTCTCTCTCCTCTGCTCAGTAATGTTGTATTCATCACGTTCTTTTGATGTATTCACATGTCTGTCTCTCTCAATTAGACTATGAGCTCTTTGCAGGCAGGGTTTAATAAAGTCTTATTTATCTTGGTGTTGCCAATATTTAGCACTCTATCTTGAGCTGAATTATACTCAAATAGCATAAACAAATTAACAAATTATTGCTTTAGGCATAAAACAACAAAATGTTACACCTGATCATTACAAATAGAATTCAACAATGGATACACACACACACACACACACACACACACACTTGGAAAGTGTTGGAGAAGGTCATTAATAGGACATGACCACTGGTTGACCTACAAGCTAGACCTGAGCAGTTGGTGCCCTGTCCTTGGAATGTACGTGCCACCCACCGTTCCCATAGCCAGAGCTGTTTTAAGGAAGCAGCCTTGAGAGAGTCAAGTATTGTTGAAACTGTCTGGACTGTATATAAACTTTTCAGATTCTGGTGGGTGGGCGTGAAGATCTACTCATCTTGCAGCTCCCAAGACAAGCCTTGTATGTAAGTTCCCTTGCTTATTAAAACTGCCACCTACCAATCTGGAGTGGTCTGCCTCTTTCTTCCGTCTCTCCTTGCCCTTGGTTTATGGGGGCCAGTTTGTGAACCAACAGAAAGAACAAGGCTATCTCTAAACCTTATTTTAAAGCATGGAAGTATTTTAAAAAATAGTATCCTGTATACTTGTAATATTTTTCAGTTATATTCAACGTCCATATGAATGGAAAATTTACACAAATACTAGTAACTGCACGAATTAATGAAAATGCAACAAATGATAGCATGAGTTTTTTAAAACATTATGTATCTGTCCCTTGCTATGCATTATTTTAAACTCCAAAGATCCACCTTAAGTATTAAAGAACCTCTGATTGGAGCCAAAGACTTTTCAGACGTAGTTCTAGTACTAAAATCCTCTCACCAAATAAGCATGTTCCAAATTTGACCCTGAAAATGATCCCTGTAACCATCTCCAAATCCAATCTATAAAATTAAAACACAGATAAAACCTAATTTTAAATTTAAAAAAATGTAAATTGTACCTTTACAAACAACATCTAGAGAGAAGTAAGCTGTATGATTAATGTAGTCAGCACCTTCCACTGAAGAAGTAATACAGTCAAATGAAACTCTACAATAGGAGTCTGACAGCACATCACCACGGCAATTATCATAGAAAGCATCCACCTGTGAGATAAAGAAACAGTTACTTCAAACACGACAAAAGTTTAAAAATCAGAAACATACGCTTAAATCATTGCTGTTCAAGAAATGGTTTAAACTACTATAATAAACATTGGTGAATATATTTCACCTGACAAACATATCATAGACAGACGATGATAAAATAATACCTGAGCTTTATATCTTTTTTACTTTATTTTTTAGAGCAGTTTAGGAAAATTGAGCAGAAAGTTCCTATATATTCCTCTCCTCCACTCTCAGTTTCCCCTATTACTAGCATCTTGCATTTGTTTGATAGATTTGTTCAATTGGTACATCTGTTCAATTGATGAGCCAATATTGATACATTATATTTAACTAAAGTCCATAGTTTAAATGAGGGTTCACTCACTGTGTTGTACTGTCATATATTTTTAAAACGTGTCTAAAAAACATTATTTGTGCACCAGCCAGGTTTAATGCACTGACAATATTAGATTCAAAGATAAAAGATATACTGTTCCTGCCCTCCAGGAACAGATCTGATTCACAATCAAAGGCGAGTAAAAGACAAAAATAACTAATTCAAAGCAAGTTGTGACAAATGGTGAAAACAAGTGCAAAAATTGGCTTCTGGAAATTCCCAGTAGGGAAAGAATTTCCAATTGATACAATATAAGACAATTTCTTGGACAAAGTGGGATTTGACCTGGTCTGTGAAAGAAGAGAATGATTTTTACCTGGCAAACGGGGGTAGGGTTGAGGACAGGGGCAGGGAGACAGCAAGGAGCAGAGAAAACACATGTCAAGTTAAAGGAACAAGAAAGAAAACCATAAGACTCCAGATCAGGGCACCTGGGGACACAGAGAATGAGACAAAGTTGGGAAAATAATGGGGGTGGGGAGGGCTTTAAAAAAGACAAGTCAAATTAGGCTTAATTTATCTACAAAAGGGAGGCATTCAAAACTTATATTATTGGAAGTGCAATGGCCTTTATTTTATATTTTGCTTTTCTAATTATACAAATAATACATGTTTCATTATACAAAAAATATAAAAGACAAAGAAAAGAAAAAAATCAAAAAATAATTACACATAATCCATAAATCTACTACCTATAAGCACTGACTACATTCTGGTACTTACCCCGCTCCAGACGTTTTTACTAAGCATACATATCTAGGCACTATTTTAAGAGAAAATTTAGTATTATATATATTATAATGTATCACCAAATGATCACAAATATGTTAACAGATTGTTGAAACATTATTTTAAAGGATAATGTGGCATCCCACTGAAGGGAAGTGCCATAATTTGTTGACTCAAGTCCATACAGTTGAACATTTGGCTTATATCCAAACACACCGCCTACTTATCTGATTTATTTCTTTTTTGAATAGCCTAGTTCACGGCCTATTCCCGTTTCTCTATCCATGTCTTTCCAGCTGCCAATGCCAATCTCATGGTTATTTTCCCCTCATTCACTTTCATTGAGGAACGAAGCACCAGGCTTCCAACTATTTATCCACCACCACTTCTGTCAATATCCGAGTGGATGATCCATAAGACCCCCTGACTTCTCTGTTCCCTGACTCCACACGAACTCACTGTCATACCTAGTAAATATGCCTGCCCACAATCTAAAACTATCTACACCTTAAAACTATAACATCACTATTTTATTTTGTAAATTACACAAATATTTTATGTTCATTGATGCAAAATTAGTAAACACAGATATTTTTTTCTCTGAGAAAATAAAGGCCACTGGACAGGAGCTCCTGTATCAACCTCCTGGCTTTCTCTGCCTTCCCTCCTATAACAATGGAGGGACTTCCAAGCCTTTACCTAAGGCTGACCCCTCCACTGGGCACATGGTACCATTCCCTCTTGCCTCTATATAGGCTTTGCTCCTACAATTATTGTTTCTCTTCCTCCTACATCAACAGTTTTTCTCTTTCTAATGAATCAACATACAAACATACTTTAGACTCTCCTATTTCAAAAAAAAAGATAAATAAACCTCCCTTGGTTTTATTTCCCCTTCAGTCTCATTTCTTTGCTCTTCCTCCCAACAAATGATATTTAAAGAATTGTCTATACTTACTTCCTCATCTCCCATCCCCTCCTCATTCCTCTTCAATCGGGTTTTATCTCCAACATGCCTCTGAAACTGCTCTTTCACGAACAACCTTCAGGTTGTCAAATTGAATGATCAATTTTCTATGCTCTCATCACTCAATCTGTTAGCATTTGGTCCAGTTGATCACTCCCTACCTGTTGAAATACTTTGCCTGGCTTTTCTGTGACCACCCTCTCCTGGAGAGGCTCTAGCTCAGCCTCCTTTGTTAAATCTTCCTCCTGTTTCCTGCCCTTGAGCTGAGTAGACTAAGTTACAGACATGGATGTCCCATAGGTATCTCAAGCTTAGCTTGTACAAAATTTAACATGTCCTAAACTTCCCACAAAAAAACTGCACTCCCTCTATCTTCTCCATCTCAGAAAATAACAATTCAGCTCATGTAAGCTTAACACAAAACCCCTGGCATAACCTGTAACTTCTTCAATTTCTTTCACACCCCCATCCAATCCATTAGCAAATCCTATCAGTACCTTCAAAATATAATCTGTGGTCCGATCACTTCTCCCCACCTCTATTCCTACCACTCTAGTCCATGCCACTAGCATTTTACACCTACAATACGCAAAAGCATTCTACCTCACCCCTCTGCTTCCCTCTTCATCACTACCATCCATTCTTCACACAGCAGCCAATGTTTATTTTTAATGATGCATGAAATCTGTCTTTTCTTTGTTTTAAATCTTCTAATGGATTTCTGCTCCACTTCAGACAAAGCCCAAACTACTCACTCCAGTCTACAAAGTCCTACGTGATCTCTTCCTCTCTGCCCTTATCATCTACTACTCTCACTGTCTCTCACCATGCTCCAGCATCTTGGACGATCTTTCTATCCCTCAAACACACATCCCCTTTTGGACTGCCTAAAATCGAAATGAAATTTTAAGAAATCACATCCTAAGTGACCAAGAGGCTGGACTTCACACACTCAGACATAAGAGAGCAAGCCATTCAAGTGGACTAAGGAGCAGCAGGTGGAGGGCTCTTCTGGGGAGGGAGCTGCAGTGGGATAAAAATGGTCAGAGCCTGGAACTCAACTTTCACATTTTCTTATAAGTGATTTCTGTATACCTGAGCAAGGATAGTTTTGGGTTCATGGGGGGTAGGTAGATGAGGAAGTCAGATTTAAATGGATTGACACACGACAGGGAGAGAAGGCAAAGGGAAGAGGGGAAGCTAAAATAAAAAGTAATCTGGAGGGCCAGGACTTGTATTTTCTGAGCTAAGATTTGAGCATGTTTAAATGCTGATGGATATTGGTCTTTAAAAGAGGGAGAACCTAAAAAGACAGGAAGAGAAGAGATTCTCAATAGTGTGAGAAAGGGTTCCAAGAAAGCAAAGAGAATGGGATCCAAAATACAGGTATGGAGAGTTGGCCTCAGAAGGAAGGACACCTTTTCCATTCTAGCAAGACAGAAGGAGGAGGGGATAAGTGAAGATGCAGGTAGATTTATAGGTTTTGTTGTTAAAACAAACAACAAAAAAAGACTAGCTTTAGAAGGAAATGAAAAGCTACCCAACCCTATCCCCCATGGTGTTCCAGTCCTAAGGTGGCTTGATAGATGACGTCTTTAGAATCCTCATGGAATATATAATTCTGATGCTAAATTGTGCAGAAATAGAAAAAATGAAGGAAAGCTCCCAATTATTTTTATAAATCCAATATAACAGTGACTTCAAAAACTGATAACAATAGCATAAAAGAGACAGCTGCAGATCAATTCCATTTATGGAAATGCAAACATCTAAATAAAATAAGCAAGCAAATCTAGTAGGACATTATAAGAATTATACATCATGACCAAATGAGGATCATTCACATAAAATAAGAATGGCTCAATATTAGGAAAATGATTCACATTTTTCTCAGTATCAATAGCTCAAAGGAAAGAAAAACTAGATGAATATCTTAAGGGTGCTGAAAAACATTTGGAAAATTCATCATCCCTAATTTTAAAAAAAATCTAGAAATGTAAAACAGACACTTCTTTAACATAACTAAGATATTTCAAAGCATCTGTTAGTATCATGCATTCCAATAAAATGGAAACCAGATAAGGGCTATAACTAGTCTTTTTTGTATTTCAAGATGCCCATTTTTTTCACACTTTAACATTTCTGAAACCAAGAGTACAGCCATAACTAATGTATACTCTAAATTTCCATTATTAAATTATTGGTATGCCTTAAAATTGACAGAGGTCTTAAAAATTGATGAGATTCTGTTTGAAAGGGCCAACCAGTGTTGAATAAGCATAAATACTGTATTTTCTAGATGTTAAGATCCCCTTTTAAGATCCTGAAATCATACTATTTTGTATTATACACGTCAAAAAATTAACTGTCTTTGTCGGGGCCGCCCGGTGGTGCAGCGGTTTAGTTCGCATTTGGCAGCCCGAGGTTCGCGAGTTCGGATCCCGGGCGCCCGCCAACGCACTGCCTGTCAGCCATGCCGGTGGTGGCCTCCCATATAAAGTAGAGGAAGATGGGCACGGATGTTAGCCCAGGGCCAGTCTTCCTCAGCATAAAGAGGAGGATTGGAACAGATGTTAGCTCAGAGCTGGTCTTCCCCACAAAAAAAAAAAAAAAAATTAACTGTCTTTGTTGATTTTGAAGATACAATCATAATCTATAAAAGAACTAAAAAGAATGTGCACATATGTGTGTTTGTATAAATTAATACAATACTGGTAAAAGGAACAGAAAAATAGATAATGCAATTGAGTCAAATTCTACATCTTTCATGATGCAAAGTCAATAAATATTGGCTAATATTGCTAAGCCAGGAAAAGGTATAAGAATATTATACATGTTATCCAAGTGCCCATGAGAAGAGGGCTTCTATTTCTAAAAGTAAAAATCACAAAATCACCATGTCTGAGGAATAAAAGTTGCCCAGGAGGACATGAAGGATGATTTTTATGTTTCATTTTATATCCTTCTAGAGTTTGAATTATTTATGTCTGATTTTACGTATATATAAAACTTTTCAAATGTAGAGAAAATGTATATTAAGCAATCAGTTGACAGTTGATATCTAATAGTAATAATAATGATAAAGTACATCTCAACCATTTAAGAAAGACACAAAGAAGAGTTCAAGTTTGCCATCTACCAAATTATATAACAAAAATCAATACCTTACTATATAATAGGAGGCAAAATTGGTTTGAACATATAATATATAAATATATTGATAATGATTTAAATTATCATTGAAAGTTTATTCTTAAAAGTTAAATAAATGATTTAAATTAAAATGTATATTGATAATGGAACAAAAATATTAAAAATTTGAGAAATAAAATGGGTAGGAAATATATGGAACCCATTTGAAGAAAAGTATAAAACAATTCAGAAGCATATAAGAGGAGAGACGTGGTTTTTGGAGGAAAAGACTATTATCATTATGTCAGTGCTCCCTAAATTAAATCTATAAACTCAGTCATCCCAATTTAAAAATCCCACAGGTGTTGTGGTGGTTGTGGTTGGAGGTAGGGGAACTAAACACAATGTTTTTAAACTGATACAGAAAAACCAACATACAGGAACGGTCAGGAAAATTCCAAAAACTTAAGCAAAAGTTTTGACAGGGAAACCAGGCTCCCAAACACTGAAATGTGTTATAATGCTTCAGTAATTCAAACCGTTTGATCATACCTCCAGGCAAGATAATACAATCAAATGAACACAATAGGATGTTCCCATAGTTTCAAATGCCTATAAGAATGTAGTGCATGATAGAAGTGGCATTTCAACTCCACAGGGAAAAAGTGGATTACTCCATTAAAGGTATAGGGACAACAGGGGAGCCATTAACAAAATAAGATCTGGATCTTTCTCTCAATCACTATACCCAAATTGACTCCACTCAGACTGAATATTTGGATGTAAATAAATAAATAACTTTCAGAAGAAAACCTAAGTGAATATTTATGTAAATTATGAAGTGAAATAAGCCTTTGTAAGGATCTTTATTGAACCAAAAAGCCACATGGACAAGATGGACACATTTATAGTATATAAAAATTAAACTCCACAAAGTTGAAAGACAGTCTTGGAGGAAATATTTGCAAAATGTTTATGTGAAAAATTTCCTAACAAAGCTCTAATTTCCATAACATACAAATAGCTCTAATGCTCCTAATATAGAAATAGCTCTAAGAGAAGAAAAGTTGCTCTACTCTCACCAACGCTTAAAGAAATGCAAAATAAAATTATGAGACTGCTTCCCATTTTTCAGATTGGCAAAGATTTCAAAGATTGACAATATTTCCATCCTTGTCAAAACTGGCAAACAGGCAGTTTCACAGCCTAGTGCTAACAGTGTCAGCTAGAACAATAAAGCTGAAGCATAATTTGACTATACCTACTTAAAATGGTAAATATCTGCACTGAGGGAATGGTTGCATGACTCTGTAAATTTACTAAAAATGTTGAATTGTATCCTTAAAACCAGAGAATCTTAAGGTATGTAAATTGTACCTCAATAAAGCTGTTTCTAAAAAGTGATTAAAAGGTGTCTGTTCACCTAGCAATTACATTTGAACAAATGTAAAAATCCTTTACTTGGGTGAAAAAAAGGAAGCTTCAGGATAGTATAGACTCTAATAATTATCGTGGCTAACCATATTTTTAAATGCTGAAGAATAGATATATAGTTTATACTTTTATAAACAGAAACCACCACAAAGATGAGAACAAATGTCCCACACAAGACGGTAAATGGGACTCCAAATTCCACTCTGCATCCACTATACCAGGTCACTTCAGAGAGGCTGAATAAATAGAAGCAAGGTTGAAACCCCCCAGGAATAAAGACAGTCCCCAAACTCATGCTAATCTTACTTTGATCGCTTTCAATCCATGAGATGTTTTGTCTTCTTCCACAACCGCGGTAACTTTTTGTCCAACATTCAGAAGCACATTGCCAGTCACAACGTCACTGCTGAAGTAGATCAACTCATCAATCAAGCCATAATCACTACAGAGCATTGTCACGACTCCCTGCACAGTTTCTAACCCGGTGTCATCTGAGAGAGGAGTCAACAAGAGGTTTCATTAATTAATCTCAAAAGCAAATACACGTTACAAATAAGCCCTACCAGAGAAAGATATGGTAGACAATGATCTAAATCTAGAAATAAGCTGGGTTGGATTTGAGATACAGATGACACTGACAGCAGAGCATAGTGGTTAAGTGTGCAGGATTCTAGAGGCAGAATGTTCAGGCTCAAACTCCGGATCCACCACGTCTCTGTAGAGCACAGTGGCTCCGTGTGCGCGGCGGTGCAGTGTCATTGGTAAGAAAACTGAGTCTGGAGCCAGACCGCCTGGTTTTGAATCACAGCTCTTCCACTTACCGCCTGTGTAACCCTGGGCACATTTCTTAACCTCTCTGAACCTGTTTTCATCTGTAAAACCAGGCCAACAACAATATCTGCCTAAGAGAGTGGATCTTAGATGTCCTCACCACAGAAAATAAGATAATTATGTGAAGTGATGGAAGTATTAACTAGCCTGATTGTGTAATCATTTCACAATATGTACATATATCAAATCATCACATTGTGCACCTTAAGCTTACACAATGCTATATGTCAATTATATCTCAATAAAGCTGGGGAAAAAAGAGTTGTTATAAATACTAACTGACGCATACATATCAACTGCTTAGAACTGTGAATATCTCCCACAGGTTAGAGGTTATATGTTAGTTTTTACCATGGTATCTGCATCTAGACAGTCTTCAAGCATCCATTATTGTTATATAATTTCATCATTATCAACAACATCAGCAGCAGTATCTGGAGATTCTTAAACATCTCACCAGACAAAGCACACAAAGAGATCTGGGGATTTAAATCTAGCCCAAATGTGCATCTGAATCACTCAGGTTTATTTTTTTCTGAACAAACACAGCTAGTAAGCCATAATTTGGGATCTGAACCTAGAAAGTCATCCTGCAGAGCCCACACTATGAACCACAATGCCTTAGGTGCATCCCCAAAGACTCAGGGGAATTGACAGGATGGCTGGGGAAAATCTTGATTATAATAGATTATGGAATCAGAGGCCAAGAAAATCCTGAAAATTTGAAAAAAGATAGGTCAAATTTGTCAGGTGAAATCATAAAACACAAGAAAGTGGAAGGAACAAGGGTGACAACTGCCACTTAGGCACGTGAAAATACTGTACAAGTTTCCCCTGTTGTCCGAAAGTTTGCTTTACACCACTTCGCTTTTACAAAAGACCTACAGTAGTACCTGCTTTCGTTAACTGAAAGAAATCCGAAGAGGATTTTTGCTTTTATGAAAAAGGCAACAACGGAAAAGAGCGTTCAGCGGAAAACAGAGAATAGCCTTCAGCGTTTGTTCTGCAGTGAGCCATTATAGAGGCAGTGCACACCCCGAGCAGCAAGAGTGGCACCGCCAAACTCCTTCCTGGGGAACTATACTCAGTATCTTAACATCCAGCCACCATAGCTTTGAACTGGGTCTCTGAGCACCTGTTTGTTTTGGGGTTTTTTTTGTGAGGAAGACCAGCCCTGAGCTAACATCCGTTGCCAATCCTCCTCTTTTTTTTTTTTTTTGCTGAGGAAGATTGGCCCTGGGCTAATATCCGTGCCCATCTTCCTCTACTTTATATGGGACACTGCCACGGCATGGCTTGACAAACAGTTCATCCTTCCGTGCCCAGGATCCGAACCTGCGAACCCAGGGCCGCCGAAGCGGAGCGTGCGAATTTAACCAATAAGCCACCAGGCTGGCCCCTGAGCCTGTGCTTTATCTTGATTTATTTTGGTAGGTTATTTTGGGAGTCTGGAAACGCTCAAAGATTTTTCCCACACAAATTAACAGTAATTGCTTCTTGGCTTTCCACCGTTTCGACTTATGAAAGGTTTCATAGGAAGGCTCTACTTTCCGATAGCAAGGGAAGCCTGTAAGTCAAACACCTTTGTGTCATCCAGTTGGTAAAAGTAAGGATAATTAGTGGACCCTGCAGTGAGAGATTTCAGCTAAAAACTGAGCAGCAGCCTTCTGTGGCAAACCTTGCTAAGACTCAGCCACCTCTGCGGGGGTTCAGGCTCGGCTGGCACAGACGCTGCAGGGAGATTCTGGCAGCAGGAAGCCCAGGTCTCTGCTGAGAGAATAATGCTGACCAAAGAGGCGTCTCTTCCAAAGGACCGTCCTGAGCACACTGTGGATTGACTCCCGTGGAAGGAAGGGCCTCAGAGGCGGGAGCACAGAGGTCAGGAAATGGCTGCTGGGCCTCAGGGTCTGGGTGAGACTAGCCCCGTGTCCTCTCATTCCTGGTTGTGTCTCCCTGACCGGGCTGTAAAATGGACTTGACAATACTATGGCTTCTCTCCTGGGAGGGTTTTGAGGATGAAGTGACACGAATGCCCTTAAGGCCCGAGCCCAGGGCTTGGCGCAGACAAGTACTCAACACACATTTGAATTAATGATTTCAGAGCAGGGATGCCATCACCCCAGCAAACCTCAGTTTTAACGGATTCCCACCAACAAAATAACGCTTTCAAAGTGTCCCCTGAGTCATCCACTCAGTGCCAAATCTAGGGCAAGTTTTTAGAATACAAAGGTGCGCAAGTTAAACGCAGCCCCTGCCCTCCTACCGACGAGATATATGACTGTCCACTTGGCTTCAAAACATATGCCTGTTTGGGAAACAAAATCAGATGTACCCTCAAATCAGGGAGACGCATTACTGCTGGAAATATGGGAAGGAGTTTGTTGCACATTTGCATAACACATGCACAATGTAAGTTCCAAAAGCAACTGGGCAAATGCAAGGGTGGGGCACACCTCCCTTAGGGGCCTTCTCTGTCTACACCATCGCCACTTCGGACAGGAGAGTGCCAGGCGTGCTCAGGGACGCGGGGACGCCCTTCCCCACAAGGTGACGCCGCCTCAGGCATGCAGCGCCCTTCTGAGCCCTTGAGGCCCAGAACCAGGAGTGGGGCGCATGCCTAGGTGCATGCCCCTGGGGAGGGAGGGGATGAGTTGAGTACCTTCCAAGAGCCTCAGATACCGAGCCCTCTGTGCCTCCGACGAGTCCATTCTCCTCCAGAAGGCAAGAGCCCTGGAAATAAACCGGAACATGGTCCCGTCGTCAGGGCAGCCTGGGCCCTGTGTGACACTGGGCACAAGGCTTGCTTCTAAGTCTCTGCCTCCCAGCCGCACTCTGATCACGGCAGTTGCTCAGAAGTTGTGCTGGCTCCTCTACACTGCCCAACCTCTAGCCAGAGGTCCTCACACAATCCTTGACTGCGGCGGCCACTTGAGGAGCTTTAGTGTTCCGGTGCCCACCATCCAGCCAATGGGGGCGTAGTGCGCTTGGTGGAGGCCAATGAGATGTAGCGGGCTGCTGGGTGGGACTTCGTGGCTCCCCCCACCACAGGCGAGGGTGAAAATTTCCGGGGGCTCACCGGAAATCTCTTCCAGTCCGACCCGTTTTTGCATCCCGTAGGGTAGAAGGTCTCCTCTGCAGGCAGGGCCTGATGCCTGTCTTGTAAGGTGGTGCAGTAGCTCACCCCGAGAATGGAGGCAGGCTTCCAGGCTCTGGCTCCCAGGTGTCGAGACCCCCACTCCTCACTGCCTGAGTTCTTTTCTCTTCCTTTGCTTCTAGGTGCCCTCCACCCACCCACCCCACAACAGCCCCATCCCCTCGCTCCTACAGCCACTCCACAGAGAGTTCAATGGTCAGCTCTAAGTAATGGTTTTCTGTTCAATGTTAAATGATATCATAATATTGTGAAAAAGCCAAACTTTCACGTCTACTTGGGCCTCAAAACATAGGCTGTGCCCCGCTCTGCTTGGAAGCTGGGGCCGACTGTGGCTTTATAGCAAAGCACTCATGGTCCTGAGAGACACATTTAAGTGTGATCTGGAGGTGAGGATGTCTAGGTAAGGAGGGTCAGGTGATGTAGCACCATGCAGGGAGTTTGGATTACATCACTACTATTTTCTTTTGGGAACCATGCAGACATGGTCACATTAAGAATATTAGGGGCAGGCCGGCCTGGTGGTGTAGTGGTTGGGTTGGTGTGCTCCACTTCGGTGGCCCAGGGTTCACAGATTCAGAGGCTGGGTGCAAACCTATGCACAGCTTATCAAGCCATGCTGTGGCAGGTGTCCCACATATAAAGTAGAGGAAGATGGGCATGGATGTTAGCCCAGGGCCAGTCTTCCTCAGCTAAAAAAGAGGAGGATTGGCAATGGATGTTAGCTCAGGGCTGGTCTTCCTCACACACACACAAAAAAGAACGTTAGGGGCCAGCCCCATGGTATAGAGGTTAAGTTCAGGTGCTCCACTTCAGCGGCCTGGGGTTTGCAGGTTCGGATCCCTGGCATGGACATATACCACTTGTCAGCCATGCTGAGGCAGGGACCTACATACAAAATAGAGGAAGGTTGGCACAGATGTTAGCTCAGGGTAATCTTCCTCAACAAAAATAAAAAATAAAGAATATTAAATGGGGGGGCCACCCCTTGGCCTAGTGGTTAAGTTGGGCATGCTCTGCTTCGGCGTCCTGGGTTCAGTATACAAAATAGAGGAAGATTGGCAACCGAGGTTAGCTCAGGGCTAATCTTCCTCAGCAAAGAAAAAAAAATATTAAATGAGGATGTGGGTTGTCTTCAATGTACCACTTACCAAAAATCTGTTTCTAAAACATTTGTGTAGCTTTAAGAATCCCCATCTCTAGGTCACAGTAGAGACTATTTACATGAGAATGTCTGGAACAAGACCCAAATGTCTCCAATGTGCCCTCAAGACTGTGAAAAACTTGTGGAGGCAGGGCATCCACCTCCCAAAGCCCACCAACAGGTAATTTCGTGGATATTATTCTTTCATCATGATGGCCAGTTAAGGACTCCTCATCATCTTGGGCTCTAAGACAGAGACCTGAATCAGCCTCCCTGTCCCTTTTTCTTACCAGTATCCATTCCACATTTCAGGCCACTTCCTGGGACCAGGGCTTTCCTTCTGCACCTCAAGCCCCCACTCCCAGTACTCTGCATTGCTCCCACATACCCACCCTCTCTCCAGGAAGCCCTGACCAGCCAAGTGTTCCAGACCCTAGGAAGTGTCTTCTGGTGAAGAGGAGTAGAAGCATTCACCCATCTGTGATGGTGCTTTCTGAAGCCCAGGCCCTGCAGCCTCACTCCCCACCTCACCGACCCTCCTGTCATGGATGTCTTCTCAACCTCGGGAGAACCCAACTTCTAGTTCTCCTGGGCCATTGGTTGCCAGAGTCTCTCACCACCAGCAGGGAAAGGAAGTTCTGGAGTGCTAGGGAGGGGTGGCGAGTTGTATTTTAGAATAGGATAGTTACGGTAAACGTCATTAAAAAAATAATACTTGAGCAAGGACTTGAAAGAGAGAGTTAACAAGGTAGACACTTGGAGTAAGAACTATGCAGGGTGAAACTTTGAAGGCATTCCCTTCAAGATCACAATAAAGACAAAGGAAGCACCTGAGACTGAAGGTCCCAACCAGGCTTGCAATGCAACAAAAATCAATATTAGGGTAGGAAAGGAAGATACAAAACTGTTGTTCTTTACAGATAATAGGATTTCCACTTAGAAAGCATAAAAAATCAGATATTAATCATTAGAATTAATAAGAGAGTTTAACAAGGATGCTATATAAATATAATAAATTAATATAAATATTTTAAGGTTCTTTTTATATTACCTAGTTTATTTCCAAAAGGATCATTCAAATTTACATTCCCACCAACAATGTATGAGAATTATGGTATTTACCACATCCTTACCAGCACTGGGTACTATCCTTTTTTGTTTGGTGATGGTGGTATATATTTTTTAATCATGTTAATTAGATAGGTAACGAGAGTATCTCATTATTGTTTGAATTTGCATTTCTTTTGTGCCAGAGAGACTGAACATTTTTCCACGTCTGTAAACTAGTTGTGATTCCCATGTTGTAAATTGTTTATGTCCTTTGTTTATCCAATCAATTCCTAGGAGTTCCTCATAAAAGGAAAGATGTCAGCCTTTTGTCTGTTGTATTTGTTGTGAATGTTTTCACCAGTTTTGTGTATGCCCTTTGACTTTGGTTATTTTTTGACAGAAAAATTTTTCTCATTTTTATGTAATCATAATGGTTAATAATCCTTTATTCAAACATCCTTTTCTTTGGCTAAAGGTTCCATATGTGAATTGCAGTTATCAGTTAAATAATAATGCTGATTGTGAATTTGGATTAATTGGGTTTACAGACCTCCACCTATTCTGCCCCAGAGCCCCAGTTTCCACCACCTTTTAAGCTCCCTCCATTGCAAGTCCAGGCAACATGGACCAGTAACAATTCTTTAGTCCCCTCCCCTCCAAACTACTGGGTTTTAGATGATGATTATCCTTCACAATGGCTGCTGAAAATTTAAAATATGCTAAAAGACTAGGATGCAATATGAAAATGATGATCAGATTCTTTAATTGGAAATATTTTTTGACTTGGCAGAAACCTGACACTACCACCATGCCTCCCCTTGTGTGCCAGCCAGCAGGGTACCTGGAGAAGAAAAATAAAGCTAGTACAATTTCTTTGGGCCCAGTTCTCAATTATTCCCACAGACAATTTGCCCACAGGGTTGGCTACAAACAGAGGGAATTGGGTGTGTGAAAACCCTGCAGGCTTTGGAGTTTTAACAGTGGGTAGGCAACAATTTTTTAATACATTTATAATTTTTTTAAAAAACTCAAAAGAGGAGGGCACTTCTCTCCTCTGAAACAAAATAATTGAAAAAAACACATAAAATGACTTACACAATCCTCTCAATGGATTGCAGCAGCCTCCTTCCTGGGGCCAAAGTTCTCTTGGGATGGAAAAACAAAAGCCATTAGTTCTGAAAAGGAGATGAATGTTCAACAGATTCTGCCAGAATTCTGACATTTGAGAAAGGACACTGCAAATAGAGGGAAAGGAAAGTGAGGAGGGGAAGCAGGGGGTGATGTTTCCTCTAAATCTCAACTGTCATCAGAGGGCATGGAGTCAGAGGGCTCCATTTGCCTGTGGCTGGACAAAAGAAACTGCACTGGCTGTTGCATTCCAAGAGGTACCAACAAAATGTCACCTTGTCTAGGGCACAGAGTATCCATCATACAGGGGATGGGAGGGGGATCCAAGCAGGCAGAGCCTGAGTGCTGAGTGCCCACAGCACAGTTGCTAGGAGTCCAGGCTGATTTGTAAAATGCTGATTTATGAAGAGTTGATACTCAGTTGCTTTTGAAGCAAAGGCATTTTCCTTCCTCCAGCTGTAATGCTCCATTGCTGGAGGCCATGGAGTGCTGTAAAGGAGGCAAGAGCAGAGGAGAACTGAGTTGCTCATTTGGGGGCAGGGCCATGTTGGGGTGAAGTTACTCCAGCCAGGGCTCCCATTTCACTAAAGTTTCCCTAAAACAAATCTGGACTGGGACAATGTAGTGAGTTTGAGGGACTATAGGGCTGATCAAGGGGAAAATATGACCACAAGGAAGTAGTACACAACAAGTTTCATTGGGGCAATGTTATGACAGGTTTACACATAAGGGGAAGTCCCTTGTTGCATGAGACCTTCCAGAGGCTAAGTTGTGTGTGTGGAGGGGGGGATGATAAGGTACAGTCACTGTGGAAAACAATTTGGCAGTTCCTCAAAAAGTTAAACATAGAATTACCATATGATCCAGCAATTCCTCTCCAAGGTATATACCCAAAAGAATTGAAAAAACAGATGTTCAAACAAATACATGTACACAATGTTCATAGCAGCACTATTCACAATACTCAAAAGGTTGAAACAATGCAAATATCCTTCAATGGATGAAAGAATAAACGAAATGTGATCTATCCATACAATGGAATATTATTCAGCCATGAAAAGAAATAAAGTAGTGATTTTCAGAAGCTTCAAGATGGCAGTGTAGGAAGAGCCAGTGCTCACCTCCTTCCATGGGCACACCAAAACTACAACTACAGAGCCAGCCCTGATGGCATAGCAGTTAAAGTTCAGCGTACTCCACTTTGCAGCCCGGGTTCAGTTCCTGGGTGCAGAACCACACCACTCATCTGTCAGTAGCCATGCTGTGGCAGCAGTTCACATAGAAGAACTAGAAGGTCTACAACCAGAATATACAACTATGTGCTGAGGCTTTGGAGAGAAAAAAAAGAGAGAGAGGAAGATTGGCAACAGATGTTAGCTCAGGGCGAAACTTTCCCAGCAAAAACAAAACTATATATAGAACAACTCTCTCTGAAAATGACCTGGAGACTAGCAGAACAAGTCTTCCACAACTAAGAATAAAAAGAAAAAGCCACATTGAGATGGGTAGGAGAGGCAGAGATGCGGTCTTGTCAGGACCCACGTCCCTGACATGGCAACCCTCAAGCAGGAGGGATGTCACAAATGCAGAGCTCCTCTCTGGCGAGTGAGGGGTTTGAGCCCCACATCAGGCATACCAGCACTTGAGACCTGCACTGGGAAAATGAGCTCCCATAACATTTGGCTTTGAAAACCAGTGGGGCTTACCTCTGGGAGAACCAAAGGGATGTAGAAAACTGAGACTTTGCTCTTAAAAGAGCTTGCACGCAGACTCACTCACTCCAAGATCTAGCATAGAGGCAGCAGTTTGAAAAGTGCCTGGGTCATAAGTGAAGGAGATTCATTGACTAATCTTAGGGTGTATGCTGGAGTGGCAAGGGTCTGTTGGAACTTTCTCCGGGAACAGAAGTGCTGGTGGGTGCCATTTTTAAAAATCTCCTTCTATCTGGTTAGCCTGGCACTGGCAGGTACCATTTTTGACACTCTCCATCTACCTTGCTAGCACTGCTTACCCCACCCCTGTGTTCCACTGCAGCCCCATCCACCCATCCTGGTGCTCCTCCACCATGGCAACTGGCCCAATACTCCTCCAAAGTGGCTCCTGCCCCACCACACCCAGCAAACAGGTTCTGCTTAGCCTGGTGCCCCTCCAACGCAGCCCTCTCACTGCCAGACCTGGTGAGTGGGCTCTGCCCAGCCCAGTGCCCCTCCAAAGTGGCTCCCAGAGAGTACAAACTCTACATAGGGTACACCCCTAGAACACTGGGTGCTAGTGGGCAGGGGGTCTTGTGTTTCTGGGTCCCACAGGACTGAAACAATTAGAGAGAGAGTTATTGACAGGCTATCACCCCCAGGGCACTGCACAGACAACAGACTGAAACACACCCCCAGTCTTCCAGTGACCGTTCCTTCAAGACTAGGAGAGACAGATGCTTCACCTACTACATAGAAACAAACACAGAAAGTTAAGCAAAATGAGGAAACAAAGGGATATGTTCCAAATGAAAGTTCAAGATAAAACCCTAATGAAGTGGAGATAAGTAATCTACCTGATAAAGAGTTCAAAATAACGGTCATAAAGATGCTCACCAATCTCAAGAGAAGAATGAATGAACACATAGAGAACTTCAACAAAGAGATAGAAAATATAAAAAGTACCAGAAAGAAGTCACAGAGCTAAAGAATACAATAATTGAATTAAAAAATACACTAGAGGGGTTCAACAGCAGACTAGATAAAGCAGAAGAAAGAATCAGTGACCTGGAATACAGGGCTGTGGAACTCACTCAAAAAGAGCAGCAAAAAGAAAAAAGAATTTTAAAAAGTGAAGATAGCTTAAGAGACCTATGGGACAACATCAAGCAGAACAACATTCATATTACAGGGGGTCCTAGAAGGAGAAGAGAGAGAGAAAGGAACAGAAAATTTATTTAAAGAAATAATGGCTGAAATTTCCATAACCTGGGGTAGGAAACAGACATCCGGATCCAGGAAGCCCAGAGAGTTCCAAATAAGATGAACCTAAAGAGATCCACACCAAGACACATAATCAAAATGTCAAAAGTTAGAGAAGCTTAAAAGCAGCAAAAGAAAAAAACATTTTACTTACATGAGAACTCCCATAAGACTATCAGCAGATTTTTCACCAGAAACCTTGCAGGCCAGAAGGGAGTGGCATGATATATTCAAAGAGCTGAAAGCAAAAAGTTTCCAACCAAGAATACTCTACCCAGCAAGGTTGTCAGTCAGGATTGAAGGAGAGACAAAGAGTTTGCCAGATAAGCAAAAACTCAGGGAATTCACCACCACTAAACTGTCCTTACAAGAAATGTTAAAGGGACTTCTTTAAGCTGAAAAGAAAGGGTACTAATTAGTAAAAAGAAAACAAGAAAGTAAAAATCTTGGGGCTGCCCCGGTGGTGTAGCAGTTAAGTTCACGTGCTCTGCTTCGGCGGCCCAGGGTTCACAGGTTCAGATCCCAGGAGTGGACAGATGCACTGCTTGTCAAGCCATGCTGTGGCAGTGTCCCATATAAAGTAGAGGAAGATGGGCATGGATGTTAGCCCAGGGCCAGTCTTCCTAAGCAAAAAAGAGGAGGATTGGCAACAGATGTTAGCTCAGGGCTAGTCTTCCTCACAAACAAACAATAAAAAGAAAGTAAAAATCTCACTGGTAAAGGTAATATACAGTAGAGGTAGCAGACTAATCAATTATAAAGTGATACAAATGTTAAAAGACAAAAGTAGTAAAAATAACTATAACTACATCAATTAATAAAGAGATGCATGAAATACAAAGACATAAAATGTGACATCATAAAACATGGGAAAGGGGGAGTGAAAATGTAGCATTCTAGAGTGCATTCAAATCTAACTTGTTATCAACTTAAAATAGTCTGGAATATATACATACTGACACATGAGCTCATGGTAACAACAAAGCAAAAACCTATAGTAGACACACAAAAAATAATGAGAATGGAATCTAAACATAATACTAAAGAAAGTCATCAAATCACAAGGAAACAGAACAAGAGAATAAGAAAGGAACAGACAGGAACTACAAAACAGCCAGAAAACAATTAACAAAATGTTAAGTACAATAAGACAATAAGTACATATCTATCTATAATTGCTTTAAATATAAATGGACTAAATTCTTCAATCAAAAGACAGAGTGGCTGAATGGATAGAAAAACAAGACCCATCTATATGCTGCCTACAAGAGACTTACTTCAGATGTAAGGACACACACAGACTGAAAGTGAATGGATGGAAAAAGATGTTTTATGCTAATGGAAACCAAAAGAAAGCTGGAGTAGCTATACTTATATCAGACAAGATAGACTTTAAAATAAAGAATGTAATAAAAAAACAAAGACAGACATTACATGGATAAAAGGGTCAATCCAGCAAGAAATAACTTTAAAACATATGTGCACCCAACATAGAAGTACTTAAATATATAAAGCAAATATTAACAGGCCTAAAGGGGGAAACTGACAGCAATACAATAATAATAGGGGACTTTAATACTCCATTTACATCAATGGATAGATCATCCAGACAGAAAAATCAATAAGGAAACATTAGCTTTAAATGACACATTAGACCATGTGGACTTAATAAATATATACAGAACATTTCATCCAAAAGCAGCAGAATAAACAATCTTCTCAAGTGCACATGGAACATTCTCCAGGATAGATCATATGTTAGGCCACAAAACAAGTCTTAATAAATTTAAGAGGATTGAAATCATATCAATCATCTTTTCTGACCACAGTGGTATGAAACTAGAAATCAATTACAAGAAGAAAACTGGAAAATTTGCAAATATGTGAAGATTAAACAATATGCTACTGAACAACCAATGGGTCAACAAAAATCAAAAAATATCTCAAGGAAAATGAAAATGGAAATACAACATTCCAAAATCTATGGGATGCAGCATAAGCAGTTGTAAGAGGGAAGTTCATAATGATACAGGCCTACTTGAAGAAAGAAGAAAAATCTCAAACAATCTAACATTACACCCAAAGGAACTAGAAAAAAGATCAAATGAAGCCCAAAGTTAGTAGACAGAAGGAAATAATAAAGATCAGAGTGGAAATAAATGAAATAGAGACTAAGAAAACAATTGAAAAGATCAATGAAACTAAGAGCTGGTTCTTTAAAAGATAAAATTGACAAACCTTTACCTAGACTCACCAAGCAAAAAAGAGAGAGGGTTCAAACAAATTAAATCAGGAGTGAAAGAGAAGTTACAACTGACACCTCAGAAATACAAAAGATCATAAGAGACTACTATGGACAATTACACACTAACAAATTGAATAACCTAGAAGAAATGGATAAATTTCTAGAAACTTACAATCTTCCAAGACTGAACCATGAAGAAATAGAAAATATGAATAGATCAGTTACTAGTAGGGAGATTGAATCAGTAGTCAAAAACCTCCCAGCACACAAAAGTGGACCAGGACCAGATGGCTTCACTGGTGAATTCTACCAAACATTCAAAGATTTATTACCTGTCCTTACACTCTTCCAACAAATTGAAGAGGAGGGAAGGCTTCTGTGGGGGATCAGAATTGACCACCTCAAAATATGTCTCTTTGCCTTGGTTATTTTCAAGAATAAAAGACTCTGAAAGAAACTTTGACCTCCCCCCTACTAACTGCCTGAAAGAAATTTAAGATAGAAGGCCTGTCCCCAGGACAGGCCATCACCACAGATAACTCTGGTTATTGATAGACTGGGAAGGTCCTTGCTTTGATAAGCCATTCTTATCAAAGTTCTGTTTACCAAACATTTGCTTTTCCATTTCCATGTGAATTGCTTTCCTCCCCTTTGAAGTCCCAAACCACTACCCCCAACATACTCCTTTGTATCTAGCTGAAGGTGCTTTTTAAGATGACAACCTCAGCCAGATAGCTGAGTTACTCAGTTTTCCTGGGTCTCTCCCATGTATACATGTTATAAAGCTTTATTTGATTTTACCCTGTTATTCTGTCTCAATTTAATTTGTAGCTCAGCTAGAAGGACCCAGAGTGGGTAGAGAAATTCTGTTGCTCCCCTACACTTCCAAACTCATTTTACAAAGCCAGCATTACCCTGATATCAAAACCAGGCAAGGAAACCACAAAAAAAGAAAATTACAGGCCAATATCCCTGATGAATAGATGCAAAATTCCTCAACAAAATATTAGCAAACTGGATTCAACAATACATTAAAAGGATCATACACCATGACCAAATGAGATTTATTCCAGGAATGCAAGGATGATTCAATATCTGCAAATCAGTCAATTCGATATACCACATTAACAAAATGAAGGGTTAAAAACTATATGATTATCTCAATAGATGCAGAAAAAGCATTTGACAAAATTCAACATCCATTTATGATAAAACCTCTCAACAAAGTGGGTATAGAGGGAACCTACCTCAACATAATAAAGACCATATGTGACAAGCCCACAGCCAACATCATACTCACCAATGAAAAGCTGAAAACCTTTCCTCTAAGATCAGGAAGACAAGGATGCTCACTCTCATCACTTTTATTCAACTTAGTATTGGAAGTCCTAGCCACAGGAATTAGGCCAGAAAAAGAAATAAAATGTATCCAAATCAGAAAGGAGCAAGTAAAACTGTCTCTATTTGCAGACAACATGATATTATACAGAGAAAACCCCAAAGACTCCACCAAAAAACTGTTAGAACTAATAATGGAAATATTTTCCATATTCATGGATTGGAAGAATTAAAATTATTAAAATATCCGTACTACCCAAAGCAATCTACAGATTCAATGCAATTCCTATCAAAATTCCACTGGCATTTTTCACAGAACTAGAACAAATAATTCCAAAATTTGTGTGGAACCACAAAAGATTCAGAACAGCCAAAACGATCTTGATAAAAAAGAACAAAGCTGGAGGTATCATGTTTCCTGATTTCAAACTATACTATAAAGCCATAGTAATCAAAACAGTATGGTATTGGCATAAAAACAGACACACAAATCAATGGAACAGAATAGAAAGCCCAGAAATAAACACACACATATGTGGACAATTAATTTACAACAAAGGAGCCAAGAACATACAACGGGGAAAGAACAGTCTTTTCAATAAATGATATTGGGAAAACTTGACAGTCACAGGCAAAAGAATGAAACTAGACCACTGTCTTACATCATAAACAAAAATTAACTCAAAATGGATTAAAGACTTGAATGTAAGACCTGAAACCATAAAATTCCTAGAAGAAAACATGGGTGGTGAGCTCCTTGACATCAGTCTTAGTGATGTTTTTTTGTATATGACTCCAAAGGCAAGGGAAAGAAAAGCAAAAATAAACAAATTGGGACTACATCAAATTAAAAAGCTTCTTCATAGTGAAGGAAACCACCAACAAAACAAAAAGAACCTTCTGAATGAGAGAATATATTTATAAATCATATAACTGATAAGGGGTTAATATCCAAAATATAAAGAACTCACACAACTCAACAACAAAAAAACAACCTGATTAAAAAATGGGCAGAGGATCAAAGTAGACATTTTTACCAAAGAAGACTCACAGATGGTCAACAGGTACGTGAGAAATGCTCAACATCATTAATTTTCAGGGAACTGCAAATCAAAACCACAATGAGATATCACCTCACACCTGCTAGAATGGCTATTATCAAAAAGACAAGAAACAAGTGTTGGAGAGGATGTGGAGAAAAGGGAACCCTTGCACACTGTTGGTGGAAATATTAACTGGTGCAGCCACTATGGAAAACAGTATGGAAATTTCTCAAAAAATGAAGACCAAAACTACCATATCATCTAGCTATTCCACTTCTGGGTATTTATCCAAAGAATATGAAAATGCTAATTCAAAAGGATATGTGCACCCCTATGTTCCCTGAAGCATTTTGGAAACAACCCAAGTGTCCACGGATGGGTTAGTGGATAAAGAAGATGTGGTGTATATATATATATATATATATATATATACACACACACAATGGAATACTACTCAGCAATAAAAAAGAAGGAAATCTTGCCATTTGAGACCACTTGTACGGACCTTGAGGGTATTATGCTAAGTGAAATAAGTCAGACAGAGAAAGACAAATACTGTCTGACTTCACTTATATGTGGAATCTAAAAAAACAAAACAAATGAAAAACAAAACAAAAGCAAACTCATAGACACAGAGGACAGATTAGTGGTTACCCAAGGGGAAACGGGTTGAGGGGAGGGCGAAATGGGTGAAAGGGATCAATTGTATGGTGATGAATGGTAACTAGACTTACAGTGGTGATCACTATGTTGTGTATACAAATATTGAATTATACACCTGAAATATAGATAATATTGCAGACCAATTTTATCACAACAAAAAAAGAAATGAAGTATTGATACATGCTACAACATTGATGAGTTTTGAAAACATTATGTTAAGTGAAAGAAACCAGTTACAAAAGCCACAAACTGTGTGACTCCATTTATATGAAATGTCCAGAATAGGCAAATCAATAGAGACAGAAATCAGATTAGTGGTTGCCATGGAATGGTAGTGGGGAGTGGAGATGATTTGTGACTGCTTAATGGGTATGGGGTTTTTATTTAGGGTGAGAAAAAGTTCTGAAACTAGATAGTGGTGACAGTTGCAAAACTTTGTGAACGTACTTAATGCCATTGAACTGTATACTTTAAAATGGTAAATTTTATGTAAAGGAAAACTTTGCTCTCAAAAATTCTAACACCAAACATGCGGGTTTTCTACACCAAGCAATTCTCCAGTTCTCTGTGAACACCAACTGGGTGTCCTACAATTTAATTCAATCCTGACACTACCCAGAATTAGCACAGACCCCACAGATTAAGGGCTCAGTGCCACAAGCCTGCCCCCCACTTGAGATGCCAATCGCAAGTAGTGAATTCCCAGGTTACCCACACTTCTTTCCAGCTTGGCTACAAATTAGGGGTTCCCAGGGCCAGCCTGGTGGCATAGTGGTTAAGTTTACATGCTCTGCTTCCGTGGCCTGGGGTTCACAGGTTCGGATCCCAGGCGCAGACCTACACACCGCTTATCAAGCCATGCTGTGGCAGGCGTCCCACATATAGAGTAGAGGAAGATGGGCATGGATGTTAACCCAGGGCCAATCTTCCTCAGCAAAAAAATAGGAGGATTGGCAACAGATGTTAGCTCCGGGCTAATCTTCCACACTGAAAAATAAATAGGGGTTCCCATGACCCCCTCCTCAGGTTCAACACTTTGCTATAAGGGCTCACAGAACTCAGGGAAACACCTTTCTTACATTTACCAGATTATTATAATGGATATTATAAAGGATACAAATGAACAGCCAGAGGAAGAGGTACTTAGGGAGAGGTCTGGAAGGGTCTCAAGCACAGGAGTTTCTGTTCTCATGGAGTTTAGGGTGTACCATCCTCCTAGCACATGGATGCATTCACCAACCTGGGAGCTCTACCCACTCTGTAGTTTAGGAATTTTTATGGAGGCTTCTTATGTACGCATGACTGATTAATTGACTCAATGTCTAGCCCCTCTCCTCTCCCTGGAGGATGGGGAGTGTGGCTGAAAGCACCAAGCCTGTAATCATCACTTGGCCTTTCTGTTGACCAGCCCCCATCCAGGAGCCCATCAAGAGTCACCATATTAGAACAAAAGACACTCAGATCACCTCAGAAAGGGATTTAGGAGCTCTAAGATGCTTTTAGCACCCCTATCATCCAGGACATTACACGGGTTTTAGGAGCTCTGTGTCAGGAACCAGAGTCAAAGACCAAATATATATTTCTTATTATGTAACATACATTACACCTATTTTACTACAATTTTAAGAAATCAGCAAAGGATATGAGAAGATATTTCTCCAAAGATGGCCAACAAGCACATCACTACATGCTCAACATCATTAGTCACTAGAAAAATAGAAATCAATACCACAATGAGATGCCACCTCACATCCCTTAGGATATTTATAATAAAAAATACAGGCAATAGCAAGTGTTGGCTAGGATGTGGGGAAATCATAACCCTCATACATTGCTGGTGGGATTGTTAAATGGTGCAGCCACTTTGGTAAACCCTCTGGCTGTTTCTCAGAAAGTTAGACATAGAGTTACCATATGGCCTGACAATTCCACTGCTAGGTATATATCTAAGAGAAATAAAAATGTATGTCCACCACAAAAACTTGTATATGAATATTCATAACAGTACTATTCATAATAGCCAAAAGAGGAAACAACTCAAATCTCCATTAACTGATGAATGGATAAACAAAATTTGTTCCATTTGTACATGGAATATTATTCAGACATAAAAAATGAAATACTGATATAGGCTACAACATGATGAATCTTGAAAACTTTACGCTAAGTGAAAGAAGTCAGTTACAACCAACCACATATTTTATGCTCCATTTATATGAAATGTCCAGCATAAGCAAATCCACAGAGATAGAAAGTGGTTGTGTGGGGCTAAGAGAAGGGAGGAATGGGGTTTGACTACTAAAGGGTACAGTATTTCTTTCTGGGGTGAGGAAAATGTTCTAAAGTTAGATAATGGTAATGGTTGTACAACTTTGTGAATATACTACAAATTATTGAGTTGCACATTTTAAAAGGATGCCTTTTATGGTATATGAATTATATCTCAATAAAACTGTTATTAAAAAAACAGTAGTGTGGGGGCCGCCCGGTGGTGCAGCGGTTTAGTCCGCGCTTGGCAGCCCGGGGTTCGCGAGTTCGGATCCCGGTCGCCCGCCAACGCACCGCTTGTCAGCCATGCTGTGGCGGCGTCCCATATAAAGTGGAGAAAGATGGGCACGATGTTAGCTCAGGGCCAGTCTTCCTCAGCAAAAAGGGGAGGATTGGCAACAGATGTTAGCTCAGGGCTGGTCTTCCCCACAAAAAAAAAAAAAAAAAAAAAAACAGTAGTGTGTTTACAAGCATTTCCTAATCTGATTCTTTCTGAAGCCAAACATCTGGACGGAAAAAAAAATAAGACCAGTACCCATCATATGTAATAAAGTGCTCCATTGTAGATGCCTCATTTTAAGAGGTACACTGACAAAGTGGAGTGTTTCCAGAGGAAGGTAAAGAAAATGATAAAGGAACTTGTCTCACAAAGAATGATTGAAAGAAAAGTATGTTGTTTAGAGAAGAAATATTTAGTAAGGAGATGTGAGTGCACCTTCAACCATCTGAAGGTATACCATGATGAAGAAGGATTGACCCACTACTGTGTTTTCCAAATTTTAGAATTTAGACCAATGGATTGAAACTACTTTTGTCCAACATAGGGAATGGGCTTTCTTGAAAAGCAATAAAGTTCCTGTCATTTTAACTGTCCTAGCACCAAGTGGAAATTGATCATCGGTCAGGGATATTGTTAAAATAAGTTCTCCATGATGGGAAACATTAAACTAGATGCCCTGAAAGATCCTTTCTAATTCCAGGATTCTGTGCTTCCAAGTTCAATTTCTTTTTCTTTCTTTCTTTCCTTTTTATTTTTGGTGAGGAAGATTGGCCCTGAGCTAAAATCTATTGCCAATCTTCCCCTTTTTTGTTTGAGGAAGATGATCCCTGAGCTAACATCTGTGCCAATATTCTCCTACTTTGTATATGGGATGCCACCACAGCATGGCTTGATAAGCAGCATGTAGGTCCTTGCCCAGGATCCGAACCTGCAAACCCTGGGCCTCCAAAGTGAAGTGCATGAACTTAACCACTACACTACCGGGCCAGCCCCCAAGTTCTATTTCTAACACTTATTTTCATCATAAAATTACATACAGCCCTTGGGGAAAATGGTTTGTTTATAGAAAGCATAAAATCATGCTTAAGAATGAGTAAATATTTAAAATTACAGAAGAAAATTTGAAGTGAGTTTCTTGTAGACAGGGTATAGTTGGGCCATGGTTTTTGTTTTTGTCCTTTAATCCACTCTGCCAATCTATGTCTTTTAATTGGTATACTTAGACCACTTACATTTAAAGTAATTATTGAATATTAGAACTTAAGTGTGATGTTTTATTATACATTTTCTATGTGTTTATTGTTTCTTGTTCCTCGTTTCCCTTTTTTTGTCTTCCCATGAATGACTTGAACATTCTTTAGAATTCTTTTTCATTTATCTATACTGTTTTTGAATCTGTCTTTGTATAGTTTTTTTTTAACAGTTACTCTAAGTATTACAATATACATATTAACTGATCATAGTCTACTGGCATTGACAACGTAACCCACTTCCAGTGAGGTGTAGAAATCTTACTCCCATTTAGGTCTATTTAACCTCCTAACTTTTAAGTATAAATGTCAAGCATTTCCTCTACATACATTAAGCACCACATTTGATGACATTATAACTTTTGCTTCAACCACCAAAATAATTTTAAAAACTCATGAGGAAGATAGTCTATTATATTTACCCCTATTTTCACCCATTCCAATTGTTCGTTTTCCTTCCTAAAGTGCCGTTCTTCTCAGGTTATCATTTCCTTTCTGTTTAGGGGACTTCTTTTAGCCATTCTTTAAGGGTAGGTCTGCTGGTAAAAAATTTTCTTAATTTTCCTTCATCTGAGAATATCTTTATTTCCCCTTCATTTCTGAAGGATGTATTCACAGATATAACATTTGTGTATGGGTGGTAAAGTGAACCACCAATTCGTCCTGCTCTGTATCACGTCCGTTGGTTTTCCTGATGCTTCTGGTTTGCTTTTTCCTTGACCATGTAAGTACAACAGTTGCCCAATCAGTGTATATGAATCCACTGGGCTTCTTAAACAGTTACATGGATGCCATAGATGATACTGAACCTATTAATCTCAAGTTAATGTGCTTGATGCACAATAAGCCAATCACTGAGACACCGTGCTTAGAGATGGAGAAAGATTTATTCCAATTGGCCAAAATAAAAAGGAGGGATGATAGGTTCTCTCAAACTCACCTTAATGAAAGAAGAAAGCAGGGGGTCTTTATAGAACTAAGGAGCTTGGGAGGAGGAGTTTCAGAGAAACAAAGGGGAAATCCATGTTTTTTTCACTCTAGATAAGTCCTTGGGAATCAGACTTCTGGGCGTCAATAGCAGCTGGGGGCTGGTCATCTGGTGATCATAACTTCCTTAAAGGCATTCTTTCTCTTCTGCAAAAAAAGCTCATAAATCCTTGTGACCCCTGAGTCACCCTTCAGGTTAAACAAGGAAACAGCAAATTAACAAGATTAACTTCTTTTCATCTGTGTCTGTGTTGTGAACACTGTTGAAGGGTAATTGTGTTCTTATTCAATATTTACAGTAACCCTCAGGTACCTGGCTTCACAGAGATGTTCACACATGACAGTGAACAGGCATTTTGAGAGGGACTTAATACTCAGGCCAGCCCTCCTTGTGAAAACTGGGATGGGGTCGTGGCAAACAGCTTTTAAAAACTCATGACTATAAGGAAGCATAAGCATTTCAATAGTCTTGAAAACATGATCGAATTTGGGTTGGATTTGGTTTAGAATAAAAAGATTAGATGAAACAATGAAAAGTCTTTTAAGCCCATTAGCAAGAAAAAGGCTATGAACAGGGGCAAATGAAAACCTGAGAAGATCCTGTGCAGTATCCAGGGCAAACACTGGGTTAAAAGGAGGGTTTAGAAATCACTAGGGGGTAGGAAGGAGTTCAGGACGTGCCACTCCAAACTATGCCACTGTGGTATACTGATTATTTTGAACTGAAGGCACTTGAAAAACAGCAAATGCAGGGAGAGGCTTTCTCTGAAATCCCCTTATCTGTCCCAAGACAGATCCTCCAGAAGAAACTCAATTGTCATAAATCCCTATCTTGGAAGTTTCATCAACCACGGAAGAATTAACTCTTACCACAGGAGAGGAAACTAGAAGTCCACACCACACCCAGACAAACTCTGTCACAAACTATCATATCTTCCATCTACTCTTCTAAGGACCCACTCATCTTTTCTAAAAATCATTCTCTCCCCTAAATTGCCTACAACTCCCCTCCTCTTCCCCTATTAAGAGTACGGTATATAAGCTCTCAAATCTCACCGCCTTTCTGAGTGCTCACTTATTTTTCCTGTGATGCCCCCGTGCAAGTAATATTACAAGTTAATAAATGTGTATACCGTTTCTCCTGTTAATCCGCCTGTTGCGGGTTTATTTCATGGACCTAAGAGGTGTATATATATTGAATCTAGGAGAGCAGAGGGAGAGTCTTTCAACCCCTACAGGTAAAAGGCAGGCCAGCGGAGCCATTCACGAATAAAGAAATACACATGACCAGCAAACATACCAGAAAGGAAAAAAATGCGCGCGTGGGTTTGGTGAAACTCCACAGCGCAGCGTTACCAGAGAAATGCGAATTCAAGAAAGGTACAATGGGTTGGCTGGCCGGGTTTTCTGTGGAGACGGTGGGGGAAGGCGGATGGTGTGAACGGCGGGGCGTTCCGGGTGGGCCTTCCGCACAGACTCAGCACAGCGGGCCAGACCCTCTGGCCCTGCACTCCGCTCTAGAGCATTCCGCAAGAGCGATCCCTGCGGGTCACCGCCTTCCAATCCGCTCGGGCTCTGAGGCGGGAGGAGCCCGGGAGAGAGCGGGCTCGCGGGCCGGGCGGCCCCGTGGGCGGGGCTTGCCGGGAGTCGGTCCCGTGGGCGGGGCCGTGTCAGTGGCGGCCCTCTGGGACGCCCGGCAAGGGGCGTGGCTACGCTGGGGGCGGAGCTCCGCTGGCGGCCGCGGCCGAGGGAGCCGGCGAGGGGGCGGAGCTGTCCGTGGGCTACTGAGGAGGGGCGGTGACTGGCGGTGGCTGCGGCGGGAGCCCAGCCTGCGAGCCGGAGACCGAGGGCGGGGCGGGAGGGCGGCCGGCGGGTGGGTCCAGGCCTCGCGTCCACCTGCCCGCCCGCTCGCGCTGCGGTCGGTCTGCGGGGCCTGCGCGGGCCCGGGCCCATGGCGGCGTCGGTGGCTCTGACCGCGGCGGCGGCGGCGGCGGCCCTGTCGGGCCTGGCGGTGCGGCTGTCGCGCTCGGTGGCGGCCCGCGGCTCCTACGGCGCCTTCTGCAAGGGGCTCACGCGCACGCTGCTCACCTTCTTCGACCTGGCCTGGCGGCTGCGCATGAACTTCCCCTACTTCTACGTCGTGGCCTCCGTGATGCTCAACGTCCGCCTGCAGGTGCGGATCGAGTGAGCGCCCGCGGCCACAGCGGCCCTGCCCGAGGGTCCCGCGCCCGCCCGCCCCGGGCTGGGGCGCCGCCATGAAGGACGAAGGGGCCGCCCGGGGCCGCCAGGACGCGGTGGAGGGAGGGGGCGGGGCGGCCCCGGCCCCTGGACCCTAGACCTCCGCGGGAGGACGCCGGCCGCCGAGCCACCGAACCCCTGCTCCGGTCCCCGAGCCCCAGCCACCGACCGCCTGCTCCGGCCCCCGAGCCCCAGACACCCACCGCCTGCTCCGGCCCCCCGAGCCCCAGCCACCGACCGCCTGCTCCGGCCCCCGAGCCCCAGCCACCCACCGCCTGCTCCGGCCCCCGAGCCCCAGCCCTGGCCGTGACCCGTCCACACGCGTCGCGGCCGGTGACAGATTGCACAGAAACTCACAAAACGGGCCCTTGCCGTCGGGCTCGAGAAAATTGAGTGCGGCCGACCTGTTGCCTCACATTGGCCGAAGTGGGGACCAGAAAGAAGAAATTCTGCGGCAGGAACTGGATTCCACTGGCCCTGACCACAAAGGTAGGAGCCCAGAGGTTGGACTCGCGGGCTGGAGGGAGGCGGTTGCCATGACATCTAGATGGTTTGGGGGAAATATGGAAGGGACCCGAGGAAGCCCTCCCGGAAAGCTACCGGACTGAGCGGAGGCAAGGCAGGGCAGACGCAGGCTTTCCGGATCCCCGTGTCACGATTCCAAGATGGGGGTGTGGGGCGGCGGCGGCCTCGGCCTCGCGCATCTGCATCTCAGAGGCTCAGCCCATCGCCGATAGAGACCCGGGCGTCCCTTCCTGTCCACGGCCCAGTGCCCACTTCCCTGAGCTGGGAGAAGGCCTTAGAGGAGAAAAGATGCTGCCACCCTTCTCCTCCACCCCCTGGGGTAGACAGCCCGGAAGGATGGCTGTGTGCTTGGCCAAACGTTTCCCAGGTCTGTCCCCTTCTCAGCCCGCAGGTCCCTGGGGCTCTCTGCAGCTCCAGGCACAGCCCTTTGCAGACTGCTGCCTGCCCTGTCTTTGGGGCCAGGGGACTGCTCTCTGCCTGCTCCTGCTGCCCTTGTTGTTCCCCTCTGCCCTCTCTGAGGGCGTCCCCCGAAGCTCTGCATTTGGAGACGGGGAACAGTGGGAAAGAGGCTTGCTCCCTCGCCCTCCCCCCACAGTCTTGGTGTTCCGCCATCTCAGCCATGCTCCCTCCAGCCCTACCACTGCCCTCCAGTGCCCCAGAATGCCCTCCTCCAGCCCTGGACGGCCTCCAGCGGCCCCTGTGTACCCAAAGGGTCTGGGGAAAAGGGGATCTCCTTGAGCAGAGGGCAGCTCTCAGGCTGGGGTAGGGGGAACAGATGGAGAAGGGGCTTGGAGAGGAGACAACACTTGGGCAAACAGGGACCTCGCTGGGTGGCCAGGCAACTCTCAAGTCTTCCTCTCTTTCTGTCTTTCAGGAACCGGTGTGTGTAGGTGGTGACCCGCCCCTTCCTTGGCCTTGTCAGGAGAGGCAAATCCCTGCCCAGGGGGCGCCCCTGGCCCTCCAGCTGCCTGGGGAGCAGCCCAGTGAGGGCCTGATGGAGCAGGAGAGGAAGCGCCTTCCAGGCAGAGGCCCCAAGGGGTGAGGTAGCCCAGTGGTCGGGTTCTGGCATGGGGAAGGACAGACCCCCTGTCACCTGGGCACTGAGATCTCCTAGCAACACCATGAAGGAGTTCTAGTCTCCCCCCTACTGACTGGGGAAACTGGGGCTCTGGGGGAGAAAGGGATTCGCCCTTGTCACACAGATAAGAAGTGGTGGAGCTGGATCTGTGCCTAGGCCTGCAGTCCCCCACCGGCCCCCCAGTCTTCTCCGAGACCTGGCACAGTGAGATGGGGGAGGGGAGCACAAGGCTCCCAGGGGACCTAGGGAAGAGAGAGGTCCAGGGTAGGGAAGGTGGGGAACTAGCTTTCCTTGGAGTGGCACAGGAGGTCACAGGGAAGACCAGGAGGACAGTCTGAGCTGAGAAGGGCAGGGGAGAGATGAGTCCCAGAACCACCCCCTGTCCTGGGGAGCCCAGGTCCTCACCCACAGAGCCTGGCTTCCCCACCCCCACCCCAGGTGTGACCAAGGGCTCTGCAGCAGCTGGGTGGCACAAGCCTCTGAGTTTGGGTGGCAGGGTGGGGGTGGGCCATGATGTAAGCAGGAGAGTGAAGGGATCACGCTGGGGTGGGATGGGGCTGGGGCCCATGCATGACCCCCTCTCTCTGTCCCCAGGCTCGACCCTCGACCACACAGGAGGATCTCCTCTACATGGACCGGATTGGTCCTGGAGGCCCTGGGTGTGCTGCTGACTGGCATACCAGGACGGCCAGCAGCAGCCCAGAGGGGAGCCTGGCCCCACATCTGCTCTGACACTGGTTGCTCCAGGCCCATGTACTCCGAGTTCCCGGGACTGAAAACCACAGCAGTCTGTTCAAGCCTGGGGACAGAGTGGCCCAGTCTCACAGCATCTGCCCACTTCAGCTGCCCAGTGGAGCCTGAGTCCTGGTAGAGATCTCTGCCTGCCTCATCCCAGGGACCAAGGCTGGACCAAGGCCACCACGTGGCCCCTGCAGTTTCCCACAGAAGGACCCGATGGCTTCCTTCCTTGTGTCAAGTCTCCTGGGAGCCCCCCGTCCTAGTGGCCCCGCCTCCACCCCAACTCTGTCCACCCAAGATCACTTCTGGGAGCCTGCCAGCCTGCTGACTCCATCCATCGATCTCTGGGGCAGCCTCTGAGAGATGAGAGCAACACGGGGCTGCATGAGAGGAGAGGAGGACGAGGGGCCTCCTTGGGGCTGACACGCAGATGTGCCCCTTTCAAGCCCAGGTCTCACCCTCTGGGTGACTCGATCCCCAGCTCCAGCATCTTTCTGGTCCAGGCAGGGAGGGAGGAGGAAGGCCTGAGAATGGTGTGAGGGAGGCTCTTCACTGAACGCGTGTGCCAGTGTGTGTGTGCATGCGTGTGTCTGGTGGGGTGGGGTGGAGCTGTGGAGCAGCATGAGTGCACTAGGTGCCTGGCCCTCCCTGGGCAAGGGGCTCAGCTGGAGCTGCCTGGGGCCTAGGAGGCCGCTTCCCCACAGACAGGGCACAGCCTCAGGGGCCCTGGGCTCAGAGACCTCCTCCGCTGCAGAGAGCCCCACCCCACCCTGAGGGGCACAGGAAGTCCGGGTGGCTCTGGCTGGGGCTGTCTGGGCTCAGAGGGGTTGGCTGGGGGAGGGGCCAGGGACAGGTCCTCGGCCTGAGTTCCTGCCACTGCTCTCCTCACCATTTTGGCCTTGAGTGGTTAGCACGCTTCTGCCCTCCCCTCTTCTCTCCCCCCGGCCCTCGCTGCCTGATGGGCTCTCAGTGCACTTTATTTGCAGCCTGCTTTTCAGGTAGCGGAGCTTCTACAATATCAAAGACCGACCTGAGTAAGATGACTTCCCCTTTTCTGTGTGTGTTAACTCTGTCCTGGCCAGCACAATCTGGTCAGAGAAATGGTCTTGTTTCAGGTGTTGTCACATCTTGTTGTCTCTCTAAGTTAAAAAAAAGTCCTTGAGTTCAATAAAATGAAATAAAACTGGAGGCCTCCTGTTTCTGGCGTGGTGCGGTCGCCTTGGAGGAGAGGGGCCAGTGGGGAGATCACCCCGCTGATGGCCAGGAGCTGGGGAGGGGAGCACCCTCAGAGGGCTGTAAGGGGGTGGGGCCTGTTCAGAGGCTGCTCGAAGACCGACTTGACCTGGACCACTGCCCCCATGACGAGGAGGCGGCAGCATGGGCCTGGCCCAAGAGGTGGCAATTTGTCCCATTCACAGCCTTTGTTTGAATAACCGAATACCTAAGTCTTTTCTTCATTTTAGAGCCTGGTGTTAGAAAGCCTTAATTCAGTTGAACCCCAAGGGTGGGCTGGGGGAAGTGAGGTGAAATAGACTGTCTGCAGATGATTTTGTGTCACCTGGAGGCCCCTCTGCAGCAGCAGGTGGCAAGGTCCCCTTGCCTCGCTACTGGCCAGGAGGATGTGGCATTTGGGAGAAGATAAACCACCAGCACCAGAAACCCACTTTCCTTCACCGACTCTAGATGCGAACTGCCTCTTCAGAGCCACCCTCCCAGAGCCTCCCCAGAGAGGCCGGGCCAGGGGCTCTGAGGCTGCTGCATGGTAACGGCGGGCAGGCGGGCAGAGGGCTGGGTGAGGGAGGCCTGGCGGGGAGCACAGTGGCCGCGACAGAGGAAGGAAGGCCCACAGGCCCCAGGAGGGAGGTGTCCTGAGGACACAGTGTTATGGTCACACTGAAGAGCGCAGCCTGGGGCAGAGCACCCTGGCAAGAGGGACCCTTTCAACATCTGTCACCTGTCAACCAATTATGAGGTAGACTCTGATAGACTTAAACAAAAAGATAAGTTTATTCGGGGTTTGTTAGGACTGCACCCCAAGAAAAACACAAATTCAAGTAGCCCTTGAATTGTGTTTTCTGCCGCTGAAAGGGAGAAGGAAGGTTTTACAGTTGTGGGTAACGAGAGCAAGGAAAAAAAAAGGGAAGGAATGTCTAACAAATTCCAGGCACAAGGTAATCATCAGGTGAGGGTTGGCTGAAATAAGCCATTAAATTTAGGAATGTGGGAGATGACTCTGATAGTAACGAGGTTTCTGTCCCGATAATCTTATCATCTTTGGAATGAGGTCTCTGTCTCGATAATCTTATGGTCCTTGAGAAGACTTGCAGATGCATTTCAGACATCTAATGAGTTCAAGAGTTCATCCTGAAGGAATTTATTCCTCTCCATGTCCACCTGTCTCCATTTTAGTGCCTTAACACGAGAGACTCCATCTTTTTTCAATTCCCCACACCATAGGTGGAATGGTCCCCAGTCCCTGCCAGTGCCCTGAGCTTAAATCCCCTTTGTCCAGATGGTCTTGTTCAGTCCCTGATGGTCCCGCACCCACTTGAGGGATCATGTAGCCTGGCACAACCAAGATGGGAGAGGATCAGACCAGAGCCTGGGGTCCAAGGCCCGCTGATGAGGGAGGACCACCCTTCCCTGCTATGGAGGAGGGCAGGCAGGCCCGTCCCGCTCTGGATGAGAGTGGAGCCCTGAGCCCAGCCCCTCCACTGACCACTGGGTGGCCCCAGGCCAGCCACGGGCACTCATGAGTTTTCAGCAAGGAGCCTTCAGGGTGGTTGTGTGATGATGTGTGATGATCTGTCCTCACGTCTCACCTGGAGCAGCCTTGTCACTGTGAGGAGTGGAAACCAAATGAAGGGAACCGACAGGTGATGAGAGCCTACCCAGCTCCAGGCACCCTGCTGGCTGCTTTGCTCCCACAATCACATCATAATCCCCACAGTCACCTGTTGGAAGAGGTCATCAAGAGGACGTGACTGCTGGTTGACCCATGAGCTGGACCCGGGCGATCGGAGGCTCCTCAGCCCCTCCCCTGTCCTTGAAATGTATGTTCTGCCCACTGTTCCCATAGCTGGAGCTATTTCAAGGACGCAGCCTTGAGAGAGTAAGGTGCTGTTGAGACCATCTGGATGGTATACGTGACGAATGCCATTAGGACTTCTATATAAACTTTCAAGATTCTAGTGGGCGGGGGCAGACATCTACTCATCCCTTGGCCTCCCAAAACAAGCTTCGTATGTAAGTTCCCCTTGTTATACCTGCCACCTACCAATCTGGAGTGGCCTGCCCCTTTCTTCAGTCTCTCCTTGCCCTCTGTGTTGTATGGGAGCCAGTTTGTGAACCAACAATTGGCGAGCCAGCCAGGAGACCAGAGAAGTGGGTCTTGGGAAAGAGGCATCCATGAGGGGAAATCCCAAGTCGGCCATCGACCTTTATGTGGGGAAGGGTGGCCCGTATGTTAGATGATTGTGGACCACCACCTGGGTATGGGGCTCTGAAAACACCAGCCAGTTTGATCTGCTTGTTTGAGGCACTGTGCATAGTACACGGCAGCAAAGAAGGGAGACAAATGACTACCACAGTGGGCTGGCCTCCATTGTGGGCAGTTCGGCTGGCCACCGATGCCCAATTAGAAGCTGAAGCTTGAGTTAGAAAGTTGAAGAAGAGCTGAGGTTGGAGAAGGACATGCAGTTGTCCACTACTCTGCTAGATTCAAGGCTGGCAGACAAAGTGGTGTTACCAAATCCAAACAGAGGTTCATTTACCCACCGCAGAGTAGGGCCAACAAAGAAAAAAACTGAAACACCAGGCTTGTGGCAAGGAAAGAGGTTTACTATTGAAAGGCAGCCAGACGAGGAGATGGGAGTTAGTTAGAACTCACATCCACCTCCTTGAAGGGAAAAAGGTAGGGGTTTTTATCTGGGGTTTTAAGTGGGGAGGGAGAGCATGTGGCTGTGCTGGCTGGCACCTTCCCACCAGTCTGTGTTTGGCCTTGAAGACTGAATTTCTTCTCCCTTGACTGTCTGGACTTTTCTGGTTAGTTTTCATCTTCAGCCTACATTTTGGCCTTGTGAAGCTGAATCTTGATGTCTGGACCCTGACTTCCTGGGAAAGACAGCTCACTCATATACTAAGGAGGAACAGAAAGACCTGGTTAATTTTAGACAACAGATGCTTATGCTAAATATGCACAGCTGCAGTTAGCAAAGCTTATCTCAAAGTTTTTGCTCTCTTCTTCTAGCTCAGAACCTCTTCGTGCTCAGTTTCAGTGGGAGAGCAGGATAATAAATTGGAGACCTTAATGTACCATTTTGCAAAGCTAGGAGGGCGCCAGCTGCCATAGATTAAGGTCCCAGTGCTTGTGACAAAGCCTGATTGGGACATTAAGAGGTAGAATCCCTGGGAAAGTGAGGACAGCAAAGAGGAGGATGTTGTGGTGATTGCCAGTGAAACAGACAAAATACCCAATGGTGTCCAACCCTTAACACAAAGGAAAGCAGCAACAACGCCAACCAGCGGGACAGTCTCCAGTTCAGCAAACTTTCTTGATAAGAGAATATACTCCCGCTAAGCTTATTGATATAGCTGCCAAGTTCCAGCAAAAGGCCAGGCAAAGTATCCAGGTATGGTTAGTGTGGCTATGGGCTATGAGGGGGCTATGGCATTCTCTGACCAGGCAGGAGACAGAGAAAATGAGCAACATCACCACACACCCTGTCCTCCAGCAGCACCTGCCTGGTGCTCAGGGGGTTCAAGGTACTTACTCCCTTATGGATTGGATTATTCTAGCCTGCAGAGAGGTTTGGCCCAATGAGGGGGATCTCCCTGGGCACGTCGGATCCTAGAAATCTATAGAGGAGGTATACCAAATTCTTAGGGAGTTGGGAATGAGACAGACCATCTACGACCCTGTCTTTGAAGGCCCGACCCTGTCGGGCCACATTCACAGCGGGAATGAAAGCCAAGATACTCCAGTCTGCCCCTAGCACCTGGTATGGGACACTGACATCCATGCTGAGCCCAGCAGTGGGACAAAACATTTATAATGTTGGGCAGTCCACTGCTGATCCGGGGGAAACTGACAAATCCTGGGAATGGGTATGGGCTGCAGGAAAGACCCGAGACAGAGAGGGAGCTCAAAAAGCCAAAAGGCTATCCCAATAGGCTGTAAAGGTCCAGTAAAAGTAACCCAGAAGCAAATGTGATTTGACCTCATTGCTGCTGGGACCCAACCTGAACAGATAGACTGACAACCCAATGCTGTGTTGGTCAGCCTGTGGAAAGCCTTAAAACCTGAACAATTCAGAGCCAGCCCTCATGGCCTAGTGGTCAAAGTTCAGCATGCTCCACTTCAGTGGCCTGGGTTCGGTTTCCGGGCGGGGAACCACATCACTCATCTGTCAGTAGCCATGCCATGGTGGCAGCTCACATAGAAGAACTAGAAGGACTCACAACTAGAATATACAACTATGTACTGGGGCTTTGGGGAGGAGAAAAAAAAAGAGGAAGATTGGTAACTGGTGTTAGCTCAGGGTGAATCTTTCCCAGCAAAAAGAAAAAAGAAAGAAAAGAAAATGCACAAGAAAAGTTAAAAAAAAAAAACTGAACAAGTCAGACTTGCCCCATCTGCCTCTACCATCCCTGCTGCCTCACCTGCTCCAGCAGAGGCCTCAAGACTACAGTCCCATTCAGGGTGGGTGCCTCCTCCCACACCCCAGATATAAGATGCACCCCAAGATCACCTCCAGGTGAGGGCCACTTGGGGCCATTGGAGGCCTCATGTTGAGCTCACTATTCGCTGGTCCCTTAGAAATGAACAAAAGGTGACGGCTCTGGTTGATAGTGGAGCCAAATGTGCTGTAATACATGGCAACCCTCAGAAGTTTTCTGAACCCATCAGCACCATCACTGGTTACAGAGGGCAAACGGTTATAATCAGGAAGGTCTCTTTGACACTGCAAATTGGGCATTCTCCTCCACAAGAATACGAGGTTTTATCTCCTCAATTCCAGAGAACATACTGGGTATTGATATCCGACAAAGTCAAACTCAGCAAACCTCTACTGGTGAATTCCGCTTCCAGGTTAGAGTAATCAAACCAGTGCTGAGGGGAAATGCCAACCAGTAAGTCTACCACACTGATGAAGAGTAGTAACTGTCAAACAATATAAATCGCCTAGGGGGGGGCATAAGGACATAGGGGAAACTATCCAAGAACTGCACCAAGTGGGTGTTGTACATCCTACCCATAGTGCTTTCAACAGCCTGGTGTAGCCAGTAAAAAAACCAGATGACTCGTGGTGGATGACCTTGGACTACCGACTATTGAACAAGGTAGGGCCCCCATCCATGTGGCTGTGCTCAACATTGCCACCATCTTAGATGCCTTGGTCACGGTCCTGGGAGTGCACCATACTGTACTAGACTTAGCAAATGCTTTTTTCAGTATAACCCTGGCCGCTGAATCACAAGATCAATTTGCCTTCATGTGGGAGGGGTAACAATGGACCTCTCAAGTACTTCCCCAAGGCTACCTGCACATCCCCACGATATATCATGGGATGGTAGCCCAAGATCTGTCCCTGTTATCCTTCCCCACATCAGCAAAATGGGCATATTACATTGATGATATAATGTTAACATGTGGAGACTTACCTATGCTGCAGGACTTTCTGCAGACTTTGCTGAAATATCTATGAGAGAGATGATGGGCAGTGAACCCACAGAAAATTCAAGGCCCAGGCACTGCTGTACAGTTTTGGGGAGTCATTTGGTTGGATAAGATGCACATTGTTTCAGAAGCTATAATTGATAAAGTGCAAGCCTATCCAACCCCTAAGAACGTGAAAGAGATGCAAGCCTTTGTAGGGATTTTGGGATTTTGGAGGACTTTTATTCCCCACCTGACACAGTGCCTCCATCCCTTATACTGCCTGGAAAATAAAGGACATGTGTGGGACTCGGGGTCAGAGAAGCAAGCCGCCTTTGAGAAGGCAAAAATACTAGTGAAGCCAATTAAAGCTCTGGGCATCTCCCAAGCAGGGCTACCATTTGAGTTAGACGTATCTGTGACTCCAGAAGGTATGGGTTGGACGCTACGGCAGAGACAACAAGAGGAGAGAGTACCGCTAGGATTTTGGTCCCAGCTCTGGAAGGGGGCAGAAACTTGATATACCCCCATAGATCAACAGCTCCTAGCAGTGTACACTGCGGTCCTCCAGGTAGAGCCTCTCACAAAGAAACAGCAGATCATGGTAGGAACTTCCCTTCCTATCAAGGTATGGTTTGACAATATGTTTCATTGACTCACCTCTGCCATGGCTCAAACTCCCACTTTGTGGCATGCCTATTTGCAGCAGAGGAGCACCCTGTCCATCAGCCCACTGTCTCTAGAAATGAGGGTGCTACTAGGGCCTGTAGAGTACGTAGATCCTCCAAATGCCCCTGCCCCTATTCCTGTGGTGGCCCCTGTAGAGAAGGAGTGGGGGAAATTCCCACTGATGCCTGGTATACAGATACGTCTATTCGGGGCAACCCACCCACATGGACTGCAGTCACTATTCAGCCCAACACTGACACCATCTGGATGGAAATCGGTACAAATGTAGCAGCCAGAGGGCCGAACTCAGAGCGGTTTGACTGGTGACCACTCATGAGCCCTGGCAGTTAACCTTTTGCACTGACAGTTGGGCTGTGCTAAAGGGATTAACCCTATGACTTGGATAATGGTAAGCTGAGGGGTGCATGATCATGAATAAGTCCTTGTGGGGCCGAGAGACGTGGAAAGACATTTGGATTCACCTGCAGGAGCCTGAGGCAGTCCTCAGTGTCTTCCATAAGGCTCTCATAAGGCTCATAAGGCACGGACACGCCCTGGCAATCAGGAAGCTGATGCCCTAGCCCGGGTATGAGCTCTAGCAACTGATTCTTCAGTAGATACAGCAGATTGGGTGCATAGGAAGAGCGGCCACTGCAGTGCCTGGATGGGATGGCATACTGCCAAGGATGCCAGATGGCCCTTGAAACACAGTTACTTGGTTAACACAATAACAGCATGTCCTGTGTGTTCTAAACAACGCCCAAGGCAGCTGCCAAAGGAGTCTGGGGCTATTCACCAGAGTTCCCAACCAGTGAGGGATCGGCAAATTGATTACATCAGCCCCCTCCCTCCAAGTGAGGGTTCAAAATATGCCTTGGTTTGTGTGGATACTACATCTGGCCTAACCCAAGCTTTCCCCTGCTTTTCCCCTGCTGAGCAAACTAGGCTGCCACCATTAGGGGATTAGAGAAGCTGAGTACCATGTGTAGGTACTCTCATCGAACAGACAGTGATGGGGGGGGGGGTTCACATTTCAAAAGTCATGATATGCAAGACTGGGCAAAAGAACATGACATTGAATGGAGGTTCCATCTTCCCCATAACCTGCAGGCAGTAGGGTTGGTAGAAAGGAAGAATGGAATATTAAAGCAGCAGATTAAATTACTAACAGGTAAAACCACCTTGGCCAGGTGGACTAAAGTACTGTCCCAGGCTTTAATACCCTTGAATGATCAACCAGTAGGGCCTGTTGCCCCATATGCCAGACTGGGGACGCCTGCTGAGACACCCAACACCATAAAGGTATGGAAGTCGCAGGAAACAGCCATTGCCCTGACTTACTTTGGATCAACATGCTATGCTGTTGAGAGCACCACTTCCCATCACACCTGAGAAAGGCGTTATCTACTGGGACTTGCAATGGGATGTCCCACTGGGATGGGTGAGTTACTTCCCACCCCTGGGTGAGGGGAACTACTCACTCTCCACTGAGATCCTGCTGTCCTGCTGCAAGCTGGACCTATGGAAATGAACTATACCTGGAATAGAACACGCACCATTGAAAGACGGAAGAAGGTGAAGGTCCTGGCATATCCCGTCCCCAGTCCATCTCCGCATGCTTGACAGTGCTTCCTCCCTTGGCCAACATGTATGGTATGCACAACCAGGCCAGGCTCCTAAAGCTGCCAATCTCTCTCTTCTCAACGCCAGGTGGGCACGTTCTGTTTTCCATTGGTACAATCATTTGGCCACTGTCTTTGTTCCCTCCATTGGCCTGGAGGACATTATAGCACACACAGAAGCCCTTATTACATTCACCCAGAAAGCCTTAAATGACAGCCAGCCAAGCCTGTCTTTACTGAACACCAAAATGTCTCTAATGAGAAAAGCTGTCCTTCCAAAATAGGATGGCCTTGGACATTATTACTGCCTCACAAGGAGTCACCTGTGCCATCATCCAAACAGAATGTTGTGTGTGTTTATACCTGATGAGTCTGCTAATGTATCATCTTTATTAACTCACATGAGGACACAAGTGAACACCCTGAGTGATCCGACCCCCAGCCTAGGGGACTTAATAAATTAGTGGTTCACATCATGGGGTTCTTGGTAGAAAAAACTATTACTTATATTGGGAATCATTATCTTAATCTGTGTTTTCTCTTGCATGTGCCTACACTGTTGCTGTGGTATCTGCCTTCAATGCAACCCGACAGCCGCCAAACGGGCCACCTCCATGCTTACCGCTCAAGGCACATTGTGAAAGAGGGGGGCGTACTGTAAGATTGTAAGAGCTGGTCATGAGGGGTGGAGTGTTGGAGGAGGTCACCGGGAAGATGTGACCTCCAGTTGACCCGAGAGCTGGACCTGGGCAATCAGAAGCTCCTCATCCCCTCCCCTGTCATTAGAATGTACGTTCCTTCCACCATCCCCATAGCCAGAGCTGTTTCAGTGATGCAGCCTTGAGAGAGTAAGCTGTTGTTGAGACTGGCTTGACTGTATACGTGACTGAACCCAGTTAAGTGAGCAAGTTAAACATGGCCTCTGCACTCCTAGGGGTGACAGATGTATCACTTGTCCACTTGGCTGCAAATACACGCACGTTTGTGACACAAAGTCAAATGCACCCTCAAATCAGGGAGATGCGCTCTACTGGAAATATGGGGAGGAATCTGCTGCACGAGCTTCTGGGGAAATGCAGGGGAGGGGAAGCACCCCTACAGGCTTCTCTGCCACCACCTTGGCCCCTTTGGATGGATATGGGAGTTTGGGGCTTGGGTGGATGCAGGTCGAGCTTTGGGGGACACTCTCCCCATGCACACAAGATGGAGCAGCTCCCACCACCCGGACAGTGGTAGGGGAGCCCCTCTGCAGAGGGTCCTTGTGTGGGGGAAAAGGGGACTGAGAGGGTACCTGGCAGGACCTCCGGCTGCCTTGGGCACTCCCCCTCAGCGGAATAAGGTCACAGCTCTGGTCAGAAGCCTGAGCACGGTCCCGTCCTCACCATGGCCTGGGCACACACCACAGAGACAAAGCACAAGGCTTGACCCAGGTCAGAAGGGCTCCATGCTCCTAGGAAAGGCCTTTGGGACACCCTGAAAATGGGCTCATGGTGAAAACCACAGGGCCTCAGGGGAGGCAATTCCTCGGAGACCCCTGACCGTTCATTTGGTAAGACATATTTCCTGGGCTCCTCTCCATGCCCAACCCCGTAGTGGGCCTTGGGCACAGACCTCCAGTAGACCAGTTAGAGGAGCCCAGAGAGAACATGTGAGAGCAGAGTAGGTGCAAGGTTTGTGTGAGGGCTCAGCCAGGAGGAATGCGACACCCCTCCCCGACCCAGGAAGTAATCTGGGTGTGAGTGCTATGGCTAACTCCAGGGCAAAGGTTAACTCAGAACAACCTGACTGCCCAGACCAACAGAGCCATAATAAGGTCATCTTCCCAGTTCCCAGGGACTGGCACCCAAAGATTGCTTTTTTAAAACTGTGTATGTTAAAAAGACATGTCAGGGCACATGCAAGAAGAATCCCAATGGATGCATCAGACACAAGCGGAAGGTAATTCCACTGATAGTCTGAAAGTGCATTCAATGCAATTTTTCTGGAATGTCTTTTCTAAAGCCCTTTCCAGGTGAACACCATGGCAGATCTGAGCACTTTTTAAAGCATTCTTTATTCAGATGTGGTGCAAAACCTTGACCCAGACCCTGTGTGATGTTTTCCATCCTTCTCTTCCTACTGCCCTCTACCACAGCTTTTTGCCCCTAGGAGCGCAGAGGGCAGAGTACCGGCCTGGGACCTCAAAGGCCAAGTTGAAGTTTCACTTCCAAGGCTCACCAGCTATAAGGACGTGGGCATGTCACCTTGCCCCTCTGTACCTGTTTCCCAGTCTGCCCCATGGGCACAATAATGCAGGCCCTGGGGAAGCAACATCACAATTTGTATCAATGTTTTGAGACCAGCAGACTCATTTCTCTTCTGTTTTTAGTTTCTCACTTTCTATGACTTTTCATGATGATGGCAACTCTCCACACACATGCCATCTGCGAGTTATTGTAGTTCGAGGATGCTCTGCTGGGCGCGCTTTCTCCCCAATGTCACATTTAATAGAAAGTCAGACCATATCACTGTGGGAATCACAGCAAAATGGCAAAAGTAGAGGCTCTACAGCCTCACACTGACCCCACTTCCCTCACTCCCTTCCTGTGCCCCAAGACCTTTCTTTTCTTTCTCTTACCAAAACCTGCTGTTCACGGGTGACTGTCCCTCTCCCTGAAGGCCTTAGCAACCGCCCCCCGCCCCCAATCCACCGCCCGCACCAGGGCTTTCTGATGTAGTTCAAGGGAGTAGCCAGAAGATGGCGCGCTGCTCCACTAGCACAGGCCAGACTAGGGCCGGAGCAAGAATCATTTCACCCAGCTTTGACAGCATTCACTTCCTGTAAATGAATAAGCCAGGAAGATGAGATATACAGGTTTTCAAAAGTTATACAAGGTGCAAGATCTTGAGCGAATAAGAACTTATGAATTGATTGTGTGTTTCCAATTTCTATGCACGCTTCTCAAACACAATTGGGGAGCAAGGCTCCCCATACGCCACCAGGGTCTTTTCAGAACAACGTTACTACTGGGTGACGCTCGGTCCCATCTTTAAACTAGGCGCAATGCGGTCCCAGCAGGCTTGGCAGGGGGAAACCAGCGGGGTTTGAACCCTGGCTCTTCAGCGGGGTGACATCGGCCAGGTCCTCCACACTGAGGTTCACTTTCTTCATCTGCAAAATGATTAGTAATTCAGAGGGTCTGCAAGGAATCAGTGAAATAATGCAATCAGTCAATAAACATTGAGCACGGTGCCTGACTCGTGGAAGTGGTCAGTAAATGGGGGCTAGTCTTCATTAGCTATTAGCCTTATTGGTAGCGAGTCAGAGAACTGGTCAGTGTCAGGGACGTCCAAAGGCAGCACTGTGTCAGTGTCAAGGGCGCAAACTTCGTCGTTAGATACAGCACCTCCACCACCTAACAAGGGCTGTGGGAATACCACTCCACCTCTCTGAGCCCAGCTTTGTGACTGGTAAAATTAGCATGTGCGACGCCCACCTCGCAGGCTGTCACGGGGATCAGGTGCCACTGTGCGGGTGGAAGTGCCTGGCACATAGGAAGGGCCCATAGGGGACGGCTGGGGTGGCAACACGCGCAGCAGAAGCACCGCCACTACACACCGGCCCACGGAAACAGCTCATTCCCTCCGCCACGTCTGCACCTTGTTCGTCCATTTCTCACCTGCTCGCACTCAGCTGCACAGAGCGGGTAGCAGACATCGAAAAGGAGAAAAAAGAAAACAAAACAGAGGGCATTCCATCCATCCACATTTTTCCGGCTTTGGAAAAGACAAAGGCACTCTATGACTTTGATGGTTGTACTACCGCTTAAATCCGCAGTGAGGCTCCCTGAAGCTCACAGCCGTTCTCTGCTGGCTCCCAGCTTTGCTGGAAACGTCCAGAGACCTGCTATGCCTGAACCTTTGGCCTCCTGCAGCCACAGGAGCAAGCTGCTTGGCGCTGTCTCTCCTCACCAGTGCCTCTGGAAGGACAACGAAAGGACAAGAGCTCGGCCACATTCCTGCCCCCACTCTGTTCTGCCCTCTGCCTCCACCCATCCCTCACTATGCTTTCCCATCACCTGTGTCTTCCAAGGAGCATAGGGATTTGCTCAGCCTCTTATGCCACAGAGGGCTTAAAACTGCAAAGTCAGCCACATTTTCCTTCTCTGGAACCCTCAGGTAACTTTAGATACTATGCCTCACCTGGGGCTCGTGAGGTCTTTATGGCCCCACTATCCAATTAAAATACATCTTTCATAGGATACCTTCCCCTAGGAATACCTTCTGCTTTCTAATTCATATTGGTAGTTTATATACTGACCATTATAGTTCTCATTATAGTTCTCAATCATGAAAGTTGATTGGCATTCTAGTTTGTAGATCAGTCTCTGGTGAGTTTGCCTCAGTTCTTGACTCTTGCAAAAATGAGTTCATTATTCCGCAGTGCAGAGGACTGGCCCTTAGACATGGTAGCCAAGCAGGTTCTGATCATAGATCCAACTGCCTAGGCCACACTCAAATGTTCAAACTCAAAATGTTCCAAGTTGAACTTGTCTTTTCTAAACACACAAAAAAATACCCTTCTTTTCTTCCTTGGTTCCCTATTTTGGGTAGTGTCACCACCATCCATCCCAAAATCACACGTCGTCTCTGAGTCAGCTGTGTCCTTCTCCACCATGTATCCGGTTAGTAAGACTCCACTTCCTGTGGTTCCTGGAATCCATCCTCACTTTCCATCCCCATCAGCCTTGCCTTGGTTTAGATACAAATTATTTCCCCGTTGACTCTCTACAAGTTTCCTGTCACTGTCTACCTGTTCCCAGGTTTTCAGCACCACCTCCCCACCAATGCCAAATGCATCCTCCTCATCCCAGATACTGTGACTCATGGAAAACATAAACTCAACCATGCCACTCTCCTCTCAAACATCTTTCAACAAATCTCAAAGTTTAGGATTGGGTCACATCTCCAGAGCCTCTGACCCCTTCCCTCTGAGTTTAATTTCCAGTGCACAGTGTTCAGTGTGAGGTTTGTTTTCCAGAGAATAACAAGCTTAGAAAAGCACTTAATGTTCAGGAATACCTGAATTTGTGGTTGTTCTCCAAGGCAGGTTGCATTTCACAAACATCATGGAAATGATCAAACACATGGAAGTTGAAAAATAATACAGAGAAACTGCATGTTCCCATCATCTATGTACAATAAGTATCAACCCATAGTCAATCGGGTTTGATCTATGCCCCCTCCCATTTCCTACTACCATGGGATTATTTTCAAATCAATCCCATCCATCCTATATGAGTATGTATAGAAACTTGTTTTCAAAAAGAGAACTGGAAAGCCTTATGAATAACTCTAAGTATGCAATTTTCAGATCTGTTGTATTCATTCATTTTATTGGCTTGTGAAATACTTCAGACATCCCCAAGCCAGAACAGGGCTGGTTGGGTGGCTGACACAGGGATAATTTTTTGTTTCTAGGTACGTGAAAGGTATCCAGCCCCACAGGAGAAAAAAACCTTTGCAGGTCCCTCTGGCTGTGACGCAAGCGAGTGTACCAGGCAGTGTGATGCAGGGCATGAGGGTGTTGCACTGCATATCAGGTTGCCGTATGAATCCTATGGCAAGCCACAAGATGAGATTCTTCCAGATGTATACTAGTGTTCTAGAGGAAGACCATGCTCTCTTCATCTTTTCTTTATCTCCTTTGAATCAATACTAGGCCCTGATACTAGGAGACTGAATGCCCCACCATGAGATACCAGGTCCCCCAGGCTGCCCTACACAACTGGTGATTCCTGAGGTTTAACGCTCTATTAAGGAAAGAAAGGGAGTAGGTAAATTAATAGCTCCCTATGAGAAGTGGTCCTTTGGGTCCACTTACATATCGGTCACAGATACATATTTGAGGATTGCGAGGGTGTTGAGGACAATCTCTGGACCCTGATAAGCATAAGGCAGAGTTAGGGTGACTGGTATGGTCTTACAGAAAACCATATAAGAAGTCAGGAGCATCTGACACCAACAGCAAAAGCAACAAAAGCAAAAACAAACAAGTGGGACTACATCAAACTGAAAAGCTTCTACATAGCAAAGGAAACAATCAACAAAATGAAAAGGCAGCTTACTGAATGGGAGATGATATTTGCAAATCATGTATCTGATAAGGGGATAATATTTAAAATATATAAAGGACTCATACAACTCAATAGCAAAAAACTAAACAATCCAAATAAAAAATGGACAGAAGATCTGAATAGACATTTTTCAGAAGAAGACATACAGATGGCTAACAGGTAAGTGAAAACATGCTCAACATCATTAATCATCAGGGAAATGCAAATCAAAACCACAGTGAGATATCACCTCACTCCCATCAGAATAGCCATTATCAAAAAGTGTTGGCGAGGATGTGGAGAAAAGGGAACCCTTGTGCATTGTTGGTGGGAATGTAAATTGGTGCAGCCATTATGGAAAACAGTATGGTGGTTCCTCAAAAAATTAAAAATAGAACTACCATATGATCCAGCAATCCCACTTCTGGGTATTTATCTGATGAAAACAGAAACACCAATTTGAAAAGATATCTGCACCCCCATGTTCTTTGCAGCATTATTCACAATAGCCAAGATATGGAAACAACCCAAGTGTCCATCGATGGATGAATGGATAATGAAATTGTAGTATATATACAATGGAATATTATTTAGCCATAAAAAAGAATGAAATCTTGCCATTTGTGACAACATGGCTGGACCTCAAGGGCATTATGCTAAGTGAAATAAGTCAGATAAAGAAAGACAAATACTTTCTTTATGCTCTCTATTATATGTGGAATCTAAAAAAAAATATATATATATATATATATATGAACAATACTAAGCTCATAGATACATAAACCAGATTAGATTGCTGGTCACCAGAGGCAGGGGGTAGGGGGGGTGGGATAAATGAGTGAACTGTTTTTGTTCTTTTTCAGTTTAAATATTGAAAAAAACAAGAAGCAGTAGTGTATTTAGAAATACAATAACTTAGCAGTGAAAATCCAAAGGAGAGTGGCAGAAGGCTTGCACATCCATGCCAGCTGTTGGGACCTAATGACTCGTGCATACTCGCCGCCAAATGGTCTTCTCAGACCCCTTAGTAGGTGAGAATTCATTACACAGGGTGCTTTTGTAAATAAATCTAGGTTCTTATGTGTAAAATGAACATTGTATTAATGAAAGGAAAGAGAGAAAAAGAAAGGAGAATGATAGCTTTTTTTAAAGCCCTAAGCATATATATTTTTCTTTACCCTTATATTTAGTGAGTCAGAGTGGAGGGGCACTATTTGAGTTCTAATAGTTTTCAGATGGGATCTGTCTTGTTTTTTATCCTCTTAGTTAGTTGTACTTCTAGATGAAGCAGCTATATTATCAGGGAGAACTTCTTGAGATATGGCTGTCATGATTCTCAAGTTCAAATAAAGTTGAACAGATAATTTGAATTGTTGGCTGGTGCATTATACTCTGTAGATGAACACAGTTGCACAGCACAATGTTGTACAGCACAAACTACTATGAAGACAAGAAGTCATCTTATAAATAATCACAATAAGCCAGGGGCAAAATATTAAACACAAGACTGTGCTGATGTACATAAAAGTGTGAGTTTAAATAATTCCTATTGGAAAGAAAAAACATCTTAGAAGCGCCATAACTGAGATTTATTTTCTTAATGATATTTAAATGTTATCATCAACAGTCATATATTGGAATAGCTAAAAGTTATATCATCATTGCCATTATTAAATTTTATTAAAGATGACTGTACTGGATTTCAGGGCATGACTGTTTTTCTGGTTTGAATTGATGCAAATCAACCTTTTTCTTGACCACTCTTAGGGTGATATCTATTTAGTTGATGCAATTCACAGGTTTGTTAGGATAGCTCCTTGAACGGTGAGGCCAGCCTTTTAGGGTCCTGCTTCTCCTAACATAGACAGGCCTTGGAAAAATGCACCAGTTGATTTTGTTCTAACTCTACCTGGTCATGTAGACATTATTTTGGTCTTCACTTGAATTTGGCAGCCATGGAGTTTGAGGCTGTATATAAAATCATCCAAGTTACCAGCTCCAACCACATAGTCGGGACTAATATTAGAGTGAACAGTATACTCAGGGCAAAATGAATGAGGCAGAATTGCTGAAATCTGCTACAATTTTCAGACATATTCTCACCTTCCTGAAAATTTAAAAACTGGTCCTTAAAAAACACATTATTTACAATTAGTTCTCCAGAGTCTTAATTTATTTTTCTTATATTTTTATAGATCCATTCTTGGGGCCATTAAAAACACACACATACACCTATTCTCAGCCATTCCTTGGATTCAACTCACTGTCAAATCTACTATTCTTTTCCTTTGCTCCTTACATCCTTATAAAAAGAAAACACCAAAATTCAACCCTCCAATCCCTTCACTCCATGAAAGAACTGGGGTTTTTTTAAAGGATTTTTTTTATTGATCTCATAATAGTTTATAATATTGTGAAATCTTAGTTGTACATTATTGTTTGTCAGTCACCATATAAATGTGTCCCTTCCCCCAGTAGCCACCAAACTGTTCTCTCTTCGAATATGAGTGAAATCATGCAGTGTTTGTCTTTCTCTGTCTGGCTTATTTCATTTAACATAATATCTTCCAGTCCACCCATGTTGTTGCAAATGGGACGATTTTGTCTTTTTTTATGGCTGAGTAGTATTCCACTATATATATATACACCACATCTTCTTTATACAATCATCAGTCGAGGGACACTTGGGCTGCTTCCACTTCCTTGCTAGAGTGAATAATGCTGCAATGAACATAGGGGTGCATAAGCCTCTTTGGATTGCTGATTTCAGGTTCTTTGGATAAATATCCAGTAGTGAGATCACTGAATCATAAGGTATTTCTATTTTTAATTTTTGAGGAATCTCCTTACTGTTTTACATAGAGGCTGCACCAGTTTGCATTCCCACCAGCAGTGAATTAGAGTTCCCGTTTCTCCACAACCTCTCCAACATTTGTTGGTTTTTGTCTTGGTGATTATAGCCATTCTAACAGGTATAAAGTGATATCTTAGTGTAGTTTTGATTTGTATTTCCCTGATAATTAGTGATGTTGAACATCTTTGCATGTGCCTATTGGCCATCCATATATCGTCCTTGGGAAAAATGCCTGTTCATATCCTCCACCCATTTTTTGACCGAGTTGTTCATTTTTGTTGTTCAGTTATGTGAGTTCTTTATACATTATGGAGATTGACCCCTTGTTGGATATATGATTTGCAAATATTTTCTCCAAGCTGGTGGATTATCTTTTCATTTTGATCCTGGTTTAATTTGCCTTCCAGAAGCTCTTTAGTCTGATGAAGTCCCACTTGTTCATTTTTTTGTTTGTTTCCCTTGTCTGAGTAGACATGAATTTGAAAACATCCCTCTATGACCAATGTCAAAGAGTGTACTGCCTATGTTTTCTTACAGGAGTTTTATAGTTTTAGGTCTTACCTTCAAGCCTTTGATCCATTTTGAGTTAATTTTGGTGTATGGTGAAAGAAAAGAGTCTACTTTCATTCTTTTGCATGTGGCTGTCCAGTTTTCCCAGCACCATTTATTGAAGAGGATTTTTTTTTCTCCATTGTATGTTCTTAACCCCTTTGTTGAAGATTAGCTGTCTGTAGATGTGTGGTTTTATTTCTGGTCTTTCAATTCTGTTCCATTGATCTGTGTGTCTGTTTTTGTACCAGTACCATGCTATTTTAATTATTATAGGTTTGTGGTATATTTTGAAGTCAGGGATTGTGATGCAGCCAGCTTTGTTCTTTTTTCTCAGGATCACTTTAGCTATTTGGGGTCTTTTGTTGCCACATATGAATTTTAGGATTCTTTGTTCCATTTCCGTGAAGAATGCCATTGGGATTCTGATTGGGGTTGCATTGAATCTGTAGATTGCTTTCAGTAGTATGGACATTTTAACTATGTCTATTCTTCCAATCCATTTCCATTTCTTTATGTCATCATCAATTTCTTTCAATAATGTCTTGTAGTTTTCATTATATAGATCTTTCACCTCCTTGGTTAAATTTTTTCCTAGATATTTTATTCCTTTTGTTATGATTGTAAATGGGATTGTCTTCTTGAGTTCTCTTTCTGTTAGTTCGTTATTAGAGTATAGGAATGCAACTGATTTTTGTAAGTTGATTTTGTACCCTGCAACTTTGCTGTAGTTGTTGATTGTTTCTAATAGTTTTCCAATGGATTCTTTAGGGTTTTCTATATACAAAATCATGTCATCTGCAAACAGCATGAGTTTCACTTCTTTGACTGTTTGGATTCCTTTTATTCCTTTTTCTTGGCTAATTGCTCTGGCCAAAACCTCCAGTACTATGTTGAATAACGGTAGTGAGAGTGGGCATCCTTGTCTTGTTCCTGCTCTCAGAGGAATGGCTTTCAGTTTTTCCCCATTGAGCATGATGTTGGCTGTGGGTTTTTTCATATATGGCCTTTGTTATGTTGAGGTACTGTCTTTCCGTACCCATTTTGTTAACAGTTTTTATCATAAATCGATGTTGGATCTTGTCAAATGCTTTCTCTGCATCAATTGAGATGATCATGTGGTTTTTATTCCTTGTTCTTTAATGTGATGTATCACATTGATTGATTTGCAGATGTTGAACCATCCCCGTGTCCCTGGTATAAATCCCACTTGATCATGGTGAATTATCTTTTTAGTCTATTGCTGTCTTCAGTTTCCAATATTTTGTTGAGGATTTTTGCATCTATGTTCATCAGCAATATTGGCCTGTAGTTTTCCTTCTTTGTATTGTCCTTGTCTGGCTTTGGTATCAGGGTGATGTTGGCCTCATAGCATGTGTTAGGAAGTGTTCCATCTTCCTCTATTTTTTGGAAAAGTTTGAGAAGGATAGGTGCTAAATCTTCTTTGAATGTTTGGTAAAATTCTCCAGAGAACCCACCTGGTCCTGGACTTTTATTTTTGGGGAGGTTTTTGATTACTGTTTCAATCTCTTTACTTGTGATTGGTCTATTCAGATACTCTATTTCTTCTTGATTCAGTTTTGGGAGCTTGTATGAGTCTAAGAATTTATCCATTTCTTCTAGATTGTCCAATTTGTTGGCATAAAGTTTTTCATAGTATTCTCTTATAATCCTTTGTATTTCTGTGGTATCCATTTAATTGCTCCTCTTTCATTTCTAATTTTATTTATCTGAGCCTTCTCTCTTTTTTTCTTAGTGAGTCTGGCTAAGGGTTTGTCAATTTTGCTTATCTTCTCAAAGAACCATCTCTTTGTTTCATTTATCCTTTCTACTGTTTTTTTGTTTGTTTGTTTCAATTTCATTTACTTCTGCTCTAATTTTTATTATTTCCCTCCTTCTGCTGACTTTGGGCTTTGTTTGCTCCTCTTTTTCTAATTCTGTTAGGTGTAGTTTAAGGTTGCTTCTTTGGGATTTTTCTTGTTTGTTAAAGTGGGCCTGTATTGCTATGAGTTTCCCTCTCAGGGCTGCTTTTGCTGCATCCCATATGAGTTGGTATGGTGTATTTTCATTTTTGTTTGTCTCCAGATATTTTTTGATTTCTCCTTTAATTTCTTCAATGATGCATTGGTTGTTCAATAGCATGTTGTTTAGTCTCCACATCTTTGTCACTTTCCCAGTTTTTTTCTTGTAGTTGATTATTTTTATAGCATCATGGTCTGAGAAGATGCTTGTTATGATTTCAATCTTCTTAAATTTATAGAGGCTTACTTTGTTTCCCAACATATGGTCTATCCTTGAGAATGTTCCAAGTGCACTTGAGAAGAATGTGTAATCTGCTGTGTTTGGATGGAGTGCTCTCTATTTATCTATTAAGTCCATCTCGTCTAGTTTTTCGTTTAAGTCCACCATTTCCTTATGGACTTTCTGTCTGGATGATCTATCCATTGATGTAAGAGTTGTGTTAAGATACCCTACTATTATTGTGTTGTTGTTAATATCTCCTTTTAGGTTTGTTAATAGTTGCTTTATGTACTTTGGTGCTCCCATGTTGGATGCATATGTATTTATATGTGATATGTCTTCTTGGTGGAGTGTCCCTTTTATCATTATATATTGCCCTTCTTTGTCTCTCATTACCTGCTTTGTCTTGCAGTCTATTTTGTCTTACATAAGTAGGGCAACACCTGCTTGCTTTTGTTTGCCATTAGCTTGGAGTATTGTCTTCCATCCTTTCACTCTGAGCCTGTGCTTGTCATTAGAATGGAGATGTGTTTCCTGGAGGCAGCATATTGTTGGATCTTGTTTTTTAATCCATCCTGCCACTCTGTGTCTTTTGATTGGAGAATTCAATCCATTTACATTTAGAGTGATTATTGACATATTAGGGATTAATGTTGCTATTTTATCACTCATTTTCTGGTTCCTTTGCATTTCCTTTGTTTCTTGTCCTGTGTGTTCCAGACTACCAATTCAGTTTGATATTTATGTATGATGGTTCTCTTAGTTTTCTCCTTATTTATTGTATGTGTCTCTGTTCTGATTATTTGTTTAGTGGTTACCATGAGGTTTGTATAAAAATCTCTTAAATTAGATAGTCCATTTTCTAATGGCCTCTTATTTCCTTATACTAAGTCGATTCCATCCCTTTCCTCTTCCCTTTCTAAGTTATTATTGTCACAACTTATTCTATCTTGTGTTGCGAGTTTGTGGTTAAAGTGATGAGGTTATATTTATTTTTGGTGTTTTCCTTCCCTTAATCTTTGATGTTATCAAAGTGTTTGCTAACCTATTCTGATAGACTGCTGCAATTTTTCTGAATTTGTCTACCTACTTTTCTCATTGCTCAAAGCTTTGTATCCCCTTTCTCTTTTTTTTCAGGCATGAGGGCCTTCTTGAGCATTTCTTGTAGTGGGGCATCTTATGGCAATGAACTCCCTTAGCTTTTGTTTATCTGGGATAGTTATTATTTCTCTGTCATATCTGAAGGATATTTTCACTGGATGGAGTATTCTTGACTGAAAGTTTTTGTCTTTCAGAATTTTGAATATATCATTCCACTCTCTCCTAGCCTGTAAAGTCTCTGCTGAGGAATCATCCGAGAGCCTGATAGGAATTCCTTTGTATGCTATTATTTTTTTGTCTTGCTGCCCATAACATTTTTTCTTTATCATTGACTTTTGCCAGCTTTACTACTGCATGCCTTGGAGAGGGTCTTTTCATGTTGATATATTTAGAAGATCTATTGATTTCATTCACTTGTATTTCCAGCTCCTTCCCCAGGTTTGGGAAGTTCTCAGCTATTATTCCTTTGAACAAGCTCTCTGCTTCTTTTTCCCTCTCTTCTCCCTCTGGAATACCTATAATCCTTAGGTTGCATTTCCTAATTAAGTCAGTAATTTCTCCATTTCTTTTTAGTCTTAGTGCTCTCTCCTCCTCCATCTAGAGCATTTCTGTATTCCTATCTTCAATATTGCAAATTCTTTCCTCCATATTATCAGCTCTGTTCTTTAAAGATTCCAGAGTTTTCTTTATCTTCTCCATTGTGTTTTTCATCTCCAACATTTCTGATTGGTTTTTCTTCATAGTTTCACTCTCTTTTGTGAAGAAGTTCCTGATTTCACTGGACTGTCTATCTGTATTTTCTTGTAGTTTGTTGAGCTTTTTTATGTTAGCTATTTTGAATTCTCTGTCATTTAGGTTATAAATTTCTGTGCATTCAGAATTGATTTCTGGGTGCTTGTCATTTTCCTTCTGGTCTGGAGATTTAATATATTTTTGCACAGTGCTTGAGGGCCTGGGCTCATTTTTCCTCATTCTGAAAATATCTGGTTGCAGATTCCACCTGCTGCCACTGCGTGGGGGTCAAGGGTGGTGTATTCTGAGCCTGCTGCGATCCATGTGCACTCTGGCCAACCAGCTGTGCTGGTGCTCTTGGTGGGGGGTGTGGCTCTTTCACTTACCTGATCCCAGGGGCTTCTCACTCTTCCCTTGCCATCTGCTCTCCTGGGTTGCTAGCTTGATGAAGGCACCCCCACAACAGTTCAGTCCACTCTGTATGGGAATTTCCCACAGGCTGTGAGAGAACTTGGAGAGTGACAGTTTTCCCGTGGAGGGGCCCCCTTCTCTCTCTGAGAGCCACACAGTCCTGGAGAGGAAGGGTTCTTTCTTTCCCCTGCCTTATCCCAGGGGCTTCTCATTCTTCCCTTGCTGTCTCCTCTCCTGGGGTACTAGCTTGATGAAGACACCCCAGGAACAGTGCAGTCCTCTCTGTATGGGAATTTCCCACAGGCTGTGAGAGAAGTTGAAGAGTGATAGTTTTCCCACAGAGGGCTGCCCTTCCTCCCTCTCTCTCAGAGAGCTGTGCAGTCCTGGTCCCAAGGTCGTTGTCACTGGGGAAGGAGAGGAGTTCTCCTTACCTCCTTCCACTTCCTCCAGGGGTACCAGCACCTCCACCTTCAGGTGTAAGGATGCATGGGTCTCTCAGACATCTTTTGTGTTGTGTGAATGTCCTCTGTTGTATCTTACGGGGGAGGAGTCTACAGGGGAAGCTCACTCCACCATGATGCTGACATCATTCAAAGAACTGTATTTTTTTTAAAGTAAATAAAGCAATATGGAAAGAGAAGACTCATTGTGTTGATTTTGGAATGAAAGTGTGATAGTGGATTTAGTGCATGTCATTCACCTCTGAGGATATATTGAAGTCAACCATGTAAATCAGACTGTGTGGTCAGACCTAATCAGGAAATAGCCAACCAAAAGCAAATTAGCAAGCTCTGCTGCTCTCTTCAGATATTATAACTTTTTATGAGATCTTCATAGGAATGTTATTCTGTGGGACTGCTTTCAGCATACCCATCTGATACACACACACACACACACACACATTTCTCCTGCAGACAGCTGCTCAGGTGTTTTGAGATGCATGTAACTTCAGATCTAACATCAGGCAATGGGATGGAACAAGTCAACTTAAAAAGCAAATTTGCCAGTTATATTACCCCCAAAACAAGTTTATTCAGGAACAGCCAAGAGACTTACAATTTAGGATGTGCCTGCTATGGCAAACCATAAGCAAATTCAGAAAGCAAAGGAGGGAAGCTGATTTCATAGAGAAAAAGGAGGAGTAGAGAGGGGCTGTTCTAAAAGAAAGACCACTGGGGGAAAGTAACAGTTCAGGGCAGCAACAGCTTCTCATTGGCTGAGCTGCAATGTTTCTCATTGGCTGGGCTGTTGCCAGCTGGGGAGAGAAATCTTCCTTCAGGAAAGTACTTTTACTTCCTGAATAAGTTGTAAGGGTCTGTCTTCCAGCTTGATGGAATTGACAATGTGTAATAGGGAGTGAGAGCTCCCCTTACAGGACTTCCTGACTCCAACCTAGTTAAGGTTTCGATCATTAATTTCCACAAACTGGAACCTAGACTCCCATTGTAGTCTGCTCAGTTGGCCATGGGGTTATGGGATAATTTCACACACACAAAAAAAGTCACAAGGATCAGAACTAAAAACAGTGGACATACAGTTAAAACCTGTTTAAACTGGTATCAGAAACGTGGTTCCTTGACTCTGAAAAGTATCTCATTACATCACAGTGCCTGGTTTTATAAAATCTTTGTAAGCGCAGAATCAAAATAGGTAAGTCAGAGATCTATCTCTCACATGGCAATATGAGGAGCTCAACAGACACACTCCCGACTGAAATTGGTGAAAATTATTTCAAAACCAGCCATTTAAAGTCTCTGCAAATGGTACTAAAGAAATACAGTAAATGAAGAAACATTGATTTGAAAAAGCCTACTAAATCATCAGCTCTTGATGGATTTCAGCTGCTTTGCCTTTGGGGGCTGTGACTTTGGGCCTGTCTCTGTCTTTCCCTTGCTTTCATGGTTTACAATACGTGCATGTGTGCTTACAGAAAGGATCTGGGAATTTCACACATGGGAAGATGTCAAAACATATATGTCCTGTATATATATCCTACAGTCACAGGCTGATTGGTCTCTCCAGGAGGCACCTTTTCTCTGAGAACTGCTCATGGCACACAGACCCTTCCCTTAGTTGTGTGACTGAGTCTGCTGGCCATAGCTCCTTGGTTTGATACTTGTCACCTTACCCTAGTGGAGCCAATTATAACCTTTGTCTATTAATTTTAAGAGTATTGAACTAGACCCCAAGACTGAGTGGTTTCCTTCTAAGTCTCTTTAATGCCATTTCTTTAGTTAATTTTACTTAGAAGACCTACTGTTGATTTCTCCTGAGCTACCCTTGGGACACATTTTGTTGCACTGATTTCTTAGATTTTGTAAAATACTTGTGCTCTTCTAAAAAAATTGGTTTGTTGGAGAAGCTCCCGCTTGTAGATTTTAATTATTTGCAACGTATACAAGTGTGATCAAGGAAGCTTGTGGGTCTGCCATCAACGGTGTACCATGGCAGAGGTCTGAGCTCTGTAATCTGGGACATCGATGTCACGGGTTTGAGGCAGGGGCAGGCGTCTCCAGGCTGGATTGAAGTTCTCTCCTCACAAAGGTAAGAAAGGCAGTAGATCATCTGTCCCCTTTCTATGAAAACTGATCCTTTTGGCCATTACACAAAGACCCCAAATACATGTTCAGATATTGTGGGGGTGTTGGGGCACCTTCTTTTCCTGCGTATGGGTGAGGCAGAGGAAGAGTGAGCAGCATGGTTCTCTAGAACATCAGTTCAGAAGCAGCAAGCATGCAGTTAATTCCTGGCCAAGCCTGCATTAGAATCTTGGTCCCTTAAGGCTGAAATGTTTCTCATTGTACCATACTACCCGGTCTTATAAAGTCTTAGTAAGGGCAGAAGCCAGAGACACAGATCAATGAAAGATTATTTGTGGCATTGTCCCTTAAAAATATCAATACATTTTCCACTACTTGTATAAAATTTCCAGTTAACTACAATTGCATGTCCTCTGTATAGCTTGCCATGGTTTAACAGTCATCAAATAGCCTGGTCATTGCAATCCTTCCCTCCACAAGAAAGGAGAGCAAGACTGTGGCAGTCTGTCCTGCCTGAAGATATGCCACGCTGGGTGGCTGGGCACGGGTCTCCCCCTGGGATGTCATAAAGGTTTTGGGCTGCAGGGGTCAGCAACTCTATTCTTGCCATCCAGTCTAGAGGGGCCCAAGGTGCAGCGTCTCATGTCCTACCTGAGGGATTCCTCAGCATGCAGAGCTCAAAGAACCTCCCCTTCCCCCCCATGGCAGCTGGAACTTTACTGAATCCCTGTTATTACCCTCTCTATATTAAGAAATGGGTTGCCCGTTAGGCTGTGAGCTACTCTTACCCAGCTACACTCAGCCTCACCTCAAACAGTATACTGTCCCTGTAGTGTGTGTCCCTCTTTCCAGAGATTCTCAGAAATACTGTTGTCACTGGTAAGCAGTTTGTAAGGGACTGAGGAGTTAGATGAGCAGATGGTTAGGGACATTTGGGGTATTATTACTAACCAGACTCCATGTCAGCACTGGCACAGCCACAGGTGGCAAGAAATGGCCTTTTCAAGCTTGTGACAGGAATCCAGTAATGAATCTTTGTCACACTTCAGATGTGGCTTGGATGCCCGACTCCACTGGCTGCCTAGCCAAGTGTATGATGTCTTCCCTCAGCTGGTGGAGGTGCTCTGAGCTGTCACCAGCCACAGACCAGGGAGTACTTAGGACTGCTTCATCCTGCCACCCTAACTTCCCCAGAAAGACTTTAAGTGGCAATGAGAGGTGCGAGCCTGCACAGACGGGCCCTGTGCCTGGGGAGAGAGACATTAGGGGGGTGTGGGGGGGTGTTAAACATGCTCAATAGAAAGGTAGCACCTGCAGGGCAAGAACAAAGAGAAAACTTTGGAAGTCTTCTTGGACTTCTCACATCTGCTCTTCATTTGGGATCAGCAAGTATAAACAAACAAACCAACACACACACAGAAACACACAAACACATGAATAAATAAAACAGGCAGGTTGGGTGTTTGGTCCTGACAGAAAGCCAAGGCAATCACAGGGTTCACCTCACATGTTTTCTCACTCTTAGGGAACACTATCCTGGCTACTTGATGTCCACTGCCACAAAACTGTGGTTTCCTATACTTTGAATGTTTTCCTGTTACTTGAGAATTATTCTGGGTTAGCCAGGTCAACAAGAGACACTTTGCTCTTGGAAAGTCATGGGGACACCAGGCACTGTTGCAACTCAAGCAGGTGGAGGCAAATTTGCTGTCACCTTGGTGGTACTGGACAGCAGCTGGCTCTGGAGCTCATCTAGCTCCAGCTGAGTCTACTCCTTCAACTTCTCCAACTCTTTTGTTTCCTCCCAAAGCTCCAGGATAGTTGCACATTCTAGTGGTAGTTCCTTCTAGTTCTTCTATGTGAGCCACCGCCAAAGCACATCAAGGGACAGACAAGTGGTGTGGTTCCCCGCCGGGAACGGAATCCAGGCTGCTGAAGTGGAGTGAGGAACTTTAACCACTAGGCCGCCAGGGCTGGCTCTCAACTTCTCCAACTCTTGAAGCAACATGTGCACCTCCTGGGGTAGTGCCTAAGTCCACACCTCCTCCATTTCCTCACACAGAGTAAATGAACATCTTTAAGATGTTGTGCCATCCTATCTCAGACCTGGGTATGCATTTCTGTTGGCTTGAGTATTCTTTCGTATCCCTCTTTCACACTGAAAAATGTCCTTTAAGTGGCCTTTAGGATTTCTCACGTATACCCCCAAGCACTGTTTCTATTTAATTGCTTTCCTGAATTGAGTCATTAACACCATTATCTATTTTAACTGGTTATTTTCTACATCTGTAAAAGTTTGTGAAGAATTTATGTTAATTTGGTACTCAGCCATAGAAATGAATTCAGATATCACCTGTAATGGTGAGTTTCCCCTGCTTCAGAAATTGGTTAATCTCTTAGTTATTCCTTTCTTTATCCTTACATATGAACATGTACAAAGCCGTGTTTGGAAAGCATCCAACCTCTCTTAAATTTCTCTTTCAGTTTCTTTATTGATTATTCTCTTTTGGTCTCTTAATATAGCAAATTTAGACATTTCCTAACTTTTAACCTTCCTTCCACTTTTGGATATGCTGCTCTGGAATACGTTGGCTAATATTTGGGGTTTTCCCATTAATGTGCCAAGCAATTACATCTGTGGCCCGGGTGCCAATAATCCCTGGCTGAGAGATGCATGGATAAGCAGAAAAATGTGTTCACAGGGCCTCTCACCAGGGGCGTCCAGAGCCCGAGGGTCCACTGAGGAAGTGGGAAGGACAAGTGAGTGGCAGGCACGCAGGATATGCACAGGGGGACTCCTCAGCTCCAGAGCACTTGAACCTTCCACTCTCCACCTGCAGGGGGCTCCATGCAGCTCACCATGTGTATAGAGCCAGGTGTCCTGGGCCCCTCTCCTGGTCCCCAGCCCTCATCCAAGCCCGGCCTTGGGAAACCTCGGCCCCGCCCCTCCGATTACGCCCTGACGCCACCTCCAGGAACCTGTATTAGGCCCACGTCTACCTCTTGAAAGTCCCCTGCCAGGGCTCAGTATTGTGCCTGCGCATTAGGGACCACTGAGGTTCTAGGCCGAGCATGTGTAGGCACTGGGTATTGCCCCCACCCGACCATCCACTGAACTGGGTCCGCCTGCCAAGACAGGAACCTCAGGTGTTAACTGGGAAAGTCATGATCAGAGAGACAAAGTGATTTTGTGGTCTTTGGTAAAGAGTAAAAGCAAATGTCTCTGGTCAAGTCATATCCACTGACCTGAGCTAGGGCCAAAATGGGAAACTCCACCCTCACCAAGTGTATGGAGACAAGTATTCTGGATTGTTCCCCTGGTCCGCGGTCCTCAGCTCAGACCCGCCTCTCCAATTCTGGCCAAGCCCCTGCGACTTCTGCTCCACCTCCACCAATAGGCATTAGGCTGGCCCCCGCGTCTGCCTTCTCCCCTGTGTTGGCTGACTATTGCACCTGCACACTAGCAACGCCAGGCTTTGTGGGCGGGGCCTCCGCCAGCAGTGCTTAGAGCCATGGCCCCGCCCCCTACTCTGGACCTGCCTCCGTGGACAGGAACTTCTGGTGATGCCCAGGAATGTAATGATTAGAGAGGTAGGTAATGAGATTTTTGTGGTCTTTGGTAAAGAGTAAAAGCCAATACCTCTGGAAAAGTAAGTTGTATTCACTGACCTGAACTAGGGCCAAAATGGGAATGGCTCACAGCTTAGTGTGAGACTCATTTTGTAACACAAGAGAGGAAAGAAAAAGGGATGCACATAAAGGTCCAGCTGCAACTGGGGAAGAATAGAAGTGATTTGAACTCTGCATACTGACGAACACCCTCAGGTGGGAAAAGAGACACTGCAGCTTGGGTTCCTCTAGAGTGGTTGGCAAGAACAGAGTTGCTGACACTGGCAGCCCAAGATCTGCGTGCAAGCTCAGGAAGAGGAGTGAACCCAACCACCCAACCCTTTCTGGAGTGATCTTCTGTAAAACCATGCTGGTTACCCTACCCCTGCCTCACACTTCACAGTATCAGGATATCCCCCCACAACTCTACAATCTCTAAATGAGTGTTAATGGCCTTCACGAAGTGGCTAAACGTATCAGTTCTCATAGGGAAGTATTAGATTACCCACTACCTTTAGGAGAGCACTTCCCTAAACAAAGGGGCGAGCTTAACAAAGTGGAGAACATCCATCAGGGCCTCCACCTGCCCTGCCACCCTTCTCCTGCCACGAAGCCCTGTCCTTGATGCATCTGAATCTAAAGGTCAGAGCTCTCCCTGGTTCAGGGGATGATGCACATGGCACAGCCACAGCTCCGTTGACCTTGCTGGTGTTCACTTGAACAAAAAAATCAACAAGTGGTATCTTCTGAACGAGTAAATTTTATTGGAAGAAAACAAGGGCTCTATAAAATGTGAGAAACTTAAGCAGCACCACATTTTAAAGACACAGAAATGAGGATAACTCAGGGAAACTCAACAGTATGTCTTTTAAATTCTATGATCTGCAGTGAAAGGAAATTATGAGCCTTTGCAGTCTATCACTCATTCTTGGGATCTAGTCCCAAACTCGAAATGTAATAAAAGGATGAGTGGTTCAACAAGGATAAGGTGAAAAGTTTCAAACCAAGCAGCCATGGCTGGAGAACTCAGTCACACAGTGAACAGAGGGCGTGGGAAGGTCTCAGAGAACAGGTGCCTCCTGGAGGGACCAATCAGCCTGAGATCACAGCCATCCACCCTTTAGGACACAAGTATAGGACATACACATTTTGGCATGTCCCCATATGTAAAATATTTTAAAACATTTTTGAGTAAGCACAAAAGCACATATCATAAACAATGAAAACAACCCAAAGTCCAAGGCAATCCCAAGTCGCAGCACCCCAAAGTCAATTTCTGGTCACATGAGAAACACCTGATGTAACAAGGCCACTCCTTGAGTCGAAGTTCTGCAGGTGAAGTTCATGGCTTCTGAAGAACTGCTGTGAGTCGATGAAATTCAGCATCCTAGGAACTAAAGGTTAACCTTATACATGGCCAATGCAAATGCTACACATACACAAGGAAAAATCAAGGCAAAACAAGAATACAGATGCAGTACACAACATCACCCATTTATCAGTGTAGAAGCATTACTCCCCTTCAGTTCTAAAGTCTAAAAATATTTGAGGGGGCACTCATCTGTAATCATGGGTGGCTCTTTATTATTCTTATGTTTAAACCACTAATTTGAGGTGAAAAGGTATGATTGACACACAAAAAGCTCTACAGATTAATGTATACAACTTAATGAGTTTCAACATAAGTGTACATCCGAAAACCATCACCATCATCTAGGCCATAGATGTTACCCATACCCCCAATTTTCCTTCCACCCCTATTCATTAGTAGTAGTATTAGGCGTAGTAAGAACACGACATAGGATTTACCCTTTCAGCACATTTTTCAGTACACAACCCAACTGTCCTGAGTTCTAGAGAGGCACAGCTGCTTGATTCCTGGCTTTAACCGTATTCCACACACGGTAACTCACCACCCTGACCGCACAACCTTAGTTTCCAATTGATCCCAGAGTTAAGTGTACCACAGGCCTTTCAGTATTCTGGAAGGCCCCTGCGTCCGGTCTAAGCGGGAGATTGAGAAAGTCAGCAATTCCCTCTAGGACTCACTGCACAGAGCCCACTGCTGTCCTTTGCTGAGGTGGATAAGAAGCAGTACAGTAGGTCTGCATGTGAAGAAGAGGCAAGGGACGCTCAGAAGGACACCCCAAATCTAAACTGTCAGGTGGCCTGGCTGGCAACCCACTGGAACCCGTATAATGTGCTCCTGGAGTCAGCATGAGGGACTGGGAGGGCAAACTCGAGTCCAGAGGGATCGACAGGAGATCACTCAAACTGTGCAGGACTGCCCACATTTTGCACATTCTTTCCACCCTTTTGGAGAGGCCTGCACACTAATATCCACAACACAGGATCTGAGTCTTCTCCTCCTACCAAATATCATATCAGGTCCTCTTTATCCCAAGACACAGAGATCAAACCTCTGCCCCTGGCTGCAGACAAAAGCACAGTTCACTCAGAAAATGGAAAATAATACCCTGTCCCAGAATAAATGTCTCAACTTCACAAGACAGCCCTATTTTCTCATATCATATCCATCAGTGTCCACTGTTACCTTCTGTCCCACAGCCATGCTTGGAGAATGCAGAAAGGGGACAGGAGACACATCCCTGCACCCACAATGCCCATCACAACTTTCACACCAAACTCCCTTGTCCTCCTCACTGTCAATGTTTCCTTCTACTCTCAGAGTGTCCTCATATTCTTGCCGGGACCATTAGGTGCCAGGCCAAGACTTCACCAATAGAGAGAAACCCAAAGACTGAAAAAGAAAAACCACAGTGCCCCTCACCGCCTCAAAGTGCAGCTCCCGCCATCCTCTCACCCCTCTATACCTGCAGTACCACACACGATGCAGACACCCCTCATTGTTGTGTCTACAGCACCCTCTGCCCTGACAGTGCACACAAGGTCCCCTTGAGGCAATGTGATCGCCTCTGTGAGAAGACCAAAACGGCAGAGGGGTCAGACCCGCCAGCAGCAATGTCTTCTAGCAGACAAACAGGGGCAGGGACAGACAGAGCCTTTAGGTAAATGGCCTCTTCAGCAATGAGGAAGAGGAGAGCTGTATCGTACAGACTGGAGACCTGATTCGGGATGGACCTGCACATCCAATCTGATATGCACATGCCCACGAGGATCCAAACGTGCCGAACTTCATGTACGGCTCATCGGCAGGACCCATAGGACTTCTCTCATCCAAGAAATGTGCAGAGAATGCTCAGCAGAAGAGTGCAGACAGCTAATATGGACATGCTTGGATAAAACTCCAGCGAGTCCCCATACATGGAATCGGGATCCCTCATGATTCCAAAAACATGCCATTGCTCTGCATGGTGGACAACATTCTGCTCAGTACATTGAGTTCAGAGCACAGAAGCCAAAATATAGGCCAGGGCCTATTTCTTCCCCGGGACCCAAAATTTCCATGCCACAAATGCATTCCCCAGCAGCCAAGTGCAAAATTCTCCAGGAAGCTAGACAAATAAGGAGAAGCATCCATCAAAAAATTTTCATTTTGGCCAGACGGTCAGATGTTCTCCTGTCACATGCAACAATGTGCACTGTTATCTTCTATCCTCCAGCTATGCTGATCCCAGGCAGTGTCAGGGATGGGGAAGTGGGAAGGAGACCCTCTTGAACCCCCAAACGCCAATACGCCTTTCACACTGAGGGCCCGTATCCTCCTGTCTGCTTAGTGCTCATGCTCTGACAGCAGCTCTACAGAGGGCCACTCTTCCCACCTCTCTCCCCACCTCTCTCCCCACCTCTAGGATTTAAGCACCCGAAGGATGCAGTTAGTCCTTCCATCTTTCCTGATCAGAGAACTACTCCCCTTTTCAAGCCTCAGACCTCTGTGATTCTTCTCCTCAAGAGAACAGACAATCAGAAGTGACTGGAGAAACAGTCACGAAATCTCCTTAGTTCAAGATGGGTTCTCCCATGCAAATTGGTGAAGCTACTGTGCAAAACAGTATGGAATCTCCTCAAAAATTAAAAATAGAACTAGCATAGGATCCAGCAATCCCCCTTTGGTTGTATAGTCAATGGGAATGAAATCACTATCTCAAAGTGATACCTACACCTCAGTCTTCATTGCAGCATTATCCACAACAGCCAAGACATGGAAACAACCTAAGTGTCCATCACCTGATGAATAGCTAAAGGCAATGTTGTACATACAATACAATGCAAATATTATTCAGCCATAGAAAAGGCTGCACATAAAGGGAACCAGTATCACCAGGAATACACTCCATTTCAATGGCCATGCCTTAAAGGGTCCGATATAATCCCTTCTCTTTCCATCACCCACAGAAATAAGAAGAATGAAAAAATACATAAGGCAAATAGGACTTTGACGAGCACTACTTCACGCCAAGGATCTACAGCACATTAACATCCCACGAGTGAGCATTCGTGAGTACTCCCTTAGGAGGGTAACGGACATGACTGGCCTCGGAATGAACTTATGGGAAAGAACCACAGAAACAGATCCCATCTTACATTCTAAGGAGGGTCACTTCTGTTGCCCTCACAGTCCTGATTTTGAGAATGACACCAATTAGACTCACTCTTTTCGAATCCTCAAACCCATGACTTTTTTTACTGCCAATACTCAGCAGATTTACCCACTAAACCATTCATTTAGGTCTTTCCCACCTCTCCCTGCATGAACTGACCTAAGATGACTTTGATAGGCAGTGGACATGAGTGAGAGTGGAAGGGGAAGGAGGCATCACAGTTATTGTCAAGTTTCCCAAGTGTTTTTGACTACCAACCAAGCCAGTCTTGATCACCGTCATGTCAACTGGAGAAGAAACTTGGGCTTGAGTGTGGGTATTTCTAAGTATCTCACACATCAGGTTTTTACTGGGAACACAACCATAATGACCCCCATCTTCCACAGATCTAAAGTAATGTAACCAAGTAGAAGGATCAATAAAGTCTTTGAAATGTCAACATGCTGTAAAAAGGCAACATACTTTAGTTTCTAAACACAAAGAAGTGAGGATTGTTTTGACCTTTGGTGAGTGAACTAAGGTTCTGTGATGCTACCTTCTGGAAAAAACTCCTGCTAAAAATGCAATAGAGGAACCAGAGGTACCTATGAAACTACAGGTCAGAAATATCTTTGAATGCACCTTAGATACTCCATATAATATTCAGCAGTATCCCCCCCCCAGCAATTTTCAAAAGTCATCACTTGATTTGCAACGAATTAACAACCGCCCAGAAAGAAGTGACTTTATATAGGCAAGGAAGAGAGGAGACCTCTGTGGCACTGCCAGTTAACAAGTACCCTCCAGCCTGAACTTGATGCTGAGCCACATCAGCTTTGATGGAAGGCGTCCAAGGTGACCAGAAAAGAATGCCGCTCAGAGAAGGCAAAGTCTGAATTGCCAGCCTTCCTCCTGGCCTCATAGGAGAATCAAAGAGGTCGGTTTCTAGAGAGATGCCCAGTAATCTGAGAACATTTGCTGGCCCTGTGAAAGGAAACAAACATTTAGTTGAAATTATGGCAAAGGTCTAAGGAACTGAAGTGGGAGTCGGGGGTGACAGGTAGGGAGAGGAGCTAAACCAAGCCCAAATATTCTGCTCCAATAGATGGATTCTGGAAGTGGTGAGTTAATTCCTTCAGTACCTGCTGTATGCTAAGCACTTTACAAAGATTAGCAAACTTGATTCTCCCCACATCACTGATAGCAAGGTGTGATCCCCATTTTGCAAATGTGGAAACAGGAGCTCAAAGATGAGAGTAAGAATGAGTCAAGGGTCTTTCCCATTGAGGTACTAGTAATTTACTGTCAATGAAACACAATGTCTGATCTCAGCAATATCTCCAGGCAACAAAATGGCCAACAATGCGTGGAAGGGTTCATATTTAAAGATATATTGAGCTATTTATTACTTGAATTGTACGCCTCCACCTGAAGGACCACTGCCCCATCAATGCCCACCCACCCATAGCAGGGGTGGAGTGGCAGACCACCATTCTCTGGCACCCACTTGGTGTACGGGTCTAATCATTTCTCCCCTTTCCTAGTTAGACCTTCCTTTAAATGACATGCAAATCCGTGTTCTCGTACCTGAAACAAAAAGCAGTCTCCAACAATGTCTGGATTCCTGAAGGCTGTTTTTGACAATCCCATCCAGTCCATCCTGCTTCTGCCTGATCTTGCAAGGGTTTTCCAAAAGGATAAAAAGACACATCAAGACTTTGGTGTGACAATGTCAAGGTCAGCTTTTTTGGAAATCTGACATTCTCGTGAGGTCAATGTGCCTGTAGCAGTGGCACCCACACTGAATAAAGGAGCACAAACAGGGATTGGAAAAAGATGCCACTGACTACTAAAGACACTGATTGTAGACGTAGCACCTCTGCAGTGGGGTTAATAAGCAGTGCCCAGGGAGTACCGCTGACATTGCTGGAATTTCCTATCTTAGTGACTCAGGGAAGGGTTTCCACACCACCTTAAATAGCGGGATAGCTCACAAGACATGAGTGCTACCCTCCGCCCAACACCTGTAGCCTCACATTACATGACATGGCACTCACCTGTCTGGCTGGTCTTGACCATTAGTATCCAGTTCCACTCTCTCCTCATTACAAGCCCATAGGCCGACGTACTGGACTTTTCCATCACAGGGCCTGAAGAAGATGGTGACTGTACAAACCTTTAAAGAGACTTGACTGTGGGTTGTCAGCCCAGCTCAACTGCAGGAAAATTAGGTTACTTGGAAACTTATATGAGATGAGTCGCTGGGGCAAACTTCCTCTTTCCCTTATCCAGAGGAATTGTTGAAAACGGTTAGCAGGGCCAGAGTACCCAATGCTGCAGCCCGTGTGAGGACAAAAGAGTGAAACATACTAAGACAGGCACTGCGTGAGTCAAACCACAAGATAAGCCTGCAGCTTTAGAGACCTCATTGCCCCTTCAAAACGTCCCACCGTTCAACCGGCTTTAACCAACAATCAGAGGGGAATTATTCAATATTATGTTGATGAGTACTTTCAGTTTCTGGCTACAAGGGGAGTCACAGAATTCCATTTGTTCTATTCAGTAATAATGCAATTGACTTATACCTAAAAGTATGGCTAAGAAACCATTGGAATGGGTTACTGCTCTCACTTGTTACCAATTACTGACACCTACATACCATGCAAGATTATGGATAACAAATCATTCAAATGGGTTTTGGGGTGGGTCTACTGAATAGACCATAAGATCCACATTATACCACTGTGCTGTTGCTATAGTACTCTCAGGAACTGGTAACACAGTAAGTTCAAAATTGCAACAACTAGGCATGAGCTAATTTAATTCAGAACACTTTCATGAAAAATTCCACACACTACATGATGTTACTACTATCTGACAATGAACATAGCTCTTTGAGGAGAAAACACTGGATATTTGGTAGTACATAGACTGGGAAATTGGCTCTTAAAATCCAATATGCGCCTAGTATACTATGGGCAATGGGCATGGAATCAAAGCACGTTCATTCCACACTTAGATATTGTTCCAGGTCTGGGGCTCTGCCTGAAATGTCAGGCCTAGCGAACTGAGTTAATGTTCCAAGTCCTGAAACCTGCATTCCTGCCAGTACCAATGACACAGAGAAAGTAAAACCCAAATACCAGCAATGAATCTTTCACATTTGTGAAGGTAATCTAGGTGGATTTAGAGAACATCAATGTTGCACCAATAGTAAAGTCATGAAATCATTTCTACATGAGATAATATACATAATTCAAGTCAATATCAAGAATCAACCAGCAAAACCGCTCATGAGGAAACTCATCACCATTGTCCAAAGGAAGTTACTGTTTTACTTAAACACCAAGTGTCTGGTTACTCTCAGTGATTAGGGTCCTCAGGGTTTTGAGCAAAACAACAGTGTTCCTTTAATTGAATTCTCCCCTTGAATACACATTAGGTGTCACGCGATGGAGGCAGCAGGATAAATCAGAAGGCACTGTCTATTTCTTAAGCCACTATGTTAGCACTTGAGGCGTTAGGGCACCGTCAGCAGTTGTGACCAAAGAGGCTGGGACAGCCCCTTTTGCAATGGGGTTGGGGGAGTAGCACCCCAGTCTGGCCTGGGACCTCAAACAAGGAGGACAGGAGCAGTCCTGGGCCAGACTGGTCAGGTCATAAAGTGTCCTATCTTCCTGGGTTGGAAGTAGAAACTAGACAAATTAGTCATTGTTTGGCAGAACATTGGGAAGGACGACCCAGGCCAACATTTAAAGAAATAACAATAAAGCAAATGCACAGTTATGGCTTTCAAATAATTTTCAAATGTATGCACGATGACCTGCACGGGCCATTCCCTCCTAGAGAGCAGAGAGCACTCATTCCAGAGGTGAATTTCCTTATATGTTAATTGAAAATGCCCCACGATTGTCTGAGGAAATGCATGAAAAGACTCAGGACACAACTGCATTGAATAATGTGATATTCAACACACAATTCTTGGTAGAAATGAAATCCCGGAAAGGCCCGAATGACTCCCAGTGGTGCCCGGTGACCGGCACTTCCGGGAATTCACTGTCGTAAAATGACAACGATCAGCCAGTTGGACAATGTGTGAATTTTGTACATTGAAAACAAACATTTCCTCATGTTTACTAGCTCGATGAAATAAGAAACATAAAAATGACAATTTCCAAAATTTAATGATATGAAAAAGTTTTAATGGTAAATAAAATGAAAGGTTAGGCTACCAGACAGCTTGAAGTCGGAAACTGTCGTAAAGCAAGAAGCACAAAGACAGTTAGAACAATCTTTTCCTCATGTGTAAATTGAAAGTAACATGAAAAATTTTAACACAAGGCTTATAAAATGTATCAGGACGTACACTTCATAGAATAAAATGATACCAAACTCAATTGTTCTGTAAAACACATTCCCAACCCATGTTACCAACGGATGTCGACATAAGTTTTAGAGCAGTCACTGTCGTAAAACCTCAAGGACTCAGCCGACAGCATCATCTGCCTTGTAAATGGAGACGATCTCAAAGCCTTTATTTTTAAGAAAAATTATGGATTGGGAGCAACACCAGAAGAGAACAATATAAATTATGCCAAGCACCCAATTATATTCTGACCTGAAGGCACTCAATCAGAAAGTTAATTCCTCCTCTGTAAATTGAAATTTACCCCCAAACTATTTAAAGGAAGTTTATGAGGAGCAACAAGACCTCGTAATTAAATGCATGAGGATCAACATGTAAAAGTCACTGCCAGACAGGGTCCAGACCTGACTGACAAGAGCAGCTAAGGGGCTCTCACAGAGCTTGTGAAACTTGCCAGTGCCCAGCCGGACAATTCAGATCCGAAAGTGCACACTGACAATACTTTCATTTGAAGAATATTTATGAAACACAGCTAAAAATCAAGGTAAAACAAATTCAAGTGACTGCAACACCATGAAAAAAAACCACCTCGAGGTATTACATTATAAAATAAAACAGGAAATAGAATCCTTGGGGTCGCGATTCCCCTTACGGTCTTAGGGCAACAAGCTTATGCCAATCGGACCGCTGTTTTTTTATTTGAAAAGTGTAAATAACACAACACTTTTCATGGAAACGCATGAAAAGCATCTGGACCACCGTGATTGAATGCAGTGATATTAGATACACAAGCACATTTTCTTATATGAAAATACAAAGCAGCGGTTACCCATGACTGAATGCGATTTCCAGTGGTCAGGGAACAAGCCCGAGCTGACCAGGCCGGCTGTTTACTCATGTTCACCTTGAAATCATCAGGATTTTTTTGTTTTTAAGGCAACATATGATAAGACCATTTTGAAATTCACCCAACAAATGGTATTAAACATACACTGACATTGTGAAGTGATACACAACACTTGCCCCAAGGCAGCTCTGGGCCATCAGCTGTCCTTCTCCCACACAGGCTCCCTCAGCGCCTTACTTCCCTCTTTTCAGGTCGAATATAACCGAAGTCCTGTCACTGATGAAAACTCTCACAGAAACGGTCAAGACTAAGGTTTCACCAAAGACCCGGCGCCAACATCCACCCACCACCACTGGACAATCAAAGGCAACATCAGCCCCCTGGCGGCCAAAGGCCACGGGCCGTCCTGGACCCACACCGACTCGGCCCACCGCACCAGCCCTTTCCTCATTTCTAAGCTGCAAACACCACAAACCATTAAGACCACGAATAGAGGCTTCAAGACCCACATTTACACAACCAAATGATCGGAACGTTTCGTCAGGTGGTTACATAAAGCTCCACACTCGCCCGATCGAGGCGAAGCGGTCGTCTCTGCCATCAATCCAGAAGTCCAGGGGACACTTCTGTCAAAGTACATTAGCGCACTCCATCTCCCCGATTGCCTCACAATCACACTACAGACAGACAGCTAGGAAATAAAGTAAACTTACACTTTGGAGACAGCGGGACAGGGGGCTGCCATGTTCCCTCATCCCCGCGTGGAACCGTCCACGGAAGCCGCACTGGACAATCCAGATTTCACAGAGCCTGGTCAACGGTTACAGCTTTCTAGCATCCTACAGCCCCGCCTTCCCACATCGTCATTGGTGGGTGGGCGATGATTGACGGGGGGACTGTCCACTCTCTCCAGGTATAAAGAGAGCAAACTCTGCTCATACCTCAAGGCCCTGCTAATTGACTGAAATCTTTGCTCGTACTGATACCACTTTCTCCATCTATTTCCATCCCTCAATGCCTAGCTCTGCTTCCTAAGGCTTTGCACGTATTTTTTGCTTTGTTTCCTGTCATCTCAGACATTAGAAATCTTGATCACTCAGTCTATTTAATCCAAGCTCAATGACATCCTCCTCCAGGAAGACTTCCATGCTTTGCACCTTCCATTCCTAGAGGTAAATGTGAGTTCTTTTTTACTATCACATATGTACATGAAGAGACATCAGAGTAGGGATGCAGGGGAATCAAGTGAGCTCTGAGATCAGATAGTACTGGCTGGGCACAGTGTGAAGGACCAAAAGTTTTAACGGGGAATTTTGGCAAGTCAGTTAAGGTTGTAGATATTTTGGGAAGATCAAAGAGAACCAACAACAGAGTAACTCAGAGCAACCTCCCAGAATTGGTCCCAGCAATGAACTCAAACAACTCCCAACCACCCTCTCAGGATTTTTGTATCCTTTCCTACCTTTCTGTCAGTGGAACTCTTGCCCACTCATCAAGGCCCAGGCATAAGTCACTACCTCTCCGATTCCTTCCCTGAATTCACATTCCCACCACCACCCCCAGAAGAGTTATTTCTTCTGCTGATATAGGATGAAAGATAAGGGGACTTCATAGCTCTGTTGCAAAGGTCACTGAGCTTCCTGATTATTGAAGGTGAGGGTGGAAGCCCATTGTTTTTCAGGAGGCCATCTGCTGAGAGATTGTTGCAGCAGCTCACGATTTGTGAGTTGCACAAACAGGGAGGTGCAGGTCCTCCCAAGGCAGGACTGACTACCTTGAATGATCAACAAACCTACACTCTACCATGGTAGATGGACCACATAGCCACAGGGTCTAGTTAGGTGGACTGCACGCTCACAGTGGACAGTGCCCCTGGGAAGGACACTCTAATGCTAGCAGGATCCTGACCACAGGAAAGATCACTTTGGTTGTGGTGGTGAGGCTTCATGTGTGAACACTGTTCTGCTACAGTTTATGATGTTGCCACACCCACTGTGATGGTTAATGTTATGTGTCACCTTGACTTGCCAGATGATACCGAGATTAAACATGATTTCGGCTTGTATCTGTGAGGGTGTTTGTGGATGAGATGGGCATTTGAATTGGTGGACGCAGTAAGGAAGATTGCCCTCCCCAATGTGGGTGGGCATTATCCAATCCTTTGAGGCCTGAGTAGAAGAAAATGAGGAACAAGGGAGACATGTCCCCTTTTTAATGCCTCACTGCATGAGGTGGAACATCTCATCTCACCTTCTCCTGCCCTTGGACTGGGATTGACCCCATCGGCTCCCCCTTGTTCTCAGGCCGTTGGACTTGGACTAATGACACCACCAGCTTTCCTGGGTTTCCAGCTTGCAGATGAGAGATTGTGGGACTTCTCAGCCTCCATAAATGCGTGACTAAATTCCTCATTATACATCGCCTTTCATATAATATATCGTATCTCCTATTGGTTCTGTTTCTCTGAATAAGGCTGACTAATATACCTGGGATATGGCACTCAGCTGCAGCTGTTAGAGATGGCTTCCTAGCCCTCAAATAGAACTCTGAAGAAACAGCAAAGTCAAAAAATTAAACTTAGTTCCAAGCTATGATGAGGAAACTGAGACAACAGAAACAGACTGGCAGATACCTGGGCAGTGCAAAGAACACAGCATTTGCCCAGATGTGTGACTTATCCACTAGAGTCTGGCTGCTCGTTTGCAAGCTCAGGGAAAGCTATAGTTCCACTCTCCCGGAGCTGTGCTTGCGGGGTCAGACTTTGACAAAGATCTGACAAAGGGCAGGAGAGTTCTTGCAGGTTTTTTCGGCACTCAGGGAAGTCATGGATTTGGGAACTTTATCCACATGGGGAGGGAAGACAAGGAAGACTGGAGCTGTTGATATGACTCCTGTCTGCAGGATCTTCCAACGCTTCCAACACCTGTGACTAAGGCTTGTCCTTCAGACTGGTTCTGTAGATGGACACATGCTAGGCTCTTTCAATGCCTGGCATGGGATGGACAATACCACACAGGTACTATTTCTCAGATGACCAATGTCCTCTTGATCTTTATGTCACCGATATTTCCTATGCCATTGCCACTTTATCTCAGACCAATGCCCGAGCTTCTCCTGTCTGGGAAGAACCAGCAATCATTACTTATTGCCTATGCATTATGGTTAGTGGTTCTGTATACGGGCTCGACCGTTGCAGCTGGGATTCATATACCAGATCTTCCTGCTCTCAGCTGGGTAAAGGTAGATGATTGGTGTGCGTCTATTTCTTCATCTGTTCAATCAATGCACCAAAGAGAATCCTCTACTGGGGCAGTTGTACCCTTCATTGATTTAATCCAAGACCTGTCTTGGTACCTGCTGCATACCAAGCTCTCACCTACCATAGCTACTATTTATCATCGTCCCTAAAGTTTCAAATCAAATCTCACCTCTTTTGTGGAGCCTTCCCGTACCAAAGCTGCCCATATAAATCTGCAGTTTCTAATTACCGTTCAAAGCACATAAGCTGCATCTTACAACACGCTGTCTAATTATCCAATTGCTTGTTCCACAACTTTATCACTTTCCTCTGTGTAATTTCTCCATGCTAATTAATAAATCAACTTGTCCTAATTGTTCCTATGTATGTAATATCTCATCTCTCCTGTCAGAATTTATCACCAGTTTCCATATATTATAATATAATATAGCTCAGTATACATCATGGTATGTATGGCGATTCAATATGTATATATAGAAGTACTACATATGTATGGAATAATGCCTTTCATTGGCAGTCTCCAGAAGTACTTCCCCTTGAGGAATTCACAACCTCTCCTGTCCATGGACGGGTGTTGCCAGAAGGGACAATGTGGCTGGTGTTCTGATAGAGAAATTGGCAAAGGGCTCTTGAAGATTTGGCTGACAACCTCAGGGCACTCTGTCAGGAAAGGATGCACCAGGCTGAACTGTGTATTGCGCAAGAGTTGATGTGGTACTCAGGAGAGAGAGGAGGCAGTGTAAAGGATTAGGGAGGAGCAGGATCCCAGCAGCAGGACTGGGAAACAAAATGGGAAGACTGCACATTGAGGTCTGATTGGAGAAGGCAGTTAATGATGTAAGATGAGGGGGAAAGGCAGCCCGGAGCAAACAACCCTGGGTTGGATGTGGTAGGCTCCATTGAGCATTTCAGGCCTTGAGTAACAAGATTCAATTTCCTTTTGAAATGTATCATTGGGGTGTACGTGTGCAGAATGGATCAAAACAAAGAATCACCATGAAAAAGGAGGCCAAATAGTTATAAGAAGTTTCCTAGAGTCCAGGCGGGTGTTAATGAATGCTGGTGCTACCTAAGGTGCAGTGAAGATGAAATCAAAACATGGGTGAACATGGCATGGAGTGAAGGTGCAATGGCCACTATGTGAAGAAAGGGAGGTCAAGGAATCAGGAGCTCCTGCAAATTTGATGGCGCTGCAGCCTGGGTGGATGATGGTCCCACCAAGTGAGAAAACTGACACAAGGACAGAACAGTTTGGGGAAGACAAGAAGGAAAGATGAAGAGTTCATGTTGCAACAATTTTGAGAGGTCGACGAGAATCAAACTAAAAATGAAGAGTAGTTGAGTGGAATTACAGTCTGGAACTGAAGGAAGAAGAAAGACCCAGAGCTGGGAGTCCTTGCAGGAGTTTCCATGAGGGAGTCCCTGCAGTGGATGAGAACTACTGAAGACAGAGAATGTGCTGAGAAGAGAGTCAGCCCACAACCCCAGGGAAGGATTAGATCTTATGGGTGTGCTCACCAATTGACAGCAAGAAAGGAGACTGAAAGAAGGAGTCCAGGTCGGGAATCTAAGATGCAGGAGGTCATGGCTTGAGTCTTTGTGTTTCTGCAATGCCAGGATTGTCACAGAATCCAGGTGTCAGTGCTCTCATCGCTTGGACTCTCACAGCTGCCGCCCTAAAACTAAAGACGTTTCTGAGGCTCATTTACCTGGTTGCTCAGAGATGCATGTGCTGCGACATTGTTCAGAAAAAGAAAAATCCCCACTGTATCAACTCAAAAGATCTAATTAGCAATTCACCAACCGTGTGGGGTCGGTGCTCAGTAACAGACCTCTGGCTCCTTCTCCTCCTCCAGAGGCTTCACTCTGATCTTTCTAGCCTCCTTCCCCTTCTCCCTATAGCCCTGATCTTCCTTCTGTCTCCTTCCCTCCCGTGGCCCTCAGAACCCACCTTGCTGCGTCTCCTCCTGTGCTGTTCTAGGCCATCATGACACCTGCTTTGAGTGCTGGGGCCATGGTAAGACGGGGCCATTTCGGGGTCATGGACTCATTGCTGTACTTCCTTCCCCGAGAAATGAGGTCCTCGGATGGTGGGCATATTGCGCCATGTCTTCCATGTAGGGACAAATTTCTGGAAGTGGCCTTCTGGAACAAAATATATTCTACATTTATAAGGTTTTAACATTTATAATGAAAATGTCTTTCCAAAACTGTGCCTATTGGAAATAATGTGTAAAAATCTGTTCAGATCCTCATTATCTTGTCCAAAGTTTTATTAAATGCTTTCTTGAAATTATAAAACCTACCAGAGAAAACATGACATCTCATGAATGTTGTGATGGTTAATTTCACGTGTTAACCCGACTGGGCCATGGGTGCCCAAACATTTGGTCAAACATTATTCTGGGTGTGTCTGTGAGGGTGTTTCTGGGTGAGATTAACATATGAATCGGTAGACAAAGTAGATCAGATTGATCTCCTAATGCGGGTAGGCCCCATCCCATTAGTGGAAGACCTAAATAGAACAAAACAACTGCCCCTTCCTTGAGTAATAGGGAACTCCTCCCACCTGACTGCCTGGAGCTGGGACATGGGTTTTTCCTGCCTTTGGTCTTGAACTGAAATATTAGCTCTCCTGGGCCTCTAGTTTGCTGACAGCAGATCTTGAGTCTTGTCAGTCTCCATAGTGGTGTGAGCCAATTACTTATAATAAATCCCTTGCTCTCTCTCTTTCTCTTTCTCTCATATATACACATACGTATACAGACATATACATCCTCTTCATTCCGTTTCTTTGGAGGACCCTGACTAACACAAATATATTTTACATTTCTTTGCAAATAGAGAATTACCTTTTGTTTTGCTTCTACAACTGTAACTCAAGGTTGTGAGTGTAATTATTTGATCAAAGGTCATTCAAATTCGACATTTATAAGATGTTTACAAATCTTTCCTCAAAAGGTTTTACCATTTGTCTCGAATGGTATGAAAGTGACGATTTTCCTTCATCCTCAATTTGAAATGTTTTAAACCTTCATCAGAAATCTTATTGGGAAAAACAATATTTTCATTTATTTTCTCAATGGTGTTTGAACACGATTTGAATGAGTGGTTTATTGAATGTTTACTCGTCACTTGCAACTTTTTTATGGATTGCCCATTCAAACCCTTTTCCCTTTTGTCAGTTGATGGGTCTGCCTCCAGCAAAGGGGCAGCACTGACCGTCTGGATCACAGACTAACAGGAAGACTGAGTGGTATGAAAGCCCTAATATGAAAAATGTCATGGAACTCAGGAAAATTTTATCGTCTCACACTCTAAATTTCATGTCTGATCTCGCAAGCCGATGCCCCAAATGCTTGAAACATCATTAAAACTGTTTCCATCCTCATATGCATTTATTACTTCATGAAATAAAGCTTATTTTTATTAACAAAATATTGAGGTAGAATAACAAAAATTCTCATGTACAATCTAAAAAATGTATTCTGGGTGAGTAGAAAAATTACAGGATCAAATTTCTAAATAAAATCTATAAGAGAAGCATGTGATGTTTGTCTCCATCCAGTACAAATTGTGTACAACAACCGCAGAAATCCATGTGACTAATTAAAATATCAATAATTACATTTGTCCGAAAAATGATTGTACAAGGCTGTGATAATATATTTTCTGTATTATTACAAATGCATAATATATGCATGAATACTTTACAGAAATACATAAGCAAAACGGAGACCTGGAAAAGTGTGCAAAGTCATATAAATATACTAATTTGAGAAGATGAAAGACAACTGAAATATACAGATACATAATGATTTCCACCGAAGTGGTAATGAAATGAATGCATGGGTATTAGTGCTCTTACAACCACTTTCTGATCCATCCTATTCGTTTGTTATTAAAAGAAAATCACTGCTGGTGGGGTTGTTGAGCGATGGGCAGAATACACACTGTTTAAAGGAGTTTCAATCTGCACAATCCTTCTGGAACGGGATCTGGCCAAACTTCAATAAAGGAATTTCTTTATCTGGATTTTCCCTGTGCTCTGCTACTCTTGGTCCTCTTGGTGTTGACACAGCCATCTCCCAACCAGCCCAAATCCTCTTCACACCCACCCTCGTTCTCAATCCCCAGAGCCCCTGAAGGAACCCCTCATCTCAACTGCCCCAAGGGCCCTTGGCTTTCTATTACCCAGCCTGAGAGAAGACCGTGTCTGAGTAAATGAGCTTACTGCGTTTAAGGAATCAGAAGGCAGAATGGCTGGAGCAATGATGAGCGTGGCTGGAGTTTGAGAGCAGGTCCATTGGGAGGAGCAGGCAGGGTCATAGTACTTTGTTAGGTTTGGAAAGGTTTTGGATGTTCTTTGAAGTGACGCGTGATGCACAGCATTGAATACCCCTTCTTCTCTGTTCCAGGGCACAATGGGGAGCAGCTCCCAGGGATGCCAATTCTCCAGGCATGCAGCACCGCTCTCCTGGTTTGCTCTAGCTCAATCATTCGCACTCATTTCATACCTTCCTTAGGTGTCCCTCTCACTCTGCAGCTGCCCGTCTGGCCAGTTTAGTCCCCAGGGCGCCCTCCCTACTTCAGGGAGATATCATAGGATCGACCCTCTGGGGCAGTTCAAAGGAAATGATAAGCGTTTACCTTCCTTTGGAAGGATGGGTGAGTTGTGTTCTGAGTGTCAGGAAGTGAAAAGATCAAAGCCTGAGCCTGTGCTTTACCTGTCCCAGTACAGCGCAGGAAGACAAGGCCACATCCAAGTCCAGAGCACCCACACATATGCACACTTGGCTACAGTTGTGATATATATATATGCGTATATCAGGACATTACAGATACGCACAGCTCAATGATCTATTCCAAAATAAACTACCATCCACGTTAAGAAACACAACCTGGTCACTTAACTCTGAAGAATTTCTCATTTCATCACAGTGCCTGGTTTCATAAAATCTTTGTAAGGGCAGAATCAAAACAAGTAAGTCAGAGATCTACTTCCCACATGGCAATATGAGGAGCTCCACGGACTGAAATTGGTCAAAATTCTTTCAAAACCAGCCACTTAAAGTCTCTGGAAATGGTGTTGAAGAAATACAGTAAATGAAGAAACATGGATTTGAAAAAGCCTACTAAATCATCAGCTCCTGACACATTTGACGTGCTTCCCTTTGGGGACTGTGACTTAGGTCCTGTCTCTGGCTTTCCCTTGTTTTCATTGTTTACAATACATGCATGTGTGCTTACAGAGAGGATCTTGGAATTTTATACATGGAAAGATGTCAAAACATATATGTGCTGTATTTATCTCCTACAGGGTGATGTCAGTAGGCACAGCCTGATCGGTCTCTCCAGGAGGCACCTTTTCTCTGAGAACTGCCCACTGCACACACACTCTTCTCTTGGTTGTGTGACTGAGTCCCTTTGCCATAGCTCATTGGTTTGATACTTGTCACCTTACCCTAGTGGAGCCAATTATAACCTTTTCTATTAATTTTAGAGTATTGAACTAGACCCCAAGACTGAGTGGTTTCCTGCTAAGCCTCTTTAATGCTATTTCTTTAGATAATTTTCCTTAGAAGACCTACTGTTGATTTCTCCTGAGCTACCCTTGTGACACATTTTGTTACGTTGATGTCTTAGATTTTGTAAGATACTTGTGCTCTTCTAATAAAATTTGTTTTTTGGAGAAGCTTCCACTTGTAGATTTTAATTATTTGCAACGTATACAAGTGTGATCAAGGAAGCATGTGGTTCTGCCATCAACGTTGTACCATGGCACACCTCTGAGCTCTGTAATCTGGGACATCGATGTCAGGGGTTTGAGGCAGGGGCAGGCGTCTCCAGGCTGGATTGAAGTTCTCTCCTCACAAAGGTAAGAAAGGCAGTAGATCATCTGCCCCCTTTCTATGAAAAGTGATCCTTTTGGCCACTACACGAAGACCCCAAATACATGTTCAGATATTGTGGGGGTGGTGAGGCACCTTCTCTTCCTGCGGATGGGTGAGGCAGAGGAAGAGTGAGCAGCATGGTTCTCTAGAACACCAGTTCAGAAGTCATGGGGATCAAAACTGGAAGCAAAAAGCATGCAGTTAATTCCTGGCCAAGCCTGCATTAGAATCTTGGTCCCTTAAGGCTGAAATGTTTCTCATTGTACCACACTACCCGGTCATATAACGTCTTAGTAAGGGCAGAAGCCAGAGACCCAGATCAATGAAAGATTATTTGTGGCATTGTCCCTGAAAAATATCAATACATTTTCCACTACTTGTATAAAATTTCCAGTTAACTACAATTGCATGTCCTCTGTATAGCTTGCCACGGTTTAAACAGTCATCAAATAGCCTGATCATAGCAATCCTTCCCTCCACAAGAAAGAAGAGCAAGACTGTGGCAGTCTGTCCTGCCTGAAGATATGCCACGCTGGGTGGCTGGGCACGGGTCTCCCCCTGGGATGTCATAAAGATTTTGGGCTGCAGGGGTCAGCAACTCTATTCTTGCCATCCAGTCTAGAGGGGCCCAAGGTGCAGCGTCTCATGTCCTACCTGAGGGATTCCTCAGCATGCAGAGCTCAAAGAACCTCCCCTGCTCTCCTATGGCAGCTGGAACTTTACTGAATCCCTGTTATTACCCTCTCTATATTAAGAAATGGGCTGCCCGTTAGGCTGTGAGCTACTCTTACCCAGCTACACTCAGCCTCACCTCAAACAGTATACTGTCCCTGTAGTGTGTGTCTCTCTTTCCAGAGATTCTCAGAAATACTGCTCTCGGTGCTGAGCAGTTTGTAAGGGACTGAGGGGTTAGATGAGCAGATGGGTAGTGACGTGGGATATTATTACTAACCAGACTCCATGTCAGCACTGGCACAGCCACAGGTGGCAGGAAATGGCCTTTTCAAGCTTCTGACGGGAATCCAGTAATGAATCTTTGTTACAATTCAGATGTGGCTTGGATGCCCGGCTCCACTGGCTGCCTCGCCAAGTATAGGATGTCTTCCCTCAGCTGGTGGAGGTGCTCTGGGCTGTCACCAATCACAGACCAGGGAGTACTTAGGACTGCTTCATCCTGCCACCCTAACTTCCCCAGAAAGACTTTTAGTGGCAATGAGAGCTGCCAGCCTGCACAGACGGGGCCTGGGCCTAGGGAGACAGACATTATGGGGGGTGGGCGGGGGGGTGTTCAACACACTCAATAGAAAGGTAGTACCTGCAGGGCAAGAACGAAGAGAAAACTTTGGTATTCGTGGGGGACTTCTCACATCTGCTCTTCATTTGGGATCAGCAAGTATAAACAAACACACCAACAGACACACAGAAACACACAAACAAATGAATAAATAAAACAGGCAGGTTGGGTGTTTGCTCCTGACAGAAAGCCGAGGCAATCACAGAGTTCATCTCACGTGTTTTTTCACTCTTAGGGATCACTATCCTGGCTACTTGATGTCCACTGTCACAAAACTGTGGTTTCCTATACTTTGAATGTTTTATTGTGACTTGAGAATTATTCTGGGTTAGCCAGGTCCACAAGAGATAATCTGTTCTCGGATGCTCATGGGGGCACCAGGCACTGTTGCAACTCAAGCAGGTGGAGGCAAATATGCTGTCACTTGTTGGTACTGGACAGCAGCTGGCTCTGGAGCTCATCTAGCTCCAGCTGAGTCTACTCCTTCAACTTCTACAACTCTTTTGTTTCCTCCCCAAAACTCCAGGATAGTTGCACTTCTAGTTGTAGGTCCTTCTAGTTCTTCTATGTGAGCCACCGCCACAGCACATCAACGGACAGAGAAGTGATATGGTTCTGCGCCCGGGAACGGAATCCAGGCTGCTGAAGTGGAGCGAGGAACTTTAACAAGTAGGCCGCCAGGGATGGTTCACCACTTCTCCAACTCTTGAAGCAACATGTGCACCTCCTGACATAGAGCCTAAGACCACACCTCCTCCATTTCCTCACACAGAGAAAATGAACATCTTTAAGATGTTGTGCCATCCTATCTCAGACTTGGGTATGCATTTCTGTTGGCTTGAGTATTCTTTCGTGTCCCTCTTTCACATTGAAAAATGTGGCTTTTACGATTTCTCACGTATAGTCCGAGGGACTGTTTCTATTTAATTGCTTTTCTGAACTGAGTCATTAACACCATTATCTATTTTAACTGGTTATTTTCTACATCTGTAAAGGTTTGTGAAGAATTTATGTTAATTTTGTACTCAGCCATAGACATGAATTCAGACATTACCTGTAATAGTGGGTTTCCCCTGCTTCAATTGGTTAATCTCTTAGTTATTCCTTTCTTTATCCTTACATATGAACATGTATCAAGTCGTGTTTGGAAAGCATCCAACCCCTCTTAAATTTCTCTTTCAGGTTCTTGATTGGTTATTCTCTTTTGGTCTCTTAATATAGCACAGTTAGAGATTTCCTAACATTTCACCTTCCTTACAGTTTTGGATATGCTGCTTTGGAATACATTGGCTAATATTTGGGGTTTTCCCATTAATGTGCCAAGCAATTACATCCGTGGCCCGGGTGCCAATAATCTCTGGCTGAGAGATGCATGAATAAGCAGGAATATGTGTTCACAGGGCCTCTCACGAGGAGCGTCCAGAGGCCGAGGGTCCACTGAGGAAGTGGGAAGGACAAGTGAGTGGCAGGGACGCAGGATATGCACAGGGGGACTCCTCAGCTCCAGAGCACTTGAACCCTCCCCTCTCCACCTGCAGGGTCTCCATGCAGCTCACCACGTGTATAGAGCCAGGTGTCCTGGGCCCCTCTCCTGGTCCCCAGCCCTCATCCAAGCCCAGCCTTGGGACACCTCCGCCCCGCCCCTCTGATTCCGCCGTGATGCCACCTCCACGACCCTGCACTAGGCCCACATCTACGTCTTGGAGTCCCCTGCCAGGTCTCAGTATTGTGCCTGCACATAAGGGACCACCGGGGGTCTAGGCCGAGCCTTTATAGGCACCGGGTATCGCCCCCTCCCGACCATCCCCTGAACTGGGTCCGCCTCCCAGGACAGAAACCTCTGGTGTTAACTGGGAATGTCATGATCAGAGGGACAAAGTGATTTTGTGGTCTTTGGTAAAGATTAAAAGCAAATGTCTCTGGTCAAGTCATATCCACTGACCTGAGCTAGGGCCAAAATGGGAAACTCCACCCTCACCAAGTGTATGGAGACAAGTATTCTGGATTGTTCCCCTGGTCCCCAGCCCTCAGCTCAGACCCGCCCCTCCGATTCTGGCCATGCCCCTACGACTTCTGCTCCACCTCCACGAAAGGCATTAGGCTAGCCCTGCGTCTGCCTTCTCCCCTGTGTTGGCTGACTATTGCACCTGCGCACTAGCAACAGCAGGCTTTGTGGGCGGGGCCTCCGGACGCACTGGGTACCGCCCATAGCCCCGCCCTCCCGTACTCTGGACCTGCCTCCGTGGACAGGAACTTCCGGTGATGCCCAGAAATGTAATGATAAGAGTGGTAGGTAATGAGATTTTGTAGTCTTTGGTAAAGAGTAAGAGCCAATACCTCTGGAAAAGTAAGTCGTATTCACTGATCTGAACTAGGGTCAAAATAGGAATGGCTGACAGCTTAGTGTGAGACTCATTCTGTAACACAAGAGAGGAAAGAAAAAGGGATGCACACAAAGGTCCACCTACACCTGGGGAAGAAGAGAAGTGATTTGAACTCTGTATACTGACGAACTCCCTCAGGTGGGAAAAGAGACACTGCAGCTTGGGTTCCTCTAGACTGGTGGGCAAGAACAGAGTTGCTGACACTGGCAGCCCAAGATCTGCGTGCAAGCTCAGGAAGAGGAGTGAACCCAACCACCCAACCCCTTCTGGAGTGATCTTCTGTAAAACCATGCTGGTTACCCCACCTCTGCCTCACACTTCACAGTATCAGGATATCCCCCCACAACTCTACAATCTCTACACGAGTGTTAATGGCCTTCACGAAGTGGCTAAACGGATCACTTCTCATAGGGAGGTATTAGATTACCCACTACCTTTAGCAGAGCACTTCCCTAAACAAAGGGGCGAGCTTAACCAAGGGGGAGAAGTTCCCTCAGGGCCTCCACCTGCCCTGCCACCCAGTCCCCTGCCACCAAGCCCCTGTCCTTGATGCATCTGATTCTAAAGCTCGGAGCTCTCCGTGGTTCAGGCGATGATGCACATGGCACACCCACAGCTCCCTTGATCTTTCTGGTGTTCACTGTGAACAAAAACATCAACAAGTGGCATCTTCTGAACGAGTAAATTTTATTGGAAGAAAACAAGGGTTCTATAAAATGTGAGAAACTTAAGCAGCACCACATTTTAAAGACACAGAAATGAGGATAACTCAGGGAAACTCAACAGTATGTCTTTTAAATTCTATGCTCAGCAATGAAAGGAAATTATGAGCCTTTCCAGGCTATCACTCATTCTTGGGATCTAGTCCCAAACTCCAAATGTGACCAAAGGATGATTGGCTCCTCGAGGATAAGCTGAAATGTATCAAACAAAGCAGCCATGGCTGGGAACACAGTCACACAGTGAACAGAGGGCGTGGGAAGGTCTCAGAGAACAGGTGCCTCCTGGAGGGACCAATCAGCCTGAGATCACGGCCATCCACCCTGTACAACACAAACACAGGACATACACATTTTGACATGTCCCCATATGTAAAATATTTTAAGGATTTCTTGAGTAAGCACAAAAGCACATATCATAAACAATGAAAACAATCCAAAGTCCAAGGCAATCCCAAGTCACAGCACCCCAAAGTCAATTTCTGGTCACAGGAGAAATAGCTGATGTCACTAGGCCACTCCTTGAGTCGAAGTTCTGCAGGTGAAGTTCATGGCTTCTGGAGAACTGCTGTGAGTCGATGAAATTCAACATCCTAGTGACTAAAGGTTAACCTTATACATGGCCAATGCAAATGTTACATACACAAGGAAAAACCAAGGCAAAACAAGAATACAGATGCAGTACACAACATCATCCATTTATGAGTGTAGAAGCATTATTCCCCTTCAGTTCTAGCGTCTGAAAATATTTGAGGAGGCACTCATTTGTAATCATGGGTGGCTCTTTATTATTCTTATGTTTAAACCACTATTTTGAGGTGAAAAGGTATGATTGACACACAAAAAGCTCTACAGATTAATGTATACAACTTAATGAGTTTCAACATAAGTGTACATCCGAAAACCATCACCATCATCTACGCCATAAACATACCCATACCCCCAATTTTCCTTCCACCCCTATTCATTAGTAGTAGTATTTGGCATAGTAAGAACACGACATAGGATTTACCCTTTCAGTAAATTTTTCAGTACACAACCCAACTGTCCTGAGTTCTAGAGAGGCACAGCTGCTTGATTCCTGGCTTTAACCGTATTCCACACACGGTAACTCACCACCCTGACCGCACAACCTTAGTTTCCAATTGATCCCAGAGTTAAGTGTACCACAGGCCTTTCAGCATTCTGGAAGGCCCCTGCGTCTGGTCTAAGCGGGAGATTGAGAAAGTCAGCGATTCCCTCTAGGACTCACTGCACAGAGCCCACTGCTGTCCTTTGCTGAGGTGGATAAGAAGCAGTACAGTAGGTCTGCATGTGAAGAAGAGGCAAGGGACGCTCAGAAGGACACCCCAAATCTAAACTGCCAGGTGGCCTGGCTGGCAACCCACTGGAACCCGTATAATGTGCTCCTGGAGTCAGCATGAGGGACTGGGAGGGCAAACTCGAGTCCAGAGGGATCGACAGGAGATCATTCAAACTGTGCAGGACTGCCCACATTTTGCACATTCTTTCCACCCTTTTGGAGAGGCCTGCACACTAATATCCACAACACAGGATCTGAGTCTTCTCCTCCTACCAAATATCATATCAGGTCCTCTTTATCCCAAGACACAGAGATCAAACCTCTGCCCCTGGCTGCAGACAAAAGCACAGTTCACTCAGAAAATGGAAAATAATACCCTGTCCCAGAATAAATGTCTCAACTTCACAAGACAGCCCTATTTTCTCATATCATATCTATCAGTGTCCACTGTTACCTTCTGTCCCACAGCCATGCTTGGAGAATGCAGAAAGGGGACAGGAGACACATCCCTGCACCCACAATGCCCATCACAACTTTCACACCAAACTCCCTTGTCCTCCTCACTGTCAATGTTTCCCTCTACTCTCAGAGTGTCCTCATATTACTGCCGGGACCATGATGTGCCAGGCCTAGACTTCACCAATAGAGAGAAACCAAAAGACTGAAAAAGAAAAACCACAGTGCCCCTCACCGCCTCAAAGTGCAGCTCCCGCCATCCTCTCACCCCTCTACACCTGCAGTACCACACACGATGCAGACACCCCTCATTGTTCTGTCTACAGCACCCTCGGCCCTGACAGTGCACACAAGGTCCCCTTGAGGCAATGTGATCGCCTCTGTGAGAAGACCAAAACGGCAGAGGGGTCAGACCCGCCAGCAGCAATGTCTTCTAGCAGACAAACAGGGGCAGGGACAGACAGAGCCTTTAGGTAAATGGCCTCTTCAGCAATGAGGAAGAGGAGAGCTGTATCGTACAGACTGGAGACCTGATTCGGGACGGACCTGCACATCCAATCTGATATGCACATGCCCACGAGGATCCAAACGTGCCGAGCTTCATGTACGGCTCATCGGCAGGACCCATAGGACTTCTCTCATCCAAGAAATGTGCAGAGAATGCTCAGCAGAAGAGTGCAGACAGCTAATATGGACATGCTTGGATAAAACTCCAGCGAGTCCCCATACATGGAATCGGGATCCCTCATGATTCCAAAAACATGCCATTGCTCTGCATGGTGGACAACATTCTGCTCAGTACATTGAGTTCAGAGCACAGAAGCCAAAATATAGGCCAGGGCCTATTTCTTCCCTGGGACCCATAATTTCCATGCCCCCAAAGCATTTCCCAGAAGCAAAGTGCAAAATTCTCAGGGAAGCTAGACAAATAAGGAGAAGCCTCCATCATGAAAAATTCATCTTGGCCAGAGGGACAGGAGTTCTCCTGTCACACGCAAATGTGCACTGTTATCTTCTATCCTCCAGGTGTGCTGGTCCCAGGTAGAGCCAGGGATGGGGAAGTGGGCAGGAGACTCTCTTGAACACACAATGGCCAATAGGCCTTAAAACCGAGGGCCCCTATCCTCCTGTCTGCTTAGTCATCATGCACTGAGAGCAGCTCTCCAGAGGGCCACTCTTCTGAGCCCTCTCCCTACCTCTAGGCTGTAAGCACCTGAAGGAAGAAATCAGTCCTTCCATCTTTCCTGATCAGAGAACCCCCTTGCTTTTTGAGCCTCCAACCACTATGATTCTTCTCCTCAAGAGAACAGACAATCAGAAGTGGCTGGAGAACCACTCACGAAATTCTTTTACTTCAAGATGTGTTCTCCCATGTAAATTGGTACAGTCACTGTGGAAAACACTATACAACTTCCTCAGCAAATTAAAAACGGGACCAGAATATCAGCATGAGAATTAATCTGTCCCCAGCTTCATGTATCATTCATTGAGAGGACCAACTGAATATTCTTTTCCCACCAGTGAGCAGAGTATAGTCAGCAGAAGAGTGCAGACAGCTAACATGGAATTGCTTGGATAAAACTCCACCAAATTCCCATATACAGATCAGGATCCCTAATGACTCCTAACATGCCATTGCCCTGGATGGCAGACAACATTCTGTTCAGCACATTCTGGTCAGACCCCAGAAGCCAAAATATAGGCCAGGGCCTATTTCTTCCCTGAGAACCAAAATTTCCACACACGAATCGCATTCCCCAGCGGCAAAGTCCTGTCACACTCAACAATGTGCATTGCTAAACTTTTATCCTCCAGCTATGCTGATCCCAGGTTATGTCAGGGATGGGGAAGTGGGCTGCAGACACTCTTAAACACATGAAGGAAAATACGCCTTTCACACTGAGGGCCCGTACCCTCTGGTCTGCTTAGTCCTCATGCCCCGAGAGCAGCTCTACAGAGGGCCACTCTTCCAGTCCTCTCCCCACCTCTAGGCTTTAAGCACCTGAAGGAAGGAGTTAGTCCTTCCATTTTTGTTGATCAGAGATCCTCATTCCTTTTAGAGCTTCTAACCCCTATGAGTCTTCTCCTCAAGGGAACAGACAATCAGAAGCGGCTGTAGAACTACTCATGAAATTCTTTTACTTCACTATGTTTTCCCATGTAAATTGGTACAGCCACTGTGGACAAGTTTGGAACTTCCCCAAAGAATTAAAAACAGGACCAGTATATGACGATGAGGATCCAATTGTCCCCCGCTTCACGCATCATTCATTGACAGGACCCACTGACTTTTCTCTTCCCACAAATGTGCAGAGTAGACTAGCAGAAGAATGCAGACAGCTGACAGGGAAATGCTGGGATAAAACTCCACCGAATCCCCATACATGGAATTGGGATCCCGCATGATTCCTAACATGCCATTGCTCTGCATGGTGGACAACATTCTGTTCAGCAGCTTGAGTTCAGAGCACAGAAGCCAAAATATAGGCCAGGGCCTATTTCTTCCCTGGGACCCAAAATTTCCATGCCCCCAAAGCATTGCCCAGCAGCAAAGTGCAAAATTCTCCAGGAAGCTAGACAAATAAGGAGAAGCCTCCATCATAAAATTCTATTTTGGCCAGACGGTCAGATGTTCTCCTGTGACATGCAACACTGTGCACTGTTATCTTCTATCCTCCAGCTATGCTGATCGCAGGTTATGTCAGGGATGGGGAAGTGGGAAGGAGACCGTCTAGGACACATAAAGGCCAATACACCTTTCACACTGAGGGCCCATATCCTCCTGTCCGTTTAGTCCTCATGCTCTGACAGGAGCTCTACAGAGGGCCACTCAACGCAGCCCTATCCCCACCTCTAGGATTTAAGCACCCGAAGGATGCAGTTAGTCCTTCCATCTTTCCTGATCAGAGAACTACTGCCCTTTTTGAGCATCCCACCTCTACAATTCTTCTCCTCAAGAGAACAGACAATCAGAAGTGACTGGAGAACCAGTCACGAAATCTCCTTAGGTCAAGATGTGTTCTCTCATGTAAATTGGCGCAGCTATTATGCAAAACAGTATGGAATCTCCTCAAAATTTAAACTAGGACTACCATATGGTCCAGCAATCCCCCTTTGGTTGTATAGGTAATGGGAATTAAATCACTATCGCAAAGTGATACCTACACCCCAGTCTTCATTGCAGCATTATTCACAACAGCCAAGTCATGGAAACAACCTAAGTGTCCATCACCTGATGAATGGCTAAAGACAATGTTGTATATACAATACAATGCAATATTATTCAGCCATAGAAAACGCTGCACATAAAGGGAACCAGTATCACCAGGAATACACTCCATTTCAATGGCCTTGCCTTAAAGGGTCTGATATGATCCCTTCTCTTTCCACCACTCACAGAAATAAGAAGAATGAAAAAATACATATGGCAAATAGGACTTTGCCGAGCACTACTTCACGCCAAGGATCTACAGCACATTAACATCCCACGAGTGAGCCTTCGTGAGTACTGCCTCAGGAGGATAACGGACATGACTGGCCTCGGAATGAACTTATGGGAAAGAACCACGGAATCAGATCCCATCTTGCATTCTAAGGAGGGTCACTTCTGTTTCCCTCACAGTCCTGATTTTGAGAATGACACCAATTAGACTCACTCTTTTCGAATCCTCAAACCCATGACTTATTTTTAAGTGCCGATACTCAGCAGATTTACCCACTAAACTATTCATTTAGGTCTTTCCCACCTCTCCCCCCATGAACTGACCTAAGATGACTTTGATAGGCAGTGGACATGAGCGAGTGTGGAAGGGGAAGGAGGCATCACAGTTATTGTCAAGTTTCCCAAGTGTTTTTGACTACCAACCAAGCCAGTCTTGATCACCATCATGTCAACTGGAGAAGGAACTTGGGCTTGAGTGTGGGTATTTCTAAGTATCTTACACATCAGGTTTTTACTGGGAACACAACCATAATGACCCCCATCTTCCACAGATCTAAAGTAATGTAACCAAGTAGAAGGAGCAATAAAGTCTTTGAAATGTCAACATGCTGTAAAAAGGCAACATACTTTAGTTTCTAAACACAAAGAAGTGAGGATTGTTTTGACCTTTGGTGAGTGAACTAAGGTTCTGTGATGCTACCTTCTGGAAAAAACTCCTGCTAATAATGCAATAGAAGAACCAGAGGTATCTATGAAACTACAGGTCAGAAATATCTTTGAACGCACCCTAGATACACTATATAATATTCAGTAATCTCCCCCCCCGCAATTGTCAAAAGTCATCACTTGATTTGCAACGAATTAACGACCGCCCAGAAAAGAAGTGGCTTTACATAGGCAAGGAATAGAGGAGACCTCTGTGGCACTGCCAGTTAACAAGTACCCTCCAGCCTGAACATGGTGCTGAGCCACATCAGCTTTGATGGAAGGCGTCCAAGGGGACCAGAAAACAATGCGGCTCAGAGTAGGCAAAGTCTGAATTGCTGGCCTTCCTCCTGGCCTCATAGGAGAATCAAAGTTGTCGGAGTCTAGAGAGATGCCCAGTAATCTGAGAACATTTGCTGGCCCTGTGAAAGGAAACAAACATTCAATTGAAATTACGGCAAAGGTCTAAAGAACTAAAGTGGGAGTGGGGTGGTGACAGATCGGGAGAGGAGCTAAACCAAGCCCAAATATTCTGCTCTAATACATGGATTGTGGAAGTGGTGAGCTAATTCCTTCAGTACATGCTGTATGCTAAGCACTTTACAAAGATTAGCACTTTTGACTCTCCCAACATCCCTGATACCAAGGTGTGATCCCCATTTTGCAAATGTGGAAACTGAAGCTCAAAGATGACAGCAAGAAAGAGTCAAGGGTCTTTCACACTGAGGTACTAGTAATTTACTGTCAATGAAACACAATGTCTGATCTCAGCACCATCTCCAGGCAACAAAATGGCCAACAAGGTGTGGAAGGGTAAGTATTTCAAAATGTATTGAGCTACTTATTACTTGCATTGTAAGCCTATGCCTGTAGGACCAGTGGCCGATCAATGCCCACCCACCCATAGCAGGGGTGGACTGTCAGACCACCATTCTCTGCCACCCACTTGGTGTCCGGGTCTCATCATTTCCCCCTTTTCCTAGTTAGACCTGCCTATAAATGACATGCAAATCCGTGTTCTCGTACCTGAAACAAAAAGCAGTCTCCAACAATGTCTGGATTCCTGAAGGCTGTTTTTGACAATCCCATCCAGTCCATCCTGCTTCTGCCTGATCTTGCAAGGGTTTTCCAAAAGGATAAAAAGAGAGATCAAGAGTTTAGTGTGACAATGTCAAGGTCAGCTCTTTTGGAAATCTGACATTCTCATGAGGTAAATGTGCCCGTCAGTGGCAGCCACACTGAATAAAGGAGCACAGACAGGGACCGGAAAAAGATGCCACTGACTACTAAAGAAATTGATTGTAGACGTAGCACCTCTGCAATGGGGTTAATAAGCAGTGCCCTGGGAGTACCGCTGACATTGCTGGAATTTCCTATCTTAGAGACTCAGGGAAGGGTTGCCACGCCACCTTAAATGGAGGGACAGCTGACAGGACATGAGTGGTACCGTCTGCCCAACACCTGTAGCCTCACATCACATGACATGGCACTCACCTGTCTGGCTGGTCTTGACCATTAGTATCCAGTTCCACTCTCTCCTCATTACAAGCCCATAGGCCGACGTACTGGCCTTTTCCATCACAGGTCCTGAAGGACATGGTGACTGTACAAACCTTTAAGGAGACTTGACTGTGGGTTGTCAGCCCAGCTCAACTGCAGGAAAATTAGGTTACTTGGAAACTCATATGAGATGAGTCGCTGGCGCAAACTTCCTCTTTCCCTTATCCAGAGGAATTGCTGGAAATGGTTAGCAGGGCCAGAGTACCCAATCCTGCAGCACATGTGAGGACAAACGAGTGAAAGATACTAAGACAGGCACTGCGTGAATCAAACCACAAGATAAGCCTGCAGCTTTAGAGACCTCATTGCCCCTTCAAAACGTCCCACCGTTCAACCGGCTTTAACCAACAATCAGAGGGGAATTATTCAATATTATGTTGATGAGTGCTTTCAGTTACTGGCTACAAGGGGAGTCACAGAATTCCATTTGTTCTATTCAGTAATAATGCAATTGACTCATACCTAAAAGTATGGCTAAGAAACCTTTGCAATGGGTTACTGCTCTCACTTGGTTACCAATTACCGACACCTACATGCCATGCAAGATTATGGATAACAAATCATTCAAATGGGTTTTGGGGTCTACTTAATAGACCGTGAGAGGCACATTATACCACTGTGCTGTTGCTATAGTACTCTCAGGAACTGGTAACACAGTAAGTTCAAAATTGCAACAACTAGGCATGAGCTAATTGAATTCAGAACACTTTCATGAAAAATTCCACCTACTACATGATGTTACCACCATCTGACATTGAACACAGGTCTTTGAGGAGAAAACACTGGATATGTGGTAGGACATAGGCTGGGAAATTTGCTCTTAGATTCCACTATGCCCCTAGGATACTATGGGCAATGGGCATGGAATCAAAGCACCTTCATTCCACGCATAGATATTGCTCCAGGTCTGGAGTTCAGCCTGAGAAGTCAGGCCTAGCGAGCTGAGTTAATGACCCAAGTCCTGAAACCTGCATTCCTGCCAGTACCAATGACACAGAGAAAGTAAAACCCAAATACCAGCAATGAATCTTTCACATTTCTAAAGGTAATCTAGGTGGATTTAGAGAACATCAATGTTCCACCAATACTAAAGTCATGAAATCATTTCTACATGAGATAATATAGAGAATTCAAGTCAATATCAAGAATCAACCAGCAAAACGGCTCAAAACAAAACTCTTCACCATTGTCTAAAGAACTTATTGTTTTGCTTAAACACCAAGTGTCTTACTCTCAGTGATTAGGTTCCTCAGGGTTTTGAGCAAAACAACAGTGTTCCTTTAATTGAATTCTCCCCTTGAATACACATTAGGTGTCACACGATGAAGGCAGGAGGATAAATCCGCAGGCACTGTCTATTTCTTAAGCCACTGTGCTAGCACTTGAGGCATTAGGGTACTGTCAGCACTGGTGTCCAAAGAGGCTGGGACAGCACCCTTTGCCATGGGGGTGGGGGAGTAGCATGCCCAATCTGGCCCAGGACCTCAAACAAGGAGGACAGGAGCAGTCCTGGGCCAGACTGGTCAAGTCATAAAGTGTCCTATCCTCCTGGGTTGGAAATAGAAACTACACAATTCAGTTATTCCTTGGCAGAACACTTGGGAAGGACGACCCAGGCCAACATTGAAAGAAATAACGATATAGCAAATGCACAGTTGTGGCTTTCAAATAATTTTCAAATGCATGCACAATGACCTGCATGGGCCATTCCCTCCTAGAGAGCAGAGAGCAGTCATTCTGGAGGTGAATTTCCTTATATGTTAACAGAAAATGGCCCCACCATTGTCCCTGGAAGAGCATGAAAAGACTCAGGACACAACTGCATGGAATAACGTGATATTCAACACAAGATTCTTGCTACAAATGAAATCCCCATAGAACCCCAATGACTCCCAGTGGTGCCCGGTGACCGGCACTTCCGGGAATTCACTGTCGTAAAACAACAACGATCAGCCAGATGGACAATGTGTGAATTTTTTACGTTGAAAACAAACTTTTCCTCATGTTTACTAGATCGATGAAATAAGAAACATAAAAACGACAATTTCCAAAATTTAATGATATGAAAAAGTTTTAGTGGTAAATAAAATGAAAGGTTAGGCCACCGGACGGCTTGAAGTCGGAAACTGTCGTAAAGCTAGAAGCGCAAAGACAGAACAACCTTTTCCTCATTTGTAAATTGAAAATAATTTGAAAATTTGTAACACAATCTTATGAAAAGGATAAGGACGTACATTTCATAGAATAAAATGATACCAAATGCAATTGTTCTGTAAAAAACACAATCCCGAATCATGTTAATGAGGGAGCTAGACATAGGGTTAAGAGCCCTCACTGTCGTAAAACCTCACGGACTCAGCCAACTGAATGTTCTGCCTTGTAAATGGAGAGAACCTCAAAACGTTTATTTTTAAGAGAAATTATGGATTGGGAGCAACACCAGAATAGAACAATATAAATTATGTCAAGCACACAATTATTTTATAAACTGAAGGCACTCAATCAGAAAGTTAATTCCTCCTCTGTAAATTGAAATTTACCCCAAACTTTTTAAAGGAAGTTTATTAGGAGCAACAAGACCTCGTAATTAAATGCATGAAGATCAACATGTAAAATTCACTACCAGACAGGGTCCAGTCCTGGCTGACAAGAGCAGCCTAGGAGGCTTCACAGACCTTGTAAAACTTGCCAGTGCCCAGCCGGACAATTCAGATCCGAAAGTGCACACTGACAATACTTTCGTTTGAAGATTATTTATGAAACACAGCTAAAAATCAAGGTAAAACAAATTCAAACGACTGCAACACCATGAAAAAAAACCACCTCGAGCTATTACTTTATAAAATAAAACAAGAAATAGAATCCTTGGGGTCGCGATTCCCCTTACGGTCTTATGGCAACAAGGTTATGCCAATCGGACCGCTGTTTTTCTTATTTGAAAAGTGTAAATAATACAACACTTTTCATGGAAACGCATGAAAAGTGTCTGGACCACCGTGATTGAATGCAGTGATATTAGATACACAAGCACATTTTCTTACATGAAAATACAAAGCAGCGTTTACCCATGACTGAATGCAATTTCTGGTGGTCAGGGAACAAGCCCGAGCTGACCAGGCCGGCTGTTTACTCATGTTCACCTTGAAATCATCAGGATTTTTTTGTTTTTAAGGCAACATATAAGACCTTTTGAAATTCAGCCAACAAATGGTATTAAACATACACTGACATTGTGAAGTGATACACAACACTTGCCCCAAGGCAGCTCTGGGCCATCAGCTGTCCTTCTCCCACACAGGCTCCCTCAGCGCCTTACTTCCCTCTTTTCAGGTCGAAAATAACCGAAGTCCTGTCACTGAAGAAAACTCTCACAGAAACTGCCAAGACCAACATTTCACCAAAGACCCGGCGCCAACATCCACCCACCACCACTGGACAATCAAAGGCAACATCAGCCCCCTGGTGGCCAAAGGCCCCGGGCCGTCCTGGACCCACACCGACTCGGCCCACCGCACCAGCCCTTTCCTCATTTCTAAGCTGCAAACACCACAAACCATTAAGACCACGAATAGAGGCTTCAAGACCCACATTTACACAACCAAATGATCGGAACGTTTCATCAGGTGGTTACATAAAGCTCCACACTCGCCCGATCGAGGCGAAGCGGTCGTCTCTGCCATCAATCCAGAAGTCCAGGGGACACTTCTGTCAAAGTACATTAGTGCACACCATCTCCCAGATTGCCTCACAATCACACTACAGACAGCCAGCTAGGAAATAAAGTAAACTTACACTTTGGAGACCGCGGGACAGGGGGCCGCCATGTTCCCTCATCCCCGCGAGGAATTGTCCACGGAAGCCGCACTGGCCAATCAAGATTTCACAGAGCCTGGTCAACCGTTACCGCTTTCTTGACATGTATCCTACAGCCCCGCCTTCCAACATTGTCATTGGTCTTTCTGCAATGATTGACAGGGGGACTGTCCACTCTCTCCAGGTCGAGTAAAAACTCCGCCCATACCCCAAGGTCCGGACAATTGACTGAAATCCTTGCTCATATTGGAATCTCTTTCTACATCTCTGCCCATCCTTCAATGCATAGCTCTACTTTTTAGGCCTTTGTAAGTATCTTTTCCCTAGTCCTGTCATCTCAGACTTTGGAAATACTGATCATCTAGTGTATTCAATCCTAGCTCAATTGCATCCTCCTCCAAGAAGCCTTCCATGCTTTACTCCTCCCACCCCTAGAGGTAGATGTGACTTCTTCTTTGCTGTTAGATATGCACATGAAGAAACATCAGAGTAGGTATGCAGAGGAATCATGTGAGCTCTGAGATCAGATAGTACTGGCTGGGAACAGTGTGAAGAAACCAAGGTTTGCACTTGCAACTTTGGCATTAAGGTTCTGGACATTTTGGGAAAGTCAGGGAAGACCAACAACAAAGTAACTCACAGCAGCCTCCCAGGATTGGTGCCAGCAGTGATTCAACCACCTTTTTTGGGATTTTCATGTGCTTTCCTACTTTTCTATCTGGGGAAATCTTGCCCACTGAAGAAGGCCCAGGCATAAGTCACTACTTCTCTGACTCCTTCCCTGGTTTCATGTTCCCACCCCAACCCCAAGAAGAGTTATTTCTTGTGTTGCTATAGGGTGAAAGGTAAGCAGACTTCATAGCTCTGCTGTAAAGGTCACTAAGTTTCCTGATTATTATTCAAGGTAAGACTGGAAGCCCATTGCTTTTCAGGAGGCCACCTGCTGAGAAGTTATTGCAGCTTCTCTCAATATGTGAGGTATGGTGTGGCTCCCCTAGGAGTGACTACCTTGAATGATCAACAAACCTACACTCCACCATGGTAGATAGACCACAAAGCCACAGCGTCTAGTTAGTTGGACTGCACACTCACAGTGGACACTGACCCTGGGAAGCACACTCTAATGCTACCACTATCCTGACCACAGGAAAGATCACTTTGGTTGTGGTGGTGAGGCTTCATGTGTGAACACGGTTATGCTATAGTTTATGATGTTGCTGCACCCACTGTGATGGTTAATTTTATGTGCCACCATGACTGACCACAGGATGCCCAGATTAAATATCATTTCGGCTTGTATCTGTGAGGGTGTTTGTGGATGAGATGGGCATTTGAATTGGTGGACGCAGTAAGGAAGATTGCCCTCCCCAATGTGGGTGGGCATTATCCTATCCATTGAGGCCAGAATAGAACAAAAGGTGGAAGAAGGGAGACATGTCCCCTTTTTTTCTGCCTCACTGCATGAGGTGGAACATCTCATCTCACCTTCTCCTGCCCTTGGACTGGGATTGACCGCATCGGCTCCCCTGGTTCTCAGACCGTCGGATTGGACTAATGACACCACCAGCTTTCCTGGCTTTCCAGCTTGCAGATGAGAGATTGTGGGACTTCTCAGCCTCCACAAATGCGTGACTAAATTCCTCATTATACATCACCTTTCATATAATATATCATATCTTCTATTGGTTCTGTTTCTCTGGATAACTCTAATATATCTGGGATATGGCACTCAGCTGCAGCTGTTAGAGATGGCTTCCTAGCCCTCAAATAGAACTCTGAAGAAACAGCAAAGTCAAAAAATTAAACTTAGTTCCAAGCTATGATGAGGAAACTGAGACAACAGAAACAGACAGCTAGACATCGGGGCAGTGCTAACAACACAGCCATTGGCCCAGACAGGCGTCTTATCCACTAGAGTCTGGCTGCTCGTTTGCAAGCTCAGGGACAGCTATAGGTGAGCTCTCCCAGAGCTGAGTTTGTGGGGTCAGACTTTGACAAAGATCCAGAGGGCAGGAGAGTTCTTGCAGGTTTTGTCAGCACTCAGGGAAGCCATGTATCTGGGAACTTTATCCACATGGAGAGGGAAAACAAGGAAGACGGGAGCTGCTGATGTGACTCCTGTCTGCAGGATCTGCCAACTCTTTCAACACCTGTGACTAAGGCTTGTCCCTCTGACTGGTTCTGTAGATGGACACATGCTGGGTTCTTTCAATGCCTGGCATAGGATGCCCAATACCACACAGGTACTATTTCCTAGACGACCAATGTCCTCTTGATCTTTATGTCACCGATAATTCCTATCCTATTCACACTTTACCCCACAACAGTGCCCTGGGCTTCTCCTATCTGGGAAGAACCAGCAATCATTACTTATTGACTATGCATTATGGGTAGTGGTTCTGTATACGTGCTCGACCTTTGCAGCTGGGATTCATATACCAGCTCTTCCTCCTCTCAGCTGGGTAAAGGTAGATGATTCGAGTGCCTCTATTTCTTCAACTGTTCAGTGAGTGCACCAATAAGAATCCTCGCCTGGGGCTGTTGTACTGTTCATTGAGTTAATGGAAAGCCATTTCTTGCCAGCTGGTCAATACCTAGCTCTCACCTACCATGGCTATTATTTATCATCGTCCTTAATGTTTCAAATCAAATCTCCCCTCTTTTCTGAAGCCTCCCGCACCAAAGCTGCCCATATATATCTGCAGTTTCTAAATACCGTTCAAAGCACATAAGCTGCATCTTACAACACGCTGTCTAATTATCCAATTGCTTGTTCCACAACTTTATCACTCTCCTCTGTGTAATTTCTCCATGCTAATTAATAAATCAACTTGTCCTAATTGTTCCTATGTATGTAATATCTCATCTCTCCTGTCAGAATTTATCACCAGTTTCCATATATTATAATATAATATAGCTCAGTATACATCAGGGTATGTATGGCGATTCACAAAGTATATATAGAAGTACTACATATGTATGAAATAATGCCTTTCATTGGCAGTCTCCGGAAGTACTTCCCCTTGAGGAATTCACAAACTCTCCTGTCTATGGACGGGTTTTGCCAGAAGGCACAATGTGGCTGGTGTTCTGATAGAGAAATTGGCAAAGGGCTCTTGAAGATTTGGCTGACAACCTCAGGGCAGTCTGTCAGAAAAGGATGCACCAGGCTGAACTGTGTATTGTGCAAGAGTTGATGTGGTACTCAGAAGAGAGAGGAGGCAGTGTAAAGGATTGGGGAGGAGCGGGATCACAGGAGCAGGAGTGGGAAACAAAATGGCAAGACCGCACATTGAGATCTGATTGGAGAAGGAAGTTAATGATGAACGATGAGGGGGAAAGGCAGCCCAGAGCAAACAACCCTGGGTTGGATGTGGTAGGCTCCATTGAGCATTTCAGGCCTTGAGTAACAAGATTCAATTTCCTTTTCAAATCTATCATGGGGTGTAACTGTGCAGAAGGGATCAAAACAGAGAAACACCTTGAAAAAGGAGGCCAGTTAGTTATAAGAAGGTTGTTAGAGTCCAGGCGGGTGGTAATGAATGCTGGTGCTACCTAAGGTGCAGTGAAGATGAAATCAAAACATGGGTGAACATGGCATCGAGTGAAGGTGCAATGGCCACTATGTGAAGAAAGGGAGGTCAAGGAATCAGGGGTTCCTGCAAATTTGATGGCGCTGCAGCCTGGGTGGATGGTGGTCCCACCAATGAGAAAACAGACACAAGGACAGAACAGTTTGGGGAAGACGAGAAGGAAAGATGAAGAGTTCATGTTGCAACGATTTTGAGAGGTCGACAAGAATCAAACTAAAAATGAACAGTAGTTGAGTGGAATTACAGTCTGGAATTGAAGGAAGAAGAAAGACCCAGAGCTGGGAGTCCTTGCAGGAGTTTCCATGAGGGATTCCCTGCGGTGGATGAGACCTTCTGAGGACAGAGAATGGGCTGAGAAGAGAGTTAGCACACAACACTAAGGAAGGCGTAGATCTTAAGGGTGTGCTCACCAATTGACAGCAAGAAAGGAGACCGAAAGAAGGAGTCTGGGTCGGGAAGCTAAGATGCAGGAGGTCAAGGCTTGAGTGTTGTGTTTCTGCAATGCCAGGATTGTCACAGAATCCTGGTGCCAGTGCTCTCATAGCTCAGGCTCTCACAGCTGACCCCTAAAACTAAAGCCGTCTCTGAGGCTCATTCACCGGTTTGCTCAGAGATGCATGTTCTGCGACATTGGTGAGAAAAAAAAAATCTCCACTGTATCAAGTCAAAAGATCTAATTAACAATTCACCAACCGTGTGGGGTCGGTGCTCAGTAACAGACCTCTGGCTCCTTCTCCTCCTCCAGAGGCTTCACTCTGATCTTTCTAGCCTCCTTCCCCTTCTCCCTATAGCCCTGATCTTTCTGTCTCCTGCCCTCCCGTGGCCCTCAGAACCCACCTTGCTGCCTGTTCCTCCTGTGCTGTTCTAGGCCATCACGCCAGCTGCTTTGAGTGCTGGGGCCATGGTATGACTGGGCCATTTCGGGGTCATGGACTCATTGCTATACTTCCTTCCCCGTGAAATGAGTGCCTGGGATGGTGAGCATATTGCGCCATGTCTTCCATGTAGGGACAAAGTTCTGGAAGTGGCCCTTCTGGGACAAAATATATTTGACATTTATAAGGTTTTGACACTCATAATGAAAATGTCCTCCCAAAACTGTCCCTGTTGGAAATACTGTCTAAAAATCTGATAGACTGTTCATTTCCTCATTATCTTGTCGAAAGTTGTATGAAATGTTTTCTTGAAATTATAAAATCTACCGGAGAAAACATGACATGTTATGAATGTTGTGATGGTTAATTTCATGTATTAACCTGACTGGCCATGGGTGCCCAAACATTTGGTCCAACATTATTCTGGGTGTGTCTGTGAGGGTGTTTCTGGGTGAGAGTAATATATAAATCGGTGGAGAAAGTATAGTATATTGATCTCCCAAATGCGGGTAGGCCCCATCCCATTAGTGGAAGACCTAAATAGAACAAAACGGCTGCCCCTTCCTTGAGTAATAGGGAACTCCTCCCACCTGACTCCCTGGAGCTGGGACATGGGTTTTTCCTGCCTTTGGACTTGAACTGAAATATTAGCTCTCCTGGGCCTCTAGTTTGCTGACTGCAGTTCTTGAGACTTGTCAGTCTCCATAGTGGTGTGAGCCAATTCCTTATAACAAATCCCTTGCTCTCTGTCTTTCTCTTTCTCTCATATATATACATACATATACAGACATATACATCCTCTTCATTCCGTTTCTTTGGAGGCCCCTGACTAACACAAATGTATTTTACATTTCTTTGCAAATAGAAAACTACCTTTTGCTTTGCTCCTACAACTTTAACTCAAGGTTGTGAATGTAATTATTTGATCAAATTTTCAGATTTGATCAATTTCAGATTCGACATTTATAAGATGTTTACAAATCTTTCCTCAAAAGGTTTTACCATTCGTCATGAATGGTATCAAAATGACGGTTTTCCTGCATCCTCAGTTTGAAGTGTTTCAACCCTCATCAAAAATCTTATTGGGAAAAACCATATTTTCATTTATTTACTCAATGGTGTTTGAATACGATATGAATGAGTGTCTTATTGAATGTTATTGGTCATTTGTAACTTTTTTATGGATTGCCCGGTCAACTCTTTTCCCTTTTGCCAGTTGAAGGGTCTGCCTCCAGCAAAGGGGCAGCACTGACCGTCTGGATCTCAGACTCAGCGGAAGACTGAGTGGTACGAAAGCCCTAATATGATAAATGTCATGGAACTCAGGAATATTTTATCATCTCACACTCTAAATGTCAGGTCTGAACTCGCAAGCTGATGCCCCAAAAGCATGAAACATCATTAAAACTGTTTCCATCCTCATATGCATTTATTACTTCATGAAATAAAGCTTATTTTTATTAACAAAATAATGAGGTAGAATAACGAAAATTCTCATGTACAATCTAAAAAATGTATTCTGGATGAGCAGGAAAATTACAGGATCAAATTTTTAAATAAAATCTATAAGAGAAGCTTGTGATGTTTGTCTCCATCCAGTACAAACTGAGTACAACAACCACAGAAATCCATGTGACTAATTAAAATGTCAACAATTACATTTGTCCGAAAAATGATAGTACAAGGCGGTGATAATATATTTTCTGTATTATCACAAATGCATAATATATGCATGAATACTTTACACAAATACATTAGCAAAACGGAGACCTGGAAAAGTGTGCAAAGTCATATAAATATACTAATTTGAGAAGATGAAAGAGAACTGAAATATACAGATACAAAACGATTTCCACCAAAGTGGTAATGAAATGAATGCATGGGTATTAGTGCTCTTACAACCACTTTCTGATCCATCCTATTCATTTGTTATTAAAAGAAAATCACTGCTGGTGGGGTTGTTGAGTGATCAGCAGAACACACACTGTTTAAAGGAGTTTCAATCTGCACAATCCTTCTGGAAAGCGATTTGGCCAAACTTCAATAAAGGAATTTCTTTATCTGGATCTTCCCCGTACTCTGCTACACTTGGTCCTCTTGGTGTTGGCACAGCCATCCCCCAACCAGCCCAAATGCTCTTCACACCTACCCTCATTCTCAACCCCCAGAGCCCCTGAAGGAACCCCTCATCTCAACTGCCCCAAGGGCCCTTGGCTTTCTATTTCCCAGCCTGAGAAAAGACTGTATCCGAGTAATTGAGCATATTGTGTTTACGAAACAGGAGGGCGGAATGGCTGGAGCAATGATGAGGATGGTTGGAGTTTGACAGCTGGTCCATTGGGAGAAGTAGGCAGGGTCAGGTCTCCGAGGACTTTGTTATGTCTGGAAAGGTTTTGGATGTTCTTTGAAGTGAAGTGCGATGCAGAGCATTGAATATCCCTCCTTCTCAGTTCCAGGGCACGATGGGGAGCAGCTCCCAGGGATGCCACTTCACAGGGCGGGCGGCACCGTTCTCCTGGTTTGCTCTAGCTGAATCACCAGCTCATACCTTCCTTAGGTGTCCCTCTGACTCTGCAGCTGCCCCTCTGGCCAGTTGAGTCTCCAGGGCACCCTCCCTACTTCAGGGAGGCATCATAGGATCGACCTTCTGGGGCAGTTCAAAGGAAATGATAAAGCCTTTACCTTCCTTTGGGAGGATGGGCGAGTTGTGTTCTGAGTGTCAGGAAGTGAAAAGATCAAAGCCTGAGCCTGTGCTTTACCTGTCCCAGTACAGTGCAGGAGGACAAGGCCACCTTCAAGTCCAGAGCACCCACACATAGGCACACTTGGATACAGTTGTGATATTGTGATATATATATGCATATTTCAGGACATTACAGATACGCATAGCTCAATGATCTATCACACACAAAAAAAAACCTGGAACTACGGTCCACGTTAAGAAACACAACTTGGTCCCTTAACTCTGAAGAATTTCTCATTTCATCACAGTGCCTGGTTTCATAAAATCTTTGTAAGTGCAGAATCAAAATAGGTAACTCAGAGATCTACTTCCCGCATGGCAATATGAGGAGCTCTAAGACACATTGGACAGCTCCCGACTGAAATTGGTCAAGTTTCTTTCAAAACCAGCCACTTAAAAGTCTCTGGAAATGGTGTTGAAGAAATACAGTAAATGAAGAAACTTGGATTTGAAAAAGCCTACTAAATCATCAGCTCCTGATGGATTTGACCTGCTTCCCTTTGGGGACTGTGACTTAGGCGTGTCTAGCTTTCCCTTGTTTTCGTTGTTTACTATACGTGCATGTGTGCTTACAGAGAGGATCTTGGAATTTTATACATGGAAAGATGTCAAAACATATATGTCCTGTATTTATCTCCTACAGGGTGAAGGCAATACTGACAGGCTGATTGGTCTCTCCAGGAGGCACCTTTTCTCTGAGAACTGCCCACTGCACACACACCCTTCTCTTGGTTGTGTGACTGAGTCCCTTGGCCATAGCTCCTTGGTTTGATACTTGTCACCTTACCCAAGTGGAGAGAATTATAACCTTTGTCTATTAATTTTAGAGTATTGAACTAGACCCCAAGACTGAGTGGTTTCCTGCTAAGTCTCTTTAATTCCATTTCTTTACATAATTTTACTTAGAAGACCTACTGTTCATTTCTCCTAAGCTACCCTTGGGACACATTTTGTTGCACTGATTTCATAGATTTTGTAAAATACTTGTGCTCTTCTAATAAAATTTGTTTGTTGCAGAAGGTCCCGCTTGTAGATTTTAATTATTTGCAATATATACATGTGTGATCAAGGAAGCTTGTGGTTCTGCCGTCAACGGTGTACCATGGCAGACCTCTGAGCTCTGTAATCTGGGACATCGATGTCAGGGGTTTGAGGCAGGGGCAGGCGACTCCAGGCTGGATTGAAATTCTCTCCTCACAAAGGTAAGAAAGGCAGTAGATCATCTGCCCCCTTTCTATGAAAAGTGATCCTTTTGGCCACTTTACAAAGACCCCAAATACGTGTTCAGATATTGTGGGGGTGGTGGGGCACCTTCTCTTCCTGCGGATGGATGAGGCAGAGGAAGAGTGAGCAGCATGGTTCTCTAGAACATCAGTTCAGAAGCAGCAAGGATGCAGTTAATTCCTGGCCAAGCCTGCATTAGAATCTTGGTCCCTCAAGTGTGAAATGTTTCTCATTGTACCACACAACCCGGTGTTATAAAGTCTTAGTAAGGGCAGAAGCCAGAGACGCAGATCAATGAAAGATTATTTGTGGCATTGTCCCTTAAAAATATCAATACATTTTCCACTACTTGTATAAAATTTCCAGTTAACTAAAATTGCATGTCCTCTGTACAGCTTGCCATGGTTTAACAGTCATCAAATAGCCTGATCATTGCAATCCTTCCCTCCACAAGAAAGGAGAGCAAGACTGTGGCAGTCTGTCCTGCCTGAAGATATGCCACGCTGGGTGGCTCCACACGGGTCTCCCCCTTGGATCTCATAAAGGTTTTGGGCTGCAGGGGTCAGGAACTCTATTCTTGCTATCCAGTCTAGAGGGGCCCAAGGTGCAGCGTCTCATGTCCTACCTGAGGGATTCCTCAGCATGCAGAGCTCAAAGAACCTCCTCTGCTCTCGTATGGCAGCTAGAACTTTACTGAATCCCTGTGATTACCCTCCCTATGTTAAGAAATGGGTTGCCCGTTAGGCTGTGAGCTACTTCCACCCAGCTGTGCACAGCCTCACCACAAACAGTATACTGTCCCTGTAGTGTGTGTCTCTCTTTCCAGAGATTCTCAGAAATACTGCTCTCGGTGCTGAGCAGTTTGTAAGGGACTGAGGGGTTAGACGAGCAGATGGTTAGTGACATGTGGGGTGTTATTACTAACTAGACTCCATGTCAGCACTGGCACAGCCATGGGTGACAATAAATGGCCTTCTCAAGATTGTGACAAGAATCCAGCAAAGAGTCTTTGTCACACTTCAGATGTGGCTTGGATGCCCGGCTCCACTGGCTGCCTGGCCAAGTGTATGATGTCTTCCCTCAACCTGTTTAGGTTCTCTGAGCTGTCACCAGCCACAGACCAGGGAGTACTTAGGACTGGTTCATCCTGCCACCCTAACTTCCCCAGAAAGATTTTAAGTGGCAATGGGAGGTGCCAGCCTGCACAGACGGAGCCTGGGCCTGGGGAGAGAGACATTATGGGGGGTGGGGGGGTTAAACCCCCTCAATAGAAAGGTAGCACCTGCAGGGCAAGAATGAAGAGGAAATTTTGGCAGCCTTCAGGGACTTCTTACATCTGCTCTTCATTTGGGATCAGCAAGTATAAACAAACAAACCAACACACACACAGAAACACACAAACACATGAATAACTAAAACAGGCAGGTTGGGTGGTTGCTCCTGACAGAAAGCCGAGGCAATCACAGAGTTCACCTCACGTGTTTTCTCACTCTTAGGGAACACTATCCTGGCTACTTGATGTCCACTGTCACAAAACTGTGGTTTCCTATACTTTGAATGTTTTCCTGTTACTTGAGAATTATTCTGGGTTAGCCAGGTCCACAAGAGACACTTTGCTCTCGCAAGGTCATGGGGGCACCAGGCACTGTTGCAACTCAACCAGGTAGGGGCAAATATGCTGTCACCTTGTTGGTACTGGACAGCAGCTGGCTCTGGAGCTCATCTAGCTCCAGCTGAGTCTACTCCTTCAACTTCTCCAACCCTTTTGTTTCCTCCCCCAAACTCCAGGATAGTTGTATATTCTAATTGTGATTCCTTCTAGTTCTTCTATGTGAGCCCCCGCCACAGCACAGCAACTGACAGACAAGTGGTGTGGTTCCACACCCGGGAACTGAATCCAGGCTGCTGAAGTGGAGCGAGGAACTTTAACCATTAGGCCACCAGGGCTGGCTCTCAACTTCTCCAACTCTTGAAGCAACATGTGCACCTCCTGGGATAGTGCCTAAGTCCATACCTCCTCCATTTCCCCACACAGAGAAAATGAACATCTTTAAGATGTTGTGCCATCCTATCTCAGACCTGGGTATGCATTTCTGTTTTCTTGAGTATTCTTTCATATCCTTGTTTAACATTGAAAAATGTTCTTTCAGTGGCTTTTACGATTTCACAAGTATACTTCTAGGCACTATTTCTATTTAATTGCTTTTCTGAACCGAGTCATTAACACCATTATCTGTTTTAACTGGTTATTTTCTACATCTGTAAAAGTTTGTGAAGCATTTATGTTAACTTTGTACTCAGCCATAGAAATGAATTCAGACATTACCTGTAATGGTGAGTTTCCCCTCCTTCAATTGCTTAACCTCTTAGTTATTCCTTTCTTTATCCTTACATAGGAACATGTATAAAGTCGTGTTTGGAAAGCATCCAACCCCTCTTAAACTTCCCTTTCAGTTTCTTTATTGATTATTCTCTTTTGGTCTCTTAATATAGCAAATTTACACATTTCCTAACATTTCACCTTCCTTACATTTTTGAATATGCAGCATTTTTGAATATGCTTACATTTTTTATTATGTTGGCTAATATTTGGGGTTTTCCCATTAATGTGCCAAGCAATTACATCTGCGGCCCGGGTACCAATAATCTCTGGCTGAGAGATGCATGAATAAGCAGGAAAATGTGTTCACAGGGCCTCACATGAGGGGCGTCCCGAGGCCGAGGGTCCAGTGAGGAACTGGGAAGGACAATGAGTGGCGGGCATGCAGGATATGCACAGGGGGACTCCTCAGCTCCAGAGCACTTGAACCTTCCACTCTCCACCTGCAGGGGGCTCCATGCAGCTCACCATGTGTATAGAGCCAGGTGTCCTGGGCTCCTCTCCTGGTCCCCAGCCCTCATCCAAGGCCCGCCTTGGGAAACCTCGGCCCCGCCCCTCCAATTCTGCCCTGACTCCCCCACCACGAACCCGCATTAAGCGTGCCCCCCTGTCCTGGTAGTCCCCTGCCAGAGCTCAGTATTGTGCCTGTGCTTTAGGGACCACCGAGGTTCTAGGCGGCGCCTGTGTAGGCACCGGGAATCACCACACCCTATCATCCCCGGAATTGAGTCCGCCTCTGAGGACAGGAACCTCTGGTGTTAGCTGGGAATGTCATGAGCAGAGTGGCAAACTGATTCTGTGGTCTTTGGAAAAGAGTAAAAGCAAATGTCTCTGGTCAAGTCATATCCACTGACCTTAGCTAGGGCCAAAATGGGAAACTTCGCCCTCACCAAGTATATGGAGCCAAGTATCCTGAATTCTCCCCCTGAGCCTCAGCCCTCACATCAGCCCCGCCTACGCGATTCTGGCCACGCCCCTCAGATTTCAGCCCCGCCCCTCCGTCTTCTGCTCCACCTCCAGGAATAGGCCTTAGGCCCAGCCCCTAGTCTTCCTTCTCCCCTGTGTTGGCTAAGTGGTGCACCTGCACACTAGGAACGCCAGGCTTTGTGGGCGGGGCCTCCACATGCAGTGGGTGCCGCCCATGGCCCTGCTGCCTACTATGGACCCCCATCCGGGGAGAGGAACTTCTGGTGATGCCTGGGAAAGTAATGATTAGAGTGGTAGGTAATGAGACTTTGTGGTCTTTAGTAAGTCGTATTCACTGGAAAAGTAAGTCATATTCACTGAACTGAACTAGGGCCAAAATGGGAATGGCTCACAGCTTAGTGTGAGACTCATTCTGTAACACAAGAGAGGGTAAGAAAAAGGGATACAAATAAAGGTCCAGCTGCAACTGGGAAAGAATAGAAGTGATTTGAATTCTGCATACTGACGAACTCCCTCAGGTAGGAAAAGAGACACTGCAGCTTGGGTCCCTCTAGACTGGATTGCAAGAATAGAGTTGCAGACACTGGCAGCCCAAGATCTGTGTGCAAGCTCAGGAAGAGGAGTGAACCCAACAACCCAACCCCTTCTCGAGTGATCTTCTGTAAAACCATGCTGGTTACCCTACCCCTGCCTTACAATGGCAGTATCAGGAGAACACCACCACCCCCCCCCCCGCCCACAACTCCACAATCCCCAAATCTGTGTTTATGGCCTTCACGAAGTGGCTAAAAGGATCACTTCTCATAGGGAGGTATTGGAATACTCACTACCTCTAGGGCAGTACTTCCCTAGACAAAGGGGCGAGCTTAACCAAGGGGAGAACTTCCCTCAGGGCCTCCACCTGCCCTGACACCCAGTCCCCTGCCACCAAGCCCCTGTCCTTGATGCATCTGAGTCTAAAGCTCAGAGCTCTCCCTGGTTCAGGCGATGATGCACATGACACAGCCACAGCTCCATTGACCTTGCTGGTGTTCACTGTGAATAAAAAAATCGACAAGTGGCATCTTCTAAAACAAGCATATTTTATTGGAAGAACACAAGGGTTCTACGAAATGCGAGACACTTTAGCAGCAAACACATTTTAAAGACACAGAAATGAGGATACCTCAGGGAAACTCAACAGTATGTCTTCTAAATTCTATGCTCTGCAGTGAAAGGAAATTATGTGTCTTTGCAGGCTATCACTCATTCTTGGGATCTAGCCCCAAACTCTAAATGTAACAAAAGGATGATTGGTTCCTCAGGATAAGCTGAAATGTATCAAACAAAGCAGCCATGGCTGGGGAACTCAGTCACACAGTGAACAGAGGGTGTGGGAAGGTCTCAGAGAACAGGTGCCTCCTGGAGGGACCAATCAGTCTGAGACCATGGCCTCCCGCCCTATAGGACACAAGTACAGGACATACACATTTTGACATGTCCCCAATGTAAAATAATTTAAAGGATTTCTTGAGTAAGCACAAAAGAACATATCATAAACAATGAAAACAACCCAAAGTCCAAGGCAATCCCAAAGTCACCACATCCCAAAGTCAATTTCTGGTCACATGAGAAATGGCTGATGTCACAAGGCCACTCCTTGAGTCGAAGTTCTGCAGGTGAAGTTCATGGCTTCTGGAGAACTGCTGTCAGTCGACGAAATTCAACATCGCAGGGACTAAAGGATAACCTTATACATGGCCAATGCAAATGTTACATACACAAGGAAAAATCAAGGCAAAACAAGAATACAGATGCAGTACACATCACCCATTTATCAGTGTAGAAGCATTATTCCCCTTCAGTTCTGAAGTCTACAAACGTTTGAGGGGGCACTCATCTGTAATCATGGGTGGCTCTTTATTATTCTTATCTTTAGATCACTTTTTTGAGGTGAAATGGTATGACTGACACACAAAAAGCTCTACAGATTAATGTATACAACTGAATGAGTTTCAACATAAGTGTACATCTGAAGACCATCACCATCATCTACGCCATAAACATACCCATACCCCCAATTTTCCTTCCACCCCTATTCATTAGTAGTAGTATTAGGCGTAGTAAGAACACGACATAGGATTTACCCTTTCAGCAAATTTTTCAGTACACAACCCAACTGTCCTGAGTTCTAGAGAGGCACAGCTGCTTGATTCCTGGCTTTAACCGTATTCCACACACGGTAACTCACCACCCTGACCGCACAACCTTAGTTTCCAATTGATCCCAGAGTTAAGTGTACCACAGGCCTTTCAGTATTCTGGAAGGCCCCTGCGTCTGGTCTAAGCGGGAGATTGAGAAAGTCAGCGATTCCCTCTAGGACTCACTGCACAGAGCCCAATGCTGTCCTTTGCTGAGGTGGATAAGAAGCAGTACAGTAGGTCTGCATGTGAAGAAGAGGCAAGGGATGCTCAGAAGGACACCCCAAATCTAAACTGTCAGGTGGCCTGGCTGGCAACCCACTGGAACCCGTATAATGTGCTCCTGGAGTCAGCATGAGGGACTGGGAGGGCAAACTCGAGTCCAGAGGGATCGACAGGAGATCATTCAAACTGTGCAGGACTGCCCACATTTTGCACATTCTTTCCACCCTTTTGGAGAGGCCTGCACACTAATATCCACAACACAGGATCTGAGTCCTCTCCTCCTACCAAATATCATATCAGGTCCTCTTTATCCCAAGACACAGAGATCAAACCTCTGCCCCTGGCTGCAGACAAAAGCACAGTTCACTCAGAAAATGGAAAATAATACCCTGTCCCAGAATAAATGTCTCAACTTCACAAGACAGCCCTATTTTCTCATATCATATCCATCAGTGTCCACTGTTACCTTCTGTCCCACAGCCATTCTGGGAGAATGCAGAAAGGGGACAGGAGACACATCCTTGCACCCACAATGCCCATCACAACTTTCACACCAAACTCCCTTGTCCTCCTCACTGTCAATGTTTCCTTCTACTCTCAGCGTGTCCTCATATTACTGCCGGGACCATTAGGTGCCAGGCCAAGACTTCACCAATAGAGAGAAACCCAAAGACTGAAAAAGAAAAACCACAGTGCCCCTCACCGCCTCAAAGTGCAGCTCCCCCCATCCTCTCACCCCTCTATACCTGCAGTACCACAAACGATGCAGACACGCCTCATTGTTGTGTCTACAGCACCCTCGGCCCTGACAGTGCACACAAGGTCCCCTTGAGGCAATGTGATCGCCTCTGTGAGAAGACCAAAACGGCAGAGGGGTCAGACCCGCCAGCAGCAATGTCTTCTAGCAGACAAACAGGGGCAGGGACAGACAGAGCCTTTAGGTAAATGGCCTCTTCAGCAATGAGGAAGAGGAGAGCTGTATCGTACAGACTGGAGACCTGATTCGGGACGGACCTGCACATCCAATCTGATCTGCACATGCCCACGAGGATCCAAACGTGCCGAGCTTCATGTACGGCTCATCGGCAGGACCCATAGGACTTCTCTCATCCAAGAAATGTGCAGAGAATGCTCAGCAGAAGAGTGCAGACAGCTAATATGGACATGCTTGGATAAAACTCCAGCGAGTCCCCATACATGGAATCGGGATCCCTCATGATTCCAAAAACATGCCATTGCTCTGCATGGTGGACAACATTCTGCTCAGTACATTGAGTTCAGAGCACAGAAGCCAAAATATAGGCCAGGGCCTATTTCTTCCCTGGGACCCATAATTTCCATGCCCCCAAAGCATTTCCCAGAAGCAAAGAGCAAAATTCTCAGGGAAGCTAGACAAATAAGGAGAAGCCTCCATCATGAAAGATTCATCTTGGCCAGAGGGACAGGAGTTCTCCTGTCACACGCAAATGTGCACTGTTATCTTCTATCCTCCAGGTGTGCTGGTCCCAGGTAGAGCCAGGGATGGGGAAGTGGGCAGGAGACTCTCTTGAACACACAATGGCCAATAGGCCTTAAAACCCAGGGCCCCTAGCCTCCTGTCTGCTTAGTCCTCATGCACTGAGAGCAGCTCTCCAGAGGGCCACTCTTCTGAGCCCTCTCCCTACCTCTAGGCTGTAAGCCCCTGAAGGAAGAAATCAGTCGTTCCATCTTTCCTGATCAGAGAACCCCCTTGCTTTTTGAGCCTCCAACCACTATGATTCTTCTCCTCAAGAGAACAGACAATCAGAAGTGGCTGGAGAACCACTCACGAAATTCTTTTACTTCAAGATGTGTTCTCCCATGTAAATTGGTACAGTCACTGTGGAAAACACTATACAACTTCCTCAGCAAATTAAAAACGGGACCAGAATATCAGCATGAGAATTAATCTGTCCCCAGCTTCATGTATCATTCATTGAGAGGACCAACTGAATATTCTTTTCCCACCAGTGAGCAGAGTATAGTCAGCAGAAGAGTGCAGACAGCTAACATGGAATTGCTTGGATAAAACTCCACCACATTCCCACACACACATCAGGATCCCTAATGACTCCTAACATGCCATTGCTCTGGATGGAAGACAACATTCTGTTCAGCACATTCTGGTCAGACCCCAGAAGCCAAAATATAGGCCAGGGCCTATTTCTTCCCTGAGAACCAAAATTTCCACACCCGAATCGCATTCCACAGCAATAAAGTCCTGTCACACTCAACAATGTGCATTGCTAAACTTTTATCCTCCAGCTATGCTGATCCCAGGTTATGTCAGGGATGGGGAAGTGGGCTGGAGACACTCTTAAACACACGAAGGAAATATGCTTTTCACACTGGGGGCCTGTACCCTCTGTTCTGCTTAGTCCTCATGCCCTGAGAGCAGCTCTACAGAGGGCCACTCTTCCAGTCCTCTCCCCACCTCTAGGCTTTAAGCACCTGAAGGAAGGAGTTAGTCCTTCCATTTTTGTTGATCAGAGATCCTCATTCCTTTTAGAGCTTCTAACCCCTATGAGTCTTCTCCTCAAGGGAACAGACAATCAGAAGCGGCTGTAGAACTACTCATGAAATTCTTTTACTTCACTATGTTTTCCCATGTAAATTAGTACAGCCACTGTGGACAAGTTTGGAACTTCCACAAAGACTTAAAAACAGGATCAGTATATGACGATGAGGATCCAATTGTCCCCTGCTTCACGCATCATTCATTGACAGGACCCACTGACTTTTCTCTTCCCACAAATGTGCAGAGTAGACTCAGCAGAAGAATGCAGACAGCTAATAGGGAAATGCTGGGATAAAACTCCACCGAATCCCCATACATGGAATTGGGATCCCGCATGATTCCTAACATGCCATTGCTCTGCATGGTGGACGACATTCTGTTCAGCAACTTGAGTTCAGAGCACAGAAGCCAAAATATAGGCCAGGGCCTATTTCTTCCCTGGGACCCAAAATTTCCATGCCCCCAAAGCATTGCCCAGCAGCAAAGTGCAAAATTCTCAGGGAAGCTAGACAAATAAGGAGAAGCCTCCATCATAAAAATTTCCTCTTCGTCAGAGGGACAGAAGTTCTCCTCTCACATGCAACAATGTGCACTGTTATCTTCTTTCCTCCAGGTGTTCTGAACCCAGGTAGTATCAGGGATGGGGAAGTGGGAAAGAGACACTCTTGAACTCACAAAGGCCAATACGCCTTTCACACTGAGGGCCCGTATCCTCCTGTCTGCTTAGTCCTCATGCTCTGAGAGCAGCTCTACAGAGGGCCACTCTTCCCAGCCCTCTCTCTACCTCTAGCTGTAAGCACCTGAAGGAAGGTGTTAGTCCTTCCATCTTTGCTGATCAGAGAACCACATTCCCTTTTGAACCACTAACCACTATGATTCTTCTCCTCAGGAGAACAGACAATCAGAAGTGGCTGGAGAACCACTCATGAAATACTTTTACTTCAATATGTGTTCTCCCATGTACATTGGTACAGCCACTGTGAAAAACATTACAGAAGTTCCTCGAAAACTTACAAACAGGACCAGCATATGACACGAGAATTCAACTGTGCTCAGCTTCATGTATCATTCTTTGACAGGAGCCACCAAATTTTCTTTTCCCACCAATGAGCAGAGTATAGTCAGCAGAAGAGTGCAGACAGCTAATAGGAAATTGGTGGATAAAACTCCACCACATTCCCATATGTGGAATTGGGATCCCTCATGATTCCAAAAACATGCCATTGCTCTGCATGGTGGACAACATTGGGCTCAGTACATTGAGTTCAGAGCACAGAAGCCAAAATACAGGCCAGGGACTATTTCTTCCCTGGGACCCATAATTTCCATGCCACAAATGCATTCCCCGGCAGCCAAGTGCAAAGTTCCCAGGGAAGCTAGACAAGTAAGGAGAAGCCTCCATCATAAAATTCTATTTTGGCCAGACGGTCAGATGTTCTCCTGTGACATGCAACAGTGTGCACTGTTATCTTCTATCCTCCAGCTATGCTGATCCTAGGTTATGTCAGGGATGGGGAAATGGGAAGGAGACCCTCTTGAACACACAAAGGCCAATACACCTTTCACACTGAGGACCCGTATCCTCTGTCTGTTTAGTCCTCATGCTCTGACAGGAGCTCTACAGAGGGCCACTCTTCGCAGCCCTATCCCCACCTCTAGGATTTAAGCACCCGAAGGATGCAGTTAGTCCTTCCATCTTTCCTGATCAGAGAACTACTCCCCTTTTTGAGCATCCCACCTCTACAATTCTTCTCCTCAAGAGAACAGACAATCCGAAGTGGCTGGATAACCAGTCACGAAATCTCCTTAGTTCAAGATGTGTTCTCTCATGTAAATTGGTGAAGCTCTTATGCAAAACAGTATGGAATCTCCTCAAAAATTAAAACTAGGACTACCATATGGTCCAGCAATCCCCCTTTGGTTCTATAGTGAATGGGAATTAAATCAGTATCGCAAAGTGATTCCTACACCCCAGTCTTCATTACAGCATTATCTACAACAGCCAAGACATGGAAACAACCTAAGTGTCCATCACCTGATGAATAGCTAAAGACAATGTTGTACATACAATACAATGCAATATTATTCAGCCATAGAAAAGGCTGCACATAAAGGGAACCAGTATCACCACGAATATACTCCATTTCAATGCCCTTGCCTTAATGGGTCTGATATGATCCATTCTCTTTCCATCACTCACAGAAATACGAAGAATGAAAAAATACATAAGGCAAATAGGACTTTGACGAGCAATACTTCACCCCAAGGATCTACAGCACATTGACATTCCACAAGTGAGCATTTGTGAGTACTGCCTCAGGAGGATAATGGACATGACTGGCCTCGGAATGAACGTATGGGAAAGAACCACGGAATCAGATCCCATCTTGCATTCTAAGGAGGGTCACTTCTGTTTCCCTCACAGTCCTGATTTTGAGAATGACACCAATTAGACTCACTCTTTTCGAATCCTCAAACCCATGACTTATTTTTAAGTGCCGATACTCAGCAGATTTACCCACTAAACTATTCATTTAGATCGTTCCCACCTCTCCCCCCATGAACTGACCTAAGATGACTTTGATAGGCAGTGGACCTGAGTGAGAGTGGAAGGGGAAGGAAGCATCACAGTTATTGTCAAGTTTCCCAAGTGTTTTTGACTACCAACCAAGCCAGTCTTGATCACCATCATGTCAACTGGAGAAGGAACTTGGGCTTGAGTGTGGGTATTTCTAAGTATCTCACACATCAGGTTTTTACTGGGAACACAACCATAATGACCCCCATCTTCCACAGATCTAAAGTAATGTAACCAAGTAGAAGGATCAATAAAGTCTTTGAAATGTCATCATGCTGTAAAAAGGCAACATACTTTAGTTTCTAAACACAAAGAAGTGAGGATTGTTTTGACCTTTGGTGAGTGAACTAAGGTTCTGTGATGCTACCTTCTGGAAAAAACTCCTGCTAATAATGCAATAGAGGAACCAGAGGTATCTATGAAACTACAGGTCAGAAATATCTTTGAATGCACCTTAGATACTCCATATAATATTCAGCAGTACCCCCCCCCAGCAATTTTCAAAAGTCATCACTTGATTTGCAACGAATTAACGACTGCCCAGAAAAGAAGTGACTTTACATAGGCAAGGAAGAGAGGAGACCTCTGTGTCGCTGCCAGTTACCAAGTGCCCTCCAGCCTGAACTTGATGCTGAGCCACATCAGCTTTGATAGTAGGCGTCGAAGGTGACCAGAAAACAATGCGGCTCAGAGAAGGCAAAGTCTGAATTGCCAGCCTTCCTCCTGGCCTCATAGGAGAATGAAAGAGGTCGGTTTCTAGAGAGATGCCCAGTAATCTGAGAACATTTGCTGGCCCTGTGAAAGGAAACAAACATTCAATTGAAATTATGGCAAAGGTCTAAAGAACTGAAGTGGGAGTTGGGGGTGACAGGTAGGGAGAGGAGCTAAGCCAAGCCCAAATATTCTGCTCTAATACATGGATTCTGGAAGTGGTGAGCTAATACCTTCAGTACCTGCTGTATGCTAAGCACTGTACAAAGATTAGCACACTTGATTCTCCCAACATCGCTGATAGCAAGGTGTGATCCCCATTTTGCAAATGTGGAAACTGAAGCTCAAAGATGACAGCAAGAAAGAGTCAAGGGTCTTTCACATTGAGGTACTAGTAATTTACTGTCAATGAAACACAATGTCTGATCTCAGCACCATCTCCAGGCAACAAAATGGCCAACAATGTGTGGAAGGGTTCATATTTAAAGATATATTGAGCTATTTATTACATGAATTGTAATCCTACGCCTGCAGGACCAGTGGCCGATCCATGCCCACCCACCCATAGCAGGGGTGGAGTGGCAGACCACCATTCTCTGCCACCCACTTGGTGTCCGGGTCTTATCATTTCCCCCGTTTTCCTAGTTAGACCTGCCTATAAATGACATGCAAATCCGTGTTCTCGTACCTGAAACAAAAAGCAGTCTCCAACAATGTCTGGATTCCTGAAGGTTGTTTTTGACAATCCCATCCAGTCCATCCTGCTTCTGCCTGATCTTGCAAGGGTTTTCCAAAAGGATAAAAAGACACATCAAGACTTTAGTGTGACAATGTCAAGGTCAGCTTTTTTGGAAATCTGACATTCTCATGAGGTCAATGTGCCTGTCAGTGGCACCCACACTGAATAAAGGAGCACAAACAGGGACTGGAAAACGATGCCACTGACTACTAAAGACACTGATTGTAGACGTAGCACCTCTGCAGTGGGGTTAATAAGCAGTGCCCAAGGAGTGCCACTGACATTGCTGGAATTTCCTATCTTAGTGACTCAGGGAAGGGTTTCCACACCACCTTAAATAGCGGGATAGCTCACAAGACATGAGTGCTACCCTCCGCCCAACACCTGTAGCCTCACATGACATGACATGGCACTCACCTGTCTGGCTGGTCTTGACCATTAGTATCCAGTTCCACTCTCTCCTCATTACAAGCCCATAGGCCGACATACTGGCCTTTTCCATCACGGGTCCTGAAGGACATGGTGACTGTACAAACCTTTAAGGAGACTTGACTGTGGGTTGTCAGCCCAGCTCAACTGCAGGAAAATTAGGGTACTTGGAAACTCATATGAGATGACTTGCTGGCGCAAACTTCCTCTTTCCCTTATCCAGAGGAATTGCTGGAAATGGTTAGCAGGGCCAGAGTACCCAATCCTGCAGCACATGTGAGGACAAACGAGTGAAAGATACTAAGACAGGCACTGCGTGAACCAAACCACAAGATAAGACTGCTGCTTTAGAGACCTCATTGCCCCTTCAAAACGTGCCATTGGTCATCCTGCTTTAGTCAACAATCACAGGGGAAGTTTTCCATATTATGTTGACGAGTACTTTCAGTTACTGGCTACAAGGGGACACACAGAATTCCATTTGTTCTATTCAGTAATAACGCAATTGACTCATACATAAAAGTACGGCTAAGAAACCTTTGCAATGGGTTACTGCTCTCACGTTGTTACCAATTACTGACACCTACATACCATGCAAGATTATGGATAACACATCATTCAAATGGGTTTTGGGGTCTACTTAATAGACCATGAGAGGCACATTATACCACTGTGCTGTTGCTATAGTACTCTCAGGAACTGGTAACACAGTAAGTTCAAAATTGCAACAACTAGGCATGAGCTAATTGAATTCAGAACACTTTCATGAAAAATTCCACCTACTACATGATGTTACCACCATCTGACATTGAACACAGGTCTTTGAGGAGAAAACACTGGACATGTGGTAGGACATAGGCTGGGAAATTTGCTCTTAAATTCCACTATGTCCCTAGGATACTATGGGCAATGGGCATGGAATCAAAGCACCTTCATTCCACGCATAGATATTGCTCCAGGTCTGGAGTTCAGCCTGAGAAGTCAGGCCTAGCGAGCTGAGTTAATGACCCAAGTCCTGAAACCTACATTCCTGCCAGTACCAATGACACAGAGAAAGTAAAACCCAAATACCAGCAATGAATCTTTCACATTTCTGAAGGTAATCTAGGTGGATTTAGAGAACATCAATGTTCCACCAATAGTAAAGTCATGAAATCATTTCTACATGAGATAATATAGAGAATTCAAGTCAATATCAAGAATCAACCAGCAAAACGGCTCAAAACAAAACTCTTCACCATTGTCTAAAGAACTTACTGTTTTGCTTAAACACCAAGTGTCAGGTTACTCTCAGTGATTAGGTTCCTCAGCATTTGGGGCAAAACAACAGTGTTCCTTTAATTGAATTCTCCCCTTGAATACACATTAGGTGTCACACGATGAAGGCAGGAGGATAAATCCGCAGGCACTGTCTATTTCTTAAGCCACTGTGCTAGCACTTGAGGCATTAGGGCACTGTCAGCACTGGTGTCCAAAGGGGCTGGGACAGCACCCTTTGCCATGGGGGTGGGGGAGTAGCATGCCCAGTCTGGCCCAGGACCTCAAACAAGGAGGACAGGAGCAGTCCTGGGCCAGACTGGTCAAGTCATAAAGTGTCCTATCCTCCTGGGTTGGAAATAGAAACTACACAATTCAGTTATTCCTTGGCAGAACACTTGGGAAGGACGACCCAGGCCAACATTGAAAGAAATAACGATATAGCAAATGCACAGTTGTGGCTTTCAAATAATTTTCAAATGTGTGCACAATGACCTGCATGGGCCATTCCCTCCTAGAGAGCAGAGAGCAGTCATTCTGGAGGTGATTTTCCTTATATGTAAATTGAAAATGGCCCACGATTGTCTGAGGAAATGCATGAAAAGACTCAGGACACAACTGCATGGAATAACGTGATATTCAACACACAATTCTTGCTACAAATGAAATTCCCATAGAACCCCAATGACTCCCAGTGGTGACCAGTGACCAGCACTTCCGGGAATTCACTGTCGTAAAACAACAACGATCAGCCAGATGGACAATGTGTGAATTTTTTACGTTGAAAACAAACTTTTCCTCATGTTTACTAGATTGACGAAATAAGAAACATACAAACGACAATTTCCAAAATTTAATGATATGAAAAAGTTTTCATGGTAAATAAAATGAAAGGTTAGGCTACCGGACGGCTTGAAGTCGGAAACTGTCGTAAAGCTAGAAGCACAAAGACAGAACAATCTTTTCCTCATTTGTAAATTGAAAATAACTTGAAAATTTGTAACACAAGCTTATGAAAAGGATCAGAGCGTACATTTCATAGAATAAAATGATACCAAATGCAATTGTTCTGTAAAAAACACAATCCCGAATCATGTTAATGAGGGAGGTAGACATACGGTTAAGAGCCCTCACTGTTGTACAACCTCACGGACTCAGCCAACTGAATGTTCTGCCTTGTAAATGGAGAGGACTTCAAAACGTTTATTTTTAAGAAAAATTATGGATAGGGAGCAACACCAGAATAGAACAATATAAATTATGTCAAGCACGCATAAATTTTATAAACTGAAGGCACTCAATCAGAAAGTTAATTCCTCCTCTGTAAGTTGAAATTTACCCCAAACTTTTTAAACAAAGTTTATGAGGAGCAAGAGGACCTCGTAATTAAATGCATGAGGATCAACATGTAAAATTCACTGCGAGACAGGGTCCAGACCTGACTGACAAGAGCAGCTAAGGGGTTCTCACAGAGCTTGTAAAACTTGCCAGTGCCCAGCTGGACAATTCAGATCCGAAAGTGCACACTGACAATACTTTCCTTTGAAGAATATTTATGAAACACAGCTAAAAATCAAGGTAAAACAAATTCAAACGACTACAACACCATGAATAAAAACCACCTCGAGCTATTACATTATAAATTAAAACAGGATATAGAATCCTTGGGGTCGCGATTCCCCTTACGGTCTTAAAGCAACAAGGTTATGAAAATCGGATCGCTGTTTTTCTTATTTGAAAAGTGTAAATAACACAACACTTTTCATGGAAACGCATGAAAAGCATCTGGACCACCGTGACTGAAAGCAGTGATATTAGATACACAAGCACATTTTCTTACATGAAAATACAAAGCACCGTTTACCCATGACTGAATGCGATTTCTGGTGGTCAGGAAACAGGCCCGAGCTGCCCAGGCCGGCTGTTTACTCATGTTCACCTTGAAATCATCAGGATTTTTTTGTTTTTAAGGCAACATATGATAAGGCCATTTTTAAATTCACCCAACAAATGGTATTAAACATACACTGACATTGTGAAGTGATACACAATACTTGCCCCAAGGCAGCTCTGGGCCATCACCTGTCCTTCTCCCACACAGGCTCCCTCAGCGCCTTACTTCCCTCTTTTCAGGTCGAAAATAACCAAAGTCCTGTCACTGAAGAAAACTCTCACAGAAACAGCCAACACCAAGATTTCACCAAAGACCCGGCGCCAACATCCACCCAACACCACTGGACAATCAAAGGCAACATCAGCCCCCTGGCTGCCAAAGGCCACGGGCCGTCCTGGACCCACACCGACTCGGCCCACCGCACCAGCCCTTTCCTCATTTCTAAGCTGCAAACACCACAAACCATTAAGACCATGAATAGAGGCTTCAAGACCCACATTTACACAACCAAATGATCGGAACGTTTCATCAGGTGGTTACATAAAGCTGCACACTCGCCCGATCGAGGCGGAGGGGCCTTCTCTGCCAACAATCCAGAAGTCCAGGGGACACTTCTGTCAAAGTACATTAGCGCACTCCATCTCCCCGATTGCCTCACAATCACACTACAGACAGCCAGCTAGGAAATAAAGTAAACTTACACTTTGGAGGCAGCGGGACAGGGGGCTGCCATGTTCCCTCATCCCCGCGTGGAACCGTCCACGGAAGCCGCACTGGACAATCCAGATTTCACAGAGCCTGGGCAACTGTTACCGCTTTCTTGACATCTTTCCTATGGCCCCGCCTTCCAACACCGTCATTGGTGGGTCTTCAATGATTAACAGGGGGACTCGCCACTCTCTCCAGGTCTAAAGAGAGCAAACTCTGCTCATACCCAAGGCCCTGCTAATTGACTGAAATCTTTGCTCATATTGTTACCACTTTCTACATTTATTTCCATCCCTCAATGCCTAGCTCTGCTTCCTAACGCTTTGCTCCTATCTTTTGCTTTCTTTCCTGTTATCTCAGACGTTGGAAATCTTGATCACTCTGTGTATTTAATCCAACCTCAATGGCATCCTCCTCCAGGAAGACTTCCATGCTTCCCGCCTTCCATTCCTAGAGGGAAATGTTAGTTCTTCTTTACTATGACTTGGACATGAAGAGACATCAGAGTAGGGATGCAGGGGCATCACGTGAGCTCTGAGATCAGATAGTACTGGCTGGGCACAGGGTGAAGGACCAAAAGTTTTAACAGGGAATTTTGGCAAGTCAAATAAGGTTGCAGATATTTTGGGAAGACCAGGGAGAACCAACAACAGAGTAACTCACAGCAACCTCCCAGGATTGGTCCCAGCAATGAACTCAAACAACTCCCAACCACCCCTTTCAGGATCCTTGTATCCTTCCTACCTTTCTGTCAGTGGAACTCTTGCCCACTCATCAAGGCCCAGGCATAAGTCACTCCCTCTCTGACTCCTTCCTTGAATTCACATTCCCACCACCACCCCCAGAAGAGTTATTTCTTCTGCTGCTATAAGATTAAAGATAAGGGGACTTCATAGCTCTGCTGCAAAGGTCACTAAGCTTCCTGATTATTCAAGGTGAGTGTGGAAGACCATTGCTTTTCAGGAGGCCATCTGCTGAGACATTGCTGGAGCTTCTCTTGATTTGTGAGTTGTACAAACAGGGAGGTGCAGGTCCTCCCAAGGCAGGACTGACTACCTTGAATGATCAACAAACCTACACTCCACCATGGTAGATAGACCACATAGCCACAGGGTCTAGTTAGTCGGACTGCATGCTTACAGTGGACAGTGCCCCTGGGAAGGACACTCTAATGCTAGCAGGATCCTGACCACAGGAAAGATCACTTTGGTTGTGGAGGTGAGGCTTCATGTGTGAACCCTGTTCTGCTATAGTTTATGATGTTGCCCCACCCACTGTGATGGTTAATTTTATGTGTCACCTTGACTTGCCACAGGGTACCCAGATTAAACATGATTTCGGCTTGTATCTGTGAGGGTGTTTGTGGATGAGATCTGCATTAGAATTGGTGGATGCAGTAAGGAAGATTGCCTCCCCAATGTGGGTGGGCATTATCCAATCCCTTGAGGCCTGAATAGAACAAAAGGAGGAAGAACAGAGACATGTTCCCTTTTTCCTGCCTCACTGCAAGAGGTGGAACATCTCATCTCACCTTCTCCTGCCCTTGGACTGGGATTGACCCCATCAGCTCCCCTGGTTCTCGGACCGTCGGATTGGACTAATGATACCACCAGCTTTCCTGGGTTTCCAGCTTGCAGATGAGAGATTGTGGGACTTCTCAGCCTCCACAAATGCGTGACTAAATTCCTCATTATACATCACCTTTCATATAATATATCATATCTTCTATTGGTTCTGTTTTTCTGGATAACACTAATATATCTGGGATATGGCACTCAGCTGCAGCTGTTAGAGATGGCTTCCTAGCCCTCAACTAGAATTCTGAAGAAACAGCAAAGTCAAAAAATTAAACTTAGTTCCAAGCTATGGTGAGGAAACTGAGACAACAAAAACAGACAGCTAGACATCGGGGCAGTGCTAACAACACAGCCATTGGCCCAGACAGGTGTCTTATCCACTAGAGTCTGGCTGCTCGTTTGCAAGCTCAGGGACAGCTATAGTTCCACTCTCCCGGAGCTGTGCTTGTGGGGTCAGACTTTGACAAAGATCCAGAGGGCAGGAGAGCTGTTGCAGGTTTTGTCAGCACTCAGGGAAGCCATGTATCTGGGAACTTTATCCACATGGGGAGGGAAGACAAGGAAGACGGGAGCTGTTGATGTGGCTCCTGTCTGCAGGATCTGCCAACTCTTTCAACACCTGTGACTAAGGCTTGTCCCTCTGACTGGTTCTGTTGATGGACACATGCTGGGCTCTTTCAATGCCTGGCATGGGATGCCCAAAACCCCACAGGTCCTATTTCTCAGATGACCAATGTCCTCTTGATCATTATGTAACTGATATTTCCTATCCCATTGACACTTTATCCCGGACCAATGCCCTGGGATTCTCCTACTGGGAAGAACCAGCAATCATTACTTATTGACTATGCATTATGGGTAGTGGTTGTATACAGCCTGGAGCTTTGCAGCTGGGATTCATATACCATCTCTTCCTCCTCTCAGCTGGGTAAAGGTAGATGATTGCTGTGCCTCTATTTCTTCAACTGTTCAGTGAGTGCACCATTAAGCATCCTTGCCTGGGGCTGTTGTACTGTTCATTGAGTTAATGGAAAGCCGTTTCTTGCCAGCTGGTCCATACCAAGCTCTCACCTACCCTAGCTATTATTTATCATCGTCCTTAATGTTTCAGATCAAATCTCCCCTCTTTTCTGAAGCCTTCCCGCACCTAAGCTGCCCATATAAATCTGCATGTTCTAATTACAGTTCAAAGCACATAATTTGCATCTTACAACACGCTATCTAATTATCCAATTGCTTGTTCCACAACTTTATCATTTTCCACTATGTAATTTCTCCATGCTAATTAATAAATCAACTTGGCCTAATTGTTCCTATATGTGTAATAGCTCATCTCTCCTGTCAGAATTTATCACCAGTTTCCATATATTATGATATAATATAGCTCAGTATACATCATAGTATGTATGGGGTTCCAATAAGTATATATAGAAGTACTACATATGTATGAAATAATGCCTTTCATTGGCAGTCTCCGGAAGTACTTCCCCTTGAGGAATTCACAAACTCTACTGTCCACGGACGGGTTTTGCCAGAAGGCACAATGTGGCTGGTGTTCTGATTAGAGAAATTGGCAAAGGGCTCTTGAAGATTTGGCTGACAACCTCAGGGCAGTCTGTCAGGAAAGGATGCACCAGGCTGAACTGTGTATTGCACAAGTGTTGATGTGGTACTCAGGAGAGAGAGGAGGCAGTGTAAATGATTAGGGAGGAGCAGGATCCCAGCAGCAGAAGTGGGGAACAAAACGGGAAGACTGCACATTGAGGTCTGGTTGGAGAAGGCAGTTAAGGATGTAAGATGAGGGGGAAAGGCAGCCCAGAGCAAACAACCCTGGGTTGGATGTGGTAGGCTCCATTGAGCATTTCAGGCCTTGAGTAACAAGATTCAATTTCCTTTTCAAATCTCTCATTGGGGTGTAAGTGTGCAGAATGGATCAAAACAGAGAATCACCATGAAAAAGGAGGCCAGTTAGTTATAAGAAGGTTGTTAGAGTCCAGGCGGGTGGTAATGAATGCTGGTGCTACCTAAGGTGCAGTGAAGATGAAATCAAAACATGGGTGAACATGGCATCGAGTGAAGGTGCAATGGCCACTATGTGAAGAAAGGGAGGTCAAGGAATCAGGGGTTCCTGCAAATTTGATGGTGCTGCTGCCTGGGTGGATGGTGGTCCCACCAAGCAAGAAAACAGACACAAGGACAGAACAGCTTGGGGAAGACAAGAAGGAAAGATGAAGAGTTCATGTTGCAACAATTTTAAGAGGTCGGCGAGAATCAAACTAAAAATGAACAGTAGTTGAGTGGAATTACAGTCTGGAATTGAAGGAAGAAGAAAGACCCAGAGCTGGGAGTCCTTGCAGGAGTTTCCATGAGGGAGTCCCTGCAGTGGATGAGACCTCCTGAGGACAGAGAATGGGCTGAGAAGAGAGTTAGCACACAACACCAAGGACGGCATAGATCTTAAGGGTGTGCTCACCAATTGACAGCTAGAAAGGAGACCGACAGAAGGAGTCCGGGTCCAAAAGTTAAGATGCAGGAGGTCAAGGCTTGAGTGTTGTGTTTCTGCAATGCCAGGATTGTCACAGAATCCTGGTGCCAGTGCTCTCATAGCTCAGGCTCTCACAGCTGACCCCTAAAACTAAAGCCGTCTCTGAGGCTCATTTACCGGTTTGCTCACAGATGCATGTTCTGCGACATTGGTGAGAAAAAGAAAAATCCCCACTGTATCAACTCAAAAGATCTAATTAGCAATTCACCAACCGTGTGGGGTCGGTGCTCAGTAACAGACCTCTGGCTCCTTCTCCTCCTCCAGAGGCTTCACTCTGATCTTTCTAGCCTCTTTCCCCTTCTCCCTATAGCCCTGATATTTCTGTCTCCTTCCCTCCCGTGGCCCTCAGAACCCATCTTGCTGCCTGTTCCTCCTGTGCTGTTCTGGGCCATCATGCCAGCTGCTTTGAGTGCTGGGGCCATGGTATGACTGGGCCATTTCGGTGTCACGGACTCATTGCTATACTTCCTTTCCCGTGAAATGAGTGCCTGGGATGGTGAGCATATTGCGCCATGTCTTCCATGTAGGGACAAAATTCTGGAAGTTGCCCTTCTGGGACAAAATATATTTGACATTTATAAGGTTTTGACACTCATAATGAAAATGTCTTTCCAAAACTGTGCCTGTTGGAAATACTGTCTAAAAATCTGCTAGACTGTTCATCTCCTCATTATCTTGTCGAAAGTTGTATGAAATGTTTTCTTGAAATTACAAAACCTACCAGAGAAAACATGACATGTCATGAATATTGTGATGGTTAATTTCATGTGTTAATCTGACTGGCCATGGGTGCCCAAACATTTGGTCCAACATTATTCTGGGTGTGTCTGTGTGGGTGTTTCTGGGTGAGAGCAACATATGAATCGGTAGACAAAGTAGATCATATTGATGTCCTTAAAGCGGGTAGTCCCCATCCAATTAGTGGAAGACCTAACTAGAACAAAATGGCTGCCCCTTCCTTGAGTAATAGAGAACTCCTCCCACTTGACTGCCTTAAGCTGGGACATGGGTTTCTTCCTGCCTTTGGACTTGATCTGAAATATTAGCTCTCCTGGGCCTCTAGCTTGCTGACTGCAGTTCTTGAGACTTGTCAGTCTCCATAGTGGTGTGAGCCAATTCCTTACAATAAATCCCTTGCTCTCTCTCTTTCTCTTTCTCTCATATATATACATACACATACATCCTCTTCATTCCGTGTCTTTGGAGGACCCTGACTAACACAAATGTATTTTACATTTCTTTGCAAATAGAGAACTACCTTTTGCTTTGCTCCTACAACTTTAGCTCAAGGTTGTGAGTGTAATTATTTGATCAACTGTCATTCAGATTTGACATTTATAAGATGTTTACAAATCTTTCCTCAAAAGGTTTTACCATTCCTCATGAATGGTATGAAAGAGACGATTTTCCTGCATGCTCAGTTTGAATTTTTCAACCTTCATCAGAAATCTTATTGGGAAAAACAATATTTTCATTTATTTTCTCAATGGTGTTTGAATACCATTTGAATGAGTGTCTTATTGAATGTTTATTGGTCATTTATAACTTTTTTATGGATTGCCCGGTCAAGCTCTTTTCCCCTTTGTCAGTTGACGGGTCTGCCTCCAGCAAAGGGGTAGCACTGACCGTCTGGATCTCAGACTAACAGGAAGATTGAGTGATATGAAAGCCCTAATATGATAAATGTCATGGAACTCAGGAAAATTTTATCATCTCTCATTCTAAATTTCAGGTCTGAGTTCGCAAACAGATGCCCAAAAAGCATGAAACATCATTAAAACTGTTTCCATCCTCATATGCATTTATTAATTCATGAATTAAAGCTTATTTTTGTTAGCAAAATAATGATGTAGAATAACGAAAATTCTCATGCTGTACAATCTGAAAAATGTATTCTGATGAGTAGAAAAATTATAGGATCAAAAGTTTATTAAAAATCTATAAGAGAAACTTGTGATGTTTACTTTGTCTCCATCCATTACAAATTGATTATAACAACCACAGAAATCCATGTCACTAATTAAAATGTCAACAATTATGTTTGTCCAAAAATGATAGCACAAGGCAGTGATAAAATATTTTCTCTATTATTACAAATGGATAATATATGCTTGAATACATTACACAAACATATAAGCAAAATGTAGATCTGAATAATGTACTAAGTCATATAAATATACTAATTTGAGAAGACGAAAGACAACTGAAATATACAGATACAGAATGATTTCCACCTTAGTGGTAATCAAAGGTATGCATGGGTATTAGTGCTGTTACAACCACTTTCTGATCCATCCTATGCAATTGTTATTAAAAGAAAATCATTGCTGGCGGGGTTGTTGAGCGATGGGCAGAATACACACTGCTTAAAGGAGTTTCAATCTGCACAATCCTTCTGGAAAGCGATTTGGCCAAACTTCAATAAAGGAATTACTTTATCTGGATTTTCCCTGTACTCTGCTACTCTTGGTTCTCTTCGTGTTGGCACAGCCATCCCCCAACCAGCCGAAATCTTCTTCACACCCACCCTCGTTCTGAACCCCCAAAGCCCCTGAAGGAACCCCTCATCTCAACTGCCCCAAGGGCCCTTGGCTTTCTATTTCCCAGCCTGAGAAAAGACCGTGTCTGAGTAATTGAGCATATTGTGTTTAAGAAACAGGAGGGCAGAATGGCTGGAGCAATGACAAGGGTGGTTGGAGTTTGAGAGCAGGTCCATTGGGAGGAGCAGGCATTGTCATAGTACTTTGTTATGTTTGGAAAGGTTTTGGATGTTCTTCAAAGTGAAGTGCAATGCACAGAATTGAATATCGCTCCTTCTCTGTTCTAGGGCACGATGGCGTGCAGCTCCCAGGGATGACAGCTCACCCCTTCCACACCTGTCATGGACATAGTGTGTTCTTTGCAGATCTCGTCTGAGTAAAGTTCTGTGAACCCATTTTCCCGCTTATTCATGCATCTCTCAGCCAGATCAGTATTCCACTGCTGGTTGTAGCTGTGGTTGCTTTGCATCATGATGGAAAGCCCCAAATATTAGCCAACGTAATCCAGAGCAGCATATTCAAAGAATTATGCACCATGACCAGTTAATGTAAAGACGGTTAAATGTTAAGAGATCTGTTAATTTGTTATAAAGCTTGCCAGCAATTCTCTGCCATGTTGCCCTCTCCACAGGCAATTCACAACACTGCAGCTTGCTTCTTCATGGCCAGCGGGAGAGGGGGAGTGAGTCGGCTTGCAAGATGGAGTTATGTATAATGTAACATAATCACAGAAGTGACATTCCATTACCTCTGCCCTATTCTATTGGTTAGAAGCAAGTCACAATGCCCACCCATACTCAAAGGCATCCTCAGGAGTTTGGGATAGTGGGGGCCACTTAAAGTCTGTCAGCGTGTGGATGTATGTACCACAGTTTGATGATCCACTCATCCCTTGAAGGGTGTTTAAAGTTTTTAGCAATTACAAATAAATCAGCTATAAATGCTCATGTACAGACTTCTCGTGTAAGCATGTTTTCCTTCTCTAGGGTAAATGCCTGGAAGGAGGATTTCTATGGCACATGGTTCTTAAAAAAAACTCTCATCAAACTAGGAATAGAAGGGAACTCCTCAGTCTAGTGAAGGCCATCTACAGAAACCTACAGCTAACATCACACTTAAAGGTGAAAGCCAGAATGCTTTCCACACTTAGATCAAGAACAAGACAAGCATGCACACTCTAACCACTTCAATTCAATATGGTTCTGGAGGTTCCAGCCAGTGCAATAAGGAAGAAAGGAAAAAGAAAAGAAAGGAAAAAAGAAAGGGAAAGAAAAGGCATCTAGACTGCAGGAAGAAAGAGGGAAAACTCTTTTATTCACAGACTACTTGATCATGTATCTAGAAAACAGATTCTCTAGGATCTAGGATCAACAACAACAACAATAAACTAGAACTAATAAGTGAGTTTAGCAAGGTTGCAGGACACAAGGTGAATATACAAAAATCAATCACATTTCTTGTAACAAGCAAGAGAACTTTGAAACTGAAAAAAAATTTAAACACCATAAAAAAGTGAAAAAGAGTTAAATATGACCAAAAAATGTAAAAAACTTGTACACTGAAAACTACAGAACATTCCTGAGATAAATTACAGAAGATCTGAGTAGTGAAGAGATATATGTTCATGGGTTGGAAGACTCAATATTGTTAAGATATCAATTCTCCCCAAATTGATCTATAGAAACAAAGTCCCAGCAAAATTTTTCATATGTAAAACGTAACCGATTCTAAAATTCATATGGAAATGCAAAGGACATACAATGGCCAAAACTACTTTGAAACAGAACTCACTTGGAGGACTAATACTATTTGATTTCAAAATTTATGATAAAGCTACAGTAATTAAGACAGAGTAGTGTTATCATCAAGATGGACAAATAGATGAATGAAAAGAATATACAATCCAGAAATAGACCCAACATATATGGACAGCTGAGTTCTGACAAAGTTGTAAATGCAATTCAGTAGAGAAAGGATAGTCCTATCAACGATGATACAGGAACAATTAGATATCCATTTACAAAAAAAATACATTTCGATTAATACCTCATACCATATGCAAAAATTAACTCAAAATGGTTCATATATCTAATGGTAAAAGCTAAAATTATGAAACTCCTATAAAACAGGAAAAAATCTGTGCAACCTTAGACTAGGCAAAGATTTCTTACCTATGACACCAAAAGCATAATGCATAAAAGGAAAATTAAGTCAACTGGATCTCATCAAATTGAAAAGCTTGTGTTCTTCAAAAAACACTGCTAAGAGAATGAAAAGAAAAGGCACAGGCTGGGGAAAATATTTGTAAATCGCACATCTGATGGACTTGAATACAGGATATATGCAGAACTCTCAAAACTCAACAACAAGAAAGGAAACAACCCAATTAAAAATGGGCAAATATTTGAGCACAAAAGAGGATGTATGTATGGCGTATAAGCACACAAAAACGATGTTCAACATGATTAATAATTAGGGAATTGCAAACTAAAGCCACAATGAGTTACCACTCCACACCTATTAGAATGGCTAAAGTAAAAACAAAACAAAACAGAACAAAATCAAACCTGACAATAGCAAGTGTCACTGAGTTCGAAGAGCAAACTAATCTCTCATACATTGCTGGCGGGAATACAGAATAGTAGAGCCACTTTGGAAAACATTTTTGGCATCTCATAAGAAACGTGGTGGCCTCTAGGAGCTGAGAGTGGCCCTCCGTTTACAGACAGCAAGAAAATGGGACTTGGGTCCTACAACCACTGAACTGAATTCTGCCAAAAGCCTAAAGGAACAAGAAAGGGATTATCCCCTAGAATGTCCAGAAAGGAACGTAGCCTGCCAATACCATGATTTTCGTCTGGGAAGACTCATACCAATCTTCTGGCCTACAGAACTGTAATATGATAAATTTGTGTTGTAAATTTCTGATCATTCAAGACAGCAATAGAAAACTAATACAAAAAGAAAAATCCATATGATCATCCCTTAGAAACAAAATATATTTGATATCTTTCATTTCTTACTATTAAAAAACGATAGGGACCGCCCGGTGGCGCAGCGGTTTAGTCCGCGCTTGGCAGCCCGGGGTACGCAGGTTCGGATCCCGGGCGCCCGCCGACGCATCTGCCTGTCAGCCATGCCGTGGCGGCGTCCCATATAAAGTGGAGGAAGATGGGCACGGATGTTAGCCCAGGGCCAGTCTTCCTCAGCAAAAAGGGGAGGATTGGCAACAGATGTTAGCTCAGGGCTGGTCTTCCCCACAAAAAAATAAAAAAATAAAAACAAAAAATGATAAAATTCATGAACGGCATCCTGGAATTCTTGGAGGCAAGATACACCACTTTTAGTTGCGCTGGTAGGACTCTCTTACTGAAGTCTGTATGGATGCAAGCAGAAGTGCAAACTATCCTGCTCCTCAGACCTTATAACCCAGCAGATCAAACTGTGTTCAAAGTATCTATGGCAAACAAGTAATCATGGTACACATCATCAGTAATAAAATACACTGACATATCGAGGACCTGGACATGATACAATGGGAGACACGATACCTTTTCAGCCGTATGCTAGGCAGAAATAACTCATTCTAATCACGCGAAAGCATCAGACAAAGGCAGGGGGGCAATTCACAAAATGATCCACCAATAATCTTCCTAAGTGTCATCGTCAAAGGAGGGCTAAGGAACACGCAAGGGTAGGTGCGGGCAGGGATGATGTACGCTAAGCAGACTCCTCAGATCCAGAGCATTTGGATTTTCCTCTTTCCTAGTGCAGCAGGGACCCCACCTCCTCAACAGGGCGTTAAGCCCGCCCTCTTGCTCCCCGACCCCACTCCACTCCAGCTCGCAGTCTGCTTGCGCGCTAGCGATCACCGACACTGTGGGCGGAGCCCGCGCAGGCGCCCGGCCCGCCCATGGCCCCGCCCACCCCAGCCCCGGGCCCGCCTCCGCTCACACGCACTTCCCGCCCCGCCTCCCCGCCGACCTCGGCAGAGCCGCGCAGAGCCCAGCCGAGCGAGCGCGGCGCGATGGACGGCCGAGTGCAGCTGATTAAGGCCCTCCTGGCCCTGCCCCTGCGGCCCCAGACGCGTCGGTGGAGGAACCCGATTCCCTTCCCCGAGACGTTCGACGGCGATACCGACCGGCTGCCGGAGTTCATCGTGCAGACGGGCGCCTACATGTTAGTGGACGAGACCCTGTTCTCCAGCGATGCCCTGAAGGTGACATTCCTCATCACCCGCCTCACGGGGCCGGCCCTGCAGTGGGTGATCCCCTACATCAGGAAGAAGAGCCCCCTCCTCAATGATTACCGGGGCTTCCTGGCCGAGATGAAGCGGGTCTTTGGATGGGTGGAGGACGAGGACTTCTAGGCCGGGAGACCCTCGGCCTGGGGGCGGGTGCCCGGGGAGGGTCCGCTGCGCCAGGGGCCGTCGCCCAGATCGCTCCAGGCGTCCTCCCGCCGCGCCTCCCCCTCCCTTACCTTCGAGTCGCCGCGCTCTCCCCCGCGCTCCTGTCCCCTCCCGCGTAGTGCTTGCCTTTGTTCCAGGAATAGCGCTCCAGGTTCCCGCTGCTGCCGCTGGGCCTCGCTCTGGAGCGCGCCGCCGCCCTCTCTGGCCTGCCCGGCCCCTCCCGTGCACACTTGGCTCTGCCTGCGCTCCAGCTGCGAGCTGGGCTCCGGTTACACACTGGACAGACCACTCACAGCCCGCCCCCTCGCCGGACTACCAGGCCCGCGTCGATGTGCCCGGAGACCTGCGCTGCCGCCGCCATCACCACCCGCCGCGTCCCGCCGACAGACTGCAGCCTTCAGCGATCTGGACTCACCCGGGAGGGGTCTGAGCTGGCCACAGCCCCTGGACCATGATTCAGACAGCTCACTGCCCCCTGAAGGGGCCGGCCAGCCTTTCACCTTCAGCGGGACCCATTCCGTCCCTACTGCTAGAGACACCTTCTGCTCCTGCCAGGTGGCCGCCAGGTCCCAGGGGTGCCTGGCAGCTAAATCGAGTCACTCATTTTCTCCTGTGGACCTGTTAGTTTTGCCCAGAATCCAGTCCTCTTCTGAATTTGCAGCTGTCTCTCTGATGTGTGCCTTTTGTTCCACACAGTAACCCCTGCACTCTGCCCAGCTCTTCTACACTACCTGGACAAAAGTCTTTTCCTTATTTTCAATAAATGTCAGACGCTATTAAAAAAGAAATTGAGTCTCAATGACTATGGCGCCTCTCCCTCCCTGGTCCAGTACATGGGGTCCGTGTCTTGTTCAGCAGGTATGTCCCCTGCCGTTCTGTGGCTGATGTAGTGTCTTGCATCATAAAACAGAAAAGATAGTCCCGTGGTGGTCCTGGTGATGGAGACCCCACTGGTGATCATTCAATCCCAGATGCTGACTCTTCCGCACCAGTCAGTTCCGTGAGGAAATGGATCTTGGTCTGATTCTGGCCAGGGTGATGTCAGCTAGGAGGCTTTTGGCAAAGATTTCCTCATTTCCAAAAGGCTGCTGGAAAGCACAACACCTAAGTTTTACAAACCATGAATCCTACACATTTGTTGCTGAACACCTGTCATAGTTTTGTTTAGCCCATTATTCAGGGATCCAGCAGAATGACAGGTGCTTCAGAACAAGCATTTACATTTATAGAGCCTTGGATGTGTGAGTCGTGGAGAAAGGAATGTAGAACTGAGACTGTAATTTTGGTGGAAACCTGGTTGATTAGCTGCAGAACGATAAATTTAAAACTTTCATGGGCAGAAAAGGAAAAAATATTACTCCTTACTGTGTGTCTGCATGCTAACCTTAAATCTACAGTGCTGAAAGACAGCCTCTGCCACCTCATCTATCGCTGGGGAAAGTTAAATATGCTGTCAGCCAGATGAGCCACTCTGGTGTGATATTAAGTGGTCATGGAATCAACTCTCTGCTTCGTTTCTAATTTGAGTAATTTTTCCAGAACATGTGAAAGAAGTGGGAAAAGGCTGAGCTTAGTTCATGCATAGGTAAGCTTGCTCTGTGGTAAGGAACAAAAATGCTTGGGACTGCAGTATAAAGAGTACCAGTGCTCACAGGCCAATCCTTAGATTTCACTGCCTTCTGCCTCTAGATGAGACTTTTTGGCTTTTATTAAATTGGTATTTAGTCACCCTTAACCTTTCCTTGTCTTTTTGCAGCTTATCACTAGCTTCTTGTAACAACCATTTATTTGCACAATCTTTATAATTACTTACTGCTTCCTCTGAACCACTCAAACTCCTGAGATATTGCACCTGTCAGTAAATTTCCTTCCTTTGGTGTCCTCTCTCACTTCACCACTAGTGAAAGTTTTGACAGTTGCACAAGTGCCACCTCACAGGGGGTTTCAGTACTTCATTTACCACCAGTGATGTAGTCCTCATTTCTAGCCAGCTGGCAGGTAATCGTGCTCCAAAATCCATTTTATAATTTGCTTCCTAGGACCACTTCTAGGGCCCAACATGTATTATACTTTAAGTTCCCCCTGAAACAGATCTCATAAACAACACTGGTAAAGGAGTGAAGGAGGCAGGATTAAGCAGAGGGAGAATTTGAAGAGACGTGCAGTTGCAGTAGAGGCCTCAGCTGATCCTACAGGCACATCTACAGCTGGGATGGCCATTCAGGAAAGTCATGAATTGAGGAGATGAGGCCAGGCCTGTGATAACTCCACACTTGACTAGTCATTGGATGTGGTCTTATCTGGAGGAAATAGTGTACCCCTGAGCAAGGCAGCTTCCTTCAACCCATAGCAATTCCTGGGGAGTGATTCAGCTGTAATTCTCAGCAGCTACAGCTACACTCCTAGCAGCTGGGGGAATGAATGCCTCAGTCCTAAAGGTAGGATCTAGGCCGTACATCATAGCATCTACTTCACACATTGATAGGGGAATGGAATCAACAAGATGAAAGAGAATTCAGCATTTAAAAGGAATAAGATACATGTATGCTGGCTGATTTGGAGAGATTTTTGCAGCGTTAAGTAAGAAATACAATATGCAGAAAACTGCATAATGTGCCCATTTTTTTGCTAAATAGATATTTAAGCCAAAAAGGCATACATATGAATACACACACACGATTAGCTAGGTACAAAGAAAAATATAGAAATATACTTACTAGGTTGTTAGTGTGGGTCACAAGAGGTGTTAATGTGTTGATGCCAGAGATGGAGTAGGGCCTTTGGGGAGGGAGATCCACACAAAAAAGGAAGGAAAAAAGACTGCGCTAATGGGGGGGGTTTAGTGTATGTCCCTGAAAACTGGAAAATCTATATGAACTTATGAGAATAATATAGCCTTAATCAGGATCCCAAGAAGAAACAGATGTTACACACAAATGGGGTAACGGAGGAGAATTAAATGAAGAGAATATGTACAAAGGTGTGGGTATGGTTAAAATAAATTCTGATAGATTGGATAATTTTTCTGCAAATATTCATTCCCCACTCCCCCCCGCCTTGGGCTGAAGTGTACATACCTGTTCCTCTGAATCTGTGCTTGGTCATGCACCTGCTTTTATCAATGCGATATGAGCAGACATGATGTGAATAGAGGATTTCAATATGCTTGTGTGGTTTTGCTAGTCCTCTTGCACAAGTCCCCCCTGTGATTGGGATGAAAAGAGCATGCCCCAGCTGGTTGCTGATCCTTCAGTTTGGGCTACACAGTGATTCACAGGGAGCAGATCTGAACACAATCTGCAACCTAGAGCCGAGCCCACCCTAACTGCATCCTGAAGTAGAATAGTCCCAGACAGTCCATAGCACAAGAGCAATGACTGTTATAAATGACTGTTATAAGTTTGGGGAAAATTTCTTATAAAACATTATTGCAGCAATAGCTGACTAATAATGACACCAACAAGGGATTTTGAAATACCCTGGAGCTAGCAATAGTAGGGGAGTGTGACCTCTCACCAAAACATGAAGAGGTGAGGGCAGGGAGTGGTTACTGGAACACAGAGAGAGTTCTAGCTATAGAAGAGAATCCCTGGACAGGATTGTGGCCTTTCATAGAGGAACTTTGTCACAGCCACCTCTAAATCTGGTAGAGATAGAGCTCTTCCATTGGCCAAACTCAACCAGAAGCCAGAGGCCAAGGGAGCCATTTATGCAATCGGTATAGGTTGGCTTCCTGGGCACAGAGCAGGGCGGAGGTGAGTGGTTATAGAAGGGCAAATGGAAGATATCCAAAAGATATATGAACAATCATTTCTGAGTGAGGAACATTGGAAAAGATGCACGATCACATTAGTAATCAGAAATATTTTAAATAGAGGAAAAATGGGATCCCATTTCAAAACTATTCAATTGGCAAAAGAAAAAATAATGACAATAGGAAGTGCTGAAGGGATATGGGGAAACGAGCAATCTCATAAACTGCTTATGACAGTGTACAACAAAACTGGAGATGAATTTGGCAATGCCTCGTAAAGTTTAAGACATACATATCCTACAAACCTGCAATTCCAATAAGGATGTTGAATGCAGCATTTTTTTTAAATGCGTGTATGATTAGGACCTCTGCTAAGCTGTATAGCACCTTTGTCTAAATGAATAAGAGGTGCCCCCTTGTGGTGAAATTAGCCTCATGTGTGCACAGTGTGGCAAGCAGATAGTATTTTTATGCTTAAAAAAACAGCAACCCTTCCTAAGGGTGGATGCCTTCCCATTGTTTGGCTTGGTGGGCTGGGTTGGGGCTGGATTGTAGCCTCAGTCACTTGCTTGGTAAGGGGCACTTCAGAAGTGAATACCCTATAGGACCATAGGCAGCAGCCCTGTTTGTAGTAACTGGAAATTGGAAACAACATATGCATCATAAGTAAGAAAATGCACACCCACACATATATACATTTCATTTTGTCCTCTTTTTAAAATGTAAATAATAATGTTAAATTTCAGAAAATTTGCAAGAATAGTTTAAGCAACTCCCATGTCCCTTTACTGCATTTGCTATTTCTCTCTCTCTTCCTATTTATCTACCTATAAAATATATATAATGTACATTTTCTGAATCATATGCATCATTATATACACATATATAAACATACATGTACATATACATATATCACTATGTTTATACATATACATATATCACTATATATTTTTCTGAATCATTTGACAGTAAGTTCATTAAAATTATAAAGTATATCTAGAAAAAACTATAACTAAGATAATATTTAATGGTTAAATATCAAATGCTTCCCTCTGAGGTCACCAACTAGACAGAATTGTCCTCTGTCACCATTTTTATTCGCAATGTCTCGGAGGCCTTAGCCAGTACAAATAGCCAATGAAAGGAAATAAAGGGTATTAAGATTGAAAAAGAAATAAAAACCAGTTTTGAAGATATGATTATGTACATAGAAAATCCAAACAAATCTACAATTAGAAATAATAAATGAAGTTAGCTATTTTGCTGAATACCCGATCTATATGTATAAAACAGACAATAACAAGTGTTGGTGAGGGTGTGGAGAAATTAGAGCCCTCATTTATTGCTAGTAAAATGGTGCAGCTACAGTGGAAAACAGTCTGGCAGTTCCTCAAAATGTTAAGCATAAAGTTACCATATGACCCACCCAATTCCATTATTAGGTACCCAAGAGAACTGAAAATATACAATCTCACAAAAACTTGTAAGTGAATGTTCATAGCAGCATTATTCATAATTTCCCAAAAATGGAAACAACCCAAAAGTCCAGCAACTGATAAATAAAACAACAAAATGTGGTATATCTATACAATGGAATATTATCCAGCTGTAAAAAGGAATGAAGGAGTGATACATGCTACAACATGGATGAACATAGAAAACATAATGGTAAGTGAAAGACGCCAATCACAAAGAACCATACATTGTATGACTCTATTTATATGAGATGTCCAGAATAGGTAAATATATAGATGCAGAAAGTCAATTAGTGGTTGCTGGAGCTTGGGGTAGGGAGGAGAAAGGGGAGGCACAGGGTTTCATTTTGGGGTGATGGAAATGTTCTAAAATTAGGTAGTGGTAATGGTTGTACACCTCTGTGAATATACTAAAAACTACTGACTTGCAGACTTTAAAAGGGTGAATATTGTGGTAGGTGAATTAAATTTTAATAAAGCTATTATAAAAAATTAACAGTATTCCTATTTACTAACAACAAACTAGTGGGAATACAATTTAACAAAAATAATACCATTTATGATAGTGTCATAAGTTATCAAATACCTAGGAATAAATCTATAAAATATTTGCAATACTTCAACATTGGAAACTGCAAAATATTACTGAGCTAAATTAAATAACAAAATAAATGGAAGGATATAAGATGTTAATGATTAAAAGACTCAAAATTATTACAATATATATTCTCCCCAAATTTATTTTTAGATTCAATGCAATTCCAATAAAAATCAAGCAGGTTTTAGAAGAAAATACAGGAGGATATCTTCATAATCTTGGGTTAGGTAATGATATTTTAAACAGAATATAAAAAGTACTAACCATAAGAGAAATTGATAAGTGACTCTAAAATTTATACGGAAAGGCAAAGAATCTAGAACCGCCAAGTCAATATTGAAAAAGAAGTACAAAGCTGGATGACTTACACTATCAGATATCAAGGCTTATTGTAAAAAAAAAATCAGAAATGAAAGCATGTGGTATTAGTGCAAGGATAGACAGACAGATAAATGGAATACAACAAACAATCCAGGAAAAAATCAACACCTGTATAATCACCCGATTTATGACAAAAACACAATTTCAATTCAGTGGAGGAAAGAATGGTCTTTTCAATAAATGTTATTGGGTCAATTAGATATCCCTATTGAAAAAATGAACTTTGGCCCCTACCTCCTAGCATACACAAAAGTTATTCAGTATAGATTATAGACTTAAATTTGAACGCTAAAACAATTAAGGTTTTGGAGGAAAATATGGGATAATATCTTCATATTAGGTTTGGCAAAGATTTCTTAAATAGGACACAAAAAGCATTAATTATAAGTCGGCCCTCCCTATAGATGATATTTATAAAGACGCTCAGTCACAGAATTTCCCCCACTCCCTGACGGCATCCAATCCAGAGCAAAGCCTCACTTCCTTAAATCCTCCCCAAAATTACCTAACACAAGCCCAAATACTTCGTAAGTCTTTTCTAACACCTTCTTACTGACACGCCCCACAGTTCTCCACGGTGTGTTCTCCCTTGCTGCAATGAGTAATAAACCCAATTTGTTCAATTAAAGGTGTGTTCCTGGTGGTCTTTGGCTGGAGGACATTAACATCAAGAATATATAAAAAAGGTAAGGAGCTCTGGTCCAGGCCAGCAGCCTCTGAATCCAGCCAGGCAGCCTTCTCTGAACCACACTCTCCATCATCACAATGTCAGGGATTCCCACCCAAAACATAAACACAAAGTTCAGGTACTTTCAGTATAGAGTCTGTGATTAGCTGCTGTGGTGGTAAGACAGGGGGCCTTGAATATCCTCACTATGTTTTGACTGTTAAGTAGACTGCTTTTGTTCCTTACTGTTCAGGCATGACCATTTCCCCATGCCATTAAGTAGTTTGAGATCATAACGGGCTTTCATTTTACTTATCTTATTTAATCGAGTGTGTGTTTTGACCACTCTTTGTCCTTTCTATACCTGGTCCCATTAGATGTGTTACTTTTCATTTTAGACTCATTACTGCTCAGAACTGCTTGATGTAATACCTAAGTAATCACAGTACTCCCATGATGGAAGACAAAGCAGTATCTCAACACCTGTAGAAGCAGGCAGGGCATCAGACCCTGGCAAAGGCTACTGGAGGAAGCTTTGGTGCCCCCAGGATTTCTGGTATCCACTCTCTCAGCCTACTCCTTTGGCTGCCTCCAGGTTTCTGGTGGACAGAGAGATCAGGGGCACTCACAAAGGGTCCATTTGGAATCCCTGTCCCTACTCCATCTCTGCCCTAGGGCTGCCTCTGTGTACAGGGGTACACTTAGGCCACAGTGCTTAAGGGAAGAGTGAGGCATGTCACAAGTACATTCTATCAGGATTCCCCTGAAACCCAAGGCCTCAGGACACAACCACCCAAAGGCCACTTTGTTCCCATATGAAATTTTTCTGGATTTCAGTACCACATAATTTGTGTAATGTTATCTTAATTATAGGTTTCAAGTCATTATTGGCCCCAACCACCAAAAAAAAAAAAAGGTTAATTGCATTTCTTTCTTGTCCCTCTTATACTCATCTTCCTTTTTGTCAGTCTTTATATTTTTCCTCCTTCTTGGTTGGGCATTGAGTACATTGCTAGAATGAGATGAGGAGAACAAACGAAGGATGACAACTACAAGGTATGAGATTGCAAAGTAATGAGAAACAACCTCCCTACTCCCTTACAAATGCCATTCTGTTGTCTTTGTATGGAATCTTGCTAAAGTGTGAATGATTGATTCTTGTAAACTAATACCCTCTCCAAGATATTTTCAGCATGAAAGATGACTTGGGATGATACAACTAGTGTAAACAGAGAAGCAATCCCTAACAGAGACGTACTGGCAGGAAGAAGAAAACTGCAGAGGCATTTTTGTTAAGGGAGGTAGGGGTTACTGACATTGTTCAAAGAATCCCCAGTAATCCCTGCCCATTCTCCCTACCCCTAGAGCCAGGTGGACACAGATCAGAGGGAATATGCTGGACCTACTCCATAACACTTTTCAAACCACTTTAGCAGTCTCTGTATTTAAAACCAAACAGTGAATATGCTTAGACAGTCATCCTTCCAAGCTATGCTGGAAGGCAGACTGCCAGTACCCTGAATTGGAACCTCATAATTAGCTGCCTTCCATGGTTTTAAGAACCCTGTGAACCACAACAACTTCATTTTATTTATTAAGTAACTCAGATATTCCCTCTGATTTCAAGAAGACTTTGACTTATTACAAACCAAATTGCAAATTAATGATGTTTCCACAATTTCTGGGAATAAACACATTACCAGATACACAATGCAGATAAAGTACCTCCAGCTCTATGTTTAGCCCTGTGAACCACCACACCTGAATGGCAAAAGTTTACTTGCTCAAATAAAGAGAGAGAGGAAACACAGTGAAAATCACTGTTATGATTGATTCTTCTTTCATATGTTTTGGAAAAATCATCCAAGTTAGAAATGAGGCAGAGTTGATTGAGTGTGGTCCTTTAACCCAATTTGGTTAGGATATTTATTTTTATTAGCATAGTTTATTAAGATATCTTTATGACTGACTTTATTAGGATATTTAACTTTCCCCAGCGATAGATGAGGTGGCAGAGGCTGTCTTTCAGCACTGTAGATTTAAGGTTAGCATGCAGACACACAGTAAGGAGTAATATTTTTTCCTTTTCTGCCCATGAAAGTTTTAAATTTATCGTTCTGCAGCTAATCAACCAGGTTTCCACCAAAATTACAGTCTCAGTTCTACATTCCTTTCTCCACGACTCACACATCCAAGGCTCTATAAATGTAAATGCTTGTTCTGAAGCACCTGTCATTCTGCTGGATCCCTGAATAATGGGCTAAACAAAACTATGACAGGTGTTCAGCAACAAATGTGTAGGATTCATGGTTTGTAAAACTTAGGTGTTGTGCTTTCCAGCAGCCTTTTGGAAATGAGGAAATCTTTGCCAAAAGCCTCCTAGCTGACATCACCCTGGCCAGAATCAGACCAAGATCCATTTCCTCACGGAACTGACTGGTGCGGAAGAGTCAGCATCTGGGATTGAATGATCACCAGTGGGGTCTCCATCACCAGGACCACCACGGGACTATCTTTTCTGTTTTATGATGCAAGACACTACATCAGCCACAGAACGGCAGGGGACATACCTGCTGAACAAGACACGGACCCCATGTACTGGACCAGGGAGGGAGAGGCGCCATAGTCATTGAGACTCAATTTCTTTTTTAATAGCGTCTGACATTTATTGAAAATAAGGAAAAGACTTTTGTCCAGGTAGTGTAGAAGAGCTGGGCAGAGTGCAGGGGTTACTGTGTGGAACAAAAGGCACACATCAGAGAGACAGCTGCAAATTCAGAAGAGGACTGGATTCTGGGCAAAACTAACAGGTCCACAGGAGAAAATGAGTGACTCGATTTAGCTGCCAGGCACCCCTGGGACCTGGCGGCCACCTGGCAGGAGCAGAAGGTGTCTCTAGCAGTAGGGACGGAATGGGTCCCGCTGAAGGTGAAAGGCTGGCCGGCCCCTTCAGGGGGCAGTGAGCTGTCTGAATCATGGTCCAGGGGCTGTGGCCAGCTCAGACCCCTCCCGGGTGAGTCCAGATCGCTGAAGGCTGCAGTCTGTCGGCGGGACGCGGCGGGTGGTGATGGCGGCGGCAGCGCAGGTCTCCGGGCACATCGACGCGGGCCTGGTAGTCCGGCGAGGGGGCGGGCTGTGAGTGGTCTGTCCAGTGTGTAACCGGAGCCCAGCTCGCAGCTGGAGCGCAGGCAGAGCCAAGTGTGCACGGGAGGGGCCGGGCAGGCCAGAGAGGGCGGCGGCGCGCTCCAGAGCGAGGCCCAGCGGCAGCAGCGGGAACCTGGAGCGCTATTCCTGGAACAAAGGCAAGCACTACGCGGGAGGGGACAGGAGCGCGGGGGAGAGCGCGGCGACTCGAAGGTAAGGGAGGGGGAGGCGCGGCGGGAGGACGCCTGGAGCGATCTGGGCGACGGCCCCTGGCGCAGCGGACCCTCCCCGGGCACCCGCCCCCAGGCCGAGGGTCTCCCGGCCTAGAAGTCCTCGTCCTCCACCCATCCAAAGACCCGCTTCATCTCGGCCAGGAAGCCCCGGTAATCATTGAGGAGGGGGCTCTTCTTCCTGATGTAGGGGATCACCCACTGCAGGGCCGGCCCCGTGAGGCGGGTGATGAGGAATGTCACCTTCAGGGCATCGCTGGAGAACAGGGTCTCGTCCACTAACATGTAGGCGCCCGTCTGCACGATGAACTCCGGCAGCCGGTCGGTATCGCCGTCGAACGTCTCGGGGAAGGGAATCGGGTTCCTCCACCGACGCGTCTGGGGCCGCAGGGGCAGGGCCAGGAGGGCCTTAATCAGCTGCACTCGGCCGTCCATCGCGCCGCGCTCGCTCGGCTGGGCTCTGCGCGGCTCTGCCGAGGTCGGCGGGGAGGCGGGGCGGGAAGTGCGTGTGAGCGGAGGCGGGCCCGGGGCTGGGGTGGGCGGGGCCATGGGCGGGCCGGGCGCCTGCGCGGGCTCCGCCCACAGTGTCGGTGATCGCTAGCGCGCAAGCAGACTGCGAGCTGGAGTGGAGTGGGGTCGGGGAGCAAGAGGGCGGGCTTAACGCCCTGTTGAGGAGGTGGGGTCCCTGCTGCACTAGGAAAGAGGAAAATCCAAATGCTCTGGATCTGAGGAGTCTGCTTAGCGTACATCATCCCTGCCCGCACCTACCCTTGCGTGTTCCTTAGCCCTCCTTTGACGATGACACTTAGGAAGATTATTGGTGGATCATTTTGTGAATTGCCCCCCTGCCTTTGTCTGATGCTTTCGCGTGATTAGAATGAGTTATTTCTGCCTAGCATACGGCTGAAAAGGTATCGTGTCTCCCATTGTATCATGTCCAGGTCCTCGATATGTCAGTGTATTTTATTACTGATGATGTGTACCATGATTACTTGTTTGCCATAGATACTTTGAACACAGTTTGATCTGCTGGGTTATAAGGTCTGAGGAGCAGGATAGTTTGCACTTCTGCTTGCATCCATACAGACTTCAGTAAGAGAGTCCTACCAGCGCAACTAAAAGTGGTGTATCTTGCCTCCAAGAATTCCAGGATGCCGTTCATGAATTTTATCATTTTTTGTTTTTATTTTTTTATTTTTTTGTGGGGAAGACCAGCCCTGAGCTAACATCTGTTGCCAATCCTCCCCTTTTTGCTGAGGAAGACTGGCCCTGGGCTAACATCCGTGCCCATCTTCCTCCACTTTATATGGGACGCCGCCACGGCATGGCTGACAGGCAGATGCGTCGGCGGGCGCCCGGGATCCGAACCTGCGTACCCCGGGCTGCCAAGCGCGGACTAAACCGCTGCGCCACCGGGCGGTCCCTATCGTTTTTTAATAGTAAGAAATGAAAGATATCAAATATATTTTGTTTCTAAGGGATGATCATATGGATTTTTCTTTTTGTATTAGTTTTCTATTGCTGTCTTGAATGATCAGAAATTTACAACACAAATTTATCATATTACAGTTCTGTAGGCCAGAAGATTGGTATGAGTCTTCCCAGACGAAAATCATGGTATTGGCAGGCTACGTTCCTTTCTGGACATTCTAGGGGATAATCCCTTTCTTGTTCCTTTAGGCTTTTGGCAGAATTCAGTTCAGTGGTTGTAGGACCCAAGTCCCATTTTCTTGCTGTCTGTAAACGGAGGGCCACTCTCAGCTCCTAGAGGCCACCACGTTTCTTATGAGATGCCAAAAATGTTTTCCAAAGTGGCTCTACTATTCTGTATTCCCGCCAGCAATGTATGAGAGATTAGTTTGCTCTTCGAACTCAGTGACACTTGCTATTGTCAGGTTTGATTTTGTTCTGTTTTGTTTTGTTTTTACTTTAGCCATTCTAATAGGTGTGGAGTGGTAACTCATTGTGGCTTTAGTTTGCAATTCCCTAATTATTAATCATGTTGAACATCGTTTTTGTGTGCTTATACGCCATACATACATCCTCTTTTGTGCTCAAATATTTGCCCATTTTTAATTGGGTTGTTTCCTTTCTTGTTGTTGAGTTTTGAGAGTTCTGCATATATCCTGTATTCAAGTCCATCAGATGTGCGATTTACAAATATTTTCCCCAGCCTGTGCCTTTTCTTTTCATTCTCTTAGCAGTGTTTTTTGAAGAACACAAGCTTTTCAATTTGATGAGATCCAGTTGACTTAATTTTCCTTTTATGCATTATGCTTTTGGTGTCATAGGTAAGAAATCTTTGCCTAGTCTAAGGTTGCACAGATTTTTTCCTGTTTTATAGGAGTTTCATAATTTTAGCTTTTACCATTAGATATATGAACCATTTTGAGTTAATTTTTGCATATGGTATGAGGTATTAATCGAAATGTATTTTTTTTGTAAATGGATATCTAATTGTTCCTGTATCATCGTTGATAGGACTATCCTTTCTCTACTGAATTGCATTTACAACTTTGTCAGAACTCAGCTGTCCATATATGTTGGGTCTATTTCTGGATTGTATATTCTTTTCATTCATCTATTTGTCCATCTTGATGATAACACTACTCTGTCTTAATTACTGTAGCTTTATCATAAATTTTGAAATCAAATAGTATTAGTCCTCCAAGTGAGTTCTGTTTCAAAGTAGTTTTGGCCATTGTATGTCCTTTGCATTTCCATATGAATTTTAGAATCGGTTACGTTTTACATATGAAAAATTTTGCTGGGACTTTGTTTCTATAGATCAATTTGGGGAGAATTGATATCTTAACAATATTGAGTCTTCCAACCCATGAACATATATCTCTTCACTACTCAGATCTTCTGTAATTTATCTCAGGAATGTTCTGTAGTTTTCAGTGTACAAGTTTTTTACATTTTTTGGTCATATTTAACTCTTTTTCACTTTTTTATGGTGTTTAAATTTTTTTTCAGTTTCAAAGTTCTCTTGCTTGTTACAAGAAATGTGATTGATTTTTGTATATTCACCTTGTGTCCTGCAACCTTGCTAAACTCACTTATTAGTTCTAGTTTATTGTTGTTGTTGTTGATCCTAGATCCTAGAGAATCTGTTTTCTAGATACATGATCAAGTAGTCTGTGAATAAAAGAGTTTTCCCTCTTTCTTCCTGCAGTCTAGATGCCTTTTCTTTCCCTTTCTTTTTTCCTTTCTTTTCTTTTTCCTTTCTTCCTTATTGCACTGGCTGGAACCTCCAGAACCATATTGAATTGAAGTGGTTAGAGTGTGCATGCTTGTCTTGTTCTTGATCTAAGTGTGGAAAGCATTCTGGCTTTCACCTTTAAGTGTGATGTTAGCTGTAGGTTTCTGTAGATGGCCTTCACTAGACTGAGGAGTTCCCTTCTATTCCTAGTTTGATGAGAGTTTTTTTTAAGAACCATGTGCCATAGAAATCCTCCTTCCAGGCATTTACCCTAGAGAAGGAAAACATGCTTACACGAGAAGTCTGTACATGAGCATTTATAGCTGATTTATTTGTAATTGCTAAAAACTTTAAACACCCTTCAAGGGATGAGTGGATCATCAAACTGTGGTACATACATCCACACGCTGACAGACTTTAAGTGGCCCCCACTATCCCAAACTCCTGAGGATGCCTTTGAGTATGGGTGGGCATTGTGACTTGCTTCTAACCAATAGAATAGGGCAGAGGTAATGGAATGTCACTTCTGTGATTATGTTACATTATACATAACTCCATCTTGCAAGCCGACTCACTCCCCCTCTCCCGCTGGCCATGAAGAAGCAAGCTGCAGTGTTGTGAATTGCCTGTGGAGAGGGCAACATGGCAGAGAATTGCTGGCAAGCTTTATAACAAATTAACAGATCTCTTAACATTTAACCGTCTTTACATTAACTGGTCATGGTGCATAATTCTTTGAATATGCTGCTCTGGATTACGTTGGCTAATATTTGGGGCTTTCCATCATGATGCAAAGCAACCACAGCTACAACCAGCAGTGGAATACTGATCTGGCTGAGAGATGCATGAATAAGCGGGAAAATGGGTTCACAGAACTTTACTCAGACGAGATCTGCAAAGAACACACTATGTCTGTGACAGGGGTGGAAAGGGTGAGGGGGGAGGACACTTCGACGCCCAGGACAGGGAACCTCAGAACTCCATGTCCAAGGGGCTCCTCACTCACCATATGAAGCCGTGTCCTTGGCTCCTCAATGGTGCCCAAAGCTCACAAGCAGCCCCATTGGGAGATCTCAGCTCCGCGCCTAAATTCCCACCCCACGGCCTGGAGAGGGCGTTAGGCCCACCGCCATCCCCTCCCTCGGCGTCCACTCCACCTCGCCATCCTCTGTCGCGCCTGCGCGCTAGCGATCACCGACACTGTGGGCGGAGCCCGCGCAGGCGCCCGGCCCGCCCATGGCCCCGCCCACCCCAGCCCCGGGCCCGCCTCCGCTCACACGCACTTCCCGCCCCGCCTCCCCGCCGACCTCGGCAGAGCCGCGCAGAGCCCAGCCGAGCGAGCGCGGCGCGATGGACGGCCGAGTGCAGCTGATTAAGGCCCTCCTGGCCCTGCCCCTGCGGCCCCAGACGCGTCGGTGGAGGAACCCGATTCCCTTCCCCGAGACGTTCGACGGCGATACCGACCGGCTGCCGGAGTTCATCGTGCAGACGGGCGCCTACATGTTAGTGGACGAGACCCTGTTCTCCAGCGATGCCCTGAAGGTGACATTCCTCATCACCCGCCTCACGGGGCCGGCCCTGCAGTGGGTGATCCCCTACATCAGGAAGAAGAGCCCCCTCCTCAATGATTACCGGGGCTTCCTGGCCGAGATGAAGCGGGTCTTTGGATGGGTGGAGGACGAGGACTTCTAGGCCGGGAGACCCTCGGCCTGGGGGCGGGTGCCCGGGGAGGGTCCGCTGCGCCAGGGGCCGTCGCCCAGATCGCTCCAGGCGTCCTCCCGCCGCGCCTCCCCCTCCCTTACCTTCGAGTCGCCGCGCTCTCCCCCGCGCTCCTGTCCCCTCCCGCGTAGTGCTTGCCTTTGTTCCAGGAATAGCGCTCCAGGTTCCCGCTGCTGCCGCTGGGCCTCGCTCTGGAGCGCGCCGCCGCCCTCTCTGGCCTGCCCGGCCCCTCCCGTGCACACTTGGCTCTGCCTGCGCTCCAGCTGCGAGCTGGGCTCCGGTTACACACTGGACAGACCACTCACAGCCCGCCCCCTCGCCGGACTACCAGGCCCGCGTCGATGTGCCCGGAGACCTGCGCTGCCGCCGCCATCACCACCCGCCGCGTCCCGCCGACAGACTGCAGCCTTCAGCGATCTGGACTCACCCGGGAGGGGTCTGAGCTGGCCACAGCCCCTGGACCATGATTCAGACAGCTCACTGCCCCCTGAAGGGGCCGGCCAGCCTTTCACCTTCAGCGGGACCCATTCCGTCCCTACTGCTAGAGACACCTTCTGCTCCTGCCAGGTGGCCGCCAGGTCCCAGGGGTGCCTGGCAGCTAAATCGAGTCACTCATTTTCTCCTGTGGACCTGTTAGTTTTGCCCAGAATCCAGTCCTTTCTGAATTTGCAGCTGTCTCTCTGATGTGTGCCTTTTGTTCCACACAGTAACCCCTGCACTCTGCCCAGCTCTTCTACACTACCTGGACAAAAGTCTTTTCCTTATTTTCAATAAATGTCAGACGCTATTAAAAAAGAAATTGAGTCTCAATGACTATGGCGCCTCTCCCTCCCTGGTCCAGTACATGGGGTCCGTGTCTTGTTCAGCAGGTATGTCCCCTGCTGTTCTGTGGCTGATGTAGTGTCTTGCATCATAAAACAGAAAAGATAGTCCCGTGGTGGTCCTGGTGATGGAGACCCCACTGGTGATCATTCAATCCCAGATGCTGACTCTTCCGCACCAGTCAGTTCCGTGAGGAAATGGATCTTGGTCTGATTCTGGCCAGGGTGATGTCAGGAGAGGTCAGCTAGAAGCCTTTGGACAAAGATTTCCTCATTTCCAAAAGGCTGCTGGAAAACACACCTAAGTTTTACAAACCATGAATCCTACACATTTGTTGCTGAACACCTGTGATAGTTTTGTTTAGCTCATTATTCAGGGATCCAGCAGAATGACAGGTGCTTCAGAACAAGCATTTACATTTATAGAGCCTTGGATGTGTGAGTCGTGGAGAAAGGAATGTAGAACTGAGATTGTAATTTATGTAGAAACCTGGTTGATCACCTGTGGGACAATAAAATTAGAACTCTCTCTAATGGGCAGAAAAAGAAAAAATATTACTCCTTACTGTGTGTCTGCATGCTAACCTTAAATCTACAGTGCTGAAAGACAGTCTCTGCTACCTCATCTATCTCTGGGGAAAGTTAAATGTCCTAATAAAGTCAGATAAAGATGGGCTTATAGGACAACACTCAATCAAATGCCTCATTTCTAATTTGGGTGATTTTTCCAAGATATACAAGAGAGAAATCAATCACAACAGCAATTTTTACTCTCTTTCCTCTCTCTTTTCATTTGAGAAGGCAAACTGTTGCTATTCATGTACAGCGGTTCACAGGGCTGAATACAGAGCTGGAGGTATTATCTGCATTATGTATCTGATAATATTTTTATTCCAGAAATAGTGGAAACATTAACTTGCTATTTGACTTGTAATAGGTCAAAGTCTCTTGAAATCAGAGGGAATATTTGAGTTACTTAATAATAAAATGAAGTTTTTATGGTTTGCAGGGTTCTTAAGACAGTTGAAAGCAACAAATTATGAGGTTCCATTTCAAGGTGCTGGCAGTCTGCCTTCCTGGACAGATTGGAAGGATGACTGTCTGAGCATATTCACTGTTTGGTTTTGCATATAGATACTGCTAAAGTGGTTTGAAAAGTGTTATGGAGTAGGTCCAGCATATTCCCTCTGATCTGTATCCACCTGGCTCTAGAGGTAGGGAGAATGGGCAGGGATTACTGGGGATTCTTTGAACAATGTCAGTAACCCCTACCTCCCTTAACAAAAATGCCCCTGCAGTTTTCTTCCTCCTGCCAGAATGGCTCTGTTAGGGAATTGTTCATTGGGCTATACCGGTTGTATCCTCCCAAGTCATTTTTCGTGATACAAATATCTTGGGGAAGGATAATATTTTGCAAGAATTAATCCTGAACATCTTAGCAAGATTCCATAAAGCACAGAAGAAATGGCATTTGTGAAAGGAGAAGGGGTGTTTTTATTGCTTTGCAATTTCACACCTTGCAATTGTCATTTTGTTTCATCTCCCCCATTTTCTCCTCTAATCTATATAAGAAACCACACTTGAGAAGTAGACAATACCAATAGACTGAGAAAAGGAAGAGAAATACAGGAGCTATGGGGCAGAAAAAGAAATTAACTTTTTTAAAAAGTTGATGATGTGATTCCCAGTGAAATGCTCAGTATAAAGAAATTAGGGAATGCCACCACCTCCTACAGAACCCTGGAGGAATTTCTGATGATGCTATTAAAAAGAACTCACCCTCATTCTTCCTTCCTGGAACGTACCATGTGCTGTGAAAGAAGCACACCAGCCAACCACTAGGGCTGCAATGGCTTTTATCACCCCAAATGTTCATGTTCTTGGAGGGGGCAACACCTGCAGTGAAGCAGGGATTACATTGTGGGATAGTATCATTTCTTTGTTATCTGGAAGAGGAATTCACACAACAACATGGGAGCCTATTGACTTGTAGATGGCTGTCTTCTCCTTATGTCTTTTCACATTGTCTTCCCTTTATGCATGTCTGTCTCCTTGTCCAAATTTCCTCTTTTTATACAGACACCAGACATGCTAGATTAGAGTAAAATTACCAGCAGAATGACAGAGATGCTTCAGAAAAAAACATTTACATTTATAGAGCTTTGATTGTGTGAGTAGTGGAGAAAGGAATGCAGAACCGTGATTGTTAACTTAGGTACAAAGCTAGTTGATGACCTGCAGAACAATAAAATTATAACTTTCTCGAATGGGCAGTAAAGGTGAATCGTTTCTCCTTGCTGTTTCTCTGCATGGTAACCTCTTAAATCTACATTGCTGAAAAAAGCCTCTGCTACCTCATCTATGGCTGGGAAAAGTTAAATATCCCAACAGAGTCTGATAAAGGTGGGCTTATAGAACAACACTCGATCAACTCTCACTTTTAACTTGATTACCTCTGCAAAGACCCTATCTCCACATAAGGTCAGGTACTGGAGGTTTGGACTCCAACATCTTGTTTTGTGGGGGACACAATTTGTGGAAATTAATAAAGGAAACTTAAACTAAATGGGAGTTGGGAAGGCTTGTAGGGGGAGATCTCACATCCTATCATGCATTGTCAATTACACCAAACAGGAAGAGACTGATGCTTGCAACTTCCACAGGAAGCAAAATTACTTTACTACTGAAGGAAGATTTCTCTCCTCACCAGGAAACAGCCCAGCCAATGAGAAACGCTGCAGCTCAGCCAATGAGAAACTGTTGCCACCCTGAACTGTTACTTTCCCCCAATGAACTTTTGTTAGAACAGTCTCTCCCTACTCTCCCTTTTTCTCTATAAAAGCAAGCTCCCCTCATTTGTTTTCTGGATTTGTCTGTGGTTTGCCATAGCATGCACATCTCGAATTGCAATTCTTTTGGCTATTCTTGAATGAACTCATTTTGAGGGCAAAATAACAGGTGAATTTGCTTTTTAACTTGACAACTTCAACCAACAACAGGTCCTATGTTCATATCAGTGTCTCATGAGAAATACTCTCTGGCCTGTTCTGTCCATGTGGCTTCTTATCTAGATCCTGTATGTCATTTCACTCTGAAATGGGTAGAAGTTGGGAGGGAATTCACCTCTTTTTAAAAAGTAAGAGGCTCTTGGATGCTTTCAGTGCAGCAGGTCTGTGGGAGGAGAGATAGAGATAGAGATAGGGAGAGGGAGAAAGAAAATTAATCTTAGTGCAATTCAGACCTTTAACCCCTGTATTGACCCCCTGAGCATGTACACAACTTTTTTTTTTGCTAGTCGATCTTACACAGATTTTCAGAAAACTTTTTAGATAAATCAGCATACTCATTCTGCAATCTTCTCCTCTCCATCAGAAGTATCCCCTAGTAAGTAGATCTATATATTGGTCTTGAGACCTAGATAATTATTGGAGTTACAAATTGTCCTAATAATTTCTTATACATCAATAAAATCTCTATATGACCTTATAATGTAGAGACACAAGAGAGTGCTAGCAACACAAATAAATGTTTTTACAGCAACATTTTGAAATTTGAAAAATTATTATATTGGTGGTGAATTACATTGGTGCATTAAGCTCTCTAATCTTTACCAGATTGTATGGTTAACATATGATATACTTATAATGCCTAATATTAGTATAATGCTTTCACAATTTATTTGCCATCCACTTTAAATCTTCTCTGCAAACTTTGATTAGTTGACTGGTTCACTCATTTGTCAGTCACTTACTTATCAGGTACTTCCTGTGTCCCAGGCACCATACTATGAACTATGGATACATCACTGCAAAATTATGGTCCAAGTCTTCAAGAAATTTAGAGCCCATTTGGCTGTAGTGAAAAACAACACGTATATGGAGTCTCAGCTTTGGATTTGATTAAGAAGGACTTGAATCCATGCTTGGTCACACCAGCAGTATGATATTACACAAATTTCTTAACTTTCCTAAGCTATTATTTCCTCACGTGTAAAGTGGGTAAAATAATAATATTGGATTCCTTGTGAGAAATCAATGAGCTAACAAATATAAAGTCTGAGTGTTCCATAAATGGGATTTGCTGTAACTATAATAACAATAATTTTTATAATTTTCTAGGATATGATAATGACTTGGGGCATGTATGTGACACAATGGGAGCATAAAATAAAGAGCATTTAAATCTGCCCTAGATGAGACAGGGACCATCTCAATAGAGGAAGTAGTAAATGAGTTGAGACTTGATTCCAACCTAAGAGGACCACCTCTATCCGAGGTTCAGAAGAATGAGAGAGTGTGGTAGTATATAAAAGTCAGGGACAGGACATGGTAGGAGTTGAGATGGCACAGATAGAAGGCTACATCATGAAAAATCTTGTATGTCATGCTAAGGCATATATCAATTATCCTGTATTCACTAGGGAATAATGGAAATATATCGAGTGCGGTATTGATGCGATTAGATTTGTGTTTTGATGTTCACTCTGGGGGCTGATGTTCAAGATAGATTGTGGGAGGATGGGATGTGGGCCAAGTCCAGTAACAAGTGTTTTGCAGGTGACAGTTATCAAGGGCTTAAAGACAAAGAGGACGGGAAGATAAAAGTGACATTCAGATTTGTTAGAACTTGGTGATTAGTTAGAAAGTGGAGGTTGGGGAGAGGTAGGGATCTGGGATGGGCCCAAGTTTCTGGCTTAGGCAACTGGGTCATTCTTGGACCTGACATGGGCCAGCGTTTTTGATTCCTTTGCCTGGAATATTTCCTATTTCCTTATTGCTTTCCTGTAACTTTCACCAAACTAATTCCTATTCACTGAATCTGTTCATTTTATTCAGAAGTTCTTCCTGAACCACCAAGTCTATTTTAGTAGTTCTTCTAATGGGCATCCCAGAGGTCCTCAAACTTTCCTATAGCACCATGTTGAAATGGGATGAATCTCATTAAATTGTGGATGTTCAACCCATTTTTTTTACAGATTTAAAAATCAACTTTAGGCTGAGTTATAATTTACATGCAATAAAATCACCCATTTTAAGCATACACTTCAATACATGTTGAAATACATACATACATATATACATATATATGTGTGTGTGTGAGTGTATGAGTGTGTTTTAATTGCCTCCTATTCACCTTGTTGGTGAGGAAGGAATTCCTGCCCTAGGGTTATGGGGATGACTGAACACCTGACACTGGGCACACAAGAGCAACAGCAGTTTATTAGTCACATATACTAATACCCAGGGGAGGAGCACAGGGGGTTGCACTTGGGAATAGAGTGAGTGAGCAGGGGCTGTGGGAGGCAGGCTTTGCAGTATCAAGAGGATGTGGTGCCGCTGGTTCCTGGGGGAGGTTGCAATTGGCTTGTTTGAACAATTCCTTGTGCTGGTGGGAAACTGAAACCCACTACTCAGGGATAAGCAACAACTGCACCGGTCTCGTTGATAAGAAGAGTTGTTTGGCTGGGGGACCCTCTCTATGGGAACAGAGTTGGCAGGGGAACTTGTAGTTAGGGCATTTGAGGTCCTCCCAGTTTCCCCAGATGTCAATGTAGCACATAATATTGGGCCTTAATTTTAGGCCTTACACCACAGTATATGTATATACATATGCATATATGTACATATGCATATATGTGTGTAAACACCATCACAATCAAGATATAGAACATTTCTATCACTCCAAAATGTTTGTTTGTGCCTCTTTGCAACCAGTCTCACTCTTAGTCCAAGCAATCTAGCACTACAGATTAGCGTTACCTATTCTAAGACTTCATGTAAATGGAATTATACAATATGTACTATTTTTACATCTGGCTTCCTTCACTTCAGCATACTGTTTTTATGTTCATCCATGTTATAGCATGTATCAGTAGTTCATTCCCTATTATTGCCAGGTAGTATTCCAATGTATGGGTATACCATATTTGTTTTATTTATTAATCTGTTTGATGAAAATGTGGGTGGTTTCTACTTTTAGGCTATTATGAATAAAGCTACTATGAAAATAATGACGCAAGTCTTTATTTGGGCATGTTTTCCCTTCTAGGGCAAATACCCAAGAGTGGAATTTCTAAGTTATATGTTTGGTGTATATTTAACTTTATAAGAAACTGCCAAACTGTTTTCCAAAATGGTTTTACATTTACACACTCCCACCAGCAATATATGAAGGTTCCAGTTCCTCCACATCCTCACCAACACTTGGTACTGTCATTATTTTAATATATTTTTAGTTTATTCTTTTTAATTTTAGACATTCTAGTGTATGTGACTCATCTCATTGTATTTTTTATTTTTATTTCCTTGATGAATAGTACTATTTATTAAGCATATTTCTCATGTCCATTCACATATCTTCTTTTATGAAGTGTCTGTTCAAGTCACTGGGCCATATTTTAATTGTAATTTTTCTTCTTCTTATTGAGCTATAGTGGTTCTTTATATATTCTGGATAACAATCCTTTGTCAGATATATGTATTTCAAATGTTTTATCTAGGTCTGAACCTTGCTTTTCAATTTTCTGAAAGTTATCTTTTGAAGTGTGACACTTTTAATAGTTTATAGGAAGTCCAATCTATAATTTTTGTCTTTATGATTTGAGGTACTCCGAAAAACAGATGTCAAGATAGAATTAGACATTCAAGAAGTTTACTGGGGGAAACAGCTGTGGAGGATAAAGACGAGGGAGAGTGGAAGGGACAGGTAATGGGAGCCTTCAGTCCACAGTGCCAGTCTGACACCTGTAAAAGGAGAGAAAGAAGGAAGTAAGAGCCTCAGTCTGCAGTTCAAATCTGAAAAAAATCTCAGTAGGGCAAATGGGAAACTCAGAGCAAAGATTGTCTGTTATTGGAGTCCTGTGTCAGACAGGAATGGCCAGCTCTAGTACCCCTGATCTTCTCAGTCATTGGCTGGAAGCAGCCTGAAGAAAGCATGACCTCAGTGTGAATACTACATTGGGTCCAAAAGTGCAGCAGCTGGAAGGTAGCTACTCACTATTATCCTCATAGAAAGTTGTCTTGAAGGGAGGTCTGAGTGGCACACGTCCATGGCTTCCTCAGTGCACCCCTTGTGCAGCATAGATCTACTTCTCCATGCAGGTTAGGGAAGCATCTCCTTCCTGGTTGCAATGACCTCTCTTCCTGAGAGAAAAGTTAGAAGATGTAGATTAGTGTAATGAATTGCAGCCCCTGTCACTGTAATTGGTCTCCACCCACAATTGTGACTCATCCTCTTCCTTCTCCACTATCCATTCTAAAATTTCATTATTTTCAGATATCATGTTGCAGGTCTTAGTGGCTTACCTGGTGGTAATGGCTTGAGTCCTTGGCAACCATATCCTTCTCAGCCCCAGGTTGCTGCAAATGTGCAGCAATTCACAGTTAAAATTGCACAAAGGAGTACCAGAGGGCGCCCATGTGAATTACCTGGGTTCAAGCCAATTGAAGTTTGTTTCCTTCTTTTTCATGCCTGAATAATATTCCATTGTATGTGTGTATTACACTTTCTTCATCCATTCGCCCATCAATGGACATTTAGGTTGTTTCAAATCTTGGCTATTGTGAATAATACTGAAATGAACATGGCAGTGCAGATATCTCTTCAAGATCTTGATTTCCATTCCTTTGGATAAATACTCAGAAATGGGATTGCTGGATCATATGGTAGTTCTGTTTTTAATTTTTTGAGGAACCTCCATACTATTTTCTATAATGACTGTATCAATTTACATTCCCTCCAACGGTGTACCAGGGTTCTCTTTTCTCCACATCCTTGCCAATGCTTGTTATCTTTTGTTTTTTTAATAATAGCCATCCTAACAGGTGTGAGGTGATATCTCATTGTGGTTTTGATTTGCATTTCCCTGATGATTAGTGATGTTAAGCACTTTTTCATATTCCTCTTAGCCATTTGCATGTCTTCTTTGGAGAAATGTCTATTTAGGTTCTTCCCTCATTTTTTTAAATGAGTTATTTGGGGGTTTTTTGCTATTGAGTTGTAAGACTTCCTCATGTATTTTGGATATTAGCCCCTTATCAGATATATGATTTGCAAATATTTTCTCCCATTCTGTAGGTTGCCTTTTCATTTTTTGATGGTTTCCTTTGCTGTGCAGAAGCTTTTTAGTTTCATGTAGTCCCACTTGTTTATTTTTGCTTTTGTTACCTGTGCTTTTGGTGTCATATCCAAAAAATCATTGCCAAGACCAAAGTCGAGGAGCTTTTTCTCTGTTTCCTTCTAAGAGATCTTATGTCAAGTGTTCTAGTAGATTTTGTGTTGTGTTCTTACCATAAACAAATAATAATAAAGGAGGCAAGCAGAAACACTGGGAGGTGGTGGATATGTCTATGGCCTTGATGGTGGTTATGGTTTCACAGGTGTATATTTATCCCCAAACTCATTGAGTTGTATACATTAAACATGTAAAGCTTTTTACATATCAATAATACCTCAATAAAGTGGTTTTTAAAAAAAGAAGAGGCCAAAGAGCCACCATATGTGAGGATAAAGCAGGAAGGTCGTCATCTGCAAACGAGGAAGAGTCCTCTCACCAGACACTGAATCTGCCAGCACCTTGATCTTGGACTTCCCAGCCTCCAGAACTGTGAGAAATAAATGTTTATGTTTATGCCACCCAGTCTATGTTATTTGTTATAGCAGCCTGATGACTAAGACAGGGAGTGACTGATAATGGATATGAAATTTCTTTTTGAGGTGATGAAGGTGTTCAAAAATTAGATCATGGTGATGGTTGCACAACTCTGTAAATAGCCATTGACTTGCACACTTTAAATGGGTGAATTTTGTGGTATGCAAATTACATCTCAATAAAGCTGTTAAAAATAAAAATGACCCCACTCTTATTCATCATAATACTGGAGGTTTTGGCCAGAGCAATTAGGCAAGAAAAAGAAATAAAAGGTATCCAAATTGGCAAGGAAGGAGTGAAACTCTTGCTGTTTGCAGACAACATGATTTTATATATAGAAAACCCTAAATAATCCATCAGAAAACTATTAGAAATAATCAACAACTACAGCAAAGTCACAGGGTACAAAATCAGCTTACAAAAATCAGTTGCATTTCTATACTATAATAATGAACTAACAGAAAGAGAACTCAAGAATACAATCCCATTTACAATCACAACAAAAAGAATAAATATCCGGGAATAAATTTAACCAAGGAGGTGAAAAATCTATACAATGAAAACTTATGTCATCGGTGATGACATAAAAGAAATGGAATGATATTCCATGCATATGGATTGGAAGAATAAACATAGTTAAAATGTCCATATTACCTAAAGCAATCTACAGATTCAATGCAATCCTGATCAGAATCCCAATGACATTCTTCATGGAAATAGAACAAAGAAATCTAAATTTCATATGGGGCAACAAAAGACTCCACATAGTTAAGCCATCTTAAGAAAAAAGAACAAAGCTAGAGGCATCGCAATCCCTGACTTCAAAATATACTACAAAGCTATAGTAATCAAAACTGCATAGTACTGGCACAGAAATAGACATACAGATAAATGGAACAGAATTGAAAGCCCAGAAATAAAACCACACATCTATGGACAGCTAGTCTTCGTCAAAGGAGTCAAGAACATACAATGGAGAAAGGAAAGTCTCTTCAATAAATGGTGTTGAGAAAACTGGACAGCCACATGCAAAAGTAGACCATTATCTTATACCACACACAAAAATTAACTCAAAATGGATCAAAGACTTGAATGTAAGACCTGAAATCAGAAAACTCCTAGAAGAAAATATAGGCAGTACACTCTTTGACATTGGTCTTAGCAGTATCTTTTTGAATACCATGTGTACTCAGGCAAGAGAAACCAAAGAAAAAAAATAAACAAGTGGGACTACATCAGACTAAAAAGCTTCTGCAAAGCAAAGGAAACCATGAACAAAATGAAAGGACAACTTACCAACTGGGAGAAAATATTTGCAAATCATATATCTGACAAGGGGTTAATTTCCAAAATATAAAGAACTCATACAATTCAACAAAAAAACCACAAACAACCCAATCAAAAAATGGGCAGAGGATATGAACAGACACTTTTCCAAAGAAGATACACAGACGGCCAATATGCACATGAAAAGATGTTCAACATCACTAATTATTAGGGAACTGCAAATCAAAACTACAATGAGAAATCACCTCACACCCGTCAGAATGGCTATAATTAACAAGGCAAAAAATAACAAATGTTGGAGAGGGTGTGGAGAAAAAAGAAACCCTCATACACCGCTGGTGGGAATGCAAACTGCTGCAGCCACTATGGAAAACAGTATGGAGATTTCTCAAAAAATTAAAAATAGAAATACCATATGATCCAGCTATCCCACTATTGGGTATTTATCCAAAGAACATGAAATCAACAATACAAAGAGATCCATGCACCCCTGTGTTCATTGCAGCATTATTCACAATAGCTAAGATGTGGAAGGAACCCAAGTGCCCATCAGCTGATGCATGGATAAAGAAGATGTGGTATATATACACAATAGACTACTACTCAGCCATAAAAAAGGCAAAAGCATCCCATTTGCAACAACATGGATGGACCTTGAGGGTATTATGTTAAGCGGAATAAGCCAGACAGAGAAAGACAAACACCACATGATCTCACTCATATGTGGAAGATAAACAAACACATGGACAAAGAGAACAGGTCAGTGGTTATCAGAGTGGAACAGGGTTAGGGGGTGGCCATAAGGGGTAAAGAGGCACATATATATGGTGACTGAGAAATAATAATATACAACTGAAATTTCACAATGTTATAAACTATTATGACCTCAATAAAATAAAAAAAAATCAAAATGACCCTAGAACAGACAGCATATTGTTTAAGAGTGCAGGGCTTCTGGTGTCTTCAATGTGAGTCCCAGCTCTGCTACTTTTTAGCTATCGGACCTCATGCAAATTACTTGCCTGTGCTAAGCCTCAGTTTCCTCAACTATAAACAGTGCTTACCTCATGGGGGATGTTGAGGATTCAACAAGAACATCTGTGTAAGTTTCCTCGGACATATAGAGTACTCAAAAATCTCCAGCTATTTTGTTATAATATAGGTCTTCATCTCTAATTCAAGGACATCCTTTATATGGAATAAAGTGAGCCTTATGAAAAGTGAAAAAAATACTGTAGATTTAAGAATTTAATTTGTAGAAATATAGTAAAAAGCAATATTTTTCTGGACATCAATCCAGTTTGTACCTCAATTAAGTCTTTTTACTGCATTCTTACCCCCACAATCTTTAAATGATTTTTTGAACTAGCTCTGTCATTCTGCTGGTTTCCTGAATAACAAGTTAAATAAAACTTTGATAGTGTAACCGAGCAAAAGGGGCTCATTCTGCTCGCTGCAATCCGGTGCCAATCAATTGCAAACGAGTCAGTGGTTGAGACAGGAAAGTTTATACGATTAGCTAGCACAATCGGAAGATGGCGGACTAGTGTCCTAAAGAACCATCTTAAAATTATACAGAATCTTGAGGCAGTTATATAGGGGAGATGGGCAGGGAAGGAGGGGTTTAGGGGTGTTGATCATATGAACTTCAAGGAGCCACATTATCTGTTTCTTCTGTCATCCATGATGGGTACCAATGCAGAGTTTTTCTTTCTGGAGGTCATCATGTTCCTTGGGGAGTCAGAGAACAAAGATATTGTCTTATCACAGCTGGGAGATGTACGTAAGCAGGATTCATAGAACTAGCAGATCACATATTTTGCAAAAGTGAGAGGTGCTTAATCATCTAGGCTATGTGCAGGCTAGGGTGTCTTCACAGAGACTAGTGAGTCGGGATCACAGTTACAATATTGCTTCCTTTGTCTAAGACGGCTTCCCTCATGCTAACTTAAAATCTAGATGTTACAATAGGTGTTCATCAACAAGCTGCGTGAGAATTATGGTTTTAACAATTTGAGAGTTGTAGTTTCAAACTACTTATTACACAAGTTCTCCCTTCCAGGATTGCCCTGGAACCCAAGATCTCAGAACACTAAAGAACACAAAGGCCAGTTTGTCCCCTCTGTGACTACATTTCCTATATTAAATTTTTGTCCATGTTTCTCACAAAATTTGTGTAATGTTATCTTAATTATAGACTTCAGGTCAATACCAACCACCAAACGCCCCCCCCCCAAAAAAAAACAGAAAAAAAAGGCTAATTGCATTTCTCGCTCATGCCTCTTATATTCCTTTTCTTTTTATCAGTCTTTATGCTTCTCCCTCCTTTGGTGTTCACTTCTGAGGTGGGGCTTCATGTTGGGGGAGAGAACAAATTGCTGAGAAGGAAGCAAGGGAAGAAAACTAAGAATAACAACTCTAATGGGTGAGAGAGCAAAGTAATTGCTATGGACTGAATGTTTGTGTTCCTCCCCCCAAACCCATATGTTGAAGCCCTAATCCCCAATGTGACGTTATTTGGAGTTAGGGCATTTGGGGGAGGTAATTAGGTTTAATTAGCCACCAAGATGGGATTAGTGCCCTTATAAGAAGAGGAAGAGAGCAGAGCTCACTCTCCCGCGCTCTCTCTCTCTCTCTCTCTCTCCACAATGTGAGGATACAGCGAGAAAGCATCTGTTTGCAAAACAGGAAGTGAGCCCTCACAAAACACCTAACCTATCCACACCATGAGCTTGGACTTCCCAGTCTCCAGAACTGTGAGAAATATGTTTTGTTGTTTAAGCCTATGGTATTTTATTATAGCAGCCTGAACTATGACACTAATGAAAAAGAACCTCCCTTCTCCCCTTACAAATACCATTTCTTCCTTCTGTCTCTTTATGGAATCTTGCAAAAATGTTCATGATTAATTCTTACAAATTATTAACCCTCCCCTAGACATTTGTATCATGAAAAAGGACTTGGGATGATACAACTAATGTAGACGAAGGAACATTCCCTAAAAGTACCATTCTGGCAGGAGGAAGAAAACTGCAGGGGCATTTTTGTTGAGGTAGGTAGGGAGTTATTGACATTGTTCTAAAAATACCCAGCAGTCCCTGTCTATTCTACCCACCTCTAGAACCAGGTAGACACAGATTGGAGGGAATACACTGGACCTATTCCATAAAGTAAACTGCTTCCAAACACTTTTCAAACCACTGTAGCAGAATATTTATAAAACCAAATAGTGAATATGCTTAACATAGTCACCCTTCCAACTCCTCCAGGAAGACCCACTGCCAGCACCTTGAATTGGAACCTCATAATGAGCCTGCTTTCAATTATTTTAAGAACCCTGTGAATCATAAAAACTTCGTTTCACCAAGCAATTCAAATTTTTCCTCTGACGTCAAGACTTTGAGCTATTTATTACACGCCAAATTGCAAGTTAAGGTGGCCTTACTATTTGGAGGAAGAAAAACATAATCAAGACACATATTACAGGTAATGTACCTCCAGCTCCATGTATAGTCCTGTGAACCACAACACATGAATGGCAAAAATTTACCTGTTCAAATGAAGAAAGAGACGGATAGAGGAAAAAAGTGACAAAACACTGGTGTGATTTATTCCTCTATCCTATGTTCTGGAAAGTCACCAAAATTTAGAAATGAAACAAAAAGTTGATTGTACAACCTTTAAACATCACACCAGAGAATTGTCTATAAGCCCATCTGTGGATCATCTGACTCAGGATATTTAACTTTGTCGACCAACAGTTGATGAGGGAGCACAAGCTATTTACAATGCTATAAATATAAGAATATTAACTACAGATAAACAAAAATTAACTGCAGATAAATATTAAATGCAGATAAACAAAGATTAAATGCAGATGAACAAGGAGCCATGACTTTCTTCTGCTCATTAGGGAAGTTTATATTTTTACTGTCCTACAGGTTATCAACCAGGTTTGCACAAAAACAATCTCATTTCTGTATGCTTTTCCCCACCTCCACTAGCTATATAATGAAGGTTCTATAAATGTTTTTTTAAAGCACGTATATTATTCTGCTGGTTCTCTGAATAAGGGGTTAAATAAAACTTTAACAGCGTTCACCATCTGTGTGGGATGTATGGTTTGTGACAATTTGGGTGCTTTCAAACAGCTTTTTGTAAATAAGGAAATCTTTTCAGAGAAGCCTTCAGGCTGACTTCTCACATCACCTTGGCCAAAATAAAGCTCCACTTCTTAAGAGGCCTGGAACAACCCGAACTAGTTTAGAAGATTCATTATCTGGATTGACTGGTCGTCAGTGGGGTCTCCATCCCCAGAACCACCGCAGGATTCTAACTTGGATGTTTTACCTGCAAGAGTCAACAGAGAGGAGACTGTCGCTAACACTACCCACAGACGGTAAGCGATGTACCTTCTGAACAAGACATGGAAACCTTTTACAAGGACAGGGAAGAGGTCCCATATTTATTGACTCAATTTCTATTTAACGGTGTCTGACATTTCTCGAAAATAAGGAAAAGACTTTGGTCCAGGTAGTGTTGAGGAGTTAGGTAAAATGTAGGAGTTATACTCTTGACCAACAAACACAAAACTAAGAAAATACTGCAAATTCAGAAGAGGACTGGATTCTGGGCAAAACTAACAGGTCCACAGGAGAAAATGAGTGACTCGATTTAGCTGCCAGGCACCCCTGGGACCTGGCGGCCACCTGGCAGGAGCAGAAGGTGTCTCTAGCAGTAGGGACGGAATGGGTCCCGCTGAAGGTGAAAGGCTGGCCGGCCCCTTCAGGGGGCAGTGAGCTGTCTGAATCATGGTCCAGGGGCTGTGGCCAGCTCAGACCCCTCCCGGGTGAGTCCAGATCGCTGAAGGCTGCAGTCTGTCGGCGGGACGCGGCGGGTGGTGATGGCGGCGGCAGCGCAGGTCTCCGGGCACATCGACGCGGGCCTGGTAGTCCGGCGAGGGGGCGGGCTGTGAGTGGTCTGTCCAGTGTGTAACCGGAGCCCAGCTCGCAGCTGGAGCGCAGGCAGAGCCAAGTGTGCACGGGAGGGGCCGGGCAGGCCAGAGAGGGCGGCGGCGCGCTCCAGAGCGAGGCCCAGCGGCAGCAGCGGGAACCTGGAGCGCTATTCCTGGAACAAAGGCAAGCACTACGCGGGAGGGGACAGGAGCGCGGGGGAGAGCGCGGCGACTCGAAGGTAAGGGAGGGGGAGGCGCGGCGGGAGGACGCCTGGAGCGATCTGGGCGACGGCCCCTGGCGCAGCGGACCCTCCCCGGGCACCCGCCCCCAGGCCGAGGGTCTCCCGGCCTAGAAGTCCTCGTCCTCCACCCATCCAAAGACCCGCTTCATCTCGGCCAGGAAGCCCCGGTAATCATTGAGGAGGGGGCTCTTCTTCCTGATGTAGGGGATCACCCACTGCAGGGCCGGCCCCGTGAGGCGGGTGATGAGGAATGTCACCTTCAGGGCATCGCTGGAGAACAGGGTCTCGTCCACTAACATGTAGGCGCCCGTCTGCACGATGAACTCCGGCAGCCGGTCGGTATCGCCGTCGAACGTCTCGGGGAAGGGAATCGGGTTCCTCCACCGACGCGTCTGGGGCCGCAGGGGCAGGGCCAGGAGGGCCTTAATCAGCTGCACTCGGCCGTCCATCGCGCCGCGCTCGCTCGGCTGGGCTCTGCGCGGCTCTGCCGAGGTCGGCGGGGAGGCGGGGCGGGAAGTGCGTGTGAGCGGAGGCGGGCCCGGGGCTGGGGTGGGCGGGGCCATGGGCGGGCCGGGCGCCTGCGCGGGCTCCGCCCACAGTGTCGGTGATCGCTAGCGCGCAGGCGCGACAGAGGATGGCGAGGTGGAGTGGACGCCGAGGGAGGGGATGGCGGCGGGCCTAACGCCCTCTCCAGGCCGTGGGGTGGGAATTTAGGCGCGGAGCTGAGATCTCCCAATGGGGCTGCTTGTGAGCTTTGGGCACCATTGAGGAGCCAAGGACACGGCTTCATATGGTGAGTGAGGAGCCCCTTGGACATGGAGTTCTGAGGTTCCCTGTCCTGGGTGTCGAAGTGTCTTCCCCCCTCACCCTTTCCACCCCTGTCACAGACATAGTGTGTTCTTTGCAGATCTCGTCTGAGTAAAGTTCTGTGAACCCATTTTCCCGCTTATTCATGCATCTCTCAGCCAGATCAGTATTCCACTGCTGGTTGTAGCTGTGGTTGCTTTGCATCATGATGGAAAGCCCCAAATATTAGCCAGCATCATCCAGAGCAGCATATTCAAACAATAGAGACAATTGTCAGAGAATGTAAGGAAGGTTGAATGTTAAGAAATCTCTTAATTTGCTATTTTAAGAGCCCAAGAGAGAATAATCATTATAGAAACTGAAAGACAAATATAAGGGAGGTTGGATGTTTTCCAAGCATGATTTTATATATGTTCGTTTGTAAGAATAAAGGAAAAAAATAGCTAAGAGTTTAACAAATTGGAAAGCGGTAGGGGAAATTAGCCATTACACATTATACCTGAATTCAATTGTGTAGTTGAGTGTAAAATCAATGTATATTTATCACCAGCTTTCATATATACAAAAAATAACCAGTTAAAATATATAATGATGTTAAAGACTCTATTCAGAAAATCAATTCAAAAGAAATAGTGTCTAGGAATATATTTTTTAAATTGTAAAAGTCACAGGAAGAAATGTTTTAAATGCTAAAGATGGATACAAAAGAACACTCAGACAAATGGAACGATATTCCCAGATCTGGGATAGGATGACTCAGTTATCCTAAAGATGTTAAATTTCCCTACGTTAAATTATACTTTCGACCCATGATCAGTGATGGCTCATGTTGTGAGCCAATACTGTGTTTGATCCAATTGTGTGCACTATTTTTCCCCAACACCCCCTACCAAAACACCAAGAGGATTTTATTTTCATTAGACAAGCTGATTTTAATGTTCATATGGAAGAATACACAATCAAAAATAGTGTGGAAATTTCTGAAACTTCAGGGTAATGAGGAATGACTTACTTCAACAGGTATTCACAAAATGTTATTAAGTATTAGTTTATTTTTATTGTCTTTCTCCCCTGACTAAAATACAAGATGTAGGCAACCTTGAGTAGCCGTGATGTTACACATTTGCCTCTGATTTTTTTTCAGTGCATTCGCTGGGGATAGGGCTTTTCCACAGCTAGCTCCCAGTCAGGTTAATAAACAATGTCTTGCAAATGGGGCTTTTTCAGGGAGCTTTGACAGGTGAAATAGTGACAGTGCTCTTGTTTAGGACTTTTCAACCCGAGCCGCCATATCTGCATGTTTGCACCGTGAGACTGTTTCCTTCAGCATAGCCAGCCTGCACCCATGTTCCCCTCATCAGACCTCAGCTTGCCTACCTGCCTGGCCTTGTCTCCATCCCCTCGCCCAGAGCCTTGAGAACCAGCTACGGATATCCAGGATAAGAGTCCTGTCCTCTCCCACAGAGCAAACCTCAGCAACCGTCTCTGCCTTGGCCTTCCAGGCTGGCAGGCCATGACAAAGGAGTCCGTGACAGGGACATGCCTTCCTCCTTCCGTCCTTCTTCAATGGATGTGATTTATCACAGATCCAGCACAGCTTAAGAGGTAAATAGTAGACTCAAAGATACGTCATGAGAAAATATCTAGAATGAAGCACAGAAAGATAAACAAATGGAAAATACAGATAAGTTAAGACACATAGAGGATAGTATGAAAAGGAGTGTAACCAAGCAAAAGGGGCTCGTTCTGCTCCCCGTAATCCAGTGCCAATCAGTTGCAAAGGAGTCGGTGGTTGAGAAATGAAAGTTTATACGATTAGCTAACACAATCGGAAGATGGTGGATGGCCATCTTAAAATCATACAGAATCTTGAGGCAGTTATATAGAGAAAAAGGGCAAGGAAGGAAGGGGTTTAGGGTCATCGAGCATCCAGTGTGATGAACTTCAGGGCGCCACATTATCTTTTTCTTCTGTTCTTTGTGGTGGGTACCAGCGCAGAGTTTTTCTCTGTGGAGGTCGTCATGTTGCTGGGAGCGGGGAGCTCAGAGAACAAAGTTATCAGTTTTTGATGAGCAAGAGTCATAATACTAGCAGATCACGTATTTTGCAAAGGTGAGGGGTGCTTAATCATCTAGGCTATGTGCAGGCTAGAATGTACTCACAGAGACTAATGGGTCAGAGTCATGGTCACAATCTTGCTTCCTTTCCCTAAGATGGCTTCCCTCATGCTCACTTAAGATTTAGCTGTTACAGGACTAGACAATATTTAATTGGAGTTTCAGAAGAAGAGAAGAGAGAGAATGGAGCAAGAGCAATATTTGAGCAGATATTAGCTGAGAACAAACACCTAGCAGAAAAAAATGAAAGAAATCTACACCTAGGCATATCTTAGGAAAACCATTGAAAACCAAAGACAAATAGGAAAATTCTAAAGCTTTCGGGGAATAAAAGAAATTACCTTCACAGCAGCAATAAAGGGCTTGAGAGTTGACTTCTCAATAGTAAAAAAATAGAAAGCAAAAGAAAATGAAATATTTTCTTCTATGTGCTGAAAGGAAATAATTCCCAGTGGAAAAATCTTGTGCCCTGGCTTAATATACTTCAAGAATGAAGGTGAAAAAAGATATTTTTATGCAAAATGAAGGAAAAACCTGAGAGAATTTGTCACCAGGAGAACAGTACTTAAGGGAAATACTCACAAATGCTCAGGCAGAAGAAAAATTTTAAAATGAATGAAAAGTAATCAATTGGAAATATATGTGGGCAGATCTGAGTGAATACTGCCTGTGGAGTTTAAAATGTAGAGAGACTTAAAATAAATGAAAATAACGCATAAAAATCAGGAGCAGATACATGGAGGTAAATTTTTCTAAGTTCTTGCTTTGCATGGAGAGATACTGAAAGTAACCCATTAGATGAGGATTTCCGTAAATCAAGAAAGCATACTGTGATCTCTCATGAAACCACCAATGAGAGCAAACACGCATAAAACTTCCAAGACAATGAAGGTGGGGTAGGAGATGGAAAAAGAAAATAATGACTTCAAAATAAGACAAGAAAGGAGAGAAAAGGGAACATAGACCAGGATGGCAGGGCACGTGGAAATCACCTAGTAAGATGAGAGGTTTAAATCCAAATATATAAGCAAGGACTTTAAATGTAAATGGACTAAAGGCATCAATTAACGTATGAGGATTGTCAGACTAGACAAAAAGACAAAATTTGATAATATTTTGCTTGCAAGAGAAATCCTAAGTTTAAGTCTGCCTAGAGGTTGGAAGTAAAAGGATGGGGAAAACTATATTATGCAAATAACTAACGGAAAGCTGTTGCAGCTAAATTAATAGCAAAGAAAATAGAATTAAAGACGAAAAGTATGAGAAACAAAGAGGGATACTTCATGATAAATATGATAATGGTAAAAGGTTCAATGCACTAGGAATATGTAACAGTTTTAATTTTATGTGCCTAGTAACATAAATTAAAACTATATAATGACAATGGGACAGAACCTCCAGGAGAAAGAGAATTACAAATCTGCAGTCATAGTGAAAGATATTTAATACAGTTTTCTCAGTAACCAACAGAACAAGCAGAAAATGAATCAGTAAAGAAATTAACGATTTTATAAATAGCAAATATGACCTAATGGAGATGTGCAGAACACTGCTAACAAAAACTGAAGAATAGGATTCTTTTGAAGGCATGAGGAAGGAGTGAATAGGAAAGTGCACAGCGGGGGGCTTCTGGGGTGACGGGAATTTCGTGTTTTTTTTTAATGGAGGTCACATTGGTTTATAACATTCTATACTTTCAGGTGTACGTCTTTACAACCCACCAACTGGGAGAAAATATTTTCTTTCTTGACCTGAGTGGAAAGTTCCTCCCATTTTCTTTTGAAGATGTTTCTGTCCAAATATGGGGGGGGGCTTGTTCAATTATTTTTAGCCAGCAAAGCTTATCATATAGGGATGTAAGCTTAGTCGGTGAAACCAAAAAGTAAGGAAGTGATTATTACGAAAGTCAGGATAGTGGTGAACCTTGAGCGGGAGGAAGAATATTGTGATGAAGAGAGGCCAGGTGTGGGCCATTAAGGTTGCTGGCAAGTTGTGTTTCTTTCTGTGGATAGTAGTTCCCGGTTTTCTTTGTGATAAATCATTGAGCTGTGTATTTCTGTGAGGTCCTGATATATGCGCATATATATCACAACGTCACAATTGTATCCAACTGTGCATATGTGTGGGTGCTCTGGGCTTGGAGGTGGCCTTGTCTTCTTGCACTGTACTGGGACAGGTAAAGCACAGGCTCAGGCTTTGATCTTTTCACTTCCTGACACTCCCATCCTACCAAAGGAAGGTAAAGCCTTTATCATTTCCTTTGAACTGCCCCAGAAGGTCGATCCTATGATGCCTCCCTGAAGTACGGAGGGTGCCCTGGAGACTAAACTGGCCACGGGGCAGCTGCAGAGTCAGAGGGAGACCTAAAGGAGGTATGAGGTGAGTCTTGACGATTGAGCTAGAGCAATCCACGAGAGGGGTGCCACCCGCCCGGAGAAGTGGCATCCCTGGGAGCTGCTTCCCATTGTGCCCTGGAACAGAGAAGGAGGGATATTCAATGCTGTGCATCGCACTTCACTTCGAAGAACATCCAAAACCTTTCCAAACATAACAAAGTCCTATGAGAACCTGACCCTGCCTGCTTCTCCCAATGGACCTGCTCTCAAACTCCAACCACCCTCGTGATTGCTCCAGCCATTCTGCCTTCTGATTCCTTAAACACAATATGCTCATTTGCTCGGCCACGGTCTTTTCTCAGGCTGGGAAATAGAAAGCCAAGGGCCTTTGGGGCAGTTGAGATGAGGAGTGCCTTCAGGGGCTCTGGGGATTGAGAACGAGGGTAGGTGTGAAGAGGATTTGGGCTGGTTGGCGGATGGCTGTGTCAACACCAGGAGGACCAAGAGTAGCAGAGCACAGGGAAGATCCAGATAAAGAAATTCCTTTATTGAAGTTTGGCCAAATCCCTTTCCAGAAGGATTGTGCTGATCCAAACTCCTTTAAACAGTGTGTATTCTGCCCATCGCTCAACAACCCCACCAGCAGTGATTTTCTTTTAATAACAAATGAATAGGATGGATCAGAAAGTGGTTGTAAGAGCACTAATACCCATGCATACATTTGATTACCACTTCGGTAGAAATCATTCTGTATCTGTATATTTCAGTTGTCTTTCATCTTCCCAAATTAGTATATTTATATGACTTTGCACATTTTTCCAGGTCTCTGTTTTGCTTATATATATGTGTAAAGTATTCATGCATATACTATGCATTTGTAATAATACAGAAAATATATTATCACCGCCTTGTACTATCATTTTTCGGACAAATGTAATTGTTGACATTTTAATTAGTCACATGGACTTCTGTGGTTGTTATACTCAATTCAACACACGATGGAGACAAAGTAAACATCACAAGATTCTCTTATAGATTTTATTTAAAATTTTGATCCTATAATTTGTCTACTCATTCAGAATATTATTTAGACTGGACAACATGAGAATTTTCGTTATTGTAACTCATTATTTTGTTAATAAAAATAAGCTTTATTTCATGAATTAATAAATGCATATGAGGATGAAAACGGTTTTAATGATTTTTCATACTTTTGGGGCATCTGCTTGTGAGCTCAGACCTGAAATTTAGAGTGTGAGATGATAAAATTTTCCTGAGTTCCATGACATTTTTCATATTAGGGCTTTCGTACCACTGAGACATCCTGTTAGTCTGAGATCCAGACGGTCACTGCTGCCCCTTTGCTGGAGGCAGACCCATCAACTGACAAAAGGGAAAAGGGCTTGACCGGGAAATCCATAAAAAAGTTGCAAGTGACCAGTAAACATTCAATAAAACACTCATTCAAATCGTATTCAAACACCATTGAGAAAATAAATGAAAATATTGTTTTTCCCAATAAGATTTCTGATGAAGGTTGAAAAATGTCAAACTCAGGATGCAGGAAAACGTCACTTTCATACCATTCATGACGAATGGTAAAACCTTTTGAGGAAAGATTTGTAAACATCTTCTAAATGTCGAATCTGAATGACATTTGATAAAATAATTGCATTCACAACCTTGAGCTAAAGTTGTAGGAGCAAAGCAAAAGGTAGTTCTCTATTTGCAAAGAAATGTAAAATACATTTGTGTTAGTCAGTGTCTTCCAAAGAAACGGAATGAAGAGGATGTATATATCTGTAGATATATCTATATATATGAGGGAAAGAGAAAGAGAGAGAGCAAGGGATTTATTATAAGGAATTGGCTCACACCACTATGGAGACTGACAAGTCTCAAGATCTGCTGTCAGCAAGCTAGAGGCCCAGGAGAGCTAATAGTTCAGATCAAGTCCAAAGGCAGGAAGAAACCCATGTCCCAGCTTAAGGCAGTCAAGTGGGAGGAGTTCTCTATTACTCAAGGAAGGGGCAGCCATTTTGTTCTAGTTAGGTCTTCCACTAATTGGATGGGGCCTACCCGCTTTAAGGACATCAATCTGATCTACTTTGTCTACCGATTCATATGTTAATCTCACCCAGAAACACCCTCACAGACACACCCAGAATAATGTTTACCAAATGTTTGGGCACCCATGGCCAGTCAGGTTAACACATGAAATTAACCATCACAAAATTGATGAGATGTCATGTTTTCTCCAGTAGGTTTTATAATTTCAAGAAAGCATTTCATACAACTTTCGACAAGATAATGAGGAAATGAACAGTCTGTCACATTTTTAGACAGTATTTCCAACAGGCACCGTTTTTGGAGGACATTTTCATTGTGAATGCCAAAACCTTATAAAAGTCAAATATATTTTGTTCCAGAAGGGCCACTTGCAGGAATTTGTCCCTACATGGAAGACATGGCGCAATATGCTCATCATCCCGGGAACTCATTACACAGGGAAGGAAGTACAGCAATGAGTCCATGACCCCGAAATGGCCCAGTCTTACCATGGGCCAAGCACTCAAAGCAGGTGTCATGATGGCCTAGAAGAGCACAGGAGAGGCAGCAAGGTGGGTTCTGATGGCCACGGGAGGGAAGGAGACAGAAAGAAGATCAGGGCTATAGGGAGAAGGGGAAAGAGGCTAGAAAGATCAGAGTGAAGCCTCTGGAGGAGGAGAAGGAGCCAGAGGTCTGTTACTGAGCACCGACCCCACACAGTTGGTGAATTGGGAATCAGATCTTTTGAGTTGATACAGTGGGGATTTTTCTTTTTCTGACCAGTGTCGCAGAACATGCATCTCTGAGCAAACCGGTAAATGAGCCTCAGAGACGGCTTTAGTTTTAGGGGTCAGCTGTGAGAGTCCGAGCGATGAGAGCACTGGCACCAGGATTCTGTGACAATCCTGGCATTGCAAAAACACAACACTCAAGCCTTGACCTCCTGCATCTTAACTTTTGGACCCGGACTCCTTTCGGTCTCCTTTCTTGGTGTCAGTTGGTGAGCACACCCTTAAGATCTACGCCTTCCTCGGTGTTGTGTGCTAACTCTCTTCTCAGCCCATTCTCTGTCCTCAGAAGGTCTCATCCACCGCAGGGACTCCCTCATGGAAACTCCTGCAAGGACTCCCAGCTCTGGGTCTTGCTTCTTCCTTCAATTCCAGACTGTAATTCCACTCAACTACTGTTCATTTTTAGTTTGATTCTCGTCGACCTCTTAAAATTGTTGCAACATGAACTCTTCGTCTTTCCTTCTTGTCTTCCCCAAACTGTTCTGTCCTTGTGTCTGTTTTCTCACTTGGTGGGACCACCATCCACCCAGGCTGCAGTGCCATCAAATTTGCAGGAGCTCCTGATTCCTTGACCTCCCTTTCTTCACATAGTGGCCATTGCACCCTCACTCCATGCCATGTTCACCTATGTTTTCATTTCATCTTCACTGCACCGTAGGAAGATCCAACATTCATTACCACCTGCCTGGACACTAGGAAACTTCTTATAACTGATTGGCCTCCTTTTTCTTGGTGATTCTCTGTTTGATGCATTAAGCACACTGACATGGAAACCTTAGATTTGAAAAGCAAAATGAATCTTGTTACTCAAGGGCTGGATGATCAATGGAGCCTAGCACATCCACCTCAGGCTTGTTTGCTCTGGGTTACATTTCCCCCAATCTTACATCCTTAACTGCCTTCTCCAATCAGACCACAATGTGCATTCTTCCCTGAGCAGGCCATGTTGTTTCCCACTCCTGCTCCTGTGCGCCTACTCTTCCCAAATCCTTTACACTGCCTCCTCTCTCTCATGTGTACCACCTCAACTCTTGTGCAATACACAGTTCCGCCTGGTGCATCCATTCCTGACAGACTGCCCTGAGGATGTCAGCCAAATCTTCAAGAGCCCTTTGCCAATTTCTCTATCAGAACACCAGCCACATTGTGCCTTCTGGCAAAACCTGTCTGTGGACAGGAGAGTTTGTGAATTCCTCAAGGGGAAGTACTTCCGGAGACTGCCAATGAAAGGCATTATTTCATACATATGTAGTACTTCTATATATACTTATTGAATCACCATACATACCATGATGTATACTGAGCTATATTATAATATACGGAAACTGGTGATAAATTCTGACAGGAGAGATGAGATATTAAATATAGGAACAATTAGGACAAGTTGATTTATTAATTAGCATGGAGAAATTACACAGAGGAAAGTGATAAAGTTGTGGAACAAGCAACTGGATAATTAGACAGTACGTTGTAAGATGCAGCTTATGTGCTTTGAACGGTAATTAGAAACTGCAGATTTATATGGGCAGCTTTGGTGCGGGAAGGCTCCAGAAGAGAGAGGAGATTTGATTTGAAACACTAAGGACGATGATAAATAATAGCTAGGGTAGGTGAGAGCTTGGGATGCACCAGGTTCCGAGAAAGGGCCTGCATTAACTCCATGAACAATACAACAGCCCCAGGCGAGGATTCTTATTGGTGCACTCACTGAACAGTTGAAGAAATAGAGGCACAGCAATCATCTACCTTTACCCAGCTGAGAGGAGGAAGAGCTGGTATATGAATCCCAGCTGCAAAGGTCGAGCCCGTATACAGAACCACTAACCATAATGCATACGCAATAAGTAATGATTGCTGGTTCTTCCCAGTAGCAGAGTCCCAGGGCATTGGTCCGGGATAAAGTGTGAATGGGATAGGAATTATTGGTGACATAAAGATCAAGAGGACATTGCTCATCTGAGAAATAGGACCTGTGTGGTATTGGGCATCCCATGCCAGGCATTGAAAGAGCCCAGCATGTGTCCATCTACAGAACCAGTCAGAGGGACCAGCCTTAGTCACAGGTGTTGAAAGAGTTGGCAGATCCTGCAGACAGGAGCCACATCAGCAGCTCCCGTCTTCCTTGTCTTCCCTCCCCATGTGGATAAAGTTCCCAGATACATGGTTTCCCTGAGGGCAGACAAAGCCTGCAAGAGCTCTCCTGCCCTCTGGATGTTTGTCAAAGTCTGACCCCACAAGCACAGCTCCGGGAGAGTGGAACTATAGCTGTCCCTGAGCTTGCAAACGGGCAGCCAGACTAGTGGATAAGTCACCCATCTGGGCAAATGGCTGTGTTGTTAGCACTGCCCAGGTATCTGCCAGTCTGTTTCTCTTGTCTCAGTTTCCTCACCATAGCTTGGAACTAATTTTAATTTTTTTGACTTTGCTGTTTCTTCAGAGTTCTATTTGAGGGCTAGGAAGCCATCTCTAACAGCTGCAGCTGAGTGCCATATCCCAGATATATTAGAGTTATCCAGAGAAACAGAACCAATAGAAGATATGATATATTATATGAAAGGTGATGTATAATGAGGAATTTAGTCACGCATTTGTGGAGGCTGAGAAGTCCCACAATCTCTCATCTGCAAGCTGGAAAGCCAGGAAAGCTGGTGGTGTCATTAGTCCAATCCGACGGTCTGAGAACCAGGGGAGCCGATGGGGTCAATCCCAGTCCAAGGGCAGGAGAAGGTGAGATGAGATGTTCCACCTCATGCAGTGAGGCAGGAAAAAAGGGGACATGTCTCCCTTCTTCCACCTTCTGTTCTATTCAGGCCTCAAGGGATTGGATAATGCCCACCCACATTAGGGAGGGCAATCTTCCGTACTGTGTCCACCAATTCAAATGCAGATCTCATCCACAAACACCCTTATGGATACAAGCCGAAATCATGTTTAATCTGGGTACCCTGTGGCAAGTCAAGGTGACACATAAAATTAACCATCACAGTGGGTGGGGCAACATCATAAACTATAGCAGAACAGTGTTCACACATGAAGCCTCACCTCCACAACCAAAGTGATCTTTCCTGTGGTCAGGATGCTTCTAGCATTAGAGTGTCCTTCCCAGGGTCACTGTCCACTGTAAGCACACAGTCCAACTAACTAGACCCTGTGGCTATGTGGTCTATCTACCATGGTGGAGTGTAGGTTTGTTGATCATTCAAGGTAGTCAGTCCTGCCTTGGGAGGACCTGCACCTCCCTGTTTGTACAACTCACAAATCAAGAGAAGCTCCAGCAATGTCTCAGCAGATGGCCTCCTGAAAAGCAATGGTCTTCCACACTCACCTTCAATAATCAGGAAGCTCAGTGACCTTTGCAGCAGAGCTATGAAGTCCCCTTACCTTTCATCTTATAGCAGCAGAAGAAATAACTCTTCTGGTGGTGGTGGTGGGAATGTGAATTCAAGGAAGGAGTCAGAGAGGGAGTGACTTATGCCTGGGCCTTGATGGGTGGGCAAGGGTTCCACTGACAGGTAGGAAAGGATACAAGGATCCTGAAATTGGTGGTTGGGAGTTGTTTGAGTTCATTGCTGGGACCAATCGTGGTAGGTTGCTATGAGTTACTCTGTTGTTGGTTCTCCCTGGTCTTCCCAAAATATCTGCAACCTTAACTGACTTGCCAAAATTCCCTGTTAAAACTTTTGGCCCATCACACTGTGTCCAGCCAGTACTATCTGATCTCAGAGCTCACGTGAAGCCCCTGCATCCCTACTCTGATGTCTCTTCATGTCCAAGTCATAGTAAAGAAGAACTCACATTTCCCTCTAGGAATGGAAGGCGGAAAGCATGGAAGGCTTCCTGCAAGAGGATGCCATTGAGCTTGGATTAAATAAACTGAGTGATCAAGATTTCCAACGTCTGAGATAACAGGAAAGAAAGCAAAAGATAGGAGCAAAGCGTTAGGAAGCAGAGCAAGGCATTGAGGGATGGAATAAATGTAGAAAGTGGTAACAATATGAGCAAAGATTTCAGTCAATTAGCAGAGCCTTGGGGTATGAGCAGAGTTTGCTCTCCTTAGACCTGGAGAGTGGAGAGTCCCCCTGTCAATCATTGCAGACCCACCAATGACGATGTTGGAAGGCGGGGCCGTAGGATAGATGTCAAAAAAGCGGTAACGGTTGACCAGGCTCTGTCAAATCTGGATTGTCCAGTGCGGCTTCCGTGGACGGTTCCACGCGGGGATGAGGGAACATGGCGGCCCCCTGTCCCCCTGTCTCCAAAGTGTAAGTTTACTTTATTTCCTAGCTGGCTGTCTGTAGTGTGATTGTGAGGCAATCGGGGAGATGGTGTGCACTAATGTACTTTGACAGAAGTGTCCCCTGGACTTCTGGATTGATGGCAGAGACGACCACTTCGCCTCGATCGGGCGAGTGTGGAGCTTTATGTAACCACCTGACGAAACGTTCCGATCATTTGGTTGTGTAAATGTGGGTCTTGAAGCCTCTATTCGTGGTCTTAATGGTTTGTGGTGTTTGCAGCTTAGAAATGAGGAAAGGGCTGGTGCGGTGGGCCGAGTCGGTGTGGGTCCAGGACGGCCCGTGGCCTTTGGCCGCCAGGGGGCTGATGTTGCCTTATGATTGTCCAGTGGTGGTGGGTGGATGTTGGCGCCGGGTCTTTGGTGAAATCTTGGTGTTGGCTGTTTCTGTGAGAGTTTTCTTCAGTGACAGGACTTCGGTTATTTTCGACCTGAAAAGAGGGAAGTAAGGCGCTGAGGGAGCCTGTGTGGGAGAAGGACAGGTGATGGCCCAGAGCTGCCTTGGGGCAAGTGTTGTGTATCACTTCACAATGTGAGTGTATGTTTAATACCATTTGTTGGGTGAATTTCAAAATGGTCTTATCATATGTTGCCTTAAAAACAAAAAAATCCTGATGATTTCAAGGTGAACATGAGTAATCAGCCGGCCTGGTCAGCTCGGCCTTGTTACCTGACCGCCAGAAATCGCATTCAGTCATGGGTAACCGCTGCTTTGTATTTTCATGTAAGAAAATGTGCTTGTGTATCTAATATCACTGCATTGAATCCTGGTGGTCCAGATGCTTTTCATGCGTTTCCATGAAAAGTGTTGTGTTATTTACACTTTTCCAATGAGAAAAATGGCAGTCCGGTTGGCATAACCTTGTTGCTTTAAGCCCGTAAGGGGAATCGTGACCCAAGGATTCTAATTCTTGTTTTCTTTTATAATGTAATACCTCGAGGTGGTGTTTTTTATATGGTGTTGCAGTCATTTGAATTTGTTTTACCTTGATTTTTAGCTGTGTTTCATAAATATTCTTCAAATGAAAGTATTTTCAGTGTGCACTTTCGGATCTGAATTGTCCGGCTGGGCACTGGCAAGTTTGACAAGGTGTGTGACGGCTCCTTAGCTGCTCTTGTCATCCCGGACTGGACCCTGTTTGGCACTGAATTTTACATGTTGATCCTCATTCATTTAATTACGAGGTCCTGTTGCTCCTCATAAACTTCCTTTAAATGGTTGGGGGCAAATTTCAATTTACAGAGGAGGAATTTACTGTCTGATTGAGTGCCTTCAATTTACAATATAATTGGGTGCTTGACATAATTTATATTGTTCTATTCTGGTGTTGCTCCCTATCCATAATTTTTCTTAAAAATAAACCCGTTGAGATCCTCTCTATTTACAAGGCAGAACACGCAGTTGGCTGAGTCCGTGAGGTTTTACGACAGTGACTGCTCTTAACCGTATGTCTACCTCCCTCATTAACATGATTCGGGATTGTGTTTTAGAGAACAATTGCATTTGGTATCATTTTATTCTATGAAATGTACGTCCTTATCCTTTTCATAAGCTTGTGTTACAAATTTTCAAGTTATTTTCAATTTACAAATGAGGAAAAGGTTGTTCTGTCTTTGCGCTTCTAGCTTTACGACAGTTTCCGACTTCAAGCCGTCTGGTAGCCTAACCTTTCATTTTATTTACCATTAAAAATTTTTAATATCATTAAATTTTGGAAATTGTCGTTTTTATGTTTCTTATTTCATCGATCTAGTAAACATGAGGAAAAGTTTGTTTTCAACGTAAAAAATTCACACATTGTCCCTCTGGCTGATCGTTGTTGTTTTACGACAGTGAATTCCCGGAAGTGCCGGTCACCGAGCACCACTGGGAGTCATTGGGGTTCTATGGGGATTTCATTTGTAGCAAGAATCGTGTGTTGAATATCACGTTATTCTGTTCAGTTGTGTCCTGAGTCTTTTCATGCATTTCCTCAGACAATCGTGGGGCATTTTCAATTAACATATAAGGAAATTCACATCTGGAATGAGTGCTCTCTTCTCTCTAGGAGGGAATGGCCCATGTAGGTCATCGTGCATACATTTGAAAATTATGTGAAAGCCACAACTGCATTTGCTATATCGTTATTTCTTTAAATGTTGGCCTGGGTCCTCTTTCTCAAGTGTTCTGCCAAAGACTAACTGAATTGTGTAGTTTCTATTTCCAACCCAGGAGGATAGCACACTTTATGTCCTGACCAGTCTGGCCCAGGACTTCTCCTATCCTCCTTGTTTGAGGTCCCGGCCAAGACTGGGCATGTTACTCCCCCACCCCCATGGCAAAGGGTGCTGTCCCAGCCTCTTTGGACACAAGTGCTGACGGTGCCTTTATTCCTCAAGTGCTAGCTAGCACAGTGGCTTAAGAAATAGACAGTGCCTGCGGATTTATCCTCCTGCCTTCATCGTGTGACACCTAATGTGTATTCAAGGGGAGAATTCAATTAAAGGAACACTGTTGTTTTGCTCAAAACTCTGAGGACACTAATCTCTGAGAGTAACCTGACACTTGGTGTTTAAGTAAAACAGTAACTTCCTTTGGACAATGGTGATGAATTTCCTCATGACAGGTTTTGCTGGTTGATTCTTGATATTGACTTGAATTATGTATATTTTCTCATGTAGAAATGATTTCATGACTTTAATATTGGTGGAACATTGATGTTTTCTAAATCCACTTCAATTACCTTTAGAAATGGGAAAGATTCATTGCTGGTATTTGGGTTTTACTTTGTCTGTGTCATTGGTACTCGCAGGAATGCAGGTTTCAGGACTAGGGACACTAACTCAGCTCGCTAGTCCTGACTTTTCAGGCAGAGCCCCAGACCTGGAACAATATCTAAGTGTGGAATGAAGGTGCTTTGATTCCATGCCCATTGCCCATAGTATCCTAGGGGCATAGTGGAATTTAAGAGCAAATTTCCCAGTCTATGTACTACCAAATGTCCAGTGTTCTCTCCTCAAAGACTTATGTTCAATGTCAGATGGTGGTAACATCATTTAGTATGTGGAATTTTTCATGAAAGTGTTCTGAATTCAATGAGCTCATGCCTAGTTGTAGCAATTTTGAACTTACTGTGTTACCAGTTCCTGAGAGTACTACAGAAAAATACAGTGGTATAATGTGCCTCTCATGGTCTATTCAGTAGACCACAAAACCCATTTGAATTATTTGTTATCCATAATCTTGCATGGCATGTAGGTGTCGGTAATTGGTAACAAAGTGAGAGCAGTAACCCATTGCAAAGGTTTCTTAGCCATACTTTTAGGTATGAGTCAATTGCATTATTACTGAATAGAACAAATGGAATTCTGTGACTCCCCTTGTAGCCAGTAACTGAAAGTACTCATCAACAAAATATTGAATAATTCCCCTCTGATTGTTGGTCAAAGCAGGTTGAACTATGGTACGTTTTGAACGGGCAATGAGGTCTTTAAAGCAGCAGTCTTATTTGGTGGTTTGATTCACGCAGTGCCTGTCTTAGTATCTTTCACTCTTTTGTCCTCACACGTGCTGCATGATTGGGTACTCTGGCTCTGCTAACCATTTCCAGCAATTCCTCTGGATAAGGGAAAGAGGAAGTTTGCCCCAGCGACTCATCTCATATGAGTTTCCAAGTAACCTAATTTTCCACAGTTGAGCTGGGCTGATGACCCCCAGTCAAGTCTCCTTAAAGGTTTGTACAGTCACCATGTCCTTCAGGACCTGTGATGGAAAAGGCCAGTACGTCGGCCTATGGGCTTGTAATGAGGAGAGAGTGGAACTGGATACTAATGGTCAAGACTAGCCAGAAAGTTGAGTGCCATGTCATGTGATGTGAGGCTACAGGTGTTGGGCAGAGGGTAGCACTCATGGCCTGTCAGCTGTCCCGCTATTTTTGGTGGCGTGGGAACCCTTCCCTGATTTTCTAAGATAGGAACTCACAGCAATGTCAGCGGCACTCCCTGGGCACTGCTTTAATCCCATTGTAGAGATGCTATGTCTACAATCAATTTCTTTGCTAGTCAGTGGCATCTTTTTCCAGTCCCTGTCTGTGCTCCTTTATTCAGTGTGGCTGCCACTGATGGGCACATTTACCTCATTAGCATGTCAGATTTCCAAAAAAGCTGACCTTGACATTGTCACACTAAAGTCTTGATCTCTCTTTTTATCCTTTTGAGAAGCCTTGCATGATCAGGCAGAAGCAGGATGGACTGGATGGGATTGTCAAAAACAGCCTTCAGGAATCCAGACATTGTTGGAGACTGCTTTTTCTTCAGGTACGAGAACACGGATATGCATGTCATTTATTGGCAGGTCTAACTAGGAAAAGGGGGAAATGATGAGACCCGGACACCAAGTGGGTGGCAGAGAATGGTGGTCTGACAGTCCACCCCTGCTATGGGTGGGTGGGCATTGATCGGCCACTGGTCCTGCAGGCATAGGCTTACAATGCGAGTAATAAATAGCTCAATACATTCTGAAATAGTTACCCTTCCACACCTTGTTGGCCATTTTGTTGCCCGGAGATGGTGCTGAGATCAGACATTGTGTTTCATTGACAGTAAATTACTAGTACCTCAGTGTGAAAGACCCTTGACTCTTTCTTGCTGTCATCTTTGAGCTTCAGTTTCCACATTTGCAAAATGGGGATCACACCTTGCTATCAGGGATGTTGGGAGAATCAAGTGTGCTAATCTTTATGAAGTGCTTAGCATACAGCAGGTACTGAAGCAATTAGCTCACCACTTCCAGAATCCATGTATTAGAGCAAAATATTTGGGCTTGGCTTAGCTCCTCTCCCGACCTGTCACCCCCCACTCCCACTTCAGTTCTTTAGACCTTTGCCATAATTTCAATTGAATGTTTGTTTCCTTTCACAGGGCCAGCAAATGTTCTCAGATTACTGGGCATCTCTCTAGAAACCGACCTCTTTGATTCTCCTATGAGGCCAGGAGGAAGGCTGGCAATTCAGACTTTACCTTCTCTGAGCTGCATTGTTTTCTGGTCACCTTGCACACCTTACATCAAAGCTGATGTTGCTCGGCACCAAGTTCAGGCTGGAGGGTACTTGTTAACTGGCAGTGCCACAGAGGTCTCCTCTCTTCCTTGCCTATATAAAGTCACTTCTTTCTGGGCAGTTGTTAATTCGTTGCCTATCAAGTGATGACATTTGACCATTGTGGGGGTGGGGGGGAGTGCTGAATATTATATGGAGTATGTAAGGTGTGTTCAAAGATATTTCTGACCTGTAGTTTCATAGATACCTCTGGTTCCTCTATTGCATTATTAGCAGGGTTTTTTTTTCCAGAAGGTAGCATCACAAAACCTGAAGTTCACTCACCAAAGGTCAAAACAATCCTCACTTCTTTGTGTTTAGAAACTAAAGTATGTTGCCTTTTTTTTTTTTTTTTGTGAGGAAGACCAGCCCTGAGCTAACATCCCTCGCTAATCCTCCTCTTTTTGCTGAGGAAGACTGGCCCTGGGCCAACATCCGTGCCCATCTTCCTCTACTTTATATGGGACGCCGCCACAGCGTGGCTGACAAGCAGTGCGTCGGCGCGCGCCCGGGATCCGAACCGGCGAACCCCGGGCTGCCAAGCGCGAAGTAAACCGCTGCGCCACCGGGCGGCCCCAGTATGTTGCCTTTTTACAGCATGTTGACATTTCAAAGACTTTATTGCTCCTTCTACTTGGTTACATTACTTTAGATCTGTGGAAGTTGGGGGTCATTATGGTTGCATTCCCAGTAAAAACCTGATGTGTGAGATACTTAGAAATACCCATACTCAAGCCCAAGTTCCTTCTCCGGTTGACATGATGGTGATCAAGACTGGCTTGGTTGGTAGTCAAAAACACTTGGGAAACTTGACAATAACTGTGATGCCTCCTTCCCCTTCCACTCTCACTCATGTCCACTGCCCATCAAAGTCATCTTAGGTCAGTTCATGGGGGGAGAAGTGGGAAAGACCTAAATGAATAGTTTAGTGGGTAAATCTGCTGAGTATTGGCACTTAAAAGTAAGTCATGTGTTTGAGGATTTGAAAAGAGTGAGTCTAATTGGTGTCATTCTCAAAATCAGGAGTGTGAGGGAAAGAGAAGTGACCCTCCTTAGAATGTAAGATGGGATCTGATTCCGTGGTTCTTTCCCGGGAGTTCATTCTGAGGCCAGCCATGTCTGTTACCCTCCTGAGGCATGTACTCATGAGTGTCTGCTCACTCGTGGGAATGTTAATGTTCTCTAGATCCTTGGCGTGAAGTATTCCACGTCAAAGTGCTATTTGCCTTATGTACTTTTCCATTCTTCTTATTTCTGTGGGTGATGGAAAGAGAAGGGATTATATTGGACCCTTTAAGGCGAGGCCCTTGAAATGGAGTGTATTCCTGGTGATACTGATTCCCTGTTTTATGCAGCCTTTTCTATGGCTGATTAATATTGCCTTGTATTGTATGTACAACATTCTCTTTAGCCATTTATCAGTTGATGGACACTTAGGTTGTTTCCGTATCTTGGCTGTTGTGAGTAATGCTGCAATGAAGACTGTGTGAAGATATCACTTTGAAATAGTGATTTCATTTCCACTGGCTATACACCCAGAAATGGGGCTGCTGGATCATATGCTAGTTCTATTTTTAATTTTTGAGGAGATTCCATACTGTTTTGCATAGTAGCTGCACCAATTTTCATGAGACAACACATCTTGCACTAAAGAGATTTTGTGACTGGCTCTCCAGCCACTTCTGATTGTCTGTTCTCTTGAGGAGAAGAATCATAGAGGTTGGAGGCTCAAAAAGGGAGGAGTTCTCTGATCAGGAAAGATGGAAGGACTAACTGCATCCTTCGGGTGCTTTAAGCCTAGAGGTGGGAAGAGTGGCTCTCTGTACAGCTGCTGCCAGAGCATGAGCACTAAGCAGACAGGAGGATATGGGCCTTCAGGGTGAAAGGCGTATTGGCCTCGTGTGTGCAAGACGGTCTCCTTCCCACTTCGCCATCCCAGGCACTACCTGGCATCAGCATAGCTGGAGGACAGAAGATGAGAGTGCACATTGTTGCAAGTGACAGGAGAACTTCTCTTCTTCTGGCCAAAGTCTTCTTTGTAAGATGGAGGCTGCTCCTTATTTGTGTAGCTTCCCTGGGAATGTTGCACTTTGCTGCTGGGGAATGCATTTGGGGCATAGCAGTTTTAGGTGTCAGGGAAGAAATAGGCCCTGCCCTATATTTTGGCTGCTGTGCTCTGACCTGAAGATGCTGAACAGGATGTTGTCCATCATGCAGAGCAATGGCATGTTGGGAATCATTAGGGATCCCCATTCCGTGTTTGGGGATTCAATGGAGTTTTATCCAAGGATTTCCATGTTAGCTGTCTGCACTCTTCTGCTGACTATTCTCTGCACATTGGTGGGAGAAGAATATTCAGTTGGTCCTGTCAATGAATGATACATGAAGCTGGGGACAGATTAATTCTCATGCTGATATTCTGGTCCCGTTTTTAATTTGCTGAGGAAGTTGTATAGCGTTTTCCACAGTGACTGTACCAATTTACATGGGAGAACCCATCTTGAAGTAAAAGAATTTCATGAGTGGTTCTCCAGCCACTTCTGATTGTCTGTTCTCTTGAGGAGAAGAATCATAGTGGTTGGAGGCTCAAAAAGCAAGGGGGTTCTCTGATCAGGAAAGATGGAAGGACTGATTTCTTCCTTCAGGGGCTTACAGCCTAGAGGTAGGGAGAGGGCTCAGAAGAGTGGCCCTCTGGAGAGCTGCTCTCAGAGCATGAGGACTAAGCAGACAGGAGGATAGGGGCCCTGGGTTTTAAGGCTTATTGGCCATTGTGTGTTCAAGAGAGTCTCCTGCCCACTTCCCCATCCCTGGCTCTACCTGGGACCAGCACACCTGGAGGATAGAAGATAACAGTGCACATTTGCGTGTGATAGGAGAACTCCTGTCCCTCTGGCCGAGATGAATCTTTTATGATGGAGGCTTCTCCTTATTTGTCTAGCTTCCCTGAGAATTTTGCACTTTGCTTCTGGGAAATGCTTTGGGGGCATGGAAATTATGGGTCCCAGGGAAGAAATAGGCCCTGGCCTATATTTTGGCTTCTGTGCTCTGAACTCAATGTACTGAGCAGAATGTTGTCCACCATGCAGAGCAATGGCATGTTTTTGGAATCATGAGGGATCCCGATTCCATGTATGGGGACTCGCTGGAGTTTTATCCAAGCATGTCCATATTAGCTGTCTGCACTCTTCTGCTGCGCATTCTCTGCACATTTCTTGGATGAGAGAAGTCCTATGGGTCCTGCCGATGAGCCGTACATGAAGCTCGGCACGTTTGGATCCTCGTGGGCATGTGCAGATCAGATTGGATGTGCAGGTCCGTCCTGAATCAGGTCTCCAGTCTGTACGATACAGCTCTCCTCTTCCTCATTGCTGAAGAGGCCATTTACCTAAAGGCTCTGTCTGTCCCTGCCCCTGTTTGTCTGCTAGAAGACATTGCTGCTGGCGGGTCTGACCCCTCTGCCGTTTTGGTCTTCTCACAGAGGCGATCACATTGCCTCAAGGGGACCTTGTGTGCACTCTCAGGGCTGAGGGTGCTGTAGACACAACAATGAGGCGTGTCTGCATCGTGTGTGGTACTGCAGGTATAGAGGGGTGAGAGGATGGGGGGAGCTGCACTTTGAGGCGGTGAGGGGCACTGTGGTTTTTCTTTTTCAGTCTTTGGGTTTCTCTCTATTGGTGAAGTCTAGGCCTGGCACCTAATGGTCCCGGCAGTAATATGAGGACACTCTGAGAGTAGAAGGAAACATTGGCAGTGAGGAGGACAAGGGAGTTTGGTGTGAAAGTTGTGATGGGCATTGTGGGTGCAGGGATGCGTCTCCTGTCCCCTTTCTGCATTCTCCCAGCATGGCTGTGGGACAGAAGGTAACAGTGGACACTGATGGATATGATATTAGAAAATCGGACTCTCTTGTCAAGTTGAATCATTTATTCTGGGACAAGGTATTATTTTCCATTTTCTGAGTGAACTGTGCTTTTGTCTGCAGCCAGGGGCAGAGGTTTGATCTCTGTGTCTTGGGATAAAGAGGACCTGATATGATATTTGGTAGGAGGAGAGGACTCAGATCCTGTGTTGTGGATATTAGTGTGCAGGCCTCTCCAAAAGGGTGGAAAGAATGTGCAAAATGTGGGCAGTCCTGCACAGTTTGAATGATCTCCTGTCGATCCCTCTGGACTCGAGTTTGCCCTCCCAGTCCCTCATGCTGACTCCAGGAGCACATTATACGGGTTCCAGTGGGTTGCCAGCCAGGCCACCTGACAGTTTAGATTTGGGGTGTCCTTCTGAGCGTCCCTTGCCTCTTCTTCACATGCAGACCTACTGTACTGCTTCTTATCCACCTCAGCAAAGGACAGCATTGGGCTCTGTGCAGTGAGTCCTCGAGGGAATTACTGACTTTCTCAATCTCCCGCTTTGACCAGACGCAGGGGCCTTCCAGAATACTGAAAGGCCTGTGGTACACTTAACTCTGGGATCAATTGGAAACTAAGGTTGTGCGGTCAGGGTGGTGAGTTACCGTGTGTGGAATACGGTTAAAGCCAGGAATCAAGCAGCTGTGCCTCTCTAGAACTCAGGACAGTTGGGTTGTTTACCGAAAAATTTGCTGAAATGGTAAATCCTATGTCGTGTTCTTACTACGCCTAATACTACTACTAATGAATAGGGGTGGAAGGAAAATTGGGGGTATGGGTATGTTTATGGCGTAGATGATGGTTATAGTTTTCGGATGTACACTTATGTTGAAACTCATTAAGTTGTATACATTAATCTGTAGAGCTTTTTGTGTGTCAATCATACCTTTTCACCTCAAAATAGTGGTTTAAACATAAGAATAATAAAGAGCCATCCATGATTACATATGAGTGCCCTCTCAAATATTTTCAGACGTTAGAACTGAAGGGGAATAATGCTTCTACACTGATAAATGGGTGATGTTCTGTACTGCATCTGTATTCTTGTTTTGCCTTGATTTTTCCTTGTGTATGTAACATTTGCATTGGCCATGTATAAGGTTAACCTTTAGTCACTAGGATGTTGAATTTCATCGACTCACAGCAGTTCTCCAGAAGCCATGAACATCACCTGCAGAACTTCGACTCAAGGAGTGGCCTAGTGACATCAGCTATTTCTCCTGTGACCAGAAATTGACTTTGGGGTGCTGTGACTTGGGATTGCCTTGGACTTTGGGTTGTTTTCATTGTTTATGATATGTGCTTTTGTGCTTACTCAAGAAATCCTTAAAATATTTTACATATGGGGACATGTCAAAATGTGTATGTCCTGTGTTTGTGTTGTACAGGGTGGATGGCCGTGATCTCAGGCTGATTGGTCCCTCCAGGAGGCACCTGTTCTCTGAGACCTTCCCACGCCCTCTGTTCACTGTGTGACTGTGTTCCCAGCCATGGCTGCTTGTTTGATACATTTTAGCTTATCCTCGAGGAGCCAATCATCCTTTGGTCACATTTGTTGTTTGGGACTAGATCGCAAGAATGAGTGATAGCCTGGAAAGGCTCATAATTTCCTTTCATTGCTGAGCATAGAATTTAAAAGACATACTGTTGAGTTTCCCTGAGGTATCCTCACTTCTGTGTCTTTAAAATGTGGTGCTGCTTAAGTTTCTCACATTTTATAGAACCCTTGTGTTCTTCCAATAAAATTTACTTGTTCAGAAGATGCCACTTGTTGATTTTTTTGTTCACAGTGAACACCAGAAAGATCAAGGGAGCTGTGGGTGTGCCATGTGCATCATCGCCTGAACCACGGAGAGCTCCGAGCTTTAGAATCAGATGCATCAAGGACAGGGGCTTGGTGGCAGGGGACTGGGTGGCAGGGCAGGTGGAGGCCCTGAGGGAAGTTCTCCCCTTGGTTAAGCTCGCCCCTTTGTTTAGGGAAGTGCTCTCCTAAAGGTAGTGGGTAATCTAATGCTTCCCTATGAGAACTGATGGGTTAGCCACTTCGTGAAGGCCATTAACACTCGTGTAGAGAGTGTAGAGTTGTGGGGGGATATCCTGATACTGTGAAGTGTGAGGCAGGGGTAGGGTAACCAGCATGGTTTTACAGATCACTTCAGAAGGGGTTGGGTCGTTGGGTTCACTCCTCTTCCTGAGCTTGCACGCAGATCTTGGGCTGCCAGTGTCAGCAACTCTGTTCTTGCCAACCAGTCTAGAGGAACCCAAGCTGCAGTGTCTCTTTTCCCACCTGAGGGAGTTCGTCAGTATGCAGAGTTCAAATCACTTCTCTTCTTCCCCAGTTGTAGGTGGACCTTTGTGTGCATCCCTTTTTCTTTCCTCTCTGTGTTACAGAATGAGTCTCACACTAAGCTGTCAGCCATTCCTATTTTGACCCTAGTTCAGATCAGTGAATACGACTTACTTTTCCAGAGGTATTGGCTCTTACTCTTTACCAAAGACTACAAAATCTCATTACCTACCACTCTTATCATTACATTTCTGGGCATCACCGGAAGTTCCTGTCCACGGAGGCAGGTCCAGAGTACGGGAGGGCGGGGCTATGGGCGGGACCCAGTGCGTCCGGAGGCCCCGTCCACCAAGCCTGCTGTTGCTAGTGCGCAGGTGCAATAGTCAGCCAACACAGGGGAGAAGGCAGAAGCAGGGCCAGCCTAATGCCTATTCGTGGAGGTGGAGCAGAAGTCAGAGGGCCATGGCCAGAATCTGAGGGGCGGGTCTGAGCTGAGGGCTGGGGACCAGGGGAACAATCCAGAATACTTGTCTCCATACACTTGGTGAGGGTGGAGTTTCCCATTTTGGCCCTAGCTCAGGTCAGTGGATATGACTTGACCAGAGACATTTGCTTTTACTCTTTACCAAAGACCACAGAATCGCTTTGTCCCTCTGATCATGACATTCCCAGTTAACACCAGAGGTTTCTGTCCTGGGAGGCGGACCCAGTTCAGGGGATGGTCGGGAGGGGGCGATACCCGGTGCCTATACAGGCTCGGCCTAGAACCTCGGTGGTCCCTAATGCGCAGGCACAATACTGAGCCCTGGCAGGGGACTCCAAGACGTAGATGTGGGCCTAATGCAGGGTCGTGGAGGTGGCATCACGGCGGAATCAGAGGGTCGGGGTGGATGTGTCCCAAGGCCGGGCTTGGATGAGGGCTGGGGACCAGGAGAGGGGCCCAGGACACCTGGCTCTATACACGTGGTGAGCTGCATGGAGACCCTGCAGGTGGAGAGGGGAGGGTTCAAGTGCTCTGGAGCTGAGGAGTCCCCCTGTGCATATCCTGCGTGCCTGCCACTCACTTGTCCTTCCCACTTTCTCAGTGGACCCTCGGCCTCTGGACGCTCCTCGTGAGAGGCCCTGTGAACACATATTCCTGCTTATTCATGCATCTCTCAGCCAGAGATTATTGGCACCCGGGCCACAGATGTAATTGCTTGGCACATTAATGGGAAAACCCCAAATATTAGCCAACGTCTTCCAGAGCAGCATATCCAAAACTGTAAGGAAGGTGAAATGTTAGGAAATCTCTAACTGTGCTATATTAAGAGACCAAAAGAGAATAACCAATAAAGAACCTGAAAGAGAAATTTAAGAGGGGTTGCATGCTTTCCATACACTACTTGATACATGTTCATATGTAAGGATAAATAAAGGAATAACTAAGAGTTTAACCAATTGAAGCAGGGGAAACCCACTATTACAGGTAATGTCTGAATTCATGTCTATGGCTGAGTACAAAATTAAGATAAATTCTTCACAAACTTTTACAGACGTAGAAAATAACCAGTTCAAATAGATAATGGTGTTAATGACTCAGTTCAGAAAAGCAATTAAATAGAAACAGTCATTCGGACTATACATGAGAAATCGTAAAAGCCACATTTTTCAATGTGAAAGAGGGACACGAAAGAATACTCAAGCCAACAGAAATGCATACCCAAGTCTGAGATAGGATGGCACAACATCTTAAAGATGTTCATTTTCTCTGTGTGAGGAAATGGAGGAGTTGTGGACTTAGGCTCTATGCCAGGAGGTGCACATGCTGCTTCAAGAGTTGGAGAAGTTGAGAGCCATCCCTGGCGGCCTACTTGTTAAAGTTCCTCGCTCCACTTCAGCAGCCTGGATTCCGTTCCCGGGCACAGAACCATATCACTTGTCTGTCAGTTGCTGTGCTGTGGCGGGGGCTCACATAGAAGAACTAGAAGGAATCACAATTAGAATATACAACTATCCTGGAGTTTTGGGGAGGAAATAAAAGGGTTGGAGAAGTTGAAGGAGTAGACTCAGCTGGAGCTAGATGAGCTCCAGAGCCAGCTGCTGTCCAGTACCAACAAGGTGACAGCATATTTGCCCCTACCTGGTCGAGTTGCAACAGTGCCTGGTTCCCCCATGACCTTCCGAGAGCAAAGTGTCTCTTGTGGACCTGGCTAACCCAGAATAATTCTCAAGTAACAGGAAAACATTCAAAGTATAGGAAACCACAGTTTTGTGACAGTGGATATCAAGTAGCCAGGATAGTGTTCCCTAAGAGGGAGAAAACACGTGAGGTGAACTCTGTGATTGCCTCGGCTTTCTGTCAGGAGCAACCACCCAACCTGCCTGTTTTATTTATTCATTTGTTTGTGTGTTTCTGTGTGTCTGTTGGTGTGTTTGTTTATACTTGCTGATCCCAAATGAAGAGCAGATGTGAGAAGTCCCCCACGAATACCAAAGTTTTCTCTTCGTTCTTTCCCTGCAAGTACTACCTTTCTATTGAGTGTGTTTAACATCCCCCGCCAACCCCCCATAATGTCTGTCTCCCTAGGCCCAGGCCCCGTCTGTGCAGGCTGGCAGCTCTCATTGAGACTAAAATTCTTTCTGGGGAAGTTAGGGTGGCAGGATGAAGCAGTCCTAAGTACTCCCTGGTCTGTGATTGGTGACAGCCCAGAGCACCTCCACCAGCTGAGGGAAGACATCATACACTTGGTGAGGCAGCCAGTGGAGCCGGGCATCCAAGCCACATCTGAATTGTGACAAAGATTCATTACTGGATTCCCGTCAGAAGGTTGAAAAGGCCATTTCCTGCCACCTGTGGCTGTGCCAGTGCTGACATGGAGTCTGGTAGTAATAATATCCCACGTCACTACCCATCTGCTCATCTAACCCCTCAGTCCCTTACAAACTGCTTAGCACCGAGAGCAGTATTTCTGAGAATCTCTGGAAAGAGGGACACACACTAGAGGAACAGTATACTGTTTGAGGTGAGGCTGAGTGTAGCTGGGTAAGAGTAGCTCACAGCCTAACGGGCAACCCATTTCTTAACATAGAGAGGGTAATAACAGGGATTCAGTAAAGTTTCAGCTGCCATATGAGAGCAGGGGAGGTTCTTTGAGGTCTGCATGCTGAGGAATCCCTCACGTAATACATGAGACGCTGCACCTTGGGCCCCTCTAGACTGGATGGCAAGAATAGAGTTGCTGACCCCTGCAGCCCAAAATCTTTATGACATCCCAGGGGGAGACCCGTGCCCAGCCACCCAGCGTGGCATATCTTCAGGCAGGACAGACTGCCACAGTCTTGCTCTCCTTTCTTGTGGAGGGAACATTGCTATGATCAGGCTATTTGATGACTGTTTAAACTGTGGCAAGCTATACAGAGGACATGCAATTGTAGTTAACTGGAAATTTTATACAAGTAGTGGAAAATGTATTGATATTTTTCAGGGACAATGCCACAAATAATCTTTCATTGATCTGGGTCTCTGGCTTCTGCCCTTACTAAGACGTTATATGACCGGGTAGTGTGGTACAATGAGAAACATTTCAGCCTTAAGGGACCAAGATTCTAATGCAGGCTTGGCCAGGAATTAACTGCATGCTTTTTGCTTCCAGTTTTGATCCCCATGACTTCTGAACTGATGTTCTAGAGAACCATGCTGCTCACTCTTCCTCTGCCTCACCCATCCGCAGGAAGAGAAGGTGCCCCACCACCCCCACAATATCTGAACATGTATTTGGGGTCTTCGTGTAGTGGCCAAAAGGATCACTTTTCATAGAAAGGGGACAGATGATCTACTGCCTTTCTTACCTTTGTGAGGAGAGAACTTCAATCCAGCCTGGAGACGCCTGCCCCTGCCTCAAACCCCTGACATCGATGTCCCAGATTACAGAGCTCAGAGGTGTGCCATGGTACAACGTTGATGGCAGAACCACATGCTTCCTTGATCACACTTGTATACATTGCAAATAATTAAAATCTACAAGTGGAAGCTTCTCCAAAAAACAAATTTTATTAGAAGAGCACAAGTATCTTACAAAATCTAAGAAATCAACGTAACAAAATGTGTCACAAGGGTAGCTCAGGAGAAATCAACAGTAGGTCTTCTAAGGAAAATTATCTAAAGAAATAGCATTAAAGAGGCTTAGCAGGAAACCACTCAGTCTTGGGGTCTAGTTCAATACTCTAAAATTAATAGAAAAGGTTATAATTGGCTCCACTAGGGTAAGGTGACAAGTATCAAACCAACGAGCTATGGCAAAGGGACTCAGTCACACAACCAAGAGAAGGATGTGTGTGCAGTGGGCAGTTCTCAGAGAAAAGGTCCCTCCTGGAGAGACCGATCAGGCTGTGACTACTGACATCACCCTGTAGGAGATAAATACAGCACATATATGTTTTGACATCTTTCCATGTATAAAATTCCAAGATCCTCTCTGTAAGCACACATGCATGTATTGTAAACAATGAAAACAAGGGAAAGCCAGAGACAGGCCCTAAGTCACAGTCCCCAAAGGCAAGCAGGTCAAATGTGTCAGGAGCTGATGATTTACTTGGCTTTTTCAAATCCATGTTTCTTCATTTACTGTATTTCTTCAACACCATTTCCAGAGACTTTAAGTGGCTGGTTTTGAAAGAATTTTGACCAATTTCAGTCCGTGGAGCTCCTCATATTGCCATGTGGGGTGTAGATCTCTGACTTACCTGTTTTAATTCTGCCCTTACAAAGATATTATGAAACCAGTCACTGTGATGAAATGAGAAATTCTTCAGAGTTAAGTGACCAGGTTGTGTTTCTTAACGTGGATGGTAGTTTATTTTGGAATAGATCATTGAGCTGTGCGTATCTGCAATGTCCTGATATATGCATATATATATCACAACTGTAGCCAAGTGTGCATATGTGTGGGTGCTCTGGACTTGGATGTGGCCTTGTCTTCCTGCGCTGTACTGGGACAGGTAAAGCACAGGCTCAGGCTTTGATCTTTTCACTTCCTGACACTCAGAACACAACTCACCCATCCTTCCAAAGGAAGGTAAACGCTTATCATTTCCTTTGAACTGCCCCAGAGGGTCGATCCTATGATATCTCCCTGAAGTAGGGAGGGCGCCCTGGGGACTAAACTGGCCAGACAGGCAGCTGCAGAGTGAGAGGGACACCTAAGGAAGGTATGAAATGAGTGCGAATGATTGAGCTAGAGCAAACCAGGAGAGCGGTGCTGCATGCCTGGAGAATTGGCATCCCTGGGAGCTGCTCCCCATTGTGCCCTGGAACAGAGAAGAAGGGGTATTCAATGCTGTGCATCACGCGTCACTTCAAAGAACATCCAAAACCTTTCCAAACCTAACAAAGTACTATGACCCTGCCTGCTCCTCCCAATGGACCTGCTCTCAAACTCCAGCCACGCTCATCATTGCTCCAGCCATTCTGCCTTCTGATTCCTTAAACGCAGTAAGCTCATTTACTCAGACACGGTCTTTTCTCAGGCTGGGTAATAGAAAGCCAAGGGCCCTTGGGGCAGTTGAGATGAGGGGTTCCTTCAGGGGCTTTGGGGGTTCAGAACGAGGGTGGGTGTGAAGAGGATTTGGGCTGGTTGGGAGATGGCTGTGTCAACACCAAGAGCACCAAGAGTAGCAGAGCACAGGGAAAATCCAGATAAAGAAATTCCTTTATTGAAGTTTGGCCAGATCCCGTTCCAGAAGGATTGTGCAGATTGAAACTCCTTTAAACAGTGTGTATTCTGCCCATCGCTCAACAACCCCACCAGCAGTGATTTTCTTTTAATAAGAAATGAATAGGATGGATCAGAAAGTGGTTGTAAGAGCACTAATACCCATGCATTCATTTCATTACCACTTCGGTGGAAATCATTCTGTATCTGTATATTTCAGTTGTCTTTCATCTTCTCAAATTAGTATATTTATATGACGTTGCACATTTTTCCAGGTCTCCGTTTTGCTTATGTATTTCTGTAAAGTATTCATGCATATATTATGCATTTGTGATAATACAGAAAATATATTATCACAGCCTTGTACAATCATTTTTCAGACAAATGTAATTGTTGACATTTTAATTAGTCACATGGATTTCTGTGGTTGTTGTACACAATTTGTACTGGATGGAGACAAACATCACCAGCTTCTCTTATAGATTTTATTTAAAAATTTTTCTACTCATCCAGAATACATTTTTTAGATTGTACATGAGAATTTTTGTTATTCTACCTCATTATTTTGTTAATAAAAATAAGCTTTATTTCATGAAGTAATAAATGCATATGAGGATGGAAACAGTTTTAACGATGCTTCATGCATTTGGGGCATTGGCTTGCGAGATCAGACATGAAATTTAGAGTGTGAGACGATAAAATTTTCCCGAGTTCCATGACATTTTTCATATTAGGGCTTTCATACCACTCAGTCTTCCTGTTAGTCTGTGATCCAGACGGTCAGTGCTGCCCCTTTGCTGGAGGCAGACCCATCAACTGACAAAAGGGAAAAGGTTTGGAACGGGCAATCCATAAAAAAGGTGCAAGTGACGAGTAAACATTCAATAAACCACTCATTCAAATCGTATTCAAACACCATTGAGAAAATAAATGAAAATATTGTTTTTCCCAATAAGATTTCTGATGAAGGTTGAAACACTTCAAACTGAGGATGCAGGAAAACCGTCATTTTGATACCATTCATGACGAATGGTAAAACCTTTTGAGGAAAGATTTGTAAACATCTTATAAATGTCAAATCTGAATGACAGTTGATCAAATAATTACACTCACAACCTTGAGCTAAAGTTGTAGGAGCAAAGCAAAAGGTAGTTCTCTATTTGCAAAGAAATGTAAAATACATTTGTGTTAGGGGCCTCCAAAGAAACGGAATGAAGAGGTTGTATATGTCTGTATATGTATCTATATATATGAGAGAAAGAGAAAGAGAGAGCACAAGGGATTTATTGTAAGGAATTGGCTCACACCACTATGGAGACTGACAAGTCTCAATAACTGCAGTCAGCAAGCTAGAGGCCCAGGAGAGCTAATATTTCAGTTCAAGTCCAAAGGCAGGAAAAAACCCATGTCCCAGCTCCAGGCAGTCAGGTGGGAGGAGTTCCCTATTACTCAAGGAAGGGGCAGCCATTTTGTTCTATTTAGGCCTTCCACTAATTGTATGCGGCCTACCCGCATTAGGGAGATCAATATACTATACTTCTTTCTACCGATTCATATGGTAATCTCACCCAGAAACACCCTCACGGACACACCCAGAATAATGTTTGACCAAATGTATGGGCACCCATGGCCCAGTCGGGTTAACACGTGAAATTAACTATCACAACATTCATGAGATGCCATGGTTTCTCCAATAGGTTTTATAATTTCAAGAAAACATTTAATACAACTTTGGACAAGATAATGAGGATCTGAACAGATTTTTACACATTATTTCCAATAGGCACAGTTTTGGAAAGACATTTTCATTATGAATGCCAAAACCTGATAAATGTCGAATATATTTTGTTCCAGAAGGCCACTTCCAGAAATTTGTCCCTACATGGAAGACATGGCACAACATGCTCACCATCCCAGGAACTCATTTCATGGGGAAGGAAGTACAGCAATGAGTCCATGACCCCGAAATGTCCCTGTCTTACCATGGCCCCAGCACTCAAAGCAGGTGTCATGATGGCCTAGAACAGCACAGGAGGAGAGGCAGCAAGGTGGGTTCTGAGGGCCACGGGAGGGAAGGAGACAGAAAGAAGATCAGGGCTATAGGGAGAAGGGGAGGGAGGCTAGAAAGATCAGAATGAAGCCTCTGGAGGAGGAGAAGGAGCCAGAGGTCTGTTACTGAGCACCGACCCCACACGGTTGGTGAATTGCTAATTAGATCTTTTGATTGATACAGTGGGGATTTTTCTTTTTCTGACCAATGTCGCAGAATATGCATCTCTGAACAAACAGGTAAATGAGCCTCAGAGACGACTATAGTTTTAGGGGGGCAGCTGTGAGAGTCCAAGCGACGAGAGCACTGGCACCAGGATTCTGTGACAATCCTGGCATTGCAGAAACACGAAAACTCAAGCCATGACCTCCTGCATCTTAGATTCCCGACCTGGACTCCTTCTTTCAGTCTCCTTTCTTGCTGTCAATTGGTGAGCACACCCATAAGATATAATCCTTCTCTGGGGTTGTGGTCTGACTCTCTTCTCAGCCCATTCTCTGTCTTCAGGAGGTCTCATCCACTGCAGGGACTCCCTCATGGAAACTCCTGCAAGGACTCCCAGCTCTGGGTCTTTCTTCTTCCTTCAATTCCAGACTGCAATTCCACTCAACTACTCTTCATTTTTAGTTTGATTCTCGTCGACCTCTCAAAATTGTTGCAACATGAACTCTTCATCTTTCCTTCTTGTCTTCCCCAAACTGTTCTGTCCTTGTGTCTGTTTTCTCACTTGGTGGGACCACCATCCACCCAGGCTGCAGCGCCATCAAATTTGCAGGAGCTCCTGATTCCTTGACCTCCCCTTCTTCACATAGTGGCCATTGCACCTTCACTCCATGCCATGTTCACCCATGTTTTGATTTCATCTTCACTGCACCTTAGGTAGCACCAGCATTCATTAACACCCGCCTGGACTCTAGGAAACTTCTTATAACTAATTGGCCTCCTTTTTCTTGGTGATTCTTTGTTTTGATCCATTCTGCACACTTACACACCAATGATAGATTTCAAAAGGAAATTGAATCTTGTTACTCAAGGCCTGAAATGCTCAATGGAGCCTACCACATCCAACCCAGGCTTGTTTGCTCCGGGCTGCCTTTCCCCCTCATCTTACATCATTAACTGCCTTCTCCAATCAGACTTCAATGTGCAGTCTTCCCATTTTGTTTCCCACTCCTGCTGCTGGGATCCTGCTCCTCCCTAATCCTTTACACTGCCTCCTCTCTCTCCTGAGTACCACATCAACTCTTGCGCAATACACAGTTCAGCCTGGTGCATCCTTTCCTGACAGACTGCCCTGAGGTTGTCAGCCAAACCTTCAAGAGCTCTTTGCCAATTTCTCTGTCAGAACACCAACCACATTGTCCCTTCAGGCAACACCCATCCATGGACAGGAGAGTTTGTGAATTCCTCAAGGGGAAGTACTTCTGGAGACTGCCAATGAAAGGCATTATTTCATACACATGTAGTACTTCTATATATACATATTGAATCGCCATACATACCATGATGTATACTGAGCTATATTATATTATAATATATGGAAACTGGTGATAAATTCTGACAGGAGAGATGAGATATTACATATATAGGAACAATTAGGACAAGTTGATTTATTAATTAGCATGGAGAAATTACACAGAGGAAAGTGATAAAGTTGTGGAACAAGCAATTGGATAATTGGCGTGTTGTAAGATGCAGCTTATGTGCTTTGAACGGTAATTAGAAAATGCTGATTTATATGGGCAGCTTTGGTGCGGGAAGGCTCCACAAAAGAGGTGAGATTTGATTTGAAACTTTAAGGACGATGATAAATAGTAGCTATGGGAGGTGAGAGCTTGGTATGCAGCAGGTACCAAGACAGGTCTTGGATTAAATCAATGAAGGGTACAACTGCCCCAGTAGAGGATTCTCTTTGGTGCATTGATTGAACAGATGAAGAAATAGACGCACACCAATCATCTACCTTTACCCAGCTGAGAGGAGGAAGAGCTGGTATATGAATCCCAGCTGCAACGGTCGAGCCCGTATACAGAACCACTAACCATAATGCATAGGCAATAAGTAATGATTGCTGGTTCTTCCCAGACAGGAGAAGCTCGGGCATTGGTCTGGGATAAAGTGGCAATGGGATAAGAAATATCGGTGACATAAAGATCAGGAGGACATTGGTCATCTGAGAAATAGGACCTGTGTGGTATTGTCCATCCCATGCCAGGCATTGAAAGAGCCTAGCATGTGTCCATCTACAGAACCAGTCTGAAGGACAAGCCTTAGTCACAGGTGTTGGAAGCGTTGGCAGATCCTGCAGACAGGAGTCATATCAACAGCTCCAGTCTTCCTTGTCTTCCCTCCCCATGTGGATAAAGTTCCCAAATCCATGACTTCCCTTAGTGCTGAAAAAACCTGCAAGAACTCTCCTGCCCTTTGTCAGATCTTTGTCAAAGTCTGACCCCACAAGCACAGCTCCGGGAGAGTGGAACTATAGCTTTCCCTGAGCTTGCAAACGAGTAGCCAGACTCTAGTGGATAAGTCACCCACCTGGGCAAATGGCTGTGTTCTTTGCACTGCCCAGGTATCTGCCAGTCTGTTTCTCTTGTCTCAGTTTCCTCACCATAGCTTGGAACTAATTTTAATTTTTTTGACTTTGCTGTTTCTTCAGAGTTCTATTTGAGGGCTAGGAAGCCATCTCTAACAGCTGCAGCTGAGTGACATATCCCAGGTATATTAGTCAGCGTTATTCAGAGAAACAGAACCAATAGGAGATATGATATATTATATGAAAGGCGATGTATAATGAGGAATTTAGTCACGCATTTATGGAGGCTGAGAAGTCCCACAATCTCTCATCTGCAAGCTGGAAACCCAGGAAAGCTGGTGGTGTCATTAGTCCAAGTCCAACGGCCTGAGAACAAGGGGGAGCCGATGGGGTCAATCCCAGTCCAAGGGCAGGAGAAGGTGAGATGAGATGTTCCACCTCATGCAGTGAGGCATTAAAAAGGGGACATGTCTCCCTTGTTTCTCATTTTCTTCTACTCAGTCCTCAAAGGATTGGATAATGCCCACCCACATTGAGGAGGGCAATCGTCCTTACTGCATCCACCAATTCAAATGCCCATCTCATCCACAAACACTCTCACAGATACAAGCCGAAATCATGTTTAATCTCGGTATCATCTGGCAAGTCAAGGTGACACATAACATTAACCATCACAGTGGGTATGGCAACATCATAAACTATAGCAGAACAGTGTTCACACATGAAGCCTCACCACCACAACCAAAGTGATCTTTCCTGTGGTCAGGATCCTGCTAGCATTAGAGTGTCCTTCCCAGGGGCACTGTCCACTGTGAGCGTGCAGTCCACCTAACTAGACCCTGTGGCTATGTGGTCCATCTACCATGGTAGAGTGTAGGTTTGTTGATCATTCAAGGTAGTCAGTCCTGCCTTGGGAGGACCTGCACCTCCCTGTTTGTGCAACTCACAAATCGTGAGCTGCTGCAACAATCTCTCAGCAGATGGCCTCCTGAAAAACAATGGGCTTCCACCCTCACCTTCAATAATCAGGAAGCTCAGTGACCTTTGCAACAGAGCTATGAAGTCCCCTTATCTTTCATCCTATAGAAGCAGAAGAAATAACTCTTCTGGGGGTGGTGGTGGGAATGTGAATTCAGGGAAGGAATCGGAGAGGTAGTGACTTATGCCTGGGCCTTGATGAGTGGGCAAGAGTTCCACCAACAGAAAGGTAGGAAAGGATACAAAAATCCTGAGAGGGTGGTCGGGAGTTGTTTGAGTTCATTGCTGGGACCAATTCTGGGAGGTTGCTGTGAGTTACTCTGTTGTTGGTTCTCTTTGATCTTCCCAAAATATCTACAACCTTAACTGACTTGCCAAAATTCCCCGTTAAAACTTTTGGTCCTTCACACTGTGCCCAGCCAGTACTATCTGATCTCAGAGCTCACGTGATTCCCCTGCATCCCTACTCTGATGTCTCTTCATGTACATATGTGATAGTAAAAAAGAACTCACATTTACCTTTAGGAATGGAAGGTGCAAAGCATGGAAGTCTTCCTGGAGGAGGATGTCATTGAGCTTGGATTAAATAGACTGAGTGATCAAGATTTCTAATGTCTGAGATGACAGGAAACAAAGCAAAAAATACGTGCAAAGCCTTAGGAAGCAGAGCTAGGCATTGAGGGATGGAAATAGATGGAGAAAGTGGTATCAGTACGAGCAAAGGTTTCAGTCAATTAGCAGGGCCTTGAGGTATGAGCAGAGTTTGCTCTCTTTATACCTGGAGAGAGTGGACAGTCCCCCCGTCAATCATTGCCCACCCACCAATGATGATGTGGGAAGGCGGGGCTGTAGGATGCTAGAAAGCTGTAACGGTTGACCAGGCTCTGTGAAATCTGGATTGTCCAGTGCGGCTTCCGTGGACGGTTCCACGCGGGGATGAGGGAACATGGCGGCTCCCAGTCCCGCTGTCTCCAAAGTGTAAGTTTACTTTATTTCCTAGCTGGCTGTCTGTAGTGTGATTGTGAGGCAATCGGGGAGATGGTGTGCACTAATGTACTTTGACAGAAGTGTCCCCTGGACTTCTGGATTGATGGCAGAGACGACCGCTTCGCCTCGATCGGGCGAGTGTGCAGCTTTATGTAACCACCTGATGAAACGTTCCGATCATTTGGTTGTGTAAATGTGGGTCTTGAAGCCTCTATTCGTGGTCTTAATGGTTTGTGGTGTTTGCAGCTTAGAAATGAGGAAAGGGCTGGTGCGGTGGGCCGAGTCGATGTGGGTCCAGGACGGCCCGTGGCCTTTGGCCGCCAGGGGGCTGATGTTGCCTTTGATTGTCCAGTGGTGGTGGGTGGATGTTGGCGCCGGGTCTTTGGTGAAACCTTTGTCTTGACCGTTTCTGTGAGAGTTTTCATCAGTGACAGGACTTTGGTTATTTTCGACCTGAAAAGAGGGAAGTAAGGCGCTGAGGGAGCCTGTGTGGGAGAAGGACAGGTGATGGCCCAGAGCTGCCTTGGGGCAAGTGTTGTGTATCACTTCACAATGTGAGTGTATGTTTAATACCATTTGTTGGCTGAATTTCAAAATGGTCTTATCATATGTTGCCTTAAAAACAAAAAAATCCTGATGATTTCAAGGTGAACATGAGTGAACAGCCGGCCTGGTCAGCTCGGGCTTGTTCCCTGACCACCGGAAATCACATTCAGTCATGGCTGAACGCTGCTTTGTATTTTCATGTAAGAAAATGTGCTTGTGTATCTAATATCACTGCATTCAGTCACGGCGATCCAGACGCTTTTCGTGCGTTTCCATGAAAACTGTTGTGTTATTTACACTTTTCAAATAAGAAAAACAGCGGTCCGATTGGCATAACCTTGTTGCCCTAAGACCGTAAGGGGAATCGCGACCCCAAGGATTCTATTTCCTGTTTTATTTTATAATGTAATAGCTCGAGGTGGTTTTTTTTCATGGTGTTGCAGTCACTTGAATTTGTTTTACCTTGATTTTTAGCTGTGTTTCATAAATATTCTTCAAAGGAAAGTATTTTCAGTGTGCACTTTCGGATCTGAATTGTCCGGCTGGGCACTGGCAAGTTTCACATGCTCTGTGAGAACCCCTTAGCTGCTCTTGTCAGTCAGGTCTGGACCCTGTCTGGCAGTGAATTTTACATGTTGACCCTCATGCATTTAATTACGAGGTCTTGTTGCTCCTCATAAACTTCCTTTAAATTGTTTGGGGGTAAATTTCAATTTACAGAGGAGGAATTAACTTTCTGATTGAGTGCCTTCAGTTCAGAATATAATTGGGTGCTTGGCATAATTTATATTGTTCTCTTCTGGTGTTGCTCCCAATCCATAACTTTTCTTAAAAATAAAGGCTTTGAGATCGTCTCCATTTACAAGGCAGATGATGCTGTCGGCTGAGTCCTTGAGGTTTTACGACAGTGACTGCTCTAAAACTTATGTTGACATCCGTTGGTAACATGGGTTGGGAAAGTGTTTTACAGAACAATTGAGTTTGGTATCATTTTATTCTATGAAGTGTACGTCCTGATACATTTTATAAGCCTTGTGTTAAAATTTTTCACGTTATTTTCAATTTACACATGAGGAAAAGATTGTTCTAATTGTCTTTGTGCTTCTTGCTTTATGACAGTTTCCGACTTCAAGCCGTCTGGTAGCCTAACCTTTCATTTTATTTACCATTAAAACTTTTTCATATCATTAAACTTTGGAAATTGTCATTTTTATGTTTCTTATTTCATCGACCTAGCAAACATGAGGAAATGTTTGTTTTCAATGTACAAAATTCACACATTGTCCAACTGGCTGATCGTTGTCATTTTACGACAGTGAATTCCCGGAAGTGCCGGTCACCGGGCACCACTGGGAGTCATTGGGGTTCTTCGGGGATTTCATTTCTACCAAGAATTGTGTGTTGAATATCACATTATTCAATGCAGTTGTGTCCTGAGTCTTTTCACGCATTTCCTCAGACAATCGTGGGGCATTTTCAATTAACATATAAGGATATTCACCTCTGGAATGAGTGCTCTCTGCTCTCTAGGAGGGAATGGCCCATGACGGTCATCGTGCATGGATTTGAAAATTATTTGAAAGCCATAACTGTGCATTTGCTTTATTGTTATTTCTTTAAATGTTGGCCTGGATCGTCCTTCCCAATGTTCTGCCAAACAATGACTAATTTGTCTAGTTTCTACTTCCAACCCAGGAAGATAGGACACTTTATGACCTGACCAGTCTGGCCCAGGACTGCTCCTGTCCTCCTTGTTTGAGGTCCCAGGCCAGACTGGGGTGCTACTCCCCCACCCCCATTGCAAAGGGGGCTGTCCCAGCCTCTTTGGTCACAAGTGCTGACGGTGCCCTAACGCCTCAAGTGCTAACATAGTGGCTTAAGAAATAGACAGTGCCTTCTGATTTATCCTGCTGCCTCCATCGTGTGACACCTAATGTGTATTCAAGGGGAGAATTCAATTAAAGGAACACTGTTGTTTTGCTCAAAACCCTGAGGAACCTAATCACTGAGAGTAACCAGACACTTGGCATTTAAGTAAAACAGTAACTTCCTTTGGACAATGGTGATGAGTTTCCTCATGAGCGGTTTTGCTGGTTGATTCTTGATATTGACTTGAATTATGTATATTATATCATGTAGAAATGATTTCATGACTTTACTATTGGTGCAACATTGATGTTCTCTAAATCCACCTAGATTACCTTCACAAATGTGAAAGATTCATTGCTGGTATTTGGGTTTTACTTTCTCTGTGTCATTGGTACTGGCAGGAATGCAGGTTTCAGGACTTGGAACATTAACTCAGTTCGCTAGGCCTGACTTCTCAGGCAGAGCCCCAGACCTGGAACAATATCTAAGCGTGGAATGAACGTGCTTTGATTCCATGCCCATTGCCCATAGTATACTAGGGGCATATTGGATTTTAAGAGCCAATTTCCCAGTCTATGTACTACCAAATATCCAGTGTTTTCTCCTCAAAGAGCTATGTTCATTGTCAGATAGTAGTAACATCATGTAGTGTGTGGAATTTTTCATGAAAGTGTTCTGAATTAAATTAGCTCATGCCTAGTTGTTGCAATATTGAACTTACTGTGTTACCAGTTCCTGAGAGTACTATAGCAACAGCACAGTGGTATAATGTGGATCTTATGGTCTATTCAGTAGACCCACCCCAAAACCCATTTGAATGATTTGTTATCCATAATCTTGCATGGTATGTAGGTGTCAGTAATTGGTAACAAGTGAGAGCAGTAACCCATTCCAATGGTTTCTTAGCCATACTTTTAGGTATAAGTCAATTGCATTATTACTGAATAGAACAAATGGAATTCTGTGACTCCCCTTGTAGCCAGTAACTGAAAGTACTCATCAACAAAATATTGAATAATTCCCCTCTGATTGTTGGTTAAAGCCGGTTGAACGGTGGGACGTTTTGAAAGGGCAATGAGGTCTCTAAAGCTGCAGGCTTATCTTGTGGTTTGACTCACGCAGTGCCTGTCTTAGTATGTTTCACTCTTTTGTCCTCACACGGGCTGCAGCATTGGGTACTCTGGCCCTGCTAACCGTTTTCAACAATTCCTCTGGATAAGGGAAAGAGGAAGTTTGCCCCAGCGACTCATCTCATATAAGTTTCCAAGTAACCTAATTTTCCTGCAGTTGAGCTGGGCTGACAACCCACAGTCAAGTCTCCTTAAAGGTTTGTACAGTCACCATCTTCTTCAGGCCCTGTGATGGAAAAGTCCAGTACGTCGGCCTATGGGCTTGTAATGAGGAGAGAGTGGAACTGGATACTAATGGTCAAGACCAGCCAGACAGGTGAGTGCCATGTCATGTCATGTGAGGCTACAGGTGTTGGGCGGAGGGTAGCACTCATGTCTTGTGAGCTATCCCGCTATTTAAGGTGGTGTGGAAACCCTTCCCTGTGTCACTAAGATAGGAAATTCCAGCAATGTCAGCGGCACTCCCTGGGCACTGCTTATTAACCCCACTGCAGAGGTGCCACGTCTACAATCAGTGTCTTTAGTAGTCAGTGGCATCTTTTTCCAGTCCCTGTTTGTGCTCCTTTATTCAGTGTGGGTGCCACTGCTACAGGCACATTGACCTCATGAGAATGTCAGATTTCCAAAAAAGCTGACCTTGACATTGTCACACCAAAGTCTTGATGTGTCTTTTTATCCTTTTGGAAAACCCTTGCAAGATCAGGCAGAAGCAGGATGGACTGGATGGGATTGTCAAAAACAGCCTTCAGGAATCCAGACATTGTTGGAGACTGCTTTTTGTTTCAGGTATGAGAACACGGATTTGCATGTCATTTAAAGGAAGGTCTAACTAGGAAAGGGGAGAAATTATTAGACCCGTACACCAAGTGGGTGCCAGAGAATGGTGGTCTGCCACTCCACCCCTGCTATGGGTGGGTGGGCATTGATGGGGCAGTGGTCCTTCAGGTGGAGGCGTACAATTCAAGTAATAAATAGCTCAATATATCTTTAAATATGAACCCTTCCACACATTGTTGGCCATTTTGTTGCCTGGAGATATTGCTGAGATCAGACATTGTGTTTCATTGACAGTAAATTACTAGTACCTCAATGCGAAAGACCCTTGACTCATTCTTACTCTCATCTTTGAGCTCCTGTTTCCACATTTGCAAAATGGGGATCACACCTTGCTATCAGCGATGTGGGGAGAATCAAGTGTGCTAATCTTTGTAAAGTGCTTAGCATACAGCAGGTACTGAAGGAATTAACTCACCACTTCCAGAATCCATCTATTGGAGCAGAATATTTGGGCTTGGTTTAGCTCCTCTCCCTACCTGTCACCCCCGACTCCCACTTCAGTTCCTTAGACCTTTGCCATAATTTCAACTAAATGTTTGTTTCCTTTCACAGGGCCAGCAAATGTTCTCAGATTACTGGGCATCTCTCTAGAAACCGACCTCTTTCATTCTCCTATGAGGCCAGGAGGAATCCCCACAATTCAGACTTTGCCTTCTCTGAGCGGCATTCTTTTCTGGTCACCTTGGACGCCTTCCATCAAAGCTGATGTGGCTCGGCATCAAGTTCAGGCTGGAGGGTACTTGGTAACTGGCAGTGCCACAGAGGTCTCCTCTCTTCCTTGCCTATATAAAGTCACTTCTTTCTGGGCGGTTGTTAATTCGTTGCTAATCAAGTGAAGATTTTTGAGAATTGTGGGGGTGGGGGGTACTTCTGAATGTTATATGGAGTATCTAAGGTGCATTCAAGGATACTTCTGACCTGTAGTTTCATAGATACCTCTGGTTCCTCTATTGCATTATTAGCAGGAGTTTTTTCTAGAAGGTAGCATCACAGAAGCGTAGTTCACTCACCAAAGGTCAAAACAATCCTCACTTCTTTGTGTTTAGAAACTAATGTTGCCTTTGTACAGCATGTTGACATTTCAAAGAGTTTATTGATCCTTCTGCTTGGTTACATTACTTTAGATCTGTGGAAGATGGGGGTCATTATGGTTGTGTTCCCAGTAAAAACCTGATGTGTGAGATACTTAGAAATACCCATACTAAAGCCCAAGTTCCTTCTCCAAGTGACCAAGTCTGGTGTGGTTGCTAGTCAAAAACACTTGGAAAACTTGACAATAACTGTGATGCCTCCTTCCCCTTCCACTCTCACTCAGGTCCACTGCCTATCAAAGTCATCTTAAGTCAGTTCATGCAGGGAGAGGTGGGAAAGACCTAAATGAATGGTTTAGTGGGTAAATCTGCTGAGTATTGGCAGTAAAAAAAGTCATGGGTTTGAGGATTCGAAAAGAGTGAGTCTAATTGGTGTCATTCTCAAAATCAGGACTGTGAGGGAAACAGAAGTGACCCTCCTTAGAATGCAAGATGGGATCTGATTCCATGGTTCTTTCCCATAAGTTCATTCCGAGGCCAGTCATGTCCGTTACCCTCCTAAGGGAGTACTCACGAATGCTCACTCGTGGGATGTTAATGTGCTGTAGATCCTTGGCGTGAAGTAGTGCTCATCACAGTCCTATTTGCCTTATGTATTTTTTTCATTCTTCTTATTTCTGTGAGTGATGGAAAGAGAAGGGATCATATCAGACCCTTTAAGGCAAAGCCATTGAAATGGAGTGTATTCCTGGTGATACTGGTTCCCTTTATGTGCAGCCTTTTCTATGGCTGAATAATATTGCATTGTATTGTATGTACAACATTGCCTTTAGCCATTCATCAGGTGATGGACACTTAGGTTGTTTCCAGGTCTTGGCTGTTGGGAATAATGCTTCAATGAAGACTGAGGTGTAGGTATCACTTTGAGATAGTGATTTCATTCCCATTGACTATACAACCAAAGGGGGATTATTGGATCATATGCTAGTTCTATTTTTAATTTTTGAGGAGATTCCATACTGTTTTGCACAGTAGCTTCACCAATTTGCATGGGAGAACACATCTTGACCTAAGGAGATTTCGTGACTGGTTCTCCAGTCACTTCTGATTGTCTGTTCTCTTGAGGAGAAGAATCATAGAGGTCTGAGGCTTGAAAAGTGGAGTAGTTCTCTGATCAGGAAAGATGGAAGGACTAACTCCATCCTTCGGGTGCTTAAATCCTAGAGGTGGGGAGAGAGGTGGGAAGAGTGGCCTTCTGTAGAGCTGCTGTCAGAGCATGAGCACTAAGCAGACAGGAGGATACGGGCCCTCAGTGTGAAAGGCGTATTGGCCTTTGTGTGTTCAAGAGGGTCTCCTTCCCACTTCTCCATCCCTGACACTACCTGGAATCAGCATACCTGGAGGATAGACGATAACAGTGCACATTGTTGCATGTGACAGGAGAACATCTGACCATCTGGCCAAAATGAAAATTTTATGATGGAGGCTTCTCCTTATTTCTCTAGCTTCCTGGAGAATTTTATACTTGGCTGCTGGGGAATGCATTTGTGGCATGGAAATTTTGGGTCCCAGGGAAGAAATAGTCCCTGGCCTATATTTTGGCTTCTGTGCTCTGAACTCAATGTACTGAGCCCAATGTTGTCCACCATGCAGAGCAATGGCATGTTTTTGGAATCATGAGGGATCCCAATTCCACATATGGGAATGTGGTGGAGTTTTATCCACCAATTTCCTATTAGCTGTCTGCACTCTTCTGCTGACTATACTCTGCTCATTGGTGGGAAAAGAAAATTTGGTGGCTCCTGTCAAAGAATGATACATGAAGCTGAGCACAGTTGAATTCTCGTGTCATATGCTGGTCCTGTTTGTAAGTTTTCGAGGAACTTCTGTAATGTTTTTCACAGTGGCTGTACCAATGTACATGGGAGAACACATATTGAAGTAAAAGAATTTCATGAGTGGTTCTCCAGCCACTTCTGATTGTCTGTTCTCCTGAGGAGAAGAATCATAGTGGTTAGTGGTTCAAAAGGGAATGTGGTTCTCTGATCAGCAAAGATGGAAGGACTAACACCTTCCTTCAGGTGCTTACAGCTAGAGGTAGAGAGAGGGCTGGGAAGAGTGGCCCTCTGTAGAGCTGCTCTCAGAGCATGAGGACTAAGCAGACAGGAGGATACGGGCCCTCAGTGTGAAAGGCGTATTGGCCTTTGTGTGTTCAAGAGTGTCTCTTTCCCACGTCCCCATCCCTGACACTACCTGGGTTCAGAATACCTGGAGGAAAGAAGATAACAGTGCACATTGTTGCATGTGAGAGGAGAACTTCTGTTCCTCTGACGAAGAGGAAATTTTTATGATGGAGGCTTCTCCTTATTTGTCTAGCTTCCCTGAGAATTTTGCACTTTGCTGCTGGGCAATGCTTTGGGGGCATGGAAATTTTGGGTCCCAGGGAAGAAATAGGCCCTGGCCTATATTTTGGCTTCTGTGCTCTGAACTCAAGTTGCTGAACAGAATGTCGTCCACCATGCAGAGCAATGGCATGTTAGGAATCATGCGGGATCCCAATTCCATGTATGAGGATTCGGTGGAGTTTTATCCCAGCATTTCCCTGTCAGCTGTCTGCATTCTTCTGCTGAGTCTACTCTGCACATTTGTGGGAAGAGAAAAGTCACTGGGTCATGTCAATGAAAGATGCATGAAGCGGGGGACAATTGGATCCTCATCGTCATATACTGGTCCTGTTTTTAATTCTTTGTGGAAGTTCCAAACTTGTCCACAGTGGCTGTACTAATTTACATGGGAAAACATGCTGAAGTAAAAGAAATCCATGAGTGGTTCTACAACTGCTTCTGATTGTTTGCTCTCTTGAGGAGAAGACTCATAGGAGTTAGAAGCTCCAAAAGGAATGAGGATCTCTGATCAACAAAAATGGAAGGACTAACTCCTTCCTTCAGGTGCTTAAAGCCTAGAGGTGGGGAGAGGACTGGAAGAGTGGCCCTCTGTAGAGCTGCTCTCAGGGCATGAGGACTAAGCAGACCAGAGGGTACGGGCCCTCAGTGTGAGAGGCGTATTGTCCTTCGTGTGTTTAAGAGTGTCTCCAGCCCACTTCCCCATCCCTGACATAACCTGGGATCAGCATAGCTGGAGGATAAAAGTTTAGCAATGCACATTGTTGAGTGTGACAGGACTTTACTGCTGGGGAATGCGATTCGGGTGTGGAAATTTTGGTTCTCAGGGAAGAAATAGGCCCTGGCCTATATTTTGGCTTCTGGGGTCTGACCAGAATGTGCTGAACAGAATGTTGTCTTCCATCCAGAGCAATGGCATGTTAGGAGTCATTAGGGATCCTGATCTGTATATGGGAATTTGGTGGAGTTTTATCCAAGCGTGTCCATATTAGCTGTCTGCACTCTTCTGCTGCGCATTCTCTGCACATTTCTTGGATGAGAGAAGTCCTATGGGTCCTGCCGATGAGCCGTACATGAAGCTCGGCACGTTTGGATCCTCGTGGGCATGTGCAGATCAGATTGGATGTGCAGGTCCGTCCCGAATCAGGTCTCCAGTCTGTACGATACAGCTCTCCTCTTCCTCATTGCTGAAGAGGCCATTTACCTAAAGGCTCTGTCTGTCCCTGCCCCTGTTTGTCTGCTAGAAGACATTGCTGCTGGTGGGTCTGACCCCTCTGCCATTTTGGTCTTCTCACAGAGGCGATCACATTGCCTCAAGGGGACCTTGTGTGCACTGTCAGGGCCGAGGGTGCTGTAGACACAACAATGAGGGGTGTCTGCATCGTGTGTGGTACGCAGGTATAGAGGGGTGAGAGGATGGCGGGAGCTGCACTTTGAGGCGGTGAGGGGCACTGTGGTTTTTCTTTTTCAGTCTTTGGGTTTCTCTCTATTGGTGAAGTCTTGGCCTGGCACCTAATGGTCCCGGCAAGAATATGAGGACACTCTGAGAGTAGAAGGAAACATTGACAGTGAGGAGGACAAGGGAGTTTGGTGTGAAGGTTGTGATGGGCATTGTGGGTGCAGGGATGTGTCTCCTGTCCCCTTTCTGCATTCTCCCAGCATGGCTGTGGGACAGAAGGTAACAGTGGACACTGATGGATATGATATTAGAAAATCGGACTCTCTTGTCAAGTTGAATCATTTATTCTGGGACAAGGTATTATTTTCCATTTTCTGAGTGAACTGTGCTTTTGTCTGCAGCCAGGGGCAGAGGTTTGATCTCTGTGTCTTGGGATAAAGAGGACCTGATATGATATTTGGTAGGAGGAGAGGACTCAGATCCTGTGTTGTGGATATTAGTGTGCAGGCCTCTCCAAAAGGGTGGAAAGAATGTGCAAAATGTGGGCAGTCCTGCACAGTTTGAATGATCTCCTGTCGATCCCTCTGGACTCGAGTTTGCCCTCCCAGTCCCTCATGCTGACTCCAGGAGCACATTATACGGGTTCCAGTGGGTTGCCAGCCAGGCCACCTGACAGTTTAGATTTGGGGTGTCCTTCTGAGCGTCCCTTGCCTCTTCTTCACATGCAGACCTACTGTACTGCTTCTTATCCACCTCAGCAAAGGACAGCAGTGGGCTCTGTGCAGTGAGTCCTAGAGGGAATCACTGACTTTCTCAATCTCCCGCTTAGACCAGACGCAGGGGCCTTCCAGAATACTGAAAGGCCTGTGGTACACTTAACTCTGGGATCAATTGGAAACTAAGGTTGTGCGGTCAGGGTGGTGAGTTACCATGTGTGGAATACGGTTAAAGCCAGGAATCAAGCAGCTGTGCCTCTCTAGACCTCAGGACAGTTGGGTTGTGTACTGAAAAATTTGCTGAAAGGGTAAATCCTATGTCGTGTTCTTACTATGCCTAATACTACTACTAATGAATAGGGGTGGAAGGAAAATTGGGGGTATGGGTATGTTTATGGCGTAGATGATGGTGATGGTTTTCGGATGTACACTTATGTTGAAACTCATTCAGTTGTATACATTAAACTGTAGAGCTTTTTGTGTGTCAGTCATACCATTTCACCTCAAAAAAGTGATCTAAAGATAAGAATAATAAAGAGCCACCCATGATTACAGATGAGTGCCCCCTCAAACGTTTGTAGAGTTCAGAACTGAAGGGGAATAATGCTTCTACACTGATAAATGGGTGATGTGTACTGCATCTGTATTCTTGTTTTGCCTTGGTTTTTCCTTGTGTATGTAACATTTGCATTGGCCGTGTATAAGGTTATCCTTTAGTCCCTGCGATGTTGAATTTCGTCGACTGACAGCAGTTCTCCAGAAGCCATGAACTTCACCTGCAGAACTTCGACTCAAGGAGTGGCCTTGTGACATCAGCCATTTCTCATGTGACCAGAAATTGACTTTGGGATGTGGTGACTTTGGGATTGCCTTGGACTTTGGGTTGTTTTCATTGTTTATGATATGTGCTTTTGTGCTTACTCAAGAAATCCTTTAAATTATTTTACATTGGGGACATGTCAAAATGTGTATGTCCTGTACTTGTGTCCTATAGGGCGGGAGGCCATGGACTCAGGCTGATTGGTCCCTCCAGGAGGCACCTGTTCTCTGAGACCTTCCCACACCCTCTGTTCACTGTGTGACTGAGTTCCCCAGCCATGGCTGCTTTGTTTGATACATTTCAGCTTATCCCGAGGAACCAATCATCCTTTTGTTACATTTAGAGTTTGGGGCTAGATCCCAAGAATGAGTGATAGCCTGCAAAGACACATAATTTCCTTTCACTGCAGAGCATAGAATTTAGAAGACATACTGTTGAGTTTCCCTGAGGTATCCTCATTTCTGTGTCTTTAAAATGTGTTTGCTGCTAAAGTGTCTCGCATTTCGTAGAACCCTTGTGTTCTTCCAATAAAATATGCTTGTTTTAGAAGATGCCACTTGTCGATTTTTTTATTCACAGTGAACACCAGCAAGGTCAATGGAGCTGTGGCTGTGTCATGTGCATCATCGCCTGAACCAGGGAGAGCTCTGAGCTTTAGACTCAGATGCATCAAGGACAGGGGCTTGGTGGCAGGGGACTGGGTGTCAGGGCAGGTGGAGGCCCTGAGGGAAGTTCTCCCCTTGGTTAAGCTCGCCCCTTTGTCTAGGGAAGTACTGCCCTAGAGGTAGTGAGTATTCCAATACCTCCCTATGAGAAATGATCCTTTTAGCCACTTCGTGAAGGCCATAAACACAGATTTGGGGATTGTGGAGTTGTGGGCGGGGGGGGGGGGTGGTGGTGTTCTCCTGATACTGCCAAGTGTAAGGCAGGGGTAGGGTAACCAGCATGGTTTTACAGAAGATCACTCGAGAAGGGGTTGGGTTGTTGGGTTCACTCCTCTTCCTGAGCTTGCACACAGATCTTGGGCTGCCAGTGTCTGCAACTCTATTCTTGCAATCCAGTCTAGAGGGACCCAAGCTGCAGTGTCTCTTTTCCTACCTGAGGGAGTTCATCAGTATGCAGAGTTCAAATCACTTCTATTCTTCCCCAGTTGCAGCTGGACCTTTATTTGTATCCCTTTTTCTTACCCTCTCTTGTGTTACAGAATGAGTCTCACAGTAAGCTGTGAGCCATTCCCATTTTGGCCCTAGTTCAGGTCAGTGAATACGACTTACTTTTCCAGAGGTATTGGCTTTTACTCTTTACCAAAGACCACAAAGTCTCATTATCTACCACTCTAATCATTACTTTCCCAGGCATCACCAGAAGTTCCTCTCCCCGGATGGGGGTCCATTGTAGGCAGCAGGGCCATGGGCGGCACCCACTGCATGTGGAGGCCCCGCCCACAAAGCCTGGCGTTCCTAGTGTGCAGGTGCACCACTTAGCCAACACAGGGGAGAAGGAAGACTAGGGGCTGGGCCTAAGGCCTATTCCTGGAGGTGGAGCAGAAGTCGGAGGGGCGGGGCTGAAATCTGAGGGGCGTGGCCAGAATCGCGTAGGCGGGGCTGATGTGAGGGCTGAGGCTCAGGGGGAGAATTCAGGATACTTGGCTCCATATACTTGGTGAGGGCGAAGTTTCCCATTTTGGCCCTAGCTAAGGTCAGTGGATATGACTTGACCAGAGACATTTGCTTTTACTCTTTTCCAAAGACCACAGAATCAGTTTGCCACTCTGCTCATGACATTCCCAGCTAACACCAGAGGTTCCTGTCCTCAGAGGCGGACTCAATTCCGGGGATGATAGGGTGTGGTGATTCCCGGTGCCTACACAGGCGCCGCCTAGAACCTCGGTGGTCCCTAAAGCACAGGCACAATACTGAGCTCTGGCAGGGGACTACCAGGACAGGGGGGCACGCCTAATGCGGGTTCGTGGTGGGGGAGTCAGGGCAGAATTGGAGGGGCGGGGCCGAGGTTTCCCAAGGCGGGCCTTGGATGAGGGCTGGGGACCAGGAGAGGAGCCCAGGACACCTGGCTCTATACACATGGTGAGCTGCATGGAGCCCCCTGCAGGTGGAGAGTGGAAGGTTCAAGTGCTCTGGAGCTGAGGAGTCCCCCTGTGCACATCCTGCATGCCCGCCACTCATTGTCCTTCCCACTTCCTCAGTGGACCCTCGGCCTCGGGACGCCCCTCATGTGAGGCCCTGTGAACACGTTTTCCTGCTTATTCATGCATCTCTCAGCCAGAGATTATTGGTACCCGGGCCGCAGATGTAATTGCTTGGCACATTAATGGGAAAACCCCAAATATTAGCCAACATAAAAAATGTAAGCATATTCAAAATGCATATTCAAAAATGCTGCATATTCAAAAATGTAAGGAAGGTGAAATGTTAGGAAATGTCTAAATTTGCTATATTAAGAGACCAAAAGAGAATAATATCAATAAAGAAACTGAAAGGGAAGTTTAAGAGGGGTTTGATGCTTTCCAAACACGACTTTATACATGTTCCTAAGTAAGGATAAAGAAAGGAATAACTAAGAGGTTAAGCAATTGAAGGAGGGGAAACTCACCATTACAGGTAATGTCTGAATTCATTTCTATGGCTGAGTACAAAGTTAACATAAATGCTTCACAAACTTTTACAGATGTAGAAAATAACCAGTTAAAACAGATAATGGTGTTAATGACTCGGTTCAGAAAAGCAATTAAATAGAAATAGTGCCTAGAAGTATACTTGTGAAATCGTAAAAGTCACTGAAAGAACATTTTTCAATGTTAAACAAGGATATGAAAGAATACTCAAGAAAACAGAAATGCATACCCAGGTCTGAGATAGGATGGCACAAGATCTTAAAGATGTTCATTTTCTCTGTGTGGGGAAATGGAGGAGGTATGGACTTAGGCACTATCCCAGGAGGTGCACATGTTGCTTCAAGAGTTGGAGAAGTTGAGAGCCAGCCCTGGTGGCCTAATGGTTAAAGTTCCTCGCTCCACTTCAGCAGCCTGGATTCAGTTCCCGGGTGTGGAACCACACCACTTGTCTGTCAGTTGCTGTGCTGTGGCGGGGGCTCACATAGAAGAACTAGAAGGAATCGCAATTAGAATATACAACTATCCTGGAGTTTGGGGGAGGAAACAAAAGGGTCGGAGAAGTTGAAGGAGTAGACTCAGCTGGAGCTAGATGAGCTCCAGAGCCAGCTGCTGTCCAGTGCCAACAAGGTGACAGCATATTTGCCCCTACCTGGTTGAGTTGCAACAGTGCCTGGTGCCCCCATGACCTTGCGAGAGCAAAGTGTCTCTTGTGGACCTGGCTAACCCAGAATAATTCTCAAGTAACAGGAAAACATTCAAAGTATAGGAAACCACAGTTTTGTGACAGTGGACATCAAGTAGCCAGGTTAGTGTTCCCTAAGAGTGAGAAAACACGTGAGGTGAACTCTGTGATTGCCTCGGCTTTCTGTCAGGAGCAAACACCCAACCTGCCTGTTTTAGTTATTCATGTGTTTGTGTGTTTCTGTGTGTCTGTTGGTGTGTTTGTTTATACTTGCTGATCCCAAATGAAGAGCAGATGTAAGAAGTCCCTGAAGTCTGCCAAAATTTCCTCTTCATTCTTGCCCTGCAGGTGCTACCTTTCTATTGAGGGGGTTTAACCCCCCCACCCCCCATAATGTCTCTCTCCCCAGGCCCAGGCCCCGTCTGTGCAGGCTGGCACCTCACATTGCCACTTAAAATCTTTCTGGGGAAGTTAGGGTGGCAGGATGAAGCAGTCCTAAGTACTCCCTGGTCTGTGGCTGGTGACAGCTCAGAGAACCTAAACCACCTGAGGGAAGACATCATACACTTGGCTAGGCAGCCAGTGTAGCTGGGCATCCAAGCCACATCTGAAGTGTGACAAAGACTCTTTGCTGGATTCTTGTCACAATCTTGAGAAGGCCATTTATTGTCACCCATGGCTGTGCCAGTGCTGACATGGAGTCTGATTAGTAATAATACCCCACATGTCACTAACCATCTGCTCGTCTAACCCCTCAGTCCCTTACAAACTGCTCAGCACCGAGAGCAGTATTTCTGAGAATCTCTGGAAAGAGAGACACACACTACAGGGACAGTATACTGTTTGTGGTGAGGCTGTGTACAGCTGGGTGGAAGTAGCTCACAGCCTAACGGGCAACCCATTTCTTAACATAGGGAGGGTAATCACAGGGATTCAGTAAAGTTCTAGCTGCCATACGAGAGCAGAGGAGGTTCTTTGAGCTCTGTATGCTGAGGAATCCCTCACGTAATACATGAGACGCTGCACCTTGGACTCCTCTAGACTGGATGGCAAGAATAGAGTTGCTGACCCCTGCAGCCCAAAATCTTTATGAGATCCCAGGGGGAGACCCGTGCCCAGCCACCCAGCGTGGCATATCTTCAGGCAGGACAGACTGCCACAGTCTTGCTCTCCTTTCTTGTGGAGGGAAGGATTGCAATGATCAGGCTATTTGATGACTGTTAAACCATGGCAAGCTGTACAGAGGACATGCAATTTTAGTTAACTGGAAATTTTATACAAGTAGTGGAAAATGTATTGATATTTTTAAGGGACAATGCCACAAATAATCTTTCATTGATCTGCGTCTCTGGCTTCTGCCCTTACTAAGACTTTATAACACCGGGTTGTGTGGTACAATGAGAAACATTTCACACTTGAGGGACCAAGATTCTAATGCAGGCTTGGCCAGGAATTAACTGCATGCTTGCTGCTTCTGAACTGATGTTCTAGAGAACCATGCTGCTCACTCTTCCTCTGCCTCACCCATCCGCAGGAAGAGAAGGTGCCCCACCACCCCCACAATATCTGAACACGTATTTGGGGTCTTTGTAAAGTGGCCAAAAGGATCACTTTTCATAGAAAGGGGGCAGATGATCTACTGCCTTTCTTACCTTTGTGAGGAGAGAATTTCAATCCAGCCTGGAGTCGCCTGCCCCTGCCTCAAACCCCTGACATCGATGTCCCAGATTACAGAGCTCAGAGGGCTGCCATGGTACACCGTTGACGGCAGAACCACAAGCTTTCTTGATCACACATGTATATATTGCAAATAATTAAAATCTACAAGTGGGACCTTCTGCAACAAACAAATTTTATTAGAAGAGCACAAGTATTCTACAAAATCTATGAAATCAGTGCAACAAAATGTGTCCCAAGGGTAGCTTAGGAGAAATGAACAGTAGGTCTTCTAAGTAAAATTATGTAAAGAAATGGAATTAAAGAGACTTAGCAGGAAACCACTCAGTCTTGGGGTCTAGTTCAATACTCTAAAATTAATAGACAAAGGTTATAATTCTCTCCACTTGGGTAAGGTGACAAGTATCAAACCAAGGAGCTATGGCCAAGGGACTCAGTCACACAACCAAGAGAAGGGTGTGTGTGCAGTGGGCAGTTCTCAGAGAAAAGGTGCCTCCTGGAGAGACCAATCAGCCTGTCAGTATTGCCTTCACCCTGTAGGAGATCAATACAGGACATATATGTTTTGACATCTTTCCATGTATAAAATTCCAAGATCCTCTCTGTGAGCACACATGCACGTATAGCAAACAATGAAAACAAGGGAAAGCTAGAGACACGCCTAAGTCACAGTCCCCAAAGGGAAGCAGGTCAAATCCATCAGGAGCTGATGATTTAGTAGGCTTTTTCAAATCCAAGTTTCTTCATTTACTGTATTTCTTCAACACCATTTCCAGAGACTTTTAAGTGGCTGGTTTTGAAAGAAACTTGACCAATTTCAGTCGGGAGCTGTCCAATGTGTCTTAGAGCTCCTCATATTGCCATGCAGGAAGTAGATCTCTGAGTTACCTATTTTGATTCTGCCCTTACAAAGATTTTATGAAACCAGGCACTGTGATGAAATGAGAAATTCTTCAGAGTTAAGGGACCAAGTTGTGTTTCTTAACGTGGACCATAATTCCAGGTTTTTTTGTGTGTGTGATAGATCATTGAGCTATGCGTATCTGTAATGTCCTGAAATATGCATATATATATCACAATATCACAACTGTATCCAAGTGTGCATATGTGTGGGTGCTCTGGACTTGGAGGTGGCCTTGTCCTCCTGCACTGTACTGGGACAGGTAAAGCACAGGCTCAGGCTTTGATCTTTTCACTTCCTGACACTCAGAACACAACTCACCCATCCTACCAAAGGAGGGTAAAGGCTTTATCATTTCCTTTGAACTGCCCCAGAAGGTCGATCCTATGATGCCTCCCTGAAGTAGGGAGGGTGCCCTGGAGACTCAACTGGCCAGAGGGGCAGCTGCAGAGTCAGAGGGACACCTAAGGAAGGTATGAGCTGGTGATTGAGCTAGAGCAAACCAGGAGAGCGGTGCCGCCCACCCTGTGAAGTGGCATCCCTGGGAGCTGCTCCCCATCGTGCCCTGGAACTGAGAAGGAGGGATATTCAATGCTCTGCATCGCACTTCACTTCAAAGAACATCCAAAACCTTTCCAGACATAACAAAGTCCTATGAGACCTGACCCTGCCTACTTCTCCCAATGGACCAGCTGTCAAACTCCAACCATCCTCATCATTGCTCCAGCCATTCCGCCCTCCTGTTTCTTAAACACAATATGCTCAATTACTCGGATACAGTCTTTTCTCAGGCTGGGAAATAGAAAGCCAAGGGCCCTTGGGGCAGTTGAGATGAGGGGTTCCTTCAGGGGCTCTGGGGGTTGAGAATGAGGGTAGGTGTGAAGAGCATTTGGGCTGGTTGGGGGATGGCTGTGCCAACACCAAGAGGACCAAGTGTAGCAGAGTACGGGGAAGATCCAGATAAAGAAATTCCTTTATTGAAGTTTGGCCAAATCGCTTTCCAGAAGGATTGTGCAGATTGAAACTCCTTTAAACAGTGTGTGTTCTGCTGATCACTCAACAACCCCACCAGCAGTGATTTTCTTTTAATAACAAATGAATAGGATGGATCAGAAAGTGGTTGTTAGAACACTAATACCCATGCATTCATTTCATTACCACTTCGGTGGAAATGGTTTTGTATCTGTATATTTCAGTTCTCTTTCATCTTCTCAAATTAGTATATTTATATGACTTTGCACACTTTTCCAGGTCTACGTTTTGCTTATGTATTTGTGTAAAGTATTCATGCATATATTATGCATTTGTGATAATACAGAAAATATATTATCACCGCCTTGTACTATCATTTTTCGGACAAATGTAATTGTTGACATTTTAATTAGTCACATGGATTTCTGTGGTTGTTGTACTCAGTTTGTACTGGATGGAGACAAACATCACAAGCTTCTCTTATAGATTTTATTTAAAAATTTGATCCTGTAATTTTTCTACTCATCCAGAATACATTTTTTAGATTGTACATGAGAATTTTCGTTATTCTACCTCATTATTTTGTTAATAAAAATAAGCTTTATTTCATGAAGTAATAAATGCATATGAGGATGGAAACAGTTTTAATGATGTTTCATGCTTTTGGGGCATCAGCTTGCGAGTTCAGACCTGACATTTAGAGTGTGAGATGATAAAATATTCCTGAGTTCCATGACATTTATCATATTAGGGCTTTCGTACCACTCAGTCTTCCGCTGAGTCTGAGATCCAGACGGTCAGTGCTGCCCCTTTGCTGGAGGCAGACCCTTCAACTGGCAAAAGGGAAAAGAGTTGACCGGGCAATCCATAAAAAAGTTACAAATGACCAATAACATTCAATAAGACACTCATTCATATCGTATTCAAACACCATTGAGTAAATAAATGAAAATATGGTTTTTCCCAATAAGATTTCTGATGAGGGTTGAAACATTTCAAACTGAGGATGCAGGAAAACCGTCATTTTGATACCATTCATGACGAATGGTAAAACCTTTTGAGGAAAGATTTGTAAACATCTTATAAATGTCGAATCTGAAATTGATCAAATCTGAAAATTTGATCAAATAATTACATTCACAACCTTGAGCTAAAGTTGTAGGAGCAAAGCAAAAGGTAGTTTTCTATTTGCAAAGAAATGTAAAATACATTTGTGTTAGTCAGGGGCCTCCAAAGAAACGGAATGAAGAGGATGTATATGTCTGTATATGTATGTATATATATGAGAGAAAGAGAAAGAGAGAGAGCAAGGGATTTGTTATAAGGAATTGGCTCACACCACTATGGAGACTGACAAGTCTCAAGAACTGCAGTCAGCAAACTAGAGGCCCAGGAGAGCTAATATTTCAGTTCAAGTCCAAAGGCAGGAAAACCCCATGTCCCAGCTCCAGGCAGTCAGGTGGGAGGAGTTCCCTATTACTCAAGGAAGGGGCAGCCGTTTTGTTCTATTTAGGTCTTCCACTAATGGGATGGGGCCTACCCGCATTAGGAGATCAATCTGATCTACTTTGTCTACCGATTCATATGTTAATCTCACCCAGAAATACCCTCACAGACACACCCAGAATAATGTTGGACCAAATGTTTGGGCACCCATGGCCAGTCAGGTTAATACATGAAATTAACCATCACAACATTCATGACATGTCATGTTTTCTCCGGTAGATTTTATAATTTCAAGAAAACATTTCATACGACTTTCGACAAGATAATGAGGAAATGAACAGTCTAGCAGATTTTTAGACAGTATTTCCAACAGGCACAGTTTTGGGAGGACATTTTCATTATGAGTGTCAAAACCTTATAAATGTCAAATATATTTTGTCCCAGAAGGGCCACTTCCAGAACTTTGTCCCTACATGGAAGACATGGCGCAATATGCTCACCATCCCAGGCACTCATTTCACGGGGAAGGAAGTATAGCAATGAGTCCATGACCCCGAAATGGCCCAGTCATACCATGGCCCCAGCACTCAAAGCAGCTGGCGTGATGGCCTAGAACAGCACAGGAGGAACAGGCAGCAAGGTGGGTTCTGAGGGCCACGGGAGGGCAGGAGACAGAAAGATCAGGGCTACAGGGAGAAGGGGAAGGAGGCTAGAAAGATCAGAGTGAAGCCTCTGGAGGAGGAGAAGGAGCCAGAGGTCTGTTACTGAGCACCGACCCCACACGGTTGGTGAATTGTTAATTAGATCTTTCGACTTGATACAGTGGGGATTTTTTTTTTTCTGACCAATGTCGCAGAACATGCATCTCTGAGCAAACCAGTGAATGAGCCTCAGAGACGGCTTTAGTTTTAGGGGTCAGCTGTGAGAGCCTGAGCTATGAGAGCACTGGCACCAGGATTCTGTGACAATCCTGGCATTGCAGAAACACAACACTCAAGCCTTGACCTCCTGCATCTTAGCTTCCCGACCCAGACTCCTTCTTTCGGTCTCCTTTCTTGCTGTAAATTGGTGAGCACACCCTTAAGATCTACGCCTTCCTTAGTGTTGTGTTCTAACTCACTTCTCAGCCCATTCTCTGTCCTCAGAAGGTCTCATCCACCGTAGGGAATCCCTCATGGAAACTCCTGCAAGGACTCCCAGCTCTGGGTCTTTCTTCTTCCTTCAATTCCAGACTGTAATTCCACTCAACTACTGTTCATTTTTAGTTTGATTCTTGTCGACCTCTCAAAATTGTTGCAACATGAACTCTTCATCTTTCCTTCTCGTCTTCCCCAAACTGTTCTGTCCTTGTGTCTGTTTTCTCATTGGTGGGACCACCATCCACCCAGGCTGCAGCGCCATCAAATTTGCAGGAACCCCTGATTCCTTGACCTCCCTTTCTTCACATAGTGGCCATTGCACCTTCACTCGATGCCATGTTCACCCATGTTTTGATTTCATCTTCACTGCACCTTAGGTAGCACCAGCATTCATTACCACCCGCCTGGACTCTAACAACCTTCTTATAACTAACTGGCCTCCTTTTTCAAGGTGTTTCTCTGTTTTGATCCCTTCTGCACACTTACACCCCATGATAGATTTGAAAAGGAAATTGAATCTTGTTACTCAAGGCCTGAAATGCTCAATGGAGCCTACCACATCCAACCCAGGGTTGTTTGCTCTGGGCTGCCTTTCCCCCTCATCTTTCATCATTAACTGCCTCTCCAATCAGATCTCAATGTGCGGTCTTGCCATTTTGTTTCCCACTCCTGCTCCTGTGATCCCGCTCCTCCCCAATCCTTTACACTGCCTCCTCTCTCTCCGAGTACCACATCAACTCTTGCACAATACACAGTTCAGCCTGGTGCATCCTTTTCTGACAGACTGCCCTGAGGTTGTCAGCCAAACCTTCAGGAGCCCTTTGTCAATTTCTCTATCAGAACACCAGCCACATTGTGCCTTCTGGCAAAACCCGTCCATAGACAGGAGAGTTTGTGAATTCCTCAAGGGGAAGTACTTCCGGAGACTGCCAATGAAAGGCATTATTTCATACATATGTAGTACTTCTATATATACTTATTGAATCGCCATACATACCATGATGTATACTGAGCTATATTATATTATAATATATGGAAAGTGGTGATAAATTCTGACAGGAGAGATGAGATATTACATACATAGGAACAATTAGGACAAGTTGATTTATTAATTAGCATGGAGAAATTACTTAGAGGAAAGTGATAAAGTTGTGGAACAAGCAATTGGATAATTAGACAGCGTGTTGTAAGATGCAGCTTATGTGCTTTGAACGGTAATTAGAAAATGAAGATTTATATGGGCAGCTTTGGTGCGGGGAGGCTTCAGAAAAGAGGGGAGATTTGATTTGAAACATTAAGGACGATGATAAATAATAGCCATGGTAGGTGAGAGCTAGGTATTGACCAGCTAGCAAGAAACAGCTTTCCATTAACTTAATGAACCATACAACAGCCCCAGGCGAGGATTCTTATTGGTGCACTCACTGAACAGTTGAAGAAATAGAGGCACACGAATCATCTACCTTTACCCAGCTGAGAGGAGGAAGAGCTGGTATATGAATCCCAGCTGCAAAGGTCGAGCCCGTATACAGAACCACTAACCATAATGCATAGTCAACAAGTAATGATTGCTGGTTCTTCCCCGATAGGAGAAGCCCAGGGCACTGTTGTGGGATAAAGTGTGAATAGGATAGGAATTATCGGTGACATAAAGATCAAGAGGACATTGGTCGTCTAGGAAATAGTACCAGTGTGGTATTGGGCATCCTATGCCAGGCATGAAAGAACCCAGCATGTGTCCATCTACAGAACCAGTCAGAGGGACAAGCCTTAGTCACAGGTGTTGAAAGAGTTGGCAGATCCTGCAGACAGGAGCCACATCAACAGCTCCCGTCTTCCTTGTTTTCCCTCTCCATGTGGGTAAAGTTCCCAGATACATGGCTTCCCTGAGTGCTGACAAAACCTGCAAGAACTCTCCTGCCCTCTGGATCTTTGTCAAAGTCTGACCCCACAAGCACAGCTCCGGGAGAGTGGAACTATAGCTGTCCCTGAGCTTGCAAACGAGCAGCCAGACTCTAGTGGATAAGACGCCTGTCTGGGCCAATGGCTGTGTTGTTAGCACTGCCCCGATGTCTAGCTGTCTGTTTCTGTTGTCTCAGTTTCCTCATCATAGCTTGGAACTAAGTTTAATTTTTTGACTTTGCTGTTTCTTCAGAGTTCTATTTGAGGGCTAGGAAGCCATCTCTAACAGCTGCAGCTGAGTGCCATATGCCAGATATATTAGAGATATCCAGAGAAACAGAACCAATAGAAGATATGATATATTATATGAAAGGTGATGTATAATGAGGAATTTAGTCACGCATTTGTGGAGGCTGAGAAGTCCCACAATCTCTCATCTGCAAGCTGGAAAGCCAGGAAAGCTGGTGGTGTCATTAGTCCAGTCCGACGGTCTGAGAACCAGGGGAGCCGATGGGGTCAATCCCAGTCCAAGGGCAGGAGAAGGTGAGATGAGATGTTCCACCTCATGCAGTGAGGCAGGAACAAAGGGGACATGTCTCCCTTCTTCCACCTTTTGTTCTCTTCAGGCCTCAAGGGATTGGATAATGCCCACCCACATTGGGGAGGGCAATCTTCCTTACTGCGTCCACCAATTCAAATGCCCATCTCATCCACAAACACCCTCACAGATACAAGCCGAAATGATATTTAATCTGGGCATCCTGTGGTCAGTCATGGTGGCACATAAAATTAACCATCACAGTGGGTGCAGCAACATCATAAACTATAGCATAACCATGTTCACACATGAAGCCTCACCACCACAACCAAAGTGATCTTTCCTGTGGTCAGGATAGTGGTAGCATTAGAGTGTGCTTCCCAGGGTCAGTGTCCACTGTGAGTGTGCAGTCCAACTAACTAGACGCTGTGGCTTTGTGGTCTATCTACCATGGTGGAGTGTAGGTTTATGATCATTCAAGGTAGTCACTCCTAGGGGAGCCACACCATACCTCACATATTGAGAGAAGCTGCAATAACTTCTCAGCAGATGGCCTCCTGAAAAGCAATGGGCTTCCAGTCTTACCTTGAATAATAATCAGGAAACTTAGTGACCTTTACAGCAGAGCTATGAATTCTGCTTACCTTTCACCCTATAGCAACACAAGAAATAACTCTTCTTGGGGTTGGGGTGGGAACATGAAACCAGGGAAGGAGTCAGAGAAGTAGTGACTTATGCCTGGGCCTTCTTCAGTGGGCAAGATTTCCCCAGATAGAAAAGTAGGAAAGCACATGAAAATCCCGAAAAAGGTGGTTGAATCACTGCGGGCACCAATCCTGGGAGGCTGCTGTGAGTTACTTTGTTGTTGGTCTTCCCTGACTTTCCCAAAATGTCCAGAACCTTAATGCCAAAGTTGCAAGTGCAAACCTTGGTTTCTTCACACTGTTCCCAGCCAGTACTATCTGATCTCAGAGCTCACATGATTCCTCTGCATACCTACTCTGATGTTTCTTCATGTGCATATCTAACAGCAAAGAAGAAGTCACATCTACCTCTAGGGGTGGGAGGAGTAAAGCATGGAAGGCTTCTTGGAGGAGGATGCAATTGAGCTAGGATTGAATACACTAGATGATCAGTATTTCCAAAGTCTGAGATGACAGGACTAGGGAAAAGATACTTACAAAGGCCTAAAAAGTAGAGCTATGCATTGAAGGATGGGCAAAGATGTAGAAAGAGATTCCAATATGAGCAAGGATTTCAGTCAATTGTCTGGACCTTGGGGTATGGGCGGAGTTTTTACTCGACCTGGAGAGAGTGGACAGTCCCCCTGTCAATCATTGCAGAAAGACCAATGACAATGTTGGAAGGCGGGGCTGTAGGATACATGTCAAGAAAGCGGTAACGGTTGACCAGGCTCTGTGAAATCTTGATTGGCCAGTGCGGCTTCCGTGGACGGTTCCACGCGGGGATGAGGGAACATGGCGGCTCCCAGTCCCGCTGTCTCCAAAGTGTAAGTTTACTTTATTTCCTAGCTGGCTGTCTGTAGTGTGATTGTGAGGCAATCTGGGAGATGGTGTGCACTAATGTACTTTGACAGAAGTGTCCCCTGGACTTCGGATTGATGGCAGAGACGACCGCTTCGCCTCGATCGGGCGAGTGTGCAGCTTTATGTAACCACCTGACGAAACGTTCCGATCATTTGGTTGTGTAAATGTGGGTCTTGAAGCCTCTATTCATGGTCTTAATGGTTTGTGGTGTTTGCAGCTTAGAAATGAGGAAAGGGCTGGTGCGGTGGGCCGAGTCGGTGTGGGTCCAGGACGGCCCGTGGCCTTTGGCCACCAGGGGGCTGATGTTGCCTTTGATTGTCCAGTGGTGGTGGGTGGATGTTGGCGCCGGGTCTTTGGTGAAATCTTGGTCTTGGCTGTTTCTGTGAGTTTTCATCAGTGACAGGACTTCGGTTATTTTCGACCTGAAAAGAGGGAAGTAAGGCGCTGAGGGAGCCTGTGTGGGAGAAGGACAGCTGATGGCCCAGAGCTGCCTTGGGGCAAGTGTTGTGTATCACTTCACAATGTCAGTGTATGTTTAATACCATTTGTTGGCTGAATTTCAAAATGGTCTTATATGTTGCCTTAAAAACAAAAAAATCCTGATGATTTCAAGGTGAACATGAGTAAACAGCCGGCCTGGTCAGCTCGGGCTTGTTCCCTGACCACCAGAAATCGCATTCAGTCATGGGTAAACGGTGCTTTGTATTTTCATGTAAGAAAATGTGCTTGTGTATCTAATATCACTGCATTCAATCACGGTGGTCCAGACACTTTTCATGCGTTTCCATGAAAAGTGTTGTATTATTTACACCTTTCAAATAAGAAAAACAGCGGTCCGATTGGCATAACCTTGTTGCCATAAGACCGTAAGGGGAATCGCGACCCCAAGGATTCTATTTCTTGTTTTATTTTATAAAGTAATAGCTCGAGGTGGTTTTTTTTCATGGTGTTGCAGTCGTTTGAATTTGTTTTACCTTGATTTTTAGCTGTGTTTCATAAATATTCTTCAAACGAAAGTATTTTCAGTGTGCACTTTCGGATCTGAATTGTTCGGCTGGGCACTGGCAAGTTTTACAAGGTCTGTGAAGCCTCCTAGGCTGCTCTTGTCAGCCAGGACTGGACCCTGTCTGGTAGTGAATTTTACATGTTGATCTTCATGCATTTAATTACGAGGTCTTGTTGCTCCTAATAAACTTCCTTTAAAAAGTTTGGGGTAAATTTCAATTTACAGAGGAGGAATTAACTTTCTGATTGAGTGCCTTCAGTTTATAAAATAATTGGGTGCTTGACATAATTTATATTGTTCTCTTCTGGTGTTGCTCCCAATCCATAATTTTTCTTAAAAATAAACGTTTTGAGGTTCTCTCCATTTACAAGGCAGAACATTCAGTTGGCTGAGTCCGTGAGGTTTTACGACAGTGAGGGCTCTTAACCCTATGTCTAGCTCCCTCATTAACATGATTCGGGATTGTGTTTTTTACAGAACAATTGCATTTGGTATCATTTTATTCTATGAAATGTACGTCCTGATCCTTTTCATAAGCTTGTGTTACAAATTTTCAAGTTATTTTCAATTTACAAATGAGGAAAAGGTTGTTCTGTCTTTGCGCTTCTAGCTTTACGACAGTTTCCGACTTCAAGCCGTCTGGTAGCCTAACCTTTCATTTTATTTACCATTAAAACTTTTTCATATCATTAAATTTTGGAAATTGTCGTTTTTATGTTCCTTATTTCATCGATCTAGTAAACATGAGGAAAAGTTTGTTTTCAATGTAAAAAATTCACACATTGTCCATCTGGCTGATCGTTGTTGTTTTACGACAGTGAATTCCCGGAAGTGCCGGTCACCGGGCACCACTGGGAGTCATTGGGGTTCTATGGGGATTTCATTTGTAGCAAGAATCTTGTGTTGAATATCACGTTATTCCATGCAGTTGTGTCCTGAGTCTTTTCATGCTCTTCCAGGGACAATGGTGGGGCCATTTTCTGTTAACATATAAGGAAATTCACCTCCAGAATGACTGCTCTCTGCTCTCTGGGAGGGAATGGCCCATGCAGGTCATTGTGCATGCATTTGAAAATTATTTGAAAGCCACAACTGTGCATTTGCTATATCGTTATTTCTTTCAATGTTGGCCTGGGTCGTCCTTCCCAAGTGTTCTGCCAAGGAATAACTGAATTGTGTAGTTTCTATTTCCAACCCAGGAGGATAGGACACTTTATGACTTGACCAGTCTGGCCCAGGACTGCTCCTGTCCTCCTTGTTTGAGGTCCTGGGCCAGACTGGGCTGCTACTCCCCCACCCCCATGGCAAAGGGTGCTGTCCCAGCCTCTTTGGACACCAGTGCTGACAGTACCCTAATGCCTCAAGTGCTAGCACAGTGGCTTAAGAAATAGACAGTGCCTGCGGATTTATCCTCCTGCCTTCATCGTGTGACACCTAATGTGTATTCAAGGGGAGAATTCAATTAAAGGAACACTGTTGTTTTGCTCAAAACCCTGAGGAACCTAATCACTGAGAGTAAGACACTTGGTGTTTAAGCAAAACAATAAGTTCTTTAGACAATGGTGAAGAGTTTTGTTTTGAGCCGTTTTGCTGGTTGATTCTTGATATTGACTTGAATTCTCTATATTATCTCATGTAGAAATGATTTCATGACTTTAGTATTGGTGGAACATTGATGTTCTCTAAATCCACCTAGATTACCTTTAGAAATGTGAAAGATTCATTGCTGGTATTTGGGTTTTACTTTCTCTGTGTCATTGGTACTGGCAGGAATGCAGGTTTCAGGACTTGGGTCATTAACTCAGCTCGCTAGGCCTGACTTCTCAGGCTGAACTCCAGACCTGGAGCAATATCTATGCGTGGAATGAAGGTGCTTTGATTCCATGCCCATTGCCCATAGTATCCTAGGGGCATAGTGGAATCTAAGAGCAAATTTCCCAGCCTATGTCCTACCACATGTCCAGTGTTTTCTCCTCAAAGACCTGTGTTCAATGTCAGATGGTGGTAACATCATGTAGTAGGTGGAATTTTTCATGAAAGTGTTCTGAATTCAGTTAGCTCATGCCTAGTTGTTGCAATATTGAACTTACTGTGTTACCAGTTCCTGAGAGTACTATAGCAACAGCACAGTGGTATAATGTGCCTCTCACGGTCTATTAAGTAGACCACAAAACCCATGTGAATGATGTGTTATCCATAATCTTGCATGGCATGTAGGTGTCGGTAATTGGTAACCAAGTGAGAGCAGTAACCCATTGCAAAGGTTTCTTAGCCATACTTTTAGGTATGAGTCAATTGCATTATTACTGAATAGAACAAATGGAATTCTGTGACTCCCCTTGTAGCCAGTAACTGAAAGCACTCATCAACATAATATTGAATAATTCCCCTCTGATTGTTGGTTAAAGCCGGTTGAACGATGGGACGTTTTGAAGGGGCAATGAGGTCTCTAAAGCTGCAGGCTTATATTGTGGTTTGATTCACGCAGTGCCTGTCTTAGTATCTTTCACTCGTTTGTCCTCACATGTGCTGCAGGATTGGGTACTCTGGCCCTGCTAACCATTTCCAGCAATTCCTCTGGATAAGGGAAAGAGGAAGTTTGCGCCAGCGACTCATCTCATATGAGTTTCCAAGTAACCTAATTTTCCTGCAGTTGAGCTGGGCTGACAACCCACAGTCAAGTCTCCTTAAAGGTTTCTACAGTCACCATGTCCTTCAGGACCTGTGATGGAAAAGGCCAGTACGTCGGCCTATGGGCTTGTAATGAGGAGAGAGTGGAACTGGATACTAATGGTCAAGACCAGCCAGACAGGTGAGTGCCATGTCATGTGATGTGAGGCTACAGGTGTTGGGCAGACGGTACCACTCATGTCCTGTCAGCTGTCCCTCCATTTAAGGTGGCGTGGCAACCCTTGCCTGAGTCTCTAAGATAGGAAATTCCAGCAATGTCAGCGGTACTCCCTGGGCACTGCTTATTAACCCCATTGCAGAGGTGCTACGTCTACAATCAATTTCTTTAGTAGTCAGTGGCATCTTTTTCCAGTCCCTGTCTGTGCTCCTTTATTCAGTGTGGCTGCCACTGACGGGCACATTTACCTCATGAGAATGTCAGATTTCCAAAAGAGCTGACCTTGACATTGTCACACTAAAGTCTTGATCTCTCTTTTTATCCTTTTGGAAAACCCTTGCAAGATCAGGCAGAAGCAGGATGGACTGGATGGGATTGTCAAAAACAGCCTTCAGGAATCCAGACATTGTTGGAGACTGCTTTTTGTTTCAGGTACGAGAACACGGATTTGCATGTCATTTATAGGCAGGTCTAACTAGGAAAAGGGGGAAATGATGAGACCCGGACACCAAGTGGGTGGCAGAGAATGGTGGTCTGACAGTCCACCCCTGCTATGGGTGGGTGGGCATTGATCGGCCACTGGTCCTACAGGCATAGGCTTACAATGCAAGTAATAAGTAGCTCAATACATTTTGAAATACTTACCCTTCCACACCTTGTTGGCCATTTTGTTGCCTGGAGATGGTGCTGAGATCAGACATTGTGTTTCATTGACAGTAAATTACTAGTACCTCAGTGTGAAAGACCCTTGACTCTTTCTTGCTGTCATCTTTGAGCTTCAGTTTCCACATTTGCAAAATGGGGATCACACCTTGGTATCAGGGATGTTGGGAGAGTCAAAAGTGCTAATCTTTGTAAAGTGCTTAGCATACAGCATGTACTGAAGGAATTAGCTCACCACTTCCACAATCCATGTATTAGAGCAGAATATTTGGGCTTGGTTTAGCTCCTCTCCCGATCTGTCACCACCCCACTCCCACTTTAGTTCTTTAGACCTTTGCCATAATTTCAATTGAATGTTTGTTTCCTTTCACAGGGCCAGCAAATGTTCTCAGATTACTGGGCATCTCTCTAGACTCCGACAACTTTGATTCTCCTATGAGGCCAGGAGGAAGGCCAGCAATTCAGACTTTGCCTACTCTGAGCCGCATTGTTTTCTGGTCCCCTTGGACGCCTTCCATCAAAGCTGATGTGGCTCGGCAACATGTTCAGGCTGGAGGGTACTTGTTAACTGGCAGTGCCACAGAGGTCTCCTCTATTCCTTGCCTATGTAAAGCCACTTCTTTTCTGGGCGGTCGTTAATTCGTTGCAAATCAAGTGATGACTTTTGACAATTGCGGGGGGGAGATTACTGAATATTATATGGTGTATCTAGGGTGCGTTCAAAGATATTCCTGACCTGTAGTTTCATAGATACCTCTGGTTCTTCTATTGCATTATTAGCAGGAGTTTTTTCCAGAAGGTAGCATCACAGAACCTTAGTTCACTCACCAAAGGTCAAAACAATCCTCACTTCTTTGTGTTTAGAAACTAAAGTGTGTTGCCTTTTTACAGCATGTTGACATTTCAAAGACTTTATTGCTCCTTCTACTTGGTTACATTACTTTAGATCTGTGGAAGATGGGGGTCATTATGGTTGTGTTCCCAGTAAAAACCTGATGTGTGAGATACTTAGAAATACCCACACTCAAGCCCAAGTTCCTTCTCCAGTTGACATGACGGTGATCAAGACTGGCTTGGTTGGTAGTCAAAAACACTTGGGAAACTTGACAATAACTGTGATGCCTCCTTCCCCTTCCACACTCGCTCATGTCCACTGCCTATCAAAGTCATCTTAGGTCAGTTCATGGGGGGAGAGGTGGGAAAGACCTAAATGAATAGTTTAGTGGGTAAATCTGCTGAGTATCGGCACTTAAAAATAAGTCATGGGTTTGAGGATTCGAAAAGAGTGAGTCTAATTGGTGTCATTCTCAAAATCAGGACTGTGAGGGAAACAGAAGTGACCCTCCTTAGAATGCAAGATGGGATCTGATTCCGTGGTTCTTTCCCATAAATTCATTCCGAGGCCAGTCATATCCGTTATCCTCCTGAGGCAGTACTCACGAAGGCTCACTCGTGGGATGTTAATGTGCTGTAGATCCTTGGCGTGAAGTAGTGCTCGGCAAAGTCCTATTTGCCATATGTATTTTTTCATTCTTCTTATTTCTGTGAGTGGTGGAAAGAGAAGGGATCATATCAGACCCTTTAAGGCAAAGCCATTGAAATGGAGTGTATTCCTGGTGATACTGGTTCCCTTTATGTGCAGCCTTTTCTATGGCTGAATAATATTGCATTGTATTGTATATACAACATTGTCTTTAGCCATTCATCAGGTGATGGACACTTAGGTTGTTTCCATGACTTGGCTGTTGTGAATAATGCTGCAATGAAGACTGGGGTGCAGGTATCACTTTGCGATAGTGATTTAATTCCCATTACCTATACAACCAAAGGGGGATTGCTGGACCATATGGTAGTCCTAGTTTAAATTTTGAGGAGATTCCATACTGTTTTGCATAATAGCTGCACCAATTTACATGAGAGAACACATCTTGACCTAAGGAGATTTCGTGAATGGTTCTCCAGTCACTTCTGATTGTCTGTTCTCTTGAGGAGAAGAATTGTAGAGTTGGGATGCTCAAAAAGGGCAGTAGTTCTCTGATCAGGAAAGATGGAAGGACTAACTGCATCCTTCGGGTGCTTAAATCCTAGAGGTGGGGATAGGGCTGCGAAGAGTGGCCCTCTGTAGAGCTCCTGTCAGAGCATGAGGACTAAACGGACAGGAGGATACGGGTCCTCAGTGTGAAAGGTGTATTGGCCTTTGTGTGTTCAAGAGGGTCTCCTTCCCACTTCCCCATCCCTGACATAACCTGCGATCAGCATAGCTGGAGGATAGAAGATAACAGTGCACATTGTTGCATGTCACAGGAGAACATCTGACCGTCTGGCCAAAATAGAATTTTATGATGGAGGCTTCTCCTTACTTGTCTAGCTTCCCTGGGAACTTTGCACTTGGCTGCCGGGGAATGCATTTGGGGGCATGGAAATTATGGGTCCCAGGGAAGAAATAGTCCCTGGCCTATATTTTGGCTTCTGTGCTCTGAACTCAATGTACTGAGCCCAATGTTGTCCACCATGCAGAGCAATGGCATGTTTTTGGAATCATGAGGGATCCCAATTCCACATACGGGAATGTGGTGGAGTTTTATCCAAGCAATTTCCTATTAGCTGTCTGCACTCTTCTGCTGACTATACTCTGCTCATTGGTGGGAAAAGAAAATTTGGTGGCTCCTGTCAATGAACGATACATGAAGCTGGGCACAGTTGAATTCTCATGTCATATGCTGGTCCTGTTTGTAAGTTTTCGAGGAACTTCTGTAATGTTTTTCACAGTGGCTGTACCAATGTACATGGGAGAACACATATTGAAGTAAAAGAATTTCATGAGTGGTTCTCCAGCCACTTCTGATTGTCTGTTCTCCTGAGGAGAAGAATCATAGTGGTTAGTGGTTCAAAAGGGAATGTGGTTCTCTGATCAGCAAAGATGGAAGGGCTAACACCTTCCTTCAGGTGCTTACAGCTAGAGGTAGAGAGAGGGCTGGGAAGAGTGGCCCTCTGTAGAGCTGCTCTCAGAGCATGAGGACTAAGCAGACAGGAGGATACGGGCCCTCAATGTGAAAGGCGTATTGGCCTTTGTGTGTTCAAGAGTGTCTCTTTCCCACTTCCCCATCCCTGACACTACCTGGGTTCAGAATACCTGGAGGAAAGAAGATAACAGTGCACATTGTTGCATGTGAGAGGAGAACATCTGTCCCTCTGAAGAAGAGGAAATTTTTATGATGGAGGCTTCTCCTTATTTGTCTAGCTTCCCTGAGAATTTTGCACTTTGCTGCTGGGCAACGCTTTGGGGGCATGGAAATTTTGGGTCCCAGGGAAGAAATAGGCCCTGGCCTATATTTTGGCTTCTGTGCTCTGAACTCAAGTTGCTGAACAGAATGTTGTCCACCATGCAGAGCAATGGCATGTTAGGAATCATGCGGGATCCCAATTCCATGTATGGGGATTCGGTGGAGTTTTATCCCAGCATTTCCCTGTCAGCTGTCTGCATTCTTCTGCTGAGTCTACTCTGCACATTCGTGGAAAGAGAAAAGTCAGTGGGTCCTGTCAATGAATGATGCATGAAGCGGGGGACAATTGGGTCCTCATCGTCATATACTGGTCCTGTTTTTAATTCTTTGTGGAAGTTCCAAACTTGTCCTCAGTGGCTGTACTAATTTACATGGGAAAACATAGTGAAGTAAAAGAATTTCATGAGTAGTGCTACAGCCGCTTCTGATTGTCTGTTCCCTTGAGGAGAAGACTCATATGGGTTAGAAACTCAAAAAGGAATGAGGATCTTTGATCAACAAAAATGGAAGGACTGACTCCTTCCTTCAGGTGCTTAAAGCCTAGAGGTGGGGAGAGGACTGGAAGAGTGGCCCTCTGTAGAGCTGCTCTCAGGGCATGAGGACTAAGCAGACCAGAGGGTACGGGCCCTCAGTGTGAAAGGCGTATTGTTCTTCGTGTGTTTAAGAGTGTCTCCAGCCCTCTTCCCCATCCCTGACATAACCTGGGATCAGCATAGCTGGAGGATAAAAGTTTAGCAATGCACATTGTTGAGTGTGACAGGACTTTACTGCTGTGGAATGCGATTCGGGTGTGGAAATTTTGGTTCTCAGGGAAGAAATAGGCCCTGGCCTATATTTTGGCTTCTGGGGTCTGACCAGAATGTGCTGAACAGAATGTTGTCTTCCATCCAGAGCAATGGCATGTTAGGAGTCATTAGGGATCCTGATCTGTATATGGGAATGTGGTGGAGTTTTATCCAAGGAATTCCATGTTAGCTGTCTGCACTCTTCTGCTGACTATACTCTGCTCACTGGTGGGAAAAGAATATTCAGTTGGTCCTCTCAATGAATGATACATGAAGCTGGGGACAGATTAATTCTCATGCTGATATTCTGGTCCCGTTTTTAATTTGCTGAGGAAGTTGTATAGTGTTTTCCACACTGACTGTACCAATTTACATGGGAGAACACATCTTGAAGTAAAAGAATTTCGTGAGTGGTTCTCCAGCCACTTCTGATTGTCTGTTCTCTTGAGGAGAAGAATCATAGTGGTTGGAGGCTCAAAAAGCAAGGGGGTTCTCTGATCAGGAAAGATGGAAGGACTGATTTCTTCCTTCAGGTGCTTACAGCCTAGAGGTAGGGAGAGGGCTCAGAAGAGTGGCCCTCTGGAGAGCTTCTCTCAGAGCATGAGGACTAAGCAGACAGGAGGGTGGGGCCCTCGGTTTTAAGGCCTATTGGCCATTGTGTGTTCAAGAGAGTCTCCTGCCCACTTCCCCATCCCTGGCTCTACCTGGGACCAGCACACCTGGAGGATAGAAGATAACAGTGCACATTTGCGTGTGATAGGAGAACTCCTGTCCCTCTGGCCGAGATGAATTTTTTATGATGGAGGCTTCTCCTTATTTGTCTAGCTTCCCTGAGAATTTTGCACTTTGCTTCTGGGAAATGCTTTCGGGGCATGGAAATTATGGGTCCCAGGGAAGAAATAGGCCCTGGCCTATATTTTGGCTTCTGTGCTCTGAACTCAATGTACTGAGCAGAATGTTGTCCACCATGCAGAGCAATGGCATGTTTTTGGAATCATGAGGGATCCCGATTCCATGTATGGGGACTCGCTGGAGTTTTATCCAAGCATGTCCATATTAGCTGTCTGCACTCTTCTGCTGCGCATTCTCTGCATATTTCTTGGATGAGAGAAGTCCTATGGGTCCTGCCGATGAGCCGTACATGAAGCTCGGCACGTTTGGATTCTCGTGGGCATGTGCAGATCAGATTGGATGTGCAGGTCCGTCCCGAATCAGGTCTCCAGTCTGTACGATACAGCTCTCCTCTTCCTCATTGCTGAAGAGGCCATTTACCTAAAGGCTCTGTCTGTCCCTGCCCCTGTTTGTCTGCTAGAAGACATTGCTGCTGGCGGGTCTGACCCCTCTGCCGTTTTGGTCTTCTCACAGAGGCGATCACATTGCCTCAAGGGGACCTTGTGTGCACTCTCAGGGCCGAGGGTGCTGTAGACACAACAATGAGGGGTGTCTGCATCGTGTGTGGTACGCAGGTATAGAGGGGTGAGAGGATGGCGGGAGCTGCACTTTGAGGCGGTGAGGGGCACTGTGGTTTTTCTTTTTCAGTCTTTGGGTTTCTCTCTATTGGTGAAGTCTTGGCCTGGCACCTAATGGTCCCGGCAAGAATATGAGGACACTCTGAGAGTAGAGGGAAACATTGACAGTTAGGAGGACAAGGGAGTTTGGTGTGAAAGTTGTGATGGGCATTGTGGGTGCAGGGATGTGTCTCCTGTCCCCTTTCTGCATTCTCCCAGCATGGCTGTGGGACAGAAGGTAACAGTGGACACTGATGGATATGATATTAGAAAATCGGACTCTCTTGTCAAGTTGAATCATTTATTTTGGGACAGGGTATTATTTTCCATTTTCTGAGTGAACTGTGCTTTTGTCTGCAGCCAGGGGCAGAGGTTTGATCTCTGTGTCTTGGGATAAAGAGGACCTGATATGATATTTGGTAGGAGGAGAGGACTCAGATCCTGTGTTGTGGATATTAGTGTGCAGGCCTCTCCAAAAGGGTGGAAAGAATGTGCAAAATGTGGGCAGTCCTGCACAGTTTGAATGATCTCCTGTCGATCCCTCTGGACTCGAGTTTGCCCTCCCAGTCCCTCATGCTGACTCCAGGAGCACATTATACGGGTTCCAGTGGGTTGCCAGCCAGGCCACCTGACAGTTTAGATTTGGGGTGTCCTTCTGAGTGTCCCTTGCCTCTTCTTCACATGCAGACCTACTGTACTGCTTCTTATCCACCTCAGCAAAGGACAGCAGTGGGCTCTGTGCAGTGAGTCGTCGAGGGAATTGCTGACTTTCTCAATCTCCTGCTTAGACCAGACGCAGGGGCCTTCCAGAATGCTGAAAGGCCTGTGGTACACTTAACTCTGGGATCAATTGGAAACTAAGGTTGTGCGGTCAGGGTGGTGAGTTACCGTGTGTGGAATACGGTTAAAGCCAGGAATCAAGCAGCTGTGCCTCTCTAGAACTCAGGACAGTTGGGTTGTGTATGGAAAAATTTGCTGAAAGGGTAAATCCTATGTCGTGTTCTTACTACGCCTAATACTACTACTAATGAATAGGGGTGGAAGGAAAATTGGGGGTATGGGTATGTTTATGGCGTAGATGATGGTGATGGTTTTCGGATGTACACTTATGTTGAAACTCATTAAGTTGTATACATTAATCTGTAGAGCTTTTTGTGTGTCAATCATACCTTTTCACCTCAAAATAGTGGTATAAACATAAGAATAATAAAGAGCCATCCATGATTACAGATGAGTGCCCCCTCAAATATTTTCAGACTTTAGAACTGAAGGGGAATAATGCTTCTACACTGATAAATGGATGATGTTGTGTACTGCATCTGTATTCTTGTTTTGCCTTGGTTTTTCCTTGTGTATGTAACATTTGCATTGGCCATGTATAAGGTTAACCTTTAGTCACTAGGATGTTGAATTTCATCGACTCACAGCAGTTCTCCAGAAGCCATGAACTTCACCTGCAGAACTTCGACTCAAGGAGTGGCCTAGTGACATCAGCTATTTCTCCTGTGACCAGAAATTGACTTTGGGGTGCTGTGACTTGGGATTGCCTTGGACTTTGGATTGTTTTCATTGTTTATGATATGTGCTTTTGTGCTTACTCAAGAAATCCTTAAAATATTTTACATATGGGGACATGTCAAAATGTGTATGTCCTGTGTTTGTGTTGTACAGGGTGGATGGCCGTGATCTCAGGCTGATTGGTCCCTCCAGGAGGCACCTGTTCTCTGAGACCTTCCCACGCCCTCTGTTCACTGTGTGACTGTGTTCCCAGCCATGGCTGCTTTGTTTGATACATTTCAGCTTATCCTCGAGGAGCCAATCATCCTTTGGTCACATTTGGAGTTTGGGACTAGATCCCAAGAATGAGTGATAGCCTGGAAAGGCTCATAATTTCCTTTCATTGCTGAGCATAGAATTTAAAAGACATACTATTGAGTTTCCCTGAGGTATCCTCACTTCTGTGTCTTTAAAATGTGGTGCTGCTTAAGTTTCTCACATTTTATAGAACCCTTGTGTTCTTCCAATAAAATTTACTTGTTCAGAAGATGCCACTTGTTGATTTTTTTGTTCACTGTGAACACCAGAAAGATCAAGGGAGCTGTGGGTGTGCCATGTGCATCATCGCCTGAACCACGGAGAGCTCCGAGCTTTAGAATCAGATGCATCAAGGACAGGGGCTTGGTGGCAGGGGACTGGGTGTCAGGGCAGGTGGAGGCCCTGAGGGAAGTTCTCCCCTTGGTTAAGCTCGCCCCTTTGTTTAGGGAAGTGCTCTCCTAAAGGTAGTGGGTAATCTAATACCTCCCTATGAGAAGTGATCCGTTTAGCCACTTCGTGAAGGCCATTAACACTCGTGTAGAGATTGTAGAGTTGTGGGGGGATATCCTGATACTGTGAAGTGTGAGGCAGAGGTGGGGTTACCAGCATGGTTTTACAGAAGATCACTCCAGAAGGGGTTGGGTGGTTGGGTTCACTCCTCTTCCTGAGCTTGCACGCAGATCCTGGGCTGCCAGTGTCAGCAACTCTGTTCTTGCCAACCAGTCTAGAGGAACCCAAGCTGCAGTGTCTCTTTTCCCACCTGAGGGAGTTCGTCAGTATGCAGAGTTCAAATCACTTCTCTTCTTCCCCAGTTGTAGGTGGACCTTTGTGTGCATCCCTTTTTCTTTCCTCTCTTGTGTTACAGAATGAGTCTCACACTAAGCTGTCAGCCATTCCTATTTTGACCCTAGTTCAGATCAGTGAATATGACTTACTTTTCCAGAGGTATTGGCTCTTACTCTTTACCAAAGACTACAAAATCTCATTACCTACCACTCTTATCATTACATTTCTGGGCATCACCGGAAGTTCCTGTCCACGGTGGCAGGTCCAGAGTATGGGAGGGCGGGGCTATGGGCGGTACCCAGTGCGTCCGGAGGCCCCGCCCACCAAGCCTGCTGTTGCTAGTGCGCAGGTGCAATAGTCAGCCAACACAGGGGAAAAGGCAGACGCAGGGTCAGCCTAATGCCTATTCGTAGAGGTGGAGCGGAAGTCGGAGAGGCATGGCCAGAATCGGAGGGGCGGGTCTGAGCTGAGGGCTGGGGACCAGGGGAACAATCCAGAATACTTGTCTCCATACACTTGGTGAGGGTGGAGTTTCCCATTTTGGCCCTAGCTCAGGTCAGTGGATATAACTTGACCAGAGACATTTGCTTTTACTCTTTACCGAAGACCACAGAATCACGTTGTCCCTCTGATCAAGACATTCCCAGTTAACACCAGAGGATTCTGTCCTGGGAGGCGGACCCAGTTCAGGGGATGGTCGGGAGGGGGCGATACCCAGTGCCTATACAGGCTCGGCCTAGAACCTCGGTGGTCCCTAATGCGCAGGCACAATACTGAGCCCTGGCAGGGGACTCCAAGAGGTAGATTTGGGTCTGATGCAGGGTTGTGGAGGTGGCATCATGGTGGAATCGGAGGGGCGGGGCGGAGGTGTCCCAAGGCCGGGCTTGGATGAGGGCTGGGGACCAGGAGAGGGGCCCAGGACACCTGGCTCTATACACCTGGTGAGCTGCATGGAGACCCTGCAGGTGGAGAGGGGAGGGTTCAAGTGCTCTGGAGCTGAGGAGTCCCCCTTTGCGTATCCTGCGTGCCTGCCACTCACTTGTCCTAGCCACTTCCTCAGTGGACCCTCGGCCTCTGGACGCTCCTCGTGAGAGGCCCTGTGAACACATATTCCTGCTTATTCATGCATCTCTCAGCCAGAGATTATTGGCACCCGGGCCACAGATGTAATTGCTTGGCACATTAATGGGAAAACCCCAAATATTAGCCAACGTATTCCAGAGCACCATATCCAAAACTGTAAGGAAGGTGAAATGTTAGGAAATCTCTAACTGTGCTATATTAAGAGACCAAAAGAGAATAATCAATGAAGAACCTGAAAGAGGAATTTAACAGGAGTTGGATGCTTTCCAAACACGACTTGATACATGTTCATATGTAAGGATAAAGAAAGGAATAACTAAGAGATTAACCAATTGAAGCAGGGGAAACCCACTATTACAGGTAATGTCTGAATTCATGTCTATGGCTGAGTACAAAATTAACATAAGTACTTCGCAAACTTTCACAGGTGTAGAAAATAACCAGTTAAAATAGATAATGGTGTTAATGACTCAGTTCAGAAAAGCAATTAAATAGATTTAGTGCCTAGAAGTATACTTGAGAAATCATAAAAGCCACTGAAAGTACATTTTTCAATGTTAAACAGGGATATGAAAGAATACTCAAGAAAACAGAAATGCATACCCAGGTCTGAGAGAGGATGGCACAACATCTTAAAGATGTTCATTTTCTCTGTGTTGGGAAATGGAGGAGGTGTGGACTTAGGCTCTATGCCAGGAGGTGCACATGCTGCTTCAAGAGTTGGAGAAGTTGAGAGCCAGCCCTGGTGGCCTAATGGTTAAAGTTCCTCGCTCCACTTCGGCAGCCTGGTTTCCGTTCCCAGGGGTGGAACCACACCACTTGTCTGTCAGTTGCTGTGCTGTGGCGGGGGCGCACATAGAAGAACTAGAAGGACCCACAACTAGAATGTGCAACTATCCTGGAGCTTTGGGGAAGAAACAAAAGAGTTGGAGAAGTTGAAGGAGTAGACTCAGCTGGAGCTAGATGAGCTCCAGAGCCAGCTGCTGTCCAGTACCAACAAGGTGACAGCAAATTTGCCTCCACCTGCTTGAGTTGCAACAGTGCCAGGTGTCCCCGTGACCTACCGAGAACAAAGTGTCTCTTGTTGACCTGGCTAACCCAGAATAATTCTCAAGTAACAGGAAAACATTCAAAGTATAGGAAACCACAGTTTTGTGACAGTGGACATCAAGTAGCCAGGTTAGTGTTCCCTAAGAGGGAGAAAACACGTGAGGTGAACTCTGTGATTGCCTCGGCTTTCTGTCAGGAGCAAACACCCAACCTGCCTGTTTTATTTATTCATTCGTTTGTGTGTTTCTGTGTGTCTGTTGGTGTGTTTGTTTATACTTGCTGATCCCAAATGAAGAGCAGATGTGAGAAGTCCCCCACGAATACCGAAGTTTTCTCTTCGTTCTTGCCCTGCAGGTACTACCTTTCTATTGTGTGTGTTTAACACACCCCACTCCCCATAATGTCTGTCTCCCCAGGCCCAGGCCCCATCTGTGCAGGCTGGCACGTCTCATTGCCACGTTAAGTCTTTCTGGGGAAGTTAGGGTGGCAGGATGAAGCAGTCCTAAGTACTCCCTGGTCTGTGATTGGTGACAGCCCAGAGCACCTCCACCAGCTGAGGGAAGACATCATACACTTGGCGAGGCAGCCAGTGGAGCCGGGCATCCAAGCCACATCTGAAGTGTGACAAAGATTCATTACTGGCTTCCCGTCACAAGCTTGAAAAGGCCATTTTTTGCCACCTGTGGCTGTGCCAGTGCTGACATGGAGTCTGGTTAGTAACAATATCCCAAATGTCACTAACCATCTGCTCGTCTACCTCCACAGTCCCTTACAAACTGCTCAGCACCGAGAGCAGTATTTCTGAGAATCTCTGGAAAGAGGGACACACACTAGAGGGACAGTATACTGTTTGAGGTGAGGCTGTGCACAGCTGGGTGGAAGTAGCTCACAGCCTAATGGGCAACCCATTTCTTAACATAGGGAGGGTAATCACAGGGATTCAGTAAAGTTTCAGCTGCCATAGTAGAGCAGGGGAGGTTCTTTGATGTCTGCTTGCTGAGGAATCCCTCAGGTACTGCATGAGACGCTGCACCTTGGGCCCCTCTAGACTGGATGGCAAGAATAGTGTTGCTGACCCCTGCAGCCCAAAATCTTTATGAGATCCCAGGGGGAGACCCGTGTGGAGCCACCCAGCGTGGCGTATCTTCAGGCACAACAGACTGCCACAGTACTGCTCTCCTTTCTTGTGGAGGGAAGTTTTAAGGACTGCAATGATCAGGCTTTTAGATGAATGTTTAAACCATGGCAAGCTATACAGAGGACATGCAATTTTAGTTAACCGGAAATTTTATACAAGTAGTGGAAAATGTATTGATATTTTTCAGGGACAGTGCCACAAATAATCTTTCATTGATCTGCGTCTCTGGATTCTCCCCTTACTAAGACTTTATAAGACCAGGTGGTGTGGTACACTGAGAAACATTTCAGAATTAAGGGACCAAGATTCTAATGCAGGCTTGGCCAGGAATTAACTGCATGCTTGCTGCTTCTGAACTGATGTGCTAGAGAACCATGCTGCTCACTCTTCCTCTGCCTCACCCATCCGCAGGAAGAGAAGGTGCCCCACCACCCCCACAATATCTGAACATGTATTTGGGGTCTTTGTATAGTGGCCAAAAGGATCACTTTTCATAGAAAGGGGACAGATGATCTACAGCCTTTCTTACCTTTGTGAGGAGAGAACTTCAATCCAGCCTGGAGACGCCTGCCCCTGCCTCAAACCCCTGACATCGCTGTCCCAGATTACAGAGCTCAGAGGTCTGCCATGGTACACCGTTGATGGCAGAACCACATGCTTCCTTGATCACATATGTGTATATTGCAAATAATTAAAATCTACAAGCGGCAGCTTCTCCAACAAACAAATTTTATTAGAAGAGCACAAGTATTTTACAAAATCTAAGAAATCAGTGTAACAAAATGTGTCACAAGGGTAGCTCAGGAGAAATCGAGAGTAGGTCTTCTAAGTAAAATTATCTAAAGAAATGGGATTAACGAGACTTAGAAGGAAACCACTCAGTCTTGGGGTCTTGGTCAATAGTCGAAAATGAACAGGACAAATATTATAATTGGCTCAACTAGGGTAAGGTGACAAGTATCAAACCAGGAGCTATGGCTAGGGGACTCAGTGACACAACCAAGAGAAGGGTGTGTGTGCAGTGGGCAGTTCTCAAAGAAAAGGTGCCTCCTGGAGAGACCAATCAGGCTGTGACTACTGACTTCACCCTGTAGGATATAAATACAGGACATATATGTTTTGACATCTTTCCATGTATAAAATTCCAAGATCCTTTCTGTAAGCACACATGCACGTATTGTAAACAATGAAAACAAGGGAAAGACAGAGACAGGCCCAAAGCCACAGGCCCCAAAGGCAAAGCAGGTGAAATCCATCAAGAGCTGATGATTTAGTAGGCTTTTTCAAATCAATGTTTCTTCATTTACTGTATTTCTTTAACACCATTTCCAGAGACTTTACATGGCTGGTTTTGAAAGAATTATCACCAATTTCAGTTGGGAGTGTGTCCGTGGAGCTCCCCATATTGCCATGCGAGAAGGTGATCTGTGACTTAATTATTTGATTCAGCCCTGACAAAGATTTTGTAAAACCAGGCACTTTGATGAAATGAGAAACTCTTCAGAGTTAAGGGCCCAAGTTGTGTTTCTTAATGTGCATGGTAGTTCCAGGTTTTCTTTGTGGTAAATCATTGAGCTGTGCGTATCTGTGAGGCCTTGATATATGTGTATATATCTCACAACATCACAATTGTATCCAAGTGTGCATATGTGTGGGCGCTCTGGACTTGGAGGTAGCCTTCTCTTCCTGCGCTGTACAGGGACAGGTAAAGCACAGGCTCAGGCTTTGATCTTTTCACTTCCCGACACTCCCATCCTACCAAAGGAAGTTAAAGCCTTTATCATTTCCCTTGAACTGCCCCAGAAGGTCGATCCCATGATGCCTCCCTGACATATGGAGGGTGCCCTGGAGACTAAACTGGCCACGGGGCAGCTGCAGAGTCAGAGGGAGACCTAAAGGAGGTATGAGGTGAGTCTTGACGATTGAGCTAGAGCAATCCACGAGAGGGGTGCCACCCGCCCAGAGAAGTGGCATCCCTGGGAGCTGCTCCCCATTGTGCCCTGGAACAGAGAAGGAGGGATATTCAGTGCTGTGCCCAGGACTTCACTTCGAAGAATATCCAAAACCTTTCCAAACATAACGAAGTCCTTTGAGAACCTGACCCTGCCTGCTCCTCCCAATGGACCAGCTCTCAAACTCCAACCACCCTCATCATTGCTCCAGCCATTCTGCCCTCCTGTTTCTTAAACACAATATGCTCAATTACTCGGACACAGTCTTTTCTCAGGCTGGGAAATAAAAAGCCAAGGGCCCTTGGGGCAGGTGTCATAAGGGGTTCCTTCAGGGGCTCTGGGGGTTGAGAAAGAGGGTAGGTGTGAAGAGGATTTGGGCTGGTTGGGAGATGGCTGTGTCAACACCAAGAGGACCAAGTGTAGCAGAGTACGGGGAAGATCCAGATCAGGAAATTCCTATAAGCTTTATTTCATAAATTAATAAATGCATATGAGGATGAAAACGGTTGTAATGATTTTTCATGATTTGGAGGCATCTGCTTGTGAACTTAGATCTGAAATATAGAGTCTGAGATGATAAAATTTTCCTGAGTTCCATGACATTTATCATATTAGGGCTTTCATAGCACTCAATCTTCCTCTGAGTCTGAGATCCAGATGGTAAGTGCTGCTCCTTTGCTGGAGGCACTCGTCAACTGATAAAGGGGAAAAGGGGTTGACCTGGCAGTCCATAACAAAGTTACAAATGACCAATAAACATTCAATAAAACACTCGTTCAAATCGTATTCAAACACCATTGAGAAAATGGATGAAAATATTGTTTTCCCAATAAGATTTCTGATGAAGGTTGAAAAATTTCAAACTGAGGATGCGGAAAACCGTCACTTTCATACCATTCATGACGAATGGTAAAACCTTTTGAGGAAAGATTTGTAAACATCTTATAAATGTCAAATCTGAATGACAGTTGATCAAATAATTACACTCACAACCTTGAGCTAAAGTTGTAGGAGCAAAGCAAAAGGTAGTTCTCTATTTGCAAAGAAATGCAAAATACATTTGTGTTAGTCAGGGTCCTCCAAAGAAACGGAATGAAGAGGATGTATATGTATGTATATATATGAGAGAAAGAGAAAGAGAGAGAGCAAGGGATTTATTGTAAGGAATTGGCTCACACCACTATGGAGACTGACAAGTCTCAAGAACTGCAGTCAGCAAGCTAGAGGCCCAGGACAGCTAATATTTCAGTTCAAGTCCAAAGGCAGGAAGAAACCCATGTCCCAGCTCCAGGCAGTCAGGTGGGAGGAGTTCCCTATTACTCAAGGAAGGGGCAGCCGTTTTGTTCTATTTAGGTCTTCCACTAATGGGATGGGGCCTACCCGCATGAGGAGATCAATCTGATCTACTTTGTCTACCGATTCATATGTTACTCTCACCCAGAAACACCCTCACAGACACACCCAGAATAATGTTTGACCAAATGTATGGGCACCCATTGCCCAGTCGGGTTAACACGTGAAATTAACCATCACAAGATTCATGAGATGTCATGTTTTCTCCAATAGGTTTTATAATTTCAAGAAAGCATTTAATACAACTTTGGACAAGATAATGAGGAACTGAACAGATTTTTACACATTATTTCCAATAGGCACAGTTTTGGAAGGACATTTTCATTATGAATGTTAAAACCCTCTAAGTGTCGAATAACTTTTGTTCCAGAAGAGCCACTTCCAGAAATTTGTACCTACATGGAAGACATGGCTCAATATGCTCGCCATGCCAGGAACTCATTCCACGGGGAAGGAAGTACAGCAATGAGTCCATGGCCCTGAAATGGCCCAGTCTTACCATGGCCCCAGCACTCAAAGCAGCTGGCGTGATGGCCTAGAACAGTACAGGAGGAGAGGCAGCAAGGTGGGTTCTGAGGGCCACGGGAGGGAAGGAGACAGAAAGAAGATCATGGCTATATGGAGAAGGGGAAGGAGGCTAGATAGATAATAATGAAGCCTCTGGAGGAGGAGAAGGAGCCAGAGGTCTGTTACTGAGCACCGACCCCACACTGTTGGTGAATTGCTAATTAGATCTTTTGAGTTGATACAGTGGGGATTTTCTTTTTCTGACCAATGTGGCAGAATATGCATCTCTGAGCAAACAGGTAAATGAGCCTCAGAGACGACTATAGTTTTAGGGGGGCAGCTATGAGAGTCCGAGCGATGAGAGCACTGGCACCAGGATTCTGTGACAATCCTGGCATTGCAGAAACACAGAGTCAAGCCATGACCTCCTGCATCTTAGCTTCTGGACCCGGACTCCATCTTTCAGTCTCCTTTCTTGCTGTCTACTGGTGAGTATACCTTTAAGATCTAAGCCTTCCTTGGGGTTGTGGGCTGAGTCTCTTCTCAGCCCATCCTTGCCCTCAGGAGGTCTCATCCACTGCAGGGACTCCCACATGGAAACTCCTGCAAGGACTCCCAGCTCTGGGTCTTTCTTCTTCCTTCAATTCCAGACTGTAATTCCACTCAACCACTCTTCATTTTTAGTTTGATTCTCGTGGACCTCTCAAAATGGTTGCAACATGAACTCTTCATCTTTCCTTCTTGTCTTCCCCAAACTGTTCTGTCCTTGTGTCTGTTTTCTCACTTGGTGGGACCACCATCCACCCAGGCAGCAGCACCATCAAACTGGCAGGAACCCCTGATTCCTTGACCTCCCTTTCTTCACATAGTGGCCATTGGAACCTCACTCCATGCCATGTTCACCTAAGTTTTCATTTTGTCTTCGATGCACCAGAGAGATACAGGGTTCATTACCACCCACCTGGACACTAACACCTTTTTTATAACTAATTGGCCTGTGTTTTCCAGATGATTCTCTGTTTTGATGCATTCTGCACCCTTACACCCCGATGATAGATTTGAAAAGCAATTTGAATCTTGTTACTCAAGGCCTGGATGCTCAATGGAGCCTAGCACATCCAACCCAGGGTTGTTTGCTCTGGGCTGCCTTTCCCCCTCATCTTACATCCTTAACTGCCTTCTCCAGTCAGACCACAATATGCATTCTTCCCTGAACAGGCCATCTTGTTTCCTATTCCTGCTCCTGTGCCCCTGCTCCTCCCTAATCCTTTACACTGCCTCCTCTCTCTCATGTGTACCACCTCAGAACTTGTGCAATACATAGTTCAGCCTAGCGCATCCTTTCCTGACACACTGGCCAGAGGGGGTCAACCAAATCTTCAAGAGCCCTTTGCCATTTTCTCTATCAGAACACCAGCCACATTGTGCCTTCTGGCAAAACCTGTCCGTGGACAGGAGAGTTTGTGAATTCCTCAAGTGGGGGTATTTCTGGAGACGTCCAATGAAAGGCATTATTTTATATATATGTAGTACCTATAAATATACTTAATGAATCCCCGTATATACCATGCTATATACTGAGCTATATTATATTATAATATATGGAAACTGGTGAGAAATTCTGACAGGAGAGATGAGATATTATATATATAAGAACAATTAGGCCAAGTTGATTTATTAATGAGCATGGAAAATTACATAGAGGAAAGTGATAAAGTTGTGGAACAAGCAATTGGACAATTAGACAGTACGTTGTAAGATGCAGCTTATGTGCTTTGAACGGTAATTACAAACTGCAGATTTATATGGGCAGCTTTGGTGCGTGAAGGCTCCAGAAAAGAGGGGAGATTTGATTTGAAACACTAAGGACGATGATAAATAATAGCCATGGTAGGTGAGAGCTTGGGATGCACCAGGTTCCAAAAAAGGGCCTGCATTAACTCCATGAACAATACAACAGCCCCAGGTGAGGATTCTTATTGGTGCACTCACTGAACAGTTGAAGAAATAGAGGCACACGAATCATCTACCTTTACCCAGCTGAGAGGAGGAAGAGCTGGTATATGAATCCCAGCTGCAAAGGTCGAGCCCGTATACAGAACCACTAACCATAATGCATACGCAATAAGTAATGATTGGTGGTTCTTCCCAGATAGGAGAAGCCCAGGGCACTGTTGTGGGATAAAGTGTGAATAGGATAGGAATTATCGGTGACATAAAGATCAAGAGGACATTGGTCCTCTGAGAAATAGGACCTGTGTGGTATTGGGCATCCCATGCCAGGCATTGAAAGAGCCCAGCATGTGTCCATCTACAGAACCAGTCAGAGGGACAAGCCTTAGTCACAGGTGTTGAAAGAGTTGGCAGATCCTGCAGACAGGAGCCACATCAGCAGCTCCCGTCTTCCTTGTCTTCCCTCCCCATGTGGATAAAGTTCCCAGATACATGGCTTCCCTGAGGGCAGACAAAGCCTGCAAGAGCTCTCCTGCCCTCTGGATGTTTGTCAAAGTCTGACCCCACAAGCACAGCTCCGGGAGAGTGGAACTATAGCTGTCCCTGAGCTTGCAAATGAGCAGCCAGACTCTAGAGGATAAGACGCCTGTCTGGGCCAATGGCTGTGTTATTAGCACTGCCCCGATGTCAGGCTGTCTGTTTCTGTTGTCTCAGTTTCCTCACCATAGGTTGGAGCTAATTTTAATTTCTTTGACTTTGATGTGTCTTCAGAGTTCTATTTGAGGGCTAGGAAGCCATCTCTAACAGCTGCAGCAGAGTGCCATATCCCAGGTATATTAGTTAGAGTTATTCAGAGAAACAGAAACAACAGGAGATATGATATATTATATGAAAGGTGATGTATAATGAGGAATTTAGTCACGCATTTATGGAGGCTGAGAAGTCCCACAATCTCTCATCTGCAAGCTGGAAAGCCAGGAAAGCTGGTGGTGTCACTAGTCCAAGTCTGATGGCCTGAGAACCAGGGGAGCCGATGGGGTCAATGCCAGTCCAAGGGCAGGAGAAGGTGAGATGAGATGTTCCACCTCATGCAGTGAGGCAGGACAGAAGGGGACATGTCTCCCTTCTTCCACCTTTTGTTCTATTCAGGCCTCAAGGGATTGGATAATGCCCACCCACACTGGGGAGGGCAATCTTCCTTACTGCGTCCACTAATTCTAATGCAGATCTCATCCACAAACATCCTTACTGATACAAGCCGAAATCATGTTTAATCTGGGTACCCTGTGGCAAGTCAAGGTGACACATAAAATTAACCATCACAGTGGGTGGGGCAACGTCATAAACTATAGCAGAACAGTGTTCACACATGAAGCCTCACCACCACAACCAAAGTGATCTTTCCTGTGGTCAGGATCCTGGTAGCATTAGAGTGTCCTTCCCAGGGTCACTGTCCACTGTAAGCATGCAGTCCAACTAACTAGACCCTGTGGCTATGTGGTCTATCTACCATGGTGGAGTGTAGGTTTGTTGATCATTCAAGGTAGTCAGTCCTGCCTTGGGAGGACCTGCACCTCCCTGTTTGTACAACTCACAAATCAAGAGAAGCTCCAGCAATCTCTCAGCAGATGGCCTCCTGAAAAGCAATGGTCTTCCACACTCACCTTGAATAATCAGGAAGCTCAGTGACCTTTGCAGCAGAGCTATGAAGTCCCCTTATCTTTCATCTTATAGCAGCAGAAGAAATAACTCTTCTGGTGGTGGTGGTGGGAATGTGAATTCAAGGAAGGAGTCAGAGAGGGAGTGACTTATGCCTGGGCCTTGATGGGTGGGCAAGAGTTCCACTGACAGAAAGGTAGGAAGGATACAAGGATCCTGAAAGGGGTGGTTGGGAGTTGTTTGAGTTCATTGCTGGGACCAATCCTCGGAGGCTGCTGTGAGTTAATCTGTTGTTGGTTCTCCCTGGTCTTCCCCAAATATCTGCAACCTTAACTGACTTGCCAAAATTCCCTGTTAAAACTTTTGGTCCTTCACACTGTGCCCAGCCAGTACTATTTGATCTCAGAGCTCACGTGATGCCCCTGCATCCCTACTCTGATGTCTCTTCATGTCCAAGTCATAGTAAAGAAGAACTCACATTTCCCTCTAGGAATGGAAGGCGGGAAGCATGGAAGTCTTCCTGGAGGAGGATGCCATTGAGGTTGGATTAAATAGACTGAGTGATCAAGATTTCCAACGTCTGAGATAACAGGAAAGAAAGCAAAAGATAGGAGCAAAGCGTTAGGAAGGAGAGCTAGGCATTGAGGGATGGAAATAAATGTAGAAAGTGGTAACAATATGAGCAAAGATTTCAGTCAATTAGCAGGGCCTTGGGGTATGAGCAGTTTGCTCTCCTTAGACCTGGAGAGAGTGGCGAGTCCCCCTGTCAATCATTGAAGACCCACCAATGATGATGATGGAAGGCGGGGCCATAGGAAAGATGTCAAGAAAGCGGTAACAGTTGCCCAGGCTCTGTGAAATCTGGATTGTCCAGTGCGGCTTCCGTGGACGGTTCCACGCGGGGATGAGGGAACATGGCAGCCCCCTGTCCCGCGGTCTCCAAAGTGTAAGTTTACTTTATTTCCTAGCTGGCTGTCTGTAGTGTGATTGTGAGGCAATCGGGGAGATGGAGTGTGCTAATGTACTTTGAAAGAAGTGTCCCCTGGACTTCTGGATTGTGAGCAGAGAAGGCCCCTCCGCCTCGATCGGGCGAGTGTGCAGCTTTATGTAACCACCTGATGAAACGTTCCGATCATTTGGTTGTGTAAATGTGGGTCTTGAAGCCTCTATTCGTGGTCTTAATGGTTTGTGGTGTTTGCAGCTTAGAAATAAGGAAAGGGCTGGTGCGGTGGGCCGAGTCGGTGTGGGTCCAGGACGGCCCGTGGCCTTTGGCCGCCAGGGGGCTGATGTTGCCTTTGATTGTCCAGTGGTGGTGGGTGGATGTTGGCGCCAGGTCTTTGGTGAAATCTTGGTGTTGGCTGTTTCTGTGAGAGTTTTCTTCAGTGACAGGACTTTGGTTATTTTCGACCTGAAAAGAGGGAAGTAAGGCGCTGAGGGAGCCTGTGTGGGAGAAGGACAGGTGATGGCCCAGAGCTGCCTTGGGGCAAGTGTTGTGTATCACTTCACAATGTCAGTGTATGTTTAATACCATTTGTTGGGTGAATTTAAAAATGGCCTTATCATATGTTGCCTTAAAAACAAAAAAATCCTGATGATTTCAAGGTGAACATGAGTAAACAGCCAGCCTGGTCAGCTCGGGCCTGTTTCCTGACCACCAGAAATCGCATTCAGTCATGGGTAAACGGTGCTTTGTATTTTCATGTAAGAAAATGTGCTTGTGTATCTAATATCACTGCATTGAAGCCTGGTGGTCCAGATGCTTTTCATGCGTTTCCATGAAAAGTGTTGTGTTATTTACACTTTTCAAATAAGAAAAACAGCGATCCGATTTTCATAACCTTGTTGCTTTAAGACCGTAAGGGGAATCGCGACGCCAATGATTCTATATCCTGTTTGAATTTATAATGTAATAGCTCGAGGTGGTTTTTATTCATGGTGTTGTAGACGTTTGAATTTGTTTTACCTTGATTTTTAGCTGTGTTTCATAAATATTCTTCAAACGAAAGTATTGTCAGTGTGCACTTTCGGATCTGAATTGTCCGGCTGGGCACTGGCAAGTTTTACAAGCTCTGTGAGAACCCCTTAGCTGCTCTTGTCAGTCAGGTCTGGACCCTGTCTGGCAGTGAATTTTACATGTTGATCCTCATGCATTTAATTCCGAGGTCCTCTTGCTCCTCATAAACTTCGTTTAAAAAGTTTGGGGTAAATTTCAACTTACAGAGGAGCAATTAACTTTCTGATTGAGTGCCTGCAGTTTATAAAATTTATGCGTGCTTGACATAATTTATATTGTTCTATTCTGGTGTTGCTCCCTATCCATAATTTTTCTTAAAAATAAACGTTTTGAGGTCCTCTCCATTTACAAGGCAGAACATTCAGTTGGCTGAGTCCGTGAGGTTTTACAACAGTGAGGGCTCTTAACCGTATGTCTTGCTCCCTCATTAACATGATTCCGGATTGTGTTTTTTACAGAACAATTGCATTTGGTATCATTTTATTCTATGAAATGTACGCTCTGATCCTTTTCATAAGCTTGTGTTACAAATTTTCAAGTTATTTTCAATTTACAAATGAGGAAAAGATTGTTCTGTCTTTGTGCTTCTAGCTTTACGACAGTTTCCGACTTCAAGCCGTCCGGTAGCCTAACCTTTCATTTTATTTACCATGAAAACTTTTTCATATCATTAAATTTTGGAAATTGTCGTTTGTATGTTTCTTATTTCGTCAATCTAGTAAACATGAGGAAAAGTTTGTTTTCAACGTAAAAAATTCACACATTGTCCATCTGGCTGATCGTTGTTGTTTTACGACAGTGAATTCCCGGAAGTGCCGGTCACTGGTCACCACTGGGAGTCATTGGGGTTCTATGGGAATTTCATTTGTAGCAAGAATTGTGTGTTGAATATCACGTTATTCCATGCAGTTGTGTCCTGAGTCTTTTCATGCATTTCCTCAGACAATCGTGGGCCATTTTCAATTTACATATAAGGAAATTCACCTCCAGAATGAGTGCTCTCTGCTCTCTAGGAGGGAATGGCCCATGCAGGTCATTGTGCATGCATTTGAAAATTATTTGAAAGCCACAACTGTGCATTTGCTATATCGTTATTTCTTTCAATGTTGGCCTGGGTCGTCCTTCCCAAGTGTTCTGCCAAGGAATAACTGAATTGTGTAGTTTCTATTTCCAACCCAGGAGGATAGGACACATTATGACTTGACCAGTCTGGCCCAGGACTGCTCCTGTCCTCCTTGTTTGAGGTCCTGGGCCAGACTGGGCTGCTACTCCCCCACCCCCATGGCAAAGGGTGCTGTCCCAGCCTCTTTGGACACCAGTGCTGACAGTGCCCTAATGCCTCAAGTGCTAGCACAGTGGCTTAAGAAATAGACAGTGCCTGCGGATTTATCCTCCTGCCTTCATCGTGTGACACCTAATGTGTATTCAAGGGGAGAATTCAATTAAAGGAACACTGTTGTTTTGCTCAAAACGCTGAGGAACCTAATCACTGAGAGTAACCTGACACTTGGTGTTTAAGCAAAACAGTAAGTTCTTTAGACAATGGTGAAGAGTTTTGTTTTGAGCCGTTTTGCTGGTTGATTCTTGATATTGACTTGAATTCTCTATATTATCTCATGTAGAAATGATTTCATGACTTTACTATTGGTGGAACATTGATGTTCTCTAAATCCACCTAGATTACCTTCAGAAATGTGGAAGATTCATTGCTGGTATTTGGGTTTTACTTTCTCTGTGTCATTGATACTGGCAGGAATGCAGGTTTCAGGACTTGGGTCATTAACTCAGCTCGCTAGGCCTGATTTCTCACGCTGAACTCCAGACCTGGAGCAATATCTATGCATGGAATGAAGGTGCTTTGATTCCATGCCCATTGCCCATAGTATCCTAGGGACATAGTGGAATTTAAGAGCAAATTTCCCAGCCTATGTCCTACCACATGTCCAGTGTTTTCTCCTCAAAGACCTGTGTTCAATGTCAGATGGTGGTAACATCATGTAGTAGGTGGAATTTTTCATGAAAGTGTTCTGAATTCAGTTAGCTCATGCCTAGTTGTTGCAATTTTGAACTTACTGTGTTACCAGTTCCTGAGAGTACTATAGCAACAGCACAGTGGTATAATGTGCCTCTCATGGTCTATTAAGTAGACCCCAAAAACCCATTTGAATGATGTGTTATCCATAATCTTGCATGGTATGTAGGTGTCAGTAATTGGTAACAAAGTGAGAGCAGTAACCCATTGCAAAGGTTTCTTAGCCGTACTTTTAGGTATGAGTCAATTGCGTTATTACTGAATAGAACAAATGGAATTCTGTGTGTCCCCTTGTAGCCAGTAACTGAAAGTACTCGTCAACATAATATGGAAAACTTCCCCTGTGATTGTTGACTAAACCAGGATGACCAATGGCACGTTTTGAAGGGGCAATGAGGTCTCTAAAGCAGCAGTCTTATCTTGTGGTTTGGTTCACGCAGTGCCCGTCTTAGTATCTTTCACTCGTTTGTCCTCACATGTGCTGCAGGATTGGGTACTCTGGCCCTGCTAACCATTTCCAGCAATTCCTCTGGATAAGGGAAAGAGGAAGTTTGCGCCAGCAAGTCATCTCATATGAGTTTCCAAGTAACCTAATTTTCCTGCAGTTGAGCTGGGCTGATAACCCACAGTCAAGTCTCCTTAAAGGTTTGTACAGTCACCATGTCCTTTAGGACCCGTGATGGAAAAGGCCAGTATGTCGGCCTATGGGCTTGTAATGAGGAGAGAGTGGAACTGGATACTAATGGTCAAGACCAGCCAGACAGGTGAGTGCCATGTCATGTCATGTGAGGCTACAGGTGTTGGGCGGAGGGTAGCACTCATGTCTTGTGGGCTATCCCGCTATTTAAGGTGGTGTGGAAACCCTTCCCTGAGTCACTAAGATAGGAAATTCCAGCAATGTCAGCGGCACTCCCTGGGCACTGCTTATTAACCCCACTGCAGAGGTGCCACGTCTACAATCAGTGTCTTTAGTAGTCAGTGGCATCTTTTTCCAGTCCCTGTTTGTGCTCCTTTATTCAGTGTGGGTGCCACTGACAGGCACATTGACCTCATGAGAATGTCAGATTTCCAAAAAAGCTGACCTTGACATTGTCACACTAAAGTCTTGATGTGTCTTTTTATCCTTTTGGAAAACCCTTGCAAGATCAGGCAGAAGCAGGATGGACTGGATGGGATTGTCAAAAACAGCCTTCAGGAATCCAGACATTGTTGGAGACTGCTTTTTGTTTCAGGTACGAGAACACGGATTTGCATGTCATTTATAGGCAGGTCTAACTAGGAAAACGGGGGAAATGATAAGACCCGGACACCAAGTGGGTGCCAGAGAATGGTGGTCTGCCACTCCACCCCTGCTATGGGTGGGTGGGCATGGATCGGCCACTGGTCCTGCAGGCGTAGGATTACAATTCATGTAATAAATAGCTCAATATATCTTTAAATATGAACCCTTCCACACATTGTTGGCCATTTTGTTGCCTGGAGATGGTGCTGAGATCAGACATTGTGTTTCATTGACAGTAAATTACTAGTACCTCAATGTGAAAGACCCTTGACTCTTTCTTGCTGTCATCTTTGAGCTTCAGTTTCCACATTTGCAAAATGGGGATCACACCTTGCTATCAGCGATGTTGGGAGAATCAAGTGTGCTAATCTTTGTACAGTGCTTAGCATACAGCAGGTACTGAAGGTATTAGCTCACCACTTCCAGAATCCATGTATTAGAGCAGAATATTTGGGCTTGGCTTAGCTCCTCTCCCTACCTGTCACCCCCAAATCCCACTTCAGTTCTTTAGACCTTTGCCATAATTTCAATTGAATGTTTGTTTCCTTTCAGAGGGCCAGCAAATGTTCTCAGATTACTGGGCATCTCTCTAGAAACCGACCTCTTTGATTCTCCTATGAGGCCAGGAGGAAGGCCGGCAATTCAGACTTTGCCTTCTCTGAGCCGCATTGTTTTCTGGTCACCTTCGACGCCTACGGTCAAAGCTCATGTGGCTCAGCATCAAGTTCAGGGTGGAGGGCAGTTGGTAACTGGCAGCGCCACAGAGGTCTCCTCTCTTCCTTCCCTATGTAAAGTCACTTCTTTTCTGGGCAGTCGTTAATTCGTTGCAAATCAAGTGATGACTTTTGAAAATTGCTGGGGGGGGTACTGCTGAATATTATATGGAGTATCTAAGGTGCATTCAAAGATATTTCTGACCTGTAGTTTCATAGATACCTCTGGTTCCTCTATTGCATTTTTAGCAGGAGTTTTTTCCAGAAGGTAGCATCACAGAACCTTAGTTCACTCACCAAAGGTCAAAACAATCCTCACTTCTTTGTGTTTAGAAACTAAAGTATGTTGCCTTTTTACAGCATGTTGACATTTCATAGACTTTATTGATCCTTCTGCTTGGTTACATTACTTTAGATCTGTGGAAGATGGGGGTCATTATGGTTGTGTTCCCAGTAAAAACCTGATGTGTGAGATACTTAGAAATACCCACACTCAAGCCCAAGTTCCTTCTCCAGTTGACATGATGGTGATCAAGACTGGCTTGGTTGGTAGTCAAAAACACTTGGGAAACTTGACAATAACTGTGATGCTTCCTTCCCCTTCCAGTCTCACTCAGGTCCACTGCCTATCAAAGTCATCTTAGGTCAGTTCATGGGGGGAGAGGTGGGAACGATCTAAATGAATAGTTTAGTGGGTAAATCTGCTGAGTATTGGCAGTAAAAATAAGTCATGGGTTTGAGGATTCGAAAAGAGTGAGTCTAATTGGTGTCATTCTCAAAATCAGGACTGTGAGGGAAACAGAAGTGACCCTCCTTAGAATGCAAGATGGGATCTGATTCCGTGGTTCTTTCCCATACGTTCATTCCGAGGCCAGTCATGTCCATTATCCTCCTGAGGCAGTACTCACGAATGCTCACTTGTGGGATGTCAATGTGCTGTAGATCCTTGGGGTGAAGTATTGCTCGTCAAAGTCCTATTTGCCTTATGTATTTTTTCATTCTTCGTATTTCTGTGAGTGATGGAAAGAGAATGGATCATATCAGACCCATTAAGGCAAGGGCATTGAAATGGAGTATATTCGTGGTGATACTGGTTCCCTTTATGTGCAGCCTTTTCTATGGCTGAATAATATTGCATTGTATTGTATGTACAACATTGTCTTTAGCTATCCATCAGGTGATGGACACTTAGGTTGTTTCCATGTCTTGGCTGTTGTAGATAATGCTGCAATGAAGACTGGGGTGTAGGAATCACTTTGCGATAGTGATTTAATTCCCATTGACTATAGAACCAAAGGGGGATTGCTGGACCATATGGTAGTCCTAGTTTTAATTTTTGAGGATATTCCATACTGTTTTGCATAATAGCTGCACCAATTTACATGAGAGAACACATCTTGAACTAAGGAGATTTCGTGACTGGTTATCCAGCCACTTCGGATTGTCTGTTCTCTTGAGGAGAAGAATTGTAGAGGTGGGATGCTCAAAAAGGGGAGTAGTTCTCTGATCAGGAAAGATGGAAGGACTAACTGCATCCTTCGGGTGCTTAAATCCTAGAGGTGGGGATAGGGCTGCGAAGAGTGGCCCTCTGTAGAGCTCCTGTCAGAGCATGAGGACTAAACAGACAGAGGATACGGGCCCTCAGTGTGAAAGGTGTATTGGCCTTTGTGTGTTCAAGAAGGTCTCCTTCCCACTTCCCCATCCCTGACATAACCTGCGATCAGCATAGCTGGAGGATAGAAGATAACAGTGCACATTGTTGCACGTCACAGGAGAACATCTGACCGTCTGGCCAAAATAGAATTTTATGATGGAGGCTTCTCCTTACTTGTCTAGCTTCCCTGGGAACTTTGCACTTGGCTGCCGGGGAATGCATTTGGGGCATGGAAATTATGGGTCCCAGGGAAGAAATAGTCCCTGGCCTATATTTTGGCTTCTGTGCTCTGAACTCAGTGTACTGAGCCCAATGTTGTCCACCATGCAGAGCAATGGCATGTTTTTGGAATCATGAGGGATCCCAATTCCATATATGGGAATTTAGTGGAGTTTTATCCACCAATTCCCTATTAGCTGTCTGCACTCTTCTGCTGACTATACTCTGCTCATTGGTGGGAAGAGAAAATTCAGTGGGTCCTGTCAATGAACGATACATGAAGCTGTGCACAATTGAATTCTCATGTCATATGATGGTCCTGTTTTTAATTCTTTGTGGAAGTTCCAAACTTGTCCACAGTGGCTGTACCAATTTACATGGGAGAACACTTCTTGAGGTAAAAGAATTTCATCACTTCTGACTGTCTGTTCTCTTGAGGAGAAGACTCATAGGGGTTAGAAGCTCTAAAAGGAATGAGGATCTCTGATCAACAAAAATGGAAGGACTAACTCCTTCCTTCAGGTGCTTAAAGCCTAGAGCTGGGGAGAGGACTGGAAGAGTGGCCCTCTGTAGAGCTGCTCTAAGGGCATGAGGACTAAGCAGAACAGAGGGTACAGGCCCCCAGTGTGAAAAGCATATTTCCTTCGTGTGTTTAAGAGTGTCTCCAGCCCTCTACCCCATCCCTGACATAACCTGGGATCAGCATAGCTGGAGGATAAAAGTTTAGCAATGCACATTGTTGAGTGTGACAGGACTTTATTGCTGTGGAATGCGATTCGGGTGTGGAAATTTTGGTTCTCAGGGAAGAAATAGGCCCTGGCCTATATTTTGGCTTCTGGGGTCTGACCAGAATGTGCTGAACAGAATGTTGTCTTCCATCCAGAGCAATGGCATGTTAGGAGTCATTAGGGATCCTGATGTGTGTGTGGGAATGTGGTGGAGTTTTATCCAAGCAATTCCATGTTAGCTGTCTGCACTCTTCTGCTGACTATACTCTGCTCACTGGTGGGAAAAGAATATTCAGTTGGTCCTCTCAATGAATGATACATGAAGCTGGGGACAGATTAATTCTCATGCTGATATTCTGGTCCCGTTTTTAATTTGCTGAGGAAGTTGTATAGTGTTTTCCACACTGACTGTACCAATTTACATGGGAGAACACATCTTGAAGTAAAAGAATTTCGTGAGTGGTTCTCCAGCCACTTCTGATTGTCTGTTCTCTTGAGGAGAAGAATCATAGTGGTTGGAGGCTCAAAAAGCAAGGGGGTTCTCTGATCAGGAAAGATGGAAGGACTGATTTCTTCCTTCAGGTGCTTACAGCCTAGAGGTAGGGAGAGGGCTCAGAAGAGTGGCCCTCTGGAGAGCTGCTCTCAGAGCATGAGGACTAAGCCGACAGGAGGATAGGGGCCCTCGGTTTTAAGGCCTATTGGCCATTGCGTGTTCAAGAGAGTCTCCTGCCCACTTCCCCATCCCTGGCTCTACCTGGGACCAGCACACCTGGAGGATAGAAGATAACAGTGCACATTTGCGTGTGATAGGAGAACTTCTGTCCCTCTGGCCAAGATGAATTTTTTATGATGGAGGCTTCTCCTATTTGTCTAGCTTCCCTGAGAATTTTGCACTTTGCTTCTGGGAAATGCTTTGGGGGCATGGAAATTATGGGTCCCAGGGAAGAAATAGGCCCTGGCCTATATTTTGGCTTCTGTGCTCTGAACTCAATGTACTGAGCAGAATGTTGTCCACCATGCAGAGCAATGGCATGTTTTTGGAATCATGAGGGATCCCGATTCCATGTATGGGGACTCGCTGGAGTTTTATCCAAGCATGTCCATATTAGCTGTCTGCACTCTTCTGCTGCGCATTCTCTGCACATTTCTTGGATGAGAGAAGTCCTATGGGTCCTGCCGATGAGCCGTACATGAAGCTCGGCACGTTTGGATCCTCGTGGGCATGTGCAGATCAGATTGGATGTGCAGGTCCGTCCCGAATCAGGTCTCCAGTCTGTACGATACAGCTCTCCTCTTCCTCATTGCTGAAGAGGCCATTTACCTAAAGGCTCTGTCTGTCCCTGCCCCTGTTTGTCTGCTAGAAGACATTGCTGCTGGCGGGTCTGACCCCTCTGCCGTTTTGGTCTTCGCACAGAGGCGATCACATTGCCTCAAGGGGACCTTGTGTGCACTCTCAGGGCAGAGGGTGCTGTAGACACAACAATGAGGCGTGCCTGCATCGTGTGTGGTACTGCAGGTATAGAGGGGTGAGAGGATGGGGGGAGCTGCACTTTGAGGCGGTGAGGGGCACTGTCGTTTTTCTTTTTCAGTCTTTTGGTTTCTCTCTATTGGTGAAGTCTAGGCCTGGCACCTAATGGTCCCGGCAGTAATATGAGGACACTCTGAGAGTAGAAGGAAACATTGACAGTGAGGAGGACAAGGGAGTTTGGTGTGAAAGTTGTGATGGGCATTGTGGGTGCAGGGATGCGTCTCCTGTCCCCTTTCTGCATTCTCCCAGCATGGCTGTGGGACAGAAGGTAACAGTGGACACTGATGGATATGATATTAGAAAATCGGACTCTCTTGTCAAGTTGAATCATTTATTCTGGGACAAGGTATTATTTTCCATTTTCTGAGTGAACTGTGCTTTTGTCTGCAGCCAGGGGCAGAGGTTTGATCTCTGTGTCTTGGGATAAAGAGGACCTGATATGATATTTGGTAGGAGGAGAGGACTCAGATCCTCTGTTGTGGATATTAGTGTGCAGGCCTCTCCAAAAGGGTGGAAAGAATGTGCAAAATGTGGGCAGTCCTGCACAGTTTGAATGATCTCCTGTCGATCCCTCTGGACTCGAGTTTGCCCTCCCAGTCCCTCATGCTGACTCCAGGAGCACATTATACGGGTTCCAGTGGGTTGCCAGCCAGGCCACCTGACAGTTTAGATTTGGGGTGTCCTTCTGAGCGTCCCTTGCCTCTTCTTCACATCCAGACCTACTGTACTGCTTCTTATCCACCTCAGCAAAGGACAGCAGTGGGCTCTGTGCAGTGAGTCCTCGAGGGAATCACTGACTTTCTCAATCTCCCGCTTAGACCAGACGCAGGGGCCTTCCAGAATACTGAAAGGCCTGTGGTACACTTAACGCTGGGATCAATTGGAAACTAAGGTTGTGCGGTCAGGGTGGTGAGTTACCGTGTGTGGAATACGGTTAAAGCAAGGAATCAGGCAGCTGTGCCTCTCTAGAACTCAGGTCAGTTGGGTTGTGTACTGAAAAATTTGCTGAAAGGGTAAATCCTATGTCATGTTCTTACTACACCTAATAATACTACTAATGAATAGGGGTGGAAGGAAAATTAGGGGGATGGGTATGTTTATGGCATAGATGACGGTGATCGTTCTCAGATGTACACTTATGTCCAACTCATTAAGTTGTATACATTAATATGTAGAGCTTTTTGTGTGTCAGGCATACCTTTTCACCTCACAGAAGTGATCTAAACATAAGAATAATAAAGAGCCACCCATGATTACAGATGAGTACCCCCTCAAACGTTTGTAGACTTCAGAACTGAAGGGGAATAATGCTTCTACATTGATAAATGGGTGATGTTGGGTACTGCATCTGTATTCTTGTTTTGCCTTGGTTTTTCCTTGTGTATGTAACATTTGCATTGGCCATGTATAAGGTTAACCTTTAGTCACTAGGATGTTGAATTTCATCGACTCACAGCAGTTCTCCAGAAGCCATGAACTTCACCTGCAGAACTTCGACTCAAGGAGTGGCCTAGTGACATCAGCTATTTCTCCTGTGACCAGAAATTGACTTTGGGGTGCTGTGACTTGGGATTGCCTTGGACTTTGGATTGTTTTCATTGTTTATGATATGTGCTTTTGTGCTTACTCAAGAAATCCTTAAAATATTTTACATATGGGGACATGTCAAAATGTGTATGTCCTGTGTTTGTGTTGTACAGGGTGGATGGCCGTGATCTCAGGCTGATTGGTCCCTCCAGGAGGCACCTGTTCTCTGAGACCTTCCCACGCCCTCTGTTCACTGTGTGACTGTGTTCCCAGCCATGGCTGCTTTGTTTGATACATTTCAGCTTATCCTCGAGGAGCCAATCATCCTTTGGTCACATTTGGAGTTTGGGACTAGATCCCAAGAATGAGTGATAGCCTGGAAAGGCTCATAATTTCCTTTCATTGCTGAGCATAGAATTTAAAAGACATACTATTGAGTTTCCCTGAGGTATCCTCACTTCTGTGTCTTTAAAATGTGGTGCTGCTTAAGTTTCTCACATTTTATAGAACCCTTGTGTTCTTCCAATAAAATTTACTTGTTCAGAAGATGCCACTTGTTGATTTTTTTGTTCACTGTGAACACCAGAAAGATCAAGGGAGCTGTGGGTGTGCCATGTGCATCATCGCCTGAACCACGGAGAGCTCCGAGCTTTAGAATCAGATGCATCAAGGACAGGGGCTTGGTGGCAGGGGACTGGGTGTCAGGGCAGGTGGAGGCCCTGAGGGAAGTTCTCCCCTTGGTTAAGCTCGCCCCTTTGTTTAGGGAAGTGCTCTCCTAAAGGTAGTGGGTAATCTAATACCTCCCTATGAGAAGTGATCCGTTTAGCCACTTCGTGAAGGCCATTAACACTCGTGTAGAGATTGTAGAGTTGTGGGGGGATATCCTGATACTGTGAAGTGTGAGGCAGAGGTGGGGTAACCAGCATGGTTTTACAGAAGATCACTCCAGAAGGGGTTGGGTGGTTGGGTTCACTCCTCTTCCTGAGCTTGCACACAGATCTTGGGCTGCCAGTGTCAGCAACTCTGTTCTTGCCAACCAGTCTAGAGGAACCCAAGCTGCAGTGTCTCTTTTCCCACCTGAGGGAGTTCGTCAGTATGCAGAGTTCAAATCACTTCTCTTCTTCCCCAGTTGTAGGTGGACCTTTGTGTGCATCCCTTTTTCTTTCCTCTCTTGTGTTACAGAATGAGTCTCACACTAAGCTGTCAGCCATTCCTATTTTGACCCTAGTTCAGATCAGTGAATATGACTTACTTTTCCAGAGGTATTGGCTCTTACTCTTTACCAAAGACTACAAAATCTCATTACCTACCACTCTTATCATTACATTTCTGGGCATCACCGGAAGTTCCTGTCCACGGAGGCAGGTCCAGAGTACGGGAGGGCGGGGCTATGGGCGGTACCCAGTGCGTCCGGAGGCCCCGCCCACCAAGCCTGCTGTTGCTAGTGCGCAGGTGCAATAGTCAGCCAACACAGGGGAGAAGGCAGACGCGGGGCCAGCCTAATGCCTATTCGTGGAGGTGGAGCGGAAGTCGGAGGGGCATGGCCAGAATCGGAGGGGCGGGTCTGAGCTGAGGGCTGGGGACCAGGGGAACAATCCAGAATACTTGTCTCCATACACTTGGTGAGGGTGGAGTTTCCCATTTTGGCCCTAGCTCAGGTCAGTGGATATGACTTGACCAGAGTCATTTGCTTTTACTCTTTACCGAAGACCACAAAATCACTTTCTCCCTCCGATCATGACATTCCCAGGTAACACCAGAGGTTTCTGTCCTGGGAGGCGGACCCAGTTCAGGGGATGGTCGGGAGGGGGCGATACCCGGTGCCTATACAGACTCTGCCTAGGGCCTCAGTGGTCCCTAATGCGCAGGCACAATACTGAGCCCTGGCAGGGGACTCCAAGACGTAGATGTGGGCCTAATGCAGGGTCGTGGAGGTGGCATCACGGCGGAATCAGAGGGCTGGGGCGGAGGTGTCCCAAAGCCGGGCTTGGATGAGGGCTGGGGACCAGGAGAGGGGCCCAGGACACCTGGCTCTATACATGTAGTGAGCTGCATGGAGACCCTGCAGGTGGAGAGGGGAGGGTTCAAGTGCTCTGGAGCTGAGGAGTCCCCCTGTGCATATCCTGCGTGCCTGCCACTCACTTGTCCTTCCCACTTCCTCAGTGGACCCTCGGCCTCTGGACGCTCCTCGTGAGAGGCCCTGTGAACACATATTCCTGCTTATTCATGCATCTCTCAGCCAGAGATTATTGGCACCCGGGCCACGGATGTAATTGCTTGGCACATTAATGGGAAAACCCCAAATATTAGCCAACGTCTTCCAGACCAGCATATCCAAAACTGTAAGGAAGGTGAAATGTTAGGAAATCTCTAACTGTGCTATATTAAGAGACCAAAAGAGAATAACCAGTAAAGAACCTGAAAGAGAAATTTAAGAGGGGTTGGATGCTTTCCAAACACGACTTGATACATGTTCATATGTAAGGATAAAGAAAGGAATAACTAAGAGATTAACCAATTGAAGCAGGGGAAACCCACTATTACAGGTAATGTCTGAATTCATGTCTATGGCTGAGTACAAAATTAACATAAATTCTTCACAAACCTTTACAGATGTAGAAAATAACCAGTTAAAATAGATAATGGTGTTAATGACTCAGTTCAGAAAAGAAACTAAATAGAAACAGTCCCTCGGACTATACGTGAGAAATCGTAAAAGCCACATTTTTCAATGTGAAAGAGGGACACGAAAGAATACTCAAGCCAACAGAAATGCATACCCAAGTCTGAGATAGGATGGCACAACATCTTAAAGATGTTCATTTTCTCTGTGTGAGGAAATGGAGGAGGTGTGGTCTTAGGCTCTATGCCAGGAGGTGCACATGCTGCTTCAAGAGTTGGAGAAGTTGAGAGCCATCCCTGGCGGCCTACTTGTTAAAGTTCCTCGCTCCACTTCAGCAGCCTGGATTCCGTTCCCGGGCGCAGAACCATATCACTTGTCTGTCCGTTGATGTGCTGTGGCGGTGGCTCACATAGAAGAACTAGAAGGACCTACAACTAGACGTGCAACAACTGGAGTTTTGGGGAGGAAACAAAAGAGTTGTAGAAGTTGAAGGAGTAGACTCAGCTGGAGCTAGATGAGTTCCAGAGCCAGCTGCTGTCCAGTACCAACAAGTGACAGCATATTTGCCTCCACCTGCTTGAGTTGCAACAGTGCCTGGTGCCCCCATGACCATCCGAGAACAGGTCTTGTGGACCTGGCTAACCCAGAATAATTCTCAAGTCACAATAAAACATTCAAAGTATAGGAAACCACAGTTATGTGACAGTGGACATCAAGTAGCCAGGATAGTGATCCCTAAGAGTGAAAAAACACGTGAGGTGAACTCTGTGATTGCCTCGGCTTTCTGTCAGGAGCAAACACCCAACCTGCCTGTTTTATTTATTCATTCGTTTGTGTGTTTCTGTGTGTCTGTTGGTGTGTTTGTTTATACTTGCTGATCCCAAATGAAGAGCAGATGTGAGAAGTCCCCCACGAATACCAAAGTTTTCTCTTCGTTCTTTCCCTGCAAGTACTACCTTTCTATTGAGTGTGTTTAACACCCCCCGCCCACCCCCCATAATGTCTGTCTCCCTAGGCCCAGGCCCCGTCTGTGCAGGCTGGCAGCTCTCATTGCCACTAAAAGTCTTTCTGGGGAAGTTAGGGTGGCAGGATGAAGCAGTCCTAAGTACTCCCTGGTCTGTGATTGGTGACAGCCCAGAGCACCTCCACCAGCTGAGGGAAGACATCCTATACTTGGCGAGGCAGCCAGTGGAGCCGGGCATCCAAGCCACATCTGAATTGTAACAAAGATTCATTACTGGATTCCCGTCAGAAGCTTGAAAAGGCCATTTCCTGCCACCTGTGGCTGTGCCAGTGCTGACATGGAGTCTGGTTAGTAATAATATCCCACGTCACTACCCATCTGCTCATCTAACCCCTCAGTCCCTTACAAACTGCTCAGCACCGAGAGCAGTATTTCTGAGAATCTCTGGAAAGAGGGACACACACTAGAGGGACAGTATACTGTTTGAGGTGAGGCTGAGTGTAGCTGGGTAAGAGTAGCTCACAGCCTAACGGGCAACCCATTTCTTAATATAGAGAGGGTAATAACAGGGATTCAGTAAAGTTCCAGCTGCCATAGGAGAGCAGGGGAGGTTCTTTGAGCTCTGCATGCTGAGGAATCCCTCAGGTAGGACATGAGACGCTGCACCTTGGGCCCCTCTAGACTGGATGGCAAGAATAGAGTTGCTGACCCCTGCAGCCCAAAATCTTTATGACATCCCAGGGGGAGACCCGTGCCCAGCCACCCAGCGTGGCATATCTTCAGGCAGGACAGACTGCCACAGTCTTGCTCTCCTTTCTTGTGGAGGGAACATTGCTATGATCAGGCTATTTGATGACTGTTTAAACTGTGGCAAGCTATACAGAGGACATGCAATTGTAGTTAACTGGAAATTTTATACAAGTAGTGGAAAATGTATTGATATTTTTCAGGGACAATGCCACAAATAATCTTTCATTGATCTGGGTCTCTGGCTTCTGCCCTTACTAAGACGTTATATGACCGGGTAGTGTGGTACAATGAGAAACATTTCAGCCTTAAGGGACCAAGATTCTAATGCAGGCTTGGCCAGGAATTAACTGCATGCTTTTTGCTTCCAGTTTTGATCCCCATGACTTCTGAACTGATGTTCTAGAGAACCATGCTGCTCACTCTTCCTCTGCCTCACCCATCCGCAGGAAGAGAAGGTGCCCCACCACCCCCACAATATCTGAACATGTATTTGGGGTCTTCGTGTAGTGGCCAAAAGGATCACTTTTCATAGAAAGGGGACAGATGATCTACTGCCTTTCTTACCTTTGTGAGGAGAGAACTTCAATCCAGCCTGGAGACGCCTGCCCCTGCCTCAAACCCCTGACATCGATGTCCCAGATTACAGAGCTCAGAGGTGTGCCATGGTACAACGTTGATGGCAGAACCACATGCTTCCTTGATCACACTTGTATACATTGCAAATAATTAAAATCTACAAGTGGAAGCTTCTCCAAAAAACAAATTTTATTAGAAGAGCACAAGTATCTTACAAAATCTAAGAAATCAACGTAACAAAATGTGTCACAAGGGTAGCTCAGGAGAAATCAACAGTAGGTCTTCTAAGGAAAATTATCTAAAGAAATAGCATTAAAGAGGCTTAGCAGGAAACCACTCAGTCTTGGGGTCTAGTTCAATACTCTAAAATTAATAGAAAAGGTTATAATTGGCTCCACTAGGGTAAGGTGACAAGTATCAAACCAACGAGCTATGGCAAAGGGACTCAGTCACACAACCAAGAGAAGGATGTGTGTGCAGTGGGCAGTTCTCAGAGAAAAGGTCCCTCCTGGAGAGACCGATCAGGCTGTGACTACTGACATCACCCTGTAGGAGATAAATACAGCACATATATGTTTTGACATCTTTCCATGTATAAAATTCCAAGATCCTCTCTGTAAGCACACATGCATGTATTGTAAACAATGAAAACAAGGGAAAGCCAGAGACAGGCCCTAAGTCACAGTCCCCAAAGGCAAGCAGGTCAAATGTGTCAGGAGCTGATGATTTACTTGGCTTTTTCAAATCCATGTTTCTTCATTTACTGTATTTCTTCAACACCATTTCCAGAGACTTTAAGTGGCTGGTTTTGAAAGAATTTTGACCAATTTCAGTCCGTGGAGCTCCTCATATTGCCATGTGGGGTGTAGATCTCTGACTTACCTGTTTTAATTCTGCCCTTACAAAGATATTATGAAACCAGTCACTGTGATGAAATGAGAAATTCTTCAGAGTTAAGTGACCAGGTTGTGTTTCTTAACGTGGATGGTAGTTTATTTTGGAATAGATCATTGAGCTGTGCGTATCTGCAATGTCCTGATATATGCATATATATATCACAACTGTAGCCAAGTGTGCATATGTGTGGGTGCTCTGGACTTGGATGTGGCCTTGTCTTCCTGCGCTGTACTGGGACAGGTAAAGCACAGGCTCAGGCTTTGATCTTTTCACTTCCTGACACTCAGAACACAACTCACCCATCCTTCCAAAGGAAGGTAAACGCTTATCATTTCCTTTGAACTGCCCCAGAGGGTCGATCCTATGATATCTCCCTGAAGTAGGGAGGGCGCCCTGGGGACTAAACTGGCCAGACAGGCAGCTGCAGAGTGAGAGGGACACCTAAGGAAGGTATGAAATGAGTGCGAATGATTGAGCTAGAGCAAACCAGGAGAGCGGTGCTGCATGCCTGGAGAATTGGCATCCCTGGGAGCTGCTCCCCATTGTGCCCTGGAACAGAGAAGAAGGGGTATTCAATGCTGTGCATCACGCGTCACTTCAAAGAACATCCAAAACCTTTCCAAACCTAACAAAGTACTATGACCCTGCCTGCTCCTCCCAATGGACCTGCTCTCAAACTCCAGCCACGCTCATCATTGCTCCAGCCATTCTGCCTTCTGATTCCTTAAACGCAGTAAGCTCATTTACTCAGACACGGTCTTTTCTCAGGCTGGGTAATAGAAAGCCAAGGGCCCTTGGGGCAGTTGAGATGAGGGGTTCCTTCAGGGGCTTTGGGGGTTCAGAACGAGGGTGGGTGTGAAGAGGATTTGGGCTGGTTGGGAGATGGCTGTGTCAACACCAAGAGCACCAAGAGTAGCAGAGCACAGGGAAAATCCAGATAAAGAAATTCCTTTATTGAAGTTTGGCCAGATCCCGTTCCAGAAGGATTGTGCAGATTGAAACTCCTTTAAACAGTGTGTATTCTGCCCATCGCTCAACAACCCCACCAGCAGTGATTTTCTTTTAATAAGAAATGAATAGGATGGATCAGAAAGTGGTTGTAAGAGCACTAATACCCATGCATTCATTTCATTACCACTTCGGTGGAAATCATTCTGTATCTGTATATTTCAGTTGTCTTTCATCTTCTCAAATTAGTATATTTATATGACGTTGCACATTTTTCCAGGTCTCCGTTTTGCTTATGTATTTCTGTAAAGTATTCATGCATATATTATGCATTTGTGATAATACAGAAAATATATTATCACAGCCTTGTACAATCATTTTTCAGACAAATGTAATTGTTGACATTTTAATTAGTCACATGGATTTCTGTGGTTGTTGTACACAATTTGTACTGGATGGAGACAAACATCACCAGCTTCTCTTATAGATTTTATTTAAAAATTTTTCTACTCATCCAGAATACATTTTTTAGATTGTACATGAGAATTTTTGTTATTCTACCTCATTATTTTGTTAATAAAAATAAGCTTTATTTCATGAAGTAATAAATGCATATGAGGATGGAAACAGTTTTAACGATGCTTCATGCATTTGGGGCATTGGCTTGCGAGATCAGACATGAAATTTAGAGTGTGAGACGATAAAATTTTCCCGAGTTCCATGACATTTTTCATATTAGGGCTTTCATACCACTCAGTCTTCCTGTTAGTCTGTGATCCAGACGGTCAGTGCTGCCCCTTTGCTGGAGGCAGACCCATCAACTGACAAAAGGGAAAAGGTTTGGAACGGGCAATCCATAAAAAAGGTGCAAGTGACGAGTAAACATTCAATAAACCACTCATTCAAATCGTATTCAAACACCATTGAGAAAATAAATGAAAATATTGTTTTTCCCAATAAGATTTCTGATGAAGGTTGAAACACTTCAAACTGAGGATGCAGGAAAACCGTCATTTTGATACCATTCATGACGAATGGTAAAACCTTTTGAGGAAAGATTTGTAAACATCTTATAAATGTCAAATCTGAATGACAGTTGATCAAATAATTACACTCACAACCTTGAGCTAAAGTTGTAGGAGCAAAGCAAAAGGTAGTTCTCTATTTGCAAAGAAATGTAAAATACATTTGTGTTAGGGGCCTCCAAAGAAACGGAATGAAGAGGTTGTATATGTCTGTATATGTATCTATATATATGAGAGAAAGAGAAAGAGAGAGCACAAGGGATTTATTGTAAGGAATTGGCTCACACCACTATGGAGACTGACAAGTCTCAATAACTGCAGTCAGCAAGCTAGAGGCCCAGGAGAGCTAATATTTCAGTTCAAGTCCAAAGGCAGGAAAAAACCCATGTCCCAGCTCCAGGCAGTCAGGTGGGAGGAGTTCCCTATTACTCAAGGAAGGGGCAGCCATTTTGTTCTATTTAGGCCTTCCACTAATTGTATGCGGCCTACCCGCATTAGGGAGATCAATATACTATACTTCTTTCTACCGATTCATATGGTAATCTCACCCAGAAACACCCTCACGGACACACCCAGAATAATGTTTGACCAAATGTATGGGCACCCATGGCCCAGTCGGGTTAACACGTGAAATTAACTATCACAACATTCATGAGATGCCATGGTTTCTCCAATAGGTTTTATAATTTCAAGAAAACATTTAATACAACTTTGGACAAGATAATGAGGATCTGAACAGATTTTTACACATTATTTCCAATAGGCACAGTTTTGGAAAGACATTTTCATTATGAATGCCAAAACCTGATAAATGTCGAATATATTTTGTTCCAGAAGGCCACTTCCAGAAATTTGTCCCTACATGGAAGACATGGCACAACATGCTCACCATCCCAGGAACTCATTTCATGGGGAAGGAAGTACAGCAATGAGTCCATGACCCCGAAATGTCCCTGTCTTACCATGGCCCCAGCACTCAAAGCAGGTGTCATGATGGCCTAGAACAGCACAGGAGGAGAGGCAGCAAGGTGGGTTCTGAGGGCCACGGGAGGGAAGGAGACAGAAAGAAGATCAGGGCTATAGGGAGAAGGGGAGGGAGGCTAGAAAGATCAGAATGAAGCCTCTGGAGGAGGAGAAGGAGCCAGAGGTCTGTTACTGAGCACCGACCCCACACGGTTGGTGAATTGCTAATTAGATCTTTTGATTGATACAGTGGGGATTTTTCTTTTTCTGACCAATGTCGCAGAATATGCATCTCTGAACAAACAGGTAAATGAGCCTCAGAGACGACTATAGTTTTAGGGGGGCAGCTGTGAGAGTCCAAGCGACGAGAGCACTGGCACCAGGATTCTGTGACAATCCTGGCATTGCAGAAACACGAAAACTCAAGCCATGACCTCCTGCATCTTAGATTCCCGACCTGGACTCCTTCTTTCAGTCTCCTTTCTTGCTGTCAATTGGTGAGCACACCCATAAGATATAATCCTTCTCTGGGGTTGTGGTCTGACTCTCTTCTCAGCCCATTCTCTGTCTTCAGGAGGTCTCATCCACTGCAGGGACTCCCTCATGGAAACTCCTGCAAGGACTCCCAGCTCTGGGTCTTTCTTCTTCCTTCAATTCCAGACTGCAATTCCACTCAACTACTCTTCATTTTTAGTTTGATTCTCGTCGACCTCTCAAAATTGTTGCAACATGAACTCTTCATCTTTCCTTCTTGTCTTCCCCAAACTGTTCTGTCCTTGTGTCTGTTTTCTCACTTGGTGGGACCACCATCCACCCAGGCTGCAGCGCCATCAAATTTGCAGGAGCTCCTGATTCCTTGACCTCCCCTTCTTCACATAGTGGCCATTGCACCTTCACTCCATGCCATGTTCACCCATGTTTTGATTTCATCTTCACTGCACCTTAGGTAGCACCAGCATTCATTAACACCCGCCTGGACTCTAGGAAACTTCTTATAACTAATTGGCCTCCTTTTTCTTGGTGATTCTTTGTTTTGATCCATTCTGCACACTTACACACCAATGATAGATTTCAAAAGGAAATTGAATCTTGTTACTCAAGGCCTGAAATGCTCAATGGAGCCTACCACATCCAACCCAGGCTTGTTTGCTCCGGGCTGCCTTTCCCCCTCATCTTACATCATTAACTGCCTTCTCCAATCAGACTTCAATGTGCAGTCTTCCCATTTTGTTTCCCACTCCTGCTGCTGGGATCCTGCTCCTCCCTAATCCTTTACACTGCCTCCTCTCTCTCCTGAGTACCACATCAACTCTTGCGCAATACACAGTTCAGCCTGGTGCATCCTTTCCTGACAGACTGCCCTGAGGTTGTCAGCCAAACCTTCAAGAGCTCTTTGCCAATTTCTCTGTCAGAACACCAACCACATTGTCCCTTCAGGCAACACCCGTCCATGGACAGGAGAGTTTGTGAATTCCTCAAGGGGAAGTACTTCTGGAGACTGCCAATGAAAGGCATTATTTCATACACATGTAGTACTTCTATATATACATATTGAATCGCCATACATACCATGATGTATACTGAGCTATATTATATTATAATATATGGAAACTGGTGATAAATTCTGACAGGAGAGATGAGATATTACATATATAGGAACAATTAGGACAAGTTGATTTATTAATTAGCATGGAGAAATTACACAGAGGAAAGTGATAAAGTTGTGGAACAAGCAATTGGATAATTGGCGTGTTGTAAGATGCAGCTTATGTGCTTTGAACGGTAATTAGAAAATGCTGATTTATATGGGCAGCTTTGGTGCGGGAAGGCTCCACAAAAGAGGTGAGATTTGATTTGAAACTTTAAGGACGATGATAAATAGTAGCTATGGGAGGTGAGAGCTTGGTATGCAGCAGGTACCAAGAAAGGGCTTGGATTAAATCAATGAAGAGTACAACTGCCCCAGTAGAGGATTCTCTTTGGTGCACTGATTGAACAGATGAAGAAATAGACGCACACCAATCATCTACCTTTACCCAGCTGAGAGGAGGAAGAGCTGGTATATGAATCCCAGCTGCAACGGTCGAGCCCGTATACAGAACCACTAACCATAATGCATAGGCAATAAGTAATGATTGCTGGTTCTTCCCAGACAGGAGAAGCTCGGGCATTGGTCTGGGATAAAGTGGCAATGGGATAGGAAATATCGGTGACATAAAGATCAGGAGGACATTGGTCATCTGAGAAATAGGACCTGTGTGGTATTGTCCATCCCATGCCAGGCATTGAAAGAGCCTAGCATGTGTCCATCTACAGAACCAGTCTGAAGGACAAGCCTTAGTCACAGGTGTTGGAAGCGTTGGCAGATCCTGCAGACAGGAGTCATATCAACAGCTCCAGTCTTCCTTGTCTTCCCTCCCCATGTGGATAAAGTTCCCAAATCCATGACTTCCCTTAGTGCTGAAAAAACCTGCAAGAACTCTCCTGCCCTTTGTCAGATCTTTGTCAAAGTCTGACCCCACAAGCACAGCTCCGGGAGAGTGGAACTATAGCTTTCCCTGAGCTTGCAAACGAGTAGCCAGACTCTAGTGGATAAGTCACCCACCTGGGCAAATGGCTGTGTTCTTTGCACTGCCCAGGTATCTGCCAGTCTGTTTCTCTTGTCTCAGTTTCCTCACCATAGCTTGGAACTAATTTTAATTTTTTTGACTTTGCTGTTTCTTCAGAGTTCTATTTGAGGGCTAGGAAGCCATCTCTAACAGCTGCAGCTGAGTGACATATCCCAGGTATATTAGTCAGCGTTATTCAGAGAAACAGAACCAATAGGAGATATGATATATTATATGAAAGGCGATGTATAATGAGGAATTTAGTCACGCATTTATGGAGGCTGAGAAGTCCCACAATCTCTCATCTGCAAGCTGGAAACCCAGGAAAGCTGGTGGTGTCATTAGTCCAAGTCCAACGGCCTGAGAACAAGGGGGAGCCGATGGGGTCAATCCCAGTCCAAGGGCAGGAGAAGGTGAGATGAGATGTTCCACCTCATGCAGTGAGGCATTAAAAAGGGGACATGTCTCCCTTGTTTCTCATTTTCTTCTACTCAGTCCTCAAAGGATTGGATAATGCCCACCCACATTGAGGAGGGCAATCGTCCTTACTGCATCCACCAATTCAAATGCCCATCTCATCCACAAACACTCTCACAGATACAAGCCGAAATCATGTTTAATCTCGGTATCATCTGGCAAGTCAAGGTGACACATAACATTAACCATCACAGTGGGTATGGCAACATCATAAACTATAGCAGAACAGTGTTCACACATGAAGCCTCACCACCACAACCAAAGTGATCTTTCCTGTGGTCAGGATCCTGCTAGCATTAGAGTGTCCTTCCCAGGGGCACTGTCCACTGTGAGCGTGCAGTCCACCTAACTAGACCCTGTGGCTATGTGGTCCATCTACCATGGTAGAGTGTAGGTTTGTTGATCATTCAAGGTAGTCAGTCCTGCCTTGGGAGGACCTGCACCTCCCTGTTTGTGCAACTCACAAATCGTGAGCTGCTGCAACAATCTCTCAGCAGATGGCCTCCTGAAAAACAATGGGCTTCCACCCTCACCTTCAATAATCAGGAAGCTCAGTGACCTTTGCAACAGAGCTATGAAGTCCCCTTATCTTTCATCCTATAGAAGCAGAAGAAATAACTCTTCTGGGGGTGGTGGTGGGAATGTGAATTCAGGGAAGGAATCGGAGAGGTAGTGACTTATGCCTGGGCCTTGATGAGTGGGCAAGAGTTCCACCAACAGAAAGGTAGGAAAGGATACAAAAATCCTGAGAGGGTGGTCGGGAGTTGTTTGAGTTCATTGCTGGGACCAATTCTGGGAGGTTGCTGTGAGTTACTCTGTTGTTGGTTCTCTTTGATCTTCCCAAAATATCTACAACCTTAACTGACTTGCCAAAATTCCCCGTTAAAACTTTTGGTCCTTCACACTGTGCCCAGCCAGTACTATCTGATCTCAGAGCTCACGTGATTCCCCTGCATCCCTACTCTGATGTCTCTTCATGTACATATGTGATAGTAAAAAAGAACTCACATTTACCTTTAGGAATGGAAGGTGCAAAGCATGGAAGTCTTCCTGGAGGAGGATGTCATTGAGCTTGGATTAAATAGACTGAGTGATCAAGATTTCTAATGTCTGAGATGACAGGAAACAAAGCAAAAAATACGTGCAAAGCCTTAGGAAGCAGAGCTAGGCATTGAGGGATGGAAATAGATGGAGAAAGTGGTATCAGTACGAGCAAAGGTTTCAGTCAATTAGCAGGGCCTTGAGGTATGAGCAGAGTTTGCTCTCTTTATACCTGGAGAGAGTGGACAGTCCCCCCGTCAATCATTGCCCACCCACCAATGATGATGTGGGAAGGCGGGGCTGTAGGATGCTAGAAAGCTGTAACGGTTGACCAGGCTCTGTGAAATCTGGATTGTCCAGTGCGGCTTCCGTGGACGGTTCCACGCGGGGATGAGGGAACATGGCGGCTCCCAGTCCCGCTGTCTCCAAAGTGTAAGTTTACTTTATTTCCTAGCTGGCTGTCTGTAGTGTGATTGTGAGGCAATCGGGGAGATGGTGTGCACTAATGTACTTTGACAGAAGTGTCCCCTGGACTTCTGGATTGATGGCAGAGACGACCGCTTCGCCTCGATCGGGCGAGTGTGCAGCTTTATGTAACCACCTGATGAAACGTTCCGATCATTTGGTTGTGTAAATGTGGGTCTTGAAGCCTCTATTCGTGGTCTTAATGGTTTGTGGTGTTTGCAGCTTAGAAATGAGGAAAGGGCTGGTGCGGTGGGCCGAGTCGATGTGGGTCCAGGACGGCCCGTGGCCTTTGGCCGCCAGGGGGCTGATGTTGCCTTTGATTGTCCAGTGGTGGTGGGTGGATGTTGGCGCCGGGTCTTTGGTGAAACCTTTGTCTTGACCGTTTCTGTGAGAGTTTTCATCAGTGACAGGACTTTGGTTATTTTCGACCTGAAAAGAGGGAAGTAAGGCGCTGAGGGAGCCTGTGTGGGAGAAGGACAGGTGATGGCCCAGAGCTGCCTTGGGGCAAGTGTTGTGTATCACTTCACAATGTGAGTGTATGTTTAATACCATTTGTTGGCTGAATTTCAAAATGGTCTTATCATATGTTGCCTTAAAAACAAAAAAATCCTGATGATTTCAAGGTGAACATGAGTGAACAGCCGGCCTGGTCAGCTCGGGCTTGTTCCCTGACCACCGGAAATCACATTCAGTCATGGCTGAACGCTGCTTTGTATTTTCATGTAAGAAAATGTGCTTGTGTATCTAATATCACTGCATTCAGTCACGGCGATCCAGACGCTTTTCGTGCGTTTCCATGAAAACTGTTGTGTTATTTACACTTTTCAAATAAGAAAAACAGCGGTCCGATTGGCATAACCTTGTTGCCCTAAGACCGTAAGGGGAATCGCGACCCCAAGGATTCTATTTCCTGTTTTATTTTATAATGTAATAGCTCGAGGTGGTTTTTTTTCATGGTGTTGCAGTCACTTGAATTTGTTTTACCTTGATTTTTAGCTGTGTTTCATAAATATTCTTCAAAGGAAAGTATTTTCAGTGTGCACTTTCGGATCTGAATTGTCCGGCTGGGCACTGGCAAGTTTCACATGCTCTGTGAGAACCCCTTAGCTGCTCTTGTCAGTCAGGTCTGGACCCTGTCTGGCAGTGAATTTTACATGTTGACCCTCATGCATTTAATTACGAGGTCTTGTTGCTCCTCATAAACTTCCTTTAAATTGTTTGGGGGTAAATTTCAATTTACAGAGGAGGAATTAACTTTCTGATTGAGTGCCTTCAGTTCAGAATATAATTGGGTGCTTGGCATAATTTATATTGTTCTCTTCTGGTGTTGCTCCCAATCCATAACTTTTCTTAAAAATAAAGGCTTTGAGATCGTCTCCATTTACAAGGCAGATGATGCTGTCGGCTGAGTCCTTGAGGTTTTACGACAGTGACTGCTCTAAAACTTATGTTGACATCCGTTGGTAACATGGGTTGGGAAAGTGTTTTACAGAACAATTGAGTTTGGTATCATTTTATTCTATGAAGTGTACGTCCTGATACATTTTATAAGCCTTGTGTTAAAATTTTTCACGTTATTTTCAATTTACACATGAGGAAAAGATTGTTCTAATTGTCTTTGTGCTTCTTGCTTTATGACAGTTTCCGACTTCAAGCCGTCTGGTAGCCTAACCTTTCATTTTATTTACCATTAAAACTTTTTCATATCATTAAACTTTGGAAATTGTCATTTTTATGTTTCTTATTTCATCGACCTAGCAAACATGAGGAAATGTTTGTTTTCAATGTACAAAATTCACACATTGTCCAACTGGCTGATCGTTGTCATTTTACGACAGTGAATTCCCGGAAGTGCCGGTCACCGGGCACCACTGGGAGTCATTGGGGTTCTTCGGGGATTTCATTTCTACCAAGAATTGTGTGTTGAATATCACATTATTCAATGCAGTTGTGTCCTGAGTCTTTTCACGCATTTCCTCAGACAATCGTGGGGCATTTTCAATTAACATATAAGGATATTCACCTCTGGAATGAGTGCTCTCTGCTCTCTAGGAGGGAATGGCCCATGACGGTCATCGTGCATGGATTTGAAAATTATTTGAAAGCCATAACTGTGCATTTGCTTTATTGTTATTTCTTTAAATGTTGGCCTGGATCGTCCTTCCCAATGTTCTGCCAAACAATGACTAATTTGTCTAGTTTCTACTTCCAACCCAGGAAGATAGGACACTTTATGACCTGACCAGTCTGGCCCAGGACTGCTCCTGTCCTCCTTGTTTGAGGTCCCAGGCCAGACTGGGGTGCTACTCCCCCACCCCCATTGCAAAGGGGGCTGTCCCAGCCTCTTTGGTCACAAGTGCTGACGGTGCCCTAACGCCTCAAGTGCTAACATAGTGGCTTAAGAAATAGACAGTGCCTTCTGATTTATCCTGCTGCCTCCATCGTGTGACACCTAATGTGTATTCAAGGGGAGAATTCAATTAAAGGAACACTGTTGTTTTGCTCAAAACCCTGAGGAACCTAATCACTGAGAGTAACCAGACACTTGGCATTTAAGTAAAACAGTAACTTCCTTTGGACAATGGTGATGAGTTTCCTCATGAGCGGTTTTGCTGGTTGATTCTTGATATTGACTTGAATTATGTATATTATATCATGTAGAAATGATTTCATGACTTTACTATTGGTGCAACATTGATGTTCTCTAAATCCACCTAGATTACCTTCACAAATGTGAAAGATTCATTGCTGGTATTTGGGTTTTACTTTCTCTGTGTCATTGGTACTGGCAGGAATGCAGGTTTCAGGACTTGGAACATTAACTCAGTTCGCTAGGCCTGACTTCTCAGGCAGAGCCCCAGACCTGGAACAATATCTAAGCGTGGAATGAACGTGCTTTGATTCCATGCCCATTGCCCATAGTATACTAGGGGCATATTGGATTTTAAGAGCCAATTTCCCAGTCTATGTACTACCAAATATCCAGTGTTTTCTCCTCAAAGAGCTATGTTCATTGTCAGATAGTAGTAACATCATGTAGTGTGTGGAATTTTTCATGAAAGTGTTCTGAATTAAATTAGCTCATGCCTAGTTGTTGCAATATTGAACTTACTGTGTTACCAGTTCCTGAGAGTACTATAGCAACAGCACAGTGGTATAATGTGGATCTTATGGTCTATTCAGTAGACCCACCCCAAAACCCATTTGAATGATTTGTTATCCATAATCTTGCATGGTATGTAGGTGTCAGTAATTGGTAACAAGTGAGAGCAGTAACCCATTCCAATGGTTTCTTAGCCATACTTTTAGGTATAAGTCAATTGCATTATTACTGAATAGAACAAATGGAATTCTGTGACTCCCCTTGTAGCCAGTAACTGAAAGTACTCATCAACAAAATATTGAATAATTCCCCTCTGATTGTTGGTTAAAGCCGGTTGAACGGTGGGACGTTTTGAAAGGGCAATGAGGTCTCTAAAGCTGCAGGCTTATCTTGTGGTTTGACTCACGCAGTGCCTGTCTTAGTATGTTTCACTCTTTTGTCCTCACACGGGCTGCAGCATTGGGTACTCTGGCCCTGCTAACCGTTTTCAACAATTCCTCTGGATAAGGGAAAGAGGAAGTTTGCCCCAGCGACTCATCTCATATAAGTTTCCAAGTAACCTAATTTTCCTGCAGTTGAGCTGGGCTGACAACCCACAGTCAAGTCTCCTTAAAGGTTTGTACAGTCACCATCTTCTTCAGGCCCTGTGATGGAAAAGTCCAGTACGTCGGCCTATGGGCTTGTAATGAGGAGAGAGTGGAACTGGATACTAATGGTCAAGACCAGCCAGACAGGTGAGTGCCATGTCATGTCATGTGAGGCTACAGGTGTTGGGCGGAGGGTAGCACTCATGTCTTGTGAGCTATCCCGCTATTTAAGGTGGTGTGGAAACCCTTCCCTGTGTCACTAAGATAGGAAATTCCAGCAATGTCAGCGGCACTCCCTGGGCACTGCTTATTAACCCCACTGCAGAGGTGCCACGTCTACAATCAGTGTCTTTAGTAGTCAGTGGCATCTTTTTCCAGTCCCTGTTTGTGCTCCTTTATTCAGTGTGGGTGCCACTGCTACAGGCACATTGACCTCATGAGAATGTCAGATTTCCAAAAAAGCTGACCTTGACATTGTCACACCAAAGTCTTGATGTGTCTTTTTATCCTTTTGGAAAACCCTTGCAAGATCAGGCAGAAGCAGGATGGACTGGATGGGATTGTCAAAAACAGCCTTCAGGAATCCAGACATTGTTGGAGACTGCTTTTTGTTTCAGGTATGAGAACACGGATTTGCATGTCATTTAAAGGAAGGTCTAACTAGGAAAGGGGAGAAATTATTAGACCCGTACACCAAGTGGGTGCCAGAGAATGGTGGTCTGCCACTCCACCCCTGCTATGGGTGGGTGGGCATTGATGGGGCAGTGGTCCTTCAGGTGGAGGCGTACAATTCAAGTAATAAATAGCTCAATATATCTTTAAATATGAACCCTTCCACACATTGTTGGCCATTTTGTTGCCTGGAGATATTGCTGAGATCAGACATTGTGTTTCATTGACAGTAAATTACTAGTACCTCAATGCGAAAGACCCTTGACTCATTCTTACTCTCATCTTTGAGCTCCTGTTTCCACATTTGCAAAATGGGGATCACACCTTGCTATCAGCGATGTGGGGAGAATCAAGTGTGCTAATCTTTGTAAAGTGCTTAGCATACAGCAGGTACTGAAGGAATTAACTCACCACTTCCAGAATCCATCTATTGGAGCAGAATATTTGGGCTTGGTTTAGCTCCTCTCCCTACCTGTCACCCCCGACTCCCACTTCAGTTCCTTAGACCTTTGCCATAATTTCAACTAAATGTTTGTTTCCTTTCACAGGGCCAGCAAATGTTCTCAGATTACTGGGCATCTCTCTAGAAACCGACCTCTTTCATTCTCCTATGAGGCCAGGAGGAATCCCCACAATTCAGACTTTGCCTTCTCTGAGCGGCATTCTTTTCTGGTCACCTTGGACGCCTTCCATCAAAGCTGATGTGGCTCGGCATCAAGTTCAGGCTGGAGGGTACTTGGTAACTGGCAGTGCCACAGAGGTCTCCTCTCTTCCTTGCCTATATAAAGTCACTTCTTTCTGGGCGGTTGTTAATTCGTTGCTAATCAAGTGAAGATTTTTGAGAATTGTGGGGGTGGGGGGTACTTCTGAATGTTATATGGAGTATCTAAGGTGCATTCAAGGATACTTCTGACCTGTAGTTTCATAGATACCTCTGGTTCCTCTATTGCATTATTAGCAGGAGTTTTTTCTAGAAGGTAGCATCACAGAAGCGTAGTTCACTCACCAAAGGTCAAAACAATCCTCACTTCTTTGTGTTTAGAAACTAATGTTGCCTTTGTACAGCATGTTGACATTTCAAAGAGTTTATTGATCCTTCTGCTTGGTTACATTACTTTAGATCTGTGGAAGATGGGGGTCATTATGGTTGTGTTCCCAGTAAAAACCTGATGTGTGAGATACTTAGAAATACCCATACTAAAGCCCAAGTTCCTTCTCCAAGTGACCAAGTCTGGTGTGGTTGCTAGTCAAAAACACTTGGAAAACTTGACAATAACTGTGATGCCTCCTTCCCCTTCCACTCTCACTCAGGTCCACTGCCTATCAAAGTCATCTTAAGTCAGTTCATGCAGGGAGAGGTGGGAAAGACCTAAATGAATGGTTTAGTGGGTAAATCTGCTGAGTATTGGCAGTAAAAAAAGTCATGGGTTTGAGGATTCGAAAAGAGTGAGTCTAATTGGTGTCATTCTCAAAATCAGGACTGTGAGGGAAACAGAAGTGACCCTCCTTAGAATGCAAGATGGGATCTGATTCCGTGGTTCTTTCCCATAAGTTCATTCCGAGGCCAGTCATGTCCGTTACCCTCCTAAGGGAGTACTCACGAATGCTCACTCGTGGGATGTTAATGTGCTGTAGATCCTTGGCGTGAAGTAGTGCTCATCACAGTCCTATTTGCCTTATGTATTTTTTTCATTCTTCTTATTTCTGTGAGTGATGGAAAGAGAAGGGATCATATCAGACCCTTTAAGGCAAAGCCATTGAAATGGAGTGTATTCCTGGTGATACTGGTTCCCTTTATGTGCAGCCTTTTCTATGGCTGAATAATATTGCATTGTATTGTATGTACAACATTGCCTTTAGCCATTCATCAGGTGATGGACACTTAGGTTGTTTCCAGGTCTTGGCTGTTGGGAATAATGCTTCAATGAAGACTGAGGTGTAGGTATCACTTTGAGATAGTGATTTCATTCCCATTGACTATACAACCAAAGGGGGATTATTGGATCATATGCTAGTTCTATTTTTAATTTTTGAGGAGATTCCATACTGTTTTGCACAGTAGCTTCACCAATTTGCATGGGAGAACACATCTTGACCTAAGGAGATTTCGTGACTGGTTCTCCAGTCACTTCTGATTGTCTGTTCTCTTGAGGAGAAGAATCATAGAGGTCTGAGGCTTGAAAAGTGGAGTAGTTCTCTGATCAGGAAAGATGGAAGGACTAACTCCATCCTTCGGGTGCTTAAATCCTAGAGGTGGGGAGAGAGGTGGGAAGAGTGGCCTTCTGTAGAGCTGCTGTCAGAGCATGAGCACTAAGCAGACAGGAGGATACGGGCCCTCAGTGTGAAAGGCGTATTGGCCTTTGTGTGTTCAAGAGGGTCTCCTTCCCACTTCTCCATCCCTGACACTACCTGGAATCAGCATACCTGGAGGATAGACGATAACAGTGCACATTGTTGCATGTGACAGGAGAACATCTGACCATCTGGCCAAAATGAAAATTTTATGATGGAGGCTTCTCCTTATTTCTCTAGCTTCCTGGAGAATTTTATACTTGGCTGCTGGGGAATGCATTTGTGGCATGGAAATTTTGGGTCCCAGGGAAGAAATAGTCCCTGGCCTATATTTTGGCTTCTGTGCTCTGAACTCAATGTACTGAGCCCAATGTTGTCCACCATGCAGAGCAATGGCATGTTTTTGGAATCATGAGGGATCCCAATTCCACATATGGGAATGTGGTGGAGTTTTATCCACCAATTTCCTATTAGCTGTCTGCACTCTTCTGCTGACTATACTCTGCTCATTGGTGGGAAAAGAAAATTTGGTGGCTCCTGTCAAAGAATGATACATGAAGCTGAGCACAGTTGAATTCTCGTGTCATATGCTGGTCCTGTTTGTAAGTTTTCGAGGAACTTCTGTAATGTTTTTCACAGTGGCTGTACCAATGTACATGGGAGAACACATATTGAAGTAAAAGAATTTCATGAGTGGTTCTCCAGCCACTTCTGATTGTCTGTTCTCCTGAGGAGAAGAATCATAGTGGTTAGTGGTTCAAAAGGGAATGTGGTTCTCTGATCAGCAAAGATGGAAGGACTAACACCTTCCTTCAGGTGCTTACAGCTAGAGGTAGAGAGAGGGCTGGGAAGAGTGGCCCTCTGTAGAGCTGCTCTCAGAGCATGAGGACTAAGCAGACAGGAGGATACGGGCCCTCAGTGTGAAAGGCGTATTGGCCTTTGTGTGTTCAAGAGTGTCTCTTTCCCACGTCCCCATCCCTGACACTACCTGGGTTCAGAATACCTGGAGGAAAGAAGATAACAGTGCACATTGTTGCATGTGAGAGGAGAACTTCTGTTCCTCTGACGAAGAGGAAATTTTTATGATGGAGGCTTCTCCTTATTTGTCTAGCTTCCCTGAGAATTTTGCACTTTGCTGCTGGGCAATGCTTTGGGGGCATGGAAATTTTGGGTCCCAGGGAAGAAATAGGCCCTGGCCTATATTTTGGCTTCTGTGCTCTGAACTCAAGTTGCTGAACAGAATGTCGTCCACCATGCAGAGCAATGGCATGTTAGGAATCATGCAGGATCCCAATTCCATGTATGAGGATTCGGTGGAGTTTTATCCCAGCATTTCCCTGTCAGCTGTCTGCATTCTTCTGCTGAGTCTACTCTGCACATTTGTGGGAAGAGAAAAGTCACTGGGTCATGTCAATGAAAGATGCATGAAGCGGGGGACAATTGGATCCTCATCGTCATATACTGGTCCTGTTTTTAATTCTTTGTGGAAGTTCCAAACTTGTCCACAGTGGCTGTACTAATTTACATGGGAAAACATGCTGAAGTAAAAGAAATCCATGAGTGGTTCTACAACTGCTTCTGATTGTTTGCTCTCTTGAGGAGAAGACTCATAGGAGTTAGAAGCTCCAAAAGGAATGAGGATCTCTGATCAACAAAAATGGAAGGACTAACTCCTTCCTTCAGGTGCTTAAAGCCTAGAGGTGGGGAGAGGACTGGAAGAGTGGCCCTCTGTAGAGCTGCTCTCAGGGCATGAGGACTAAGCAGACCAGAGGGTACGGGCCCTCAGTGTGAGAGGCGTATTGTCCTTCGTGTGTTTAAGAGTGTCTCCAGCCCACTTCCCCATCCCTGACATAACCTGGGATCAGCATAGCTGGAGGATAAAAGTTTAGCAATGCACATTGTTGAGTGTGACAGGACTTTACTGCTGGGGAATGCGATTCGGGTGTGGAAATTTTGGTTCTCAGGGAAGAAATAGGCCCTGGCCTATATTTTGGCTTCTGGGGTCTGACCAGAATGTGCTGAACAGAATGTTGTCTTCCATCCAGAGCAATGGCATGTTAGGAGTCATTAGGGATCCTGATCTGTATATGGGAATTTGGTGGAGTTTTATCCAAGCGTGTCCATATTAGCTGTCTGCACTCTTCTGCTGCGCATTCTCTGCACATTTCTTGGATGAGAGAAGTCCTATGGGTCCTGCCGATGAGCCGTACATGAAGCTCGGCACGTTTGGATCCTCGTGGGCATGTGCAGATCAGATTGGATGTGCAGGTCCGTCCCGAATCAGGTCTCCAGTCTGTACGATACAGCTCTCCTCTTCCTCATTGCTGAAGAGGCCATTTACCTAAAGGCTCTGTCTGTCCCTGCCCCTGTTTGTCTGCTAGAAGACATTGCTGCTGGTGGGTCTGACCCCTCTGCCATTTTGGTCTTCTCACAGAGGCGATCACATTGCCTCAAGGGGACCTTGTGTGCACTGTCAGGGCCGAGGGTGCTGTAGACACAACAATGAGGGGTGTCTGCATCGTGTGTGGTACGCAGGTATAGAGGGGTGAGAGGATGGCGGGAGCTGCACTTTGAGGCGGTGAGGGGCACTGTGGTTTTTCTTTTTCAGTCTTTGGGTTTCTCTCTATTGGTGAAGTCTTGGCCTGGCACCTAATGGTCCCGGCAAGAATATGAGGACACTCTGAGAGTAGAAGGAAACATTGACAGTGAGGAGGACAAGGGAGTTTGGTGTGAAGGTTGTGATGGGCATTGTGGGTGCAGGGATGTGTCTCCTGTCCCCTTTCTGCATTCTCCCAGCATGGCTGTGGGACAGAAGGTAACAGTGGACACTGATGGATATGATATTAGAAAATCGGACTCTCTTGTCAAGTTGAATCATTTATTCTGGGACAAGGTATTATTTTCCATTTTCTGAGTGAACTGTGCTTTTGTCTGCAGCCAGGGGCAGAGGTTTGATCTCTGTGTCTTGGGATAAAGAGGACCTGATATGATATTTGGTAGGAGGAGAGGACTCAGATCCTGTGTTGTGGATATTAGTGTGCAGGCCTCTCCAAAAGGGTGGAAAGAATGTGCAAAATGTGGGCAGTCCTGCACAGTTTGAATGATCTCCTGTCGATCCCTCTGGACTCGAGTTTGCCCTCCCAGTCCCTCATGCTGACTCCAGGAGCACATTATACGGGTTCCAGTGGGTTGCCAGCCAGGCCACCTGACAGTTTAGATTTGGGGTGTCCTTCTGAGCGTCCCTTGCCTCTTCTTCACATGCAGACCTACTGTACTGCTTCTTATCCACCTCAGCAAAGGACAGCAGTGGGCTCTGTGCAGTGAGTCCTAGAGGGAATCACTGACTTTCTCAATCTCCCGCTTAGACCAGACGCAGGGGCCTTCCAGAATACTGAAAGGCCTGTGGTACACTTAACTCTGGGATCAATTGGAAACTAAGGTTGTGCGGTCAGGGTGGTGAGTTACCATGTGTGGAATACGGTTAAAGCCAGGAATCAAGCAGCTGTGCCTCTCTAGACCTCAGGACAGTTGGGTTGTGTACTGAAAAATTTGCTGAAAGGGTAAATCCTATGTCGTGTTCTTACTACGCCTAATACTACTACTAATGAATAGGGGTGGAAGGAAAATTGGGGGTATGGGTATGTTTATGGCGTAGATGATGGTGATGGTCTTCAGATGTACACTTATGTTGAAACTCATTCAGTTGTATACATTAAACTGTAGAGCTTTTTGTGTGTCAGTCATACCATTTCACCTCAAAAAAGTGATCTAAAGATAAGAATAATAAAGAGCCACCCATGATTACAGATGAGTGCCCCCTCAAACGTTTGTAGAGTTCAGAACTGAAGGGGAATAATGCTTCTACACTGATAAATGGGTGATGTGTACTGCATCTGTATTCTTGTTTTGCCTTGGTTTTTCCTTGTGTATGTAACATTTGCATTGGCCGTGTATAAGGTTATCCTTTAGTCCCTGCGATGTTGAATTTCGTCGACTGACAGCAGTTCTCCAGAAGCCATGAACTTCACCTGCAGAACTTCGACTCAAGGAGTGGCCTTGTGACATCAGCCATTTCTCATGTGACCAGAAATTGACTTTGGGATGTGGTGACTTTGGGATTGCCTTGGACTTTGGGTTGTTTTCATTGTTTATGATATGTGCTTTTGTGCTTACTCAAGAAATCCTTTAAATTATTTTACATTGGGGACATGTCAAAATGTGTATGTCCTGTACTTGTGTCCTATAGGGCGGGAGGCCATGGACTCAGGCTGATTGGTCCCTCCAGGAGGCACCTGTTCTCTGAGACCTTCCCACACCCTCTGTTCACTGTGTGACTGAGTTCCCCAGCCATGGCTGCTTTGTTTGATACATTTCAGCTTATCCCGAGGAACCAATCATCCTTTTGTTACATTTAGAGTTTGGGGCTAGATCCCAAGAATGAGTGATAGCCTGCAAAGACACATAATTTCCTTTCACTGCAGAGCATAGAATTTAGAAGACATACTGTTGAGTTTCCCTGAGGTATCCTCATTTCTGTGTCTTTAAAATGTGTTTGCTGCTAAAGTGTCTCGCATTTCGTAGAACCCTTGTGTTCTTCCAATAAAATATGCTTGTTTTAGAAGATGCCACTTGTCGATTTTTTTATTCACAGTGAACACCAGCAAGGTCAACGGAGCTGTGGCTGTGTCATGTGCATCATCGCCTGAACCAGGGAGAGCTCTGAGCTTTAGACTCAGATGCATCAAGGACAGGGGCTTGGTGGCAGGGGACTGGGTGTCAGGGCAGGTGGAGGCCCTGAGGGAAGTTCTCCCCTTGGTTAAGCTCGCCCCTTTGTCTAGGGAAGTACTGCCCTAGAGGTAGTGAGTATTCCAATACCTCCCTATGAGAAATGATCCTTTTAGCCACTTCGTGAAGGCCATAAACACAGATTTGGGGATTGTGGAGTTGTGGGCGGGGGGGGGGGGTGGTGGTGTTCTCCTGATACTGCCAAGTGTAAGGCAGGGGTAGGGTAACCAGCATGGTTTTACAGAAGATCACTCGAGAAGGGGTTGGGTTGTTGGGTTCACTCCTCTTCCTGAGCTTGCACACAGATCTTGGGCTGCCAGTGTCTGCAACTCTATTCTTGCAATCCAGTCTAGAGGGACCCAAGCTGCAGTGTCTCTTTTCCTACCTGAGGGAGTTCATCAGTATGCAGAGTTCAAATCACTTCTATTCTTCCCCAGTTGCAGCTGGACCTTTATTTGTATCCCTTTTTCTTACCCTCTCTTGTGTTACAGAATGAGTCTCACACTAAGCTGTGAGCCATTCCCATTTTGGCCCTAGTTCAGGTCAGTGAATACGACTTACTTTTCCAGAGGTATTGGCTTTTACTCTTTACCAAAGACCACAAAGTCTCATTATCTACCACTCTAATCATTACTTTCCCAGGCATCACCAGAAGTTCCTCTCCCCGGATGGGGGTCCATTGTAGGCAGCAGGGCCATGGGCGGCACCCACTGCATGTGGAGGCCCCGCCCACAAAGCCTGGCGTTCCTAGTGTGCAGGTGCACCACTTAGCCAACACAGGGGAGAAGGAAGACTAGGGGCTGGGCCTAAGGCCTATTCCTGGAGGTGGAGCAGAAGTCGGAGGGGCGGGGCTGAAATCTGAGGGGCGTGGCCAGAATCGCGTAGGCGGGGCTGATGTGAGGGCTGAGGCTCAGGGGGAGAATTCAGGATACTTGGCTCCATATACTTGGTGAGGGCGAAGTTTCCCATTTTGGCCCTAGCTAAGGTCAGTGGATATGACTTGACCAGAGACATTTGCTTTTACTCTTTTCCAAAGACCACAGAATCAGTTTGCCACTCTGCTCATGACATTCCCAGCTAACACCAGAGGTTCCTGTCCTCAGAGGCGGACTCAATTCCGGGGATGATAGGGTGTGGTGATTCCCGGTGCCTACACAGGCGCCGCCTAGAACCTCGGTGGTCCCTAAAGCACAGGCACAATACTGAGCTCTGGCAGGGGACTACCAGGACAGGGGGGCACGCCTAATGCGGGTTCGTGGTGGGGGAGTCAGGGCAGAATTGGAGGGGCGGGGCCGAGGTTTCCCAAGGCGGGCCTTGGATGAGGGCTGGGGACCAGGAGAGGAGCCCAGGACACCTGGCTCTATACACATGGTGAGCTGCATGGAGCCCCCTGCAGGTGGAGAGTGGAAGGTTCAAGTGCTCTGGAGCTGAGGAGTCCCCCTGTGCACATCCTGCATGCCCGCCACTCATTGTCCTTCCCACTTCCTCAGTGGACCCTCGGCCTCGGGACGCCCCTCATGTGAGGCCCTGTGAACACGTTTTCCTGCTTATTCATGCATCTCTCAGCCAGAGATTATTGGTACCCGGGCCGCAGATGTAATTGCTTGGCACATTAATGGGAAAACCCCAAATATTAGCCAACATAAAAAATGTAAGCATATTCAAAATGCATATTCAAAAATGCTGCATATTCAAAAATGTAAGGAAGGTGAAATGTTAGGAAATGTCTAAATTTGCTATATTAAGAGACCAAAAGAGAATAATATCAATAAAGAAACTGAAAGGGAAGTTTAAGAGGGGTTTGATGCTTTCCAAACACGACTTTATACATGTTCCTAAGTAAGGATAAAGAAAGGAATAACTAAGAGGTTAAGCAATTGAAGGAGGGGAAACTCACCATTACAGGTAATGTCTGAATTCATTTCTATGGCTGAGTACAAAGTTAACATAAATGCTTCACAAACTTTTACAGATGTAGAAAATAACCAGTTAAAACAGATAATGGTGTTAATGACTCGGTTCAGAAAAGCAATTAAATAGAAATAGTGCCTAGAAGTATACTTGTGAAATCGTAAAAGTCACTGAAAGAACATTTTTCAATGTTAAACAAGGATATGAAAGAATACTCAAGAAAACAGAAATGCATACCCAGGTCTGAGATAGGATGGCACAAGATCTTAAAGATGTTCATTTTCTCTGTGTGGGGAAATGGAGGAGGTATGGACTTAGGCACTATCCCAGGAGGTGCACATGTTGCTTCAAGAGTTGGAGAAGTTGAGAGCCAGCCCTGGTGGCCTAATGGTTAAAGTTCCTCGCTCCACTTCAGCAGCCTGGATTCAGTTCCCGGGTGTGGAACCACACCACTTGTCTGTCAGTTGCTGTGCTGTGGCGGGGGCTCACATAGAAGAACTAGAAGGAATCGCAATTAGAATATACAACTATCCTGGAGTTTGGGGGAGGAAACAAAAGGGTCGGAGAAGTTGAAGGAGTAGACTCAGCTGGAGCTAGATGAGCTCCAGAGCCAGCTGCTGTCCAGTGCCAACAAGGTGACAGCATATTTGCCCCTACCTGGTTGAGTTGCAACAGTGCCTGGTGCCCCCATGACCTTGCGAGAGCAAAGTGTCTCTTGTGGACCTGGCTAACCCAGAATAATTCTCAAGTAACAGGAAAACATTCAAAGTATAGGAAACCACAGTTTTGTGACAGTGGACATCAAGTAGCCAGGTTAGTGTTCCCTAAGAGTGAGAAAACACGTGAGGTGAACTCTGTGATTGCCTCGGCTTTCTGTCAGGAGCAAACACCCAACCTGCCTGTTTTAGTTATTCATGTGTTTGTGTGTTTCTGTGTGTCTGTTGGTGTGTTTGTTTATACTTGCTGATCCCAAATGAAGAGCAGATGTAAGAAGTCCCTGAAGTCTGCCAAAATTTCCTCTTCATTCTTGCCCTGCAGGTGCTACCTTTCTATTGAGGGGGTTTAACCCCCCCACCCCCCATAATGTCTCTCTCCCCAGGCCCAGGCCCCGTCTGTGCAGGCTGGCACCTCACATTGCCACTTAAAATCTTTCTGGGGAAGTTAGGGTGGCAGGATGAAGCAGTCCTAAGTACTCCCTGGTCTGTGGCTGGTGACAGCTCAGAGAACCTAAACCACCTGAGGGAAGACATCATACACTTGGCTAGGCAGCCAGTGTAGCTGGGCATCCAAGCCACATCTGAAGTGTGACAAAGACTCTTTGCTGGATTCTTGTCACAATCTTGAGAAGGCCATTTATTGTCACCCATGGCTGTGCCAGTGCTGACATGGAGTCTGATTAGTAATAATACCCCACATGTCACTAACCATCTGCTCGTCTAACCCCTCAGTCCCTTACAAACTGCTCAGCACCGAGAGCAGTATTTCTGAGAATCTCTGGAAAGAGAGACACACACTACAGGGACAGTATACTGTTTGTGGTGAGGCTGTGTACAGCTGGGTGGAAGTAGCTCACAGCCTAACGGGCAACCCATTTCTTAACATAGGGAGGGTAATCACAGGGATTCAGTAAAGTTCTAGCTGCCATACGAGAGCAGAGGAGGTTCTTTGAGCTCTGTATGCTGAGGAATCCCTCACGTAATACATGAGACGCTGCACCTTGGACTCCTCTAGACTGGATGGCAAGAATAGAGTTGCTGACCCCTGCAGCCCAAAATCTTTATGAGATCCCAGGGGGAGACCCGTGCCCAGCCACCCAGCGTGGCATATCTTCAGGCAGGACAGACTGCCACAGTCTTGCTCTCCTTTCTTGTGGAGGGAAGGATTGCAATGATCAGGCTATTTGATGACTGTTAAACCATGGCAAGCTGTACAGAGGACATGCAATTTTAGTTAACTGGAACTTTTATACAAGTAGTGGAAAATGTATTGATATTTTTAAGGGACAATGCCACAAATAATCTTTCATTGATCTGCGTCTCTGGCTTCTGCCCTTACTAAGACTTTATAACACCGGGTTGTGTGGTACAATGAGAAACATTTCACACTTGAGGGACCAAGATTCTAATGCAGGCTTGGCCAGGAATTAACTGCATGCTTGCTGCTTCTGAACTGATGTTCTAGAGAACCATGCTGCTCACTCTTCCTCTGCCTCACCCATCCGCAGGAAGAGAAGGTGCCCCACCACCCCCACAATATCTGAACACGTATTTGGGGTCTTTGTAAAGTGGCCAAAAGGATCACTTTTCATAGAAAGGGGGCAGATGATCTACTGCCTTTCTTACCTTTGTGAGGAGAGAATTTCAATCCAGCCTGGAGTCGCCTGCCCCTGCCTCAAACCCCTGACATCGATGTCCCAGATTACAGAGCTCAGAGGGCTGCCATGGTACACCGTTGACGGCAGAACCACAAGCTTTCTTGATCACACATGTATATATTGCAAATAATTAAAATCTACAAGTGGGACCTTCTGCAACAAACAAATTTTATTAGAAGAGCACAAGTATTCTACAAAATCTATGAAATCAGTGCAACAAAATGTGTCCCAAGGGTAGCTTAGGAGAAATGAACAGTAGGTCTTCTAAGTAAAATTATGTAAAGAAATGGAATTAAAGAGACTTAGCAGGAAACCACTCAGTCTTGGGGTCTAGTTCAATACTCTAAAATTAATAGACAAAGGTTATAATTCTCTCCACTTGGGTAAGGTGACAAGTATCAAACCAAGGAGCTATGGCCAAGGGACTCAGTCACACAACCAAGAGAAGGGTGTGTGTGCAGTGGGCAGTTCTCAGAGAAAAGGTGCCTCCTGGAGAGACCAATCAGCCTGTCAGTATTGCCTTCACCCTGTAGGAGATCAATACAGGACATATATGTTTTGACATCTTTCCATGTATAAAATTCCAAGATCCTCTCTGTGAGCACACATGCACGTATAGCAAACAATGAAAACAAGGGAAAGCTAGAGACACGCCTAAGTCACAGTCCCCAAAGGGAAGCAGGTCAAATCCATCAGGAGCTGATGATTTAGTAGGCTTTTTCAAATCCAAGTTTCTTCATTTACTGTATTTCTTCAACACCATTTCCAGAGACTTTTAAGTGGCTGGTTTTGAAAGAAACTTGACCAATTTCAGTCGGGAGCTGTCCAATGTGTCTTAGAGCTCCTCATATTGCCATGCAGGAAGTAGATCTCTGAGTTACCTATTTTGATTCTGCCCTTACAAAGATTTTATGAAACCAGGCACTGTGATGAAATGAGAAATTCTTCAGAGTTAAGGGACCAAGTTGTGTTTCTTAACGTGGACCATAATTCCAGGTTTTTTTGTGTGTGTGATAGATCATTGAGCTATGCGTATCTGTAATGTCCTGAAATATGCATATATATATCACAATATCACAACTGTATCCAAGTGTGCATATGTGTGGGTGCTCTGGACTTGGAGGTGGCCTTGTCCTCCTGCACTGTACTGGGACAGGTAAAGCACAGGCTCAGGCTTTGATCTTTTCACTTCCTGACACTCAGAACACAACTCACCCATCCTACCAAAGGAGGGTAAAGGCTTTATCATTTCCTTTGAACTGCCCCAGAAGGTCGATCCTATGATGCCTCCCTGAAGTAGGGAGGGTGCCCTGGAGACTCAACTGGCCAGAGGGGCAGCTGCAGAGTCAGAGGGACACCTAAGGAAGGTATGAGCTGGTGATTGAGCTAGAGCAAACCAGGAGAGCGGTGCCGCCCACCCTGTGAAGTGGCATCCCTGGGAGCTGCTCCCCATCGTGCCCTGGAACTGAGAAGGAGGGATATTCAATGCTCTGCATCGCACTTCACTTCAAAGAACATCCAAAACCTTTCCAGACATAACAAAGTCCTATGAGACCTGACCCTGCCTACTTCTCCCAATGGACCAGCTGTCAAACTCCAACCATCCTCATCATTGCTCCAGCCATTCCGCCCTCCTGTTTCTTAAACACAATATGCTCAATTACTCGGATACAGTCTTTTCTCAGGCTGGGAAATAGAAAGCCAAGGGCCCTTGGGGCAGTTGAGATGAGGGGTTCCTTCAGGGGCTCTGGGGGTTGAGAATGAGGGTAGGTGTGAAGAGCATTTGGGCTGGTTGGGGGATGGCTGTGCCAACACCAAGAGGACCAAGTGTAGCAGAGTACGGGGAAGATCCAGATAAAGAAATTCCTTTATTGAAGTTTGGCCAAATCGCTTTCCAGAAGGATTGTGCAGATTGAAACTCCTTTAAACAGTGTGTGTTCTGCTGATCACTCAACAACCCCACCAGCAGTGATTTTCTTTTAATAACAAATGAATAGGATGGATCAGAAAGTGGTTGTTAGAACACTAATACCCATGCATTCATTTCATTACCACTTCGGTGGAAATGGTTTTGTATCTGTATATTTCAGTTCTCTTTCATCTTCTCAAATTAGTATATTTATATGACTTTGCACACTTTTCCAGGTCTACGTTTTGCTTATGTATTTGTGTAAAGTATTCATGCATATATTATGCATTTGTGATAATACAGAAAATATATTATCACCGCCTTGTACTATCATTTTTCGGACAAATGTAATTGTTGACATTTTAATTAGTCACATGGATTTCTGTGGTTGTTGTACTCAGTTTGTACTGGATGGAGACAAACATCACAAGCTTCTCTTATAGATTTTATTTAAAAATTTGATCCTGTAATTTTTCTACTCATCCAGAATACATTTTTTAGATTGTACATGAGAATTTTCGTTATTCTACCTCATTATTTTGTTAATAAAAATAAGCTTTATTTCATGAAGTAATAAATGCATATGAGGATGGAAACAGTTTTAATGATGTTTCATGCTTTTGGGGCATCAGCTTGCGAGTTCAGACCTGACATTTAGAGTGTGAGATGATAAAATATTCCTGAGTTCCATGACATTTATCATATTAGGGCTTTCGTACCACTCAGTCTTCCGCTGAGTCTGAGATCCAGACGGTCAGTGCTGCCCCTTTGCTGGAGGCAGACCCTTCAACTGGCAAAAGGGAAAAGAGTTGACCGGGCAATCCATAAAAAAGTTACAAATGACCAATAACATTCAATAAGACACTCATTCATATCGTATTCAAACACCATTGAGTAAATAAATGAAAATATGGTTTTTCCCAATAAGATTTCTGATGAGGGTTGAAACATTTCAAACTGAGGATGCAGGAAAACCGTCATTTTGATACCATTCATGACGAATGGTAAAACCTTTTGAGGAAAGATTTGTAAACATCTTATAAATGTCGAATCTGAAATTGATCAAATCTGAAAATTTGATCAAATAATTACATTCACAACCTTGAGCTAAAGTTGTAGGAGCAAAGCAAAAGGTAGTTTTCTATTTGCAAAGAAATGTAAAATACATTTGTGTTAGTCAGGGGCCTCCAAAGAAACGGAATGAAGAGGATGTATATGTCTGTATATGTATGTATATATATGAGAGAAAGAGAAAGAGAGAGAGCAAGGGATTTGTTATAAGGAATTGGCTCACACCACTATGGAGACTGACAAGTCTCAAGAACTGCAGTCAGCAAACTAGAGGCCCAGGAGAGCTAATATTTCAGTTCAAGTCCAAAGGCAGGAAAACCCCATGTCCCAGCTCCAGGCAGTCAGGTGGGAGGAGTTCCCTATTACTCAAGGAAGGGGCAGCCGTTTTGTTCTATTTAGGTCTTCCACTAATGGGATGGGGCCTACCCGCATTAGGAGATCAATCTGATCTACTTTGTCTACCGATTCATATGTTAATCTCACCCAGAAATACCCTCACAGACACACCCAGAATAATGTTGGACCAAATGTTTGGGCACCCATGGCCAGTCAGGTTAATACATGAAATTAACCATCACAACATTCATGACATGTCATGTTTTCTCCGGTAGATTTTATAATTTCAAGAAAACATTTCATACGACTTTCGACAAGATAATGAGGAAATGAACAGTCTAGCAGATTTTTAGACAGTATTTCCAACAGGCACAGTTTTGGGAGGACATTTTCATTATGAGTGTCAAAACCTTATAAATGTCAAATATATTTTGTCCCAGAAGGGCCACTTCCAGAACTTTGTCCCTACATGGAAGACATGGCGCAATATGCTCACCATCCCAGGCACTCATTTCACGGGGAAGGAAGTATAGCAATGAGTCCATGACCCCGAAATGGCCCAGTCATACCATGGCCCCAGCACTCAAAGCAGCTGGCGTGATGGCCTAGAACAGCACAGGAGGAACAGGCAGCAAGGTGGGTTCTGAGGGCCACGGGAGGGCAGGAGACAGAAAGATCAGAGCTACAGGGAGAAGGGGAAGGAGGCTAGAAAGATCAGAGTGAAGCCTCTGGAGGAGGAGAAGGAGCCAGAGGTCTGTTACTGAGCACCGACCCCACACGGTTGGTGAGTTGTTAATTAGATCTTTCGACTTGATACAGTGGGGATTTTTTTTTTTTCTGACCAATGTCGCAGAACATGCATCTCTGAGCAAACCAGTGAATGAGCCTCAGAGACGGCTTTAGTTTTAGGGGTCAGCTGTGAGAGCCTGAGCTATGAGAGCACTGGCACCAGGATTCTGTGACAATCCTGGCATTGCAGAAACACAACACTCAAGCCTTGACCTCCTGCATCTTAGCTTCCCGACCCAGACTCCTTCTTTCGGTCTCCTTTCTTGCTGTAAATTGGTGAGCACACCCTTAAGATCTACGCCTTCCTTAGTGTTGTGTTCTAACTCACTTCTCAGCCCATTCTCTGTCCTCAGAAGGTCTCATCCACCGTAGGGAATCCCTCATGGAAACTCCTGCAAGGACTCCCAGCTCTGGGTCTTTCTTCTTCCTTCAATTCCAGACTGTAATTCCACTCAACTACTGTTCATTTTTAGTTTGATTCTTGTCGACCTCTCAAAATTGTTGCAACATGAACTCTTCATCTTTCCTTCTCGTCTTCCCCAAACTGTTCTGTCCTTGTGTCTGTTTTCTCATTGGTGGGACCACCATCCACCCAGGCTGCAGCGCTATCAAATTTGCAGGAACCCCTGATTCCTTGACCTCCCTTTCTTCACATAGTGGCCATTGCACCTTCACTCGATGCCATGTTCACCCATGTTTTGATTTCATCTTCACTGCACCTTAGGTAGCACCAGCATTCATTACCACCCGCCTGGACTCTAACAACCTTCTTATAACTAACTGGCCTCCTTTTTCAAGGTGTTTCTCTGTTTTGATCCCTTCTGCACACTTACACCCCATGATAGATTTGAAAAGGAAATTGAATCTTGTTACTCAAGGCCTGAAATGCTCAATGGAGCCTACCACATCCAACCCAGGGTTGTTTGCTCTGGGCTGCCTTTCCCCCTCATCTTTCATCATTAACTGCCTCTCCAATCAGATCTCAATGTGCGGTCTTGCCATTTTGTTTCCCACTCCTGCTCCTGTGATCCCGCTCCTCCCCAATCCTTTACACTGCCTCCTCTCTCTCCGAGTACCACATCAACTCTTGCACAATACACAGTTCAGCCTGGTGCATCCTTTTCTGACAGACTGCCCTGAGGTTGTCAGCCAAACCTTCAGGAGCCCTTTGTCAATTTCTCTATCAGAACACCAGCCACATTGTGCCTTCTGGCAAAACCCGTCCATAGACAGGAGAGTTTGTGAATTCCTCAAGGGGAAGTACTTCCGGAGACTGCCAATGAAAGGCATTATTTCATACATATGTAGTACTTCTATATATACTTATTGAATCGCCATACATACCATGATGTATACTGAGCTATATTATATTATAATATATGGAAAGTGGTGATAAATTCTGACAGGAGAGATGAGATATTACATACATAGGAACAATTAGGACAAGTTGATTTATTAATTAGCATGGAGAAATTACTTAGAGGAAAGTGATAAAGTTGTGGAACAAGCAATTGGATAATTAGACAGCGTGTTGTAAGATGCAGCTTATGTGCTTTGAACGGTAATTAGAAAATGAAGATTTATATGGGCAGCTTTGGTGCGGGGAGGCTTCAGAAAAGAGGGGAGATTTGATTTGAAACATTAAGGACGATGATAAATAATAGCCATGGTAGGTGAGAGCTAGGTATTGACCAGCTAGCAAGAAACAGCTTTCCATTAACTTAATGAACCATACAACAGCCCCAGGCGAGGATTCTTATTGGTGCACTCACTGAACAGTTGAAGAAATAGAGGCACACGAATCATCTACCTTTACCCAGCTGAGAGGAGGAAGAGCTGGTATATGAATCCCAGCTGCAAAGGTCGAGCCCGTATACAGAACCACTAACCATAATGCATAGTCAACAAGTAATGATTGCTGGTTCTTCCCCGATAGGAGAAGCCCAGGGCACTGTTGTGGGATAAAGTGTGAATAGGATAGGAATTATCGGTGACATAAAGATCAAGAGGACATTGGTCGTCTAGGAAATAGTACCAGTGTGGTATTGGGCATCCTATGCCAGGCATGAAAGAACCCAGCATGTGTCCATCTACAGAACCAGTCAGAGGGACAAGCCTTAGTCACAAGTGTTGAAAGAGTTGGCAGATCCTGCAGACAGGAGCCACATCAACAGCTCCCGTCTTCCTTGTTTTCCCTCTCCATGTGGGTAAAGTTCCCAGATACATGGCTTCCCTGAGTGCTGACAAAACCTGCAAGAACTCTCCTGCCCTCTGGATCTTTGTCAAAGTCTGACCCCACAAGCACAGCTCCGGGAGAGTGGAACTATAGCTGTCCCTGAGCTTGCAAACGAGCAGCCAGACTCTAGTGGATAAGACGCCTGTCTGGGCCAATGGCTGTGTTGTTAGCACTGCCCCGATGTCTAGCTGTCTGTTTCTGTTGTCTCAGTTTCCTCATCATAGCTTGGAACTAAGTTTAATTTTTTGACTTTGCTGTTTCTTCAGAGTTCTATTTGAGGGCTAGGAAGCCATCTCTAACAGCTGCAGCTGAGTGCCATATGCCAGATATATTAGAGATATCCAGAGAAACAGAACCAATAGAAGATATGATATATTATATGAAAGGTGATGTATAATGAGGAATTTAGTCACGCATTTGTGGAGGCTGAGAAGTCCCACAATCTCTCATCTGCAAGCTGGAAAGCCAGGAAAGCTGGTGGTGTCATTAGTCCAGTCCGACGGTCTGAGAACCAGGGGAGCCGATGGGGTCAATCCCAGTCCAAGGGCAGGAGAAGGTGAGATGAGATGTTCCACCTCATGCAGTGAGGCAGGAACAAAGGGGACATGTCTCCCTTCTTCCACCTTTTGTTCTCTTCAGGCCTCAAGGGATTGGATAATGCCCACCCACATTGGGGAGGGCAATCTTCCTTACTGCGTCCACCAATTCAAATGCCCATCTCATCCACAAACACCCTCACAGATACAAGCCGAAATGATATTTAATCTGGGCATCCTGTGGTCAGTCATGGTGGCACATAAAATTAACCATCACAGTGGGTGCAGCAACATCATAAACTATAGCATAACCATGTTCACACATGAAGCCTCACCACCACAACCAAAGTGATCTTTCCTGTGGTCAGGATAGTGGTAGCATTAGAGTGTGCTTCCCAGGGTCAGTGTCCACTGTGAGTGTGCAGTCCAACTAACTAGACGCTGTGGCTTTGTGGTCTATCTACCATGGTGGAGTGTAGGTTTATGATCATTCAAGGTAGTCACTCCTAGGGGAGCCACACCATACCTCACATATTGAGAGAAGCTGCAATAACTTCTCAGCAGATGGCCTCCTGAAAAGCAATGGGCTTCCAGTCTTACCTTGAATAATAATCAGGAAACTTAGTGACCTTTACAGCAGAGCTATGAATTCTGCTTACCTTTCACCCTATAGCAACACAAGAAATAACTCTTCTTGGGGTTGGGGTGGGAACATGAAACCAGGGAAGGAGTCAGAGAAGTAGTGACTTATGCCTGGGCCTTCTTCAGTGGGCAAGATTTCCCCAGATAGAAAAGTAGGAAAGCACATGAAAATCCCGAAAAAGGTGGTTGAATCACTGCGGGCACCAATCCTGGGAGGCTGCTGTGAGTTACTTTGTTGTTGGTCTTCCCTGACTTTCCCAAAATGTCCAGAACCTTAATGCCAAAGTTGCAAGTGCAAACCTTGGTTTCTTCACACTGTTCCCAGCCAGTACTATCTGATCTCAGAGCTCACATGATTCCTCTGCATACCTACTCTGATGTTTCTTCATGTGCATATCTAACAGCAAAGAAGAAGTCACATCTACCTCTAGGGGTGGGAGGAGTAAAGCATGGAAGGCTTCTTGGAGGAGGATGCAATTGAGCTAGGATTGAATACACTAGATGATCAGTATTTCCAAAGTCTGAGATGACAGGACTAGGGAAAAGATACTTACAAAGGCCTAAAAAGTAGAGCTATGCATTGAAGGATGGGCAAAGATGTAGAAAGAGATTCCAATATGAGCAAGGATTTCAGTCAATTGTCTGGACCTTGGGGTATGGGCGGAGTTTTTACTCGACCTGGAGAGAGTGGACAGTCCCCCTGTCAATCATTGCAGAAAGACCAATGACAATGTTGGAAGGCGGGGCTGTAGGATACATGTCAAGAAAGCGGTAACGGTTGACCAGGCTCTGTGAAATCTTGATTGGCCAGTGCGGCTTCCGTGGACGGTTCCACGCGGGGATGAGGGAACATGGCGGCTCCCAGTCCCGCTGTCTCCAAAGTGTAAGTTTACTTTATTTCCTAGCTGGCTGTCTGTAGTGTGATTGTGAGGCAATCTGGGAGATGGTGTGCACTAATGTACTTTGACAGAAGTGTCCCCTGGACTTCGGATTGATGGCAGAGACGACCGCTTCGCCTCGATCGGGCGAGTGTGCAGCTTTATGTAACCACCTGACGAAACGTTCCGATCATTTGGTTGTGTAAATGTGGGTCTTGAAGCCTCTATTCATGGTCTTAATGGTTTGTGGTGTTTGCAGCTTAGAAATGAGGAAAGGGCTGGTGCGGTGGGCCGAGTCGGTGTGGGTCCAGGACGGCCCGTGGCCTTTGGCCACCAGGGGGCTGATGTTGCCTTTGATTGTCCAGTGGTGGTGGGTGGATGTTGGCGCCGGGTCTTTGGTGAAATCTTGGTCTTGGCTGTTTCTGTGAGTTTTCATCAGTGACAGGACTTCGGTTATTTTCGACCTGAAAAGAGGGAAGTAAGGCGCTGAGGGAGCCTGTGTGGGAGAAGGACAGCTGATGGCCCAGAGCTGCCTTGGGGCAAGTGTTGTGTATCACTTCACAATGTCAGTGTATGTTTAATACCATTTGTTGGCTGAATTTCAAAATGGTCTTATATGTTGCCTTAAAAACAAAAAAATCCTGATGATTTCAAGGTGAACATGAGTAAACAGCCGGCCTGGTCAGCTCGGGCTTGTTCCCTGACCACCAGAAATCGCATTCAGTCATGGGTAAACGGTGCTTTGTATTTTCATGTAAGAAAATGTGCTTGTGTATCTAATATCACTGCATTCAATCACGGTGGTCCAGACACTTTTCATGCGTTTCCATGAAAAGTGTTGTATTATTTACACCTTTCAAATAAGAAAAACAGCGGTCCGATTGGCATAACCTTGTTGCCATAAGACCGTAAGGGGAATCGCGACCCCAAGGATTCTATTTCTTGTTTTATTTTATAAAGTAATAGCTCGAGGTGGTTTTTTTTCATGGTGTTGCAGTCGTTTGAATTTGTTTTACCTTGATTTTTAGCTGTGTTTCATAAATATTCTTCAAACGAAAGTATTTTCAGTGTGCACTTTCGGATCTGAATTGTTCGGCTGGGCACTGGCAAGTTTTACAAGGTCTGTGAAGCCTCCTAGGCTGCTCTTGTCAGCCAGGACTGGACCCTGTCTGGTAGTGAATTTTACATGTTGATCTTCATGCATTTAATTACGAGGTCTTGTTGCTCCTAATAAACTTCCTTTAAAAAGTTTGGGGTAAATTTCAATTTACAGAGGAGCAATTAACTTTCTGATTGAGTGCCTTCAGTTTATAAAATAATTGGGTGCTTGACATAATTTATATTGTTCTCTTCTGGTGTTGCTCCCAATCCATAATTTTTCTTAAAAATAAACGTTTTGAGGTTCTCTCCATTTACAAGGCAGAACATTCAGTTGGCTGAGTCCGTGAGGTTTTACGACAGTGAGGGCTCTTAACCCTATGTCTAGCTCCCTCATTAACATGATTCGGGATTGTGTTTTTTACAGAACAATTGCATTTGGTATCATTTTATTCTATGAAATGTACGTCCTGATCCTTTTCATAAGCTTGTGTTACAAATTTTCAAGTTATTTTCAATTTACAAATGAGGAAAAGGTTGTTCTGTCTTTGCGCTTCTAGCTTTACGACAGTTTCCGACTTCAAGCCGTCTGGTAGCCTAACCTTTCATTTTATTTACCATTAAAACTTTTTCATATCATTAAATTTTGGAAATTGTCGTTTTTATGTTCCTTATTTCATCGATCTAGTAAACATGAGGAAAAGTTTGTTTTCAATGTAAAAAATTCACACATTGTCCATCTGGCTGATCGTTGTTGTTTTACGACAGTGAATTCCCGGAAGTGCCGGTCACCGGGCACCACTGGGAGTCATTGGGGTTCTATGGGGATTTCATTTGTAGCAAGAATCTTGTGTTGAATATCACGTTATTCCATGCAGTTGTGTCCTGAGTCTTTTCATGCTCTTCCAGGGACAATGGTGGGGCCATTTTCTGTTAACATATAAGGAAATTCACCTCCAGAATGACTGCTCTCTGCTCTCTGGGAGGGAATGGCCCATGCAGGTCATTGTGCATGCATTTGAAAATTATTTGAAAGCCACAACTGTGCATTTGCTATATCGTTATTTCTTTCAATGTTGGCCTGGGTCGTCCTTCCCAAGTGTTCTGCCAAGGAATAACTGAATTGTGTAGTTTCTATTTCCAACCCAGGAGGATAGGACACTTTATGACTTGACCAGTCTGGCCCAGGACTGCTCCTGTCCTCCTTGTTTGAGGTCCTGGGCCAGACTGGGCTGCTACTCCCCCACCCCCATGGCAAAGGGTGCTGTCCCAGCCTCTTTGGACACCAGTGCTGACAGTACCCTAATGCCTCAAGTGCTAGCACAGTGGCTTAAGAAATAGACAGTGCCTGCGGATTTATCCTCCTGCCTTCATCGTGTGACACCTAATGTGTATTCAAGGGGAGAATTCAATTAAAGGAACACTGTTGTTTTGCTCAAAACCCTGAGGAACCTAATCACTGAGAGTAAGACACTTGGTGTTTAAGCAAAACAATAAGTTCTTTAGACAATGGTGAAGAGTTTTGTTTTGAGCCGTTTTGCTGGTTGATTCTTGATATTGACTTGAATTCTCTATATTATCTCATGTAGAAATGATTTCATGACTTTAGTATTGGTGGAACATTGATGTTCTCTAAATCCACCTAGATTACCTTTAGAAATGTGAAAGATTCATTGCTGGTATTTGGGTTTTACTTTCTCTGTGTCATTGGTACTGGCAGGAATGCAGGTTTCAGGACTTGGGTCATTAACTCAGCTCGCTAGGCCTGACTTCTCAGGCTGAACTCCAGACCTGGAGCAATATCTATGCGTGGAATGAAGGTGCTTTGATTCCATGCCCATTGCCCATAGTATCCTAGGGGCATAGTGGAATCTAAGAGCAAATTTCCCAGCCTATGTCCTACCACATGTCCAGTGTTTTCTCCTCAAAGACCTGTGTTCAATGTCAGATGGTGGTAACATCATGTAGTAGGTGGAATTTTTCATGAAAGTGTTCTGAATTCAGTTAGCTCATGCCTAGTTGTTGCAATATTGAACTTACTGTGTTACCAGTTCCTGAGAGTACTATAGCAACAGCACAGTGGTATAATGTGCCTCTCACGGTCTATTAAGTAGACCACAAAACCCATGTGAATGATGTGTTATCCATAATCTTGCATGGCATGTAGGTGTCGGTAATTGGTAACCAAGTGAGAGCAGTAACCCATTGCAAAGGTTTCTTAGCCATACTTTTAGGTATGAGTCAATTGCATTATTACTGAATAGAACAAATGGAATTCTGTGACTCCCCTTGTAGCCAGTAACTGAAAGCACTCATCAACATAATATTGAATAATTCCCCTCTGATTGTTGGTTAAAGCCGGTTGAACGATGGGACGTTTTGAAGGGGCAATGAGGTCTCTAAAGCTGCAGGCTTATATTGTGGTTTGATTCACGCAGTGCCTGTCTTAGTATCTTTCACTCGTTTGTCCTCACATGTGCTGCAGGATTGGGTACTCTGGCCCTGCTAACCATTTCCAGCAATTCCTCTGGATAAGGGAAAGAGGAAGTTTGCGCCAGCGACTCATCTCATATGAGTTTCCAAGTAACCTAATTTTCCTGCAGTTGAGCTGGGCTGACAACCCACAGTCAAGTCTCCTTAAAGGTTTCTACAGTCACCATGTCCTTCAGGACCTGTGATGGAAAAGGCCAGTACGTCGGCCTATGGGCTTGTAATGAGGAGAGAGTGGAACTGGATACTAATGGTCAAGACCAGCCAGACAGGTGAGTGCCATGTCATGTGATGTGAGGCTACAGGTGTTGGGCAGACGGTACCACTCATGTCCTGTCAGCTGTCCCTCCATTTAAGGTGGCGTGGCAACCCTTGCCTGAGTCTCTAAGATAGGAAATTCCAGCAATGTCAGCGGTACTCCCTGGGCACTGCTTATTAACCCCATTGCAGAGGTGCTACGTCTACAATCAATTTCTTTAGTAGTCAGTGGCATCTTTTTCCAGTCCCTGTCTGTGCTCCTTTATTCAGTGTGGCTGCCACTGACGGGCACATTTACCTCATGAGAATGTCAGATTTCCAAAAGAGCTGACCTTGACATTGTCACACTAAAGTCTTGATCTCTCTTTTTATCCTTTTGGAAAACCCTTGCAAGATCAGGCAGAAGCAGGATGGACTGGATGGGATTGTCAAAAACAGCCTTCAGGAATCCAGACATTGTTGGAGACTGCTTTTTGTTTCAGGTACGAGAACACGGATTTGCATGTCATTTATAGGCAGGTCTAACTAGGAAAAGGGGGAAATGATGAGACCCGGACACCAAGTGGGTGGCAGAGAATGGTGGTCTGACAGTCCACCCCTGCTATGGGTGGGTGGGCATTGATCGGCCACTGGTCCTACAGGCATAGGCTTACAATGCAAGTAATAAGTAGCTCAATACATTTTGAAATACTTACCCTTCCACACCTTGTTGGCCATTTTGTTGCCTGGAGATGGTGCTGAGATCAGACATTGTGTTTCATTGACAGTAAATTACTAGTACCTCAGTGTGAAAGACCCTTGACTCTTTCTTGCTGTCATCTTTGAGCTTCAGTTTCCACATTTGCAAAATGGGGATCACACCTTGGTATCAGGGATGTTGGGAGAGTCAAAAGTGCTAATCTTTGTAAAGTGCTTAGCATACAGCATGTACTGAAGGAATTAGCTCACCACTTCCACAATCCATGTATTAGAGCAGAATATTTGGGCTTGGTTTAGCTCCTCTCCCGATCTGTCACCACCCCACTCCCACTTTAGTTCTTTAGACCTTTGCCATAATTTCAATTGAATGTTTGTTTCCTTTCACAGGGCCAGCAAATGTTCTCAGATTACTGGGCATCTCTCTAGACTCCGACAACTTTGATTCTCCTATGAGGCCAGGAGGAAGGCCAGCAATTCAGACTTTGCCTACTCTGAGCCGCATTGTTTTCTGGTCCCCTTGGACGCCTTCCATCAAAGCTGATGTGGCTCGGCAACATGTTCAGGCTGGAGGGTACTTGTTAACTGGCAGTGCCACAGAGGTCTCCTCTATTCCTTGCCTATGTAAAGCCACTTCTTTTCTGGGCGGTCGTTAATTCGTTGCAAATCAAGTGATGACTTTTGACAATTGCGGGGGGGAGATTACTGAATATTATATGGTGTATCTAGGGTGCGTTCAAAGATATTCCTGACCTGTAGTTTCATAGATACCTCTGGTTCTTCTATTGCATTATTAGCAGGAGTTTTTTCCAGAAGGTAGCATCACAGAACCTTAGTTCACTCACCAAAGGTCAAAACAATCCTCACTTCTTTGTGTTTAGAAACTAAAGTGTGTTGCCTTTTTACAGCATGTTGACATTTCAAAGACTTTATTGCTCCTTCTACTTGGTTACATTACTTTAGATCTGTGGAAGATGGGGGTCATTATGGTTGTGTTCCCAGTAAAAACCTGATGTGTGAGATACTTAGAAATACCCACACTCAAGCCCAAGTTCCTTCTCCAGTTGACATGACGGTGATCAAGACTGGCTTGGTTGGTAGTCAAAAACACTTGGGAAACTTGACAATAACTGTGATGCCTCCTTCCCCTTCCACACTCGCTCATGTCCACTGCCTATCAAAGTCATCTTAGGTCAGTTCATGGGGGGAGAGGTGGGAAAGACCTAAATGAATAGTTTAGTGGGTAAATCTGCTGAGTATCGGCACTTAAAAATAAGTCATGGGTTTGAGGATTCGAAAAGAGTGAGTCTAATTGGTGTCATTCTCAAAATCAGGACTGTGAGGGAAACAGAAGTGACCCTCCTTAGAATGCAAGATGGGATCTGATTCCGTGGTTCTTTCCCATAAATTCATTCCGAGGCCAGTCATATCCGTTATCCTCCTGAGGCAGTACTCACGAAGGCTCACTCGTGGGATGTTAATGTGCTGTAGATCCTTGGCGTGAAGTAGTGCTCGGCAAAGTCCTATTTGCCATATGTATTTTTTCATTCTTCTTATTTCTGTGAGTGGTGGAAAGAGAAGGGATCATATCAGACCCTTTAAGGCAAAGCCATTGAAATGGAGTGTATTCCTGGTGATACTGGTTCCCTTTATGTGCAGCCTTTTCTATGGCTGAATAATATTGCATTGTATTGTATATACAACATTGTCTTTAGCCATTCATCAGGTGATGGACACTTAGGTTGTTTCCATGACTTGGCTGTTGTGAATAATGCTGCAATGAAGACTGGGGTGCAGGTATCACTTTGCGATAGTGATTTAATTCCCATTACCTATACAACCAAAGGGGGATTGCTGGACCATATGGTAGTCCTAGTTTAAATTTTGAGGAGATTCCATACTGTTTTGCATAATAGCTGCACCAATTTACATGAGAGAACACATCTTGACCTAAGGAGATTTCGTGAATGGTTCTCCAGTCACTTCTGATTGTCTGTTCTCTTGAGGAGAAGAATTGTAGAGTTGGGATGCTCAAAAAGGGCAGTAGTTCTCTGATCAGGAAAGATGGAAGGACTAACTGCATCCTTCGGGTGCTTAAATCCTAGAGGTGGGGATAGGGCTGCGAAGAGTGGCCCTCTGTAGAGCTCCTGTCAGAGCATGAGGACTAAACGGACAGGAGGATACGGGTCCTCAGTGTGAAAGGTGTATTGGCCTTTGTGTGTTCAAGAGGGTCTCCTTCCCACTTCCCCATCCCTGACATAACCTGCGATCAGCATAGCTGGAGGATAGAAGATAACAGTGCACATTGTTGCATGTCACAGGAGAACATCTGACCGTCTGGCCAAAATAGAATTTTATGATGGAGGCTTCTCCTTACTTGTCTAGCTTCCCTGGGAACTTTGCACTTGGCTGCCGGGGAATGCATTTGGGGGCATGGAAATTATGGGTCCCAGGGAAGAAATAGTCCCTGGCCTATATTTTGGCTTCTGTGCTCTGAACTCAATGTACTGAGCCCAATGTTGTCCACCATGCAGAGCAATGGCATGTTTTTGGAATCATGAGGGATCCCAATTCCACATACGGGAATGTGGTGGAGTTTTATCCAAGCAATTTCCTATTAGCTGTCTGCACTCTTCTGCTGACTATACTCTGCTCATTGGTGGGAAAAGAAAATTTGGTGGCTCCTGTCAATGAACGATACATGAAGCTGGGCACAGTTGAATTCTCATGTCATATGCTGGTCCTGTTTGTAAGTTTTCGAGGAACTTCTGTAATGTTTTTCACAGTGGCTGTACCAATGTACATGGGAGAACACATATTGAAGTAAAAGAATTTCATGAGTGGTTCTCCAGCCACTTCTGATTGTCTGTTCTCCTGAGGAGAAGAATCATAGTGGTTAGTGGTTCAAAAGGGAATGTGGTTCTCTGATCAGCAAAGATGGAAGGGCTAACACCTTCCTTCAGGTGCTTACAGCTAGAGGTAGAGAGAGGGCTGGGAAGAGTGGCCCTCTGTAGAGCTGCTCTCAGAGCATGAGGACTAAGCAGACAGGAGGATACGGGCCCTCAATGTGAAAGGCGTATTGGCCTTTGTGTGTTCAAGAGTGTCTCTTTCCCACTTCCCCATCCCTGACACTACCTGGGTTCAGAATACCTGGAGGAAAGAAGATAACAGTGCACATTGTTGCATGTGAGAGGAGAACATCTGTCCCTCTGAAGAAGAGGAAATTTTTATGATGGAGGCTTCTCCTTATTTGTCTAGCTTCCCTGAGAATTTTGCACTTTGCTGCTGGGCAACGCTTTGGGGGCATGGAAATTTTGGGTCCCAGGGAAGAAATAGGCCCTGGCCTATATTTTGGCTTCTGTGCTCTGAACTCAAGTTGCTGAACAGAATGTTGTCCACCATGCAGAGCAATGGCATGTTAGGAATCATGCGGGATCCCAATTCCATGTATGGGGATTCGGTGGAGTTTTATCCCAGCATTTCCCTGTCAGCTGTCTGCATTCTTCTGCTGAGTCTACTCTGCACATTCGTGGAAAGAGAAAAGTCAGTGGGTCCTGTCAATGAATGATGCATGAAGCGGGGGACAATTGGGTCCTCATCGTCATATACTGGTCCTGTTTTTAATTCTTTGTGGAAGTTCCAAACTTGTCCTCAGTGGCTGTACTAATTTACATGGGAAAACATAGTGAAGTAAAAGAATTTCATGAGTAGTGCTACAGCCGCTTCTGATTGTCTGTTCCCTTGAGGAGAAGACTCATATGGGTTAGAAACTCAAAAAGGAATGAGGATCTTTGATCAACAAAAATGGAAGGACTGACTCCTTCCTTCAGGTGCTTAAAGCCTAGAGGTGGGGAGAGGACTGGAAGAGTGGCCCTCTGTAGAGCTGCTCTCAGGGCATGAGGACTAAGCAGACCAGAGGGTACGGGCCCTCAGTGTGAAAGGCGTATTGTTCTTCGTGTGTTTAAGAGTGTCTCCAGCCCTCTTCCCCATCCCTGACATAACCTGGGATCAGCATAGCTGGAGGATAAAAGTTTAGCAATGCACATTGTTGAGTGTGACAGGACTTTACTGCTGTGGAATGCGATTCGGGTGTGGAAATTTTGGTTCTCAGGGAAGAAATAGGCCCTGGCCTATATTTTGGCTTCTGGGGTCTGACCAGAATGTGCTGAACAGAATGTTGTCTTCCATCCAGAGCAATGGCATGTTAGGAGTCATTAGGGATCCTGATCTGTATATGGGAATGTGGTGGAGTTTTATCCAAGGAATTCCATGTTAGCTGTCTGCACTCTTCTGCTGACTATACTCTGCTCACTGGTGGGAAAAGAATATTCAGTTGGTCCTCTCAATGAATGATACATGAAGCTGGGGACAGATTAATTCTCATGCTGATATTCTGGTCCCGTTTTTAATTTGCTGAGGAAGTTGTATAGTGTTTTCCACACTGACTGTACCAATTTACATGGGAGAACACATCTTGAAGTAAAAGAATTTCGTGAGTGGTTCTCCAGCCACTTCTGATTGTCTGTTCTCTTGAGGAGAAGAATCATAGTGGTTGGAGGCTCAAAAAGCAAGGGGGTTCTCTGATCAGGAAAGATGGAAGGACTGATTTCTTCCTTCAGGTGCTTACAGCCTAGAGGTAGGGAGAGGGCTCAGAAGAGTGGCCCTCTGGAGAGCTTCTCTCAGAGCATGAGGACTAAGCAGACAGGAGGGTGGGGCCCTCGGTTTTAAGGCCTATTGGCCATTGTGTGTTCAAGAGAGTCTCCTGCCCACTTCCCCATCCCTGGCTCTACCTGGGACCAGCACACCTGGAGGATAGAAGATAACAGTGCACATTTGCGTGTGATAGGAGAACTCCTGTCCCTCTGGCCGAGATGAATTTTTTATGATGGAGGCTTCTCCTTATTTGTCTAGCTTCCCTGAGAATTTTGCACTTTGCTTCTGGGAAATGCTTTCGGGGCATGGAAATTATGGGTCCCAGGGAAGAAATAGGCCCTGGCCTATATTTTGGCTTCTGTGCTCTGAACTCAATGTACTGAGCAGAATGTTGTCCACCATGCAGAGCAATGGCATGTTTTTGGAATCATGAGGGATCCCGATTCCATGTATGGGGACTCGCTGGAGTTTTATCCAAGCATGTCCATATTAGCTGTCTGCACTCTTCTGCTGCGCATTCTCTGCATATTTCTTGGATGAGAGAAGTCCTATGGGTCCTGCCGATGAGCCGTACATGAAGCTCGGCACGTTTGGATTCTCGTGGGCATGTGCAGATCAGATTGGATGTGCAGGTCCGTCCCGAATCAGGTCTCCAGTCTGTACGATACAGCTCTCCTCTTCCTCATTGCTGAAGAGGCCATTTACCTAAAGGCTCTGTCTGTCCCTGCCCCTGTTTGTCTGCTAGAAGACATTGCTGCTGGTGGGTCTGACCCCTCTGCCGTTTTGGTCTTCTCACAGAGGCGATCACATTGCCTCAAGGGGACCTTGTGTGCACTCTCAGGGCCGAGGGTGCTGTAGACACAACAATGAGGGGTGTCTGCATCGTGTGTGGTACGCAGGTATAGAGGGGTGAGAGGATGGCGGGAGCTGCACTTTGAGGCGGTGAGGGGCACTGTGGTTTTTCTTTTTCAGTCTTTGGGTTTCTCTCTATTGGTGAAGTCTTGGCCTGGCACCTAATGGTCCCGGCAAGAATATGAGGACACTCTGAGAGTAGAGGGAAACATTGACAGTTAGGAGGACAAGGGAGTTTGGTGTGAAAGTTGTGATGGGCATTGTGGGTGCAGGGATGTGTCTCCTGTCCCCTTTCTGCATTCTCCCAGCATGGCTGTGGGACAGAAGGTAACAGTGGACACTGATGGATATGATATTAGAAAATCGGACTCTCTTGTCAAGTTGAATCATTTATTTTGGGACAGGGTATTATTTTCCATTTTCTGAGTGAACTGTGCTTTTGTCTGCAGCCAGGGGCAGAGGTTTGATCTCTGTGTCTTGGGATAAAGAGGACCTGATATGATATTTGGTAGGAGGAGAGGACTCAGATCCTGTGTTGTGGATATTAGTGTGCAGGCCTCTCCAAAAGGGTGGAAAGAATGTGCAAAATGTGGGCAGTCCTGCACAGTTTGAATGATCTCCTGTCGATCCCTCTGGACTCGAGTTTGCCCTCCCAGTCCCTCATGCTGACTCCAGGAGCACATTATACGGGTTCCAGTGGGTTGCCAGCCAGGCCACCTGACAGTTTAGATTTGGGGTGTCCTTCTGAGTGTCCCTTGCCTCTTCTTCACATCCAGACCTACTGTACTGCTTCTTATCCACCTCAGCAAAGGACAGCAGTGGGCTCTGTGCAGTGAGTCGTCGAGGGAATTGCTGACTTTCTCAATCTCCTGCTTAGACCAGACGCAGGGGCCTTCCAGAATGCTGAAAGGCCTGTGGTACACTTAACTCTGGGATCAATTGGAAACTAAGGTTGTGCGGTCAGGGTGGTGAGTTACCGTGTGTGGAATACGGTTAAAGCCAGGAATCAAGCAGCTGTGCCTCTCTAGAACTCAGGACAGTTGGGTTGTGTATGGAAAAATTTGCTGAAAGGGTAAATCCTATGTCGTGTTCTTACTACGCCTAATACTACTACTAATGAATAGGGGTGGAAGGAAAATTGGGGGTATGGGTATGTTTATGGCGTAGATGATGGTGATGGTTTTCGGATGTACACTTATGTTGAAACTCATTAAGTTGTATACATTAATCTGTAGAGCTTTTTGTGTGTCAATCATACCTTTTCACCTCAAAATAGTGGTATAAACATAAGAATAATAAAGAGCCATCCATGATTACAGATGAGTGCCCCCTCAAATATTTTCAGACTTTAGAACTGAAGGGGAATAATGCTTCTACACTGATAAATGGATGATGTTGTGTACTGCATCTGTATTCTTGTTTTGCCTTGGTTTTTCCTTGTGTATGTAACATTTGCATTGGCCATGTATAAGGTTAACCTTTAGTCACTAGGATGTTGAATTTCATCGACTCACAGCAGTTCTCCAGAAGCCATGAACTTCACCTGCAGAACTTCGACTCAAGGAGTGGCCTAGTGACATCAGCTATTTCTCCTGTGACCAGAAATTGACTTTGGGGTGCTGTGACTTGGGATTGCCTTGGACTTTGGATTGTTTTCATTGTTTATGATATGTGCTTTTGTGCTTACTCAAGAAATCCTTAAAATATTTTACATATGGGGACATGTCAAAATGTGTATGTCCTGTGTTTGTGTTGTACAGGGTGGATGGCCGTGATCTCAGGCTGATTGGTCCCTCCAGGAGGCACCTGTTCTCTGAGACCTTCCCACGCCCTCTGTTCACTGTGTGACTGTGTTCCCAGCCATGGCTGCTTTGTTTGATACATTTCAGCTTATCCTCGAGGAGCCAATCATCCTTTGGTCACATTTGGAGTTTGGGACTAGATCCCAAGAATGAGTGATAGCCTGGAAAGGCTCATAATTTCCTTTCATTGCTGAGCATAGAATTTAAAAGACATACTATTGAGTTTCCCTGAGGTATCCTCACTTCTGTGTCTTTAAAATGTGGTGCTGCTTAAGTTTCTCACATTTTATAGAACCCTTGTGTTCTTCCAATAAAATTTACTTGTTCAGAAGATGCCACTTGTTGATTTTTTTGTTCACTGTGAACACCAGAAAGATCAAGGGAGCTGTGGGTGTGCCATGTGCATCATCGCCTGAACCACGGAGAGCTCCGAGCTTTAGAATCAGATGCATCAAGGACAGGGGCTTGGTGGCAGGGGACTGGGTGTCAGGGCAGGTGGAGGCCCTGAGGGAAGTTCTCCCCTTGGTTAAGCTCGCCCCTTTGTTTAGGGAAGTGCTCTCCTAAAGGTAGTGGGTAATCTAATACCTCCCTATGAGAAGTGATCCGTTTAGCCACTTCGTGAAGGCCATTAACACTCGTGTAGAGATTGTAGAGTTGTGGGGGGATATCCTGATACTGTGAAGTGTGAGGCAGAGGTGGGGTTACCAGCATGGTTTTACAGAAGATCACTCCAGAAGGGGTTGGGTGGTTGGGTTCACTCCTCTTCCTGAGCTTGCACGCAGATCCTGGGCTGCCAGTGTCAGCAACTCTGTTCTTGCCAACCAGTCTAGAGGAACCCAAGCTGCAGTGTCTCTTTTCCCACCTGAGGGAGTTCGTCAGTATGCAGAGTTCAAATCACTTCTCTTCTTCCCCAGTTGTAGGTGGACCTTTGTGTGCATCCCTTTTTCTTTCCTCTCTTGTGTTACAGAATGAGTCTCACACTAAGCTGTCAGCCATTCCTATTTTGACCCTAGTTCAGATCAGTGAATATGACTTACTTTTCCAGAGGTATTGGCTCTTACTCTTTACCAAAGACTACAAAATCTCATTACCTACCACTCTTATCATTACATTTCTGGGCATCACCGGAAGTTCCTGTCCACGGTGGCAGGTCCAGAGTATGGGAGGGCGGGGCTATGGGCGGTACCCAGTGCGTCCGGAGGCCCCGCCCACAAAGCCTGCTGTTGCTAGTGCGCAGGTGCAATAGTCAGCCAACACAGGGGAAAAGGCAGACGCAGGGTCAGCCTAATGCCTATTCGTAGAGGTGGAGCGGAAGTCGGAGAGGCATGGCCAGAATCGGAGGGGCGGGTCTGAGCTGAGGGCTGGGGACCAGGGGAACAATCCAGAATACTTGTCTCCATACACTTGGTGAGGGTGGAGTTTCCCATTTTGGCCCTAGCTCAGGTCAGTGGATATAACTTGACCAGAGACATTTGCTTTTACTCTTTACCGAAGACCACAGAATCACGTTGTCCCTCTGATCAAGACATTCCCAGTTAACACCAGAGGATTCTGTCCTGGGAGGCGGACCCAGTTCAGGGGATGGTCGGGAGGGGGCGATACCCAGTGCCTATACAGGCTCGGCCTAGAACCTCGGTGGTCCCTAATGCGCAGGCACAATACTGAGCCCTGGCAGGGGACTCCAAGAGGTAGATTTGGGTCTGATGCAGGGTTGTGGAGGTGGCATCATGGTGGAATCGGAGGGGCGGGGCGGAGGTGTCCCAAGGCCGGGCTTGGATGAGGGCTGGGGACCAGGAGAGGGGCCCAGGACACCTGGCTCTATACACCTGGTGAGCTGCATGGAGACCCTGCAGGTGGAGAGGGGAGGGTTCAAGTGCTCTGGAGCTGAGGAGTCCCCCTTTGCGTATCCTGCGTGCCTGCCACTCACTTGTCCTAGCCACTTCCTCAGTGGACCCTCGGCCTCTGGACGCTCCTCGTGAGAGGCCCTGTGAACACATATTCCTGCTTATTCATGCATCTCTCAGCCAGAGATTATTGGCACCCGGGCCACAGATGTAATTGCTTGGCACATTAATGGGAAAACCCCAAATATTAGCCAACGTATTCCAGAGCACCATATCCAAAACTGTAAGGAAGGTGAAATGTTAGGAAATCTCTAACTGTGCTATATTAAGAGACCAAAAGAGAATAATCAATGAAGAACCTGAAAGAGGAATTTAACAGGAGTTGGATGCTTTCCAAACACGACTTGATACATGTTCATATGTAAGGATAAAGAAAGGAATAACTAAGAGATTAACCAATTGAAGCAGGGGAAACCCACTATTACAGGTAATGTCTGAATTCATGTCTATGGCTGAGTACAAAATTAACATAAGTACTTCGCAAACTTTCACAGGTGTAGAAAATAACCAGTTAAAATAGATAATGGTGTTAATGACTCAGTTCAGAAAAGCAATTAAATAGATTTAGTGCCTAGAAGTATACTTGAGAAATCATAAAAGCCACTGAAAGTACATTTTTCAATGTTAAACAGGGATATGAAAGAATACTCAAGAAAACAGAAATGCATACCCAGGTCTGAGAGAGGATGGCACAACATCTTAAAGATGTTCATTTTCTCTGTGTTGGGAAATGGAGGAGGTGTGGACTTAGGCTCTATGCCAGGAGGTGCACATGCTGCTTCAAGAGTTGGAGAAGTTGAGAGCCAGCCCTGGTGGCCTAATGGTTAAAGTTCCTCGCTCCACTTCGGCAGCCTGGTTTCCGTTCCCAGGGGTGGAACCACACCACTTGTCTGTCAGTTGCTGTGCTGTGGCGGGGGCGCACATAGAAGAACTAGAAGGACCCACAACTAGAATGTGCAACTATCCTGGAGCTTTGGGGAAGAAACAAAAGAGTTGGAGAAGTTGAAGGAGTAGACTCAGCTGGAGCTAGATGAGCTCCAGAGCCAGCTGCTGTCCAGTACCAACAAGGTGACAGCAAATTTGCCTCCACCTGCTTGAGTTGCAACAGTGCCAGGTGTCCCCGTGACCTACCGAGAACAAAGTGTCTCTTGTTGACCTGGCTAACCCAGAATAATTCTCAAGTAACAGGAAAACATTCAAAGTATAGGAAACCACAGTTTTGTGACAGTGGACATCAAGTAGCCAGGTTAGTGTTCCCTAAGAGGGAGAAAACACGTGAGGTGAACTCTGTGATTGCCTCGGCTTTCTGTCAGGAGCAAACACCCAACCTGCCTGTTTTATTTATTCATGTGTTTGTGAGTTTCTGTGTGTGTGTTGGTTTGTTTGTTTATACTTGCTGATCCCAAATGAAGAGCAGATGTGAGAAGTCCCCCACGAATACCGAAGTTTTCTCTTCGTTCTTGCCCTGCAGGTACTACCTTTCTATTGTGTGTGTTTAACACACCCCACTCCCCATAATGTCTGTCTCCCCAGGCCCAGGCCCCATCTGTGCAGGCTGGCACGTCTCATTGCCACGTTAAGTCTTTCTGGGGAAGTTAGGGTGGCAGGATGAAGCAGTCCTAAGTACTCCCTGGTCTGTGATTGGTGACAGCCCAGAGCACCTCCACCAGCTGAGGGAAGACATCATACACTTGGCGAGGCAGCCAGTGGAGCCGGGCATCCAAGCCACATCTGAAGTGTGACAAAGATTCATTACTGGCTTCCCGTCACAAGCTTGAAAAGGCCATTTTTTGCCACCTGTGGCTGTGCCAGTGCTGACATGGAGTCTGGTTAGTAACAATATCCCAAATGTCACTAACCATCTGCTCGTCTACCTCCACAGTCCCTTACAAACTGCTCAGCACCGAGAGCAGTATTTCTGAGAATCTCTGGAAAGAGGGACACACACTAGAGGGACAGTATACTGTTTGAGGTGAGGCTGTGCACAGCTGGGTGGAAGTAGCTCACAGCCTAATGGGCAACCCATTTCTTAACATAGGGAGGGTAATCACAGGGATTCAGTAAAGTTTCAGCTGCCATAGTAGAGCAGGGGAGGTTCTTTGATGTCTGCTTGCTGAGGAATCCCTCAGGTACTGCATGAGACGCTGCACCTTGGGCCCCTCTAGACTGGATGGCAAGAATAGTGTTGCTGACCCCTGCAGCCCAAAATCTTTATGAGATCCCAGGGGGAGACCCGTGTGGAGCCACCCAGCGTGGCGTATCTTCAGGCACAACAGACTGCCACAGTACTGCTCTCCTTTCTTGTGGAGGGAAGTTTTAAGGACTGCAATGATCAGGCTTTTAGATGAATGTTTAAACCATGGCAAGCTATACAGAGGACATGCAATTTTAGTTAACCGGAAATTTTATACAAGTAGTGGAAAATGTATTGATATTTTTCAGGGACAGTGCCACAAATAATCTTTCATTGATCTGCGTCTCTGGATTCTCCCCTTACTAAGACTTTATAAGACCAGGTGGTGTGGTACACTGAGAAACATTTCAGAATTAAGGGACCAAGATTCTAATGCAGGCTTGGCCAGGAATTAACTGCATGCTTGCTGCTTCTGAACTGATGTGCTAGAGAACCATGCTGCTCACTCTTCCTCTGCCTCACCCATCTGCAGGAAGAGAAGGTGCCCCACCACCCCCACAATATCTGAACATGTATTTGGGGTCTTTGTATAGTGGCCAAAAGGATCACTTTTCATAGAAAGGGGACAGATGATCTACAGCCTTTCTTACCTTTGTGAGGAGAGAACTTCAATCCAGCCTGGAGACGCCTGCCCCTGCCTCAAACCCCTGACATCGCTGTCCCAGATTACAGAGCTCAGAGGTCTGCCATGGTACACCGTTGATGGCAGAACCACATGCTTCCTTGATCACATATGTGTATATTGCAAATAATTAAAATCTACAAGCGGCAGCTTCTCCAACAAACAAATTTTATTAGAAGAGCACAAGTATTTTACAAAATCTAAGAAATCAGTGTAACAAAATGTGTCACAAGGGTAGCTCAGGAGAAATCGAGAGTAGGTCTTCTAAGTAAAATTATCTAAAGAAATGGGATTAACGAGACTTAGAAGGAAACCACTCAGTCTTGGGGTCTTGGTCAATAGTCGAAAATGAACAGGACAAATATTATAATTGGCTCAACTAGGGTAAGGTGACAAGTATCAAACCAGGAGCTATGGCTAGGGGACTCAGTGACACAACCAAGAGAAGGGTGTGTGTGCAGTGGGCAGTTCTCAAAGAAAAGGTGCCTCCTGGAGAGACCAATCAGGCTGTGACTACTGACTTCACCCTGTAGGATATAAATACAGGACATATATGTTTTGACATCTTTCCATGTATAAAATTCCAAGATCCTTTCTGTAAGCACACATGCACGTATTGTAAACAATGAAAACAAGGGAAAGACAGAGACAGGCCCAAAGCCACAGGCCCCAAAGGCAAAGCAGGTGAAATCCATCAAGAGCTGATGATTTAGTAGGCTTTTTCAAATCAATGTTTCTTCATTTACTGTATTTCTTTAACACCATTTCCAGAGACTTTACATGGCTGGTTTTGAAAGAATTATCACCAATTTCAGTTGGGAGTGTGTCCGTGGAGCTCCCCATATTGCCATGCGAGAAGGTGATCTGTGACTTAATTATTTGATTCAGCCCTGACAAAGATTTTGTAAAACCAGGCACTTTGATGAAATGAGAAACTCTTCAGAGTTAAGGGCCCAAGTTGTGTTTCTTAATGTGCATGGTAGTTCCAGGTTTTCTTTGTGGTAAATCATTGAGCTGTGCGTATCTGTGAGGCCTTGATATATGTGTATATATCTCACAACATCACAATTGTATCCAAGTGTGCATATGTGTGGGCGCTCTGGACTTGGAGGTAGCCTTCTCTTCCTGCGCTGTACAGGGACAGGTAAAGCACAGGCTCAGGCTTTGATCTTTTCACTTCCCGACACTCCCATCCTACCAAAGGAAGTTAAAGCCTTTATCATTTCCCTTGAACTGCCCCAGAAGGTCGATCCCATGATGCCTCCCTGACATATGGAGGGTGCCCTGGAGACTAAACTGGCCACGGGGCAGCTGCAGAGTCAGAGGGAGACCTAAAGGAGGTATGAGGTGAGTCTTGACGATTGAGCTAGAGCAATCCACGAGAGGGGTGCCACCCGCCCAGAGAAGTGGCATCCCTGGGAGCTGCTCCCCATTGTGCCCTGGAACAGAGAAGGAGGGATATTCAGTGCTGTGCCCAGGACTTCACTTCGAAGAATATCCAAAACCTTTCCAAACATAACGAAGTCCTTTGAGAACCTGACCCTGCCTGCTCCTCCCAATGGACCAGCTCTCAAACTCCAACCACCCTCATCATTGCTCCAGCCATTCTGCCCTCCTGTTTCTTAAACACAATATGCTCAATTACTCGGACACAGTCTTTTCTCAGGCTGGGAAATAAAAAGCCAAGGGCCCTTGGGGCAGGTGTCATAAGGGGTTCCTTCAGGGGCTCTGGGGGTTGAGAAAGAGGGTAGGTGTGAAGAGGATTTGGGCTGGTTGGGAGATGGCTGTGTCAACACCAAGAGGACCAAGTGTAGCAGAGTACGGGGAAGATCCAGATCAGGAAATTCCTATAAGCTTTATTTCATAAATTAATAAATGCATATGAGGATGAAAACGGTTGTAATGATTTTTCATGATTTGGAGGCATCTGCTTGTGAACTTAGATCTGAAATATAGAGTCTGAGATGATAAAATTTTCCTGAGTTCCATGACATTTATCATATTAGGGCTTTCATAGCACTCAATCTTCCTCTGAGTCTGAGATCCAGATGGTAAGTGCTGCTCCTTTGCTGGAGGCACTCGTCAACTGATAAAGGGGAAAAGGGGTTGACCTGGCAGTCCATAACAAAGTTACAAATGACCAATAAACATTCAATAAAACACTCGTTCAAATCGTATTCAAACACCATTGAGAAAATGGATGAAAATATTGTTTTCCCAATAAGATTTCTGATGAAGGTTGAAAAATTTCAAACTGAGGATGCGGAAAACCGTCACTTTCATACCATTCATGACGAATGGTAAAACCTTTTGAGGAAAGATTTGTAAACATCTTATAAATGTCAAATCTGAATGACAGTTGATCAAATAATTACACTCACAACCTTGAGCTAAAGTTGTAGGAGCAAAGCAAAAGGTAGTTCTCTATTTGCAAAGAAATGCAAAATACATTTGTGTTAGTCAGGGTCCTCCAAAGAAACGGAATGAAGAGGATGTATATGTATGTATATATATGAGAGAAAGAGAAAGAGAGAGAGCAAGGGATTTATTGTAAGGAATTGGCTCACACCACTATGGAGACTGACAAGTCTCAAGAACTGCAGTCAGCAAGCTAGAGGCCCAGGACAGCTAATATTTCAGTTCAAGTCCAAAGGCAGGAAGAAACCCATGTCCCAGCTCCAGGCAGTCAGGTGGGAGGAGTTCCCTATTACTCAAGGAAGGGGCAGCCGTTTTGTTCTATTTAGGTCTTCCACTAATGGGATGGGGCCTACCCGCATGAGGAGATCAATCTGATCTACTTTGTCTACCGATTCATATGTTACTCTCACCCAGAAACACCCTCACAGACACACCCAGAATAATGTTTGACCAAATGTATGGGCACCCATTGCCCAGTCGGGTTAACACGTGAAATTAACCATCACAAGATTCATGAGATGTCATGTTTTCTCCAATAGGTTTTATAATTTCAAGAAAGCATTTAATACAACTTTGGACAAGATAATGAGGAACTGAACAGATTTTTACACATTATTTCCAATAGGCACAGTTTTGGAAGGACATTTTCATTATGAATGTTAAAACCCTCTAAGTGTCGAATAACTTTTGTTCCAGAAGAGCCACTTCCAGAAATTTGTACCTACATGGAAGACATGGCTCAATATGCTCGCCATGCCAGGAACTCATTCCACGGGGAAGGAAGTACAGCAATGAGTCCATGGCCCTGAAATGGCCCAGTCTTACCATGGCCCCAGCACTCAAAGCAGCTGGCGTGATGGCCTAGAACAGTACAGGAGGAGAGGCAGCAAGGTGGGTTCTGAGGGCCACGGGAGGGAAGGAGACAGAAAGAAGATCATGGCTATATGGAGAAGGGGAAGGAGGCTAGATAGATAATAATGAAGCCTCTGGAGGAGGAGAAGGAGCCAGAGGTCTGTTACTGAGCACCGACCCCACACTGTTGGTGAATTGCTAATTAGATCTTTTGAGTTGATACAGTGGGGATTTTCTTTTTCTGACCAATGTGGCAGAATATGCATCTCTGAGCAAACAGGTAAATGAGCCTCAGAGACGACTATAGTTTTAGGGGGGCAGCTATGAGAGTCCGAGCGATGAGAGCACTGGCACCAGGATTCTGTGACAATCCTGGCATTGCAGAAACACAGAGTCAAGCCATGACCTCCTGCATCTTAGCTTCTGGACCCGGACTCCATCTTTCAGTCTCCTTTCTTGCTGTCTACTGGTGAGTATACCTTTAAGATCTAAGCCTTCCTTGGGGTTGTGGGCTGAGTCTCTTCTCAGCCCATCCTTGCCCTCAGGAGGTCTCATCCACTGCAGGGACTCCCACATGGAAACTCCTGCAAGGACTCCCAGCTCTGGGTCTTTCTTCTTCCTTCAATTCCAGACTGTAATTCCACTCAACCACTCTTCATTTTTAGTTTGATTCTCGTGGACCTCTCAAAATGGTTGCAACATGAACTCTTCATCTTTCCTTCTTGTCTTCCCCAAACTGTTCTGTCCTTGTGTCTGTTTTCTCACTTGGTGGGACCACCATCCACCCAGGCAGCAGCACCATCAAACTGGCAGGAACCCCTGATTCCTTGACCTCCCTTTCTTCACATAGTGGCCATTGGAACCTCACTCCATGCCATGTTCACCTAAGTTTTCATTTTGTCTTCGATGCACCAGAGAGATACAGGGTTCATTACCACCCACCTGGACACTAACACCTTTTTTATAACTAATTGGCCTGTGTTTTCCAGATGATTCTCTGTTTTGATGCATTCTGCACCCTTACACCCCGATGATAGATTTGAAAAGCAATTTGAATCTTGTTACTCAAGGCCTGGATGCTCAATGGAGCCTAGCACATCCAACCCAGGGTTGTTTGCTCTGGGCTGCCTTTCCCCCTCATCTTACATCCTTAACTGCCTTCTCCAGTCAGACCACAATATGCATTCTTCCCTGAACAGGCCATCTTGTTTCCTATTCCTGCTCCTGTGCCCCTGCTCCTCCCTAATCCTTTACACTGCCTCCTCTCTCTCATGTGTACCACCTCAGAACTTGTGCAATACATAGTTCAGCCTAGCGCATCCTTTCCTGACACACTGGCCAGAGGGGGTCAACCAAATCTTCAAGAGCCCTTTGCCATTTTCTCTATCAGAACACCAGCCACATTGTGCCTTCTGGCAAAACCTGTCCGTGGACAGGAGAGTTTGTGAATTCCTCAAGTGGGGGTATTTCTGGAGACGTCCAATGAAAGGCATTATTTTATATATATGTAGTACCTATAAATATACTTAATGAATCCCCGTATATACCATGCTATATACTGAGCTATATTATATTATAATATATGGAAACTGGTGAGAAATTCTGACAGGAGAGATGAGATATTATATATATAAGAACAATTAGGCCAAGTTGATTTATTAATGAGCATGGAAAATTACATAGAGGAAAGTGATAAAGTTGTGGAACAAGCAATTGGACAATTAGACAGTACGTTGTAAGATGCAGCTTATGTGCTTTGAACGGTAATTACAAACTGCAGATTTATATGGGCAGCTTTGGTGCGTGAAGGCTCCAGAAAAGAGGGGAGATTTGATTTGAAACACTAAGGACGATGATAAATAATAGCCATGGTAGGTGAGAGCTTGGGATGCACCAGGTTCCAAAAAAGGGCCTGCATTAACTCCATGAACAATACAACAGCCCCAGGTGAGGATTCTTATTGGTGCACTCACTGAACAGTTGAAGAAATAGAGGCACACGAATCATCTACCTTTACCCAGCTGAGAGGAGGAAGAGCTGGTATATGAATCCCAGCTGCAAAGGTCGAGCCCGTATACAGAACCACTAACCATAATGCATACGCAATAAGTAATGATTGGTGGTTCTTCCCAGATAGGAGAAGCCCAGGGCACTGTTGTGGGATAAAGTGTGAATAGGATAGGAATTATCGGTGACATAAAGATCAAGAGGACATTGGTCCTCTGAGAAATAGGACCTGTGTGGTATTGGGCATCCCATGCCAGGCATTGAAAGAGCCCAGCATGTGTCCATCTACAGAACCAGTCAGAGGGACAAGCCTTAGTCACAGGTGTTGAAAGAGTTGGCAGATCCTGCAGACAGGAGCCACATCAGCAGCTCCCGTCTTCCTTGTCTTCCCTCCCCATGTGGATAAAGTTCCCAGATACATGGCTTCCCTGAGGGCAGACAAAGCCTGCAAGAGCTCTCCTGCCCTCTGGATGTTTGTCAAAGTCTGACCCCACAAGCACAGCTCCGGGAGAGTGGAACTATAGCTGTCCCTGAGCTTGCAAATGAGCAGCCAGACTCTAGAGGATAAGACGCCTGTCTGGGCCAATGGCTGTGTTATTAGCACTGCCCCGATGTCAGGCTGTCTGTTTCTGTTGTCTCAGTTTCCTCACCATAGGTTGGAGCTAATTTTAATTTCTTTGACTTTGATGTGTCTTCAGAGTTCTATTTGAGGGCTAGGAAGCCATCTCTAACAGCTGCAGCAGAGTGCCATATCCCAGGTATATTAGTTAGAGTTATTCAGAGAAACAGAAACAACAGGAGATATGATATATTATATGAAAGGTGATGTATAATGAGGAATTTAGTCACGCATTTATGGAGGCTGAGAAGTCCCACAATCTCTCATCTGCAAGCTGGAAAGCCAGGAAAGCTGGTGGTGTCACTAGTCCAAGTCTGATGGCCTGAGAACCAGGGGAGCCGATGGGGTCAATGCCAGTCCAAGGGCAGGAGAAGGTGAGATGAGATGTTCCACCTCATGCAGTGAGGCAGGACAGAAGGGGACATGTCTCCCTTCTTCCACCTTTTGTTCTATTCAGGCCTCAAGGGATTGGATAATGCCCACCCACACTGGGGAGGGCAATCTTCCTTACTGCGTCCACTAATTCTAATGCAGATCTCATCCACAAACATCCTTACTGATACAAGCCGAAATCATGTTTAATCTGGGTACCCTGTGGCAAGTCAAGGTGACACATAAAATTAACCATCACAGTGGGTGGGGCAACGTCATAAACTATAGCAGAACAGTGTTCACACATGAAGCCTCACCACCACAACCAAAGTGATCTTTCCTGTGGTCAGGATCCTGGTAGCATTAGAGTGTCCTTCCCAGGGTCACTGTCCACTGTAAGCATGCAGTCCAACTAACTAGACCCTGTGGCTATGTGGTCTATCTACCATGGTGGAGTGTAGGTTTGTTGATCATTCAAGGTAGTCAGTCCTGCCTTGGGAGGACCTGCACCTCCCTGTTTGTACAACTCACAAATCAAGAGAAGCTCCAGCAATCTCTCAGCAGATGGCCTCCTGAAAAGCAATGGTCTTCCACACTCACCTTGAATAATCAGGAAGCTCAGTGACCTTTGCAGCAGAGCTATGAAGTCCCCTTATCTTTCATCTTATAGCAGCAGAAGAAATAACTCTTCTGGTGGTGGTGGTGGGAATGTGAATTCAAGGAAGGAGTCAGAGAGGGAGTGACTTATGCCTGGGCCTTGATGGGTGGGCAAGAGTTCCACTGACAGAAAGGTAGGAAGGATACAAGGATCCTGAAAGGGGTGGTTGGGAGTTGTTTGAGTTCATTGCTGGGACCAATCCTCGGAGGCTGCTGTGAGTTAATCTGTTGTTGGTTCTCCCTGGTCTTCCCCAAATATCTGCAACCTTAACTGACTTGCCAAAATTCCCTGTTAAAACTTTTGGTCCTTCACACTGTGCCCAGCCAGTACTATTTGATCTCAGAGCTCACGTGATGCCCCTGCATCCCTACTCTGATGTCTCTTCATGTCCAAGTCATAGTAAAGAAGAACTCACATTTCCCTCTAGGAATGGAAGGCGGGAAGCATGGAAGTCTTCCTGGAGGAGGATGCCATTGAGGTTGGATTAAATAGACTGAGTGATCAAGATTTCCAACGTCTGAGATAACAGGAAAGAAAGCAAAAGATAGGAGCAAAGCGTTAGGAAGGAGAGCTAGGCATTGAGGGATGGAAATAAATGTAGAAAGTGGTAACAATATGAGCAAAGATTTCAGTCAATTAGCAGGGCCTTGGGGTATGAGCAGTTTGCTCTCCTTAGACCTGGAGAGAGTGGCGAGTCCCCCTGTCAATCATTGAAGACCCACCAATGATGATGATGGAAGGCGGGGCCATAGGAAAGATGTCAAGAAAGCGGTAACAGTTGCCCAGGCTCTGTGAAATCTGGATTGTCCAGTGCGGCTTCCGTGGACGGTTCCACGCGGGGATGAGGGAACATGGCAGCCCCCTGTCCCGCGGTCTCCAAAGTGTAAGTTTACTTTATTTCCTAGCTGGCTGTCTGTAGTGTGATTGTGAGGCAATCGGGGAGATGGAGTGTGCTAATGTACTTTGAAAGAAGTGTCCCCTGGACTTCTGGATTGTGAGCAGAGAAGGCCCCTCCGCCTCGATCGGGCGAGTGTGCAGCTTTATGTAACCACCTGATGAAACGTTCCGATCATTTGGTTGTGTAAATGTGGGTCTTGAAGCCTCTATTCGTGGTCTTAATGGTTTGTGGTGTTTGCAGCTTAGAAATAAGGAAAGGGCTGGTGCGGTGGGCCGAGTCGGTGTGGGTCCAGGACGGCCCGTGGCCTTTGGCCGCCAGGGGGCTGATGTTGCCTTTGATTGTCCAGTGGTGGTGGGTGGATGTTGGCGCCAGGTCTTTGGTGAAATCTTGGTGTTGGCTGTTTCTGTGAGAGTTTTCTTCAGTGACAGGACTTTGGTTATTTTCGACCTGAAAAGAGGGAAGTAAGGCGCTGAGGGAGCCTGTGTGGGAGAAGGACAGGTGATGGCCCAGAGCTGCCTTGGGGCAAGTGTTGTGTATCACTTCACAATGTCAGTGTATGTTTAATACCATTTGTTGGGTGAATTTAAAAATGGCCTTATCATATGTTGCCTTAAAAACAAAAAAATCCTGATGATTTCAAGGTGAACATGAGTAAACAGCCAGCCTGGTCAGCTCGGGCCTGTTTCCTGACCACCAGAAATCGCATTCAGTCATGGGTAAACGGTGCTTTGTATTTTCATGTAAGAAAATGTGCTTGTGTATCTAATATCACTGCATTGAAGCCTGGTGGTCCAGATGCTTTTCATGCGTTTCCATGAAAAGTGTTGTGTTATTTACACTTTTCAAATAAGAAAAACAGCGATCCGATTTTCATAACCTTGTTGCTTTAAGACCGTAAGGGGAATCGCGACGCCAATGATTCTATATCCTGTTTGAATTTATAATGTAATAGCTCGAGGTGGTTTTTATTCATGGTGTTGTAGACGTTTGAATTTGTTTTACCTTGATTTTTAGCTGTGTTTCATAAATATTCTTCAAACGAAAGTATTGTCAGTGTGCACTTTCGGATCTGAATTGTCCGGCTGGGCACTGGCAAGTTTTACAAGCTCTGTGAGAACCCCTTAGCTGCTCTTGTCAGTCAGGTCTGGACCCTGTCTGGCAGTGAATTTTACATGTTGATCCTCATGCATTTAATTCCGAGGTCCTCTTGCTCCTCATAAACTTCGTTTAAAAAGTTTGGGGTAAATTTCAACTTACAGAGGAGCAATTAACTTTCTGATTGAGTGCCTGCAGTTTATAAAATTTATGCGTGCTTGACATAATTTATATTGTTCTATTCTGGTGTTGCTCCCTATCCATAATTTTTCTTAAAAATAAACGTTTTGAGGTCCTCTCCATTTACAAGGCAGAACATTCAGTTGGCTGAGTCCGTGAGGTTTTACAACAGTGAGGGCTCTTAACCGTATGTCTTGCTCCCTCATTAACATGATTCCGGATTGTGTTTTTTACAGAACAATTGCATTTGGTATCATTTTATTCTATGAAATGTACGCTCTGATCCTTTTCATAAGCTTGTGTTACAAATTTTCAAGTTATTTTCAATTTACAAATGAGGAAAAGATTGTTCTGTCTTTGTGCTTCTAGCTTTACGACAGTTTCCGACTTCAAGCCGTCCGGTAGCCTAACCTTTCATTTTATTTACCATGAAAACTTTTTCATATCATTAAATTTTGGAAATTGTCGTTTGTATGTTTCTTATTTCGTCAATCTAGTAAACATGAGGAAAAGTTTGTTTTCAACGTAAAAAATTCACACATTGTCCATCTGGCTGATCGTTGTTGTTTTACGACAGTGAATTCCCGGAAGTGCCGGTCACTGGTCACCACTGGGAGTCATTGGGGTTCTATGGGAATTTCATTTGTAGCAAGAATTGTGTGTTGAATATCACGTTATTCCATGCAGTTGTGTCCTGAGTCTTTTCATGCATTTCCTCAGACAATCGTGGGCCATTTTCAATTTACATATAAGGAAATTCACCTCCAGAATGAGTGCTCTCTGCTCTCTAGGAGGGAATGGCCCATGCAGGTCATTGTGCATGCATTTGAAAATTATTTGAAAGCCACAACTGTGCATTTGCTATATCGTTATTTCTTTCAATGTTGGCCTGGGTCGTCCTTCCCAAGTGTTCTGCCAAGGAATAACTGAATTGTGTAGTTTCTATTTCCAACCCAGGAGGATAGGACACATTATGACTTGACCAGTCTGGCCCAGGACTGCTCCTGTCCTCCTTGTTTGAGGTCCTGGGCCAGACTGGGCTGCTACTCCCCCACCCCCATGGCAAAGGGTGCTGTCCCAGCCTCTTTGGACACCAGTGCTGACAGTGCCCTAATGCCTCAAGTGCTAGCACAGTGGCTTAAGAAATAGACAGTGCCTGCGGATTTATCCTCCTGCCTTCATCGTGTGACACCTAATGTGTATTCAAGGGGAGAATTCAATTAAAGGAACACTGTTGTTTTGCTCAAAACGCTGAGGAACCTAATCACTGAGAGTAACCTGACACTTGGTGTTTAAGCAAAACAGTAAGTTCTTTAGACAATGGTGAAGAGTTTTGTTTTGAGCCGTTTTGCTGGTTGATTCTTGATATTGACTTGAATTCTCTATATTATCTCATGTAGAAATGATTTCATGACTTTACTATTGGTGGAACATTGATGTTCTCTAAATCCACCTAGATTACCTTCAGAAATGTGGAAGATTCATTGCTGGTATTTGGGTTTTACTTTCTCTGTGTCATTGATACTGGCAGGAATGCAGGTTTCAGGACTTGGGTCATTAACTCAGCTCGCTAGGCCTGATTTCTCACGCTGAACTCCAGACCTGGAGCAATATCTATGCATGGAATGAAGGTGCTTTGATTCCATGCCCATTGCCCATAGTATCCTAGGGACATAGTGGAATTTAAGAGCAAATTTCCCAGCCTATGTCCTACCACATGTCCAGTGTTTTCTCCTCAAAGACCTGTGTTCAATGTCAGATGGTGGTAACATCATGTAGTAGGTGGAATTTTTCATGAAAGTGTTCTGAATTCAGTTAGCTCATGCCTAGTTGTTGCAATTTTGAACTTACTGTGTTACCAGTTCCTGAGAGTACTATAGCAACAGCACAGTGGTATAATGTGCCTCTCATGGTCTATTAAGTAGACCCCAAAAACCCATTTGAATGATGTGTTATCCATAATCTTGCATGGTATGTAGGTGTCAGTAATTGGTAACAAAGTGAGAGCAGTAACCCATTGCAAAGGTTTCTTAGCCGTACTTTTAGGTATGAGTCAATTGCGTTATTACTGAATAGAACAAATGGAATTCTGTGTGTCCCCTTGTAGCCAGTAACTGAAAGTACTCGTCAACATAATATGGAAAACTTCCCCTGTGATTGTTGACTAAACCAGGATGACCAATGGCACGTTTTGAAGGGGCAATGAGGTCTCTAAAGCAGCAGTCTTATCTTGTGGTTTGGTTCACGCAGTGCCCGTCTTAGTATCTTTCACTCGTTTGTCCTCACATGTGCTGCAGGATTGGGTACTCTGGCCCTGCTAACCATTTCCAGCAATTCCTCTGGATAAGGGAAAGAGGAAGTTTGCGCCAGCAAGTCATCTCATATGAGTTTCCAAGTAACCTAATTTTCCTGCAGTTGAGCTGGGCTGATAACCCACAGTCAAGTCTCCTTAAAGGTTTGTACAGTCACCATGTCCTTTAGGACCCGTGATGGAAAAGGCCAGTATGTCGGCCTATGGGCTTGTAATGAGGAGAGAGTGGAACTGGATACTAATGGTCAAGACCAGCCAGACAGGTGAGTGCCATGTCATGTCATGTGAGGCTACAGGTGTTGGGCGGAGGGTAGCACTCATGTCTTGTGGGCTATCCCGCTATTTAAGGTGGTGTGGAAACCCTTCCCTGAGTCACTAAGATAGGAAATTCCAGCAATGTCAGCGGCACTCCCTGGGCACTGCTTATTAACCCCACTGCAGAGGTGCCACGTCTACAATCAGTGTCTTTAGTAGTCAGTGGCATCTTTTTCCAGTCCCTGTTTGTGCTCCTTTATTCAGTGTGGGTGCCACTGACAGGCACATTGACCTCATGAGAATGTCAGATTTCCAAAAAAGCTGACCTTGACATTGTCACACTAAAGTCTTGATGTGTCTTTTTATCCTTTTGGAAAACCCTTGCAAGATCAGGCAGAAGCAGGATGGACTGGATGGGATTGTCAAAAACAGCCTTCAGGAATCCAGACATTGTTGGAGACTGCTTTTTGTTTCAGGTACGAGAACACGGATTTGCATGTCATTTATAGGCAGGTCTAACTAGGAAAACGGGGGAAATGATAAGACCCGGACACCAAGTGGGTGCCAGAGAATGGTGGTCTGCCACTCCACCCCTGCTATGGGTGGGTGGGCATGGATCGGCCACTGGTCCTGCAGGCGTAGGATTACAATTCATGTAATAAATAGCTCAATATATCTTTAAATATGAACCCTTCCACACATTGTTGGCCATTTTGTTGCCTGGAGATGGTGCTGAGATCAGACATTGTGTTTCATTGACAGTAAATTACTAGTACCTCAATGTGAAAGACCCTTGACTCTTTCTTGCTGTCATCTTTGAGCTTCAGTTTCCACATTTGCAAAATGGGGATCACACCTTGCTATCAGCGATGTTGGGAGAATCAAGTGTGCTAATCTTTGTACAGTGCTTAGCATACAGCAGGTACTGAAGGTATTAGCTCACCACTTCCAGAATCCATGTATTAGAGCAGAATATTTGGGCTTGGCTTAGCTCCTCTCCCTACCTGTCACCCCCAAATCCCACTTCAGTTCTTTAGACCTTTGCCATAATTTCAATTGAATGTTTGTTTCCTTTCAGAGGGCCAGCAAATGTTCTCAGATTACTGGGCATCTCTCTAGAAACCGACCTCTTTGATTCTCCTATGAGGCCAGGAGGAAGGCCGGCAATTCAGACTTTGCCTTCTCTGAGCCGCATTGTTTTCTGGTCACCTTCGACGCCTACGGTCAAAGCTCATGTGGCTCAGCATCAAGTTCAGGGTGGAGGGCAGTTGGTAACTGGCAGCGCCACAGAGGTCTCCTCTCTTCCTTCCCTATGTAAAGTCACTTCTTTTCTGGGCAGTCGTTAATTCGTTGCAAATCAAGTGATGACTTTTGAAAATTGCTGGGGGGGGTACTGCTGAATATTATATGGAGTATCTAAGGTGCATTCAAAGATATTTCTGACCTGTAGTTTCATAGATACCTCTGGTTCCTCTATTGCATTTTTAGCAGGAGTTTTTTCCAGAAGGTAGCATCACAGAACCTTAGTTCACTCACCAAAGGTCAAAACAATCCTCACTTCTTTGTGTTTAGAAACTAAAGTATGTTGCCTTTTTACAGCATGTTGACATTTCATAGACTTTATTGATCCTTCTGCTTGGTTACATTACTTTAGATCTGTGGAAGATGGGGGTCATTATGGTTGTGTTCCCAGTAAAAACCTGATGTGTGAGATACTTAGAAATACCCACACTCAAGCCCAAGTTCCTTCTCCAGTTGACATGATGGTGATCAAGACTGGCTTGGTTGGTAGTCAAAAACACTTGGGAAACTTGACAATAACTGTGATGCTTCCTTCCCCTTCCAGTCTCACTCAGGTCCACTGCCTATCAAAGTCATCTTAGGTCAGTTCATGGGGGGAGAGGTGGGAACGATCTAAATGAATAGTTTAGTGGGTAAATCTGCTGAGTATTGGCAGTAAAAATAAGTCATGGGTTTGAGGATTCGAAAAGAGTGAGTCTAATTGGTGTCATTCTCAAAATCAGGACTGTGAGGGAAACAGAAGTGACCCTCCTTAGAATGCAAGATGGGATCTGATTCCGTGGTTCTTTCCCATACGTTCATTCCGAGGCCAGTCATGTCCATTATCCTCCTGAGGCAGTACTCACGAATGCTCACTTGTGGGATGTCAATGTGCTGTAGATCCTTGGGGTGAAGTATTGCTCGTCAAAGTCCTATTTGCCTTATGTATTTTTTCATTCTTCGTATTTCTGTGAGTGATGGAAAGAGAATGGATCATATCAGACCCATTAAGGCAAGGGCATTGAAATGGAGTATATTCGTGGTGATACTGGTTCCCTTTATGTGCAGCCTTTTCTATGGCTGAATAATATTGCATTGTATTGTATGTACAACATTGTCTTTAGCTATCCATCAGGTGATGGACACTTAGGTTGTTTCCATGTCTTGGCTGTTGTAGATAATGCTGCAATGAAGACTGGGGTGTAGGAATCACTTTGCGATAGTGATTTAATTCCCATTGACTATAGAACCAAAGGGGGATTGCTGGACCATATGGTAGTCCTAGTTTTAATTTTTGAGGATATTCCATACTGTTTTGCATAATAGCTGCACCAATTTACATGAGAGAACACATCTTGAACTAAGGAGATTTCGTGACTGGTTATCCAGCCACTTCGGATTGTCTGTTCTCTTGAGGAGAAGAATTGTAGAGGTGGGATGCTCAAAAAGGGGAGTAGTTCTCTGATCAGGAAAGATGGAAGGACTAACTGCATCCTTCGGGTGCTTAAATCCTAGAGGTGGGGATAGGGCTGCGAAGAGTGGCCCTCTGTAGAGCTCCTGTCAGAGCATGAGGACTAAACAGACAGAGGATACGGGCCCTCAGTGTGAAAGGTGTATTGGCCTTTGTGTGTTCAAGAGGGTCTCCTTCCCACTTCCCCATCCCTGACATAACCTGCGATCAGCATAGCTGGAGGATAGAAGATAACAGTGCACATTGTTGCACGTCACAGGAGAACATCTGACCGTCTGGCCAAAATAGAATTTTATGATGGAGGCTTCTCCTTACTTGTCTAGCTTCCCTGGGAACTTTGCACTTGGCTGCCGGGGAATGCATTTGGGGCATGGAAATTATGGGTCCCAGGGAAGAAATAGTCCCTGGCCTATATTTTGGCTTCTGTGCTCTGAACTCAGTGTACTGAGCCCAATGTTGTCCACCATGCAGAGCAATGGCATGTTTTTGGAATCATGAGGGATCCCAATTCCATATATGGGAATTTAGTGGAGTTTTATCCACCAATTCCCTATTAGCTGTCTGCACTCTTCTGCTGACTATACTCTGCTCATTGGTGGGAAGAGAAAATTCAGTGGGTCCTGTCAATGAACGATACATGAAGCTGTGCACAATTGAATTCTCATGTCATATGATGGTCCTGTTTTTAATTCTTTGTGGAAGTTCCAAACTTGTCCACAGTGGCTGTACCAATTTACATGGGAGAACACTTCTTGAGGTAAAAGAATTTCATCACTTCTGACTGTCTGTTCTCTTGAGGAGAAGACTCATAGGGGTTAGAAGCTCTAAAAGGAATGAGGATCTCTGATCAACAAAAATGGAAGGACTAACTCCTTCCTTCAGGTGCTTAAAGCCTAGAGCTGGGGAGAGGACTGGAAGAGTGGCCCTCTGTAGAGCTGCTCTAAGGGCATGAGGACTAAGCAGAACAGAGGGTACAGGCCCCCAGTGTGAAAAGCATATTTCCTTCGTGTGTTTAAGAGTGTCTCCAGCCCTCTACCCCATCCCTGACATAACCTGGGATCAGCATAGCTGGAGGATAAAAGTTTAGCAATGCACATTGTTGAGTGTGACAGGACTTTATTGCTGTGGAATGCGATTCGGGTGTGGAAATTTTGGTTCTCAGGGAAGAAATAGGCCCTGGCCTATATTTTGGCTTCTGGGGTCTGACCAGAATGTGCTGAACAGAATGTTGTCTTCCATCCAGAGCAATGGCATGTTAGGAGTCATTAGGGATCCTGATGTGTGTGTGGGAATGTGGTGGAGTTTTATCCAAGCAATTCCATGTTAGCTGTCTGCACTCTTCTGCTGACTATACTCTGCTCACTGGTGGGAAAAGAATATTCAGTTGGTCCTCTCAATGAATGATACATGAAGCTGGGGACAGATTAATTCTCATGCTGATATTCTGGTCCCGTTTTTAATTTGCTGAGGAAGTTGTATAGTGTTTTCCACACTGACTGTACCAATTTACATGGGAGAACACATCTTGAAGTAAAAGAATTTCGTGAGTGGTTCTCCAGCCACTTCTGATTGTCTGTTCTCTTGAGGAGAAGAATCATAGTGGTTGGAGGCTCAAAAAGCAAGGGGGTTCTCTGATCAGGAAAGATGGAAGGACTGATTTCTTCCTTCAGGTGCTTACAGCCTAGAGGTAGGGAGAGGGCTCAGAAGAGTGGCCCTCTGGAGAGCTGCTCTCAGAGCATGAGGACTAAGCCGACAGGAGGATAGGGGCCCTCGGTTTTAAGGCCTATTGGCCATTGCGTGTTCAAGAGAGTCTCCTGCCCACTTCCCCATCCCTGGCTCTACCTGGGACCAGCACACCTGGAGGATAGAAGATAACAGTGCACATTTGCGTGTGATAGGAGAACTTCTGTCCCTCTGGCCAAGATGAATTTTTTATGATGGAGGCTTCTCCTATTTGTCTAGCTTCCCTGAGAATTTTGCACTTTGCTTCTGGGAAATGCTTTGGGGGCATGGAAATTATGGGTCCCAGGGAAGAAATAGGCCCTGGCCTATATTTTGGCTTCTGTGCTCTGAACTCAATGTACTGAGAAGAATGTTGTCCACCATGCAGAGCAATGGCATGTTTTTGGAATCATGAGGGATCCCGATTCCATGTATGGGGACTCGCTGGAGTTTTATCCAAGCATGTCCATATTAGCTGTCTGCACTCTTCTGCTGCGCATTCTCTGCACATTTCTTGGATGAGAGAAGTCCTATGGGTCCTGCCGATGAGCCGTACATGAAGCTCGGCACGTTTGGATCCTCGTGGGCATGTGCAGATCAGATTGGATGTGCAGGTCCGTCCCGAATCAGGTCTCCAGTCTGTACGATACAGCTCTCCTCTTCCTCATTGCTGAAGAGGCCATTTACCTAAAGGCTCTGTCTGTCCCTGCCCCTGTTTGTCTGCTAGAAGACATTGCTGCTGGCGGGTCTGACCCCTCTGCCGTTTTGGTCTTCGCACAGAGGCGATCACATTGCCTCAAGGGGACCTTGTGTGCACTCTCAGGGCAGAGGGTGCTGTAGACACAACAATGAGGCGTGCCTGCATCGTGTGTGGTACTGCAGGTATAGAGGGGTGAGAGGGTGGGGGGAGCTGCACTTTGAGGCGGTGAGGGGCACTGTGGTTTTTCTTTTTCAGTCTTTTGGTTTCTCTCTATTGGTGAAGTCTAGGCCTGGCACCTAATGGTCCCGGCAGTAATATGAGGACACTCTGAGAGTAGAAGGAAACATTGACAGTGAGGAGGACAAGGGAGTTTGGTGTGAAAGTTGTGATGGGCATTGTGGGTGCAGGGATGCGTCTCCTGTCCCCTTTCTGCATTCTCCCAGCATGGCTGTGGGACAGAAGGTAACAGTGGACACTGATGGATATGATATTAGAAAATCGGACTCTCTTGTCAAGTTGAATCATTTATTCTGGGACAAGGTATTATTTTCCATTTTCTGAGTGAACTGTGCTTTTGTCTGCAGCCAGGGGCAGAGGTTTGATCTCTGTGTCTTGGGATAAAGAGGACCTGATATGATATTTGGTAGGAAGAGAGGACTCAGATCCTGTGTTGTGGATATTAGTGTGCAGGCCTCTCCAAAAGGGTGGAAAGAATGTGCAAAATGTGGGCAGTCCTGCACAGTTTGAATGATCTCCTGTCGATCCCTCTGGACTCGAGTTTGCCCTCCCAGTCCCTCATGCTGACTCCAGGAGCACATTATACGGGTTCCAGTGGGTTGCCAGCCAGGCCACCTGACAGTTTAGATTTGGGGTGTCCTTCTGAGCGTCCCTTGCCTCTTCTTCACATCCAGACCTACTGTACTGCTTCTTATCCACCTCAGCAAAGGACAGCAGTGGGCTCTGTGCAGTGAGTCCTCGAGGGAATCACTGACTTTCTCAATCTCCCGCTTAGACCAGACGCAGGGGCCTTCCAGAATACTGAAAGGCCTGTGGTACACTTAACTCTGGGATCAATTGGAAACTAAGGTTGTGCGGTCAGGGTGGTGAGTTACCGTGTGTGGAATACGGTTAAAGCAAGGAATCAGGCAGCTGTGCCTCTCTAGAACTCAGGTCAGTTGGGTTGTGTACTGAAAAATTTGCTGAAAGGGTAAATCCTATGTCATGTTCTTACTACACCTAATAATACTACTAATGAATAGGGGTGGAAGGAAAATTAGGGGGATGGGTATGTTTATGGCATAGATGACGGTGATCGTTCTCAGATGTACACTTATGTCCAAACTCATTAAGTTGTATACATTAATATGTAGAGCTTTTTGTGTGTCAGGCATACCTTTTCACCTCACAGAAGTGATCTAAACATAAGAATAATAAAGAGCCACCCATGATTACAGATGAGTACCCCCTCAAACGTTTGTAGACTTCAGAACTGAAGGGGAATAATGCTTCTACATTGATAAATGGGTGATGTTGGGTACTGCATCTGTATTCTTGTTTTGCCTTGGTTTTTCCTTGTGTATGTAACATTTGCATTGGCCATGTATAAGGTTAACCTTTAGTCACTAGGATGTTGAATTTCATCGACTCACAGCAGTTCTCCAGAAGCCATGAACTTCACCTGCAGAACTTCGACTCAAGGAGTGGCCTAGTGACATCAGCTATTTCTCCTGTGACCAGAAATTGACTTTGGGGTGCTGTGACTTGGGATTGCCTTGGACTTTGGATTGTTTTCATTGTTTATGATATGTGCTTTTGTGCTTACTCAAGAAATCCTTAAAATATTTTACATATGGGGACATGTCAAAATGTGTATGTCCTGTGTTTGTGTTGTACAGGGTGGATGGCCGTGATCTCAGGCTGATTGGTCCCTCCAGGAGGCACCTGTTCTCTGAGACCTTCCCACGCCCTCTGTTCACTGTGTGACTGTGTTCCCAGCCATGGCTGCTTTGTTTGATACATTTCAGCTTATCCTCGAGGAGCCAATCATCCTTTGGTCACATTTGGAGTTTGGGACTAGATCGCAAGAATGAGTGATAGCCTGGAAAGGCGCATAATTTCCTTTCATTGCTGAGCATAGAATTTAAAAGACATACTGTTCAGTTTCCCTGAGGTATCCTCATTTCTGTGTCTTTAAAATGTGGTGCTGCTTAAGTTTCTCACATTTTATAGAACCCTTGTGTTCTTCCAATAAAATTTACTTGTTCAGAAGATGCCACTTGTTGATTTTTTTGTTCACAGTGAACACCAGAAAGATCAAGGGAGCTGTGGGTGTGCCATGTGCATCATCGCCTGAACCACGGAGAGCTCCGAGCTTTAGAATCAGATGCATCAAGGACAGGGGCTTGGTGGCAGGGGACTGGGTGTCAGGGCAGGTGGAGGCCCTGAGGGAAGTTCTCCCCTTGGTTAAGCTCGCCCCTTTGTTTAGGGAAGTGCTCTCCTAAAGGTAGTGGGTAATCTAATACCTCCCTATGAGAAGTGATCCGTTTAGCCACTTCGTGAAGGCCATTAACACTCGTGTAGAGATTGTAGAGTTGTGGGGGGATATCCTGATACTGTGAAGTGTGAGGCAGAGGTGGGGTAACCAGCATGGTTTTACAGAAGATCACTCCAGAAGGGGTTGGGTGGTTGGGTTCACTCCTCTTCCTGAGCTTGCACACAGATCTTGGGCTGCCAGTGTCAGCAACTCTGTTCTTGCCAACCAGTCTAGAGGAACCCAAGCTGCAGTGTCTCTTTTCCCACCTGAGGGAGTTCGTCAGTATGCAGAGTTCAAATCACTTCTCTTCTTCCCCAGTTGTAGGTGGACCTTTGTGTGCATCCCTTTTTCTTTCCTCTCTTGTGTTACAGAATGAGTCTCACACTAAGCTGTCAGCCATTCCTATTTTGACCCTAGTTCAGATCAGTGAATATGACTTACTTTTCCAGAGGTATTGGCTCTTACTCTTTACCAAAGACTACAAAATCTCATTACCTACCACTCTTATCATTACATTTCTGGGCATCACCGGAAGTTCCTGTCCACGGAGGCAGGTCCAGAGTACGGGAGGGCGGGGCTATGGGCGGTACCCAGTGCGTCCGGAGGCCCCGCCCACCAAGCCTGCTGTTGCTAGTGCGCAGGTGCAATAGTCAGCCAACACAGGGGAGAAGGCAGACGCGGGGCCAGCCTAATGCCTATTCGTGGAGGTGGAGCGGAAGTCGGAGGGGCATGGCCAGAATCGGAGGGGCGGGTCTGAGCTGAGGGCTGGGGACCAGGGGAACAATCCAGAATACTTGTCTCCATACACTTGGTGAGGGTGGAGTTTCCCATTTTGGCCCTAGCTCAGGTCAGTGGATATGACTTGACCAGAGTCATTTGCTTTTACTCTTTACCGAAGACCACAAAATCACTTTCTCCCTCCGATCATGACATTCCCAGGTAACACCAGAGGTTTCTGTCCTGGGAGGCGGACCCAGTTCAGTGGATGGTCGGGAGGGGGCGATACCCGGTGCCTATACAGACTCTGCCTAGGGCCTCAGTGGTCCCTAATGCGCAGGCACAATACTGAGCCCTGGCAGGGGACTCCAAGACGTAGATGTGGGCCTAATGCAGGGTCGTGGAGGTGGCATCACGGCGGAATCAGAGGGCTGGGGCGGAGGTGTCCCAAAGCCGGGCTTGGATGAGGGCTGGGGACCAGGAGAGGGGCCCAGGACACCTGGCTCTATACATGTAGTGAGCTGCATGGAGACCCTGCAGGTGGAGAGGGGAGGGTTCAAGTGCTCTGGAGCTGAGGAGTCCCCCTGTGCATATCCTGCGTGCCTGCCACTCACTTGTCCTTCCCACTTCCTCAGTGGACCCTCGGCCTCTGGACGCTCCTCGTGAGAGGCCCTGTGAACACATATTCCTGCTTATTCATGCATCTCTCAGCCAGAGATTATTGGCACCCGGGCCACGGATGTAATTGCTTGGCACATTAATGGGAAAACCCCAAATATTAGCCAACGTCTTCCAGACCAGCATATCCAAAACTGTAAGGAAGGTGAAATGTTAGGAAATCTCTAACTGTGCTATATTAAGAGACCAAAAGAGAATAACCAGTAAAGAACCTGAAAGAGAAATTTAAGAGGGGTTGGATGCTTTCCAAACACGACTTGATACATGTTCATATGTAAGGATAAAGAAAGGAATAACTAAGAGATTAACCAATTGAAGCAGGGGAAACCCACTATTACAGGTAATGTCTGAATTCATGTCTATGGCTGAGTACAAAATTAACATAAATTCTTCACAAACCTTTACAGATGTAGAAAATAACCAGTTAAAATAGATAATGGTGTTAATGACTCAGTTCAGAAAAGAAACTAAATAGAAACAGTCCCTCGGACTATACGTGAGAAATCGTAAAAGCCACATTTTTCAATGTGAAAGAGGGACACGAAAGAATACTCAAGCCAACAGAAATGCATACCCAAGTCTGAGATAGGATGGCACAACATCTTAAAGATGTTCATTTTCTCTGTGTGAGGAAATGGAGGAGGTGTGGTCTTAGGCTCTATGCCAGGAGGTGCACATGCTGCTTCAAGAGTTGGAGAAGTTGAGAGCCATCCCTGGCGGCCTACTTGTTAAAGTTCCTCGCTCCACTTCAGCAGCCTGGATTCCGTTCCCGGGCGCAGAACCATATCACTTGTCTGTCCGTTGATGTGCTGTGGCGGTGGCTCACATAGAAGAACTAGAAGGACCTACAACTAGACGTGCAACAACTGGAGTTTTGGGGAGGAAACAAAAGAGTTGTAGAAGTTGAAGGAGTAGACTCAGCTGGAGCTAGATGAGTTCCAGAGCCAGCTGCTGTCCAGTACCAACAAGTGACAGCATATTTGCCTCCACCTGCTTGAGTTGCAACAGTGCCTGGTGCCCCCATGACCATCCGAGAACAGGTCTTGTGGACCTGGCTAACCCAGAATAATTCTCAAGTCACAATAAAACATTCAAAGTATAGGAAACCACAGTTATGTGACAGTGGACATCAAGTAGCCAGGATAGTGATCCCTAAGAGTGAAAAAACACGTGAGGTGAACTCTGTGATTGCCTCGGCTTTCTGTCAGGAGCAAACACCCAACCTGCCTGTTTTATTTATTCATTCGTTTGTGTGTTTCTGTGTGTCTGTTGGTGTGTTTGTTTATACTTGCTGATCCCAAATGAAGAGCAGATGTGAGAAGTCCCCCACGAATACCAAAGTTTTCTCTTCGTTCTTTCCCTGCAAGTACTACCTTTCTATTGAGTGTGTTTAACACCCCCCGCCCACCCCCCATAATGTCTGTCTCCCTAGGCCCAGGCCCCGTCTGTGCAGGCTGGCAGCTCTCATTGCCACTAAAAGTCTTTCTGGGGAAGTTAGGGTGGCAGGATGAAGCAGTCCTAAGTACTCCCTGGTCTGTGATTGGTGACAGCCCAGAGCACCTCCACCAGCTGAGGGAAGACATCCTATACTTGGCGAGGCAGCCAGTGGAGCCGGGCATCCAAGCCACATCTGAATTGTAACAAAGATTCATTACTGGATTCCCGTCAGAAGCTTGAAAAGGCCATTTCCTGCCACCTGTGGCTGTGCCAGTGCTGACATGGAGTCTGGTTAGTAATAATATCCCACGTCACTACCCATCTGCTCATCTAACCCCTCAGTCCCTTACAAACTGCTCAGCACCGAGAGCAGTATTTCTGAGAATCTCTGGAAAGAGGGACACACACTAGAGGGACAGTATACTGTTTGAGGTGAGGCTGAGTGTAGCTGGGTAAGAGTAGCTCACAGCCTAACGGGCAACCCATTTCTTAATATAGAGAGGGTAATAACAGGGATTCAGTAAAGTTCCAGCTGCCATAGGAGAGCAGGGGAGGTTCTTTGAGCTCTGCATGCTGAGGAATCCCTCAGGTAGGACATGAGACGCTGCACCTTGGGCCCCTCTAGACTGGATGGCAAGAATAGAGTTGCTGACCCCTGCAGCCCAAAATCTTTATGACATCCCAGGGGGAGACCCGTGCCCAGCCACCCAGCGTGGCATATCTTCAGGCAGGACAGACTGCCACAGTCTTGCTCTCCTTTCTTGTGGAGGGAACATTGCTATGATCAGGCTATTTGATGACTGTTTAAACTGTGGCAAGCTATACAGAGGACATGCAATTGTAGTTAACTGGAAATTTTATACAAGTAGTGGAAAATGTATTGATATTTTTCAGGGACAATGCCACAAATAATCTTTCATTGATCTGGGTCTCTGGCTTCTGCCCTTACTAAGACGTTATATGACCGGGTAGTGTGGTACAATGAGAAACATTTCAGCCTTAAGGGACCAAGATTCTAATGCAGGCTTGGCCAGGAATTAACTGCATGCTTTTTGCTTCCAGTTTTGATCCCCATGACTTCTGAACTGATGTTCTAGAGAACCATGCTGCTCACTCTTCCTCTGCCTCACCCATCCGCAGGAAGAGAAGGTGCCCCACCACCCCCACAATATCTGAACATGTATTTGGGGTCTTCGTGTAGTGGCCAAAAGGATCACTTTTCATAGAAAGGGGACAGATGATCTACTGCCTTTCTTACCTTTGTGAGGAGAGAACTTCAATCCAGCCTGGAGACGCCTGCCCCTGCCTCAAACCCCTGACATCGATGTCCCAGATTACAGAGCTCAGAGGTGTGCCATGGTACAACGTTGATGGCAGAACCACATGCTTCCTTGATCACACTTGTATACATTGCAAATAATTAAAATCTACAAGTGGAAGCTTCTCCAAAAAACAAATTTTATTAGAAGAGCACAAGTATCTTACAAAATCTAAGAAATCAACGTAACAAAATGTGTCACAAGGGTAGCTCAGGAGAAATCAACAGTAGGTCTTCTAAGGAAAATTATCTAAAGAAATAGCATTAAAGAGGCTTAGCAGGAAACCACTCAGTCTTGGGGTCTAGTTCAATACTCTAAAATTAATAGAAAAGGTTATAATTGGCTCCACTAGGGTAAGGTGACAAGTATCAAACCAACGAGCTATGGCAAAGGGACTCAGTCACACAACCAAGAGAAGGATGTGTGTGCAGTGGGCAGTTCTCAGAGAAAAGGTCCCTCCTGGAGAGACCGATCAGGCTGTGACTACTGACATCACCCTGTAGGAGATAAATACAGCACATATATGTTTTGACATCTTTCCATGTATAAAATTCCAAGATCCTCTCTGTAAGCACACATGCATGTATTGTAAACAATGAAAACAAGGGAAAGCCAGAGACAGGCCCTAAGTCACAGTCCCCAAAGGCAAGCAGGTCAAATGTGTCAGGAGCTGATGATTTACTTGGCTTTTTCAAATCCATGTTTCTTCATTTACTGTATTTCTTCAACACCATTTCCAGAGACTTTAAGTGGCTGGTTTTGAAAGAATTTTGACCAATTTCAGTCCGTGGAGCTCCTCATATTGCCATGCGGGAAGTAGATCTCTGAGTTACCTGTTTTGATTCTGCCCTTACAAAGATTTTATGAAACCAGTCACTGTGATGAAATGAGAAATTCTTCAGAGTTAAGTGACCAGGTTGTGTTTCTTAACGTGGATGGTAGTTTATTTTGGAATAGATCATTGAGCTGTGCGTATCTGTAATGTCCTGATATATGCATATATATATCACAACTGTATCCAAGTGTGCGTATGTTTGGGTGCTCTGGACTTGGTGGTGGCCTTGTCTTCCTGCACTGTACTGGGACAGGTAAAGCACAGGCTCAGGCTTTGATCTTTTCACTTCCTGACACTCAGAACACAACTCACCCATCCTTCCAAAGGAAGGTAAAGGCTTATCATTTCCTTTGAACTGCCCCAGAAGGTCGATCCTATGATGCCTCCCTGAAGTAGGGAGGGCGCCCTGGGGACTAAACTGGCCAGACGGGCAGCTGCAGAGTGAGAGGGACACCTAAGGAAGGTATGAAATGAGTGCGAATGATTGAGCTAGAGCAAACCAGGAGAGCGGTGCTGCATGCCTGGAGAATTGGCATCCCTGGAAGGTGCTCCCCATTGTGCCCTGGAACAGAGAAGAAGGGGTATTCAATGCTGTGCATCACGCGTCACTTCAAAGAACATCCAAAACCTTTCCAAACCTAACAAAGTACTATGACCCTGCCTGCTCCTCCCAATGGACCTGCTCTCAAACTCCAGCCACGCTCATCATTGCTCCAGCCATTCTGCCTTCTGATTCCTTAAACGCAGTAAGCTCATTTACTCAGACACGGTCTTTTCTCAGGCTGGGTAATAGAAAGCCAAGGGCCCTTGGGGCAGTTGAGATGAGGGGTTCCTTCAGGGGCTCTGGGGATTGAGAACGAGGGTGGGTGTGAAGAGGATTTGGGCTGGTTGGGAGATGGCTGTGTCAACACCAAGAGGACCAAGAGTAGCAGAGCACAGGGAAAATCCAGATAAAGAAATTCCTTTATTGAAGTTTGGCCAGATTCATTTCCAGAAGGATTGTGCAGATTGAAACTCCTTTAAACAGTGTGTATTCTGCCCATCGCTCAACAACCCCACCAGCAGTGATTTTCTTTTAATAACAAATGAATAGGATGGATCAGAAAGTGGTTGTAAGAGCACTAATACCCATGCATTCATTTCATTACCACTTCGGTGGAAATCATTCTGTATCTGTATATTTCAGTTGTCTTTCATCTTCTCAAATTAGTATATTTATATGACGTTGCACATTTTTCCAGGTCTCCGTTTTGCTTATGTATTTCTGTAAAGTATTCATGCATATATTATGCATTTGTAATAATACAGAAAATATATTATCACAGCCTTGTACAATCATTTCTCGGACAAATGTAATTATTGATATCTTAATTAGTCACATGGATTTCTGTGGTTGTTGTACACAATTTGTACTGGATGGAGACAAACATCACAAGCTTCTCTTATAGATTTTATTTAGAAATTTGATCCTGTAATTTTTCTACTCATACAGCATTCATTTTTTAGATTGTACATGAGAATTTTCGTTATTCTACCTCAATATTTTGTTAATAAAAATAAGCTTTATTTCATGAAGTAATAAATGCATATGAGGATGGAAACAGTTTTAATGATGTTTCAAGCATTTGGGGCATCGGCTTGCGAGATCAGACATGAAATTTAGAGTGTGAGACGATAAAATTTTCCCGAGTTCCATGACATTTTTCATATTAGGGCTTTCATACCACTCAGTCTTCCTGTTAGTCTGTGATCCAGGCGGTCAGTGCTGCCCCTTTGCTGGAGGCAGACCCATCAACTGACAAAAGGGAAAAGAGTTTGAATGGGCAATCCATAAAAAAGTTGCAAGTGACGAGTAAACATTCAATAAACCACTCATTCAAATCGTGTTCAAACACCATTGAGAAAATAAATGAAAATATTGTTTTTCCCAATAAGATTTCCGATGAAGGTTTAAAACATTTCAAATTGAGGATGAAGGAAAATTGTCACTTTCATACCATTCGAGACAAATGGTAAAACCTTTTGAGGAAAGATTTGTAAACATCTTATACATGTCGAATTTGAATGACCTTTGATCAAATAATTACACTCACAACCTTGAGTTACAGTTGTAGAAGCAAAACAAAAGGTAATTCTCTATTTGCAAAGAAATGTAAAATACATTTGTGTTAGTCAGGGTCCTCCAAAGAAACGGAATGAAGAGGATGTATATGTCTGTATAGGTATGTGTATATATGAGAGAAAGAGAAACAGAGAGCACAAGGGATTTATTATAAGTAATTGGCTCACACCACTATGGAGACTGACAAGTCTCAAGATCTGCTGTCAGCAAACTAGAGGCCCAGGAGAGCTAATATTTCAGTTCAAGACCAAAGGCAGGAAAAACCCATGTCCCAGCTCCAGGCAGTCAGGTGGGAGGAGTTCCCTATTACTCAAGGAAGGGGCAGCTGTTTTGTTCTATTTAGGTCTTCCACTAATGGGATGGGGCTTACCCGCATTAGGAGATCAATCTGATCTACTTTGTCTACCAATTCATAAGTTAATCTCACCCAGAAACACCCTCACAGACACACCCAGAATAATGTTTGACCAAATGTATGGGCACCCATGGCCTAGTCGGGTTAACACGTGAAATTAACCATCACAACATTCATGAGATGTCATGTTTTCTCCGGTAGGTTTTATAATTTCAAGAAAGCATTTAATAAAAGTTTGGAGAAGATAATGAGGAAATGAACAGTCTGTCACATTTTTAGACAGTATTTCCAACAGGCACAGTTTTTGGAGGACATTTTCATTATGAGTGTCAAAACCTTATAAATGTCAAATATATTTTGTTCCAGAAGGGCCACTGGCAGGAATTTGTCCCTACATGGAAGACATGGCGCAATATGCTCACCATCCCAGGAACTCATTTCACGGGGAAGGAAGTATAGCAATGAGTCCATGACCCGGAAATGGCCCAGTCTTACCATGGGCCCAGCACTCAAAGCAGCTGGCATGATGGCCTAGAACAGCACAGGAGGAGAGGCAGCAAGGTGGGTTCTGATGGCCACGGGAGGGAAGGAGACAGAAAGAAGATCAGGGCTATAGGGAGAAGGGGAAGGAGGCTAGAAAGATCAGAGTGAAGCCTCTGGAGGAGGAGAAGGAGCCAGAGTTCTGTTACTGAGCACCGACCCCACACGGTTGGTGAATTGAGAATCAGATCTTTTGATTTGATACAGTGGGGATTTTTCTTCTTCTGACCAATGTGGCAGAACATGCATCTCTGAGCAACCAGTTAAATGAGCCTCAGAGGCACCTTTAGATTTAGGGGGGCAGGTGTGAGAGCCTGAGCTATGAGAGCACTGGCACCAGGATGCTCTGACATCCTGGCATTGCAGAAACTCAAAGACTCAAGCCATGACCTCCTGCATATTAGCTTCCCGACCCAGACTCCTTCTTTCGGTCTCCTTTCTTGCTGTCAATTGGTGAGCACACCCTTAAGATCTATGCCTTCCTTAGTGTTGTATGCTAACTCTCTTCTCAGCCCATTCTCTGTCCTCAGAAGGTCTCATCCACCGCAGGGAATCCCTCATGGAAACTCCTGCAAGGACTCCCAGCTCTGGGTCTTTCTTCTTCCTTAAATTCCAGACTGTAATTCCACTCAACTACTGTTCATTTTTAGTTTGATTCTCGTCGACCTCTCAAAACTGTTGCAACATGAACTCTTCGTCTTTCCTTCTTGTCTTCCCCAAACTGTTCTGTCCTTGTGTCTGTTTTCTCACTTGGTGGGACCACCATCCACCCAGGCTGCAGCGCCATCAAATTTGCAGGAACCCCTGATTCCTTGACCTCCCTTTCTTCACATAGTGGCCATTGCACCTTCACTCCATGCCATGTTCACCCATGTTTTCATTTCATCTTCACTGCACCTTAGGTAGCACCAGCATTCATTACCACCCGCCTGGACTCTAACAACCTTCTTACAACTAATTGGCCGCTTTTTTCGTGGTGCTTCTCTGTTTTGATCCATTCTGCACACTTACACCCCAATGATAGATTTGAAAAGGAAATTGAATCTTGTTATTCAAGGCCTGAAATGCTCAATGGAGCCTACCACATCCAACCCAGGGTTGTTTGCTCTGGGCTGCCTTTCCCCCTCATCTTTCATCATTAACTGCCTCTCCAATCAGATCTCAATGTGCGGTCTTGCCATTTTGTTTCCCACTCCTGCTCCTGTGATCCCGCTCCTCCCCAATCCTTCACACTGCCTCCTCTCTCTCCTGAGTACCACATAAACTCTTGTGCAATACACAGTTCAGCCTGGTGCATCCTTTCCTGACAGACTGCCTTGAGGTTGTCAGCCAAACCTTCAGGAGCCCTTTGTCAATTTCTCTATCAGAACACCAGCCACATTGTGCCTTCTGGCAAAACCTGTCTGTGGACAGGAGAGTTTGTGAATTCCTCAAGGGGAAGTACTTCCAGAGACTGCCAATGAAAGGCATTATTTCATACATATGTAGTACTTCTATATATACTTATTGAATCGCCATACATACCCTGATGTATACTGAGCTATATTATATTATAATATATGGAAACTGGTGGTAAATTCTGACAGGAGAGATGAAATATTACATATATTGGAACAATTAGGACAAGTTGATTTATTAATTAGCATGGAGAAATTACACAGAGGAAAGTGATAAAGTTGTGGAACAAGCAACTGGATAATTAGACAGTGTGTTGTAAGATGCAGCTTATGTGCTTTGAACAGTAAATAGAAAATGAAGATTTATATGGGCAGCTTTGGTGCGGGAAGCCTTCAGAAAAGAGGGGAGATTTGATTTGAAACATTAAGGACGATGATAAATAATAGCCATGGTAGGTGAGAGCTTGGTATTGACCACCTAGCAAGAAACAGCTTTCCATTAACTCACTGAACAGTACAACAGCCCCATTTGAGGGTTCTTATTGGTGCACTCATTGAACAGTTGAAGAAATAGAGGCACAGCAATCATCTACCTTTACCCACCTGAGAGGAGGAAGAGCTGGTATTTGAATCCCAGCTGCAAAGTCCAGCCTGTATACAACCACTACCCATAATGCATAGTCAATAAGTAATGATTGCTGGTTCTTCCCAGTAGCAGAGTCCCAGGGCATTGGTCCGGCATAAAGTGTCAATGGGATAGGAATTATTGGTGACATAAAGATCAAGAGGACATTGGTCATCTGAGAAATAGGACCTGTGTCGTTTTGGGCATCCCATGCCAGGCATTGAAAGATTCCAGCATTTGTCCATCTACAGAACCAGTCAGAGGGACAAGCCTTAGTCACAGGTGTTGAAAGAGTTGGCAGATCCTGCAGACAGGAGGCACATCAGCAGCTCCCGTCTTCCTTGTCTTCCCTCCCCATGTGGATAAAGTTCCCAGATACATGGCTTCCCTGAGTGCTGACAAAACCTGCAAGAGCTCTCCTGCCTTCTGGATCTTTGTCAAAGTCTGACCCCACAAGCACAGCTCCGGGAGAGTGGAACAATAGCTGTCCCTGAGCTTGCAAACGAGCAGCCAGACTCTAGAGGATAAGACACCTGTCTGGGCCAATAGCTGTGTTGTTAGCACTGCCCAGATATCTCCCGGTCTGTTTCTGTTGTCTCAGTTTCCTCATCATAGCTTGGAGCTAATTTTAATTTCTTTGACTTTGATGTGTCTTCAGAGTTCTATTTGAGGGCTAGGAAGCCATCTCTAACAGCTGCAGCAGAGTGCCATATCCCAGGTATATTAGTTAGAGTTATTCAGAGAAACAGAACGAACAGGAGATATGACATATTATATGAAAGAAGATGTGTAATGAGGAATTTAGTCTTGCATTTATGGATGCTTGGAAGTCCCACAATCTCTCATCTGCAAGCTGGAAACCCAGGAAAGCTTGTGGTGTCATTAGTCCACGTCTGATGGCCTGAGAACCAGGGGAGCCGATGGGGTCAGTGCCAGTCCAAGGGCAGGAGAAGGTGAGATGAGATGTTCCACCTCATGCAGTGAGGCAGGACAGAAGGGGACAATTCTCCCTTCTTCCACCTCTTCTTCTACTCAGGCCTGAAAGGATTGGATAATGCCCACCCACTTTGGGGAGGGCAATCTTCCTTACTGCGTCCACCAATTCAAATGCAGATCTCATCCACAAACACCCTCACAGATACAAGCCGAAATGATATTTAATCTGGGCATCCTGTCGTCAGTCACGTTGGCACATAAAATTAACCATCATAATGGCTAGGGCAACATCACAAACTATAGCATAACCATGTTCACACATGAAGCCTCACCACCACAACCAAAGTGATCTTTCCTGTGGTCAGGATAGTGGTAGCATTAGAGTGTGCTTCCCAGGGTCACTGTCCACTGTGAGTGTGCAGTCCAACTAACTAGACCCTGTGGCTTTGTGGTCTATCTACCATGGTGGAGTGTAGGTTTGTTGATCATTCAAGGTAGTCACTCCTAGGGGAGCCACACCATATCTCACATATTGAGAGAAGCTGCAATAACTTCTCAGCAGATGGCCTCCTGAAAAGCAATGGGCTTCCAGTCTTACCTTGAATAATAATCAGGAAACTTAGTGACCTTTACAGCAGAGCTATGAATTCTGCTTACCTTTCACCCTATAGCAACACAAGAAATAACTCTTCTTGGGGTTGGGGTGGGAACATGAAACCAGGGAAGGAGTCAGAGAAGTAGTGACTTATGCCTGGGCCTTCTTCGGTGGGCAAGAATTCCCCAGATAGAAAAGTAGGAAAGCACATGAAAATCCCGAAAAAGGTGGTTGAATCACTGCGGGCACCAATCCTGGGAGGCTGCTGTGAGTTACTTTGTTGTTGGTCTTCCCTGACTTTCCCAAAATGTCCAGAACCTTAATGCCAAAGTTGCAAGTGCAAACCTTGGTTTCTTCACACTGTTCCCAGCCAGTACTATCTGATCTCAGAGCTCACATGATTCCTCTGCATACCTACTCTGATGTTTCTTCATGTGCATATCTAACAGCAAAGAAGAAGTCACATCTACCTCTAGGGGTGGGAGGAGTAGAGCATGGAATGCTTCTTGGAGGAGGATGTAATTGAGCTAGGATTGAATACACTAGATGATCACTATTTCCAAACTCTGAGATGACAGGACTAGGGAAAAGACACTTACAAAGGCCTAAAAAGTAGAGCTATGCATTGAAGGATGGGCAGAGATGTAGAAAGAGATTCCAATATGAGCAAGGATTTCAGTCAATTGTCTGGGCCTTGAGGTGTGGGCGGAGTTTTCACTCGAGTTGGATAGAGTGGACAGTCCCCCCGTCAATCATTGCAGACCCACCAATGACGATGTTGGAAGGTGGGGCCGTAGGATAGATGTCAAAAAAGCGGTAACGGTTGACCAGGCTCTGTGAAATCTGGATTGTCCAGTGCGGCTTCCGTGGACGGTTCCACGCGGGGATGAGGGAACATGGCGGCCCCCTGTCCCGCGGTCTCCAAAGTGTAAGTTTACTTTATTTCCTAGCTGGCTGTCTGTAGTGTGATTGTGAGGCAATCGGGGAGATGGAGTGCGCTAATGTACTTTGACAGAAGTGTCCCCTGGACTTCTGGATTGATGGCAGAGAAGGCCCCTCCGCCTCGATCGGGCGAGTGTGCAGCTTTATGTAACCACCTGATGAAACGTTCCGATCATTTGGTTGTGTAAATGTGGGTCTTGAAGCCTCTATTCGTGGTCTTAATGGTTTGTGGTGTTTGCAGCTTAGAAATGAGGAAAGGGCTGGTGCGGTGGGCCGAGTCGGTGTGGGTCCAGGACGGCCCGTGGCCTTTGGCCGCCAGGGGGCTGATGTTGCCTTTGATTGTCCAGTGGTGTTGGGTGGATGTTGGCGCCGGGTCTTTGGTGAAATCTTGGTGTTGGCCATTTCCGTGAGAGTTTTCTTCAGTGACAGGAGTTTGGTTATTTTCGACCTGAAAAGAGGGAAGTAAGTCCCTGAGGGAGCCTGTGTGGGAGAAGGACAGCTGATGGCCCAGAGCTGCCTTGGGGCAAGTGTTGTGTATCACTTCACAATGTGAGTGTATGTTTAATACCATTTGTTGACTGAATTTCAAAATGGCCTTATCATATGTTGCCTTAAAAACAACAAAATCCTGATGATTTCAAGGTGAACATGAGTAAACAGCCGGCCTGGTCAGCTCGGGCCTGTTTCCTGACCACCAGAGATCGCATTCAGTCATGGGTAAACGCTGCTTTGTATTTTCATGTAAGAAAATGTGCTTCTGTATCTAATATCACTGCATTCAGTCAAGGTGGTCCAGACGCTTTTCATGCGTTTCCATGAAAAGTGTTGTGTTATTTACACTTTTCAAATAAGAAAAACAGCGGTCCGATTGGCATAACCTTGTTGCCCTAAGATCATAAGGGGAATCGCGACCCAAGGATTCTATTTCTTGTTTTATTTTATAATGTAATAGGTCGAGGTGGTTTTTATTCATGGTGTTGCAGTCACTTGAATTTGTTTTACCTTGATTTTTAGCTGTGTTTCATAAATATTCTTCAAATGAAAGTATTTTCAGTGTGCACTTTCGGATCTGAATTGTCCGGCTGGGCACTGGCAAGTTTGACAAGCTCTGTGAAGGCCACTTAGCTGCTGTTGTCAGCAGGGACTGGACCCTGTCTGGCACTGAATTTTACATGTTGATCTTCATGCATTTAATTACGAGGTCCTGTTGCTCCTCATAAACTTCCTTTAAAAAGTTTGGGGTAAATTTCAATTTACAGAGGAGGAATTAACTTTCTGATTGAGTGGCTTCAGTTTATAAAATAATTGGGTGCTTCACATAATTTATATTGTTCTCTTCTGGTGTTGCTCCCAACCCATAATTTTTTTTAAAAAATAAATGTTTTGAGGTTCTCTTCATTTACAAGGCAGAACATTCTGTTGGCTGAGTCCGTGAGGTTATACGACACTGACTGCTCTCAACCATATGTCTAGATACCTCATTAACATGATTCGGGATTGTGTTTTTTACAGAACAATTGCATTTGGTATCATTTTATTCTATGAAATGTACGTCCTGATCCTTTTCATAAACCTTGTGTTTAAATGTTTCAAGTTATTTTCAATTTACAAATGAGGAAAAGATTGTTCTAATTGTTTTTGTGCTTCCTGCTTTACGACAGTTTCCGACTTCAAGCCGTCCGGTACCATTAAAACTTTTTCATATCATTAAATTTTGGAAATTGTCGTTTTTATGTTTCTTATTTCATAGATTAGTAAACATGAGGAAAGGTTTGTTTCAATGTAAAAAATTCACACATTGTCCATCTAGCTGATGGTGGTGGTTTTACGACAGTTCATTCCCGGAAGTGCCAGTCACTGGGCACCACTGGGAGTCATTGGGGTTCTTCGGGGATTTCATTTCTACCAAGAATTGTGTGTTGAATATCACGTTATTCAATGCAGTTGTGTCCTGAGTCTTTTCATGCATTTCCTCAGACAATCGTGGAGCATATTCAATTTACATGTAAGGAAATTCACCTCCGGAATGAGTGCTCTCTGCTCTCTAGGAGGGAATGGCCCATGAAGGTCATCGTGCATACATTTGAAAATTATTTGAAAGCCGTAACTGTGCTTTTACTATATCTTTAAATGTTGTTATTTCTTTAAATGTTGGCCTGGGTCCTCCTTCCCAAGTGTTCTGCCAAAGACTAACTGAATTGTGTAGTTTCTATTGCCAACCCAGGAGGATAGGACACTTTATGACCTGACCAGTCTGGCCCAGGACTGCTCCTATCCTCCTTGTTTGAGGTCCCAGGCCAGACTGGCCATGTTACTCCCCCACTCCCTGGCAAAGGGTGCTGTCCCAGCCTCTTTGGATACAAGTGCTGATGGTGCCGTAATGCCTCAAGTGCTAGCACAGTGGCTTAAGAAATAGTGCCTGCAGATTGATCCTCCTGCCTCCATCGTGTGACACCTAATGTGTATTCCAGGGGAGAATTCAATTAAAGGAACACTGTTTTGCTCAAAACCCTGAGGACACTAATCTCTGAGAGTAACCTGACACTTGGTGTTTAAGTAAAACAGTAACTTCCTTTAGACAATGGTGATCAGTTTTCTTATGAGCCGTTTTGCTGGTTGATTCTTGATATTGACTTCAATTATGTATATTATCTCATGTAGAAATGATTTCATGACTTTACTATTGGTGGAACATTGATGTTCTCTAAATCCACCTCGATTACCTTTAGAAATGGGAAAGATTCATTGCTGTTATTTGGGTTTTACTTTCTCTGTGTCATTGGTACTGACAGGAATGCAGGTTTCAGGACTACGGGCACTCACTCAGCTCGCTAGTCCACACATTTCAGGCAGAGCCACAGACCTGGGACAATATCTAAGTGTGGAATGAAGGTACTTTGATTCCATGCCTATTGCCCATAGTATACTAGGGGCATATTGGAATTTAAGAGCCAATTTCCCAGTCTATGTACTACCAAATATCCAGTGTTTTCTCCTCAAAGAGCTATGTTCATTGTCAGATGGTAGTAACATCATGTAGTGTGTGGAATTTTTCATGAAAGTGTTCTGAATTAAATTAGCTCATGCCTAGTTGTAGCAATTTTTGACCTTACTGTGTTACCAGTTCCTGAGAGTACTATAGCAACAGCACAGTGGTATAATGTGCATCTCATGGTCTATTAAGTAGACCACAAAACCCATTCATTTGTTATCCATAATCTTGCATGGCATGTAGGTGTCGGTAATTGGTAACAAAGTGAGAGCAGTAACCCATTGCAAAGGTTTCTTAGCCATACTTTTAGGTATAAGTCAATTGCATTCTTACTGAATAGAAGAAATTGAGTTCCCTGACTCCCCTTGTAGCCAGTAACTGAAAGTACTCGTCAACATAATATTGAATAATTCCGCTCTGATTGTTGAGTAAAGCAGGATGAACGATGGTACGTTTTCAAGAGGCAATGAGGTTTCTAAGGCAGCAGTCTTATCTTGTGGTTTGATTCACGCAGTGCCTGTCTTAGTATGTTTCGCTCTTTTGTCCTCACACGGGCTGCAGCATTGGGTACTCTGGCCCTGCTAACCATTTCCAGCAATTCCTCTGGATAAGGGAAAGAGGAAGTTTGCCCCAGCGACTCATCTCATATAAGTTTCCAAGTAACCTAATTTTCCTGCAGTTGAGCTGGGCTGACAACCCACAGTCAAGTCTTCTTAAAGGTTTGTACAGTCACTGTCTCTTTCAGGACCTGTGGTGGAAAAGTCCAGTACGTCGGCCTGTGGGCTTGTAATGAGGAGAGAGTGGAACTGGATACTAATGGTCAAGACTAGCCAGAAAGTTGAGTGCCATGTCATGTGATGTGAGGCTACAGGTGTTGGGCAGAGGGTAGCACTCATGTCCTGTCAGCTGTCCCGCTATTTATGGTGGCGTGGAAACCCTTCCCTGATTTTCTAAGATAGGAACTCACAGCAATGTCAGCGGCACTCCCTGGGCACTGCTTTAATCCCATTGTAGAGATGCTACGTCTACAATCAATTTCTTTAGTAGTCAGTGGCATCTTTTTCCAGTCCCTGTTTGTGCTCCTTTATTCAGTGTGGCTGCCACTGACGGGCACATTGACCTCATTAGAATGTCAGATTTCCAAATAAGCTGACCTTGACATTGTCACATTGAAGTTTTTTTTTTTTTTTTTACTGATGTCTTAATAGTTTATAACATTGTGGGGTTTTAGTTGTACATTTTTGTTTGTCCGTCACCATGTCACACTAAAGTTTTGATCTGTCTTTTTATCTTTTTGGAAAACCCTTGCAAGATCAGGCAGAAGCAGGATGGATTGGATGGGATTATCAAAAACAGCCTTCAGGCATCCAGACATTGTTGGAGACTGCTTTTTGTTTCAGGTACGAGAACACGGATTTGCATGTCATTTATTGGCAGGTCTAACTAGGAAAACGGGGGAAATGATGAGACCCGGACACCAAGTGGGTGGCAGAGAATGGTGGTCTGCCAGTCCACCCCTGCTATGGGTGGGTGGGCATTGATCGGCCACTGGTCCTGCAGGCATAGGCTTACAATGCAAGTAATAAATAGCTGAATACATCTTTAAATATTTACCCTTCCACACCTTGTTGGCCATTTTGTTGCCCGGAGATGGTGCTGAGATCAGACATTGTGTTTCATTGACAGTAAATTACTAGTACCTCAGTGTGAAAGACCCTTGACTCTTTCTTGCTGTCATCTTTGAGCTTCAGTTTCCACATTTGCAAAATGGGGATCACACCTTGCTATCAGGGATGTTGGGAGAATCAAGTGTGCTAATCTTTGTAAAGTGCTTAGCATACAGCAGGTACTGAAGGAATTAGCTCACCACTTCCAGAATCCATCTATTGGAGCAGAATATTTGGGCTTGGTTTAGCTCCTCTCCCTACCTGTCACCCCCAACTCCCACTTCAGTTCTTTAGACCTTTGCCGTAATTTCCAGTGAATGTCTGTTTCCTTTCACAGGGCCAGGAAATGTCCTCAGATTACTGGGCATCTCTCTAGAAACCGACCTCCTTGATTCTCCTATGAGGCCAGGAGGAAGCCCGGCAATTCAGACTTTGCCTTGTCTGAGCTGCATTGTTTTCTGGTCGCCTTGGACGCCTTCCATCAAAGCTGATGTAGCTCAGCACCAAGTTCAGGCTGGAGGGTACTTGTTAACTGGCAGTGCCACAGAGGTCTCCTCTCTTCCTTGCCTATGTAAAGTCACTTCTTTTCTGGGCGGTCGTTAATTCGTTGCAAATCAAGTGATGACATTTGACAATTGCAGGCGTGTGGGGTAGTGCTGAATATTATATGGAGTATGTAAGGTGTGTTCAAAGATATTTCTGACCAGTGGTTTCATAGATACCTCTGGTTCCTCTATTGCATTATTAGCAGGAGTTGTTTTCCAGACGGTAGCATCACAGAACCTGACGTTCACTCACCAAAGGTCAAAACAATCCTCACTTCTTTGTGTTTAGAAACTAAAGTATGTTGCCTTTTTACAGCATGTTGACATTTCAAAGACTTTATTGCTCCTTCTACTTGGTTACATTACTTTAGATCTGTGGAAGATGGGGGTCATTATGGTTGTGTTCCCAGTAAAAACCTGATGTGTTAGATTCTTAGAAATACCCATACTCAAGCCCAAGTTCCTTCTCCAGTTGACATGACAGTGATTAAGACTGGCTTGGTTGGTAGTCAAAAACACTTGGGAAACTTGACAATAACTGTGATGCCTCCTTCCCCTTCCACTCTCACTCAAGTCCACTGCCCATCAAAGTCATCTTAGGTCAGTTCATGGGGGGAGAGTTGGGAAAGACCTAAATGAATGGTTTAGTGGGTAAATCTGCTGAGTATTGGCCCTTAAAAATAACTCATGGGTTTGAGGATTCCAAAAGAGTGAGTCTAATTGGTGTCATTCTCAAAATCAGGAGTGTGAGGGAAAGAGAAGTGACCCTCCTTAGAATGTACGATGGGATCTGATTCCATGGTTTTTTCTCAGGAGTTAATTCCGAGGCCAGCCATGTCCGATAGCCTCATCAACCATGTACTCATGAATGTCTGCACACTTGTGGGAATGTTAATTTGCTGTAGATCCTTGGTGTGAAGTATTCCACGTCAAAGTCCTATTTGCCTTATGTATTTTTTCATTCTTCTTATTTCTGTGGGTGATGGAAAGAGAAGGGATTATATTGGACCCTTTAAGGCAAGGCCCTTGAAATGGAGTGTATACCTGATGATACTGGTTCCCTGTTATATGCAGCCTTTTCCATGGCTGAATAATATTGCATTGTATTGTATGTACAACATTCTCTTTCGCCATTCATCAGGTGATGGACACTTAGATTGTTTCCATGTCTTGGCTGTTGTGAATAATGCTGCAATGAACCCTGGGGTGTAGATATCACTTTGAGATAGGGATTTCATTTCCATTGGCTATACACCCAGCAGTGGGGTTTCTGGATGGTAGTTCTACTTTTAATTTTCGAGGAGATTCCATACTGTTTTCCATAGTAGCTGCACCAATTTACATGGGAGAACACATCTTGTACTGAAGAGATTTCTTGACTGTTTCTCCAGCCACTTCTGATTGTCTGTTCTCTTGAGGAGAAGAATCATAGACGTTGGAGGCTCAAAAAGGGGAGTAGTTCTCTGATCAGGAAAGATGGAAGGACTAACTCCATCCTTCAGGTGCTTAAGGCCTAGAGGTAGGGAGAGAGGTGGGAAGAGTGGCTCTCTGTACAGCTGCTGCCAGAGCATGAGGACTAAGCAGACAGTAGGATATGGGCCCTCAGTGTGAAAGGCATATTGGCTTTGTTTGTTCAGTTGTGTCTCCTGCCCACTATCCCATCCCTGGCACTACCTGGGATCAGCATAGCTGGAGAATAGAAAATAACGGTGCACACTTTTAACTGTGACAGGAGGACATGTCGCCCTCTGGGCATGGTGAAATTTTTATGATGGGGCCTGCTCCTTGTTTCTCCAGCTTGCCTGAGGATTTTGGACTTCACTGCTGGGGAGTGCATTTGGGGTGTGGAAATTTTGGTTCTCAGGGAAGAAATAGGCCCTGTCCTATATTTTGGCTTCTGTGCTCTGAACTCAAGGTGCTGAACAGAATGTTGTGCACCATGCAGAGCAATGGCATGTTAGGAATCATTAGGGATCCTGATGTGTGTGTGGGAATTTGGTGGAATTTCATCCAAGCAATTCCATGTTAGCTGTCTGCACTCTTCTGCTGACTATACTCCGCTCACTGGTGGGAAAAGAATATTCAGTTGGTCCTCTCAATGAATGATACATGAAGCTGGGCACAATTGAATTCTCATGGTCATATGCTGGTCCCATTTTTAATTCTTTGGGAAGTTCCAAAGTTTTCCACAGTGACTGTACCAATTTACATGGGAGAATACATATTGAAGTATAAGAATTTCATGAGTGTTTCTCCAGCCAATTCTGATTGTCTGTTCTCTTGAGGAGAAGAATCATAGGGGTTAAAAACTCTAAAGGAATGATGATCTCTGATCAACAAAGATAGAATGACTAAATCCTTCCTTCAGGTGCTTAAAGACTAGAGGTGGGGAGAGGACTGGGAAGAGTGGCCCTCTGTAGAGCTGCTCTCAGGGCATGAGTACTACGCAGACCAGAGGGTAGTGGCCCTCCGCTGAAAGGCGTATTGTCCTTTGTGTGTTCAAGAGTGTCTCCTTCCCACTTCCCCATCCCTGACATAACCTGGGATCAGCATAGCTGGAAGATAGAATTTAACAGTGCACATTGTTGAGCATGACAGGAGAACCTCTGACTGTCTGGCCAAGATGAAATTTTTATGATGCAGGCTTCTCCTTATTTGTCTAGCTTCCCTGAGAATTTTGCAGTTTGCTGCTAGGGAGTGCATTTGGGGCATGGAAATTTTGGGTCCCGGGGAAGAAACAGGCCCTGGCCTATATTTTGGCTTCTGTGCTCTGACCTCAAGGTGCTGAACAGAATGTTGTCCACCATGCAGAGCAATGGCATGTTAGGAATCATTAGCATTCCCGGTTCTCTGTATGGGAATTCGGTGGCGTTTTGTCCAAGTAGTTCCATAATAGCTGTCTGCACTCTTCTGCTGATTCTACTCTGCACATTGGTGGGAAAAGAAAAGTCAGTGGGTCCTGTCAATGAATGATGCAGGAAGCTGGGGCATTTGGACCCTCATGGTCATATGCTGGCCCCGTCTTTAATTTTCTGAGGAACTTCCACACTGCTTTCCACAGTAACTGTACCAATTTACATGGGAGAACACATCTTGAACTAAAAGAATTTTATGAGTGATTCTCCAGCCACTTCTGATTGTCTGTTCTCTTGAGGAGAAGAATCATAGTGGTTAGAGGCTCAAAAGGGAATGAGGATCTCTGATCAACAAAGATGGAAGGACTAACTCCTTCCTTCAGGTGCTTTAAAGCCTAGAGGTAGAGAGAGGGCTGGGAAGAGTGGCTCTCTGTAGAGCTGCTCTCAGAGCATGAGGACTAAGCAGACAGGAGGGTACGGGCCCTCAGTGTGAAAGGCGTATTGGCCTTTGTGTGTTCCAGAGGGTCTCCTTCCCACTTCCCCATCCTTGGCGCTACTTGGGATGTGTATACCTGGAGGATAGAAGGTGACAGTGCACATTGTTGCATGTGACTGGAGAACTTCCGTCCCTCTGGTCAAGATGAAATTTTAAGATGGAGGCTGTTCCTTATTTGTCTAGCTTCCCTGGGAATTTTGCACTTTGCTGCTGGGGAATGCATTTGGGGCATGGAAAGTTTGGGTCTCGCGAAGAAATAGGCCCTGGCCTATATTTTGGCTTCTGTGCTCTGACCTCTAGGTGCTGAACAGAATGTTGTCCACCATGCAGAGCAATGGCATGTTTTTGGAATCATGAGGGATCCCGATTCCATGTATGGGAATTTAGTGGAGTTTTATCCAAGCATTTCCCTATTAGCTGTCTGCACTCTTCTGCTGACTATACTCTGCACATTGGTGGGAAGAGACAAGTCATGTGGGTCCTGTCGATGAGCAGTGCATGAAGCTCGGCACGTTTGGATCCTCATGGGCATGTGCAGATCAGCTTGGATATCCAGGTATGCCCTGGATCCAGTATCCGCTCTGGATGATACAGCCCTCCTATTCCTCATTGCTGAAGAAGCCATTTACCTACAGGCTTGGTCTGTCCCTGTCCCTGTTTATCTGCTAGAAGACATTGCTCCTGGGTGGTCTTATCCACCTTAGAAAAGCACAGCAGTGGGCTCTGTGCAGTGAGTCCTAGAGAGAATCACTGACTTTCTCAATCTCCCCCATCAGCCAGATGCAGCGGCCTTCCAGAATGCTGAAAGGCCTGTGGTATACTCAACTTCTGGGATCAATTGGAGACTAAGGTTGTGCGGTCAGGGTGCTGAGTTAACATGTGTGAAATACGGTTAAAGCTAGAAATCAAGCAGCTGTGCTGCTTCTCCAGAGCCCAGGACAGATGAGTTGTCTACTGAAAAATTTGCTGAAAGGGTAAATCGTATGTCGTGTTCTTATTACACATACTAATACTACTAATGAATAGGGGTGGAAGGAAAATTGGGGGGATGGGTATGTTTATGGCATAGATGATGGTGATGGTTCTTGGATGTACACTTATATCCAAACTCATTAAGTTGTATACATTAATCTGTAGAGCTTTTTGTGTGTCAGTCATACCTATTTACCTAAAAAAAGTGGTTTAAACATAAAAATATTAAAAAGCCACCCATGATTACAGATGAGTGCCCCCTCAAACGTTTTTAGACTTCAGAACTGAAGGGAAATAATGCTTCTACACTGATAAATGGGTGATGTTGTGTATTGCATCTGTATTCTTCTTTTGCCTTGATGTTTCCATGTGTATGTAACATTTGCATTGGCCATGTATAAGATTATCCTTTAGTCCCTGCGATGTTGAATTTCATCGACTCACAGCAGTTCTTCATAAGCCATGAACTTAACCTGCAGAATTTCGACTCAAGGAGTGGCCTTGTAACATCAGCTATTTCTCATGTGACCAGAAATTGACTTTGGGATGCTGTGACTTTGGGATTGCTTTGGACTGTGGATTGTTTTCATTGTTTGTGATATGTGCTTTTGTGCTTTCTCAAGAAATCTTTTAAAATATTTTACATATGGTGATATGCCAAAATGTGTATGTCCTGTACTTGTGTTCTACAAGGTGGATGGCCGTGATCTCAGGCTGATTGGTCCCTCCAGGAGGCACCTGTTCTCTGAGACCTTCCCACACCCTCTGTTCACTGTGTGACTGAGTTCCCCAGCCATGGCTGCTTTGTTTGATACATTTCAGCTTATCCCGAGGAACCAATCATCCTTTTGTTACATTTAGAGTTTGGGGCTAGATCCCAAGAATGAGTGATAGCCTGCAAAGACACATAATTTCCTTTCATTGCTGAGCATAGAATTTAGAAGACATACTGTTGAGTTTCCCTGAGGTATCCTCATTTCTGTGTCTTTAAAATGTGTTGCTGCCTAAGTTTCTCACATTTTATAGAACAGTTGTGTTCTTCCAATAAAATTTACTTGTTCAGAAGATGCCACTTGTTGATTTTTTTATTCACAGTGAACACCAGCAAGATCAAGGGAGCTGTGGGTGTGCCATGTGCATCATCGCCTGAATCAGGGAGGGCTCTGAGCTATAGAATCTGATGCATTAAGGACAGGGGCTTGGTGGCAGGAGAATGGGTGGCAGGGCAGGTGGGGGCCCTGGGGGAAGTTCTCCCCTTTGTTAAGCTCGCCCCTTTGTCTAGGGAAGTACTGCCCTAGAGGTAGTGAGTATTCCAATACCTCCCTATGAGAAGTGATCCTTTTAGCCAATCTGTAGAGGCTGTAAACACAGATTTGGGGATTGTTGAGTTGTGGTCGGGGGGCGGGGGGGGGGGTCTCCTGATACTGTGAAGTGTAAGGCAGGGGTAGAGTAACCGGCATGGTTCTACAGAAGATCAGTCCAGAAGTGGTTGGGTGATTGCGTGTGGTTCTCCTCCTGGGATTTCATGAAGATCTTGGGCTGCCAGTGTCAGCAACTCTGTTTTTGCCGTCCAGTCTAGAGATACCCAAGCTGCAATGTCTCATTTTCTGCCTAAGGAAGTTCATTAGTGTGCAAAGTTTAAATCATTTCTCTTTTACTCCACCTGCAGCTTGACCTTTATTTACATCCCTTTTCTTATCCTCTCTTGTGTACAGAATGAGTCTCACATTAAGCTGTGATCCATTCCTCATTTGGCCCAAGTTCAGGTCAGTGGATATAACTTCACCAGAGACATTGGCTTTTACTCTTTCCCAAAAACCACAAAATAACTGCCACTCTGATCATGACATTCTCAGGCATCACTAGAAGTTCATGTCCTTGGAAGCGGGCCCAGGACACGGGAGGGCCGAGCCGTGGGCGGTACCGGGAGCCTTGCAGGCTCTGCACGCCAAGTCAATGGTCCCTAGTGCGCAGACACAAAGCATACCACTAGCAGGGAACCCTCAAATCATGGGGGCGTGTGTAATGCCTGTTGGTGGAAGCGGGGCTGGAATGGGAGGGGTGGGGCAGGAATCTGAGGAGTGGGGCTTAGATTTTTCACAGGGGGGCCTTGGTTGAGGGCTGGGGACCAGGCGAGGAGTCCAGGACGCCTGGTTCTAAACACCTGGTGAGTGCAGAGTCCGCTGCGGGTGAAGAGGGCAGGTTCCAGGTGCTCTGGAGCTGAGGAGTCCCTGTGGTGTACACCCTCCCTGCCTGCCACTCACCTGCCCTTCAGAGTTCCTCAGTAGACCCTCGGCCTCTGGCCACCCCTCGTGTGAGGTTCTGTGAACACATTTTCCTGCTTATTCATGCATCTCTCAGGCAGAGATTTTTGGCCCACAGGCTGCAGATGTTGCCTGCAACATGAATGGGAAAGCCCCAAATGTTAGCCAGCATAATTCAGACTAATATATTCAAATAATGATGACCATGGCCAGGGAGTGTAAGGAAGGTTGAATGTTAGGAAATCTATTCACTCGCTATATTAAGAGCCAAAAAGAGGATAATCCTCTGGTCGTCTCCATAGATATTGAAAAGATAAAATAAGAGGGGTTATATGATTCTACCTCAGGAATTTGCTTATTTGCTATTACCAACACCACAAAATCAAGTTACCACTGTGATCATTGCATTACTTTCTCTAACATCATAATCACGTATATGCACATAATTCACCGTTTACTTAGGCAATGACACTTCAATTTCTTTCATAAATCATGTGTTTTTATGAGATAACGCTGCAGGTCAACGCTGCTGGATTCCCCCCAGCAGTTTGGCTCAAAGAGGATGTGGCACCTGTCGTTCCAATTTAAAATATATAATTGAATAATGACTTTAGAGATGGAATTTTAAGTAGAACTCTTACTAAGTTTATATGTTTTTTGTATATTGGAACATTTAAGAGAAACTTAGTTTTACTGGTTTTATAGGTTTACTTTGTTAAATAAGTAGAATTGTTTATTATTTTGAAGGGTTTATTAAGACTTTGTTTTTTCCTACCAAATCTGCTTTCTGTCTTCCTCATTTTGGTAAATGGCAATTCTTTCCTTCCTATTGCTCAAGCCAAACACCTGGGTGTCCTCTTTGACTCCTCTGTTTCCTTCATGCCCCACGTTAACACCATCAGCAAATCCTGAGCTCTACCTTCAACATGCAACCAGAATGTGACCACGTCATTGCACCTCCACTGTTGTTACCCTTGTCCAAACCACCTTTACCACTCTCCTGGATTATTCTCATAGCCTCCTAACTAGTCTCCCTACTTCTTCCCTGCTCTATACAGTCAGTTCTTGGACGTGTCTTTTGTTGAACATCTATACACATTTCTGTCGGGTAAAGAACTTGGAGTTACCATTCCTGGGTCTCAAGCGATGCTAATGTTTAGCTTTGGTAGATACTGCCCGACAGATTCCCCAATTGGCTGGACCAATTTTACTCCTAGCAGCAGTACAAGTTCATAGTAAAGGCAAGGAAATGAATTGTGTGAGGGAGAAAACACGGTCACAATCCCACCCCGTTACTGCAAGTGTATTCATTGTTCCACACTCCTTTTCACTGGGGACATGACTTCTTTGTACCGTTGGAATGACAGAGTAGCATCTAAAAGATCTGCGTGTGTAGCTATTGGTGGTAGACCATGAGGCTACAGTGGGATGTGACACTGATCATGAGCCCACAACACACAGCAGACAGGACCTTGTGGGCCAAGATGTGCAGGGCTGCTTCTGGAGAGATGTGATGGCAGGACCATGTGTACTCTTTCCTTCTTCTCAGCTCTGTCTGCTCACGTACACTTTTATACAGCGGAGTTTTGGTGAAAGTGAACATACAAGACAGCTTTGACAGGAAGCAAGAATTCAGAAAATGGCAATAAGCTGCCTGGAAGATGTGTGTTGGAGTGAGTGCAGACCCACCTCTATACCTTGCTGCCCTGAGCATGGCTTGTGGACTGTTTATATGAAGATGGGTTGAGGGACTTCTCTCTGTCTACTTGGAAAACTCTGAATTGCTGCCCAGCTGCCAGCAATTCAGGGCCCTGGGGAGCACAGGCCCATGAGCCATTGGTCCTTTGTGAGAGATACAAAGGGCAAGACAGTATTTTTCCAAGGTAGCTTTGGATGAGGGCAGTGCACATGCTGGGCCTCATCTCATGATCAGTAGATCTTGTTGTAGTTTGCCTCAGGAGTCTGTATAGTTCAAAGCTCCCAGAAGATTTACACTCCCATGCTTCTTGATATGGAGGTCTCAAGATTCCAAGAGAACAATAGTGGAAGCTTCAAAGCCTCCTTGACTAGGCTCAGAATTCCCACAATATCCCCTCCACCACATTCTATAGGTCGGAGTAAGTCACAGGCCAGCCCAGATCCAAGGGAATGGAGAAACAGACTCTACCTCTTGATGGACGGAATGGAGAAGCCCCAGCGCAAAAAACTGCACATCCAGGGAGAGGAGGATTCGCTGTAGCCTTCTCTGGAATCAATCTACCCCAATCTGTATCTGGAAATATGAACCAATACCTAAGGCAGAGTCTCATAAGCAGAATACGGGCTCATAAAATTACATGAAGTAATATAGAGAAACAAAGTTTCTATGTGGGATATGAGCTTACCCACGGTGCATGAATCCCTTCTAATCCAATGGAGTGAACATTGAATGAAAAACTGGGTGTAAAGGAACCATCTGTGGCTTTGCAAGGGGGTGGAATTTCAGCTCAGCCTTCCCTCTTCATACCCTAAGAGGAATTTGTGAAATGCATAAGAGAAATCTGAACCAAATTGGAGTCGGGATTGCCTGTAGGGGGAGGTCTCAAGCCCTATCATACAGTACCAATTACTCCAAATATGAAGAGACCTAGGCTTGCATCTCCAAGAGGAAATACAACAACTTTACTATTAAAGGAAGATTTCTCTCCCAACCTGGCAACAGGCCAGCCAATAAGAAAAACTGCAGCTCAGCTGATGAGAAACCATTGCCATCCTGAACTATTCCTTTCCCCCAAAGGACTTTCTTTTAGGACAGCCCCTCCTTACTTTCCCTTTTTCTCTATAAAAGCAAGCTCCCCTGCCTTGTTTTCCAAACTGGCCTATAGTTTGCCATAGCATGCATGCACATCCTGAATTGCAATTCTTTTGGCTCTTCCTGAATAAACTCATTTTCTGGGTAAAATAACTGGCGAATTTGCCTTTTAATTTGACAGTAGTAAATAAAAGGAATCCCCTGTCTACTGCCAGGAGAGTGGAAGAGGAAATCAACATGTAGCCCACAAGTGGAGTGCTGTGTGGAGTTCAGATGCTGGATTAGGGTTTTAGACCACTGTGTGGAATCAATGAAACGTTGCTTTGTGATCATAAATAAGGCATGGCTTGGAACCATCTGGGTTAGAAGTGAGAATGTGATATGGACTAACCTTCTGGGCAGGCTCAGAATATTGGTTCCTGTTTTGGTTCCAATGTTAATTAAGAGGACAAACACCACAAAGGGTTGGTCATCACAGTAATATTTTGTTCTTTGGCAGTATCTTTCAGTGGAGGATCTAGGAACACTCAAAATACACCCCTGTGAGGTCACCTATGCTGTTTTCCCATGAGAAACTCCTTAATATCCTAAGAAGTGATTCATCAAAAGAAAACGGTTCACTAGGCATCTTAGGATGTAGACTCAGAGCGGCCTTGGATATCTCCTAGTGCTATAGCCTGACTTGTGTCCCCCCCACTTCATATGTTGAAGCCCTAACCCCAACGTGATTGTGTTTGGAGATAGGGCTTTTTGGAGATAATTGAAGTTAAATGAGACCATGAGGGTGGAGTCCTAATCTGATAGGATTGGTGGCTTTATAACAAGAGTAAGAGAGAGCAACAGAGCTCTCTCCCTGCCTGAACACATCCAGGAAAGGCCATGTGAGGACATAGCTAGAAGTCAGTCATCTGCAAGGCAGGAAGAGAGGTCTCACCTGGAACCGAATTGGCTGAGACCTTGATCTTGGACTTCCCAGTGTCCAGAACTGTGAGAAATAAATTTATGTTGTTTAAGCTACCCAGTCTATGATATTTTGTTTTAGCAGCCCGAGCTGATTAAGACACCTAATGTAGCATTTTCTTAAGTGGGATCTGGGACACACTGGTGTGCCTGGACTGTGACTAGGTGTTGGTGCTAGGGTCAAACACTTTTAGGAATGCTGCATAATATTAACACCTCTTGGAGATCCAGGATATTTAGTAGAATACCATGTCTCCTCAGGCAATGGAAACAAAAGAAAACATAAATAAATGGGACTACATCAAACTAAAAAGCTTCTGCACAGCAAAGGAAACTGTCAACAAAACAAAAAGACAACCCACCAACTGGGAGAAAATATTTGCAAATCATATATCTGACAAGGGGTTAATTTCTAAAATATATAAAGAACTCCTACAACTCAATGACCAAAAAAGAAACAACCAGATCAAAAATGGGCAGAGGCTATGAACAGATATTTTTCCAAAGAAGATATACAGATGGCCAATAGGCACATGAAAATATGCTCAACATCACTAATTACTAGGGAAATGCAAATCAAAACTACAATGAGATATCACCTCACACCCATCAGAATGGCTATTATTGAAAAGACAACAAATAATAAGTGTTGGAGAAGATGTGGAGAAAAGGGAATGGTCGTACACTGCTGGTGGGAATGTAAACTGGTGCAGACACTATGGAAAACAGCTATTCCACTACTGTGTATTTATCCAAACAACATGAAAACACCAATTTGGGGGCCAGCCTCGTGGCACAGTGGTTAAGTTTGCATGCTCCGCTTCAGCGGCCCAGGGTTCCCTGGCTTGGATTCTGGACACAGACCTACGCACCGCTCATCAAGCCATGCTGAGGTGGCGTCCCACATACAGCACCTAGTAGGATGTACAACTATCTACTGGGGCTTTGGAATGAAAAAAGGAAGAATGAGGAAGATTGGCAACAGATGTTAGCTCAGGGCCAATCTTCCTCACAAGAAAAGAAAAGACCAATTCAAAAAGATTTATGCACCCCTATGTTCATTGCAGAATTATTCACGATAGCCAAGAATTAGAAGCAACCCAAGTGCCCATCAATGGATGAATGGATAAAGAAGATGTGGTATATATACACAATGGAATACTTCACAGCCACAAAAAAGACAAAAATCATGCCATTTGTGACAACATGGATGAATCTTGAGGGTATTATGCTAAGCGAAATAAGTCAGACAGAGATAGACAAATACCATAAGATTTCACTCATATGTGGAAGATAAACAAACACATAGATAAGAAGAACAGATTGGCGGTTACTAGAAGGGAAAGGGGGAGGGGGAGGGCAAAAGGGGTAAAGGGGCACATATGTATGGTGACAAATGGAAACTAGAGCGGGTACCATTCCAAAGGGCTCTCAGCTTCGTAGAGTGTTGGAGGGAGGCCACTAATAGATGAGTCTAGGGTTGGCCGTTATCATCAGCAGCAAAGTGGGTATTATTACCAGAACAGACATCTGGGGATCATCTGACCTGCTGTTATGGAGTGATTTGTGTCCCCCCCAAACAAATTCATGTGGGGAAGCCCTAACTCCTAACGTGCCTGTATTTTCGTGGTGAACACGATGGAATCTATACAGAAGCTGACATATAATAATGTACACCTGAAATTTGTACAGTGTTATAAACCAATGTGACCTCAATAAAATAATTTTTAAAAAGAGAATATTAAAGGCTTCCAGAGCTCTAGAGTGAGGAGCATCTATTAACATCTACATCACGGATTCCTTAACTGGGGAGTACTTTGGAAGCACCTGTGGAATGTTTTGTTTTTGTTTTAGACATGTTTCCAGGCCCTGACTCTGCTCCACACTTCCTGAACAGGAATATCTAGGGGTAAAGCCTGGGCGTATGTATATTTTCAAAGATCATAGATAATTCTGGTGAACAACACTAATGACGAACCACTAAAGGCATACATGCTTTGTGGAGCTGAGTTGGGGAACTACTGATCTAGGACAACACTCTCCTTTTACAGGTGAGGAAATTGAGGTCCCACTAGGGAAAATGACCTGCCCAAGTGTGAACACAGAGCCAGTAACGTTTGAACCCTTTTTCCTCTGATATAAATGACGTCTAGATGGCAGTGTATTTCTTGGTTTTAGTCTGTGCCTGCACAGGCTGAAAAGTTGAACAATGACTGGGTGAATTTGAGCATGGAAATACAACATGATACGGTGCTTTGGAGTAAGCAGTGCCTGGACTGTGTCTGTGGATTCCTCAGAGGCCAGGTTTCCAGCCTGGGAAGAGGAGAACTGAGAGAAGATGAAGTCTAGGTTAGGAAGGGAGAGGTGAGGGGCAGCAGCAACTTTCCCATAGAGCCTGTTGTGGCCAAGAAGCCAACTACTCTGCCCACAGCACCACCACCTGGGTCCTGACTGATTGGCAGAGACATATGTCAGACTGAGACAACTGGTTTCCCCAAGCCCCCTCTCAGTCCATATATTCCTTGAGAAGAAATACTTTTAAAAATATATCTGATGAAGGGCCCTTCAGAGAGATGCCTTTTGAAATCCAGTCGAGAACCTTTTCTCTTGTCCCAACTGTTCTTCAGGTCAATACCAGCGTTCTAGTCTTGTATCTGCTGCTAATTTCAAGAGTGATCTTGGGCAAGTTACCTCCCCTCCCTCAGCCTCAGTTTCCCCATCCGATCATCTCGTTTATTCTTATCAACTCCTTCAATAAATCAGTGACAGTTTGGATGATGGCTAATACTTGGCGAGATATAGCATCAGATACACACACACACACACACACACAGAAGAAATGCAGGCTCCAGATACAGAGCTCCAGCTCTACTTCTTTGTGATTCCCTTGGATCTCTCATCCTCTATGACTTGGCTTCATTATCAGGCTCTTGGAAGATGGCTACAGCAGTTCCCTAGGGTCGCATCCAGATCTCACAGGAAAAAAGAAAGGACCACTCTGCCTTGCATTGACTTCCTAGGAGAGAGGAACCCTTTCTCAGAAGCACCGTAGTGCACATGTCACTGGCCCTTCGCTGACAAAGGGAATGGTAGAATCGTATTTAGCTTGGCCTAATCATTGTGGGGGGCAATGGGCATTGAAGGCAACTACTGGTTGCCCTCCATCCCCTCCCCCCCAAGTAGAGAAGATAAAATGCTTAGAGTGTGAAGATGACATCATCCCAAAGCCACTGAGAAGGATTAAATCATAATTTTCATGCTGTGAAAATTGCTGTCTATTCTATTCCGTGGGACCAGTGTGTTTGTGTGTGGAGAGGGAGGGGCCACCTCATGGAGAGGATTATATCCACCATCCATAGATGATGTCGTCCTCCTAGATTGACTTAAGGTGTATTATCCAGGGGTGGGAAGTGAGCTGGAGTGTCCGTCAAGGAATAGAGTTCAATACAGAACGAGTAGTAGGCATTCCTGAATTGTATTCACTGTGCTGGGCTCAGGCAGCAGGCTGTGATTCTGTTTTCTGTCTAATATAAACCTGGACCAGATGCTGCCCTGTGATATATGGCATGAGGGGCTAGAAGCCCACTGATATAAGGTAGGGGAAGAAATTCAAAACTCCTGAACATGAGGATACTGTACTGGATGTTGTGAGCATCCACACATTCACTCCCTAACTTTGCCTTCCAAAGAAATAAAATTTCTGTCCTGGAACCCTTGCCTCGAGAAATTGGTGGACAAGGGAGGCATCAGAAGCTTTCAAAAGTACTTCTGCTGGCTATTCTCTCTGGGCTGAGGATGCCAGTGAGAAGCAGGTGCCATTCAAATGGGCTCTCAGCTTTGTAGACTGTTGGAGGGAGCCAGTAATAGATGAGTCCAGGGGTGGCAGTTAGCAGCAGCAGCAAAGTGGGTATTATTACCACAACAGGCATCTGGGGATCATCTGACATGCTGTTATGGAGTGAATTGTGTCCCCCTCCCACCAAAGTCATGTGGGGAAGCCCCAACTCCCAATGTGCCTGTATTTGGAGATGGGGCCTTTAGGGACAGCATTAAGGTTAAGTGAGGCCATAAGGGTGGGGCCCTATTCTGATAGGACTGGTATCCTTATAGGAAGAGGAAAGGACACCAGCTCTCTCTCTGTCTCCACACATGGGAAAGAAAGGTCATGTGAGGACACAGTGAGAAGGCAGCCACCTGCAAGCCAGGAAGAGAGGTCTCACCAGAAACAACCCTGCTGGCACCTTGATCTTAAACTTCCAGTCTCCGGAACTATGGGAAAATCAGTGTCTTCTGTTTTGCCCCCCAGTCTGTGGTATTGGTTACGGTCCCTCAGCGGACTAATCCACATGCAGAGAAATCTGCTATAACACTTAGGAACCTTACCCTTGGCTTTCCCCCGAGAGCACCTGCACCCACTGACCTTGGCAACGTGCCACAGGGAGAAGGACAGCCCCAAACCTTTCAGAGACTCATGGGAAAGTGCCTGTAAGTCAATGCTAGTGCCGTGGACCCAGCACAGCCCTGTAATAGTACATACACAGAGTGGAGGGGGAGCTTATGGAGGTTAGGGGAAAATGGAATGCTTCCCTGAGTGTGCTACTTGGTAGCGTCAGTGAGACATGACCCTTTCCTCTGTGATTGTTCTACCAGTTCCTGGATATACTTAGCATCAGGCAGCATCCCCACACTGCTTAGAGTGTGCACTTTGGTTATCATGGTGGATGTTCAGCCTCACAGTGCTCCCGTGACCACCTCTGTGGTTGAGAACCCTCTTAGACAGGAACACTTGGGTCTCCTTTCAAACACGACCAAGTCCCCAACCCCGTCTCCAGGTGGAGTGTTGCTCACCTGGCTGGGAGCTGGCAGGGCTACCCTGAGGTTCTGGTGCTTCCTCTAGCCTCTGTGCCCCAACACATGGCATCACGGAGAACACTAAAGTCATGTCTGCACCCTCTGAGGGAGGCAGAGAGCAGGCATGGAGTGGGAGGTTGCCTTCATCCTTCTCTTCATAAGCCCTCCTTACCTTGGTCCCTGCTCTCCCTGCTGGTACAGGCTGCTCCAGCAAGCCTCTGATTACAGAAGTCTCCAGGTGGAGACAGGCACCTGTCTCCTGTATTCCTACCCCCACATCTGTTGTCTGTGCCCTGGAGAAAGGGTATTAGGGTAAGAAGGGGCAAATGGAAGGTATCCGAGCTCCCCTACTTATCTACAGAGGAAGGAAAATGCGAGACCTTATCCTGGTGGGAAGTGCAGAGAATTGGCCACCATGCAAGACGTGGAAAATGCAGGTGTTATTCCCACCATACACAGGCTAATGTGGATTCACAGCTAAAACATGTCTCCAGCTGGTGTCGGCTACCATGCTAGTAGGTCTGCCCCTTGGCCATTCTCATCTAGCAGATCCAATGGTGCTCACAACGTTTGGGGTAAATCAGTGTGCTATATGGGGCCCAGGGCAAGCCCTGGTGGGAGAATCACAGCTGCTAGAATGCCCTATACACTATGAACCCACCACCCCCATAGAGTGCTATTTCTCCCATTTCCAAGACTTGCAAGTCTGGGAACGGATGGGTGGAAATGAAGGTGGCGTCTCTCATAACTGTAGTAACACACCTGACTCACCTGCAACAGTTTTACTTCCTGTCCCTGCGACTCTGCTGTCTGCTGGTTAGAGGTTCTAGTTCCCTAGGAAGAAACATGTCCCATATGGGACAAACAATGGTTCCACCATACTTGAAGCCACTCAGCTTCTGGAGCCTCTCAAAACAGGTGATGATGATGTTAACGCTATAGAATGAGGACAGGGAGGAATATGGATGAGACTCTGGGTGTCCCCTCAGGTGCCTTCTTATACTCCATCATGAGGGGGTCCCGACAGAATACTGCAGCCCCACAAAGAACCACCAAGCGCTCAGACTCTCGGGAATGAAGGACTGAGCCTCCTTAGTGAGTAAGTCCAAAGGACCATGGAGTTGATAGTCATAGATAACAGGACCCCCTCATGGCCATGTGCATAAACGAGGACTGTACCCTCAACCTCTTTTCCCCTGCTTGTGGCCTTGTTCTTTTTAAAAATTCTCTCACCTCTTCTTTAGTAATATAAATAGGATAGAGTGGTGGTGGTGGTGAATTCACCATTTAGGTCATGGAATTGTGGAATATCCTCATCAAGTTAGGATAATGGCAGAGCTCGAGAAAGAAGAGACATCACGGGGACGACTTGAACTACAAACACAGGCCCCATGACCTCACCTCCGACAATGACACTGGAAAGGTTCGTATGGGTTGTCTGTCTCTGAGTGGTTCTTGGTTGTACATGGAATAATTAAATTATGCCAGGAGGAGCACTTTTGGAATCATATGAATGGGAGAATGTTGTCTGTACATGCTAGGAATCCAAGGAGCAGCAGGTAATTATTGTCTATATTACTTTTCTGTCTACCTAACACTCCCTCCTTTGGGAACTGCTGAAAATCATGGGGATTCACTGCTTCAGACCACAGGAGTAGTTGGGGTAGAAACACAGGAGATGGAAAGACATTAGTATCCAATAGAGCCCCGAGTATTGGATAGCCTTGCTTGTCCTGGAGCCTCCACCTTTTCAGACCTTGGATGCCTTGCCCAGAATCATTCACATTCTTTGATTCAACCAAATTTGGCTTATGAACTTGACCTCTAGCATCCCAAACATTTTTCAGGAAGGATTTGAAGGGAAGCTCTTAGGTTTGCAGTAAAGCTACCTAAACCGGGGACTTGTGGTTAAGTCAAGTCTTGAAAGACAGAATGTTTACAACTCTCCGACCACTCCCACCCCTACACTAGGGACGAAGATTCTAGAGACAGTTTCTCTGAGTTCTGGAAAGGGAGTCTACGCCAGTAGTCATTCTGGTGACCAGAACCAGTCTGAGAGTGAAGGCAGTCAGGGAACTGCGTCCAGGTAAGGGGTCAAGGGTCACAACAGAAAGCCCAGGCTGTAGAGCAGCTTGAGGGAAGTCCAGGGCCTGGAACCTGGCTCTGTGCCTGTAGAGTCAGACATTTGGTCACATCAGGAGAGGACCTAGAGGGAAGTAAGGGGGAAAGGATAGACCAAGGTAGAAAAGGAATTCTTTTGACCTGACATGTGAGAGAGGAGCTCCTTCCCATATGGTGCTCTCAGAGAATGGCATCTTAGAAAAGCCTGAGGTGAAGGACGGGTCCTGTTGCTCTAGGGGACTGTTAGCAGTGCTTCGGAGACTGCACCTAACTCTACAATTAGGTCTTTGCCAGCAGGTGCCAGAGATATTCAGCTCATGAGAGTGGCTCATGGAGGAGAACAGGTATAAATCCGAGGATGCTGGGGTTTCACTGCCTGACTTTTTTGGCTGTGCGATGAGAGAAATTATATCTGCAGTGAATCAGGGGAAATGATTCAAAAAGTGAAACACAAAACCAACAGCCTGTGCTCTTAGCAAGTTAAAATTTTATTGATGTCTTAGTTTATAACACTGTGGGGTTTTAGTTGTACATTTTTGTCCGTCACCTTGTGGATGTAACCCTTCACCCCTTGTGCCCCCCCCACCCCCCTTCCCCTTGGTAACCACCAATCAGATCTCTCTGTCCGTGTGATCACTTATATTCCATATATGAGTGAGTTCATGCAGTGTCTGTCCTTCTCTCTCTGGCTTATTTCACTTAACATAATACCCTCTAGGTCCTTCCATGTTGTTGCAAATCGGACAATTGTGTCTTTTCTTATGGCTGAGTAGTGTTCCATTGTATGTATATACCACATCTTCTTTAACCAATCTTCAGTTGAGGGACACTTGGGTTGCTTCCACTTCTTGGCTATAGTGAATAATGCTGCAATGAACATAGGGGTGCATACGCCTCTTGTGATGGTTGATTTCATGTCCATTGGGTAGATGCCCAAGAGTGGTATTGCTGGATCATACGGTATTTCTATTTTTAATTTTTTTTGAGGACTCTCCATACTGTTTTCCATAGAGGCTGCACCAGTTTGCATTCCCACCAGCAGTGAATGAGGGTCCCCGTTTCTCCACAACCTCTCCAGCATTTGTTGTTATTTGTCTTTGTGATTATAGCCATTCTAACCGGTGTAAGGTGATATCTCAGTGTAGTTTTGATTTGCATTTCCCTGATGATTAGTGATGTTGAACATCTTTTCATGTGTCTATTGGCCATCTGTATCTCTTCCTTGGAAAAATGTCTGTTCATATCCTCTGCCCATTTTTTGATCGGGTTGTTTGTTTTTTTGTTGCTCAGTTGTATGAGATCTTTGTATATTACTGAGATTAATCCCTTGTCAGACAAACGATTTGCGAATATTTTCTCCCAGCTGGTGGGTTGTTTATTCATTTTGATCCTGGTTTCGTTTGCCTTGTAGAAGCTCTTTAGTCTGATGAGGTCCCACTTGTTTATTTTTTCTTTTGTTTCCCTTGTCTGGGTAGACATGGAATCTGAAAGGATCCCTTTATGTCCAATTGCAATTAGTGTACTGCCTATATTTTCTTCCAGGAGTTTTATAGTTTCAGGTCTCACTTTCAGGTCTTTGATCCATTTTGAATTGATTTTTGTATATGGCGATAGGAGATGGTCTACTTTCATTCTTTTGCATGTTGCTGTCCAATTTTCCCAGCACCATTTATTGAAGAGACTTCCCTCTCTCCATTGTATGTTCTTTGCTCCTTTGTCGAAGATTAGCTGTCCATAGGTGTGTGGTTTTATTTCTGGGCTTTCAATTCTGTTCCATTGATCTGTGTGTCTATTCTTGTACCAGTACCATGCTGTTTTGATTACTGTAGCTTTATAGTGTATTTTGAAATCAGGGATTGTGATGCCTCCAGCTTTGTTCTTTTTTTTCAGAATTGCTTTAGCTATTCGGGCTCTTTTGTTGCCCCATACGAATTTCAGTAGTTTTTGTTCTATTACCGTGAAGAATGACATTGGGATTCTGATTGGGATTGCATTGAATCTGTAGATTGCTTTAGGTAGAATGGACATTTTAACTATATTTATTCTTCCAATCCATGTGCATGGAATATTTTTCCATTTCTTTATGTCCTCCTCGATTTCTTTCAATAGTGTCTTATAGTTTTCATTGTATAGGTCTTTGACCTCCTTGGTTAAATTTATTCCCAGATATTTTATTCTCTTTGTTGCAATTGTAAATGGGATTGTCTTTTTGAGTTCTCTTTCTGTTTTTTCATCGTTAGTGTATAGAAATGCAATTGATTTTTGTAAGTTGATTTTATACCCTGCCACTTTACTGTAGTTGTTGATTGTTTCTAGTAGCTTTCCGATGGAATTTTTGGGGTTTTCTATGTATAGGATCATGTCGTCTGCAAATAGTGAGAGTTTCACTTCTTCATTGCCTATTTGGAGTCCTTTTATTCCTTTTTCTTGCCTAATTGCTCTGGCCAGAACTTCCAGTACTATGTTGAATAAGAGCGGTGAGAGTGGGCACCCTTGTCTTGTTCCTGTCCTCAAGGGAATGGCTTTCAGCTTTGCCCCGTTGAGTAGGATGTTTGCTGTAGGTTTGTCATATATGGCCCTTATTATGTTGAGGTACTTTCCTTCTATACCCATTTTGTTGAGAGTTTTTATCATAAATGGATGCTGGATCTTGTCGAATGCCTTCTCTGCATCGATTGAGATGATCATGTGGTTTTTATTCTTCATTTTGTTAATGTGGTGTATCACGTTGATTGATTTGCGGATGTTGAACCATCCCTGTGTCCCTGGTATAAATCCCACTTGATCGTGGTGTATGATCTTTCTGATGTATTGCTGTATTCGGTTTGCCAATATTTTGTTGAGGATTTTTGCGTCTATGTTCATCAGCGATATTGGCCTGTAGTTTTCCTTCCTTGTATTGTCCTTGTCTGGCTTTGGTATCAGCATGATGTCGGCCTCATAGAATGTGTTGGGAAGTATTCCATCTTCCTCTATTTTTTGGAATAGTTTGAGAAGGATAGGTGCTAAATCTTCTTTGAACGTTTGATAAAATTCTCCAGGGAAGCCATCTGGTCCTGGGCTTTTATTTTTTGGGAGGTTTTTGATGACTGTTTCAATCTCTTTACTTGTGATTGGTCTGTTCAGATTCTCTATTTCTTCTTGATTCAGTTTTGGGAGGTTGTACACGTCCAAGAATTTGTCCATTTCCTCTAGGTTGTCCAATTTGTTGGCGTAAAGTTTTTCATAGTATTCCCTAATAATCCCTTGTATTTCTGTGGTGTCTGTTGTAATTTCTCCTCTTTCATTTCTAATTTTATTTATTTGCATCTTCTCCCTTTTTTTCTTAGTGAGTCTGGCTAAGGGTTTGTCAATTTTATTTATCTTCTCAAAGAACCAGCTCTTTGTTTCATTGATCCTTTCTACTGTTTTTTTGGTTTCAATTTCATTTATTTCTGCTCTGATTTTTATTATTTCCCTCCTTCTGCTGATTCGGGGCTTTGTCTGTTCTTCTTTTTCCAACTCTGTTAGGTGCAATTTAAGGTTATTTATTTGGGATTTTTCTTGTTTGTTAAGGTGAGCTTGTATTGCTATGAATTTCCCTCTCAGGACTGCTTTTGCTGCATCCCATATGAGTTGGTATGGTGTATTTTCCTTTTCATTTGTCTCCAGATAGCTTTTGATTTCTCCTTTAATTTCATCAATGACCCATTGGTTGTTCAGTAGCATGTTGTTTAGTCTCCACATCTTTGTCCCTTTCCTAGTTTTTTCCTTGCAGTTGATTTCTAGTTTCACAGCATTATGATCAGAAAAGATGCTTGTAATGATTTCAATCTTCTTAAATTTATAGAGGTTTGCCTTGTTTCCTAATATATGGTCTATCCTTGAGAATGTTCCATGTGCACTTGAGAAGAATGTGTACTCTGCTTTTTTTGGGTGGAGTGCTCTGTATATATCTATTAAATCCATTGCGTCTAGTTTTTCATTTAAGTCCATTATTTCCTTATTGACTTTTTGTCTGGATGATCTATCTATTGATGTAAGGGGGGTATTAAGATCCCCTACTATTATTGTGTTATTGTTAATATCTCCTTTAAGGTTTTTTAGCAGTTGTTTTATGTACTTTGGTGCTCCTGTGTTGGGTGCATAGATATTTATAAGTGTTATGTCTTCTTGGTGAAGTATCCCTTTTATCATTATATATTGCCCTTCTTTGTCTCTCATTACCTTTTTTATCTTGAAGTCTACTTTGTCTGATATAAGTATGGCTACTCCTGCTTTCTTTTGTTTGCCATTAGCTTGGAGTATTGTTTTCCATCCTTTTATTTTGAGTCTGTGTTTGTCTTTAGAGCTGAGATGTGTTTCCTGGAGGCAGCAGATTGTTGGATCTTGGTTTTTAATCCATCCCGCCACTCTGTGTCTTTTGATTGGAGAATTCAATCCATTTACATTTAGAGTGATTATTGATATATGAGGGTTTAATGTTGCTATTTTATTGTTCATCTTCTGGTTCTTTTGCATTTTCTTCGTTTCTTGTCCCTTGTGTTTCGGACTGCAAATTCAATTTGGTATTTCTGCATGCTCATTCTCTTGGTTTTCTCTTTATTTGTCATGTGTGGTTCTCTTCTGGTTGTTTGTTTAGTGGTTACCGTGCGGTTTATATAAGCGATCTCCTGGGTAAGAAAGTACATTTTCAGATGCCTCCTTTTTCCTGAGGCTGGGTCAGTTCAATCCCTTACCTCTTCCCCTCCTTATTTGTTATCTCTTTATTCCAGTTTGTGTCATGAATGTGTGTTTCCAGTGATGAGCTTGAATTAATTTTTGATGTTTTCCAACTGTATTTTGTTCTGGTTTAGTCTCCTTGCTTTTCTCCTTGCTGAAATCTTTGTATCCCCTTTCTCATTTGTTTTTTTTCAGGCCTAAGGGCCTTCTTGAGCATTTCTTGTAGTGGGGGTCTTGTGGTGACAAACTCTCTTAGCTTTTGTTTATCAGGGAGAGTTATTATTTCTCCATCGTATTTGAAGGATATTTTTGCTGGATAAAGTATTCTCGGCTGAAGGTTTTTGTCTTTCATGATTTTGAATATATCATTCCAGTCTCTCGTAGCCTGTAGAGTTTCTGTCGAGAAATCAGCTGAGAGCCTGATGGGGTTTCCTTTGTATGTTATTTTGGTTTTTTGTTTAGCTGCCTTCAATATTATTTCCTTGTCACGGGTATTCTTCAAGTTTGCTACTATGTGGCGAGATGATTTTTTATTCCTGTTTATATATTTAGGTGATCTATTGATTTCATTCCCTGTTATTTCCCTCTCGTTCCCTAGGTTGGGGAAGTTCTCAGCTATTATTTCTTTGAACAAACTCTCTGCTCCTTTTTCTCTTTCTTCTCCTTCTGGAATACCTATTATCCTTATGTTGCTTTTCCTCATTGAGTCTGATATTTCTCGAAGAATTTCTTCATTTCTTTTTAGTTTTAGCTCTCTCTCCTCCTCTATCAGGAGCATTTCTGCGTGGCTATCCTCAATAGTGCTAATTCGTTCCTCCATATTGTTCTGCTCTTTAAAGACTCCATTTTTTCCACTATCTCGTTGATTTTGTTTTTCATCTCTAATAATTCTGATTGGTTTTTCTTTAGGGTTTCAATCTCTTTTGTGACATAATCCCTGAATTCGTTGATTTGTTTCTGTGTGTTCTCTTGTATTTCGTTGAGCTTGTTTATGATAGCTATTTTGAATTCTCTCTCGTTCAGGTTATCAAATTCTGTGCCTTCAGGGTTGGTTTCTGGGTGTTTGTCATTTTCCTTTTGGTCTGTAGCCCTGACATATTTTCGCAAGGATCCGACGGGGACGGCTTTATTTTTACCACTCATGATTAAAGTTAGTCCTGCAGTTTCCCCCTGCTGCCACTAGATGGAGATCGCGAGCGGTTTGCTCTGAGGCGGCTGCAGCCCCCGGAGGGATTATGCTGAAACGCCGGGTGTGTGGGGGGAGGGGTCCTCTCTTTCTCCTGCTTGACCCGGGGGTTTCCTTTCTGGCTCTCTTAGGGTGTTTGCTACACCCCCTAAACAGTCCGTCGTCACTTCCCCGTGGCGATCTCGCGACAGTCTGTGAGAGCACCTGGATGGCGCTAGTTTTCCCCGCTGTGGGCCACCCCTCCCCCCTCTGACCGCGAACCGCGCTGTTTTTGCCGATCGATTGGGGAGGGGGAGTACAACCTCCTACCTCTCCTCCCGTTCTCCTGGGCCTCCCGCGCCTCCACCGTCCGATGTATGGCAGCAGGGGTTTCTCAGAAGTCCTTCGTAGTGTTTGATTGAGCTCTGTTGGAATGTGAATGATGTTTTCGTTGTGTCGTAGGGGGCAGAGATTCAAAGAGGGAATCTCACTCCGCCATGATGCTGACGTCACCTGGAGCAAGTTAAAATTTTAAACTGTAACTGTTTAGAAATGTGTATATTTGATCTTTCTCTGTTTATGGGCAGAAAGCTGTGTGTTCTGAGGAGAAAGTGATATTGAAGAGTTACATTTCCACATTGAGTCCAATTTGCTTTATTCAAGTACCTGTTGTAAAAAATGCTTTAACGTTTCGTTACAGCTCATTCCTCTGGTTAGAATTCACATCCTCTCTAGGTGACTATGAGCTCCATTGACCCTCCGTTAGTGTGCAGTGGGGCAGGACTGTGGAGGCTCGACTGAGGTTGCAGGAATGCAGTGTCTTGCTCTATTTCTCCCCAATTCCAGCACCCACAGCACCCACTTGGTCAGGGAATTTTACACCAAAATTTTAAAGGAGACCTCAGTATTTAAATAGTATAGATACGACTAAAAACTAATCATGACAATGAATGTCTCATATTAGTAGGAAGAATAATATTGTTTGCAATATTTCATCACTCAGCCACTGTCCTTCTCTGTGCTTGGCTCCTCTCCTGAAACTCAGGGGTGATAATAATCCCCAGTCTGGGTTGTTGTGAGGATTACATGAAATGATGTATAGAAATGTTTCCAGGTTTTACTATTCTCTATAACCGAATGGAGTGTATGAATGTATATATGTCACGTATCTCTCTCTCTCTCTGGTCCACTCCCTTGAGCCAGTGGTGAGGTGATTTAATATCTATTAAATTCATTCCACATGGATAAAGTACAATCCCTTATTTTTAATGTCTATGTAGTATTCTATTATATGGATGCGCTATTTTTATTTAGCCAAGCTCCTACTGTTGGAAATTTAGTTTATTTCCACTGTCTTGCTATTATGGCCGATACTAAAATGTGAGAACCTTGTATAAACACCATGGAGCACTTGTCCAATTTTTAAGTTTTGAAAAATTAATTACATTTTTTGTCTTGTCTTTACCTTAACTATGACATTGCAGAGATTTGCTCATGCAAAGTTTCATAGAGTGAGGAAGCGTTTGGCTACCTGAAGATTACTGGCCATTTTTAGTTTTAAAGTCTTTCCGCATGGTCTATGAGTTGCTTGGAAAGCATGGAAATCATATTTCATATGATGACTCAGGAACATTTTAGGACCTACATACACTCTTCTGGAAAGGAAGGAAGGAGAATCTACCTGGCCTTGTGTGCCACTCTGCAATGCCCCCACATCCAAATTTCCTTCTAATTGCAATAAATTCATTTTTAATAAGTTTTAATTTTTAATCAAGGCAATACATGCATATATAGCTTTTTAAAAAATCAAATAGTACAAAAGGGCATATAATGAAAAGCAGTGAATCCCTGCCCATCCTTCTGCACTCTTGGTTCCCCAACCTACAGGCAAAAAGTTTACACATGTGTGTTTAGAGGTTACCTCCATTTTTCTCAATAATATGCTTTTATTACTACTTCTTCACTTGGTGACATGAGGCATTTTCTACTGACTTCCTGCAGTCCCCTTGGCTCTCTTCCCCCCCTCGATATGCTTGTATCGCTGCTTTTAACTCTTCTGTTGGTGTCCTTGTTTACTTTAATAATGTGATCCGTAAACCTGTCCTATTCTTTCAATTGGAGACAGTACCTAGACTTCCTGCCTTATGAGAAGAACAGCCCTGTTCCATTTCCTCCCCTCTGCCTGCCAACTTGTTGCCTGTACTTGCACACTGTCAAAGCTGGGAACATTCTCATCTGCTCTCTAACCATAATGGTCTTCCCTGGTTTGCCTAGAGTTTTACTCTAAAAATGGAAACCATAACTAATATTTCCGTTGTAATGATTATTCAAATACTGTTCACTGAGTAGCAGTGATGCTACGATTGGATTTTCTCATCTGTGCCTGCAGAGTCTTGGTCCACATGCCAATGTTCAAGCCGATTCCCTGTCTCTCACTCCTGGCAACAGTTCACAAGCAGGCCCCATCTGAGGTCACTTCATATTTGAAGCGTGCTTTCCATACAGTTTGAAATCTTTGCTTTCCTCTGTAGTTTCCGTTTGCCATTGTGTTTCTTTTGGGATGAAGAAATGTATGCCTTCCAGATCATGTTATTAATTTCCTCCAGCTTCTAACTCCATCCATCTGTTGCTGAGAATTCATTCCCTTCAGTAGGAAGGCTATTCACTTTTTATTCTAATTTGGAAGACTGGCCTCCTATCTGGACCATTCTTGTACAGTTTCTCTTTGTTTAACTTGTTAGTAACCTTTCCTTTTTTCCCCTAACCTTTCCTTTTTTGTCCTTAGGGCATTTCCTGAAGTTCGTGCTGTCTTTTGTTTTATGGATGCAAGAGCTTTACAAATATTTTGAGGATGTTCAGATTTCTAAGTTCTTTTCTGTTAGTTGAATTCTCTATTTCCTTGAGAGTTCACTGTTCATTATATCTCAGGCTTTTTTGGTTCTACTGCAGGCTTTCCGCAAATCAGATTCTAGCCTCCCATTTCTATTAGAAGAGGGGGCAATGGAAAGACAGACGGGCCAGTCTCGATGCGAGAGTGGAGCTGGACGCTTTGCACTAGGGCGGTGAGCTGGTGGGTGGAAGGCAGCCATCCTGCCGGGGGACACCCCTGCCCAATGCCCCAGAGTCAGTTGTTCTAAATATGTACCTGCAGGCGGACGTTGAGCATCACCGAGGCCACGACGTAGAAGTAGGGGAGGTTCATGCGCAGCTGCCAGGCCAGGTTGAAGAAGGTGAGCAGCGTGCGCATGAGCCCCTTGGCCGCCACCGGGCGCGACAGCCACAAGGCCAGGCCCGACAGGGCCACCGCCGCCATCGGCCTGGTGGAGGTTCCCGTACCGTGCCCAGAGCCCAGGGCCTCCAGCCGGCTCCGTGGAACCACCGACTGACGGACAGAGGGATGGACCCGGGGGGAATCGGTGCTGGTGGCCGATTGGGCGGCTGCAGATGCTAGCTGCGCTGCGAGATGGGCGCCCTCCTTCCCCTGCAGTGCTGGGGACCGCGGCGATAGCTGGTGCCCCGTTGGGGGCCCCGACAGGATAAATTGCCCCTGGGCCAAGGGAGACCCGCGGGACGCGGCTGGGCGGCTGGGCGAGGCGCCAGAGATCGAGGGCCCTGAGACGGGGAGCGGGGCACAGGGGGAGAGAGCGGGAACTGGAGGGGGGAGTGGCGTGTGGCTTATCCGGGAGACCTAACTTCCTCACCCTGGTGGTCCTTTTTGTTTTTTTTAATTTTAAAATTTTAACGGAAGCAAAATGAAATTTGCACAAAACGTTGGAAAATTTCCTTCATAAGCGTCTTCTTGAGCAGCTTAGAAGCGTGAACAGATTTCCTGTTGCCTCAAATCCCTCCAGGAACTTTTTGAATCCTTAACTGTGAGCTAGCACAAATATACAAAACCTACTAATTTTCTGAACTTTAAAACGTGTGCATTGTTTTAATGATTCAAGCTACTTTTTTTTTCTTTTAGATCTTTAGTATTCTTCTAATGGGAAAAGTTATACAAACAAGTTTTTAGAAATTTTCAACAGCACAGTTAGAACAATGGAAAGCAAATTCCCTGAGTAGTTTCACATTCCCACCCCCCCCCGCGCCCCCCCCCCCCCCGCCATGAACTACTATTCCGTTTGCTTTATATACCTCCTGACTTGGTAATGTTGATATATTTCTTTACCATGTCAATAATAACCTACTTCACTCTCTTTAGTGACTAATTATTACACCGATATATATGCTGACTGATAATGTTCAATAATTTATTTAACCAGTCCCCTATTGATGGACATTCAGAATGTTTCCAGTTTTCCTATGCCAAAAATTGTTGCAGTGAACATCCTTGTATGCATGAATTTACAAGTGGCAGACGAGTATGAATAATATGATCCCATTGTAACCGCGGGCCCTCCAGGACCACTTCAACTGACCCCATCTCTTATCAACAGAGTAAGGAAGAATCGCCTTTCAGAAAATCTGCAAAGTCATATAGCTAGAGCATGCGCAAAGGAAGAAATCTTGACCTGGAATGACCGCAGAAGCAAAGGTCCTCCTTCCCATGGAACCCAAGGACTGGGACAAGACCAAAACTTGAAAGTCGGACTCTTATCAGAAGTGAGGGGTCCTTCATTCTGGAAGATCAAGTATTAAAATTCCTCCTCACTTCACCAAAAATGTTTAGAACCCTATCATAAAAGTTTAGAACCTCATCATAAATGCTTAGAACCCTGTCATAAATGTTTAAAACCTTACCATAAATGTTTGAAGCCCTGTCCCACCAGCATTTCTGCATGCCAGCCTGTTCTCCCTAACCTTTAAAATTTTTCCAAAATCCTGAATTGGGGAAACAGATTTGAGGGCACATGCCCCCTCTCTCCCTGCAGATAGATCTCACAGAATAAAGCTGATCTCTTTTCCCAAAGGCTAATGCCATAATTAATTGGCTGTTTATGTGCATGGGGCAAGAGAACCCTAATTTTGTGCAATAACACCATCTTTATAAAAACAATCACATAAATATATATATTTAGTGTTGGAGGTAAAATAGTTTTACTAATACATGTGGTTGATCAAAAATTTTAGAGACCAGAGCTCTATACAATGTTGGGTGTTGATCTTGGAATTTTTTTGCCACTACAATAGGCAATAATTATGTCTCACTATTCTTCTAATTTGCATTCATTTATCAGTGAAGCTTGGCAACTTTTCTAAAGTTCTTAATTTTTCAATATTGTTTCACTGATTGCTTGTAAAACATTATAATTATATATTATGAGAAAAGTAAAATTCCTAGGATCACAACCCCCAGAAAGAAAGACTACTAACAGATTGGTATATGTTTTTATCAATTATTTACATATATTAATAAGCAAGGCATATATACGTATGTCACACACAAATCATAAAATAAAAATGGAATCATACCAACATACTGCCTAGACAATTGCTTTTAAACATAATGATATATGTTGCACATCTTTCAAAATTGGTATCTTATGGGCTGTGTATTATTCTTTATGGATGGCCAATTAACTGATGGTTTCAAATTTTTCATGATTGTAAACAATGTTGAGATTAATATCCTTGCATACATATCTTTGTACACTTCTCTGATATTTCCCTGGGATACAGTTCTAGAGAGGTTTTCATCTGTTTAACGATTTTGATACAGATTGTTAAACTGCCTTCCACACAGCTTGTACTAATGTATCTACGAACACCCTCAACTTCCCTAATTGACATTCTTTTAAATCTTGGACATTCTGATAGATGAAAAAGATATCTTACTGTTTTAATGTGCATATTTTGTTTATTAGAAAGGTTAGACATCATTTATATGTGCATATATCTTTGCACATTTGTATGAAAGGAACTACTCTGTCAAAAGTTTTGCAGTCTTAATTTTAATCAGTATTCTCAATTCCCGTGTAAAAAAGGTTGTAGTAATTTACACTCCCTCAGGCAGTGTATGAGGCTGTCCATTTCTCCACACTCTTGTGCGTATTATTATGTATTATTTTATTAGTGCTAATCTAAAAGCAAAATATTATTCTAATTATTTTAATTTGCTTATATTTGATTACTGTTGAGGCTGAATATTATGTTTGTTGGTCATTCACAGTGGTGTCAAAAGGAAGGAAGGCCAGGTGGACTGGATGACTGGTGGGCAAGTGGAGGGCTTACAACTAGCACACAGACTAAGGGTCCTGGTAACCCCAGGAGCGGTGGCAATAGCGAGGAGGAGGAGAGTTAGGCAGCTTTCCCCTCTCCTCCCCGTGTCTCCCTGCCCCTGAGGCTACCCAGGCTCTGGCCCCTTTGCTCATTTTTGTATTAAAATTTTTGCCTAAGGCAGGTAGAACAGCACAAGCAGCCTGAAAATGACAACATTTCAACATAGCCCTTTGGAGAAACATAGAGTAGACAAAACGGCCTAAGGTAATGCATTAAGCAAAGAAAATGCCTCCTTCTCCCTCACACCACATACCAAATATAAAACAGTAGTAATAGGCTGAAGTTATTGTCTTTGGGAAATTATACAAGTCTTCTGGCTCTTCTTTCCCACAGTAGAGTGCATATACCTTGATTCTTCTATCTGAATCACCCACTCTTAATATATATGGGAGGAATATATTTTTTAACTACTGTATTGGTCTAGAGATAATAGATTTAAATTTAATCAGAGGCTTTTGTAATAAGAAGAATTGAATTAAATAAATTGAATTTAACATAGGTGTTTACTTGTCCAAAACAAATAGGAACAATTATAAAGAAGTGCAAAATAAATTCATTCATAAAATTACTGGAAGGGGTGAGGATAATGGACCAAAGAGCTTGATAACCTTCTGGAATGAATGAAGATTGGCTCAAACTAAAGAATAAATCATAGTGGAGGGCACTACAGTCCAACAAATCTTGGGAAAAGCCTGCAACAGAAGCAGAAGCCATTTTCATGGAAGAAGTACCTCACTCTCCAGGTATGGAAAGTGTAAGTGGGAGGATGACATAAGAGATGATCATCTGAAAAACTATGTGACAAATGGCTGAATAAGTTCACTTTCACTGCCTTCCCTCCCACCCTCATCTAATAGAGGAGTTTATCTCCTGCATCCTGGGACAGTGTTTCTCTAAAGAAATTGAGAGATATGCCTAAAAAGGGCTAGGGCTAGGGCTCCAGAATGGGGGAGGAGGATTGGTGCCTGTGGTTGAGTGTAAAAATGACCACAAATGTTTCCCCTGCCTGAATCCATAACTTTGCATCGACATTGCAGATCCTCTCATCAAGAGGTGGTCTGTTTTTTCTTGAATCTACCATGTGACTTGCTTTGGTCAATGGGATATTGGCAAAAACAGTGCAAGCAAAGGCTAGAAAAGTGCTTATGCAGTGGGGCCTGCACTCCTGCTAGTCTTGGAAACCTACTGCCACCATGTGAACAAACCGGATGATGAGACTCATGCCCCAGTCATTCCTGTAGCCCCCAACTGATGGCCAACCAACCTGTAGAAGTAGTGTCACCAAGACCACCAGCAGCAACTGACTACAGACACATGAGAATCCAGCCTACACCAGTAGAAGAACAGCCCAGCTGAACCCAGCCCAAACTGCCAATTCCCAACAATTGTTCATTAAATGGTGATTGTTTTAAGCCTCTAAGCTTTGAGTGGTTTGTCTCACAGCAAAAGCTAACTGACAACCAGGCGCCAGAGTAGAGCTACAGAGCAGAGTGGTAATCAAAATGGTCTGGTCCACAGTGACCTTTGGTGGTGATTGCTTGATCATGGGGACCCTAGGACTGAAACAGAAGCATGAGCCATTTAACCAAAAGAATTCTGGCAAACAGAAAGTTGGGTGCCATGATAGAGTGTCACAGCCCCTCAGGTCATATACCCAGAGTTCCTAGGATGAAGGAGAGACTGAGTACCTTGAGGAAGGATGCTATGATAACATTATAATTATGTGCTGTAAATCTTCCTAGCTATCCCCAAAAGTACCTGCAGCAATTTCCCAAGGTGACTGTTCAGAAGAGAAATACAAATCCACACACTTTCCAGGGATTATTGGACAATGGCCCTGAGCTAACACTCATCCTGGGGACTCAGAGCAACACTGTTGCCCACAGAGTGACGGCTGATGAAGGTCAAATGATAGAGTACTGGCCTAAATCCAACTCATAGTGGGCCCAGTGGGTATACAAACCTAGTCTGTGGTAATTCCCCAGTTCCTGGGTTTACAGTTGTAATAGATATAACCAGAAACTGGCAAAACACCCCCATTGGCTCCCTGACCTGTGGACTGAGAATTCTTCTCTTAGGAAGGGCCAGGTGGAAGCCTGGAGCCTACCCTCCCTTACAATTGTAGCAGTAATAGCAAACGCATATATAGCACTTTTTATGTGCCAGACACTCTTCTGAGCACTTTACATATGTTAACACACTATTTCTCAAAACAGCACTACAGAGTAGGTACTATTATTGTTCACATTTTACAGAAAAGGAAATTAAGGCATTGAAAGCATAAGTAACTTGCCCAGCGTCACTAGTTGGTAATTGGTGGAACTGGAATTTAAACCAGAAACTGGCTCTAGAATCCATGCTCTTAACCACTATGCTGTACTCTCAAAATAGTAAACCAAAACCAATACTCTATGCATGGAGGACTCACAGAAATTAGAGCCACCATCAAGACTTAAAAAATTCCAGGGTCATGATCCCTATCACATCCTTGTGTGATGTACCTGTTTGGCTAGTGAAGAATACAGAGGGATCTTGAAATAGAAGTAGTATATATGGATAGGCCTCTAGCAGGTTCTGAAGGCACAAGTAAGGTACATGAGCAGTGGCTCACACTCCCACTGTGTCAGCCTGCCACACTGCCTTCCCTTTCTCAACCCACACTTATGGTTTCATGGGAACTATTATGGACTGAACTGGGTCCTCATCAAATTTACATGTTGAAGTCCTAACCCCCCAGTATCACAGAATGTGACTGTATTTGGAGATAAGGCCTATCAACAGGTAATTAAGGTTAAATGAGGTCATTGTGGTGGGCCCTCATCCAACATGATTGGTGTCCTTATAAGAAGTGGAGATTAGGACAGAGAGGGCCAGATGGAAGACCATGTGAAGACACATGGAGAAGATGGCCAAGGAGAAAGGCCTTCAGAAGAAACCAACTCTGCTAATATCTTGATCTCTGACTTCTAGCCTCCAGAACTGTGAGGAAATAAACCTATTGTTTAAGCCACCCAGTCTGTGGTACTTTGTTATGACAGCCCTAGCAAACTAATATAGGGACCTCTCTATAACCAGTTGTATTAGTCAAGGTTCTCCAGAGAAACAGAAACAATAGGATATATGTAGATAAATATAAGAGGAGATTTATTATAGGAATTGTCTCACACAAGGTTATGGAGGCTGAGAAGTTCCACAATCTGCTGTCTGTGAGCTGGAGAACCAGGAAAGCCGGTGTATAATTTTATCTAAGTCCAAAGTCCTGAGAACCAGGGGGCGCTGGTGTAAGTCCTGGAGTCTGAAAGCCCAGGAACTAGGAGCTCCATCCGATGTCCAAGGGCAGGAAAAGATGGACATCCCAGCTCAAGAAGAGTGAATTCTCTCTTCCTTCACCTTTTTGTTCCATTCAAGCCCTTACGGGGTTGGCTGATGCCTGCCCACATTGGTGAGGGCAGATCTCTTTACTCAGTCACAAATCAAATGCTAATGCCTTCCAGAAGCACCCTCACAGACAAACCCAGAAATAATGTTTTACCAGCTACTTGGCCTCCCTTAACCCAGTCAAGTTGACACATAAAATTAACCGTTACACCAGTTATTTGAAGAGTAGATAATTCAAACATATTTAAGTACAGTTTTGCATGACATAAGGGCACCAGTCAGAAGCATATTGCTGCGGCATCAGAGCTCCACATAGGGGTAGCCTAGAAGGACAGTGAAGAAGTAAAATCTTCCCTAAGAACATAATTTCAAGTGATAGATCTGGTTGTTCACTTTGCTTGGAAGGAGAAATGGCCTAAGGTACGGCTCTACACTGTTGTGATGTTCAGGGACTTGGAAAGAACAAAATTTGTAGTATTGGTGACAGGAAGGTTTGGGATAAGTGATATGTGGTTGGACCTCTAGGAATGGCCACAGAGTGTGAATACATTTGTGTTCCATATAAATACCCAAAAGAGGGCATCAACTGTGATGAAGGCTGTCAATAATCATGTGAACAAGATGACTTGTATAAGAATGTCAGTCAGCCTCTTTCCCCAACCGCTCTGAAGTTTGCTCAGAGGCCTATGTACAAAGCGGCCATGGTTGCAGGGACAGAGGTTCTGCATGGGCTCAATTACATGGACTTCCCCTCACTGAGGCTGATCTAGCTATCAGAACAGTTGAGAGTCCAATCCCAACCTGCCAATAGCAGAGGCCAATGCCAAGCTCACAATATATACCATTTCCTTGTGGTGGGAGGAGGCTCCAACCAGCCATCTGGTGGCAGAGTGATTACATTGGGCCCTTTCCATCATGGAGGGGACTGCAATATGGATTTGCCTTCCGTGCCTGCAACACTTCAACAAGCACCACCTTCATGGGCATACTCACAATTATGATATCCCACACAATACTGCTTCTGACTAAGGAACCCATTTTACAGCAAAAGAAGGTAAGAAGGAGCTAAACAGAATTCACACTGGTCATTCCTTATCCTTCATCATCTTCAATGGTGGGTTGCCTATTCAACATCCACTTGCAAGTATTTTCTTCCTATCCCCTTGATTTTGGCCTCTGCTGGTTGAGAGGTCTGATTATCAGTCTACCAGTAGAAACAACAATGATTCCATTGAATTGAATGTTGAGACTGCAACCTAACTATTTGAGCTACTCATGTCACGAGACCAACAGGCAAAATATGGGTTTGATTGATGTGATTGATCCTGATCATCAAGGGGATGTTTGGTTGCTCTTACAATGCAGGCAGAGAGGATTAAGTCTGAGACTCTGGGGCTCCTCATAATACTGCCACGTTCAGTGGTAAAAGTTAATGAAAGATTATGGCAACATCAAATATGCAGGACTACCAAGGGTTCAAATCTCTCAGTAATGAAGCTTTACCTTAGAGCACCAGGCAAAGAGAACTTGATAGCTGAGAAACTGGCTGAGGGCAAGAGAAAATGGAATGGGTAGTGGAAGAAAAAATTTATAAATACCAACTATGGCCTTGTGACTAGCTTCAAAAACAAAACGGAAGTTGCTGTTTATATTTCCTTACTTTGTCGTGTGTGTGTGTGTGTGTGTGTGTGTGTGTGTGTGTTAATGTATTCTCTTCACCCTGTTCCCTTACATAGGGTATGTTGATGGTGGTTGACCTTCACAATTTAGTCCACAAATTACAGAATATCAGTACATGATTGTGATGAATTTAAAGAGGAATGAGCATTGCTCAACAATCCTGAATTTAGAATTGGATGTGATAACTTGTGAGACTTTGGGCATTCCCTTTTGGGGAGAAGTTGAGTGTGATTTGTTTTGTACAAGGCATAGTTCTACTATGTCAAGTGAGAGCATGTTATTGTTGCTGACGTTGTTATTTAGAATTTTAAGTGTGGAAAAAGATTGTGTAGACATCCATCATTATTTGAATCTAATCAGTTACTAAACATATGTTGTATACCGCGGTTTTGAATAGCAGAAGCCTATCTTTCATTAATTTAAATGGGAAAAATAATAATGTTTCTCAGCTTATCCAAACCAATTTTCCCAAATGTCACTAAACCACTCTTTAAAATGTTTATATAATCCACTAGAGGTTTCTGCATAATGTAAAGCATTTATAACCCGACTATCTAGTTATTTAATATTTAATGAACTCACTAGTTTATATGTTTGTGTGCAGTATGTGTTGATACTATACAGTATGGAATATGAATTATATTCCCCTTCCACACTGCAGAAAACACATTCTGTAATGTAATTATGGTAGAGTCTAAATTAGGGTTTGCATTTGATCTATTTTATTTTTTAAATTGTCATACTATACTGTTACAGTAATTGAACAGTGTCGTATTGAAGAAGAGATAAACACACATATCAATGGAACAGAGTAGAGTCCAGAAATACACCTACACACATATGGCTAACTGATTTCTTACAAAGATAAAAAAGCAATTCAATGGAGAAAGGATAGCCTTTCAACAAATGTGTTGAAATACTTGGACATCAATAGGCAAAAGAAGAAAAATTGAACCTTGACCTAAAAATAACACGTTATTCAAAGATTAATCCAAACTGGATTATAAATCTAAATGTAAAATACAAAACAGTAAAAATTCTTAGAAGAAAGAACAGGAGAAACTGTGTGTGACCTGGGATCAGGCAAAGAATTATTAGGCATGATACAAAAGCACAATCCATAAAAGAAACAGTTGATAAATTGGACTTAATCAAAATTAAAAACTCGTGCTCTTTAAAAGTCACTGTTAAAGAAATAAAAAGACAGGGTACTGTCAAGAATTCTACAGGACATGAGATTGTACCCTACTTAAAAGCTAAATAGTTAACCTGCTACTATTTTTGTGGATATAGACAAAAGACACAAGACTCCTGGTCTGAGACAAACGACCTTCTTACTTCTGGCAAAAGCAATGGATCAGCATAGTGCTGTCAGAGGATCAGTATAATGCTTATGCTGGTTCCCCATGCTCCCTAAGTCCCACGGAGGTGATGCAAAAGATCTTTCATGGATGTTGGCACATATAGTGGGCTACATTACGGGAGAGGAACAGCAAGCTTGGGGAATTGATTGCTTTTATAGCAAGCGGAAACAAGCCCTGTCTATCTAGGGGAAGACATCACCTCATCCCTCAAGGCTGTTTGCAGTGATGCAAACACAATCCTGAGAAATTGCCTGGTAAAGAGTGGTCAAGGTCTTCCAGTCTTGGCATGTCCAGCAAAAAATGTACAAGGGCACTAATGGCCCATGGTGGATTGCCCCTCCCAACATTCCACCCTTCAGCCCAACACATTCTTGGCCAAATTTGAATTTCTTACATGAATATGCCACTCTGATTAATCTGACCAATAGAGTCTGGGATCAAATCTGTTTAAATTGTGTCATAAGCTATTTTCAGCAGAACTCCAAGCTGCAGGATGAGACCACCTTGCTGTAGTGATCTCACCCATGCCTCCCAGGGTCCCGGTCTCATCCAACTCTGAATAAATCCCAGGGGGACTGCTAGGTTTTCTTTTAAACTGTAGGGATATAATCTAAGGCCAGACTATTATCCATTACAGCCCACATAAGGGAGTTTAGATTATCCTGATGATCTTCGGTGTCATTGCCATTAGTTATAAAGAGCAGATGGTCCAAAAAGCAATCCCTATCCCCAATGGAGAGACAGTCCATGGCCCACTCTCCCTCACATACAAACATAACCCAAAGGGGCACAGTTCAGGATTTGTTGTCACTATTGCATTGGTTTGGTTAAGCCACTTGGGCAGTGTCGCCAAGTATTTGCAGCCTCAGTCTTCATACATGGCATAAGCCAAGGCCATTCAAGTGTCGTCAGAGAAACATATGAATTGGAATTAGATTGAAACAACATTGTACTGGATCATGTGTTTAGACATGCTTACTTTCAGGAGCTGCCATTGACGGCATCAGGAATAACTAAATAGTTCCAGACCAGTCATATCCACATGAGTTTTTCTGTTTACATAGCACATGGAAGGAGATTATAAACTCAGTAGTAGCAGGTCAGATTGCCAGTACAGCTGCTGCTTGACTCAGATGGTGATGCTGGATATAGGGAACAAAGACAGCATAATTGTCCCCCTATCCTTGGACCTCCAGAGGTCTAAGGTATTCTCTCCCAAAGTAGTGGGGTTGTCACTTTCCCTCCACTGCCACTAATTGGTATGTCACATCCCAATACCTCAAACTTAACCTTTTCTCCAATCACCCCCTACTTGCATCCAGACCTTTCATCCTGATCATTGGCCAATAGACCCCTTTCTGGGGACAGCCTCATTCAGTGACCAAAAAATTGCCCTACTAAGGTGTGTAGACTCAGAGGAAGTAGAGTCGGAAATCGTTCCAATGATCAACAATATCAGATATTAATAGAGCGTGGAATGTTCATCAAATATTTTGACTATTGACCTATTACTGGGTGACGCTTGAGGAAAAAGGTACATCATTTGTCAGGCTGCAAATGGGTTGGAGAGCTGAAAGCATGACACGGACAAGACTCACAGATGCCACAATGGTGTGGTGGGTGCCAGCTGATCAGACTGGAACAGCAACATGTTAGCTGAAAAAGTTTCAAAAGTGATGAGACCATCGGTAGCACTGAGGGGGACAGTCAAAGGTCTGATGTAGTCAATCTGTCAGGAGCAAGCAGGGTCAATGCCTTATTCAATGTGGCCTCTTTTGTTGCAAGATAAACAGGAAAACTTTTGGCAATAATCACAAGTCTGGCATGTAGTAGTGGCTTCTGCATCAGAAACATAGAGTCCTTTACTTTGTGCCCAGTCCCTGATGGCAGATGTATTGCAATGTCTGATGGCAATCTGGGCAGTGCAGGCTTGATTTTAGTTGGTCTTGAAGGGGAGCAGAGTTTGCCACTCCAAAATGTGCCACTTTGGCATGTGGATTATTTTGAGCTCAGGCAATCAAAACCCAGTAGATTCAGGAAAAACTTTTACCTATACCTTAACTGCCTAAAAGAATTTAAATAGAGGGCCTGACCCAGAAAGAGATTACCAGAAATAACTTTTTTATCTGAAAGACTTATCTGCATGGCAGGGCAAACATCTGACTACAAAACATCTGCTCTTCTTATCTTCCTATGAATTGCCCTCCTCTCCTTTGAAGCCCCAGGCCCTTATCCCATTCCTTAGCTCAGGATGGCATATAAGCTTCAATTGCCTAACTGTCTTTGGGTCTCATATTTTTATGGGGCTCCCATACATATGAAATTAAATTTGTTTTTCTCCTGTTAAATCTGTCTTATGTCAATTTAATTATAGGCCAAAGAACCTAGAAAGGAAATTTTTTCTGCTTCTGCAGTCTCATCAGAGAACAGACCTTTACTGTGGGTGTCTCTGTAGTGGCCCAGACAGTCCCATCAGCATCCACAGCTTGTTTCCAAGTTTACAATCCCAAAGATAGATGTCTTTGCCAGTCTGTAGTCTTTCAAGTGGCAGATCAAACGGCTAGATCAAATGGCCCCGGAAACAGCCCCCAAGTCAGTAAAAATATAACAAGTTTCATCAAGGGGAGGATTGGCCAGACTTATGAAAACAGCCTTGAGTTCTGCCCATTGAGCAGAAGTGTTATAACACTGTAGTCAGGGCTGTTGATTTGGAGGAGTTCGGACATGCCAACCACCAGGACATCATCTATACAGTAGAAGCTTCAGACATCAGAGGATAAAGGCACTCACACTAAATGCTGACACCTCCCCACACACTGGTGGCAAATAGTAGAGGAATTTGTCCCATTAGCACTTCTCTACTAGTGTCAGTGCTCTGAATGGGAGAACCTCCTCTGACACTTTGTGAGCATTTATAGTATAAGCGCTTAACACATCAATTTTCGTATACATTTTCACAACAACAGTAGATTGAATTGGCACAGAGGGCCCGAGGCACAAGGTCACTTGAACTGTTTTTCTTCACTGAGTTTTCTCAAACCCTATCAGTTGAATTCAGGCTCTTTTTGTTCCCTATGGGAACACAGACCAAGGAGTTTAACATCTGCACTTCAGAAGTTACAACAGCAAGTCTGGGCAGTTCCAAGCTTGGGAGGAGGGAAGTGGGGGAGGATTGGAGGAGGCCAGCCTAAGAGGAATGGCTGCAGGATTTTCTCCTTTGTACTTCCAAGAGTGCCCCAGCTCAGGAAGTCTTCCTTTCTGCCTCCTCATAAGCCACAGGTCCACCCTGGAGACCTCAATGCCATTGGCCACCTTTGCACCCAGTGCCCTCTCCTGCTACAGGACCAGGTAGGATGATAACTTGGATACCTATTGCCAACAGAGTTATAAAAATTTGAACCCCCCCTGAAAGTTCCCTTACATACTCTTTTTTGTTCTTTAAAACAGCTGAAATCCTGGTAGAGGAGGAGGGAGGCATCAGGGGGCATGAGGGAGAGAGCAGCTCTGCACCAGTAAGCAAGGCTTTTCATTTACTCTCAATATTGAGTAGCTGCCCGCTTGGGCTCAACAAATGAACTTCTAATGTTCTTCATTACCTAAAGTTGTACATCCTCATTTCTGACACTGTTTATTTCAGCTTTGGTGACCCCTTGACTCAGCAACTATAGTCATAATCCCTTTTAACTAGGGCTCCAGGTTTTGCTGTCCCATTGTTGTGATAATGTCATTGTTCACCCCAAGGAGAGGGATCAAGAACTAAGGTACCAAATGCATAGAAAAAGAGATCAGATTTGTGGTTGAAGGTGGGAATTGGTGGTCAAAAAGTAAAAACTTCCAGTTATGTGATAAATAAGTACCAGGGATGTAATGTATAGCATGATGACTATAGCTAACACTGTTGTATCATATGTAGGAAAGTTGTTAAGAGAGTAGATCCTAAGAGTTCTCATCACAAGGAGAAAATTTTTTTCTCTTTTTTCCTTTTCTTTTTACCGTATCTAAATGAGATGATGGATGCTAACTAAACTTGTTGTGGCATTCATTTCACAATATATGTAAGTCAAAACTTTATCCTGTACACATGAATCTCATATAGTGATGTATGTCAATTATATCTCAATAAAACTGGGAGAAAAAAAGAACTAAGGTGTAACTGCAGGCCCTCCAGGACCAGTTCAACTGACCCCACCTCTCATCAACAAAGTGATTAAGAATTGCTTTCCAGAAAATCTGCAAAGTCATGTAGCCAGAGCATGCTCAAAAGAAGAAATCTTGACCTGAAATGACCACAGAACCAAAGATCCTCCTTCCCATGGAACCCAAGGATGGGACATGAACAATACTTTAAAGTCAGACTCTTATCAGAAGTGAGGGTTCCCTCATTCAGGAAGATCTGGTGTTAAAATTCCTTCCCAGAGTGATGTCAGCATCATGGTGGACTGAGTTTTCCCCTTTAAAATCTCTGCCCCCTAAGATACAACAAAAACACCATTTGAATACTGACAGAGGACACTCACACATCACAAAAGATGTTTAAGAGACCCACGCAGCAGTACATATGAAGGTGGAGGTGCTGGAAGCACTGGTGGAGGTGGGGAAAGGTAAGGAGAAATCCTCCCCCTCCCCATTTGATTGGCAACTCTGGTCCATGGGGCTCACAAAGGGGGAGGGGGCAGCCCTCCACGGGAAAACTATCACTCTCCAAGTTCTCTCACAGACTGTGAGAAATTCCCATAAGGAGGTGATGGAGCTGTTGCGGGGGTGCAGTCAACTTCCAAACACTCCAGGAGAGCAGATAGTGAGGGAAGAAAGAAGCCCCCCCACCCCGCCTGGGATCTGGCAGGCAAAAGAGAGTGCCCCTCCCCCCACACACCCAGCACTTCAGCACAACTGGTCAGCCAGAGAGCCTGCAGACTCAGAATACACAGCTCTTGACCCCCACCCAGTGGCGGCAGGTGGAAACTGCAACCAGATATCTTCCTCAAGAGAAATAATAAGCCAAAATCTGCAGGCTCTATTCAAAAATATATTAAATCTCCAGGCCAGAAGGAAAATGACAAGCACCCAGAAACCCACCCCAAAGGCACAGAAATCTATAACATAAACAACACAGAATTGAAAATAGCTATCATAAAAAAGCTCAATGAATTACAAGAAAACACAGATAGACAATTCAATGAATTCAGGAATTTCTTCATAAAAGAGATTGAAACCATAAAGAAAAACCAATCAGAAATCTTGGAGATGAAAAACACAATGATTGAGATAAAGGAAAATCTGGAATCTTTAAAGAACAGAGCTGACAATATGGAGGAAAGAATTAGCATTAGGATAGGAATGCAGAAAAGCTCCAGGTAGAGGAGGAGAGAGAACTAAGACTAAAAAGAAATGAAGAAAGTCTCTGAGAAATGTCAGATTCAGTTAGGAAATGCAACATAAGGATAATAGGTATTCCAGAAGGAGAAGAAAGGGAAAAAGGAGCAGAGAGCTTGTTCAAAGAAATAATAGCTGAGAACTTTCCAAACCTGGGAAAGGAGCTGTGACCTTCCCAGCTGTGAACCTGGGAAATACCAATGAATGAAGTCAATAGATCTCCTAGATATATAAACATGAGGAGACCATCTCCAAGGCATATAGTAGTAAAGCTGGCAAAAGTCAATGACCAAAAAAATATTAAGGGCATCTAAACAAAAAATAAAATGACGTACAAAGGAATTCCCATCAGACTCTCAGCAGATTTCTTGACAGAAACTCTACAGGCTAGGAGAGACTGGAATGATATATTCAAAATTCTGAAAGATAGAAACCAATAATACTCTATCCAGCAAAAATACCCTTCAGATATGATGGAGAAATAATAACTTTCCCTGATAAACAAAAGCTAAGGGAGTATAGTACCACAAGAGCCCCACTATAAGAAATGCTCAAGAAGGCCCTCATGCCTGAAAAAAAAGAGAAAGGGGATACAAAGATTTGAGCAAGGAGAAAAATAGGTAGACTAAACCAGAAAAATTGGAGCTCTCTATCAGAATAGGTTAGCAAACATTTAATTATAAAGATTAAGATTAAGGGAAGGAAAACATCAAAAATGAATATAAATGCATCACATTAACACATACTCACAACACAAGATGGAATAAGTAGTGACAATAATAACTTAGAAGAGGAAGAGGAAAGGGATTGAATTGACTTAATCTAAGGAAATAAGAAGCCATCAGAAAATGGACTATCTCATCCATGAGATTTTTTATACAAACCTCATGGTAACCACTAAACAAATAATCAGAACAGAATCACATATGAAAAATAAAGAGAAAACTAAGAGAATCATCATACAGAACTACCAAACTGAATTGGTAGTCTGAAACACATGGGACAAGAAATTAAGGAAATGCAAAATAACCAGAAAATGAGCAATAAATTGGCAACATTAAGCCCACATATATCAATAATTACTCCAAATAATCACTCTAAAAGACACAGAGTGGCAGGATGGATTAAAAAACAAGACCCAACAATATGCTGCCTCCAGGAAACACATCTCAGCTCTAAAGACAAACACAGACTCAGAGGGAAAGGATGGAAGACAATACTCTAGGGTAATGGCAAACAAAAGAAAGCAGGAGTTGCCATACTTATATCAAACAAAGTAGACTTCAAGATAAAAAAGGTAATGAGAGGCAAAGAGGGGCAATATATAGTGATAAAAGGGACACTCCACCAAGAAGACACATCACTTATAAATATCTATGCACCCAACACAGGAGCACCAAAATACATAAAACAAGTATTAACAAACCTAAAAGGAGATATTAACAACAACACAATAATAGTAGGGGATCTTAACACCCCACTTACATCAATGGATTGATCATCCAGACAAAAAGTCAATAAAGAAATAATGGACTTAAAGGAAAAACTAGACGAGATGGACTTAATAGATATATACAGAGCACTGAAGCCCCAAACAGCAGATTACACATTCTTTTCAAGGGTACTTAGAACATTCTCAAGGATAGACCATATGTTAGGACACAAGCCAAGCCTCTATAAATTTAAGAAGATTGAAATAAATACAAGCATATTTTCTGGCCATAATGCTATGAAACCAGAAATCAACTACAGGAAAAAAAACTGGGAAAGTGACAAAGATATGGAGACTAAACAACATGCTACTGAACAACCAATGGATCATCGATGAAATTAAAAGAGAAATCAAAAAATATTTGGAGACAAACGAAAATAAAAATACACCATACCAACTCATATGGGATGAAGCAAAAGCAGTCCTGAGAGGGAAACTCATAGCAATACAGGCCCACCTTAACAAACAAGAAAAATCCCAAATAAGCAACCTCAAACTACACCTAACAGAATTAGAAAAAGAAGAGCAAACAAAGCCCAAAGTCAGCAGAAGGAGGGAAATAATAAAAATTAGAGCAGAAGTAAATGAAATTGAAACAAAAAAAAATCACCAGTAGAAAGGATCAATGAAACAAAGAGCTGGTTCTTTGAGAAGATAAACAAAATTGACAAAACCTTAGCCAGACTCACTAAGAAAAAAAGAGAGAAGGCTCAAATAAATAAAATTAGAAATGAAAGAGGAGAAATTAAATGGATACCACAGAAATACAAAGGATTATAAGAGAATACTATGAAAAACTATATGCCAACAAATTGGACAACCTAGAAGAAATAGATAAATTCTTAGACTCAGACAAGCTCCCAAAACTGAATCAAGAAGAAATAGAGAATCTGAATAGTCCGATCACAAGTAAAGAGATTGAAACAGTAATCAAAAACCTCCCCCCAAATAAAAGTTCAGGACCAGATGGTTTCTCTGGAGAATTTTACCAAATATTCAAAGAATATTTAATACCAATCCTTCTCAAACTATTCCAAAAAGTAGAGGACGATGGAATACTTCCTAACACATTCTATGAGGCCAACATCACCCTGATACCAAAGCCAGACAAGGACAATACAAAGAAGGAAAATTACAGGCCAATATCGCTGATGAACATGGATGCAAAAATCCTCAACAAAATATTGGCAAATCGAATACAGCAATACATCAAAAAGATCATACACCATGACCAAGTGGGATTTATAAGGGACATAGGGATGGTTCAACATCCGCAAATCAATCAACGTGATACTCCACATTAACAGAACAAGGAATAAAACCCACATGATCATCTAAATTGATGCAGAGAAGGCACTTGACAATATCCAACATCCATTTATGATAAAAACTCTCAACAAAGTGGTTATAGAAGGAAAGTACCTCAACATAATAACGGCCATATATGAAAAACCCACAGCTAACATCCTACTCAATGGGGAAAAACTGAAAGCCATTCCTCTGAGAACAGGAACAAGACAAGGGTGCCCACTCTCACCACTCTTATTCAACATAGTACTGGAGGTTTGGGCTAGAGCAATTAGGCAAGAAAAAGGAATAAAAGGACTCCAAATAGGCAATGAAGAAGTGAAACTCTCACAATTTGCAGATGACAAGATTTCATATATAGAAAACCCTAAAGGATCCATCGGAAAACTATTAGAAATAATCAACAACTACAGCAAAGTTGCAGGGTACAAAATCAACTTACAAAAATCAGTTGCATTTCTATATGCTAATAATGAACTAACAGAAAGAGAACTCAAAAAGACAATCCCATTTACAATCACAACAAAAAGAATAAAATATCTGGGAATAAATCTAACCAAAGAGGTGAAAGACCTACACAATGGAAACTATAAGACACTATTGAAAGAAATTGATGGGATGACATAAAGAAATGGAAAAATATCCCATGCACATGGATTGGAAGAATAAACATAGTTAAAATGTCCATACTACCTAATGCAATCTACAGATTCAATGCAACCCCAATCAGAATCCCAATGACATTCTTCATGGAATTAGAACAAAGAATACTAAAATTCATATGGGGCAACAAAAGACCCTGAATAGCTAAAGCAATCCTGAGAAAAAAGAACAAAGCTGGAGGCACCACAATCCCTGACTTGAAAATATACTACAAAGCTATAGTAATCAAACCAGCGTGGTACTGGTACAAAAATAGACACAGAGAGCAATGGAACAGAATTGAAAGCCCAGAAATAAAACCACACATCTATGGACACCTAATCTTCGACAAAGGAGCTAAGAACATACAATGGAGAAAGGAAAGTCTCTTCAATAAATGGTGCTGGGAAAATTGGACAGCCATATGCAAAAGAATGAAACAGTACACCATCTTCTATCGCCATACACAAAAATTAACTCAAAATGGATTAAAGACCTGAAACTATAAAACTCCTGGAAGAAAATATAGGCAGTACACTATTTGACATCGATCATAAAGGGGTCCATTCAAATTCCATGTCTACTCGGACAAGGGAAACAAAAGAAAAAATAAATAAGTGGGACTTCATCAGATTAAAGAGCTTCTACAAGACAAATGAAACCAGGATCAAAATGAATAGACAATCCACCAGCTGGGAGAAAATATTCACAAATCATATATCCAACAAGGGGTTAATCTCCATAAATATAAAGAACTCACACAACTGAACAACAAAAAACAAACAACCTGATCAAAAATGGGCAGATGATATGGACAGACATTTTTCCAAGGAAGATATACGGATGGCCAATAGGCACATGAAAAGATGTTCAATATCACTAATCATCAGGGAAATGCAAATCAAAACTATGCTAAGATATCACCTTACACCTGTTAGAATGGCCATAATCACCAAGACAAAAAACAACAAATGTTGGAGAGGTTGTAGAGAAACAGGAACCCTAATTGACTGCTGGTGGGAATGCAAACTGGTACAACCTTTATGGAAAACAGTAGGGAGATTCCTCAAAAAATTAAAAATAGAAATACTTTATGATCCAGCTATCCCACCATTGGGTATCTATCCAACAAACCTGAAATCAACCATCCCAAGAGGCTTATGCATCCCTATGTTCATTGCAGCATTATTCACTCTAGCCAAGAAGTGGAAGCAACCCAAGTGTCCCTCGACTGATGATTGGGTAAAGAAGATGTGGTATATATATATATACAATGGAATACTACTCAGCCATAAAAAAGACAAAATTGGCTACCTGGAGGGTATTATGTTAAGTGTAATGAGCTAGAGAGAGAAAGACAAACACTGCATGATTTCATGCATATGTGGAATATAAACTAACACACAGACAGAGAGAACTGTTTGGTGGTTACCAGGGGCAAGTGGGATGGGGGATGGGCACAAGGGGTGCAGGGATGCATTCATATGGTGAGTGACAAACAATAATGTACAACTAAAACTTCACAATGTTATAAACTATTAAGACATCAATTAAAAAATTTCCTTCCCCACCTTGTCAAACATATTTAGAACCCTATCATAAAAGTTTAGAACCTCATCATAAATGTTTAGAACCCTGTCATAAATGTTTAAAACCTTACCATAAATTTTTGAAGCCCACCATCAATACCTGCCTCGCCAGCATTTCCACATGCCAGCCTGTTCTCCCTAACCTCTTAAATTTTGCCCCAAATCCTGAATTGGGGAGACAGATCTGAGGGCACAAGCCCCCTGTCTCCCTGCAGGTTGATCTCACAGAATAAAGCTGATCTCTTTTCCCAAAGGCTGATGCCATAATTACTTGGCTGTTTATGTGCATGGGGCAAGAGAACCCCAATTTTGTATGGTAACAAAGGTACCCAGAGGAGGATTCTTATAACAGAGCCTAGATGAATTTTTGTATGGTCATTGAAAATGCCCTAGAGAATGGTGACTTCTGAAATGGATACTAAATCACAAGAAAAGTGGGTAGTTGGGGGGAATTGTTGCCTAGAAGCTAAATAACCTGCGTGTGTGGATACCTTTCCCTCGATGGTGGCTACTGGAAAAAAAGAGAGAGAAAAAGAACTAATGTACTAATCAGGTGGTTTGTTTCAATCCTATTTCTCATTGCTAAGCCTCTAACAGTCATTAGTAGGTAAGACAGTGGGGGATCCTTACTCCTTCCCACTTGCCCACCATTTGGGCAAGAGCATTCTCTACTGGGTCCTAGGAACTCTTCTCATATTCCCTAACCTGGCTTGTGTGGGCCCTCATTCTTTCTCTTCTAAAAATCCCTGTCTCTGTCAGCCTCCCATCCTAATCTCCCAAACTGTCAAGCACTATGCAGGATATGAGATTTTATCCTACTTACAAACTAACAAGTTAGCCTGTTATTGTTTCATGGATGCTGGCAGAAGTCACAAGTCTACAGAATCAGAGACAAGGCCCTTTATTATTCACTGTAAAAGTAGGAGTCAGAGTGTTTGTATGATGCTTGTGCCAGTCCCCATGAACCCAAGTCCCATGGGGGCAATGCAAAGGGCCCATCACGGGTGCCTGCACACACAATGGATGTGTTATAGGAGGAGACACTGAGCTTGGGGGATTCACTGCTTTTATAACAAGCAGAAGTGAGCCTGCTCTTTGGGGTAAGACAGCATGTCCCTCAAGGTGAGAAAAGGCTAGGGTAAAGAGTGGTTAGGGCCTTCCCCAGCAAGTGTATGCAGGAACACACACCACCTATGGTGAATTGCCTCTCCCAACAGATACAGATTGGGAGAAAAATACTGTAAATCACATAGCTGACAAAGGACTAGTATCCAGAATATATAAAGAACTCTCAAAACAACAGTAAAAGAACAACCCAATTTAAAAGTGAGCAAAAGACTCGAACAGATGCTTTACAAAAGAGAATATACACATGGAAAATAAACACATGAAAAGATGTTCAACATCTTTCCATTAGGAAAATGCGAATTCAAACCACCATTAGATACCACTACAGGTTTGCAGATGGCATTGTAGCCTCACATGGCAGAGAGCAGAGAGAGAAAGCAAGCTCTCTCATGTCTCTTCTTATAAGGGCACTAATCCCATCATGAGGTGTCCACCCTCACGACCTAATTACCTCCCAAAGGCCCCACCTCCTAATACCATCACAGTGGGGATTAGAGTTTTTACATGTGAAGTTTGGGGACATACACACACAAAGTCCATAGTAATACCTATTAGAATGGCTAAAATTAAAAATACTGACAATACCAAATGCTGACAAGGATGTGGAGCAACCAGAAATCTCATATATTGCTAACAGGAATGCAAAATGTTACAGCCACTCTAGAAAATAGTTCAGCAGTTTCTTATTGAGTTATACATACACTTACCATATGGCTCAGCAATCCCACTCCTAGGTATTTACCCAAGTGAATTGAAAACCTATGTTCCCACAAAAACTTGTTCACAACACATACAGCAGGGCAATTCATAATTGCCAAAAACTGGAAACAACCCAAATATTGTTCAGTGAGTAAATGGATAAGTAAACACTGAACATCCATGCAATGGAACACTACTTGGCAATAAAAAGGAATGAACTATTGATATAATTAAGAACTTGGATGAAAATCAATGGCATGCTGAATGAGAGAAGCCATTCTCAAAGGTTGCATACTATATGATTCCATTTATTTGCCCTTCTCAAAAGACAAAAGTAGAGTGACGGAGAAATCAGTGGCTGCCAGAGGGTAGTGAAGGAGGGAGGGTGTGACTCTAAAGGGATTGCAGAAGGGAGTTTTTTGGGGAGTAACAGAACAATTCTGTAATAAGACTGTTAAAATTCATGGACCTGTATGCCCTCCCCCCCAAAAAAAAACCCCTACTTTTCCCAGCTTCCGTTGCCACTAAGGTGTAGACATATGACTTAGGTTTATGCTGTTGTGCTAGACTATGATTTGAAACTAAGTTAAATGTGGAGAGAGGCAAGGCATGGGGGCATCCACTTTCTTCATATGCAGCCGCTGAGTCAGATTCTGGGATCAATGCTAGTAGCAGCAGCTTCTTGTGGTAGTAGCAGATGAAACATGGTTCTGAGTTCTCCCTGACCTCTCCACCAGAGTTGGTCCAAGAAACCCAGCCTAGAGTCTATTCCACTACCTTTCCCAGATTCTTTAACATACATAACATACTTGTAATAAATTTCTGCTAATTTAAACTAGTTAATAGCAGATTCTGTTGTCTAAAGGCAAGAACACTGATGGACATATTTATGAATGAATGATAGTACAGTTCAATTCTCAACTCATGGCTTGCTTCTCAAACATACCATTTAACCATAACAATCAGTTATTAACCATGACAAGCAACCATTTTCAGAGAGAAACACCTGGATGTCCCTTTAAAATAGATAAAGGAAGAGCTGTGAGCCCTTAAATGGCCAAGTACTCCATAATGATTCCTTTGCACTTGAAGTGGTAAAATATTGATTCAAAGTAGACTGGTCAATTGATTGCAAAGAAGGCCACAACAATTCCTCCTCTCCCTGGATGTGGGACTCCTCCACCTTCCATCTAGAGGTGGAGTCTGTTTCTCCACTCCCTTGGATCTGGGCTGGCCTGTGACTTACTTTGACCTACAGAATGGGGTGGAGGGGATATTGTGGGAATTCTGAGCCAAGTCAAGCCAACTCTTGTTCTCTTGGAACCCTGAGACCTCCATATCAAGAAGCATGGGAGCCTAAATCTCCTGGGAGCTTTGAAATTTATAGACTCTTGAGGCACACTGCAACAAGAGCTACTGATCATGAGGTGAGGCCAAGCACATATACCCCCACCCTCCTCCAAAGCTAACCTGGAAAATACTGACTTGCTATCTGGATCTGTCACAAAGGACCAGTGGCTCATGTGTCTCTGCTCTCCAGGGCCCTGCACTGCTGTCAGCTCGGCAGTGACTCAGAGTTTTCCAGGGGGGCTGACGAAAGTCCCTAAACCCCATCTTCATATAAGCAGTCCACAAGACATCCTCGGGGTAGCAAGGTGTAGAAGTGGGTCTGTGATCACTCCAACACACAACTTCCAGGCAGCTTATTGCCATTTTCTGAATTCTTGCTTCCCATCAATGCTGTCTTGCAGGTTCCCTCTCACCAGAACAGTGTTGTATAAGTGTTTGTGAGTAGACAGAGCTGAGAGGAGGAGAAAAAGTACACATCACGGTTGGTCCAGGCCCTGCCCTTACATCCCTCCAGAGGTGGCCCTGCCCCTACATCCCACCAGAGGCAGCCCTGCCCATCATGGCCCAAGAGGTCCCATCTGCTCTGTCTTGTGGGCTCGTCATCAGCTTCATATCCCACTGAAGCCTCATGGTCTACTGACAAAGGTTCTGTCCTTGATCAAACTCTAGCCAGCCTCCTCTGAGCCCTCTTCTCACTTAGGCCTCAACCTTGGTCCATAAAGAAGTGAAGAAACACTAACATAGTTTCTAAGAACTAAAGGCCTCAATCCTAGGATGACCCTACTCTCCCTTAAAGTACCTGTGCAAGAAAACTCAAGGCTGCCAAAAGAATTTACTATTTGCTCCAACAAACACCTGAATATAGGGCCCCTGTCTTCCGGTCTCTGCGGGAGGATGGGGCCTAACTTTGACAGGCATCAGTTAATGAACCCAGATAGGTTTCACATGGATGAACTCCCCTCTCCCTACTTCCCGCTTTTTGCAATTTTTCACTTTCCTGATTCTACTGAGCCCCACTTATGCCCCATCCTTACTCCTTCATGCCCTTCAAGACACCCTATCACCTCTGTACAAATGGAAGTTCAGTTCATGCTGAACTCTTCCATTGCAATAGTACATTACTGATTAAAGTCTGTCCTTATCACTTTAGTGTCTGGCTTTGTTTATGTTTGACACTACCACCAATAGCTATATGTACACAAATCTCCTAGATGCTACTGTGTCATTCAAATGGCATGAAGAAGGCATATGCTAAAGGAAAAATGAATATACTTGATGCATTAACAGAGTGGGATTGTGGCCTTGTTTTTGTTCCCCATACAGCTGCTTCCATTGCTGTTGCTATGCAGTTGTTTGCAGCAAATTAAAAAAAAAAATTATAGGTGTGAAAAAGCATGTCCTCCTCAATCAATATTTCCAGACCCAATGCCAGTCTAGGATGACAGAGCTGGTCCTAAACATAATGAATGCTGAGGGTGCTATCTAGAAGATGGAGCTAAACTTCCAGAGCTCACCTTGTCGCCTGACTACTCAGGAATTCAGGGAAAGAGCAGTGATAGGAAAGGGTTGTGGGGGAGGTATTTTGGAGGCCAAAGGCTTCCTCACTTGTTGTAAGTTTTCCACAATGAGAATGTGCACTGCGGTTATAATCACAGATTTTCAGACTTGAAGCCTCCTACCTGTGACTCTGTAAGTTAGAAGGAGAGTCCCGAGCTTATGCTCAGGGACTTGGGGCAATTGTTTCTGTCTGACCATCCCTCATCACAAGCAATGGCTTACCTTGGTGTACCCCTCTGTGTGTGTGTGTGTGTGTGTGTGTGTGTGTGTGTTTGTGTGTGTGTGTGTGTGTGATGGGGAGAGCATGTACCCATACTGGGCCTGCTGCACTGGTATCTGCTTTTGTGGTCAGATGGGGAACAGGGGTCCTACTAGTACAAGGCCACCTCAGCATTTCACAGTTGCCGGCCCAGAGAGAGTGTGCTCTTTGCAAGATGTAGGTCATCGTCTTTATGGCAACAAGCTTCTTGTCAGCGTCCATTTACTCCCCACCCCAGTTCATAAAAGAAGAAATGGTAGCTGATGAGCATAAAGGGGCAAAATGTTTAATTTCATCAGTAGCCAAAGAGCATGGCCCTTATTATCTATCACCCACTACACTGTTTCTTTCCTCTCTAACACCTTGTCCAACCCATGACTACTAGTTTATCAGTTTACTTTGTTTTTGGCATGCCCCATCTCCCTAGAACGTGAGACTGGGGAGAGTAGAAGGATCTCTGTCTTACTCCCTGCTGGGTTCCCAGTGTCAGAGTATGACAATGAACAAATGCTCAATAAATATTTCTTTTACATTTGATTATTGAAGAGGTACAATTTAAAACAACTATGATGTAATATGTTGCCTGTCAAATTGGCAAGGATTTTAAAAGAGAGGAACAGTGTTGTAAATGACAGGGCCAAGGCAGCATTCTCTCACACTTCTGGGGAGAATGCAGTTGTCACTCTCTTTCTGGAAAGCAACTTGGCAATATATATCCACAACCTAAAAGGATTACATTGACTTCGAGCCAGCAATTCCTCCTCTAGTCATTGATAACCTAAACTAAAGGGCTTATGAATGGTGTTGAATGGGAGCAGAATTTGCCAGCCCAAAATATGTCTCTTTGGCATATTGATTATTTGGGGCTGATTATTTTTGAGAGGCTGCAGACACAGGAGAAGCTCTGAAGACCAAATAGAAGTTACCCTTTTGCAAGAGACGTTTACATTTATAAGGTAATCTCCATTTGTAAGGGTGTCTCCCTTTCTGTACCAGGAAGAGGAGGATGACTAAATCTCTAGAAACTCTTGTCCACGGAGAAGGCAGAGACTTAAATCTGCATAACAACCTTATCCTTGCTTACTGTGCTTTTCCTGGTCACCTCCCATAACTCGCTCCCCCATCGCCCCCCAACGTCTTCCTTTGTCTTTAGCTGAAGATGGTATTTAAGGTGATGATTGGGTCGTTTTGGGGAATTTCTCAGTTTTCCTAGGTCTTTCCTGTGTATGCAGGAAGCATACATGTTATTAAACTTCTTTGTTTTTCTCCTGTTACTCTGTCTTTTATTACAGGGTGAGAGGTCTCAGCCTAGAACCTAGAAGGGTAGAGGGAAAATTATTTCTCCTCCCCTACAGTATGCCCCCAAATTTAACCACAATGAACTATACTGTCCATGTTTTTTGTAATAATTAAACAATAGAAAATAATACCATAGAGGAATATGTAACACTTAAGACACCTTAATAAAGTAGAAACAAGGTAGTATGAAGAGAAATACTACATATAAATTTTTATTTACATTTAGGTAGAGGGGAAAACTAACGTAAACAAAGTACCGTAATGTTCTGAGTGGTTGTCTGAGGTACGAGATATCAGGTGATTTTTATTTTCTATTATTGGTTTATCTGTATTTTCCAAATGTTCCACACTTCCGTAATAAGAAAGAGGCAATTCGAATTGACTAAACTAGAGCAGCTTTGCCCCCTGGTGGCTGATCCAGTAATTGTCTGCCTTTAGTTTGAGGGAGGAAAGTCATCCACTCAGAATGAAGAGCAGATACTACTGCAGGCTTTAAGCCCAAGGCGGAACTTTCAAGATCCACAAGTCCTTTGGTAGGACAAGTGGTTGTGTCCTAGAGGAGCAGTCTTGTGGAATTCTAATTGTTACCTTTGACCATATGACGACAGTATGCTCTCAGCTGCCACAAGACATAGAGAAACACCAACAGCAGGAAGAGGGAAATGGGTTACAGGATCAGCTGGGCACTTGTGTTGGGCCTCTGCAATCAGAGGGCTAAAGAGGGCAGGCAATTGGAAGTGGGGCGAGGGCCTTGGGGTTGGAGAAGACAGGACCCACTGAAGTGAGAGTGGGGGGCAGAATGGATTTGGTGACTGTCTATGAAGGACCAGTAAGAGGATGGGCATGACAAGCACTCAGGATGAATGGGAGAAGGTGGTACAACCAGCAAGAGGGCCAAAAGGAGCAGAGTCAGAGAAGTAAGGAGCTCTGGTCCAGGCCAGTAGCTGCTGAATCCAGCCAGGCAGCCTTCTTTGGGCCACGACCTCCCTCATCATCATGTCAGGGCACCCTCTCCTCTTTTCTTAGGGCTTCAGTTTTTACTAGGATCCCTGAAGAAACAGGAAAATTTCCAAAAACAATGGTTTTCAAGGTTTCTCTGAGTTGCATCCTACCTGACCATGATTTTAGGGACCTCTTCAACCCCAACTCCTAATACACAGTTTCATGAGAGGGTTTCTGATCAGCTCCAGTGTGTGGTGGAATGGAAGGTCCTGGAACACCACATACCATATATCTACTGTTTAGTAAACTGCTTTTATTACTTGCTGTTTTGGCATGACAGTTTCCCCATATCTTTACAGAGACTTTGAAAACAGGATGAGTTTTTATTTTGTTTTGCTAAATGTGTATTCTGACTGATCCCTTTCTCTTCAACTTCTGGACCCCATGGATGTGTGTTTATTTTTCTTTTTAGGCTTGTTGCTGCTTGTATCTTCTTGTCAGAGAACCTAAGTGGCCACTGCAACCCATCTGATGGAAGGCAAAGCAGTGTCTCTACTCAAAGGCTTTCATCATAGAAGCAGGGAGGCCATCTGCTTGGGCACCTGCAGGAAGTCACCCTGGTCTCAGAGCTTCTGGTACCTTCCAGCCTACTACTACATATAAATCATCGACAAACATGAGATTACAATTAAGAAGAAACAAAGCACTTTGAGTGACAGCAGCAGAAACAAAACAGCAAAATCAAACCTGCAAATGTCTGCCTTAGTCTGAGGAAGGGATGTACTCCTCCACTCATTTTGCAGACCTAGCACGTAAAATTGATATCTTCAGTATGTTTAAAGAAATAAGAGGGAACTGGAAACACAAACAAGGAATAAAGGGCTACCCAAAATGATCGGGTTTCTTCTTTCTCTTCTCTCACTGAACGATTCAGTCCAAAAGCAATTAGGTAAGGTGAAGCCATGTAGGTATTTGTCTTGGAGTAGCTAGGGTGACCCTGTATTATGTGGTGTCAGAGCTCAAGTAGGGTGAGAAAAGCAGCCACATAGCAGAATGGTGGTAGTGATGGCCTAATGTGGAGTGTCAGAGCCCAGTTAGGGTGAGGAGAGCAATTCCACTGGGAGGGAAGTAATAGCAGTGACCCAGGATTTTTGAACCTGAAGGGATGTTGAGGGTGTCCATGCAGGGAGGTGGCCTGGCATGGTGTTTCAGGATCTGACTGCAGTAAAGAGGGCAGCTACATGGGGTGGGAAGTAACTGTTATAGGTTGAATTGTGTCCTCCCAAAATTCATATGTTGGAGTCTGCTATAGACTGAACGTGTCTCCCCAAAATTCATATGTTAAATCCTAACACCCAGTGTGATGGTATTTGGAGGTAAGGCCCTTGGGAAGTTATTAGGTCTTGAAGGTGGAGCCCTCTAGAATAGAATTAGTGCTCGTATAAAAGAGGCTCCAGAGACCTCCCATCCCCCTTCTGCCATGTGAGGGCACAGCAAGAAGACAACTGTCTATGAACCAGGAAGTGGGTCCTCATCAGACACTGAATCTGCCAGTGCCTTGATCTTGGACTTCTCAGCCTCCAGAACTGTGAGAAATAAATGTTTGTTGTTTATAAGCCACCCAGTCTATGGTATTCTGATATAGCAGCCCAAATGGACTGACAAAGTTCTAACCCCCAGTACCTCAGAATGTGAACTTATTTGGAGACAGAGTATTCACAGAGGTAATCAAGTTAGGATGAGATTGAGGGTGGGCCCTAATCCAATATGACTGGTGCCTTAATGAAAAGGGTAAATTTGGGCACAAAGATACACACAGAGGGAAGACAATGTGAAGAGATGTAGGGAGAAGATGGCCATCTACAAGCCAAGGAGAGAGCCATGGAACAGATTTTCCCTCACAACTTTTAAAAGGAATCAACCCTGCCAACACCTTAATTTTGGACTTCTAGCCTCCAGAACCGTGAGACAATAAATTTCTGTTATTTCAACTACTCAGTTTGTGGTACTTTGTTGTGGCAGCCTAATAAACAAATACAGTAACCCAGTGCAGGGTTTTGGAGCCTGAGCTCTGTTAGAAGGGAGCCCACACAGTGGGGGAGCAGGGGGTAGTGGTGAGGATGGCCTGGGGTGGGGTATCAGAGCCTGAACTGGGTAAGAAAGCAGTCCATGCTGGAGCCAGCCCAGCACAGGATATCAGAAACCAAGCACATGTGGTAATCATTTCAGAATGTATCAAAGCATCAAGTTGCATGCTTTAAATATACAATTTTTATATGTCAATGGTATCTCAATAAAGCTGTTTAAAAATAATTTTAATTAGGATGGTGCAATATGGTACAGAGTTACATGAAAGGGAAACCTCTCTGTAGCTGAAAGATCTCTGCTGGGATTACCAAAACATCCTGATTCCTGCCTTCATTTTCCTGGAGTAAAAGGAGAGGCAGGACTTCGAATGCTCTGCAGATACACCCATCACTAACCTTGGAATGTGTTTGGAAAAAAAGAAACCAAGCACAGTGAGAAGGGCTTTCATGGGCAAAGGGTGGGAGGTTGCATCCTGGCAAAGGATGTTAGAACCTAAATGGGGTGAAGATGGTCTGTGTGGGAGCAGCCTGGCACAGAGTGTCTGAGCTTGAGTTAGGTGAGATGGGCATCCACAAAGAAGGGTGGATCAGCATGGGGTATCAGAGCCCAAGTCGGGTGAGGACAGCATCCATGCTGAGGGGTGGCAAATAAAATCTTTTTAAAGGGTTAAGACTTCACACTGAAAACTACAAAACATTACTGAAATTAAAGAAGCATATTAATCATGTCTTTTTATTATGTATTTTTGATGCTTTGACATCTGGGGCCTTACTGACACTAAGGACTGCCCTCCCAGGGTTGGCCAATTCCTAGGGATACTAAGGGACTGGCCTGTGAGCATGCCTTTCAAATGCAAACCAACCAATCCAGAGCCCATACTCCCAACCCCCAACCACCTCCTTTATGGGGGATCTCACACTTGGGGCCACTATCCACCTGACCTAATCACCACAGGCCAGGTACTAGACAACAAGGGACAACCTCTATGCCCCAGAGCCCACTAAAATTATTCAAACTAGCCAATCCTAAACCTGCCTACCTGCCTTGCCCATTCTTTCCCATGGAAACCACAATAAAGGCTCTTGCCCCCCATTTACCCCTCTCCCTCTGCCTCCTGACCAACCCAGGCCTTCCTCATGTGGCTCTCCCACAGTGTGGCATGCCCCCTCCTCTTGGGAACTATAACATACTATCTTTTCAATGGCAATCATCTCTTGATCTGTTGGCCTTACCATACCTAAATAATAATAAAACCTATATTAAAATAAGATCTAAATAAATGGATACATATACCAGAATCATGAACTGGAAGACTCAATATTATGAAGCTGTGTATTCTCCCAAAATAAATATATAGAGGTGACACAATTCCAATGAAAAATGTCAATTTAAAAAGCAAATTTGCCTGTTATTTTACCCTCAAAACAAGTTTATTCAGGAATAGCCAAAAGAATTGCAATTTTGGGATGTGTGTGCTATGGAAAACCATAGGCAAATCCAGAGAACAAAGGAGAGGAGCTTGCTTTTATAGAGAAAGGGGGAGTAGGGAGGAGCTGTTCTAATCAAAAGTCCATTGGGGGAAAGGAACAGTTCAGGGTGGCAACAGCTTCTCATTGGCAGGAGCTGTGGTGTTTCTCATTGGCTGGGGTTTTGCTGGGTAGGGAGAGAATTCTTCCTTCAGTAGTAAAGTAGTTGTACCTCCTCTCATAGATGCAAGGGTAGGTCTCTTCCTGTTTGGAGTAATTGACCCATATGTGATAGGGCGTGAGAGCTCCCCCTACAGGCCTTCCCAACTCCAATTTAGTTGAGGTTTCTCTTATTCATTTCACAAAAACCTGAGCAGTTTTTTTCTGTGTGTGTGTGTGAAAATTAACATGCTATTTCTAAAATTTATATGAAAATGTAAAAGGCCAGGAATATCCAAGGCAATTTTGCGTTGCATTACTTATACCACCAGATATCAAGACCTACTATAAAGATACATAGTTAACTCAGTGTAATATTTGCATGAAGATAGACAAATTGACCAACAGAACTGAACAGAGATTCCAGAAACAAACCCACATAGTTATAGTAACCTGATTTATGACACTATAGTTCACTGAGAAAAGGATGCCTTTTCAATAATTGTTGCTAGGTCAATTAGATACCCAAATGGAAAAAAATTGAACCTTGACCCCTATCTTACCTGACACACAAAAATTAACTCCAGATACACTGTTGATCTAAATCTGAAAGGTAAAACAGTAGAGCTCATAGGAAACTATCTCATACTCATCATGAAGTAGGCAAAGATTTCTTAGACAAGGCCCCAAATGCCCAAACCCATAAAATGGATTATATTAAGCTCATAAATGTCTGTTTATCAGAAGACATTGTTAAAAGAGTTAAAGGCAATCCACGTACTAGGAGAAGATATTTGCAATACATATATCTAACAGAGGATTTGTGTCCAACGTACATAAAGAACTCTGTAAAAAGTAATTATAAATGAGAAAAAGACTGGAAAAGAGTAGAAACATGGATGAAAGACATGAACAGGTATTTCCAAATGGCCAGCAAACATATGAAAAAATATTTAGCTTCATTACTCATCAGGGAAATGCAAGTTAAAATCACAATGTGATGCCACCACATACCCACCAGAATGGCTAGATTGAACATGACAAAAAGCACCAAGTGTTTGTGATAATGTGGAGCAGCCAGAATTCCCATACTCTGTTGGAGGGAGTGTAAATTTTTCTTATTATTATTATTTTTTTTGTGGGGAAGACCAGCCCTGAGCTAACATCCGTTGCCAATCCTCCCCTTTTTGCTGAGGAAGACTGGCCCTGGGCTAACATCCGTGCCCATCTTCCTCCACTTTATATGGGACGCCGCCACGGCATGGCTGACAGGCAGTGCGTCCGCGGGCGCCCGGGATCCGAACCTGCGAACCCCGGGCTGCCAAGCGCGGACTAATCCGCTGCGCCACCGGGCCGGCCCCGGGAGTATAAATTTGTACAAGCACTTTTGAAAACCATGTGGAAAATTTGAACAAATGCATTCCCTATAACCCAGCAATCCTACTCCGAGGTCTGTACTTAACAGAAATGCATGCGAATGTTTACAATCGATGTGTTCAAAAATATTCGTACCAGCAGACTTTGTAATAGCCAAAAATGGGAAACTTACCCAAATGTCCATGAAAAGTAGGCTAAATAGATAAATTGTATATGATCGCATAATGGAATACTAAACAGTATGAGAATAGACAGGATATGGATCATTCTCACAAACATAATATTGAGCAAAAGATGAGACATATATAAGAATACATATGGTCTGATTCTATTTCTATAAAGGTCAAAAACTATTGTGTAGGACTCAGAATAATGGTTACTCTCAATGAGTAGTAACTGGAATGAGGCCCGAGTGGGACTTCTGAGGTACCAGTAATACATTGTTTCTTGATCTGGGACCTGCTTATACAGATGGTCTCAACTTTTGAAAATTCACGCACTGTACACTTAAAATTTGTGCTCATTTCGGTATGTCTGTTATGAAGCAATTTAAAAAATGTAACCTAAAGAAAATGTAAGAGAATAAAGTAAATATTTATCTCTGGAAAACAATTTTAGCATAATGACAACATAACTAAAAAATAAAACACTAATAATTTTGATGAGTTAACATTTGGAAATTTGTATATGTCCAAAGAAATTTAATGAAAGAAATTGAGAAAGTCTTTTCCAGAACATTACAGATGTTTACTGTGTTCAATTAATAAAGACTTCATATAAATAGATTTCTTTAACAGGAAAAACAATGCAAAGTTAATTAACAGATTATGGGGAGGGATGAAAGAAAAATAATAAGGAAAATGTGAAAAAGTCTACACCTTATTGGCAATCAAAGAAATGGAAATGAAATGAATTATTAGGTATCCTTTTTGCTTATCAGATACCATGGTTATCAAGTGATAATTATTTTAGTGGGGGCGTAATGATATAGGCTATCTTACACTCTATTAGCAGAAGCGGAAATTGATATAACCATTCTGGAAAGCAATCTGAGAAAATCTATCAAGAGTCTGGAGAATGTTTATGCCTTTGATAAAACAATTACATTTCTAGATATCTAAAATTTGAGCACAAAAGCAGATAAACATGTATAGGGAAATGTTTATTACAGCATTCTTTAAAATAGCAAAAGAATTAGAAAGAAATTAATATTGTCCAACCTGGGAATGTTTGATAAATTATGGTATATCCACAGACTTAGATATGCAAACATTAAAAATCATATTTTTGTCAGAAATTTTTAGCCATATGCGATAAATACGATACAGAATTATTGAAAAGAGCAGGACACAAAACCATATCAAATTGTAAATGTGTGTAATATATTACACATATGTGTGGGTATATTATATAGAGAGAGAGACTGAAAGAGAGAGAGAGAGAAAATGTTAATAGTCATATTTAGTCTGTTTGGGCTGCTGTAACAAAGTTTGTTTGGGCTGCCGTAACAAAATACCACAGAGTGGGTGGCTCAAACAACAGAAATTGATTTTCTCACAGTTCTGGAGGTGAGAAGTCAGAAACCAAAACAGGTGTGGTTTCTCCTGAAGCCTCTCTCCTTGGCTTGTACATGGCCGCCTTCTTGCTATGTCCTCTCATGGTCTTTCCTCTGTGCGTGCATCCCTGGTCTTTCTGTGGGTCATAATCTTCTCTTCCTATAAGAACACCGGTCATATTGGGCCCACCTTAATGACCCCATTTAACCTTAACCACCTCTTTAAAAGCCCTGTCTCCAAAAACAGCCACATTATGAGGTACTAGGGGTTAGGACTTCAACCTATGAATTTAGGGGAGGACACAATTCGGCCCATAACTCATAGATCCAAGTTTTCTACCAAATACAGCAGGGAACACAGGGGCAGTAGACACCAAATGTGAGAAGGCCCAGGCAGGACAAAAGGAGGAGGGCCTTGAGGCCGGCCCAGTGGCGTAGCGGTTAAGTTCGTGTGCTCTGCTTCAGTGGCTCAGGGTTTGCAGGTAGGCACTGCTTATCAAGCCATGCTGTGGTGGCATCCCACATATAAAGTAAAAGAAGATGGGCATGGATGTTAGCCCAGGGCCAATCTTCCTCAGCAAAAAAAATAAATAAAAAAAGAAGGAGGGCCTTGACCATCCCCTGGAGGTTGGTGCCACCATTAACACAAAGGGAGGAGGGTGAGGGAAGAGTCCCTAAGGAACGATCAAAGACCCAATCACCACCTCAAAGTCACATGGCTTTTTTATTTCCTACAAACAATTGCATAATCATGCCTGTGTAAAATATATGTAATAAGGGGAAAAAATAAAAATATTTAGAATTTATTAGAACAGAGCAGCTGCTGCCCCCTGGTGGCTCATTCCATAATTGTCTGTTTTGGGTGAGGAAATAATACTGCAGTCCTGCATTCAGGCTGCAGAGCAGGTACTACTGCAGTCTTAATCCCAGGGCCCAAACTAAGGCTCACTGTATCTCTGAGTACAACAAGGTTCCAAAATTCTAAATGCTCCCCCTTTGGTCATGTGACAATATGTTCTCAGCTGCCATGAGACATAGAGAAACACCAACAGCAGGAAGAGGAAAATGGGTTCCAGGATCAGCTGGGCACTTGTGTTGGGCCTCTGCAGTCAGAGGACTAAACAGGGCAGGCACTTGGAATTGGGGCGAGGGCTTTGGGGTTGGAGAAGGCGGGACCCACTGAAGTGAGAGTGGGGGGCAGAACGGATTCGGTGACTGTCTATGAAGGACCAGTAAGAGGGTGGGCACGGCGAGCACTCGGGATAAATGGGAGAAGGTGGTGCAACCAGCAAGATGGCCAAAAGGAGCAGAGTCAGAGAAGATAAGCAGTTCAGTTGTGGGCCAGTAGCTACTGAATCAAGCCAAGCAACCAAAGCCTTCTCATAGACATGTCCTATCTCATCATGATGTCAAGGGTCACCCCCCCCCCAAGTTCTTAGGGGCCCATGGTTTCCTCTTGAGGATCCCTGAGAGGCCCAAGAATTTTCCATAAATAGTGGTTTCCCAACTGACCTCTCCTTATTTACTGAGTGTAACAGGGAATGGGCAGCATTGGGCCTACGCCTGGGCCTGGGGCTGATACTGGAACTGCCCTTATCTTAGGATGCTTGGATAGTGAGATTTGACCAGGGGGAGAAATATAAGGGTGGGAAGGGAACTTTGACATAGGAGCACTCCCATGACTCAGGGTTTAATGTCCTAGCAAGGACCCATGGGGCCAGTGTTAACATGCTGCTGGCATGGTTACTTGAGGCTGGGGAGTGGGGAGGACAAACGATGGCCACAATAAATGAAGTGGACATGCCAGAACTGATTAGATATTGGGGAAGGAGTCAGAAAGTTCAAAGTGTCAGGGATGTAGCAATGTTAGAATGGCTTTTTTATTTCTTACAAACAATTGCATAATCCTGCCCGTGTAAAATGTGAGTCCAGATAAACTGCCACATGACTATGTTCCCTGTGAAGGTTCAGAAGACATTCCTTCAGCAGGAATGCACTGGTGAGCAGGGGGACCAGCTTCTTTGAGAAGAACAATAGTGGTTGTTTTCCATAGACCAGGATTGACAGTAGGAGATGCTGGGGTGGAACTGGGCCCCACAGTATCAATGGAGATAATAAGATCCTGATATAGCAGAAGCTAGTGATGATATTTAACTGACCTAGGCAAGACTGAAGTAATTTCCATAATGGTCCATGCTATGGGCTGAATTGTGTCCCCCCCAAAATTCATATGTTAAAGTCTTAACCCCCACTGTCTCCGAATGTGACTGTATTTGGAGATAGAGTCTTTAAAGAGATAATTAAGTTGAAATGAGTCATTGGGGGGGCCCTAATCCAATATGACTGGTGTCCTTATAAGAAGAGGAGATAAGGACACAGGCACACACACAGAGGGAAGACCACGTGAAGACACAGGGAGAAGATGGCCATCTACAAGCCAAGGAGAAAGGCCTCAGAAGGAACCAACACTGCCAACACCTTGATCTTGGACTTCTAGCCTTCAGAACTGTGAGAAAATAAATTTCTGTTGTTTAAGCCACCCAGTCCGAGGTACTTTGTTATGGCAGCCTGAGAAGACTAATACAGGTCACAAGGCTGGACCTAGTGACCAGAATGCCTTGACCTGCAGAAATCTGTGGTGATGGTAAATAGACATGGTATTCTTAGGGATAAGAGAGATGGCCAGCCAACTAGGGTGATGGTTGACTTGTATACTCTCCAGAAATTTAAAGCTGGGGAGCTTTAAAAATCATGAACCTTCATCCAGTTTCCAGATCTAGATTGGTTCACAGATCCAGAGTCCAGCAATTGAAGGGAAGGCCGGGTGCCCTTGGGGAAGAACTCTGCAACGCCACTGAAAGCAAGTACAATAAATATTCTTCCAATGCTTCCCCAAAGGTGCCAATGTCCATTTGCCTTGAGTTGTACTGGGAAGGAGGTTGAAACACGCTGGTCATTCACCAAGGCCAGCACTCATAGGCAGTGGTGGATACAGAAGCTGAAGATGGAGACGGGACAGTAGTTTGTTGCTATGGACTTGATACTGAACCACGTGGGCTCGCCTCCTGGTGAGTTAAATAAGACTTTACACCAGTGGAAGTTGTCTCGCAAAGTAAAGTGTATTTGCAGCAAATAGGAGGCCATGAGGAATCATTTCCAAAGTCATGGCGTCCCAGAACAAAGGGAAGCAGGAACTTTTATTTCTGTTGGGGAAGAATATTCAAAAGGGAGAGGCGGGTGCACTGCAGATTATGGTAATGAGGCTTAATCTCCTCTTGAAGAGATCTTCACATTAAAAATAAGGGAAGGTCATGGGCGTAGCTCTTGTAGGGAGGCTCGGTTAGCTTCAGGGTGGTTGCTGGGTGTGTCTCCTTAACATGAAAAAAACAACTTGGAAAAACAGTTAAATGCTTCCAAACCCACCCTTGAGTTCCTCGGGGCACTAATCGGTGACAGACTGAATGTCTGTGTCCCCCTAAAATTCATATGTTGAAGCTCTAGTCCTCAATGTGATGGTATTTGGAGGTGGGGCCTTTGGGAGGGAATAAGGGTTAGGCTAGGTCATGAGGGTGGAGCCTCCATGATGGGATTAATGCCCTTATAAAAACAGGAAGAGACATGAGATCTCTCTCTCTGCCTGCATGCATGGATGAAGAAAAGGCCATGTGAGGACATAACTAGGAAGAGAGCCCTCGCCAAGCACCCAGTCGTGCTGGCACCCTCATCCTGGACTTCCAGCCTCCAGAACCGTGAGAAATAAATGTTTGTTGTTGAAGTCACCCACTCTATGGTATTTGTTATAGCAGCCTGAACAGACTAAGACATATGTCAAAGTCAGAAAAGTCATCAGCAGTGAGTATCCAGAAGCCAGACGTCAAGGTGAGACAGCATGTCAGTCAGTTAATATCCAGGAGAGTAGAAGTAGACATAATTCTAGTTAATTTTGTTACCCAACTGTTAAGCTCGACATGTGATAACTTTTCAAAATATTTGCATGAATTTCCGGGTGCTAGGTAGAGTACTAAAGGAATCTAAAGATGTCTGGGGACATCCCCATCTTTTGGGGCGCAGATAACCAAAAGAGGACACGTCCTTTTCTACCACCAATCTCTAGGTTCCCGTCAATAGCAGAATCCTGGACTGTACAAACTTGAGTGTTGACCTCATTTACATTCCTTCTGTTTTTACATTTTTTGGAATGGGGCCATGTTCAAAGGTGATCCAACCAGCCAGGAAGTATCATCATTCAATGAAACCACCTTGTTAATTTAAAATGCAAGGAGCTGGAGAAACAGACACTAGCATTAAGAGGATTTGGATTGGCCAATATTTTCATCAAAGAAAAAGATTATAAATAGTGGCTATACCATTTTTTCAAATTCATATCTACCTAACAAGGTTTTATTGCGTTTCCTAACACCCACCTTTTCACACAGGAAATTCTCAGGCCTAGTGGATCCTGATGAGACAATCTTAGCATTGATTTCACAGCACCTGTGAAGCTGGACTGGATGAAAAGATGGTGTTGCTCTTGGTTTAAAATCTTCATAAATGAATGCCAAGTGTTGCCTGCTATTCATTACATGAATGCTCTTAAGAAAGGCATTTTAGTACTGACATTAATGGAATTCTTGTAAGTACTTTAGTAAGTCATAACCCATATAACAGGTACTTAGGAAAAACCTTAGGGTGGAGATTTCTTTCTCTTCAAGGCTACAGCAACCATCTGTTCAAGATTATTGTTTTGTATTATGCAAGAGAGTTTTGTTCTGTACATTAACTGAGTAGAACATGATTTTTTTTAACCTACCAACTTATACTGAGATGAAAGCTTGGTAGGAAGCATTTAGGGCAAGGCCCAGTTTACTCCAGTGGGACCACACAGACTGTGAGGATCTGAGAAGGGGAGCTGGAGTCTTCCCACGAGGGGCAGGGACAGACATTGAGGGACAGATACAGCTGTGGAGTCCCAGACAAGGAGGCAGCTTTAGGTTTGGGTGTGTGGTCAGAGTGGGTTGAGGGGTTCCAACCTGAAGTGACAAGAAGCATATTGACAGAACCTTAGAGCAGGGAATGAACCAGAACCTCTGCAGGGTTATTCTGAGGAACCAAGCCCCTGCTAGCTAAAGGGGGAGACAAGTTACCAGGTGGGAAGAATAAAGGGACCTAACACTTACATTGGACACCCCTGAGTCTCCACTGGAATCTCAGTACTGCTACATGATGATGTCTTCTCCCTCCTCTCCCTGACACACACATATAAGGAACCAGATGTAGAGAAAGGAACATAGGTTTTAGAGTTGAGTAGACCTTGGTTCAAATCATGGTTCTGTCATTTATTTACCCGCTGTGTGACCTGGAACACATTCCTTGCCCTCTCTGATCTTCAATGGCCTCATCTATAAAATAGGAATAATAAGAGTACTTACCTTATAGGGTGTTTTTAGGATTAAGGGAGGCAATGACAGTGTAATAAGTTTATTGAGGTATCTCAACTCACTGGGGATATGTACATAAAATGGTTTCATTTTATTTATTTCACATTTCCCAGTAAATATCCCTCAACTGTGCTGTGCCCCTGATGGAGGCATAATACCACATTCTGCTGAGGTGTGAAACTCTTTGCCCTTATACTGTGGTAGCTTTTGGCAAGACCATGAGCCCCAATCTTGTCTATCATTTTGGGACAATTCCTGGGCTTACAGATATATACCATATATATCGTACCTACTCCTCAAGAATCAGGAAATTCAGGGGCCTGTCCTTGCCTCCCCTCCACCTGGCAGTCCCCCTCTTGCATTGTCTTCCTCTGTGCTCCAGCAGCATCAGGCACAGTGCCAGCACGGTAGAGAAAGGATAGACACCAGTCCCCATTTTAGTAAGACGGTGGGTTACTTCCAGCGACCCCTATTTTTCTGAGTGGTTCTTTTAGAGCTTCCCCTCTCTAGGCTTGGGGAAGGGAAACATTGCACAGCCCCAAACTAAACCTCTTATATCAACTGGGCACCGGGTCATAAAGCTGGTTTTTCCACAGCAAGATCTGTGGACTGATGGCTGCCTGTCCTCTGAACGTAGAATGTGGGGGAATGAATATCTTTTGCTTTAAGTTTTGGGCCCTTAGCTGCAGTTCCAAGAGAACAGGTAAATTATAGGGACAGAAATCAGATCAGTGGTTGCCAGGGGCTCAGGGTAGGGCTTACGGGATTGACTGGGAAGGGACTTGCAGAAACTTTTGGGGGTGAAGGAAATGTTACACATCTTATTCTGGTAGTGATTGTGTGACAAAATTCATTGAACTGTGCACATAAAAAGGGTGAATTTGGGTGCCAGCCTGGTGGCATAGCTGTTAAAGTTCACACGCTCTGCTTTGTTGGCCTGGGGTTTGTGGGTTCGGATCCCAGGTGTGGACCTACACACTGCTCATCAAGCCATGCTGTGGCGGCATCCCACATACAAAATAGAGGAAGATGGGCACAGATGTTAGCTCAAGGCTAATCTTCCTCAAGTAGAACAAGGAAGATTGGCAACAGATGTTGGCTCAGGGCCAATCTTCCTCACCAAATAAAAGAAGGGGGTGAATTTTGCTGAATCTAAATTATACCTTAATAAAAGAAAGACAGGAAACAGGGAAAAACATCCCTTTGGGCACCTCACAGTATCCTATGACAAGGTAGAGTGCTTAGTGCCTAGCACACAGTGTTCAGTAAACAGTGGCTGCTGTTCCTCATGTGGGCCAGCTCTCCTGGAGCTCTGCCAGCACTGTCGTAGTCACAAAACTATGTATCTAGTTATCCCATCGCTCCCTCTCCTGGGCTGTCCTGTCACCTGTGGCTGGTAATGCGGGCATTAGTGGTGAGGTTCCTATTTCTTAGGCCTCAGGCAAAGGGAGGTCCGCTTCAGCATTCCTGCTGTGGGTCCCTGAAGGGTTAGAGCCGGGGTGGAGGTGGAGAAGTTACTGATCACTGAGAAAACCTGCCCAGGGCCTCTCAGGAGATCGGCTGGGTTGGTACTTTGGACTATGATCTCAACACTGCCTTTGCTGATATCCCTGCAGAGAGGCACGACCTCAACCTGAGCCGGACTCACTGACTATCATTCCTAGAAGCCCTGTGCTGGGAACAGAGGATACAGGGAGATAAAGCAGGAGATAGAGGCATGTTTTTTGTTGACTCTTGACTCAGAAGAGCAGCTGATAAGGCCTTACTTGTGGAGTATGCCTCCCTGTTTTGATCAGAAACTTTAAAATATTTTGTTTAAATATTTCAAGCTCTTGAGGCTTGACACTTTGGAAAAGGAGACTTTGCCCAAGGCTTTCAAATAGCTTTTCTAGAGTAAATGAGTGACTGTCTAGGGCGGGCAAGGGGTCTATGAAAGTCAGATATCAACTGGGGTAACACTGTCATTTTTCGATTCCCATATAATTGGCTTAAGCCCCTGTCCCACATCCATAGCCCCAGCATGTGTCTGGGCATTCTGAGGAGACCCTGCTTTTCTCTAATCACACACCTCAGGCTCCGAGTTCTTGCTTAGGCTGAATTAGCTCAGTTAAGAGATGTGCTCACCATCTCACCCTCACTGACGCTGTTCCCTACTCTGGAGACTGTGGAGTGTCAAAATTAAAAGCCCAGCCCTGGCTGCACATTTGCATCACCTGGGGAACTTTTAAAACTCTCAGTGCCAAGGCTGCAACCCGTCCCGATTACATCAGAGTCTCTGGGGGTGGAACCCAGGCATCAGTATTTTTTAAAGCCCCACATGTGCCTGTGTTGTGCAACCAAAGTTGAGAAACAGTGCTTTCGAAGTTCAGACAGACTTGGGTTTAGTCCTGGCTCTGCCACTTATGGGCTGATGGACCTTGAATAAACTACCTAAGCTTTCTGAATCTCATGTTTTTCATGTCTAAAAGGGTTTGTATGAGGAGTCCATGAGTTAATACCCATAAAGCATGGTGCCTGGCAGAGAGCAAGCATCTAATAAATGGAAGCTGTTAATGTATTTTTTATAAGACAGTCTGTTGCTATTATTAGTGGTGGATGAAGAGCAATTTCATGCCCTCAAAACCACTAGCTCGGGAAACCAGTGCTCTGAATGGAGGTATAAGAGAAGATAAATTCTAGCCACAAATATTCATTGTGATTCTAACTCATGCTAAGCTTTGAGGGAATGAAGCGATGATATGCTCTATGCTCTCCAGGGACTCACCAATCTAGTTGTGGGGAGAATAGATGTATAGACAAAGAAAGAGGAAGTTAACCTTAACTTATGCTACCAACAATAAATAAATTCACGCTGTGTGCTGGGATGACTAGGACAGTTTTCACAGAGAAGGATGTGGCTTTGAAATATGGGTAGGATTTGGACTGGTAGAGAGGACTGGGGAGAGTATCTCATTTCAGGGGGAGGAAATAGCTAAGTAGAGATCCAGTAGCTGGGATAAAGATGGGTGAAATAGTCTGAGTGAAACAGGGTTTGTTATAGAAAGCAGTGGAGGATAAGTGTGGAGAGGCAGGTTTGGGAAGAATTTGAATCCTGGATGAAGGGCTCTGGACTTTATCCTGTAGGTTCTTAAGGAGTGTGTGTGTGTGTGTTTGTGTTTGTGTGTGTGTGTGTGTGTGCGCGTGTGTGTGTGATGGAATCCTTTGAGCATTGAATGAAAAGCTATGTATATGGTGGGAGAGGGGGTCAAGGATGCTAATTATTCACATACCTCCCCCATGGGATCTGAACCAATAGAGAAATATACACACGAATCAGAAACAAAGTATGGGCTTTGTTAATAATAAAGCTGTATTGGAGAACATAGAATGGCCCCAAGGCCAAAATGAACTTCCCACTCCTTCCTCCTAAATTAGATGAAATTAGCCATCTAGTCACAAGTAGGTGAAGCCCTGACCTGGTTGCAGAAGTAGGAAGCAGAGAGAATATTTGCTACTTGTACAGAGGAATGGAGCAAGAGGTCAGGTCATTTATTTGCAGTGACCTTGAACATATTAACCCTGCTCAGAATTGGAACCAATGGAAATCAGGCCATCACAAAATGGCAAATTTTAAATATAATTTCAGGAAGTTAATTGACTTCCTAGGAGCTCATGGACCCCAAAATAAAGATCCCTGGTGTAGGCAATGATAAGTCATAGGTTTTTTTTCAGTATGGAAGTGAAGTAGCAGATTTATTCATAATACTCAAAAAATGGAAGCAACCAGAATATCCTTCCACTTTTAAATGGTTAAACAAACCATGGTACATCCATGCCATGGAATACTACTCAGCAATAAGAAGGAACGAAGTATTGATACATATAACAACATGAATGAATCTCCAGAGAATGATGCTGAGTGAAAAAAGCCAATATCAGAAGGTTACATACTGTATTATTCCATTTATATAATGTTTCTGAAATGACAAAATTATAGTGATGGAGAACAGAATTGTGGTTGCCTGGGCTTAGGGATGTTGGAGGAGAGAGGGAAGTGGCTATGGCTATAACAGGGTAGCACAAAGGATCTTTGTAATGGAACTGTTCTATATCTTGACTGTAGTGGTGGTCACATGAATCTACACATGTGATAAAACTGCATCCAACTAAATGCACACACACACACACACACAAATGAGTGCGTGTAAAACTAGTGAAATCTGAATAAGGTTGGTGGATTGTATCAATGTCAATTTCCTGGTTGTGACAGTGTTCTATAGTTATGCAAGACATGACCATTAGGGGAAATTGGGTGAAGAGTGTATGGGATCTCTGTTTTATTTCTTATAATTGCATGTGAATCTACTATTAACTCAAAGTGAAAAGTTTTTAAAAAGCAAGTTTCACAGAGCATTAAGTGTAGTATGATTCTGTTTGTATTCACGCCCTCAAAAGGATATATACATATATTTGTGCTTATATATGCATTAAAAATTTTCTAGAAGGCCACACAAGATACAGTTAACAGTAGTAGTTTTGTGGGCCTGTGGTAAGAAGAGACCTACTTTTCACTGTACATCCTTTTATACTCTGAATTACTTTAACAATGTGCATATTTTCTTTTTAATTTTAATGGAAAATTAGTTGAAGAAAATAAACTGTTGTAGTCACTGGAATCAGATGTGCCACTTTATCATCAGAGTACTGGCATCTGAGTCCTCTTCCTTTGCTGCATTCTGCAGAGTGACTCTGATCTTTGCTTTGTTGGATGAGACTGACAGCCTACTGAGGCTACCACAAGCTGGGACCTATCTCTGATGGACATTTTCACTGAAATCAATGTCCTTTATGGTTAAAACTAAGAATTCTCCTCTTGTTTAACTGGACAAAAAAATTGGGTGGATCTATAGGGAATGATATAAAAATAACAAAATATATTTTTAATTTAAAATAAAGTTACAGAAAAATATTGTATTTTTAAAAATCTGCATATGTGCATGAATTGTGAGGACTATACATGAATGAACACTGGTATATACAAAAAATGTTTCTGGAAAAAACTGTTATCAGTGGCCACCATTAAGGAATGGTGTGGTAGGCAAAATAATGTCCCCTCAATGATGTCCATGTCATAATAATCCCCAGAACCTGTGAATATGCTTTGGTACATGGCAAGGAGGAATTAAGGTTGTAGATGTAATTAAGGATGCTAATCAGCTGATCTTGAAATGGGGAGATTACCCTGGATTATTCAGGCATGCCCAATGTAATCACAGGAGTCCTTATAAGTGAAAGAGGGAGGCAGGAGAGTAGGGGGTCAGAGTCAAAGACAGATTTGAAGATGCTATACTGCTAGGTTTGAAGATGGAGGAAGAGGCCATGAACCAAGGAATGCAAGTAGCCTCTAGAAGCAGACAAGGCAAATGAATGGATTCTCCTCTAGAACCTCCAGAAGAAATACGGCCCTGCTGACTCCTTGATTTTAGCCCAGTGAGATCCATTTGGGACTTCTGACCTCCATAACTATAATATAATAAATCTGTGTTGTTTTGAGCCACTAAGTTTGTGGTAATTTGTTACAGCAGCAATTGGAAACTGACATAAATGGATATGAAGGTAAGAGGATACACTGGGATATTTTTACTTTTCAATTTGCACCCTTTTTTAAGAGAAAAAGAAACAGATTCATCACATTTAAGAGCTAAGTAGTGACCCTACGTAAATGGTTTTCATCAAAACTCTGGAGCCTAGGGAGAGAGGGACTCTTGAGTGGATGGGACTCTAGGCCCACTCAACCCTGTTTCACTTTTATCTGTTATTTATATTGGGCTTTGGTAGCGTATTAATTAGGATTCTCCAGGGAAACACAGAGGGAGAGAGAGAGAGACAGAGAGAATTGGAGAAAACCTACAGTTCTCCTCCTGTGTCTTTCTTTACTATCACACAGAACACTCATAACACTCTGATACCAGATGAGTGGGGTTTTTTCACCCACCAAGAAATACTCTGTAACACTATCTGGGGGCCCCACAATTTAATTCAATTCTGACACTATATACCTGGAGATGGTGTCAGATTGCACAGGTTAAGGGCTCGGTCTCACAAGATTGCTCTGGCCCCACTTCAGATGCCAAATCCCAAGTCCAGGTTGCCACTGTGCTTCTGACTGATCAGCTGTAAATCGGAGATTCCCATGACCCCTTCCTCAGGTTCAATTAACTTGCTAGAGCAACTCACAGAACTCAGATACACACTTACTTATGTTTACCAGTTTATTAAGGGATATGATAAAGGGTACAGATGAGCAGCCAGATGAAGAGATACATAGGGTGAGGTCTGGGAGGGTCCCGAGTGCAGGAGCTTCTGTCCCGGTGGAGTTGGGGTATGTCATCCTCCGGGTACATGGATGTGTTCACCAACCTGGAAGCTCCCTGAACCCCATACTACTGGGATTTTGTGGAGGCTTCCTCATGTAGGCATGATCAATTATTAACTCCATTTCCAGCCCCTCTTCCCTCTCTGGAGAATGGAGAGTGTGGCTGAAAATTCCAAGCCTCTAATCATGACTTGGTCTTTCTGGCAACCAACCCCCATCCAGGAGTCATCCAGAGTTGCTTCATTAGAACAAAAGATGCTTCTAGTGCTCTTATCACTTAAGAATTTACAAGGGGTTTAGGAGCCCTGTGTCAGGGACTGAGGATGAAGACCAAATAGATATTTCTTATTATAAATCACAATGAGAGTGTGAGAGAGACAGAGAGAAAGAGAGAGGGAGAGACAGAGAGACAGAGACAGAATAAGGAATTGGCTCACATGATTATGGAGGCTGAGAAGTCCCAAGATCTGCAGTGTGAGTTGGAAGTTGGAGACCCAGAAGAGCTGATGGTTTAGTTCCAGTCTGAGTACAAAGGCCTGAGAACCAGGAGAGCCAATGATATAGTTCCAGTCCAAAGGCCAGCAGGTTTGAGACATAGGAAGAGTGGATATTTCAGTTTGAGTCTGAAGGCAGGAAAAAGCCAATGTTCCACTTCAAAGGCCAGCACTAGGAAGAATTCTCTCTTACTTGGAAAGGATCAGCCTTTTTGTTCTATTCAGGCCCTCAACTGATTGGATAAAGCCCACCCACATTAGGGAAGGCAATCTCCTTTTACTTAGTCTACCAATTTAAATGTTAATCCATCCAAAAACATCCTTACAGAAACACCAGAAAAATGTTTGACCAAAAATCTGGGCACCCTGTGGCCCAGTCAAATTGACACATAAAATTAACCATCACAGTGACTGAAACACGTTTGAACATCATTGACCTACTAAACATCCACCATTTTACTGATGAGAAATTTGAAGCCACAGAGAGGAAGTCCCTTGATCTTCTCATCTTCCTTATTGGATTTACTTTTGCTGATCCGATTTAGGTGCAGGGCTTCATTCCCTTGTGGAAACTGCAGGGTAGAATCTGTTTCCTTGCTTTTTCCAGCTTTTAAAGGCCACCACATTCCTTGGCTTGTGGCCCTCTTTCTCCATCCTCAAGGGCAGCAATGATAGGTCAAGCCTTTCTCACATCAAATCACTTTAGCATAGACTTTCCTGACTCCCACTTTCACTTATAAGGATCCTTGTGATTACTTTGGTTCAATCTGGATAATCTACCCATCTTGAAGTCAGCTGATTAGCAACCTAAATTCTGTCTACAACCTCAGTTCCTCCTTGTCAAGTAACATAACACATTGACAGATGCTAGGGAATAGGAAATGGACATCTTTGGGGATCCATTATTCTGCCTACCTCTATGTTCACACTTCTGACCTGTTTCCAGTGGGACACTGGCTTCCTGGCTTAAGGCTGAACCCTTCCTACTTTCTGGCATCCCGGCCCCTCTACAACAGGGCCTTACCGTACTTAGCCAGCATTATCGTCTCATAATTTCTTCTTTAATTGGTTGTCCTGCCTAGAAAGTGGTCATTTCTCTTTGGGCCCACATTACAGAACCAAAACCAACCAACCAACCTAAGGTCAGCTTCTCATTATTGAATGGCACCTGGAATCAAAATTCTAAATAGTTTCCATATATTTCAGGACCTTTGCATTTACTGTTCCTTCTGCTTGGAATGCTCTTCCCCCAGAGTTCCCTATGGCTGCCTCACTTCTTTCAGGTCTCTGCTCCACTGCTTCATGGATCACCATAGCATAAATGGCATGTCTCTACCCCACTCCATCTCTGTCTCTTTCTATCTCCTTATTCTGCTTTATTTTTCTTCTTAACATTTTTCATGACCTCACATAGATCATATATGAAATTGCTTTGTTTGTTTTTCTTCCTTCCCTAACTAGAATGTGAGCTCCATGAGAGTAGAACTTTGTTTTCTTCACTGCTATATCTCCAGCATCTAGAACTAAGCCTGTCACCTACTAGGTGCTTAATAAATATTTGTGTGAATTCATCCCCTTCTCTCTATCCCCATTGCCACAAATTTAGTTTGAATTCTCATTGTCATCTCTCATTTGGATAATTGGGACAGTCTTCTACCTGGTCTTTCTAGGCTTCCCCCTCGCCCATTCTGCAGTCAAAATGACCTTTCAAAACCACAGACCCAATCATGATATTCCCTTGCACACACACAAAAAACTTCAGTGACTCCTCATTTTCTTCAGGATAAAATAAGTTGGCACCAAGGCTCTCCATAATTTAGTCCTTGTCCACTTGTCATTTGATCATGAAACAAGCAATTTGTGAGCACCTCTTTGTGTCAGATACTGTTCTAGATTCTGGGGCCACAATAATGAATGAAACATGGCTCCCACCCTCAAAAAGCTCATAGGACTAGCTCATAGGTCTTGAAATTGACAGGTACAGAGGGCAGAGTGGGTTGAGGAACTGAATTTGGGATGAAACAGCTGGGACAGAAAGTCCCTTCCTATTTCCTAGGTATAAAAATCACCATTTGTAACCAGCACTCACTCCAGTAACTGCTTTCTTAACAAAGTGGAAAATTTACCTTGGGTGGGCACTAGGAATGGGTATTGGCACAAAGGAGAGAGGCAGAACAGAGCCTAGGGTTTACTTTGGAACTCCACAGCAGATCCAGAGGGAAAAAAGGAAAGGAAGCAGCAAGTATTATTTACCAGGAGTAAAATACACTAAGAATAAAGTTCTCCTTGCATTGGCAGTGGTGGTATTGGGAGAGCAACCTCAGCTGGCCTCTCTGCCCAGTACCAAAGAGAAACCTGCTTATTGGCCGACTCATCTACTTATACAGAGGCTGCAGTCAGGCAGTCTTTTCAAGGAAGATGATCTGGGGGTAAATAGTTCTATACAAAGGCAAAGCTATTTCTCCTATTCATCAAAGTCCTCCAGACATAAACACAAACAGTCAACCAAGGAACACCAAGTATTTGAAGAAAACAGCAACATAAAAGAAGTCCAGGATGAACAAAGAAATATCTGATCCTGAAGGAAGCAGATCAAAGGATCCAAAGTATGAAAAAGGATCTTTAAAAAATATCCTTTATTTAGCATCCCCATAAAGATTAGAGAATATACTATATACATAAAACCAGAAAAAGCAACCAGAAAATGAGAAAGTTCTTGTATAAATAAAGATATTAAGAAGTATGCTGAATATGAAAGAGACAGCACAGAGCTAAATTAGATTCACAGGAAAACATAGAAAGTATGAACTGGATTTTGTCTGTAACACCAAGCTTGTCAAAGAGAAAAATATTTTCAAAGCAGTTTGCACAATTGTTCAGAAAATCCCTGCTTTTGCATTCAGTATTGACAGGCTCTTGCAGGTAGTCTTTAGGCTTACAACTTGTTTCCATATTTGGCAGTACAAACACACCGCTGTGAAAAACAGCATCCCTCAAATCTGGAAGATCTCTTTGAAAGTTTTGCTCTTCATATCATAGGCAATACTTAGAATTAGTAACTGATAAAATAAAAATTAGCCATTTATAAGGACTAGAATTATCCAGATATTTAAGAGCATCCAGGAATATATCAATTTATACAATTAGAGCTGGATAGAATCTTAAGATATCATCTCAATTTTAGGAAATGTAAGCTGAGGTGCAGAGATAGGTTGTTCAAGGTCACCCAAAGCCTTGGCTTGGCAACTGGCCTCCAAATTTCTAGGCTACTGTGGAATGGAAATCAGTTCAAAGCTCATGAACAAACTCTTCTCAGAGTTTCTAAAGTTATATGGTTTTTGAAACTTCAGGCATTGCTTCAGTTGAACAGACTTTCAATAATAGAAAAAACAATAGCTACCCTAAAACATAACTTTTAAAAAGGACCCATGCACATAGTTTCAGAGAAACACAAACAATTCGGTTCAACTGCTCTCAGGGTGACAGGGAAGCCATTTTGGTCTTGACCAAGATTCAAATAAATGTGCCCATTCCAAATGACTTTCTAGGGCTTTTAGACTTAAGTTACCATAGAGATATGATAACTAATAAGAAATCACTTCTCAAAAATGCAAACCAGGAGCTACATAAGCATTGTAGTAGAGTGAGTTGTTCTTTTTGTCTCTCCCCTCTAAGTTACAACTAAATGGACACTCATTAACCCTCAGAGGATTCCCTACACAGCACAACAGGATGTATGAGAGATACATGCAGCCATGCATCTGAAGGTGGGGGAACTGGATCCCTAGAAGGCAGTGGAACTAGGTGAGCACACCCCTCCCCCTCCCTAGAAGCAGCAATCTAGGTCGTGGGTCCTCACACTGTGGCTGGCATGACTGTAAGAAGAGAGCAGGGGCAGCCTGGCCCGTGAAATGCTTTCAGAGTTGCAGCCCAGTCCACAGGAGTGCCCACCACGCCATGGTGGTCCTGCCCATGGGAGTGCTCCCCACCAAGTGGCACAGCTCAGCTCCTGCAAAGGAGCCCCCACCAAGTGCAGCAGCTCAGCTGAGCCACCCATGAGCACAGAGCTGGCCCATGTGAAAGAAAGCACTCCTCCCCTCCCGCCTAGTGCACCAGCTCAGCCAGTCCCCTGCCTAGTGCAGTGGCCCTGCACCAGAGTGACCCACCAGCAGAGCACAGAGGCCCCACCTGTGCATGCGTGCATAACCTGCCAAGCAGCTGCAGCCAGCACACAAACACAGAGAAGACCTATCTTCACAACTTCCAACAGATGGGGTAGGATCAGAAAACACAGCTCCTGCCCACACACAGCAGTGGGAGGTGGAATCTGCAACATGATACTACCACAAATGCTCCAGCAAAGGATCACTTGATCAAACACCATGAAGAACTACATTAACACTTCAGAGCAGAAGGAAAATGACAAGTCTCCAGAAACCAATCCTGAACTTACAGAAATTTACAAACTAAATGACAGAATTCAAAATAGTTACAATAAAGAAACTCAATGAGCTACAAGAAAACTCAGAAAGACAGTTCAATGAGCTCAGGAATAAAATTAATGAGCAGAAGGAATACTTCACCCAAGAGATTGAAACTCTAAAAAACAACCAAACAGAAATTTTGGATATAAAGAACATACTTGATGAGATAAAAAATAATCTAGAATCCATAAAAAATAGAGCTGATGTTATGGAGGACAGAATTAGTGATTTAGAGGATAGAAATATAGAAATGTTTCAGGTGGTGGAGGAGAGAGAACTAAGATTTTTAAAAAATGAAGCAATTTTTCAAGAAATATCCAACTCAATTAGCAAAAGCAACATAAGGATTATAGGTATTGCATAGGAAGAAGAGAGGGAGAAAGGAGCAGAGAGCTTGTTTAAAGAAATAATATGGGCTGGCCCAGTGGTGTAGTGGTTAAGTTTGCACGCTCTGCTTCAGTGGCCCGCAGTTTGCAGGTTCGGATACTGGATGTAGACCCACACACCACTCATCAAGCCATGCTGTGGCAGCCTCCCACATACAAAATAGAGGAGGATTGGCACAGATGTTAGCTCAGGGTCAATCTTCCTCACCAAAAAAAAAAAAAAAAAGAATAGCTGAGAAATTCCCAGACCTGGGGAAGGACCTGGACTTAAGTACATAAAGCCAGTAGAACTCCTAATTACATCAATGCAAAAATACTTTCTCCAAGGCATATAGTATTAAAGCTGGCAACAGTCAATGACAAAGAAAAATATTAAGGGCAGCAAGGCAGAAGAAAATAACCTAGAAAGGAACCCCTCTCAGGCTTTCAGCAGATTTCTCAGCAGAAACCCTACAGGCTAGGAGAGAATGGAATGATATATTCAAAATACTGAAGGACAAAAACTTTCAACCAAGAATACTTATCCAGCAAAACTACCCTTCAGATATGATGGAGAAATAAAAGCCTTCCCAGACAAAAAAGCTGAGGGAGTTCATTGCCACTAGACCTACCTTACAAGAAAGGTTGAAAGGAGCCCTCCCATCTGAAACTAAAAGCAAAGGTTTATAAAACTTGAGCAAGGAGATAAATAGACAGGTAGAATCAGAAAATTGCAGTTCATTTAATTATAACATAAAACATAAAAGGAAAGGAAAGCACCAGAAATAACTATAAACACTTCAATTTAGACACAAACTCACAACACAAAAAAGAACAATTTGTGACAACAATAACTCAGAAGGGGAAAAGGAAGGGGATGGAACCTGCTTAGGCTAATGGAGATAAGAGGCTATCAGAAAATGGACTATCTCATCTATGAGATCTTTTATATAAACCTCATGGTAACCACTAAAGAAAAAAATCAGAGCAGAGCCACAAACCATAAATAAAGAGACAACTGAGAAAACCATCACAGAAAACCACCAAACTGAAATGGCAGTCAGAAATACAAAGGAAAGGAAACAATGGAAATATAGAACAACCAGAAAACCAGAGAAAAATGGCAGTATTAAGCCCTCATATATCAATAATCACTCTAAGTGTAAATGGATTGAATTCTCCAACCAAAAGACACGGAGTGGCTGGATGGATTTAAAAAAAAAAACCCAACAATATGCTGCCTCCAGGAAACATATCTCATATCTAAACACAAACATAGGCTCAGAGTGAAGGGATGGAAGATGATACCCCAAGCAAATGGCAAGCCAAAGAAATCAGGTGTTGTCATACTTATATCAAACAAAGCAGATTTCAAGAAAAAAAAAGACAATGAGAGACAAACAGAGGTGGCATATAATGATAAAAAGGACATTCCACCAAACGGATATAACCCTTATGAATATATATGCACCCATCACAGGAGCACCACAGTATATAAAGCAACTATTAACAGACCTAAAGGGAGAAATTGACAGCAACACAATAATAGTAGGGGACTTCAACACCCCACTTACATCAATGGATAGATCATCCAGACAGAAAGTCAACAAGGAAACAGTGGCCTTAAATGAAATAGTAGACTAGATGGACTTCATAGATATATAGAGAACATTCTATCCCAAAACAGCAGAATACATATTCTTCTCAAGTGCACATGGACCACTCTCAAAGATAGACCATATGTTGGAAAACGAGGCAAGCTTCAATAAATTTAAGAAGATTGAAATCATATCAAGCGTCTTTTCCAACCACAATACTATGAAACTAGAAATCAACTACAAGAAAAAGGCTAGAAAAGTCACAAATATGTGGAGAGTAAACAACATACTGCTGAACAATATTTGGATCAAAGAAGAAATCAAAAGAGAAATTAAAAAATACCTGGAGACAAATGAAAATGAAAATACAACATACCAACTCATATAGGACACAGCAAAAGCAGTCCTAAGAGGGCAGTTAATAGCAACACAGGCCCATCTCAGCAAACAAGAAAAATCTCAAATAAGTAATCTTAAACTACACCTAACAGAAATAGAAAAAGAAGAGCAAACAAACCCCAAAGTCAGCAGAAGGAGGAAATAATAAAAATTAGAGCAGAAATAAATGAAATAGAGACTAAAAAAACAATAGAAAAGATCAATGAAACTAAGCTGTTTCTTTGAGAAGATAAACAAAATTGACACTTAGCCAGACTCAGTAAGAAAAAAAGAGAGAAGGCTCAAATAAATAAAATTAAAACTGAAAGAGGAGAAATTACAATGGATACCACAGAAATACAAAGGATTATAACAGAATACTATGAAAAACTATATGCCAACAAATTGGACAACCTAGAGGAAATGGATGAATTCTTAGACTCATACAACCTCCCAAAACTGAATCAAGAAGAAATAGAGACTCTGAATAGACCAATCACCAGTAAAGAGATTGAAATAAAAAACCTCCTAAAAAACAAAAGTCCAGGACCAGATGTCTTCTCTGGAGAATTCTACCAAACATTCAAAGAAGATTTAATACCTACCCTTCTCAAACTATTCCCCAAAATTGAAGAAGATGGAATGCTTCCTAACTCATTCTATGAGGCCAACATTACCCTGATTCCAAAACCAGACAAGGACAACACAACAGGCCAATATCGCTGATGAATGTGGATGCAAAAATCCTCAACCAAACATTGGCAAATTGAATACAGCAATACATTAAAAGGATCATATACCATGATCAAATGGGATTTATACCAGGGATGCAGGGATGGTTCAACATCCGAAAATCAATCAATGTGATACACCACATTAACAAAATGAGGAGTAAAAACTACATGATCATCTCAAGAGATGCAGAGAAAGCATTTGATAAGATCCACCATCCATTTATGATAAAAATTCTCAACGAAATGAATATAGAAGGAAAGTACCTCAACATAATAAAGGCCATATATGACAAACCCACAACCAACATCATACTTAACAGTGAAAAACTGAAAGCCATTCTTCTGAGAGCAGGAAGAAGACAAGGGTGCCCACTCTCACCACTCTTATTCAACCTAGTACTGGAGGTTTTGGCCAGAGCAATTAGGCAAGAAAAAGAAATAAAAGGTATCCAAATTGGAAAGGAAAAAGTAAAACTCTTGCTGTTTGCGGATGACATGATTCTATATACAGAAAATGCTAGAGAATCCCTCAGAAAACTATTAGAAATAATCAACAACCACAGCAAAGTTGCAGGGTACAAAATCAACTTACAAAAATCAGTTGCAGTTTTATACACTAATAACAAACTAGCAGAAAGAGAAGTCAAGAATACAACCCCATTTACAATCACAACAAAAAGAATAAAACATCTAGGAATAAAGTTAACCAAGGAGGTGAAAGACCTGAAAACTATAAGGCATTATTGAAAGAAATCGAAGACAACATAAAAAAATGCAAAGATATTCCTTGCTCATGGATTGGAAGAATAGACATAGTTAAAATGTCCATATTACCTACAGCAATCTACAAATTCAATACAATCCCAAACAGAATCCCAATGACATTTTTCACAGAAATAGAACAAAGAATCCTAAAATTTATATGGAACAACAAAAGACCCCAAATAGCCAAAGCAATCCTGAGAAAAAAGAACAAAGCTGGAGGCATCACAATTCCTGCCTTCAAAATATACTACAAAGCTACAGTAATCAAAACAACATGGTACTGGCCAAAAAACAGACACACAGATCAATGGAACAGAATTGAAATCTCAGAAATAAAACCACACATCTATGGACAGCTAATCTTCAACAAAGGAATCAAGAACATACAATGGAGAAAGGAAAGTCTCTTCAATTAATGGTGTTGGGAAAACTGGACAGCCACATGCAAAAGAATGAAAGCAGACCATTATCTTACACCATACACAAAAATTAACTCAAAATGGACTAAAGACTTAAATGTAAGACCTGAAACCATAATACTCCTAGAAAAAAATATAGGTAGTACACTCTTTGACATCAGACTTAGCAGCATCTTTTTGAATACCATGTCTACTCAGGCAAGGGAAACCAAGGAAAAAATAAACAAATGGGACTACATCAGACTAAAAAGCTTCTGCAAGGCATAGGAAACCATGAACAAAATGAAGACAACCCACCAACTGGGAGAAAATATTTGCTAATCATATATCCGACAAGGGGTTAATTTCCAAAATATATAAAGAACTCATACAACTCAACAACAACAAAAAAACCCGATCAAAAAATGGGCAGAGGATATGAACAGATATTTTTCCAAAGAAGATATACAGATGACCAACAGGCACATGAAAAGATGTTCAACATCACTAATTTTGGGGGAAATGCAAATCAAAACTACAATGAGATATCACCCATCAGAATGGCTATAAATAACAAGACAAAACATAACAAGTGCTGGAGAGGATGTGGAGAAAAGGAAACCCTCATAGACTGCTGGTGGGAATGCAAACTGGTGCAGCCACTATGGAAAACAGTATGGAGATTTCTCAAAAAATTAAAAATAGAAATGCCATATGATCCAGCTATCCCACTATTGGGTATTTATCCAAAGAACATGAAATCAAGAATACAAAGAGATCTATGCACTCGTATGTTCACTGCAGCATTATTCACAATAGCCAAGACATGAAAGCAACCCAAGTGCCCATCAACAGATGAATGGATAAGGAAGATGTGAGATAGATACACACACACACACACACACACACACGCACGCACACACACAATGGAACACTACTCAGCCATAAAAAAAGACAATATCGTCCCATTTGCAACAACATGGATGGACCTTGAGGGTATTATGTTAAGTGAAATAAGCCAGACAGAGAAAGACAAACACTGCATGATTTCACTCATATGTGGAAGGTAAATGCATGGATAAAAAGAACAGATTCATGGTTACCAGAGGGGAAGGGTGGGGGAAAGGGGTAAAGTGGCACATATGTATGGTGACAGATAAAAACTAGATAGACTATTGGTAGTGAGCACAATGCAGTCCATATAGAAACTGATATATAATGATGTACACCTGAAATTACACAATGTTATAAACTGATACGACCTCAATGAAAAAAGAAAAATTAAAAAAAAAAGCAAACCAACTAATCCAGAGTCCACATCCCTACCATGTCCTCTATCAGGTTCTCACACTTAGGGCTACTATTCCTCTGCCCTAATTAGCCAGGTCCAGGTGCCACACATCCAGGGACAGCCCCTATGCCCTAGAGCCACTGCAATTATTCAAATTAGTCAATCCTAAACCTGTTTACTCTGCCTCACCTGTTCCTTCCCACAGAAACCACAATAAAGGGTCTTGCCCCCATCTCCTGCTCTCTCTGCCTCCTGATCAACCCCAGTGCTTCCTTGTGCGGCCCCTGCGGTGTGGCATGCCCCCTCCTCTTAGGAACTGTGAGGAACAATCTTTTTACTGGCAGTCATCTGTCTTCCAATCTGTTAGCCTTCACCATACATGAATAATAATAAAACCTACATTTTAAAACAAAAACAAAAAAGAAATCACTTCTCAGTGCCTTTCACATTTTGTGAGTAAAGTCTGTGTAGCTTCACCCATGTGGGCTCTACCTCTGGGTCTGATACTTGAGACTATTAAGACTTTGGACACGTGACCTCTCTGAGCTGTTAGACATTTGAGAATTTGAAGCTATTATTATTAGTAGTATTATTGCTATTATTATAAATTCCCACTTGAAATGGGGATAATTAAGTACCTGCCTCACAGGATTGTTATGGTAATTAAATGAGAAAAGGCTCTTGGCACTTTGGCATGTAGTAATTGCAGAATAAATGATAGTAGCTATTAGCAGCAGCAGTGTTACATCTAATGTGAAAGTTAAGTTATACAGTCAGCACATCAAGTCAAAATCACATTAAAATTATGCTTGGAAAGTCCTACCAATTTCCCATAAAGTACACTATCCATACCTTTTTGTATATCCTGTCCAGCTGATTTACTTCTATCTAGGGCTTATCCGGTGGCATATACTTACTAAATGGAATGGCAAGTGGAATTGCTCTTTGTCTTTCTTTTATTTTCCTGTATTGGGTGGGGAGGGAGGGGCAAGCATGCACACACAGCTGAATTTGCATTAATTAAATGAAGTAGATGGGACATCACTGGCTTATTAGTATTAGGAAGCTGGCTCCCTTCAGTGTTATCTACTGCGATCCCTGCCCTTTGCTACTTTCTTGTTCTCTGAGACAAAAGAGACTGAAAGTTTTTAAAAGGCTGACCACGAGACTGCTTTCTATAGAAACCACAGAATTTTAATCGGAAAGTGTCTTGAAGATGTTGGCCAATGCGCTAGGTGGCAGAATATCAAAGTTGCAGATGTGACTGTGCTACTTACAAGCCAGATGAGCCACTTAACTCCTCTGCCTTTCAGAATGCTCACAGGTAAAATGATGGCCTGTCCTGCCTGCCTTCCGGGTTGTGGAAAAGAGTCCATGAGATAGTAATTATCACAATACAGATACTAATAATAGCTAACACTCACTGAAGACTAAGTTATCTCATTTAATTCTTACGATACCCTTGAATGAGGGAGTGCCCATAATTATCCCCAGTTTACACATGGAGAACCTGTGACACCTCTGAAGTGCTATGCAAGTGTAGGGAATGAGTGGGATGAGGATGTTGAGGGATAGAAATATAAATGTGACCTTGGGCAAGTCATATCCCAAAACCGGCCCTAGTTTTCTTATCTGTAAAATGAGAAGGTTGAACTCTTTCAAGGTACATGCAAAACTTCAAGATTCTAAATACAAAAGCTTGGAGTAAGTTCCATTGTCTACACACTATAAAGTAAATTATTTCCAGAACAAATTCTAATAAATTCACTTGTCAAGCTCTCTCCAGCAGCTCTATTCGGTTTACGTGTTGAAGCATGCATGACATTTCACTCATTGCCAAATCGCCCTTTTCTGTTATGTTTATTTGACAAGCATGAATGCTTGGAAATGTTCTGAATATTTCCTCCTTAGAGCACAATAAAATGACCAAGGAACATTCTCAGTGAAGCCTGCTTAGTGCCGGATTATAATTTAATAATACATTCACGGCTCCTTTGGCGTGCCTTACTGAAATATTTAATGTGCATTTTTCTGTAAGGCAAACAGAATGTATTTATTTTCCCATGTTTTAATTGTAAATATAACATTAAAATTTTTCAGAGAGGGAGAGAAGGAAAGGAAGGAAGGAGAAAGAAATGAAGGAAAGAAGAGAGGGAGAAAGAGGGAAAGGGAGAGAGAGAGAAAGACCCTCTGCTCTAACCCAATCCCAATATTTTTCATTCCCAGATGCTTCCTTCAGTCCTTGTTCATTTGCTTCCAGAATTTTCCACGGTTCATTCATTCATTCCACAGGTATTTATTAGGCCTTACCACGTACCAGGCACTCACTGTTCTAGGGACCGAATATGCATCAGTAAGACAAAGTCCCAGCCCTAGTTGCAAGCCCTGTGTACATGCACTTTTATTCCGTCTCTCTTTTTTTTGGCTTAACATTCTATCTTAAGCATTTTTCCATGTGCCTGTCCTGAAAGAATGAGGACAGAGAGCATTGCTGCTGGGGAAGAGATTTGAAGATGATAATAATGATTGTTTCTTGGGCAACTCCTTTGTGATAGGCCCTATTGGCATGATGTTCATATATGATCTCATTTACTTTAATCTTTACTTCGACTCTATGAGATCAGAAATATTATTATTTTATCCGCATTCTACATATAAGGAAACAGAGGCTCAGTGAGGTTATTACTAACTCAGATTGCATAGTTTATAAACTGCAAAGCCAGAATTTGAGTCCCAGTCTGTGTTGCCCCAAACATTTCCCTGTACTTTTGGGATGAAATGGGGCCTTCCAGTTCTTCCTTAAGGAGCTTTGCTTTGGTTCCATTTCTTTCTTTTTGAGGAGGGTAGGGAGTGGAAAGTCTTTCTGCACCACCTTTTGCTCAATTTCATAACTACTTCAGGTTTGAAAGGAGATAGCAGTAGAGACAAAGGAAGTAACATGCAATTTAGAGGAAGTGGAAGAAAATAGGAACTCTTCCTTTATTTTTCTCTTTTCTTGCCTCAAGCTTTGCCACCACATCATTTTTGTTTGGAGAAATAATGGAGAAAAATAGTACAAAACAATCTATTAGCAATGGCACAAAACACAAAATATTAAGATATAGTAATTAGACTGAATAGTCAAGGAATGCCAAAGACCCACAGCTTTATTGCATACATGCACCAGTGGTTGGAGAGAGGCCAGGGTCACCTTGAACCCTTGAGATATCTCCAAGGTAATAACAGCAACAAAAACAAAATTCCAATAACAGGAATCCCTGGACGGTCATGCAGCTCTTTATGGTCTTCAACACTCTGCACAGCAGTTTCTCAAGTATGAGCAATGTGTGGACACTTTCTATTGGAAAAAAAATTCCTTTAGACCTTCAGTGTTGATCTTTTATTATAATATTACTTAAATATATGCTAACATAAGAGAGACATCAACTCCTTATGCTTATAGGAGTTAAACTATAAATTCAGAATGATTTTGCATATTAAATGCAAGCAAAGCTACAAAATCAATGAAATTCAAATCACTAACATTAATTTAATATGATGGATGATGTTGTTTTGCTGAAACTAAATTACTTTCCCCAATGTGAGTATCAGTATGTGCATTATTAAAACACTTTCTCTGAATTAACTATGAAATATCTGCTTTCACTTGGAACAAATATATCCTTGATGCACAAGGTCCACCTCTGTTCTTTTCTCTTGGATCAAAAACAATAAGACAGTACTCTTCGTACTATTATGAATTAAATAGAAGTGCAAATTCTGATGCTGAAATTGCATGGCAGTACTTGATTATAAGGTGGTCGTCCACTTAGTACAATCTGGGAGGCAACATGAGGACCACAGTTTTGGAAACACCAGCAATTAAGAGCATAAGCTTTGGAGTCCGACAGATCTGAGTATGTATCCTGGCTCTGGCTTTGTCACTTTCCAGTTGGGACAACTTATTTAACCTCTCTGTTCCTCAGGTTTCCTTCTCTATAAAATGGGGATGATAATAATAGTACTTTAATTTTGCCAGCAGAAACAGGCACCATGACCCACTTTCTAGACATGCATGATGTTTAAGCTTGAAACTGCACAGAAACTTCAGAGCTCCTCTGTGACTTGTTTCAGAGCTCCTCTGTAACTTGAGAACTACATGGAGTTGGGCAAGTTGAAAAAAAATGTCTCTCTGGCCTCCCACCCTACCCTCCCAATATCTGCATATGCTGTCCCAGGTTCATGTTTTAGAGTGGAAATGGAAAATATGATTGAGCCTAAAAGGGGAAACAACTGGCAATACCAGTAAATAGACAATTGAGAATCACTTGAACCCATGCCACAAGACAGCTGTTTTTATCTGAAGCCCACCAATAAGGGCTTGGTTTTTTGCTTCCTGGCCTGGCATCAATCCCTTCATTCCTGAGGCCCCCAAGGTTGAAAATAGCCTTGCCACCTGCCAATGGTTGGTATATTTTTAGGACCAGCAAGATTGGAAACAGGGCTCTGTATGCCTGGAACTTGACCCAGGCTGCTGGGTAGGTCTCTCACCTCCACTGGGTTGCTAGGTCCTGAGCTGCTGGCTCAAATCCAACAGCCAGTCACGGGAGAGGAGAGAGTTCTGAGAGGAGCAGGTTGGAAGAATGAAAGGAGGTAGGGTTTGTTTGCTGTGGTGGGGGAGATAGAGGGAGAATGGGTTGAGTAGAAGGTCTTAGCTAGTGGATATTTGGATAAAGAATATAGGAAAGTTGTGTAAACGGTAGGACTCCATAATAAGCAGAAATCATGGCACTAGGTCTTTGTTTTTAAAAAGGGAATTAAAATTGATCTTTTCTGTGTGTGTGTGAGGAAGACCAGCCTTGGGCTAACATCCATTGCCAATCCTCCTTTTTTTGCTGAGGAAGACTGGCCCTGAACTAACATCCGTTGCTAATCCTCCTCTTTTTACTGAGGAAGACTGGCCCTGGGCTAACATCTGTGCCCATCTTCCTTTACTTTATATGGGACGCCGACATGGCATGGCTGATAAGCAGTGCGCCGGCAGGTGCCCGGGATCCGAACCTGCGACTCCCGGGCTGCCAAAGTGTGAACTAAACTGCTGTGCCACCGGGCCGGCCCTAAAACTGATCTTATTGTCTCACCTGATCTCTCAAACAAAAAGCCCAATACACTTGAAATTGTCCAAATACCATGTATTTGTCAAATTATAACACGAATCCAAAGATTTTGTTCTCTTCTTCCTCAATCCCAATCCTACTTAAAAGAAAAAATGAACTCTTGTCTCACTGTGGGTCTCACTCTGTCTCCTGAGTGATTGATCAAAGGCATTCTTCCAAGCCAACACAACATTCCTTCTAAGTGGAACAGACACACACACCCACAGAAGAGATGAGCAAATGGGAGAGCAGAACAGGAGGACTTAATCTGGGAGACAGAAAACATTTGCCTGAGAAAATAATAAGATTAAAGCTAATTGTACACAAATGCTCATGGCAGCTTTATTTGTAATAGCTGCAAACTATAAACAGCACAAAAATGTCCATCAACTGGTGAATGGATAAATAAACTGTGGTATATCCATACAATGGAATACTACTCAGTAATAAAAGGGAATGAACTATTGATACACACAACAACATAGATGAATCTCAAAATAATTATGCTGAGTCAAAGAAGCCAGACCAAAATAAAAGGGACATACTATATGATTCCATTTACATAAAACTCTAAAAAATGCAAACTATATACATTAAATATATACAGCTTTTTGTATGTCAATCATACCTCAATAAAGTGGTTTAAAAATGAAAACTAATCTATAGTGGCAAAAAGCAGATCAGTGGTTGATTGGAGAGGGGGGTAAAGAGGGGAGGCAGGGATTAAACAGGGCCATGAGAAAACTTTCCAGGGTGATGGATATGTTCACTCTCTTGATTCTGGTGATGGTTTCATGGGTATATACATGTCAAAACTTACTTATCAAACTGTACACTTTAAATATGTACAGTTTGCTGTATATCCATTATACCTCAATTAATCTATTCGAAAAATGTTTTTTAAAATTAAGTTTGAGACCTGGAGGATGAATAGTGTGAAACTGTGATGCTGACGTGGGGGGAGGGGTGGTGGGATGGGGAAGAGAGCACTCCAGGCAGAGAAAACAGTGTGCAAAGTTTCTGAGGGGGGAAGAGTATGACATGTTTGAGGAGTTCAGAAAAGTCCTATTTGGATGGAGTTAAGAGATCCAAGGGAAAAGTGGCAGGAGATGAGGTCAGAGAAGGCGGCAGAGGCCAGATCATGCAGGGCCTCACCTTCATCTATTCTTTTAGCAAATACTTGCTGAGTGCTCACTCACTATGTGCCAGGAACTGTTCTAGGTGTTTGGGATTGTATTAGTTTGCTAGGGCTGCTATAACAAAGTACCACCGACTGGTGGGCTCAACAGAAATTTATTTTCTCACATTTCTGGAGGCTAGAAGTTGGAAGTCAAGGTGTCAGTAGGGTTGGTTCCTTCTGAGGGCTCTCTCCTTGGCTTGTAGATGGCCATCTTCTCCCTGTGTCTTCACATGGTCTTCCCTCTGTAAGTGTCTGTGTCCTAATTTCCTTTTCTTATAAGGGCCTCAGTCATATTGGATTAAGACCCACCCACAGGACCTCATTTTATCTTAATTACCTCTTTAAAGGCCATTCCTCAAAATACAGTCACATTCTGTGGTACTCAGGGTTAGTACTTCAACATACGAATTTGGGAGAGGACACAATTCAGCCCATAACAGGGATATAGCTGTGCACAAAACAAAGATGCATGGTCTCATGGAGGGGGTCTTATTTCTAGAGGAGACAGACAGAGAACAAACAACAATCATAATAAAGTATATAGACCGTTAGAAGGTGATAAGTACTATGGAAAAAAGAAAAAGTAGGGTGGGATGACTGGATTGGGAATATGAGCTGTGTGACAGAAGGTGGAGGTGGGGATGGAAGTAAAAAGGAAAGTTACAAATTTTGTTCTTTATCCTGGGGGCAATGAAAAGAAAAGCTATTGGAAGGTTTTAAACAGAGGTGTGACGTGATATTTCCTTTTGAAAAAGATCACTCTGCTTATGGAAAATAGAATGAAGAGTGGGAGAAGCAGGTAGGAGGATATGGCAACAGTCCAGATGCAAGGTCATACTGGCCTGAACTAGGGTGGTAATAGGGGGATGGGATGAGATGGATAGATTTAAGACATGTTAAGGAAATTGAATCAATAGGATTTGGTGATTGATTGAATGTGGAGGGTGAGGAAAATGGACAAAATAAGGATGACTCCTAGGATTCTGTCTTGCATAACAAGATGGATGATGGTATCATTTGCTGGAATAAGGAACACTAAAAGAGGACCTGGTTTGGGAGAGAAGATCATGAATTTGGTTTGGATGTGGTGAGTGAAATGCCTGTATGATACCCAAGTGGACATACCCAATGGTCAATTAGATATGTGGGCCTGGAGGTCAGAGGAAATGTGTGGACCGGAAGTACAGATCTGGGAACCAGCAACATATAAATGGTAGAAGCAATGGGAGTGGATGAGATCATCAATGCCTGGCAAGACTACTTTGTTTCTCTGGTCCGTTTGCTCTCCCACTTTCTGCAGTGACAATTTCACACCTTCTCCATCCTCTGCAAGGCTTCTACTACCCCAACTCAACCAACACACAAACACATACTACCACCATCACCATCATCATCAAATAAGCCCCAGATGCCAACCTCTCCTCCTGAATCTTGCCCACTATTTCCTCTCTCTTCTTTTTTAAAAATTATTTTATTGAGGTCACATTGGTTTATAACATTGTATACATTTCAGGTGTCCCTCTCTCTTCTGTATCTTCGAACTGCCTCTTTATTTTCTCCATCCTATCATCATTTAAAGATGCTTAAGCCTTTCACATCTTTAGAACAATTTTCCTTGACCCTGCTTCCCCCTCCACCTAGTGTTCTTTTTCCCCTTCATTGTTAAACTTCTCCCAAGAGTTGTCTATTCTCACTGCCTCCATTTTCTCACTTCCTACTCACTTCTCACTCTACCTTAATTGGTATTCCACACCACCATCCACTGACATCTTTCAAGAAGGTTGGCAGGACCTTCATGTCCCTAAATCTAATGGGAATTTTTTGCATGAATTCTTAAAAGCTTATTTTATTTTATTATTATTTTTTTTGCTGGGCAAGATTCACCCTGAGCTAACATCTGTTGCCAATCTTTCTCTTTTTGTTCTTTTTCCTCCCCAAAGCCCCAGTACATAGCTGCATATCCTAGTTGTAAGTCCTTCTAGTTCCTCTATGTGAGCCACCACAACAGCATGGCTACTGACAGATGGGTGGTGTGGTTCCGTGCCCAGGAACCGAACCTGGGCTGCTGAAGCAGAGAACATGCCAAACTTTAACCACTAGGCAACCACGGCTGGCTCATAATGAGCATTTTTTTATTCTCATCATCCTTGATATCTCAGGAGCATTTGTAACAGTTGACAGCAGTAGAAAACAAAGGTTGTTCTTTTAACGTGCCAGGCTTACTTCATTCATGTATGGAAAAAAAATCTGCCAAATACTCGAGTCTAAATAACCATAGTTTGTCTGTCATTCTTTCAAATAAAAGTGGAGTTCCATGGAGAAAGCATCTAGTTCAGTTTGTAACTCAACTGAGCATGTTATTTCTTTTGAGACAACCATCATACTTTTTGATGCAGAGTGCTTTATGCATTTTTCCTATTTTGTCACACAATATTAAAAAGACCTGTACTCAAAGATTGAAATTTAATAAAATTAATACATTTTACTGCTTCATCAAGTAAAATTGGATTTTCTTTCTTTCTTCAAGTGTGTGGTGATGAAAAGTACAGTGACTATTAGTACAGTCTGATGCCACTGCCTTGTTTCACCCACCATTGCTTTTGCACCATCAGTGAAAATGTTCACACAGTAAAAAAGGGGGGGGGCAAATAATGACTATTATTATGCAGATAGTTTTGACCTGTGGGACCATGGAAAGGGACCTCCAGGGACCACGATTTGAAAATCATTATTTTAGGTTAATCGGGATTTACCCCTACCCTGGTGAATAGAGTCACATTTCATGACAGGAGGATAGTGGGAAAAAGTGGGGTTCTGTTAGCATGGAAGAGGAACAGAATCAGTGTTGATAACCAACTACATATCTTTTTATTGAAAAAAAAACAGGTGTATTGGGATAATTAAGGGGAAAATGGTAAAATGTGAGGTTTAATCAGAGAGTAGAATTTTGAATTAGGATAAATTTCTGCTGATTACAAAGGTAATCTAGAGTCTTGGAGTGGGTGGCTGAGTGGAGGAGAGAGTCACTGGAAACAAGGAGGTCAAGGGATAGAATGGACAGGGTAATGGATGGGTTGACCATGTGGACAATGAAGGCTCCCAGGATGATGGCAAGCAGGGCTTATGGTAGAAAGGAAGACTAAGAGCCAGTTACTAGAGTCTCCAGTGGATACAAAAGAGTGGCCAGAAGTTCAGTCAATAACAGGGACCAAGATGGGGAAGCGTTAGTACAGTTAAACAGTATGGACCTCAAAGGAGGAAGTAGTGGTTTGAAAGTGGCATTCCTCAGTGTGGAGGACACCAGCCCCACCTCCCAGCCTATGGAATGTGGGGTGTTGAGAGACAAAGTAGACACCATTTGAGAGAGCTGCAAAGGAAACAGTGTCCTCAGAGGAAAATCAGATTTCCATTAAGGTAAGAAGGTGGAAAAAATTCCTCAGAGAAGGTGTTGAGGATATAAAGGACTGTGATAGTTATGTAGCGGCCATTCCAGAAAGGGCATGATGGCAGTTTTTGGTTGCTGAGAGAAGAGTGAAACTTCAGGGAACAAGAGAAGAAACAGAGTATTATGGCAGGAAGTATACTTAGGAGATGGGGTGGGGAAATTATATGACTAGAGGGGTTTAGAGTTAGGAAAACACCTCTGAAAGTAAACCTGTAAGCTACCCTAGATTTACTCCCACTGGCCTCTGGGAGAACCAGACTTAGGCCTCTAGAATTCAGCTAAGTTTTGAATAAAGGCCATGAGGTGATCAAGTTCTGAGGATACTGGGGATGGGATTGGGGGCAGGAGGTAGGAATGGATGGTCTTGTGTTTTGTTAGACTAAAGGACACTTCAGGTAGTTTTTTCGAACAAAGGAATGTCTGTCTCAAAGAAGTGTGCAAATCCATACCTCTTAAGAGATGGAAATGCTTGCAGCTGTGAAATGAACTTCAGTTTCTAACGGTCCCGCTCAAGTTATTTAAAGTTGAAGTGGCTTCTAGCAGAGCACCTATTCCGTTACAACAAATCACTGGTGCTATAAACACAATAAAAATTTAGTTTAACAAAAGACTATGAGATTATTATAAGTGGGACCAAAAAGAGCCAGGATTGTTCTTGGTTTAAATATTTTAAGATACTACTCCAGCCAAACAAAATAAAGAGATTTGTTACCTATACCTAAATAATCTCTACAGTTTTAATCTGAATAGTCTCTTGGTTTGTCTTGATGTTTTTAAGGCAATATGACGACAACTAGTCGCTTCCATTGTGCTCAGTTTTTCCTAAAATGCTCCGGCGCTAGTAGATAACTAAAGGCAAGAAAGATTAAACTAGAATTGGCCTCTTAAACATGGAGTTTAGGTGTTTTAAATGTTGGATTTCATCTATTTAGTAAATTTACTGATTCTAAATATATCTCTAGACTTTGACTTTATTCCAAACGCCAATATTAAAAATGCGTTTTATAGAGTTATACAGAGAATCTCAAAGTTTATATAGTCACTCCTATTTCACCGATAAAAAAACTGAGACTATAAGAGGCAAACTTGCCCAAGGTCACACACAACTAGTAAGTGTCAAAGATGAGGCTTTAACCCAGATCTGAATGCCTCTTATCCATGCTCTTAAACCAATGCACTGAAGTATAGTATACCCGCCTTCTGCACTGGACATTGGAAAAATACTTAAAACTGGATTATAGGCCTGGTCACTTTTGAAGTACAAAATCACAGGGGCTGAAGTGAAGTATAATTATATACAAGCTACGTCTTAAGTATGTGTTATTGCAGGATCTCCCTGCCACGGCTTACTCATCCCCAGCATTGAAATCGCCTGTGCCTCTGTGATGAAATGTTCCCAGATGTGCTGTGGTGTTCATGCTTACCTTAAAAACATCGTTTTCAAGTATATTAGTTCAGTCTGCCTTCCAAGTGTGCCCCTGAAGTGAATGGATAAGTAGGTGAGTGTGACAAGTTATACATCTTGGATACTTAATGAAATTTTAGTGCTCCCCTTTGGCATGTTCCCTCAACAAGGTGCCCCAAAAGTCTTAGTGCAGTTTTAAGCTTTAAATAGAAATATATTTTATTGAGCACCTACCAGATTACTAGATAGAAAATCCCAGATTGGTCTGCCATTTATGAGAGAAGCCAAGGAGCTAAGCATGAAGGGTTGGGTCACAGGGAGAACAGGCTTTGGAAAGGAACAGAGTGAAAGGGTGGAGACAGTAAGATAGCAGAAAGCTACACAGGGCACGATGTACGACCTCCTCGACAAACCTGAACTTTTCAGTAAAGTCACCAAATTTAGGAAATGCTGACTATCTGGATTTCTTGTGGGAAATGGCAAAACTCCTCCGGGTTTGATGCAGGACAGAACCAAGATAGCATGCACAAGTATCTGAGAGCATGGAGGCACTGAAGTATGAGTATGTAAAAGCAAGGAAATCCTCTGGAGAGTGCTGAGATATGAGCTGGAATTGGGGGTGACCCAAACCAGTATCTGGGCCACATCATCATTAGATAGTATGGACTCTCCTTGAATTTTTACAACAAAGTTGACTAGTCTTACTGGCCCATGGCCTTTATTTCTTTCTTCACCACATCTCAGATTCTTCATAATAACTAACATGTACTGAACACCTTCTATGTTCTAGTCTCTTTACAAACATGCATTATTCCCTCTATTCAGGTCATCATCTGAAGGAAGCTTTTACAGACGAAGGATCTGAGCTCAGAGAAGCTAAGCAACTTACCCCAGTTTCCACAGCTCATGACTCCGTGTTTCTTCTAGTAGACCACACTGCCTCAGATGCCTCATTCCACAGTCATCTTCTATATTCAAAAGGAATTCCTGACTTTTACTTCTTTTCCCTTAATATTATGCCTAAGACTGTCTCTTTGTCTTGGTCAATTTTCTCTAGCATAGTGAATAGAGAGCCTGTGTAACAGTGTTGTAACCTGACAGGTGCAAAGAGAATAGGTGCCTGGGTTGCCACAACAGAAGGTAAAAACCATCCTTAGCTCTGCCCGCAGGCTCACTAAGTCATAGGCTCCTCTTGGTGTCACTGAGGCCACCTCAAGCTCCTGGAGCATGGAAAATGCTCCTACTATTTAAAGAATAAAACAAAATCATTCATACATACTGTTGACATTTAGCAGGCAACTCAACAAATGTTCTTGGCTAACTGGTAATTTAGTCATTTTTATTTGTAAAATAAATTATGGGTCATGGGATAGAGGGGAAGAGAAATACAGAACAATTTGTCTCTGGTTGATTCTATAAGTTTGAGTGGGGAATCAGAGCAGGAGAAAGTCTATTTCCAGGACCTTAAACAGAAATTTCTGGCCATGCCTGCCACAGACTTGTAGTCCAGCAACCTCATTGTAGAGATGGTGAGTTTTGAGGCCCAGGATGAAGAAATGATTTGCTTGAGGTCATCCAGCTATGGTGGGACAATGGAAATCAGTTCCTGCTTTTGCAAAAAGTACTCTAGGCAATTCAAACTGTCTCTCTTCTCTGTGCTGCCACCAAATGCCTGCAAGTATGATTCCTATTACTTAATTTTTTCCAACATGAGCTATGGCAAGAATGAACAGGACAGGAGCTCTGGGCAAAGGCTTCCCAAGTGGAATAGCAATGCAGTGTATCTGAATAGTCTAGAATTAAAGGTATGGCCCTGAACACCTCTGTATTCCTGGATTTGCTGTGTGTCTGGATTGTCAGCAGATGAGAATGCAGCTGAAGCCTTGTTGGTGTTCAACCCTGTTAGAGCCACGTCTTCTAGGCCCTTCTCAAACTAACCTCAGGTCAAAAGTAGTACATGTATATAAAGGCTATGAGCAATAGGTCTCCTGAGTCCTAATCCCAAGACTGCCAGTGCTAATGCCTAGCAGACTGCATCTCTCCTGAAGTAGCTAACATAGGCTCTACCAAAGAGAGACCATTCACTCTTCAACAAACATTTGCTGACAGATGACTCTGTGCATGGCACGAGGCTAGGACATGAGGATACAGAGTTGAACTGTGGCTGCCCTCAATGGGCTCCGAGTCAAGGAGGTGAAACAGACAGTAAACAGACAATTTCACAGTCAGCTCAACATAAGCACTTACAATACATTAGGCACATTGCCATGCCTTGGGGATGTAAAGGTGAATAAGACCAAGTCCAGCCCTCACCACCTCAGAGACAAACAGGAAAACAATGACAATACAGTGTTTAACTGCTGTGAAAGAGGTCTGCCCAGGGAGCTGGGGGAATTCTGAAGAGAGGGATCTAAAGGGAGTGTTGGTCACCAAACCATTGTGGCACTGAGAAAATCAACTAGACTGAGGCAGTAAAGGTGCCTGCTTAACACTCTGGCTTCAGTTGGTAAATCAGATTAGCCGCAAGCCATATAGCCTCAAGGCAGTTTCTGAGAGCTTGGGGCAAGGACAAGGAAATTCAGGGGAAGGTGTTGCCTATTGCCTGCCCTTCTGGAGCCTCCTTCCAAGTTCTGTTCCAGTTTTGATTTCTCCTTATCTGAAAGGCCTTTCCCAGAAAGAATCCTAAACTAATTCATTCCGATATGTGAATAGCTGGTAATAACAGTGTCTTCCAGAGTTGCCCGAGGATAAGAATCACCTGGTGTCATTCCTAATTGTACTGTTGACCTTGTTTTTCTCCTGGTGTGATACTGTGATTTATAATAAGAAATATAAATTTGGTCTTCCTCCAGTTTCTGGCATAGAACTCCTAAAACCCTTGGAATTTCCTAAGTGATGAGAGCTGTAAAGCTGTCTTGATATTCATAATAAACACCTTTCAACCACACTTGAGTTAACATTAATGAGGTGAGTTTTGGAAAGCACCTAACGATGGGGGCTGGTTTCCAGGGGGACCAACCAAGTGATCTTTCCACCCCTTGGCCTCCAGGGAGGGGAGAGGGGCCTGGAGGTTGAATCAATTACCAGTGGCCTATGATTTAATCCATCATGCCTATGTAGTGAAGCTTCCATAAAACCCCAAAAGCACAGGGTTCAGAGAGCTTCCAGGTTGGTGAAGCACAACGCTTCCATGTGCCACCATGCTGGGCCTCAAACTCGACTGGGACAGAGGCTCCTTTGTTTGAGACCTCGCCTTATGTATCTCTTCTTCTGACGGTTGATTCGTATCCTTTAATATCCTTTGTAGTAAACCAGTAATCTAGTGAGTAAACTGGTTTCCTGAGTCCTGTGAGCTGCTCCAGCAAATTAATCGAACCCAAGCAGGGGTTCGTGGGAACCTCTGATTTATAGCCAGCCATTCAGAAGTACAGCTAACAACCTGGACTTGCGATTGGCCTCTGAAGTGGAGGGCAGTCTCGTGGGACTGAGCCCTTAACCTGTGGGATCTGATGTATCTCCAGGTAGATAGTGTCAGAATTGAGTTGAATTGTAGGACCCCCAGCTGGTCTCAGAGAATCGGTTGGTGGTGTGGAAAAACCCACACTTTAGAATTGCTGGAGCAGAATCTTACCTGGAAATTTTTATTCAATACGTCTGGGCTAGGTTCTGGAAATCCGTTTTTATCAAGGGCTCCAGGTGATTCTTATCTTCAGGCAGATTTGGGAAACCATGACGTACAACATTATCCCCAGGAATTCACAATAAAGACTTTGATTCCTAATGTGGAATCTCCAACACACATACCTATGTAGTATAAAGATTTTAAAAAACATAATAATAAAACAGACCTTATGTTTGAAGAGCATTCAATAGTTACACTATTACACACTATAAATATTACCACATTAGAACCTCCTAACAGCCTGGTAAACTGGGTAGGCCAATTTGTCCCTATTTTAGGGATGAGGAAACCCTGCCAGAGTATAGCTTGTAATATAATTGAAAACAAATACACATTAAACCATGCAAGAACAACACAAAGCAAGATGCCTACTTTTGCAAAAGAATACCTTATAACACAGTCTACAAGGTCTGAAGGGATATGGAGCCCAAGGGTAGCCTGAAGCAAATAGGAGGCCAAGGCCTCCCAAAGGCAGGACATATGTCTGCATTTGGAAACTCGGTTATTTTCTATGGCACCGTGAAATTTTTCTACACTGGATTCTCATGTGAACTGTACCAGTTCCATTTTCCACAACCACATATTATAGCACAAACCAGTCTGACTTGCAAGGGAAGTACAAGCTTTGGTCCTTTTGCAATGCTGTGCTGCCTAACCAGTTTGTGTTTGCAAAATGACGTGTGGCTGGGTCAAGATGGAGATGTCTTAGTGAAGGGAGGGTGGTTGTTGTATGAGGCCTTGCCTTGGATCCTTTCTGGGCCGACTTAAGGCTTCAGATGCAGTGGAGCTGAAGGATTTCATTTCATCCAATTGTGTTGATGTCTTTTCTGGCTCAGGCATTGTGCTGGCAACTGTGGGTCAGCTTTGAGGAATTCATAGTCTAGGTAGGAAAGAAAGGAAGACACATACATACATGACTAATGATTACCTAAGTCAGGAAGAATTGCAAAGCAGACTAAGCAATGTTCTATGATGATGAAGCAGGAGTTAATAGTTCTCATGGAAGATCCCGGAAGGTTTATTGGAGGAAGTGGCATTTCCACTGGGCCTTGAAGGATAGGTAGGTATTCCAAAGACAGAGTAGGGCATTATAAACTGAGGGAATCTGTGAGCAAAGGCATCAGCAGCCTGAGCCCAAGGGAGATCTACTAGCATCCCACTGCTCGGTGGGGCAACTGAGAATTCTTTGGGCCTTATACTTGTGGGGAGGGGACCTGTGGCAGCTGCACCTTACTCTTCCTTTCTGAACATTAAAATTTAATCTTGAAAATTCTATCTTTAATGATACTCCAAGGAGCCTATGAATGTTACTGACAGTGCAGTCCCCAGCAGGTTATTGGGTTAGAGTATTGGGTGCATCAGAAAAGGATTACAGAGGACCTTATATACCATGCTAAGGGGTTGGAGGTACTGCTGAGACATTGAAAGGTTTTAAGCAGAAGAGCATACGGTCACCTATACATCCTAGAGAAATCCCTCTGTTTGCTGTGTGGGAGATGGTGTAGACAAAGGGAAGAGTGGAAGGAGAGAGTCCTACCAAGAGGCTACGGCAGGGTCCAAGCAAAAAGTCCTGCGGCCGAAAGAGTCTGTAGCGCTGTGGATGGAGTGGAGAAAGGTGGTCAACAAGACCTGTCTTAGAGGTAGCATCAACTAGCCTTAGGTACTCACTGGATGTGTGTGTGTAGGAGAGTAAGACGGGGGAGGAGTCAAGGGTGACTGCCTAGCAAGTGCAAAGAGAGATGGCCCTCTGTAAGTCTCCCGTCTCCTCAAGGGGCGCAGGAGGGGAGGGGCGGGTTAGAGACTGAGAAGGAAGAAACCCGAGAGGCCAGGTGGCAGTAAGGAAGCCCCACCCCCGGCTCCGGCCCCGCCCCCGGCTCCACCTCTTCTCCCTCTTCCCACCCACCCCCCAACTGCAGCTCATCCTCGAGGGCGGAGAGAGGTGGCATTTGAGTCCTCCGGTATCCCAGCAGGCAGTGCAGCCTAGAGACGCTGACAAAGGACCGGAGGAGCAGTCGCAGCTGCTTTCCGAGGAGCCGGTGTTGCCGAGGTGAGAGTCCCCCACCGTCCCGTCACCCACTTCCTCCGACTTCGGGAAAACGTGGAAGTTACGTTGCGAGAGACCCCGCGGAAAGAATGAGCCATACCCAACCCCCGAGCTTGGCTCTGTGACTGACAGCAGGGCTCCGCGGCGCCGGGATGCGGGTGGGAGGTGGGGAGGAGGCAGATGGAGCCTTTTCTGCCCCATCTCTGACTGTCAGTTGCCCCGCCGCCCGCGGATCCTGGGCCCAGGGTCTGACTGGCCCGTGTGTGTCTCTCGTGCCCGGGCGGAGGCGGCAGGCTCGGGATCCTCCCGGTGCCTGCCCGGCAGAGTTCGGTTGCCCCGGGGATGCGACTCCAGGGACAACTCTTCGGCAGATGTTGTGAGGAGGGTTTGGGGAGGGAGACTGACTGCCTGGTGGGGGTGACACCGTCCTCGCCCTTCTCCTTCCTCCAGCCCAACTGGTGCCCCCAGCGAGCAACTGGAAGGAAATCGGCGGGTCTGGAGCGCGGTGTCCCGGGATGGCTGGAGGGAGACGAAAGTGGGGTGGAGAGGCAGGGAGGGAGAGCGAAAGCCTTCTTGGAATAATGCGGGGGGGGGGGAATGTCGGGGGTACGTGGCCTGTATCCTACCCCCTTCCTGGACCTCCGCACGGATCCCGATGGTTGCACCAGCTGCTCGACTGTAAACAGGCTCACATGACCGGTTTCACATGGAGCCGCCAGTGTGGGGATGAGGGCTGGGAAGGCTGGGCCCCAATCAGGTGGAGCTGAAGTCCTAGGACGGACCGTTTGATACTCCCTCCCCAACCCTCCAGCCCTTAATCAATGTTCTGCGGTTTCCCCTCTGGGTCAAGTAACTGACGTCTGTCCTCTCCGAACTGAAGTAGCATTTCTGCCCCAGTAGAATCAAAGAGACCTCACGTCGGGGAGCGAGAGTGCAAATATTAAATGAAAACGGTCCCGAATTTTTGACCTTTGAGGGAAGAGAACGGACGCAAACTTGAAAAATTGGGTCCTTTGGATCTTGCCTAAGAAGCAGTCTTGTTCTTTCGAAGTGCATTGCGTTCTTAATGTGAATTCCGGACAGAAAAGGAAAAGTCTACTTTTTCAGGCAGGACACACATGGGATTAATATATTCTTGATGATGAAAATCTTGTCCACACTTCCTCTAAGTGCTGGGAAATCTCTCTGCCTATAAAATACTATATACAGGATATTGAATAGGGACTTTTAGATTACACATATATTTGCTATAAAGCAGTGGGAAGTTTGGAAAACAGGAAATGGGGCCAAATATGCCTTTCAAGTTGTTCAGGTCTACATGCCCAAACAGAATGCAAGATTAAACTAGTTTCTGAAACATTTCTAGAATTCTCAAAATAAGAGGTTTACTCAAATGCCAGGATATTTGAAAATTTGGGATTTTTCAAATCTGTGAGGGGTAGTTGTGATAGATTCCCTTTATGTGTAATGTATAATTAAATGTAATGGACAATATTCAGTATAAAGGCACCCCTTTATAGGCAAAGATAGAAAATAGAACAAATAGCTTATAAAATAATGTGTGTTTCTCCCCTTAAATTGTTCATGCATATTTTCCTCCCCAATTTTTTATTTTTAAATTTTTTTCTCCTGAGGCTTTTACATTTAATTCCAACTTCTGAAACATGAAACAGTTAAGAAACTACAAGAAAAGCTTCCCCATCCTATACTAGCTCAATAAAGTAAGTAATTTGCTAATTTCTTTTTCTGTTTTTCAAAACATTTAAGATTGAAAATAGAGGAATTTTAAATCTTGTCGGAAACTTAAAAGAGCAGATAATCAGTGTTGCTCTGAATCTTGTTTTGCCACCTTATAGCATTCTGGAGAATCTTGCCCTACATAAAATGTATTAAGTGATTTACTCTTTGAGGCCCTCCCTTCCCTCATCTGTAATATGAAAGTTTTGTTTTTATCTCCAGGGTCCCTTATAGCTCTCAAATTCTATAAAAGATTGCAGTTTTTGATTGGGAACTATCCTTGGACAAAATAAGTTGGTCAAATAAACCATGATACTAGTATCAGCTAAAAGAACCTGCAGTAAGTAACAAGAGGTATCCAGAGTCCTAAGAGAAATAGGAATTGCACTCTGCAAAATTCTCATTAGGTAAATTAGCCATCTAGGTTGACCTATACCTCTCCCTCTCTCTCCTCTCCATCAGGAAATTGAAGATTGCCTCAGCTAAATCCTGCCTCCAAAATTAGAAATAACAGTTCCACCTGACTTTCTTGACCTTCAGGGCACAGTACAAAGTCTGATCCTTTCACTCATTCCAGCTTCTTCCTGAATGGAGTGGGCTATGTGATCCGTGATGATGTTAAAGTAGAAAAAGGTTCTAGCAAGGTCTCCCTTTGGCAGTACCCTGGTTAGATCACCAGAACCAATGTCTTTCTTTGAGCTTTTCAGGGTTTGAAATTTAATTTGGCCAGCACATCCAGAAATGATCAGTCAGTCTCAGGGATTGAGTCACACTAACCAAACTCACAAAACATTTCTATGTTAATATGAAGCCAGTTTACTAACTTCCAGTGAAAAGTAGAACTGCCCAGCAGGCCAGAAGACTCATGTACAGGCTAGGGCACCAAATTGCTCTTGACCTCCCATTTTTCTAGGGTCTATGTGGACCACTTCCTTCTTAAAACACCTAGTGGTTGATACATTCGACAAAATTACAGCTTTCTTTTATATAAAGAGCATTTCAGGGGCTGGCCTGGTGGTGTAGCAGTTGAGTTCGCATGTTCTGCTTCAGCGGCCTGGGGTTCACCGGTTTGAATCCTGGGTGCAGACCTACTCACCGCTCATCAAGCCATGCTGAGGCGGCATCCCACATAGAAGAAGGACCTACAACTAGGATATACAACTATGTACTGGGGCTTTGGGGAGAAAAAAGAAAAGAGGAAGATTGGCAACAGATGTTAGCTCAGGGCCAATCTTTCTCAAAAAAAATAAAAAGACCATTTCAGTTACACCTTTGTAGAGATATATCCTAGTCACCTGATGGAACTTGGGCCATCTGTACAACATCTCTAAAATCTATTTCCTCTCCATTCCTACTGCCTTCATCTAGGCCCTCATCATCCCTCCATGCCACATTCATTCAACAGTTATTATTTTTTTACTATAACTATGCTGGAGTCAGGCACTGTGCTTGACTGTCAATGGCAACCCATTTCTTATTTCAGATCTTATCCAGTCAGTTCTCTGCTTAAAGTTTTCCCATTGACTGCAGCAGTGGTTCTCAAAGTGTGATGTGCATCAGAATCATCTGGAGGGCTTATTAAAATGCACATGGCTGGACCCCAACCCCAGTATTTCTGATTCAGTAGGTCTAGGGTGGACCCAAGAATTTGCATTTTTAACAAGTTCCCAGGTAAAGCTCCACCACCACATTTTGAGAAACACTGGCATCCAAAATCAAGTCTAAACCCCCAAACTTGGCTTACGAGATCTTTCACCATCTGCCTCCAGCTTACCTTTCCAGCCTTGTCTCTTGCCACTCTCCCACACATGCTATTTCTTAAACATGCAATACCAAAGCTCATTTTAAGAGTCCCTTTCATGCCTCTACACATATTCTTCCTGGAATTCACCCCCTCTCCACTCCTACTGCAAACTCATTTAAGGCAGGCCATCACTTTGTTTATGTTCCCAGAGTATTTAGTATCTACCAGCATTTTAACACTTGTCACATTGTATCCTAATTACTATGTATATCTGTTTTTCCTGCTAGACTCAGTTTTTGGAGGGCTGTGACAATGTTTTTACCTTTTCTTCATATTCCTTAGCACAGTGCCTGGTAGATAATTAAGTGCTCAGTAAATGTTCGTTGAATGAATTTGGGATTCTAAAACTTCTGAGAGTGCTACCTGTAGCAACCTATATATTTCATAAAATGAATTAATATGGATTTTGCTTTGAGAATTTCACATACATCTTGAAGTAACTGAAGACATATTGGGATATTATAAAACAAGGGTTGGAAAGAACTAGTTAAAAGAAATGTTTTAAAAACGTTGCTGGAGGGCATCCTTATTTTTTTAATCTTAAAACGTCGTACACTACTCAGCTTTTACATCTTGAATATGTAATAGCCTATCACTACATATCATTTATAGCAGTCAATCCCATTAGTAAGATATCACATTATATGAAAAACCTAGAAAATGTGTAAAGACAAAATTGCCTAATATTGGGCAATGAACTATTTAAAATATAAGGTGAACATTATAACATCGCTTGTGAAAGAGTTGACTTTAGGAACATACCATCAAAAATCCTAACGGACAATACTGGAAATTCAAAGAGGGAGAGAGCTGATGAAATGGTAGGGAAAGAGGTTTTAATACTAGTGAGACTAAAGAAAAAGAACTTATTGCTCTTAACTGTTTAGTATTTCGTTGGCCATTGGCAAGTACTGCACCAAGTATGGATGAAGGAGATAGCCCCTGGGCCCAGATAAAAGGGAGCTGGGCTGGAGGTGAAGCTGGGAACCCTAATCAAAATAAACACAAGAGCCAGGGACAGGTAGTAAGTAGCTGGTACACTGTAGCCAAGCAGGTGGGTCACGTTTCTGGGGAAATCTGTACTTTGAATTATCCTTAACTGTTTCCAAACTTTGAACCACTTCAGTACAAGCATCCCTAAGGACCACTTATTTCATTTGATTTTTCTTGCAGCCTCCTCTTCCCAAAAAAGGGGGGGAGAGAGCAAATGACAATATGCTTTTAAAGTGGTTTCTGTGCTCTTCAACAGTCTCCAAGTTTTGAATCTATGGTGGTAAAAGATACTGAAACTCCCCTGTTTATCTCAGAGTCATCTTTTCCTTCCTCTGCTCAATCCAAAGAGAGGAAAACAGAGAAAATAATCACACTTTGGGGTACTGGTCTCCTGGACTGATGGTGGAAAGTGTGTGTGAGGATTTCAGTGTGTTGAGGCTTTTTGTGTGTGTATGTGTGTGAGAGAGTAAATTTGCAAACTGGTCAGAAGGTGGTGTACACACATAACGTTTTCCTTCAAATTTCATTCATGATTGCATTTCTGTGCCTTTGGTACAGAGGAAAAGGACAGGGAAGTTTCCTGTACTGCCAGCTCCCAGCTGCACTGTCTCCCTGTAAGGTTGACATATGTTGGAGCCTTGGATTTTTTTTTTTTTTGCTGAGGAAGATTTGCCCTGAGCTAACATCTGTGCCAATCTTCTCTATTTTGTATGTGGGTCACTGCCACAGCATGGCTGATGAGTGGTGTAGGTCTGTGCCTGGGATCCAAACCTGCAAACCCAGGCCACTGAAGCAGAGTGCGCTGAACTTAACCACTGTGCCATGGGGCTGGCCCCAGAGCCTTGGATTTTTAAATGTTGCTGGCCCAGTGGGGCACTGTGGAGCCAGGGGAGATGATGAGAGAGTGGGGAGAGGCAGCTGGGAGTGCTGAGTCTCTCTGTTCTCCTTTTACCCCCACCCATGGCAAGCAGCCACCATAGATTTACTGTTCCTCTAATTGGGATCCTTTGCCTGTCTTTTATGGACGAACCTATGGGGGAAGGGGAATGGACCTCAGTGGAGGAGACAGTTCTTGGTACTGACACCTGCAGGCTAACTGATAAGTTCAGTATCTCCTAAGTGCCTAACACTGAGCTTGGGTCTGTGCAGGATGCAAAAAACAAAAACAAAACCCCACAGAAAAATAATATGGCATTATGCCTGAAATCTGGAGAGTCAAAATTAATCACACAAAACAAATGTCAAAATATTCAAACCATAAGTAAGTACGTTAAGAAATAATGTACTAGACTAGTGAGATCCATGTAGATCAGAGTAGTAGAGGAAGTCTACAAAGAGGGGGCATTTGAACTAGGCTTTGAAGAATGAGTAAAATTTTGGTGTCCAGAGAGGAAGAATAAAATAAACTTTGGTTATTAATGCCCTAATGAATAGTTACTGACAGCCATAGCTATTCTTTCATAATCAGGGAAAGAAAATGTGTTCAACTTAGTAAGTGAAATTGTCTCTCGACTTTTTCTTTATAAAACTGAAAAGGAAAAACATGCATCAATATTTGAATTTTGGATCAACCTTAGAGAACTCATCTCTTCTGGAAAAGCAGGGAAATTCTCTAGAGATGAGGACATGCATGGCAGTCAGCGTCAGGGAGGCAGGACTTTTGAACTGAGACACAGAGGAGATGATTACTGTGTAGGGAAATGGGAGTCTGGAGACCAGAGTTCTGCCATCAATACCCTGTGCAACCTTGAGTAAGTCCCTTAACCATTCTGGGCCTGCTTTCTTCATCAGTAAAATGAGAAGGGTTGGGAGCTAACATTCTTTGACTTTGTGTGTGCTTGACTTTTGGAAAGCGACCTTATAAACTGATCTTCAGTAAGGTTTTACCGGCTTAGTATATAAACCGTCCCCAGAATGTTTGCACTTTATCATTTTGCAATATGGACTGGAGCAAAGAGAAAGTGTTAGTCTCCGGAAAACCACCCATTAAAGGCAGGTGTTATGCTTCATTGCTCTGGTGACTTGGTGCTAATTCCTCCCTAATTTCCACTGGTTGGAGTTTAAGAAGCACGTATATCTTAGCCAACATAAGTGAGAAATGGGCACAGGGATATGAAAAGAAATAATAAAATGCTCAAAAATGATTAAACACTTCTTTAATGGTGACCAGGGGATAGACAGCCTATTCACCATTCATGGGAAAATGTGTACATATTCAACTCGTAAAGAGAAAGGTTCAAAATTAAAAGAATAAGAATTCGTACTAAGCCAATATTTAAAACTAGTAAAATTTCTACTCTGACCTTCTCCTTAAGGTTAGAACCAAGAGTTTAGCACTTGTTCTGTGTGGTTAATTTTGATTTCCCAGTCAGATTTATAAACCATCTCCTAGTCCTTTATAACAAAGAGTTTTACATTTTCCTAAGTTTGCAAGTCATCTTAAATAAACCTTTGTTTTTCTCATTGTAATGAATTTCTGTTGCATGTAAAATTATTTTAAATAATTGAAATCATTCTATTTAACACATAGTTTAAGGTTTTCAATGTTATTAAAGGATCATAAAGTGGAAAATGCAGTTAACACAGATTTTTCACACATTGTTTCTAAATTCCTTCTTTTGTTTCAAAACTGGCACGTTTTCCAAATTAGGCCCTAGTAGACTTGTTTAATTTGACCTGTTTTTTCTTTTTCTTTTCTTCTTTTTTTAAATTTTGAATAGATATTCATTGGGTTCAGAATTCAAGATACAAAGAGGTATCCAGAGGAAACTTCCCTTCCACCCCTGTTCCCAGTCACTCAGTTTGTCTCTCCAGGGGCAGCCCTGGCTATCCTTCCAAAGATATTTTCCCATATCCCAGAAAATAGGTTTACATATTCTTTTCTCTCCCTTTCCCACACAAATGGTAGCATACTCTACATTCTGCATTGCACCTTGTTTTTCTCACTTTACACTTGAGGATCTGTCCTTATCCACACTCCACAAAGAGCTTCCTCTTTCTTCTTGATGGATATCTGGTCTCCCAACGAATGGCTATATCATACTTTATTTAATGAATCCCCTATTAATGGACAGTTGGGCTGTTTCCAATCCTTTGCTATTGACAACAACTAGCTCTTATCGAGTGCCAAACTTCATTCTAGTTGCTTCACAGAAATTATTTTATTTAATCCTCAGTGCTGCCAAAAAAACCTTTCACATACATGATTTCACACAAGGGGAATATTTATGCCAGGCAAATTCCTAGAAGTAGAATCTCTAGATTGAGGGTATGTGCACTTAACTTTGGCAGGTATAGTCAATGTGCCAATTTATATCCCCACCAGCAGTGTTGAGAACATGCCTGATTGCTCTTACCATATGCTGTGAAACTTCTTGATTTTTGCCAATCTGACAGGTAGAAACATGTATTTCAGTATAGCTTTAGTTTGTATTTCTCTTGTGAGTGAGGCTACACATCCTTTTGTAGGTTTAACAACAATCTGTATGTCCTTTTCTATAAAATATTGTAGCATTTGCTCATTTTTATATTGAGTTGTCTTTTTCATAATGATTTGTAGGTCCTCTATACATAGTAGGGAAATTAGCCATTACCTATGATATGAATTGAAAATGTTCTTTTGGCTTTGCTTAAAAAGTTTTTTGCCATGCAAAATTTTAAAAGTTTTTATATAGTTGATTTTATCAATATTTTTTTGGTTTCTGGTTGTTAGAAAGCCTAAGATTATTTTTAAAAAAGATTTCCCATGGTTTTTAGTGTTTTATGGTTTTATTTTTCACATTTAAAGCTTTGATCCATTTGGAATTTACCCTAATACAATTTGGGAATTTTATAATGAGTAAGGGTTAATTCAACCTTTTTTTTTCCTGGATGGATACCTGGTTTTACCAACATTTATTGACTAAACTATCTTCTACAAATTAGAGATGCCACCTTTTATCATAAGCTAAATTCTCATCCTAACAGAGTTTTAGAATGAGATGTTGAATATTATTTGGTGATGCCAAGTTTGGATGTTCTATTCCTGATAGCCTAGCTTACTAAGAAAGTAATTATGGAGCTTATTATTTTCTGCTGAAAAAAATAACATACCAAACTTCTGAGAGCACATTATCCAAATAGAAATATGTATGGCTCTCAGCAAAAGAAAGAAATTCATGGCAAATACAAACTCAGAATTATTTAATCAGATGCTTTTCAGAATAATCTTCCTTTTACTTTATTGAAATGGACAGTTAGTTTGGTATAGTAGAAAGAATACAGGAATAGGAGGCAAGAGGCCTGCTGACATTTTTTGTCTCAGTCTAGTCTCTTCCTAATTTAATAATAACAACAAACACTTAGAACATTGCTTGGCCTATGGTAAGTGCTAAAATCTTTACATAGATTAATTCATTCAGTATATGTAATTAATAAAAAGTTGTAATCTGTCATGAATTGCACAAATGTTAAATATTGTTACTTACAGAAATGTTGATAGGCCCTTTCAGCTCAGTCAAAAAAAAAACAAAAAAACAAAAAACGAACCCAACATTATTATGAGCTACATGCATGCTATAAAGTATATAGATATAAAGTTGAATGATGACCTGGGACAGCCTGTGGGTTACAGCCTTCCCAACGTTCCCCCTTACCTTCACATTTCTGTGCCTTTGCTTATGCCGTTCCCTAGGTCTGAATACCATCCCTCCCTACACCCCCCCAACACAGAAGTGTGTACCCTTTCTTTGAGGATAACCTCCAATGTCATCTCCTGGCCTCTCTTCCAGGTGGAATTATTCATATAGTCTTCTAATTCCCTAGCACTTTATATATATTATCATAGAGGTAGCTTAAATATTTATTTTGTTTCATCAATTAGACTTGAGTTTCTTGACAGCAGGGCCTGTACATCATTCATCTCTGTATCTCTGTGCAGCTCCTGACATAGTTCCTAGCCTATAATGGGCGTTTAGCTGGAAGAATAAAAATTTGCGTACATGATTATAGAGTAGCCTTTTTTGTTTGCTGAGGAAGATTGGCCCTGAGCTAACATCTGTTGCCAATCTTCCTCTTTTTGCTTGAGGAAGATTGGCCCTGAGCTAACATCTGTTGCCATTCTTCCTCTGTTTTGTATGTGGGCTGCCACCACAGCATGGCTGACAAGTGGTGTAGGTCCATGCCTAGGATCCGAACCCTGGCCGCCGAAGAGGAGTGCACTGAACTTAACCACTAGGCCACAGGGCCGGCCCTACAGTAGCCTATTTGTTAAAAGTTGGAAAGGCCTCAATGAGAATCAAAGCATGTGAGCCCTGATAACTGGTAAAACCAAACAGTTTAATCATTTGTTACATTTTTTTTTTTTGTATGAGAACCTGAATGTAAAGTATTCAATGGTTTATGGCCTGTTTTAAAGGTCTGATCTACAGGGTGAAAAATCAGACATATTCTGTGATTGTATATTTTAGCATTTGCATTTTATTTAAAAAAAACACATTTAGGGTTCTAGCTAAATGAGAGTGTTGTTGATTAAAATTAGATCAGGAAATACAGAAACATCGCATATACCAGACAGTCAGACTTCTGCCAGCTACAACTATCTGGAACATATTCAAAAGCCCCAGAAGGAATCCAACAAGGTCTCTGAAGTTGGAAGAAAATAGCTCTCACGAAGCCTGTGTACTTGACGTAGGAAGGGAAGCACAGTGCCACTCGCATGCCAAAGCCTACTGACGGACTGAATTTTCATAGAAAACTCCAAGGACTGCTTAGTAAGTGTAGATATTCAGCTTCCTTTCAAGACTTTTGCTTGTCTTGGGTTTTGGTAGAAAAAAGATTAAAAGAACTCTCCCACCCATGCTGCCAGAAGGCACTAACTAAAGCATTGTTGAAATGAGTGTAAAAGTGATTCTCATGTTTTTCTCTCATAAATCATAGAAACTTTGTTTTATATTTTTTCAGGCTTTAAGAATTCTGATTGGCTCACATAAAATCTGTTGTGACAATGCTTAATTTACTCTACTTTTTTTAAATATATGGTTTAAAAAGAGCAATGTCCCTTTGATCTCACCTCTTTGAAAGGGGGTGATTAATTTGAAGTAGAAAGCTTTCTTCTTCTTCATTTTTTTTTTGGTGAGGAAGATTGGCCCTGAGCTAACACCTGTTGCCAATCTTTGCCTTTTTGCTTGAGGAAGATTGTCCCTGAGCTAACATCTGTGCCAGTCTTCCTTTATTTTGTATGTGGGTCACCGCCACAGTATGGCTTGATGAGTGGTGTAGGTCTGTACCTGGGATCCAAACCTGTGAACCCCGGGCCGCTGAAGCAGAGCACACCAAATTTAACCACTGCACCACTGGGCCAGCCCCTAGAAAGCCTTTATTCCCTTATTCAAGTATTTATGTAATTTATTGTATGTTGAAATCTTAAATGTGAAAGGAGCATGTTTAAATTTCTTTGCATAACTTGGTAGAAGCTATATAAATAAGCCAAGAGGAAAAGTCAAAAGACATGTTTAAATGATTTGAGGACCTATTTTAATCTATGCTAGAACATGCTTTTTGTGGAGGGACAGCAAATGAAAACAGGTATCATTCAGTTTTCTTTCTCTCTTCTTTTCTTTCTAGATTGCCAAAATGCTTTGGAGTTTTTAACTGACTTTAAGAAAAGTCCAAAATAGACTTGAGACTGTAAAAGAGAAGCTGCAGCAAGGGGGATTCAGTGCCAATGCATCAACAAAAAAGACAGCCAGAGTTAGTGGAGGGAAATCTTCCTGTTTTTGTGTTTCCCACGGAGCTAATATTTTATGCAGATGACCAGTCAACACATAAGCAAGTGTTGACTCTGTATAATCCCTATGAGTTTGCCTTAAAGTTCAAAGGTGAGTCCCCTCGGTCTATTTTATGGATTTTAACTAGTCCCTACTAATTTTTTACTTGTAGAAACTAATTTTTTTAAAAACACTAATGGCCACTGTGACTTTTTCTTTCAGTTTTGTGTACTACTCCAAATAAGTATGTTGTCGTTGATGCTGCAGGTGCAGTAAAGCCTCAGTGTTGTGTGGATATGTAAGTCAAAATCACTTCCTGGTAACATGTTTTAAGTGTGTTAATATTTATGTGTTTAACTGGAAAAAGAAAAGTCTCGAAGCTGTTTCCACATAGGCATTTATTATATTTTAAGGTTTTGCTGAAAGTTTTAGTCTATCACAATTCTTTTAAGGAAGTTTCTAAGAGATTCTCAACAGGTTGACCAAATACTTAATAATATTTCATTATGTTGGAGCTGATGTGTGTGTTAATATTTCCATAAACATTTCCTCATTGTGCTTTTAGTCATTGCAGAGATATTTATGAAGATAAAGTTCTAACTTACTCCTTTAAATTTCTCTAGCTATAATAGGGAACTGAGCTTTCTTTGGAATATCCTGCTATTATAATGATATTTGGGAAACTAATACTACTAGACTCTCAGAACAATGGTAATATAAATTCATCTGAAATGATTCAGCTAATAAGCCTGGAAGTTAACCTAAAAGAGGAAGCAAGTGGGTAACTACTCATCTGTAAAAGGTTATCTGAGCTCTTCCAGATAATTTCGTCTTAGATAAATGATTGTTTGTTCAAGCTGTTCATATTTAGTTTTCACTTTAGAACTAGTGGTGACCAGATGGATCCATTGACCAGCCCTTAATTTAAACTACCAAATAAACTGTATTTGTTTCAATCTTCCTCGAGGATGAGAAGCAGAAGTCTTTTCTTTTGAATACATTTTCATCATCTCAAAGCCATAAAATGATGTATCTTTGAGGATGTGTTTTTGTACATTTCTTTTGATTTTTCATTCAGTACACAATAAGCAAGGACTATTCCAAAGAAACGTAGTCTCTTACCAAATAAATGTGTTACCTTTGACCTAATTGTTTTGTGTTCTCTGTTAAGAATGAAGTAAAATAAATGGAATTGCAGATAACGCTCATAAAAATTAAAGTGCTTTATACTCTCTTCTCTTCCGAGAAATACAGAAATGTATTGTTAGCCTTCTGATGCCTTGGTCATACTGGATTACTTACTTAATTGCTTATTTTTACTTGCGTGCATGGACTTGAATTTTAAGTCTACGATGAGGTTTGTTACTTGAACAATAAATAAGTGGCAATAGAAATTTATGAGAATTTTGTAGAAAAGAAATAATTTTATATATCCTATTTAGTAAATATTGCTGCACACAGATATCCAGGAAAAAATATCATTACTAAAAGGAATTTTCTTTACCTATCATTGTTTTACTTAAGACTTTTATTCTATTTTTTTAAATTATTTTATTGAGGACACATTGGTTTATAACATTATATAAATTTCAGGTGTACGTCATTATATTTCAGCTTCTGTATAGACTGCATTGTGTTCACCACCGAAAGTCTAGTTTCCATCCAATCTATGCTTTAGAGTATGTCTTTTCATCAAATATTTCAAAATTACCCAATTCTTTAGGGGTTATACTATGATTTTTTAAAGCATCATTAGCAAATTTCTGTATTTGAGTATTTGCTTATAGTCAGTTCATATTGTTTTACTGTATGAAGTCTCTTGCTGAATTCTGTTTGACAGGCCCCCAGAAATCTAAACAGCATTTGTTATTTTTTAATGTTTTCAGTGTGATTCGTCATAGAGATGTTCGATCCTGTCACTATGGTGTAATAGACAAATTCCGTCTCCAAGTTTCTGAGCAAAGCCAGAGGAAGGCTTTAGGAAGGAAAGAGGTTGTGGCTACTCTTCTTCCGTCTGCAAAAGAACAACAAAAGGAAGAAGAGGAAAAAAGAATAAAGGAACATTTAACCGAAAGTTTATTTTTTGAGCAGTCGTTTCAACCAGGTAGTTTGGGGTTGTTTTTAAAGCCTTTTTAGGTCGTATACATTTCTAACTTTAAAATAATCAGGGAGCTAAGAATAATTACTGGAAAGATAATCTGCCATTTAGACTAATCAACCACTTCAAAACTAAACCTAGAGATCAGGCACCTAAATCAAGCAAGAGCTGGACTTGAAGAGGAGAGAATGCCTCTCATTAGAGGAGGGTGTAAGGAGGGGCAGATGTTGCCGTAGCCTTTTAAATATATAAAACCTCAGGATGCAGGCACTGTCTTTTATAATGCTAGCACAATTTGGCAATTATATACTTTTGTTTCTGTGACTTTCCTATATCCTTTCTCATTTAATTAGTTTGAAGGAGAGAAATTGTGTTTGGCAATAGGCCAAGCTCGGTGCACCGTTCATATTATTTTGAAAAAAAAAATCTCATTAAAGTTGAAGTTAATTAAACTAAGTAGATTATAATATCCCCTGTGGGCTATTAATTGAATCCCTCTCCATTCCTCATTTCCTTCCAGCTTAGATATTCAGAAGTGTTATATTCTTTCAACATTGACACTATCCTCATATTCAACTCTTTGGACGTCATTCCACCTCCCTATTAACTTCTCATTATCTCCCTCCAACCCATTATAAGAGGAGGAAGATAAAATTTTCCATAGAAAAACATGGAAACTTTTTGATAGTGATATATGAATGTGATAGCAGCTGTCCTTGAAATTGCAACATTATATATGAGGAATTAAAAACAAATCTACTTGTCATTAAATTAATTCATAGATCCCTATCAGTTTGTTCATCGTAGAATGTTTATTTCAATAACACAGGGAGTAATGCCTCTGATTTACTGTAGCCAAGAGTCTTCTCAGTCCATGTAGGGAGCACCCAGATTTTCTCGTGACGCCAAGGCTAGGGACTAGGTAGTAGCTAATAGATTGTTTTCTTCTCCGCAACTATTGACTGACAGGACCAGTTTTTCATCTTTTGAAGCTGAAAGACTTGTCAAATGTCACTTTGATCTCAGATCAATATTGTGAAATTGACATAAATATTTATGAAATGCAAGTTTCCCCTTTTAAGATGCCTCTTCTAGAAAAAGAGAGGCCATATAGTGAGTATTGCTTTTTGATGTTAAATTCATAATTTAAAGTAAAGTGGTCATTGGAGTTCATTTTTGCATTTAACAGACCGGTTTAATAGCCAAGAATAATAAGTGTTAAAAGCTTAGTTATATATATATATTTTTTCCTTTTATTTTTAAATTTATTAGAATTCAGGTAAAAATCATCCTAAAAGGCTAAATAAATACAATGTATATTAGTTTTATTTTTATAATGAACTGTTGGTATTTGAAGTGTATTAGAGAATTCTTCTAATTGTAAAATTGGAGTAGGTTGATGAATGAGGATAAGTAATATTGGCATAACACATGATGGTCTCCGTTTTGAAAACAAACAACTCCCTAAGGCATCCATGTTAGGAAACTCAATGAAGGCAGTCACCTTATTTGTCTTGTTCACCATTATATCCTCAGCACCCAGCACAGTGCCAGGTACAGAGTAGTTACCCAGGAAATGTGTGCATGGGCTGCACTAGGAAGGCTGAATTTCTCACCTGGTAGGGTCTGTTGGATTGGTTTTATTTGTCTTGCAAGGTTTCCACGGCTCCTGCTACTCTCTAGAGCAAGGGCCATACCACAGTAGAGCCCCATACACAGTCTTGGCCAACATGGCCTGTTTGTGGGTAGTCACCCCAATGCTTCTAATAATACGGCAGGAAATTGAGTCAAGTTTTCTTCTTTAATAGAGTATAATGGTGACTGATTTAGTCTATATTGACAAAGTGATATTTTTAACTTCTGTTTATTAAATTAATAGTCAATTAGGTGTGGTTTCCAGTATGTAAATTCTAAGGTTTTTCATTAAGTTTCTCTGAACTAAAATGTTAAAACAAATTGAGATGTTTTGGGGGCGGTTTTGAAATGTCATTATTTTTGCATGTCTTTAGCTTAGAAAACGTTTATTAGACATATTACAAGTGCAGCGATGTTGTGAGGCTCTGAGAACTAGTTGGAAATGGTTGAAGGCTGTATCCTGAAAGATTTGGAATTTAAAGTGTATTGAAAGGCAGAAAAAATGAGAAATTTCTTCCCAAGTTTATTGTGTAAAAGACATATAGCAGTAACCAATTCAAAAAAGAAAATAGCACCTATAATCCCACACACTTAACAAATCTGCTTATATAAGTGTTCCATGTTACTTTCCAGACCTGGTCTATGCACATAAATACAATTTTATATATATTTTTTTCATTTAACAGAAATTTAACTAAGAGAAACCCACAAAACATACTTTTACCAAATATCAAAGCCCAGGTTATTAAAAAGATGTTTTAAAAACGTGCAGCTGAATCTTAGTCGGTTTGTCTTAATTATATTACTAATAAACTGTTATGTCTATGCTGTGTTTGAGTCAGTGCCCTCTGGCTTAAGAAAATTATGCTCTTTATTATTGTTTATAATAATAAAAGATTGAAAATGACCTAAAAGTCCATCAGTTGGGGATTGGTTAAATTATGTATATTCATAAGATGAGATATCAGGCAGGCATTTACAAGGATCTGATAGAAGGATACATGGTTATATATTGACATAGAAAGAGGTTCAAATATATTTCTAAGTAAGAGAAAAACAGTTATAGAACAGTATGTATAATATGGTCTCATTTATGTAAAAACATTATTTTACATGTTTATATGGGCATTTATAAAATCTGAAAGGATCTATACCAAGCTGTTAGCAGTGTTATCTCTAGGACAGGATTACATAGGAACCTTTACGTTCTCTATCTCTCTACAAAATGTTTACAACAATCCTGTAGTATCAGAAAAAAAAGCTATTTCCATTTTGAAAAATTTCAAGCATTTATGCAAATGTCTTTGGAATTTCTCTAAATACTAAAAATTTCTTGAAATTATCTTTATTGTGGGTTTGCAGCAAGCAGTGTAGTTGTCATAAATAAATGTTTTCCTTGAAAACTTATCTTTGCAACAAATAAAAAGGAACTTCATTTATTAACTAAAATAAGACTTGTTTTTAGGTATTTAGGCTATTGTTTTATCAAGCAATAATCACTATTTAATAGTGAATTTGAATTTGTTTTCACCTCTCTGGCTTTGGCGAGGCTCAATTAAACTTTGCACAACAGCTAAGGTATTAATAATTTGGAAAAGCTGCATTTAATAATAAAATGAACAGCATTATTTCATTAATAAAACACAAAGATTGTTGGCTATTGGCTATTCCTTTTAATGAAAGGAAGGGTAGTGGGAAAAGCTGTATGACAGAAAATGCTGTTATTGGGTTTCTTAAAAATATGGGTATGAATGTCGTACACATTTAGCCAGAACTGTAGAATAGCAGGCCTGATAATAAATGTTTTTTAAATTTTATTTTATTGTGGTAAGAAGACTTAATAGGGGATGTGCCCTCTTCACAAATGTTTACGTGTACAATACAGTATTGTTAACTATAGGCACAATGTTGTACAGCCAATCTCCAGAACTTATTCATCTTGTATAACTGAGACTTTGAGCCCATTGGTTAGCAACTCCCATTTCACACCCCACCCCCAGCCCCAGGCAACCACCATTCTACTCTGATTCTATGAGTTTGGCTATTTTAGGTTCCTTGTATAAGTGGAATCATGCAGTATTTGTCCTTCTATGACTGGTTTATTTCATTTAGCATAATATTTGCCAGATATTGTTTCTGCTGCTCTCTTACTTCTTTGCTGTAAATGGTATAGAGCAGAGGACAAGAATTTTCATGGGCAACTTTAAAACTCAAGAAGTGCCTTTTTGCTGCCATAACATTTTCAAAAATGGTAGCAGGATGCTGCAGTTAGTTATTAGGACCAAACCTGTCTGGAGATCTACTTAAGATACTTCCAGAAGGTAGTGGAGGTCCAGTGCAATGGGCTCCAAATTGGAGTACACACAAGCAATCCATTGGGGTACAGGAAGAAAATATCTGAACTTCAATTTCTATCTATTTTTAGCCCATTCAGTTAAATTCTCTTGTATATTTCATATTAAGCATAATAGTACAGTATTCATGGACGTAATTTTATAAACATACACAGATGATACATGCCCGAACACTTTCTACTGATTACGGTGAGGTAGGGGGGAAAGAATGGTGACCTTTCAGTAGGAACTCACCACCTCACAATACCGTTCAGCATTCCATCCTGTAATGACTCAGAGAAGGTATGGGCTTCCAGATAAGTCCAGCAGATAAGTCCCCATGGAATGGGAATAATGGGGAAAGAGTCAGAGAAGTTAGACAAAACCAGAACCCTGGTGAGTGGTAGATAGTATATGTGAATGAACTTTCATCTTAAGTTGTTTTTAGAAGCAAGCTCAGAGATTTTTGTCTTTTTACAGAAAACAGAACTGTCTCCTCAGGACCTAGTTTATTAACTGTCTTCCTGGGAGTGGTGTGCATTGCAGCTCTGATGCTCCCGACACTGGGGGATGTGGAATCGCTGGTGCCTCTCTACCTCCACTTAAGTGTGAATCAAAAATTAGTGGCTGCTTATATCTTAGGTAGGTGTTTTATTAAAGATGCATCTGAGGCATATGTGTAGGCAATTTTTATGGCTTGGAGGTGATACTGGTGGTCTTGTATGTATGAGGTGATGGGTTTTTTTTTTCTTTTAGAAAAACAAATGATTTCTTCAAAAGCATGTTGAGGTGTAAAGTGCATTTTAAGATGTGATTTTTGGCTCACATTTAGTTCTTTTCAGCTTATTTATCTAATACCTAATACTGTACTTATTCACTTATTTTCCTTTTGCTGACTTACAATGGTATAAAACATGTATAAAATGTAAAATGCATGTATTGCATGATACAGCATTTCTACTTCTAGGAATTGATCCTAGGGAAACACTTAGACAAAGCGCATACAGTGATAAAGATGAACAGTGCAGCCTTGTTTAATTTTGTGAACCTTTCTCTTTAAGCCAGTTCCCTTGTTTCATGTTAAATCATTCTTTCAGTCATTCTGCCTTGAAATCTTATAGTTAATTAGTTCAACTGAACAAACATTTATTCAGTACCTACCACGTGTCAAGGATTAGGGTTCTGGTGATAAATGACTCTTTCCTCATAGTCTCCTCTCACCTCTTTTGAGATGCCAACTCTTTAGTATTCTCAGTATTCTTTGGTGCACTCATTTTTTAATTTTGAAATTGTCTTCTAAATTGTCTCCCTACCTTCTGTTTGTGTCCCTTCTCTTCCTATTCCTCCTCCCCTCATTATCCCTGCCCCCAAACCATCCATCACATTGCTGTCAGGTTGATTTGCATTCTGTCTCGGCTTAACCACCACCCCCTATTCAAAAACTTTCAGTGGTTCCCCATAGTCCATAGAATGGAGTATAACTCCACAGTTTAGCATTTAAGAATCTCCACACTCTCTTTGAGACCTCTCTGAGCTACTCTTGTCTAGCTGCTTCCCTATATAAGTTCTTGATTAGAGCCCGTTAGATTATTTATTGATCCCGGAAAAGCTCACCTGGAGTCCCGGTCCTACCTCTGTACTCTTGCCATTCCCTCTCCTGAAATGCCTGCCCATCTCATTGTCCTATATCTTTCCTGGCCATCTTTTAGGCTTATTTCAGCTTTACTTTCGGAGGCATCTTTTCTGACTGCCTCAGTCGTACATAATTATTCTTGGTACTTTATCACTCACTTTTTTTTTTTTACCACTCATTTAGGACTGAGCATATTCTTATAATATTAAATTTTTATGGTTTTATGTATGGAGTCTCTTCAAAAGAGACAAGCCAAGTAGGAATACTATGCCTCTGTCTCTTTGTGACCCTTGGATCCTGGGATACAAATAGACTCACATGTTTTTGTTGATGAAGTTGTCTGGCTTTACTGACACTTTAAAATGCCATGTCTGCTATTATTATAGCTGATGTGACTGGATAAAGTGGGAGGTATATTTGATGGTTAAAAAATTAGCCATGGCCAGACATTAGTGATTTAATTAAATCCATTCAGTGACTGCCCATTGCTGTAAATTGGATTTCTTCTGTATAATACCAACTAAATTTAAATTGACTTTGAATTCTTGGTAGAGTCCCTGCCTATGTGCTGTATTTTATTTGCTCACTGAGGTCTAAAGAAATGCTTATCAACTGGAAGATTTTGTAAAATGCATGTCTTCAACTGTTGTCCGATTTTTTTCTTTCAGGTCTTATCACAATGGCTATACTTAGAACATGAGCAAGGAATCCAATTGACTTCTGAAGTAAATTTATCTTGAAAATATGAATACGGACTGCCTTTTATCTCTTTCACTCCATTAATATGCTACAAACAATTGAATGATTTACAGTAATTGCAAATGTATAATATATATTTTAAATTACTCTATAATTTTATTCAAAGGACTCCAGCACATTATGCTACAGACAGCAAGGATGCTTCTGAGTGACACCTAGGAAAATATTTGAAGAAATTCTTTTTATATCTAAATCTATTGTGCAAAAGACTTTAATTAAAACATTTGTTATTTTCTCATGTTTTTTCTAATTCACTTTGATTGTTAAGCTCATGTGTCCTTCAAAGTTAAAGGCCTAAAAGAGCAAACTGACCAGCCTAAAAATAAAATTATATTTACTTCCTAGCTATGAACATCAGTGTTACTATGTAGATTATACCCTGTCCTCTGTCATTATAAACAGTTGCCATGGTGTTTCTAAAATAGGAGTTTTACAGTTAATGTGTGGAGGGTAAAGAAAAAAGCATCAAGTACTGAGGGATCATGCTTATCTTAGGGTCTCACGAAGACAGGACATATTTAATTCATCTGGTGAACCACAGAATAGGTTGTGGTCCAGACACCAAGCATGTGGGTTTGTTTTTTAAACCTAATAGAAGTAGGGTGACCTCTCTATGTGGGCTACGAATTCTAAAGGAAGGGAAGCATTTGGTTGGTTCACCCTGGCTTTAACTCTGGACGATGCTTTATGTTAACAGCAGGAGAAATCACTTCATGTCTTCTCTTCAGTCCTTTGCCTGACTGTAAGTGACTATCCCGGATTGAGATTACCAGATGCCGGGGGTTTATGTGGAGATGAGTTTTCACCTTTAAACTCTAAGCCAAGTGGAGAAAATCCTTGATATCTGTGTCTATTTTATATCAGTCACTGAGACGTTTTTTAAGTTTGTATTTATTAAAACAACTTTACCAAAAAAATCCCTGAAGCACAACTATTTACATTTCTTTATAGCCTCTTCTGATCTCTAACATATATATATGCAGTTTTAACTGTAATTGTCATAGTAACTCATCTTTTGACTTAGGATTTTTATCTGAGAGCACAATGCATCAACAGTCTCTTGAAAAATCATCTTTGAGATCTTTTTACAGAATGAATTTATGCACTGCTACTGTAGTATTCTCAAGGAATATACGTAAATACAAAATGTATGCTTGAAGTTGGTTTTTGCAGGAAACAGTACTTTGCTTCTAAAGTAAAAGCTTTTATGTATACTCTTTCATAGAAAATCCTCCTTGTTTAACCATTTGGGGAGCATAAATCATTAAATGGATCATGTCTGTACATTGTGTAATGACTGAAAAGCACATAAATGTAATCTATTTTGAACTTTGTAAAAAACAAACAAACTTATGTTTGGAAGCTATCCTTGTCTCTCTGTCCATCTCAAGTCCTGTGTGTGTGTGTGTGTGTGTGCGTGCGTGCAAGTGCACGCACGTGTGTGTATGTGTGTGATAACACATTGTAAAGAACAGAAATTACTTTAAAAAAATAAAAGAAAATGGAGACCTGAGTTTCACATTGATTTACACATTTTATTTGGGCTACCTCTGAGGAACTCAAAGTTGTAGTCTTCTATTTCCTAAAGTTGTCTACTATTCCTGTGAGTTAAATAGGAAAAATCAGAAGTGAAATATGTGAGCTAAAATGTCTTAAGTTTCTTAATTTGCCAAAGGAGTTAATTTTTTTTTAAGTTTTGAATAGGTAACAGTCACATGCTTCAAAAATCAAAAACTATAAAAAGGTTTACAGTGAAAAGTCACTCCTCGCCATCCCTGTCCACCCCATTCCCTGTCCACTCAGTCCCTTACAAGTGACTGCTTTTATTAGTTTAAATATGCTTCCATTATTTCTTTATCCAAATACATATATATTATTTTTATGCTTTTATATGTAAATGGTAACATGTTCTATATCCTCTACTGCACCTACCTTTTTTTCACTTAACACTATATCCAGGAGAAGTATGTCAGTAATTAAAGAGTATCCTCATTCCTTTTATTACAGCTGCATAGTATTTTCTTGTATGGCTTATAGCATAATTCATTTTACCAGTTCCCTCCTGACCAGTTCTACCAGCAATGCATGAGAGTGCCTGCTTTTCCACAGCCTCATCAGCCATGTGTCTGCCAATCTGATAGATGAGAAGTGGTATCAGTGTGGTTTTAATTTTTATTAACTTATGAGGTTCAGCATCTTTTCATAGAGCTATTGATTCACATTCTTTGTCTCCCACCCCCTGCTTTCTGGTGGGTGAGTGGTTTTTTTTTTTTTCTTATTGACTTGTAGGAGCCCTTTGTCATATGACTTGCAAATATTTCCTTTCAGTTTATCGTTTTTCTTTTGACTTTGGCTTATGGTGTCTTTACCATGCAAAATTTATTCCGGGGTAGTTGAATTTAGAATCTTTATGGCATCTGGATTTTGAGTCATAGCTGGAAAACCCTATCCCACTCCAAGGTTACAAATCATAGATACTCATATATATACACACTCACACACACACACACCAGTCAGAAGATACAGTGAATAGAATAATCTATTTACAATAGCAAAAACATAAATTAAAAAACCCTAGGTTTAAACTTAAAAGTCCAAAAACCTTTATAAGGGAAACTATAAGATACTCTGGTAAACACAAACTAGAACAAATGGAAAGACACCTGGGATGTTCTTGGCTAGGTAGTCTTAACATCATAAAGATTGCCCTTCTTGAGGGCAGGCCCGGTGGCGCAGCGGTTTAGTCCGCGCTTGGCAGCCTGGGGTTCGCGAGTTCGGATCCCGGGCGCCCGCCGACGCACTGCCTGTCAGCCATGCTGTGGCGGCGTCCCACATAAAGTGCAGGAAGATGGGGACGGATGCTAGCCCAGGGCCAGTCTTCCTCAGCAAAAAGGGGAGGATTGGCAACAGATGTTAGCTCAGGGCTGGTCTTCCCCACAAAAAAAAAAAAAAAAAAGATTGCCCTTCTTTCTAAGTTATATAAATTTAACATGATTCCAATAAGAATATCAAGAGGTTTTGGTATCTTTTTTTACCTAGACAAGTTGATACTAGAGGTCATATGGAGAAATAGGAAAACTATTCAAAAGAAGAGTATAAGGGAGAAATTTTTCCAGAAATTAAAACTTCTAAATAACTCCAGTAATTCCAATAGTGTGGCATTGGCCCATGAATAGACCATTGGAAAACAATTGGAAGTACAGAAATAGACCCAACTACATCCAGGAATTTAGATAGAGGTGTCATCAAAACACTGGATAAGAAAAATTACTGGTCAACGAATGGCATGAAAACAACTGGATAGCCATCCAGAAAAAGGAAGTTGGGTTGATGCATTCTACCAGGATAAACTCCAAATGGATCAAAAATGTAAAGGTAAAGAAATGAAACCATACAGGTGCTAGACAACAATATGGGAGAATGAATTCCTTTAGAATCTTGGAAGGGGTTAATTCTTGATGACTCAGCAGTATTTCATATCAAAGACAAAATATGTAACCAATGTCTCCCCTTGGCAGTTGTTTTCCTCCCCTCCTCAGTGTATAATTTTCCAGTTTTGTAAAAGGACCTCCCCCAAAATGAGTTTCAAAAGTAGATTCCCAGAATCATAAAACAGTTGGATCTTCCCTATTAGAGATCACTTACTTCAACTCAAGTCCTCCCCTTTAATTCAAAACCTGCCACATTTTGACAGGCGTTCAACAAGAACTGGGTGACTGGCAAGTGATCACACACTGTGTGTCTGCACTGTCTGGGTTTACAGTCCACACTGAGTGTGTGGAAGGGCAGAAAAGAAAATGCACCTCAAACAGCTTTTGATCCAATTCCATGCTGAAGTGTGTGGCACACCCCACAAATGCTGCAGGAGTCAGAGGGACCTGAGCTGGCTCTTAAAGGGTGGGCTCGGTTCATACACAGAGAGGAGTTGGGTTCACAAGAAAAGGTAAGGATGAATGTGTCATGAGGTGAGGCAAGTTGTTCTGAAATAATTTCCAGGGAGATATTTGAGACTGTGATGTATGTGCCATTATTTCCTGTCTACCATGAAGAAAACTTTTTCCTGCCATGATTAAAGTGGCTAAACATAGGCTGGTGGGGAAAGAATCATGGGGCCATAGGTAATACAAAGTTTAATGAGGGACAAGGTAAAGAAGTAGTTGTCATCATGAAAACAAATATGATTCATCCTGAAAGCAGCTAGCAAACAGGAAACGCACAGCAAGAGGCATGGCAATAGCTGTAATTATCTGTCACTGCAGGTGTTTCTGCCACCTCGAAATCGTTAGGCCTGCACAATTCTGCCACCTGAGTTCACTTCAAAAGGAGTTGTACAAGTCAGCATGTAAAGTTTCAAGTTTCTAGAAGGGATTCTGGAAATGAGTGTCTCCTAGATATTTTCATTCACTGAACAATTAAATGGGAAGACTATATAGCAGCTGCCGAGGAGATACCTACAGGGTTTCAACATGAACACGGAAATAGAATGCTGAGGTTTCAAAACATTGCTATTATGAAAGAGATTGAAGATTTCAAGTAGTACGTAAAGCCCTGACATTTTGAGACAGCATGCCTAAAAGGAACAATTTAAAATAGACCTAAAGGAAATTGGAGGGTGGGTGGGACTGGGATCATGTGGCTACACTAGAAGATTCAAATAGAGGGCCCCGCAGACACTAGCTGTCTTATCCCAGCATCAGAATGTCATATTAGTGATTATTTCATTAGGAAAATATTTGCTACACCTATAATCTGGAAGTGATAAACAACATACCAGAGCAGAACATTACTCTCCAGGATTAAATACCAAACAAAATAACAAAGAGTTGACCCAGCTACTGGCCAGTGGGATGAGGCCTCGTCCAGTTACCACATCAAAGACCCTTTAAATAAGCCATATCAGAAAAAAGAGGAACCAATTAGGGCACTGGTTTGGAGAGGTTTTATATAACCAACAGAACAAAGAAATGCAAATAGACTAAACTCAAGCTGGCTGTTTCCTTTATTTTGTTCATTTAGATTCTCTCTGATTTGCCCTGTCACTTGGTTAATCAGAAGATGTCCAAAAAAAGGGATACCTACCCTGGGCTATGTCAGGGTATGAAAACTGAGCCCAGTTCAAGGAAGATGATGATGGGGAATGTCCAGCTCACTAAATGCATTTTCCAATTAGCTGGGCGATTGCTTTGTGAATCACTGACTTAATGAACACAAACTGGGCAGTTCAGGATGTGATCCAGGACTTAATGAACACAAACTGGGCAGTTCAGGATGTGATCCAGGTAGGTGGGGGAAAGCCCTGATTCACTAAAGTGAAAAGAACAAATGAAATGATTTCATGAGGATGTAGCCAGATTTTAGTCCACCAAGGTAGAGATAAATAATGCAAAATCTGTCTTGACAAAATGAAGTGTGAGCTGTGCTAATGCCAAGGGAAAAAATGTGCTAAATCCTGGGATGAAAGGGTACTTTTACACAATCACAAGTCATGGGAGGCAAGGTTAGGAATGAATTTATTTGGAGAATTGAAATGAAAGCTCTCCCTCTCCTAATGAACATGTTTTTGGAGCTAATCACTGTATGTACTAGGTGTTCTCAGGCTGTGAGGAGACAGGTGTTTTCTGTTTGTGGGGTTTCTCTTAATAGACTATATTATTTAAAGCAGTTTGGGGTTCACAGCAAAATTGAGCAGAAAGTACAGAGAGTTCCCATATACGTCCTACCCCTGCCAACACATGTATAGCCTCTCCCACATCCCACAGTGGTGCGTTCGTTACAATGGATGAACCTACACTGACACATCATTATCACCCAAGGTCCATAGTCTACATCAGGCTCACTCTTGGTGCTGTACGTTCTGTGAGTTTGGACAAATGTATAATGACATGTATCCATCATTATGGCATCATTCAGAATAGTTTCACTGCCCTAAAAATCCTCCGTTGGGGTTTTTTAACTTAAAAAACTTATTATGGAAAATGTTAAACAAGTACAAAAGCAGAGAGAATAGTATAATGAACCCCTTCCATGTACTCCTCACCCACCTTCAGAAGTTACCAACCACGGCCAATCTAAATGAGACGTTTTGCAAAGGCTATGGGAACATAGCTATAGGCAGACTGGTACTACTTTTGTGGGAAAAGAGTTTCTTCTCAGTAATTTTTGAGTGATTGAATTATTTTGGGGTGACCATGTATTAAGTACTAACTGTGCTAGGCACTTTGCAAATGATATCTAGACCTTTGCTACTCCAAGTGTGGTCTGCGGACCAGCAGCATGGGCATCACCTGGGAGCTTATTGGCGTTGAAGAATCTCCGGCCCCACCCCAGACCTACTGAATCAGGGTCAGCAGTTTAACAAGATCCCTAGGTGATCTGTATGTGCATAACAAGTTAAAAAGCACTGACTGCCTGGCCCAGGGTAGACACTTAAAATAGCCTAATAATCCTGCAACAACACCTCAAGGCAAATATCATCATGCCCAATTTACAGATGAGACAACTCTGAGAAGCTCAGAGTTATTATTTGGCCTTTTCAAGATCTCACAGCTAATAAACTTAGATCTGTCTGGCTTCAGAGTTTATGATTTTACCACTTGCAGCATGCTGCCTCCCAGCAAAGGAGTTCACTTTGGGAGCAACTCAATAAAAAAAGAAAAGGAGATGGTATGTGTTTACAAAACACAAAAACGACCAGTCATCTTGGTGGCAACAACAACAGAAAACCAAACTGTTTGCTATCATGCAAGCAATCGTTCCACCGAGAGACCTTTTCACTTTTCAACCAGTTATTATGGTATCATGTAGACAGCTAAATATTTCAGAGCGGTCAGAAAACAAAACAAAACAAAAATGCTAGAGCAATTATCAAAGTTACTCCCCTTTGACAGTGACTGTTGACCCAAATATGAACCAAACTGCAAACCACAAGCTCTCCCAGAACAAAGAGAAGATTTGCTATAGACCCAAATAACTGGTAAATGCATTAAAAAAAATCAGTCAGACCCATTTGACATCATATAGACAGGAAGGGCAGGCAGTTGACTATTTCACTTTCCAACCAGCTGGGCGGTTTTAGCCTATAGCTCTGAATTGCTTACATCGAGAAAAGAGGCTCACATGGCTGAGCACTGCTCGGCAATGCAATAGATCCTTCTGTTTTCTGGGTAGCTGTTTGAAAGGAATATTACAGGAAAAGGTAGAAAAAGCATAATCCCTGGAGCACACCCTCAGTTTAGCAGGAACTCATTAAATCTAAGGAACTTCTTCCCTGTAATCCTGGGAGGAGATTAGGCCATTTCCTTCTCTTTCTGCTGCTGTAATGACTCTGGGGACCTACATTAATGGATCGGCACAGCCACTTGGTTTTGCAATGAGCTGATTTGCAAAGAACCTGATGAAGTTCTCAGCTCCAAGCCCCAGGGATCCGGTTCAGGGCAATCTGCCCTCATAAGAAAAGACCAGGTGAAGAGGCACGCAAACTGGCCTGGTGATAGGTCGCCACAGGGCTTATGATTGACTTTCTACTTTACAACCAAATGACCTGGACACAACTTGCTGTTGTGAAACAGTAATCCTACTGAAAAATAGTAAACCCACTGGCCCAACAAAGCTAATTGCCTTTAAGTATGAAATCAAATTCCTAGTGTATCTTCTCTACCTTGTAAATAACTATTTGGATCACTTTATCACACATTCTTTTTTTTTAATCCCACATTCTAACAGATTTCATAATATTTTATGGCCAACCTCACCCTCATGCAAAAAAATATAATTAACAATACTAAGAATTTAGTCAAAATAGGCCAAAAACACCCGCCTAAGGTAAAATAGATAAGACTTATAAAAGTTATTTTAAGAATGTTTTTCTAAATATTGAAGAACATTTCAAAACAGAGCATTGTGAATACGGTATTTGAATGTCTTAATCACTATATTTTCCCTCTGAAACTTTCACAAAGACATTTCTAAGATCTGTTTATCTCAGTGACCACCTTTGTAAGGTTAGGAGGGCAGTTGCTATTTGTCCCTCTTTTGCAGATGAGGAAACTGAGACTCTGAGAGTTGGAGTGACTTGCCCTCCACAAGAAAGCCTCCCCCAGAGGAAGGGCCAGAGAGAAGATCAGCATCCAGATCCTGAGCTGACCCCATCTTTTTTCCCCTTACCGTAGGCTGGAGAAAAAGACGGCACAAGAGTAGCCACAAAATTACCCCCTAAAAAAACTAAGGCAGCTGAGAACATGTCCAGATTATTAAATTAGTTGGAAATATCTCTTCACTTTGGAAATTGCAATTACACCCATGGGTTATTTGGTGAGGGGGAAAATGCTGAGACATGAGCAACTGCATTCATCATGCATATTGAAGGTCTTTGGGTTGTAAACTGTGATGTGGACCCAGAGCAATGGCACTTGCGGTGGGGCACATAGCTAGCTGCACTTTCTCCTTCCCTCCCTCACTACTTATACTTTCCTCACCTAAAGGGAATTGAGGAGTGTTCTGGAAGGCAGGGGCCCCTACTCAGAAAGTTAATATTCAAAATATATAAAGAACTCATACAACTCAATAGCAAACAAACAACCCAAATAAAAAATGGGCAGAGGATCTAAATAGACATTTTTCCAAAGACATACAGACGGCCAACAGGCACATGAAAAGATGTTCAACGTCACTAAATATCAGGGAAATGCAAATCAAAACCACAATGAGATATCACCTCACATGTGTAAGAATGGCTATTATCAAAAAGGCAAGAGATAGGGGCCAGCCCAGTGGCGTAGTGGTTAAGTTTGCCTGTTCCGGGGTTCGCCGGTTCGGATCCTGGATGCGGACCTACTCACCACTCATCAAGCCATGCTGAGGCGGCATCCCACATAGAAGAACTAGAAGGACCTACAGCTAGGATATATAACTATGTACTGGGGCTTTGGGGAGAAAAAAGAAAAAGAGGAAGATTGGCAACAGATGTTAGCTCAGGGCCCATCCTCCTCAAAAGAAAAAAGGCAAGAGATAGGAAGAGTTGGTGGGGATGTGGAGAAAAGGAAACACTTGTGCACAGTTGGTAGGAATGTAAATTGGTGCAGCCACTATGGAAAACAGTATGGAAGTTCCTAAAAAAATTAAAAACAGAAGTACCATATGATCCAGCAATTCCACTTCTGGGTATTTATCCAAAGAAAACAAAAACACTAATTGAAAAACATATATACACTCCCATGTTCACTGCAGCATTATTTACAATAGCCAAGATATGGAAACAACCTAAATGTCTATTGATGGATGAAGAGATAAAGAAATAGTGATACATATATACATACAATGGAACATTATTCAGCCATTAAAAAGAATAAGATCCTGCCATTTGGGACAACATGGATGGACTTTGAGGGCATTATGCCAAGTGAAATAAGTCAGACAAAGACAAATACTCGTTATGATCTCTCTTATATGTGGAGTCGAAAAAAAAAAAAAACAAGCTCATAGATACAGAGAACAAATTGGTGGTTGCAAAAGGCAGGGGACTTGGGGGTGGGAGAAATGGGTGAACTGTGAATAAAAATTTTAAAGAAAGAAGGAAGAGGGCATTCACTAGACTGTGTGTCTCCTGGCCCAAAGTCAGATGCCCACCCCACCGCTACTTCTGGGGCTGGCTGTGGGGAAGACCATTAGTTTAAAGTCATTTCTTCTAAAGAGCATGTCCTATGGGGTCTGAGTCTGGATTTGTATATGTGCTGCTGTCCAGTTGAGGAGAGCACGATGCTCTTTGTGAAGTAAAGAGCAAGTTAATTAAGTTCGTGCAAAGTGAAAAGATTTCAAAACAGTCCGGGGAGAGGAGGTGGGGCAATCAAATTAATCACAGCCATGGGACCCCCATGGTTTCACTTCTGCTAGCCCCTTCTAGTCTTAGCATGACTTTGAGTCACTATTTTCTGATGTTATTACAATGGGCTGTAGAGTGCCCTGTAAAGCTCTCTTACCCACAAAGGAGTCCTGGAGAATTGGGCTCCGGGGAGTTGGGCTCCAGTTCAGATTATCTCATGGAATGATCCTTGTAGATATCATGTAGACAACACACTCACAATCAGCCCAGGAAATAAATTCCACACATGAACCACTTACATTTGAAAGGCCCCAATTGCTGGGGGCCAGACTAATCTGTAGTTAAGGAAGGGATTTCTGGAATTTTCTGTGAGCCTTCCAGGCTTCCAGCATGTCATCCCTCTCACTAGGTAAAAGGAATGGAAAAAGGAGATGCTTGTTTGGGACAGTGTGTGATGGGAAAATCAGCACGTGAGAGGGCATTTTGTAATATTTAATCTAAAGGTAAGAGTTTTGCTAATTATTGAATAAGTTTACGGAAAGAAACAATGTCCTTGCTGTAAATATTTATGTTAAATACCTCAACACTCCTAAAATCCTGGAGAAGGTTCTGGTTTGTGTGTCATAGGGGCTGGAGGGACACTTGGAAGAGATGTTGTAGAGAGGCTGTGGGCATGAAATGGGAGACTGGGCTGGAGAAGTCACTCCTTCAAGCGTGAGATTCTGTGAAAACTAGAGGTGCCAATCCATTTTCTGAAGGAAACTGTACTTTTTAAAGTACAAAATTATAGAGATGGAGAACAAATTAATGGTTACCAGAGGTGAGGGATGGTGGAGGGGGAGTGGGGTGGGTGTGACTATAAAGGGGTACACCAGGGAGATCTTTGTGGTGATGGAATAGTTTTGTATTTTGATTGCGGTGGTGGTTCCACAAATCTATACATGTAATAAAATGGCATAGAACTATATACACACATTGCACCTATGTCAATTTCCTGGCCTTTATACAGTATTATAATTATGTGCAATGTAATCATTGGGGGAGACTGGGTGAAGGGCAACTTCCTGTGAATCTATAATTATTTCAAAATAAAAAGTTAAAAAAATTCAAGCACAATTCTGCATTTCTTTTAAGTGCCCTACAAAACCCTTCATTTATCCAATTTTTCTTTTGAGAGAACCCCACCCCCACCTCCCCACCCCCACACACCACAACTCCTTGACTCCTGAGAATTAGAGCTACAGATTTAGGAACAAACTTTTCCTTTTCCATCTTAATTTCTTTGTTGGTAAAAGAAAAGTCAGAGAACGTATGTGCCCCTTCTTTTCTTTTAATCTGATGTTTTAGATGGAGCTAGTTGATTGGCAATGCCTTGAGCAGACTGGGAAGATTCTATATCTGATCAGGCCAGCTCTTCTCCCTGCCATGGAAAAAAAGCAGAAACACGTTAAATTCCTTTCATGCCTTCCATGTGAATAGCAGCATAAGGGTAGGAAGGAGGGAGAGGACAGGCCAGGAGGGTGTGGGGTCTTGTGCTTCTGAAATGAGAGGCACCAGGCCACCACACAAAGCAGAGAGGCCCCTCTCAGCTCAGAGGCAGCTGTGCTTCTGGGGGTGAGAAACTTGGAGAAATTTCCCCAAGAGGTCAAGCACTCAGAAGAATAACAGTTCAGCTAGCCTTAGAGAGGGGTAGTTTGAGTTGAATGCAGAAATGTGAACCAGCTTCCCCTCACCACCTCCCCAAGTACACCAGAAGAGGAGATGGACAGAGCCTGAGCCCTTCGGTGGGAACAGGTGACTGTAATGGGAAGGTTATAAAGGGATTTGGGATGGGAGCACCTGCCACAGCCTGTCAGCTTTCTGACATACTCTATCTCCCAGAGGCCCCATACTGGCCTTCGTAGATTCCATGCATCTCACTAAAACTTCCTCAGTACATCTCATCTGGCCCATGCAACTGAGCACTTGATTATAAGCTGTCTCATATTATTTTCTTACTGTGAGTTACATAGGGCCTGGGTTCAAATCCTAGTTCTACCGCTTGCTAGGTATGTGATCTTTGGCAAGTTTTCTTAACCTCTCTGCTCCTCAGTTTGCTCATCTGTTAAATGGGGGTAATACCTGCTTTACAGGGTTTGTAAAGTGTCTGGCACCTAACTGGTGCTTAGCAAATGTTAGTCTTCTCTTTGTTCTGCTCATTGTTTCCCATGTGGATGCCACATCGCCCATGAGACTGGAAGCTCCTTGAAAGAGCTGCTTTCTGTTCTTTCTCCCCCAGTATCTAGCATAGGGTTGGGCACACAGCACGTTGTCAACGAGTCCTTGTTGATGAGGCTAAATGGTGCTTTCCTGGCTGCCTCAATGATACTAATGGAGATCCACAAATGGGCGTAAGGGAACATCGACATTCCATTTCAAAGATATGAAAGTAACATGCTGAATTCCTTACTTCCTTGATACATTGTTATAGTAAAACTGTCCATGTGATAAGGCCTGCCTTTAGTGCAAATGTAACTTTAGACAAATACTATATAGCTCAAGTAAAATTAAAGTCACTGACTTAAGTATCTTGACAAAATGGCTTCTTGATCAATTTATCAGGTGTGGAGCAGGAAAAAAGTCAGTTACAGACTGACATGCTTATTACCACAGAATTCAGAAGGTTATCAAATATAGTAAAAGAATCTGAAGTTGACCAAAGTCACCTCTATACTCCAGTCACTGTCTCGGGACCACACCTCAGTCTATAGTCATTTGTGAGGTACAGCAGAAAGAGTAATAGATCAGGAAATGAAGGCCAGAGCTATAGTCCCAGATTTTGTCATTCATTCACTCATTCAGCCAACAAGTATTTACTGAGTGCCTACCATGGGGCTTGGCTCTCTGCTTCACAGACATGATCCTGCCCTGCATGGAATTTACTATCAGTAGCTGTGTGACCTGTGGGAAGTCACTTCACCTCTTTGGGTCTTATGCTCCCCAACTGTCAGATGGTGACACATCTATTTATATCATAATTATGAGAATTCTATGAGGGAATGCAGGGGCCAGAGCCTTGCAGACTGTGATTGTTTTCTAGGATTGTCTTCTATGTAGTGGTTACATGAATAGCTTGTGATCATTTGAAAATTATGTCCAAAGTCCATTTCAAGGGGGCTGAGCATGTTCTGCCTATCTGTCTTCCTTCCTTACATGTTGACAAGCCAAGCAAGACCAGAGTGAGCAGGAGGGACAGAGAGCTCTGTTATATGGGGCCGAAGCATTATAGGGAACAGCACTCTACTTTGTGTTCTCAAATGGGTTGTGTTTCAGCCATGGTTCCTGTTATGGGTTGAATGGGGTCCCCCAAAAAGATATGTTGAAGTCTCAGCCCTGAGTACCTGTGAATGTAACCTTGAAAACACCTTGGAAGGTAACCTTGTAACCCTATTTGGAAATGAGGTCTTTGCAGATGTAATCAGGTTAAGATGAGGTCATTAGGGTGGGCCCTAATCCAATCTGACCTGTGTCCTTATAAGAAGAGGGAAATTTGGAAACAGACACATACACAGAGAGAATGCTATGTGAAGACACACGCAGACACAGAGGGAAGAAGGCCATGTGAAGATGAGGGCAGAGATAGGAGTTTTGCAGTCACAAGCCAAGGAATGCCTGGGGCTACCAGAAGCTGGAAGAAGAAAGAGGATCCTCCCTTAGAGGCTTCGGAGGGAGCACGGCCCGGCCACACCTTAATTTCAGACTCCTAGCTTCTGGAACTGAGAGAAAAAATTTCTGTTGTTTTAAGCCACCTAGTTTGTGGTAATTTGTTCCAGCAGCCCTAGGAAACTAAGATAGTCCCCAAACAGAAATGGCCCCATGACAAATGGCCCTCTGCCCTCCATGTAGTCATGGTGCCTTTTCCTTTTCTGTACATGAATCCACATGAAAATGATGCCTTGATCCCTAAAAACATGGGTCTCTAGAATGGTGGAAAAGCTTGTGCAGAATACCAAATCCTATTTTATGTTTTTCAAACAAGTCAAAATGGAAGGCCAGAGTGCCCCCTCCCCACTGCTTACCCTCTTTGCTCTCAAGTTTGATGGAAAATAGTAAAAGCAAGCAAGCATGGGACCTACTGAGCAAACAGCTGCCGCTGCTAGCCCTCGGCATGGAGACTATCTTGGGAAAGCCGTGGAGTCCATTTTGTGTCCCGATAAAGGCCAGCAGAGCTTGCAGGAGAACCGACCTCAACTGAGGTTTCCAAACATTGCAAAGTATCATTGGGTTTTGGAGCCAAGCTGCCAGCTTGTCCCCACCTAGACTCCACTCTTGCAGCCAACCAGAGGCTGCTGTCCTAGCAAAGGAGGCCAAACTTCTATAGGATAAATGAGTGATTCATTTAAACAATGTGTATGTTTTATTTTGAAAATTGCTATTTGGCAACCACCATAGCAATAACTGATTCAGGAAAGAGTCATCAATGGATCCTAAAACTAGTGAGTAAAAGTTGTATGAGAAGCATGTTATTTACGTAGTCTCCAAGTATCGCCCCATATATTAGTTATTAAGCAAAAAAAGGAAAATAGTATCTTTACAGTGGAAAAACCTGGCAGACGTCATCTCAACCAAGTATTCAAAGTTAACATCCCCAACAATCCTCAGGTGACTATTTATGTTCTGCTCCTGCCACAAATGCGTAACCTCTCCTCATGAGGACACATCAGGCAAACCCAAATTGAGGGACATTTTACAAAATAACTGGCCTGTACTCTTCCAAAATTTTGTCATGAAAGAAAAAGAAATGCTGAGGGTTGTTCTAGATTTAAGGAGACTTTAAAGACATGACAACTAAATACTGTACAATGTGTGATCCTAGACACTGGATCATGGACCAGAAAAACAATAGCTATAAAGGACATTCTTGGGAGAATTAACAAAATTTTAATAGGACCTGTAGATTATATAATAGTATACTGTATCAATGTTATATTTCTTGAATTTGCTAACTTTGCTGTGTTTATATAACAGAATGTCCCTGTTCTTAGGAAACACACGTTGAATTATTAAACTTCTCTGCAACTAACTCTCAAGTGTTTCAGAAAAAAAATGTATTTGTGTGTGGAGAGAGACAGAGAATGGTAAATATAACAAGATGCTAACAACAGATGAATCTTGATAAAGGGTATGTGAAAGTTCTTTTCACTATTTTTGCATACAATTTTCTGTAAGTTAAAAGTATTTCTAGGGGCCAGCCAGGTAGCGTAGTGGTTAAGTTCACGCATCCAGCTTCAGCAGCCTGGGGTTTGCCCATTCGGATCCTGGGCGTGGACCTACTCACGGCTCATCAAGCCATGCTGAGGTGGCATCCCACATAGAAGAACTAGAAGCACCTACAACTAGGATATACAACTATGTACTGAGGTTTTGGAGAGAAAAAAAGAAAAAAGAGGAAGATTGGCAACAGATGTTAGCGCAGGGCCAAGCTTCCTCAAAAAAAAGTATTTCTAATTAAAAATTTTAAAATATATTATTTTGAGTATTTAACCATGCACCTGATGCTGTGCTAGGCATGAGATAGTCAAGGGAGAACAAGACATAGTCCCTATCTTTAACCCAGGAGCTCACATCCTGGGGCAGGCAGGACAAATAAAGAGGTCAGCGATTCAATGTGATAAAGGATGCTGTGACAGCACAGAGGAGGTATGCTAAACCCAGACTTCCCACGGGGAAGGGAGTCAGGGAAGGCTCTTTACAGAGGAAATAAAGGGGAGGCTTAAAGTTGGGGGAACTAATTAAGTTTGGGGTGCCAGTGGGACATGCAAGCAGAGCTGACCAACAGACTGTGGGATATAGGGAAGATGCCTGGGCCTATAGGCAGCAAAAGGAAGCCACTTGCCCCCTGAGGACAGACAAGGCATGGATTAGCAGGCTGGGCCAAAGTCACCATACCCTCTGAGGTAACATAAGAAGCGCAGACATAAACGAAACAACTTGAGGCTGAAAGGTTGAACACAAGTGTGCTTACTGATGGCTTAGGATGAACTTTGTCACGCTGTATATGGAATGTCCTAGAGACATCAGCCCCCAGATTGATAAAATATAAGTAACCTGGATAAGGGCATGGCCCCAAATTAAGTTAGGATTGCTAATAATAGACTGCGAGGCAGGAAGAGAACAACAAGTGATCATAAGAAACTAAAGAAGTGATTTTTCGAAAACAGGATGAGCTTTACCAGCAATAAGGATAAGGTAGTACCCAATTAACACACAACAGGATGGGGAGAGATTGTTGTTAACAGGAAAAATCCTGAGAACAGTACCGGGTCCCATATTAAAGGGAAATCAGCGAGGCAGTACTGCTGTTTCAGAAGTCAATGGGGGAATGGGAATTTCCACTCAATTATAAGATACGAGAGCCAGGATGAGAAAGTACACGAATGTTCCTAGCAAGGGCCTGGTGGGAGCTCAGTTTTTTTTTCTTTGAAAACTTTTATATTATGAAAAATTTACAAAAATAATGAGAACAGCATTAGCTTAAACCACATGAGATTGCCAAAATTTTGACTTACAAAAACGGGAATTTCGTGTTTCAAATGAAAATGAACCCTCACATACCCATCATTCAGCTTCAGCAATTATCAACACACGGTCAATTTCATTTTATCCAAATCCCCACCCATTACCGCAGCAAACTGACTGGTTTGAAGCAAATCTCTGGTGAGAGATTTTGTTATGGTTTTGTTTTAATGATTTAATATAAAAGAGATTCAAATTATATATATATAATGTTTTTAGTTAATTACTTTATTTTCTCAGCAAGTAATATATACACATGGCTTAAAATTCAAAAGGTACACCACATCGCACACCTTTTTTTTTAAAGATAACACTTCCATTTTATTATTATCATTACTGTTTTTGTGAGGAAGACCAGCCCTGAGCTAACATCCGTCGCCAATCCTCCTCTTCTTGCTGAGGAAGACTGGCCCTGGGCTAACATCCGTGCCCATCTTCCTCTACTTTATATGGGACGCCGCCACGGCATGGCTGATGAGCAGTGCATCGGCAGGTGCCTGGGATCTGAACCCGCGAACCCCGGGCTGCCGAGTGCGGACTAAACCGCTGCGCCACCGGGCAGCTCCTAGCACCTTTAATATGTATAATTTTTATTTGACAATTATACCTCCATAAAGCAAAACAAAAAAAGGTATAAAACAGAAGGACAAGTGAAAAGTCACCTTCCAAACCCTGTCACCTAGCCAACAGCTCGCTCTCCCCGGAGGCAATCAATACTAACAATTTTTTATGTCTCTTTCCAGAGATGTTTTATGCATATGTTAGCAAATAGATTGCAAACTACTCACACTGATCTGCACCTTGCTTCTTCCACTTAGCAAAATATTTTGGAGATCATTCCATATCAGCACATAAAGAGCCTCCTTCTTTTTTCCAGCTACTTAGCATTCCATTTTATGAACCATAATTTATTTAACTAATCAAATCACTATTGATGGATTTGTAGGCTGTTTCTAATCTGTTGCCATTACAGACCATGCTGCAATGACTCACCTTACACATTCATCTTGCACAAAAGCAAGTAAGTACATCTGTAGGAGAAACTCCTCAAAGCCAAATTGCTGGATGACAGGGAACATGCATTTGTAATTATGATAGATGTTGCCAAATTGCCTTTCATCAGGTAGGAGTTATTTTAAATGCTGTCTTCACCCTTTTATCACGCACGTTTCCTTGCTGCTCCTTTCCGCTTACTCCCAGGACCCCATAGGGAACCACTTCAACATATCAAACTGAGAAACATCCCTCTGACCTCAGCCTCCTATGGCTCTCCCTCCACCACTCTCTGGCCCCCACGACCATCAACCTGTCCTTTCTCCCCTCTCCTTTCTCAAAGGCCATCAGTAGCTTGCTGGCTTCCTTTCACCCTTCCAAGTTGGCCCCATGATAAGCCCTTTTAGCCATGCTAGCATTGACCCCTGGACTTGCTGTGTCCGAGACCTTCTGCAGCACCTGCTCTGCCAATCCTCAGCCCTGTGAACAGCACCCCCCAACCATTCTCTCCATCCCCCACTCCCAGGCTGCTAACTATTGCTGGAGAAGGTCATGAAATCGGCTCCGCTACAAAGCTGGCCAGCCTGTCTCAGTGGGGCCCCAAGGGCTGGAGGGCAGTCCTTTTATATATCTGTATCAAATTTCTCTCGGTGATTGTTCCAAGTCCTCTCCCTCTCCTCATATCGCCTACCCCACCCTCACCCCAACCCTTAGTGGAGGCCCTAGCTTTGGATTTCAATGAAAGGACACAGGTCATCCAGCATGAACTCCCTGAGTTCTCCCCTCTTCACCTCGCCCTTCCTCGCTTCTCTGCATTTTCTCCTATGCCTGCTCATCCCCCACCCCTCAGCCTCATGGGAACTTCCTCCTCAAGGTTGCCTCTTCCCTCTGCCCTTGACACTAGGTTCTCTTGCCTTCTCCTGCACTTGGCCCCAGGAGCCATCCCCTTTCCCTCTGGGCAAGCTCTCCCTTCCCACTAGGTTTTTCCTCTTCGCCTAAAAACTCTTCCCTTATACCTGTGTCATTGTTTCACATTACCACCAAACTTTTAAAATTTAGTCATCTTTAAAATTACACAAGTAATTCATGCCTCGTGGCTTCACTTCCTCCTTCCAAGTCAGCCCCAAAATTTAACAGAAAAATCAGAAAATAATGCTAAGCAAAAAGAAGAAAATAAAAACCACCCACAATCCCACCATCCAACTGTTAATATTTTGATGTATTTCTTTCCAGTCTTTTTATATGCACATATATACATTTATATATCTATATGTATTTTTTCTTACAAAAGTGGATGATAGTATACATACTATTTTGTCATAATATATTTCAGACATCTCAGCTTTGCTACTTATTAGTTGTCTGACCCTGGGTAAGTAAATTAACTTACCTGAGTACACTTCCTCCTGCATAAAATGAGGACTATTATAGTAGCTACCTCACAGGGCTGTTATGAGGATTAAATGAGATAAAAATATATAAAAATACTTATCACAGTGCCTGACACATAGCAAGTTGAATTAATGTTAGCTATTATGACCTTCCCACATCAATAAATATAGCTCTACATAATAATTTAATAAGTTCTGTCACTGCTGTGTTGAATAGGAGTGACTAAAACCCTGCAGTGACTCATCAACACATATTCATTTGGCACACGAGCAAGTGTATCTGTGGGATAAACTCCTCAAAGCAGAATTGCTGGTTCAAAGGTTATGTGCATGTGTAATTTTGATAGATATTGCCAAACTGCCCACCATGACTTCTCTAACTTTATTTCTTATTGATGGATATTGAGGCTGTTCCAAATTCTTCCACTGATACAACCCCAGACCGTGAGGAACACTCTAATAACTAAATCTTTGCATAGGTCTACGATTACTCACTCAGGGCAGAGGAAAGAGTATGAGTAAATGCACAGAGATGGGGGGCAAACGGTGTGCATGGGAAACTGCTAGTATCAGTGACATACAGTGGGGAGAACAACAGGAGGTGAGGCTGGGAAATAGAGTGGGACCAGATTATGAAGGCATGTGAATGCCACAGGCATTCATTCAGTCAGTCGTCAAATATTTAGTGACTCTCTGCTACAGGACAGGCACTGTTTTAGGCACTTTGATCACTTAGTGAACGAAAACAGAGAAAGATTCCTGCCATGGGGAGCTTATGTCGTAACAAAGAGAGATAAACAATTAAAATAATAAATAAACTATAGAGAATGTTAGAAGGTGATACGTCCCATAGAAAAAAGAAAAAGTAGAGCAGGCTAAAGGGGATCAGGAGTGCTGGGAGTGGGGGGAAGCAGGGTGCAATATTAAATAGAGTGGCCACTCCATTACAGAGTCTAAACTTATTCTAGCAGCGAGAAATCACTGAAGTAGGCATTCACTTATATTCATCACCATCTTTGCCATATCCACACACTACCTGATACCTGATGATTTTCTTTAAATCAACGTACCTTTCCCTACTTAAATTTATTTTAAAGGAAGCTTTATAACACCAGCATAAATAGAAACCCAGTACTGCATGCCATGAAGGTCTAGAAAGGGAGACTGGAGGATACCTAGGACCAGCCTCTTCCCTTTCTTACAGAGACCAGCTTGTAAATTATAACAAGCACTTTAAAAACTGTATGCTTATTATTGGCCAGGTAGCTTAGCGTTTTACATGCAGCAGATAATTTTATCTTCACAATAACTCTATGACGTAGGTACCATTATTGCCTCATTTGTTTAGGAGGAAACTTGGGCAAATGATTAACCCTCCCAAGCCTCAGTTTCCTCCTGAATAAATGGGGACAATACTGGGGATATAGGAGAAAAGGGCCCATGGCTTCTGCCCATTCTATGTAGTGCTTGGGGGAGATCTGGAGGGGGGCAGGAAGGGGACAGAAGCTCCCAGCTACATCATCCCCTGACCACTACCCCCCAAATGCCAACGACTGAGATTAGAACTAAATTATTGCTTTAAAATACAAACACCTCCCCCCAGAGTTAAATTTATTATTACTTTAATTTCCCTGTGAAGAATTTCAATCAGAATGCCCAAACTGATTTTAGACTTGCTAGGATGGGAGTTTTGATTAGAAGAGAGGAAGAAGATGCGCCTCTGGTCCCAGCCCCTTTTGGGAGAGGGCAGACCTGGGCAGATACCAGTTAGGGTAGGGAAGGCTGGCACTTGGGCATCTGGAGGGAAAGAGGCAGCAGAAAGCAAGGTGGGTAGAAATGAAAGACAAACTGTATCAACTTTAGTTATATCTAATTCAAGTCCTTTTGGGAAACAAGCGGAATATAAATTCAGTAAATAATACATCAGTAGAGAGACACTGCCTAGGTTCTGTTAACCTGCCAAGTGTCTCAAAGCGTACTACTGCTATTCAACTTCCTGAGAAGTGTGCCTTGTTTCTAAAAAAAAAAAAAAAAGCCATTTTCATTTATAGGAAATAATATGGGACTTGGAACTAGTGAACCAAAGAATCTGAACCAGAGATATGTCTTTCCCTGGTTTCAGTTACCACTGAATAATGAGAATGCCACAAAGTCACACAGATGAACCCAGGTTCCGTGAAAGGCTTACAACCAAGAAAAGTTCAATATAATGTAGTAACCCTGGAATGTGAGCATCAGGGAAGTCCTCCAATATTTGATTTATGAGGGAACATCAACCCTTGTATGGAGTAGATAATAATATTTTTAAATGGCTAAGAGAAAATTGGAGAATAAAGAAAAGCTTTTCATGGAAATAAAAAAGCTAGGAGCAGAATGAGTTAGATCTCTGGTGCAGAACAGGCATTGCCTAATGACCCCAAATAGCCCACAAATGTGATGTGTTATGTGGGTCCTATGTCATAGAGGAAAAAAGTATTGGATCTGTTTGGTGTAGCCCATCTATGATGGGATAGAAATCCCCAAAGGCAAGCGTACTACCCCTGATTTCACAATGTAGGCAAGGAGACATCAAAATCCTTTAGCTGATGGCCGAGTGAATGTGGCACCACATTTTCTAGTACACAAATGGCTTCCTTCTCCTGCCTAACGTTTGAGGAGTCCCAGACAAGACTCAGACAACCCTGGCACTTATGCTGGAGTTCCTATTTGGTCAAGTGAGATTAGCAAAGCTTGTTGCTTGGTAACATGTGCTCTCTCAACCTTGGGGTCTTGGGTGTGGTGAAAGAGACCAAGTATATCTACTGTTTTGTTTCACTTTGGGTTTTTTAATTTCTTTCTTGTCACCAAGATCCAAAGGCTGATACCATGCTTCATAGCTTTTCAGATACCCACATCCCCTAACCCACAGGACACTGGCAATATCTATGAAGTCAGATATTCTTCTCCCGCCAGTAGATGAGGGAGTTTGGGAGGCTATACAGACGTCTAGTATGTCACTGGGACTTTAGCAAGCCATAGCTTCTCTTTAACTGAATACGATTTGTCTATGAACTTATCTCGAAGTTAACTAAAAAGAAGTGGGAAGTCATATGAAGCTATTCCTAAGAATTTTAGGAGCCTCTTGAGAAAGTCAGGTCAGTTTATTTTCTAAATCAAGTAGGGTTATCTTTTGAAGGAAGCATGCCCTTTAGCTGATCATTTTAAACAGTAATGAATAATTGTATTTGGCCAAATAACAAAATCCAAGATATCAAGGCAAATTCTTTGAAAACAAATACAATCTGATGAACATTTTTTGATAAAATAAACATTTTAAATAAACATGATAAAATAAACATTAAATATTCGATAAACAAACATATTTCCTCACCCTCATTGATGGCTTTCTTATCTCAAGCAATATTTAACACAACAAATCTTTTTGAAAAGATATCAAAATCAAAACATTGCTTAAATGAACTACATAAATGAACATGCATTGCTGGTGGGAATATAAAATGGTAAAATCAGTTTGGAAAACAGGCTGGCAATTTCTTATAAAGTTAAACATGCACTCACCATATAATATAGCAATTCTACTAGGTCTTTACCAAAGAGAAATTAAAACATACGTCCACACAAAAGCTTAAACACAAATATTCATAGCAGCTTTATTTGTAATACCCCCAATTGGAAACAACCCAAATGTCCATCAAAAGGTGAATGGATAAACAAATTGTGCCATATACATAAAATGAAGTATAACTCAGCAATAAAAAGTAATGAACTACTGATACAGGAAGCAACATGGATGGATCTCAAGGACATTCCAAGCAAAAGCAACCAGACACAAAAGAGTACATACTGTATGATTATGTATATGAAATTCTGTAATAGGGAAATTTAATCTATAGTGATGGAGTAAAGGAGATCAGTGGTAACCTGGAGCCAGTAGTGGGGGTGGAGAAAGATTAACTACAAAGGGGCAGTGGACATTTGCTGTGGCAATGGAAGTGGTCTATATTTTGGTTGCAAGCTTAAAATGGGTGCAATTTGTAGTATGTATGTAAATTATATCTCAATAAAGTTGATTTTAAAGATAGCATAAATAGAAAACTCTTCAAAAGTTGATGATTTAAGTTATTTCTGCTTAGCAAGTATAAGTATTATGCATCCTGTGTAAATTGTGTACCAAGATGCAGTCCCTACAATTAGGAAACTATTCTCTTGAAAAAACTAAGCACAGAGGCACATCTAACATGGTGGAAGGCATTGGGCTCAATGCTATTTGGATCTGGTATATACAGTTTACCAGGCTCTTTTAAATAGAGCTTACCATGTGGGAGGAATGGCAAAGTAATAAAAGGCAAAGGATTCATTAGGCTGAAAAGAAGACCAATGTATATACTAGGTTGGGCAGGAGAACTGGGATCAGATCAAGGGCAAGAAATGATATTCTATATCACCATGAGCCCTGGCTTGTCACTGACATCTTGTGAGGTGCCTATCAAATAGAGAGGCCAATCAACCTGGATGCAGCTTGACCTTGCCTAAAAACTGGTACCAATGACTGGGACAAAGAGTAGAAAATGGTATAGGACAAGAGGTTCTTCAGATTCCTTGGTTAGACGGCAAGGAATTCCTTACCCTCCCCATCAGTACAGAAGCTCTCTCATTGTCCTTTCAGTTGTTTGGTAAAAAGTTCTACTAAGGTTTTAATAAGTGCAGGAGATTGGATAAGGGATTGATTTGGAATATTTTATTCATCTATATAGCTTTAGAAATTAAAAGATGGGGGGACATAGGTAATTGATATTTCTGATATATAATCTTAGGATAGGATTCAGAGTACAGTCACACTGAACTGGGAAGTATTCTGAAATTACTTTTTTAATCAGAGGAATCTAATAATATCACAATTTTTAAGGAACTGATAAGTGAAAAAAAGTGTGAAGTGTTGTGGTCCTTTCTGGGCGGCACACTTGAAGGATATTGACAAGCTGGAAAATGTTCAGAGGCCGATGGTAACAAGGTCTGGAAACCATCTCATAGAAAAAAGACTAGAATGGAAACTTAGAGGAGAAAAGATTTGTGGGGACATGGTAGCTGTTGCCAAACATCTTAAAATATATATCTATGGAAGAGGAGATGGATTTTGCTTATTTTGTGGCATTCCCTATGACAAATTAGGACCAAAGGATGGAAGGTAGATTTCAGTTCAATATTAGGAAGATTTTTTGAATGAGTAGAACTTTCCAATAGTTGAAAGGCTCTTTGATACTCCTTCAAAAAAAGTTCAAATAGAAGTAAGTGAAGAGTTCAATAGCAGGAAGGGAGTCCTGATCCTTTCATACCATCCCTCACATAATTAATAACTGCATATGAATTTCTAAAAAATATTTAACTTCTATTATTTCTTGATTATATAAGCAACAGATATTCCATGTGGAAAAATCTGAAAATTCAGACAAAGGGAAAAGCAAATGAAAACAAAATCATCCATCTTCTCACCTCCCAGAGACTTAAACATTTTGGCACACAGCCTTATAGACTTTTTTCTGTTATATATCCATATAAAATATATACATATACTTTTTTAAAACAAAAGTGAGATCTCATTAATCAAACTGCTTTTTTACTTTACAATATAGGTAAACACCTTTCCATGTCAAGTGATATATGATTGTGTCATCATTCTTTTTTTTTTTTTTTTTTTTTGTGGGGAAGACCAACCCTGAGCTAACATCTGTTGCCAATCCTCCCCTTTTTGCTGAGGAAGACTGGCCCTGGGCTAACATCCGTGCCCATCTTCCTCCACTTTATATGGGACGCCACCACGGCATGGCTGACAGGCAGTGCGTCCGCGGGCGCCCGGGATCCGAACTCGCGAACCCCGGGCTGCCAAGCGCGGACTAAACCGCTGCGCCACCGGGCGGCCCGTGTCATCATTCTTAATGGGTGCAGAGATTTCCATGGAATGAATGTACCGTAATTTGTTTAACCCAATGTTTCCCAAAGGGTATTCTACATAACGTCAATCTCACAAGATGACTCTCAAAAAAGAGAATTTAGGTTAAACAGTTTAAAAATGCTTCATATCATATCTATCCCCTTTCTTGGGCTTTCACAATGTTAAAGAAACAAGTTTAACTCAGTTTCCGAAACTTACTTGACTGTAGACACCCTGTGACCTCCCCCTTCTTTAATTCTTCAGGACACTTAGTTATTCACATTTTATAAAACACTCTGAGAAATGCTGGCTTAAACTGATCCTTTAGTGTTAGATACTAGGGGGTTTTTTTTACATAAAACTTGCCATTTTAACCATTTTTAAGTATATAATTCAGTGGCATTAATTACATTCACAGTGTTGTGCAACCATCCCCACTATTTCCAAAACTTTTTCATCATCCCAAAGGGAAACTCTGTACTCATTAAGAATAACTCCCCATCCCCTCTACCACCAGCCTCTGGTAACCTGTAATCTACTTTCTGTCTCTATTAATTTGTCTATTGTAAATATCTCATACAAGTCAAATCACATAATATTTGTCCTTTTGTGTCTGGCTTATTTCGCTTAACATAATGTTTTCAAGGTTCATCCATGCTGTAGCATGTATCAGAACTTTTTCCTTTTCATAGTTGAATAATATTCCATAGTACAGATATACCACATTTTATTTATCTGTTCATCTGGCGATGGACACTTGGGTTGTTTCCACATTTTGGCTTTTGTGAGCAATGCCGCAAGGAACATTGGCATATAAGTATCTGTTTGAGTCTTTGTTTTCAAGGATGGGAACTGTTGGATCATATGATAATTCTGTTTTATATTTTGAGGAACTGCCAAACTGTTTTCCACAGTTGCTGTATCATTTTACATTCCAACCAGCAATGTATGAGGGTCCTATTTCTCCACATCCTCATCAACACTTGTTATTATCTGTCTTTTTGATTATAGCCATCCTAGTAGGTATGAAGTGGTAGCTCTTTGTGGTTTTGATTTGCATTTCCCTAATGACTAATGATGTTGAACATCTTTTCACGTGCTTATTGACCATCTGCATATCTTCTTTGGAGAAATGTCTATTTATAGTCCTTTGCCCGTATTTTAATTAGGTCATTTGTCTTTTTGTTGCTGAGTTATAGGAGTTCTTTATATATTCTGGATTAAATTCTTATTAGATATGATTTACAAATATTTTTTCTCATTCTATAGGTTGTGTTTTCATTGTCTTGTTAATGTCCTTTCATGCACAAAAGTTCTTAATTTCGATAAAGTCCAATTTATCTATTTTTTTCTTTTGTTGCTAATGCTTTTGGTGCTATATCCATTGCGAAATCCAAGGTCATAAAGATTTACCCCTGTTTTTTTTCCTAAGAGTTTAATGGTTTTAGCTCTTAACATTTAGCTCATTGATCCATTTTGAGTTAATTTTTGTATATGGTGTGAGGCAGGAGTCCAACTTCATTATTTTGCATGTGGATATTCAGTTGCCCCAGCACCATTTGTTGAAAACATTAGGTTTTTCACAATTACAAATAACATTACAGTAAACATCCTTTTCAACCTGTCCCATATTTTTCCCTAAGAAAAATTCCTAGAAGAGTTGCTGTATCAAAAGATGTGCATATTTTGAAGGCTTTTGATACATACTACCAAACTTGCTCCAGAAAGGACATTAGGATTGCACCACAGTAATTTCTGATACCACTTTCCCCATACTCTCAACAGCCTTGTACATTATTTTAAAAGTTTAAATCTCTGCTAATCATTGTGGCATGAGAATGTATTCCAAAGCAAGTTTAAGGGAGTTTTAGCTGAACTTCCCTTGACAGCCCCAACATGCTAGCCTCAGCACCTTCCTTTCCAAAGACCTCACACTTATGAAAAGATTATCCAAGAATAGGACTCGATGTAAACCACTGCAGAGTTTAATATAAGTCTAGTTAAGGAAGCAAACTAAACCCTTCCTCTCAGAAGAATGAGACTAGAAACGGAAACTATAATTAGGTTCCTCAGCTGGATAATGTAATTTCAAAATATTTCCTTCCTCAGCACAAAGTCACAAACCAGTTGTTTGTGACTTTCAAGTGTGTCCTTTTCATCTGTGTTCGATGGAGAGTTACCAAGCACAAGAACCATGCCAAGGAATCAACTACACTGAAGTTAGAGGGTTTTTCATATAGCCAAAAAATAATTCTTGAGGAAAAAGAAAAAGGTGGTCTGCTTTTTAGTACTAGTTGAACACTTCCAAATGCGTTTTGGGAGAGTTGTTTTTATAGTTGATGTAGCTTTTGGTCCTGTCTCCTTTGCTTCTCTGAAACAAACATACCAAGTACACCTTCATTTTGTTTTGTCTCAAGCTGTAGTTACAGCAGAAAGAAAATGTTATGGTGAGTCCTTTGTCAGTGAGTACTTATTATTAATATGGGAATCCTGAGAGGATCATTTATCCACACAAAATAAGAAACCAGGGGGAAATTATCTTTCTACATTTCATCATAAATCATACATAATTCATAGAAGAGAGGAAACTATTGATGAGGCTGAACAAAATGAGTTTCTTGTTGTCAGAAGGAATCAAAATACAAAGTATAGAGCTCTCTAATTTCCTAAATATTTCCTTAAAGCCTTCTGAAGTTTAACGCTAAGATGACTTTCACCGTCATGCTAGCAAAGATGAAGGCAGATGTTTTTACAAAATCAATAAAATTTTAAGAGGCAGAAGGGACCTTATAAATATCTAGGCCAATTCTGTTTTACAGATTGGAAATCTGAAGTCCAGAGAGGTGAAATGACCTGCCCAAAGTCATACCGAACCAGTGACAGAGCTGGAGCTACAAGTTAGGTCTCCTGACTCCTGTACTCACTAATAATACAGTCTGGTCACTCCCCGAAAAGGTTGACATGCACAATTATGTTACCAATTTACTTTGCTGTCAGTAATGCCACAGAGATCTCCAATTTCATACATATAGCTTATTGGTCAATTTATAGGATTCAGTTAATAACTGCATTAATTTGATGCATTTCTTCTGAGAGAACATGGTCATTAAGTCTCCCACTATTAAGAAAGTTGAGCGAGTTTCCAAGATTCCTATATGATGTTTGAGTCTCTCTACCTACACATTATAGATATTTATAAATATCAATCTTATTTACTCTTGGGTTAAGAACCACATATTTTGAAAAATCTGTGAGATATCATGGAATTTAAGAGAAACAAAGCTACCTTTTTGCCAGAGTACTTATTGTTCTCTGGCCTTTTCTAAATGCACAATTTCAACTATCTGACAGTGAAGTTTACCTATGTGATAGATTTTTCAAGCTCAAATTTTAAGATCTAAAATATTTAAAAACACTTCAGGCAAATTGTAATTAATTTTCTCCACAGATATCCAAAGTACCATACATGCATTTTCAGCATGGATGTCTATATATAGTTGCTTCTAGGTGCATTTTAAAAATTCATTTAGGAGATGAGGTTAAATATATCCTGTAGTGGTAGTACGAATAATTCAAGGAGGAGGGACAAAGATTAATGCAGAATTAGAATCTTAACTCACGTGCTTTTAATAGCTCATTTGACTTGCCTCAATTCTAAAGAGCCAATGAAACAGGCCACCTAGATACAAATTCTAACCCCATCCCCCCTTTTCAATGTAAGAGCTTTCTAATAGTGAGAGTTGTCTAACAACGGAATGAACTGTCAAGTGGAAGAGTCAATTCATTACTACAAGATTTCAAACTAAGGCTAAAAGACAATCTGTCTGGAATTCTTAAAAGGATTCCTGCATTGAGAGGTAGATTAAAAGACTTCTAAAATCCTTTACATTCTAAGACTCTAAGATTCCAATATTTGTCTTTCTCTCCTACTTTTATAGTACAGAGTTCCTTTCATGTATGTATCTATAGTCAAATTATCTTAGACTGTCTTGTATCATGATTATTTTCATACTTCTCCTCCTGAAGATAGGGATGGTATCTCACTCATCTTCATATATCCTAAAATTTTAAGTATAGTTTTCTGTATACAGAAAGTATTCATTAGATACTTATTGAATATACTTGAAATTCCAAGCTTGATTGGTTGATTTAGTCATTATAAATTTTAAGGTCCATATTTTTTTTCTGATCTGAGAATCTAACTTATTACTGCAGTGAGTTTTCATGTTAGGATGAATTTGGAGTGCTGCTCTTTTATAAGGTTATAAGTAAAAGAGGAATATTTGATTGAACATGGACACATATTTAAGACTTTAAAATGATGCTTTAAATATATTTGAGGGGCCGGCCTGGTGGCGTAGCGGTTAAGTTCACGCGTTCCGCTTCAGTGGCCTGGGGTTTGCAGGTTTGGATCCCGGGCAGGGACACACGAACTGCTTGTCAAGCCATGCTGTGGCAGCGTCCCATATAAAGTAGAGGAAGATGGGCACAGATGTTAGCCCAGGGCCAAGCTTCCTCAGCAAAAAGAGGAGGATTGGCAACGGATGTTAGCTCAGGGCTAGTCTTCCTCACCCACACACACACAAAATTTGAAAAACATATTTCCTCTTTCACTTATCCTTTTATTGACAATGTGAAAACTAGCATATATATACACATACATACATATGTAATATATTTATAAATGAGCATATTTATAATTTTATAAATATATATTTATATATAATACATATTTATAATATATAAGAGGAAAACATACCAACACTTATGTATAATATAGTTACCTCTTGTTCTCACATTTTTTTAAGATGGGTTATAAAATAGATGATTTAAAAATGAATTTAATAAAAATGAAACAAGCAAAATAAAACTCCAAAATTATCCTGTTGTGGGTTGGATTGTGTCCCCAAAAAGATAATGTTGTCGTCCCAACCACCAGTACATATGAATGTGAGCTTATCTGGAAATAGGGCCTTTGCAGATGTAATCAAGTTAAGATGAAGTCATAACTGGATTATGGTGGGCCCCAAATCCAATGACTAGTGTCTTTATGAGAAGGTCACGTGAGAACACAGGGACACAGGGAGAACCCCATGTGATGATAGAGAGAGAGATTGGAGTGATATGTCTGCAAGGCAAAGATTCCTGGAACCAGCAGAAGCTAGGAGAGAGAGATTAACAGATTCTCCCTCAGAGCCTCCGGAAGGAACCAACTCTGCTGACATCTTGATCTTGGACTTTTAGCCTCCAGAACTGTAAGAGAATCCATTTCTATTGTTTTAGGCTACCCAGTTGGTGGTACTTTGTTATGGCAGCCCTAGGAAACTAATACATGTCCTGCACTATGGAAAACTGACGTGACAATTCGTTGGCATGTTTAGGATGACAAAATATAGCCTTACCATAATTTAAAAAAATCAACCACAAAATATCGTGCTAGAGTTAGAATTGCTTTGGCCTGAAAATCAATAAATGGAAAATCATTTAAGAAATGGATCTTCCCAATAGACAAGCTGAAAAGGCAACAGAATGGAAAACCAACTACAAAATCCTTAATTATGAGCATATTATAGTGAGTTTTGATATCCTAGGCTACAACTAAAACAATAAAAACTAACTGAATAGAGTGAAAGAAATGGTCTGAGTTGAGAAAAATATATTGAGATAGTCAAGATTACTAAGATTTATTGATAAAAGTTCCTATACAACTGAGTAATAGTCTCACACCCATTGTTCACTTTCTCCATCCTTAGTCTTTGTACTTGAACATTCTGCAAAACTTTTTTCTTTTTGCTTAAGTGTCAAAAGTGCATGACGACCTTTTTGTCTGTCAATGATCTACAATTTCAGCAAGGAACATCACTGCAATCACACCTCATTCCATGAGGGCCCCCTTATATGTTCACAATTGGTCCACTAAAGGTCTGGCAAATAAAGAAGTGGGGTAACAAAGGTAATATTGATTGTTCACTTGTTCTTAGCCAATTTGTAGAATCCTGTCCCAGCTTCAGGAGACCATCATGATCCCAGTCATCTCATAAATATTCAGTTTCATTTATTCACAGGTGAATAGAATCTTCTCCTACATATATGTCCATTCTAATCAATTCCATGGGGGCTACTGTCAAAAAATTCTTGGTGTCACAGTCTTTTTCCCATGTGGGGCATACCTACATCAGATTTCCATCATTCTGATTATTTCCAATGACAAGGAAAAACTTTTTATAAATATTTTATGTAACCATTCCTATTTCATTAGCCAAGGAAATTTAAACCAATTCTCAACTTCATTTCATGAGGATACATTTTTATTTTTCAAATTGCTAATATGACCCCCAATTACTTAAAGCTCTTACTTTAGATTTTAAATTCTTAACACATGATTTTTCTTATTAAAAAAACCCTTAAGACTTTTGAATAGAAAATTGGGGTTTAAACAAACATTTATAGCCCTTAGGGAACAACTAGAAGCACACGATTCTTGCAGAAAAGTCCTAACATATTAAGCCTGTATTTAATCAAATCAGTAGTCATGATGATGAATAAAAGGTAATTCATAGAAATGTAAAAGACCACAATTTATCGACATTGTCTTTTTTCCATACTTAATTAGAATACAAAATTAATCAGGGACAATCAGGTTAAATTACAGGTTACAAATTGAGTGAAGCCCCAATTACATATTATTTTCTTGCTGTTTAATTAGCTTTTATTCATCTTGCTTTCCCTACCTATTCCTTCCCAACAAATTAAACATCCAAGGATTCATGTGCAAAATAGGCAATCCTTGGATCAGTATGGTATAACTAGCTTAGTTTTAAAAACTGCTTTTGATAGGTGATTTTTCCCTACCAAGTAGAAACTAGCAATAACTGGAAATATCATTAAAAACTAGTATGGACATTCAGCACATAATTTTAAAAATCATTTTACCTGTTGATTAATGGAATAATTATATTTCATCAGAACTTATAATTTTATTTATTCACATAAATAGAGAGCCCTCAATTATTTTTTAAAAAGTCAAGTTGCAGCACGTTTCTATACATTAGCAGCTTGAAGATATATGATTATATCTTCAACATAGTTCTTATTTGGAAAACATCTTTGAAAATATTACTACATTGCTTTTAAGAGCATACTGAAGAATTAAACACGCAAGTTTTGTAGATAAACAGAATTTTAGGAAATTGAGAAAAAAAGATAAATAGGAAATAGTCTAAATTATACAACTCTGTTACTGCTCCAATGTGTGTGTGTGTGTGTGTGTGTGTGTGTGTGTGTACGAAAGAGAGACAGAGAGCATGTGTGTTTCTCCACTGGTGAGAAACACTGGGATGGGTGAATCACTTAGTTGAAAGGACATCAACTAGAATAAATGGAGAACCAGAATCAGAAGGCGACACAGGAGAGTTTGTGACAGTGCTGATTTTACCTACTGAATTACAAGAAGATCCTGTACTGCTGTTGTGTCCATCAAGAGCATCTGAAGATAGACTAGGAGAAGAAAATGCAACCCACTGATAACAGAATTCAAGAGATCTCTGTGAACTCTGCTTTGTCTACAAATGAATGCAAAATACGTGAAGCAAAGAACTGGCACTAGTTACAAGAGCAGTTTCACAAGAGCAGTAAAACAAAACCAACAGTAACAATAAATAGAAATCCATTCACTGTATTTCCCGTTTTGATTATTAAAACATGCTTTCCTGGCACTCTTTTCAATAATAGGCTTGGCCTGACAAAGCACACAAAAATCCAAGGTAGAAAAGATAGGAAGAAGATGACTTTTTTTCCAAGTTTGCATTTTTATGTATTTCTCTAATACTTCTTAATCTAATGCCAAAACCCCACTTCTAAAAATGTATCCGCCATATATTAATGTCACACATAAACGTTAGGGAGAAGAACTAAAGTTAATAGTATCCATTTGGGATATTAATTTTATAACTGCTAAAAATATTTAATAATATACCATACTTCTGAATATATACACTAGCCAAACTAGACTTGAAAATCAAGTGAAAAATGGCCAATAAATGATTAAAACCTCATGTTAATACTCACAAGACAGTCACATCAGCCTCTTGGGTAGTATCAGAAGAAAGCGTGTTGGGAGTGCCTTGGAAAAACCTCTTTGGCTGACCTTCAAATGTCACTTCACCTATGACGAAAAAGCAGATCAAGGTAGATATGTTTTATCTACCATGTTTATTATCCTTTTAATTGCAGAAGTAAAACTTGTTCATTACAATTAATTTACAAAATACAAAAAAACACAAAAGAATAACTTTTATATCACCATTATCCAGGGATAACCACTTTTCAGTAATTCCTGAATGTATGTGTGTATACATGATTGTTCTTAAACAAAATAAGATTTGTACTGTATATAATACCAATAAGAAATCTACCTTTTCTTTTTAATGATTATAATTCTCATATTATTAGCTAAATTCCACATAATTTTATATAGCTATGTAGTGAGACTGTACCATAATTTAATCTCATTCCTTATTTTAAAACCTTTAGGTTGTTGCTGTCTTTATTGTGCTAAACATATACAATGAACTAAATAGATCAATTCTTTTACAGCATGCAATGAACAAAAATAAATATATTTTTAAAGATTAAGGAGAAATATCTAACCTCAAAAAACTGCACTGCTATAATCTTCACCTCAAAGTAAATGTTAAAATCTGCACAATGTTACACATTCATGTGATAATTATGTCTGGATGTGAGAAAAACTGTGTTCAAGCCCATAACTTCCGGGGTGGAATATATTTGAATGAGAAAATACTAAGGCCACCTATTCATTAAAAAAATATCCCTGGAAATAGAGATTCCACAGACCTTCCTTAGGAGGATAATCATGGTGCATAAAGCTCAAAAGAGGTCTGGGAATCCTATCCCATGCAGATTACACTTACACCATTATGGAAAAACTACTCATCTCTCCTTTTTGGTCTAAAATAAAAACAAGGCAAATCAAAACAAATTCATCTTAGAAGAAAATTAAAATTTTCTTTGCTAAAACCATTATTACTTGTAAAACATTTACAGCCACCTAATTTCTGCCGCTGTCTCAGAATTCCCACTTGAAGAGTTATTTGCTCTTGCTTATTCCTAACGGAAGTAACTGCTGCTTACCACCATAAAATATGCCTTCATATGCTTAGAGACTCTAACCTTTATCTCACACTCTCCTCTGCTTTACAGAGTCCTCATTCTTTTCTGTTCCCTCGTCAGGACCTCCTTTTGATTTTTTATACCATCTTTCCCCACATTTCACTTGCATAAGTGAGCTCCAAATAGGACATAGCTTGTTGCTTCCCCCAAAAATATTTACATTCCAAAATACATAAATAAAATTTAATTTCTATTTAACCTGTTATTGGATCTGAAAGGCCAGATGAATTTTGACTAAATTTGTATAGGCTACGTTTGGGAGGGTTTGACTTAAAATATACAGAATTCGCTTTGGAGTTCTTAGGGACACCTCAAAGAAATGAGGCAGTCATCCTCCAGAGCAGCTGCAAACCAGGTACAAGAGGCTTGTGTGAGACATGCCACGTCCAGCAAGACACTTGGCAGAAACCAAGTCTATTAGGTCAAAATTGAAATATAAAAACAATTTTTTCAATCATAAAGTCCAGGAAAATTCCAGGCATTTTCAATGTCATAAAACATTTTATGTGCAAATGTCTTAAAAGGAGAATTATTTTAATTTAGTAAAACACTATCTTCAATTTAAGTATATTTTATTTTATTTTATTTATTTGTGTGTGTGCGTGAGGAAAATTAGCCCTGAGCTAACATCTGTTGCCAATCTTCCTCTTTTTGCTGAGGAAGATTGGCCCTGTGCTAACATCCATTCCCATCTTCCTCTACTTTATGTGTGGGATGCCTGCCACAGCATGGCTTGATAATTGGTGCATAGGTCAGCGCCTGGGATTTGAACCTGCGAACCCCTGGCCACTGAAGCGGAGTGTGGGAACTTAACCACTACGCCACTGGGCTGGCCCCAGGCATATTTTATTTTAAATACTCAAATGACCCAACTTCCTAACAGCTCTTAAACTGTTCATACATTTGAATGTCTTTTCAACACTAGCCAGATTTCACAGCACAGGCAAAAGACCCCTAAGCTAGGTCATTGACCCATCGTCATAAAACAATGTGCTTAGTTTGGAAAAGAGTGCTTTCTGGAATTGACCTAGCTTAGTCTTGGAATATAATAAGTACATGCTGAATTAGGTATGCTGTTAGGAAGATTGCCATTAATTAATCCAAAATAAATGGAATATTGGAATACATTTCAATTTCTTTTCCTACAATTTTACTCTCCTCCTTTTCCTTCCCCTCCCCTCCCCCCTCCTTTTCTTCTTCTTCTTTCCCATCTTAATGGATTTTTCACAAATACACATTATTAAAGTTGAATATCCTTCCCTGTTTATCCTTTTTTCCTCCCTATTATAGTTAAACTTTATATTAAGCCTATAATTCAGTAGTGGTATTAACAAAAAAAGAGGAACATAGCTTAGTGAGGCAAGGTTGAGAAATGGGATCCAGGACTGTGGGAGTTTAAAAAAAAGCACTTCTGTTCTTTCCATTGCCCTTTTATTACTGAGTAGGTGGGTCATTTCCCATATATTTAATGGAAAATAACCCTCATAAAGAAGTGAAACATCAAAGAACATACATCTTAGCATGTATTTTTAGTGTTGTAAGTGGATCTAATTTGTGTCAACTTATTCATATGATATCAATGTGTAAGTGTGGCAGTGGGCCAGGGCAGGGGTTGAGATTCAGCAGAATATCTGATGACTGACTCTGTTCATTTTTTCATTCCCCATCTTGTTTCAGAAAATATTTAAGGCAGCTAGGTTGGTGAATTATACTTACACACTGAAAAGCATAATAGTTGACTAAACTGAAACTATATTTCTCAAGTCACATTTATGTAGCACTTTATAGCTTTCAGAATGTCTTTACATATAGTTTCATTTGAGTAAAACAAAAGGCCTCCAGTAACTTACCAAATATATTTTAAATAAATAAATCCTTTAAAATGAATTTTTATATAACACTTGATTTTATATGATATTTTATAAAATAGTTCAAAGTTATATTTATTTCTGCTGGTAGATAAAAATACCTTTTCTTTTTAATGGTCCAAGAATACTTGGTCTAATAATGTTGGTGGGGCTTTCACTTCTTCTAAAATGAAATTATGACAATCATTACAAGAAAATACTTGAATAAAATCAGCTATGGCTATTTCGTTATAACAGATCTAAGGACACACACTTTAAAAGAGGACTCTGTGTAGTATCCCACAGCACATCATTTTATTGCTTTTCTCTAAATCTAGGTAAAAAAGGAATGCCTCAGGACAGCAAACTGTCTTGTAATTTATAAGGATTCAGGATTTTCCCAAGTTGTGGGGGAAGAAGCTAGAAGGAACTGCAGTCCTGACTGTGACTTGCCTTGAATCAAGGTGAGAATTATGGGTGAATGAGCAGGTACGGTTGTGTAAAGTTCGAGAGTTAGCTCTGATGCTCACCAACAAGCTTGGTCAAAGGAAGACTATGTTCAAACTAGGGTCAATGAATTACTGATTCTTCATATGTTCACATGTTCTCGTATGTTCTTAGTCACTTTATTCTTTTCAATATACAAAATGAGAAACCAAAAGAATGACATTTAATTTAACTAAAAAGATATTACTTCTTTGGTTGTCACAGAACCTGGAGCTATAACTTCTTTTCACTTTCTAAAATTCTTATTTTATAAGCAATTCGGTGTTTTCATATAACATAAACTTACAGTGTAAATTGTTGCAGAGGACTAGGAACAGGAATCGGAGGCGAACCGGTACAATTCATACAAGTTTGTAATGATGCAGTACATTGCTGAAACCAAATTGGAACAGAAGTTTTAAAATGACCACTTTTCTCTGAAAGCAGATCGGTGGTTTCCTAGGGTGGGTGGGTGTGGGGGGAAAGGAGAACGAGTGCAAAAGATCACGAGGAAATTTAGAGTGTGGGAACTGTGCTGTATCTTGATTACGGATACGGTGACAGGGCTGTACCCAATTACCAAGATTAATCAAATCATACACTTAAAAGTTGGTGACTTTTGTTACATGTAAACAATAGTTTAAGCAATGAAAAGGAAGGCAAAGCTGTCATTTAGAATCAGATATCCTATAGCAAAATATATTCCCCAAGAGATTTGGGTGGTGAGACATTAATGTTTCATGAATGTTTCAAAGGACACAGACTTTTAGGCACTCCTTTCTTACCTTCTCAACCTCCATAGTGGGAGAAGCTGTTGAGGATACTGGAATTAAATCAGTGCACTTTGAAGAAGATGGTTTCTCTAAGTTTCTGTCACTCTGTGTAAGCAGAAAACAGTGTACAATTGTAGCACCAATTGCTTCCTATCAAATGTTTAAGGAGATAGATGCTACATGGGGAAGGGAATCCTTACTGAGTCAGGGGTTGTCCATGGTGAGGAGCTCTCACCATCCTAAAGCAAGCAGGGAACCCAAGATTCACTTCCATGGGCACCCTCTGCCTTTTGGGAAAGAGAGCTACATGGTGGGTGAGGGCCTTCCCTAGTGCTCCAAAAAGACCTAGAATGTGAGTACTCAATACTGAGAAATACTGACTATATATATAAATCTTAAATTAAAATTTTTCTCTTTGGGTTTAACCTGTACTTGGTTATTGAAAACTATAATACTGTGTCCAGGAAAGGATAAAAAAGGATTTGGTTAGAACTAAGACACAAATGGAACAGCCAAAATAACTAAACTATAAAAAATGTTTACAGATTTTATGTAGACAAAATCAGTACTGCATAATTCAGGATTTTAAAATGTGCTCTTTTCTTTTCCAACTAAAGTTATATTACATGTTCCCTTCCTCCTCCTAACACACTTGCATATTCACTCACTCAGTCACTCACTCACGCCAATACCTAAAACAATTAGAATTGGGTCAGTTAAGGGAAGCCAAAGCATCTATAAATTATATTAGCACCAAAACATGAAAAGTGACAGGCTCCAGCGGTTATCTACTCAGTCTCCAGGACTTACTCCTAAATCAGGGATAGATGCCCATCTAAGGCACTTGGGGCCCAGAGGAAAATAAGATGTTACTGCTTCTGCTGATGACCCATTTCCTTATCTAATAATTCCCAAATCTGGAAACTGACATCTAACCAGAATCTCTTCTACTCAAATTTCAGCTCAATTCTTATTCTGTCATTATCTGAGATGTCCATGGAAAAGAACTCTAAACATCATTCATCTACCACAACTAAGTAATCATAATGTGTACAGAGACATTTAAAAATGTTAGCAAGGGCTGTAACTAAGTTCCAAATATGTTTAAATTAAAGGTTGTATGTTAAAATGTAACACAGTATATGTGTTACAGGCATAAAAATGCAGTATTTTCCCAGTAAATCCATTGTTTGTGGTTTAAAACTCTAATACATAATTAATCAATTATGTAGAAGGGAGTGAAATCATTTATTGTTTTGTCATCTAAGCAGTTTAACTAGCACAACTGAACTTTTTATAAACCCGTTAGGACAGACAGGAAGCTGGTCCACAATGGTTTTCTATCAGACAACCATTTTTTGAACCCCACTTCCAAACAATGTTAGTTATTTTTATGGGTAAATCATAAACTGTTTCTTAAGAGCAATCAAAAATTATTTATTCAGCATTTGTAATTTTAGTTTCAAATGAGAGCTTAGATTTCTAGAAATTACAGCAAAACTAGGTAGCACCAACACTGAAAATCAGCAACAATTTCAAATTTTCTAAAAAATTGAGGGTTAATACCATACCAGGTTCAAACTTTGTTCCCAAGGTTGACCCATGTGTACTGCAGCTTGTACCTCCCTACAAAAGAAAAGACATCAGTGTTGCAGTTTGCCTATCTAAAGGAAAAGATGTGACTGAATATACAAATGATCAGAACAGTAACTCAAAGTACAGTACTCACCGTTTACGCATTGCTTCTCTATTTATTAAACCCATGCCTTCCTCCTGAAAGGTGAGAACATGAGAATAAACTGAATACAAGTGCCTATGGTTTTACAAAGTGATTTCATTTGGCTACACCTTTAGTATTATTCCCTGGGCTATAGAAGAGCTCGAGTATAAATGAATTTCTAACAAGTGTCTGGTTCTCTGCTTTTCATTGTTGCACCTACCACACCAAAGATCTATTACTTATGCATTACAGTACATCCGATATGCAGACACTGATTAGATGAAAACCTTTGTACATTTCTTCATTCAAAAGAGAAAACATCAAACATTCAACATTATACTATTTTTCCTACCATTAATACTATGATATTAATAAATACTACTCACAGTCCAAAACAAACTAAATGTCTATCAGTGTGGGTTTGCTTAAGTAAATGATGGTACAAACATGATTTAAATCTAGTCACTGACATTGAAAAACATGTATTACATAGTAAGTAGGAAAAAAGATGATTCTATTTGTAGATAGTATCAGATAAAGCATATATCTGATAAGGGATTAATATCTAGAATATGTGAAAAACTCCTATGACTCAACAACAACAACAAAACAATTCAACTAAAATATGGGCAAAGGACTTGAATAGAGTTTCTCCAAAGAAGATATGCAAAAGCTCAGTAGGCACATAAAAAGATGCTCAACATCATTTGTCATTAGGGAAATGCAAATCAAAACCACAATGAGCTACCACTTCACATTCATGAGGATAGCTATTATTTTAAAATATGGAAAATAACAAGTATTGGTGAGAATGTAGAGAAATTGGAACACTCATACATTGCTGGTGGCAATGCAAAATGGTGCAGACTCTCTGGAAAACAATTTGGTGGTTCCTCAAAAAGTTAAACATATGATCCAGTAATCTCACTCCTAGGTATACATCCAAAAGAACTGAAAGCAGGGACTCAAATAGACACTTGTACAGCAATGTTCATAGCAGCAGTATTCACAATAGCCAAGATGTGGAAACAACCTAAGTGTCCATTGCCAGACGAATGGACAAAAAATGTGGTATATCCATACAATGGAATATTTTGTTGTTAGTGCCGTCGAGTGGATTCCGACTCCTAGCAACTCTGGGTACAGTAGAGTGGAACCCTGCCCGGTCTTTCTGTGCCATCCTCTCACCTTCCGGCACTGTATCAGAAAATGCTCTGCTGCTGTTCATAGGGTTTTCGTGGCTAATTTTTTCAGAAGTGGGTGGCCAGGTCCTTCTTCCTCATCTGCCTAGTCTGGAAGCTCTGCTGAAACCTGTCCACCATGGGTGACCCTGCTGGTATTTGTGGTGGCATAGCTTTCAGCATCACAGCAACATGCAGCCACCACAGTAATGACAACCAACAGATGGATGGTGTGGTTCCCTGACTGGAAAACGAACCTGGACTGGGTGGTGAGAGCACTGAATCTTAACCACTAGACCACCAGGGCTGGCTAATGGACTATTATTCAGCTATAAAAAGGAATGAAGACCTGACACATGCTACAACACGGGTGAATCTTGAAAATATTATGCTAAGTGAAATAAGCCAAACACAAAAAAACAAATATTGTATGATTCCACTTATATGAGGTACCTAGAATAGTCAAATTCATAGAGACAGAAAGTAGAATAGAGGTTACAGGAGATGGGGGGTAAAATGGTGAGTCGTTGCTGAATGGGTACAGAGGTTCTGTTTCGCATGATGAAGTAGTTCTGGAAACGCAAAGTGATGATGGTTGCCCAACACTGTAAATGTTTTTAATGTCACTGAATTGTATTCTTAAAAATTGTTTAAAAAAACCCCCACAGTCTAAATTCATTCTTGCATTCTTAAAAGCATATTTCACACATAATAAAGCACCTAGGATAGTGCTGGGCAAATACGGTGCTAAATATCACGGGGAACATAAAATAAGCAGATGAGCCTTCCCTAAAGAGGCCTAGAATCATATTTGAGAGATAAACTTTATATGCATTAAGTCGGTGCTCTCCAAAGTAAGCATGATTATAGCCTGGGAGGAATATAAGATAATGCACTGAGAAGCAAAAAGAAAAAAAATAGAAATTCAGTTTTTATATTTTTTAAAATCTAAGATAGGAAGCAATGAAGGCTTGCTGATATTAGATATACGGATTGACACAGGTGCCCTCACTCAGCCCATAGAGTCTAAAGATCCCGTGAGAGAAGAGCATTTTTTTTACCTTTAGCTAATTACAACTAATTGCAGTTCATCTGTGCCAAGTTAGGTGGACATATGACTATATTACCGAGTTTTAACTAAACCAAGTTCCACAAAATGCACAAGTGCCTTAATAAGATTCTTACAAGAAACCCTGGACAGAAGATTAGTGATGCAAGTCTAAGCAAATAACAGGGAAATGGCAAAGGTGTAACTTATGCTACTCCTAGCACAGCTCATCATCTGCCACATTACTGTGAAAACACAATGTTGAGCTAATCTGCTCTATCAAGGAGCTGGCTAAAATAATGTTAAATCATCAAAACTATTGGAAATATGAATTCATATTCACTCTCAGTAATGATCTATAATTAATAAAATTAAATTACAATTTTCTCAGAACATCATTTCATCTTTATCTCATCCTTTTTATATTTCTATTTTGTATATATTCTATGATTCACATTATATACAGCACAGTAGTATATATGCTCTTAATGTAAAGATAGTATACATATATTAGAAGCATGTGCTCAGACATGTTTTACTGATGCAGTGTGTGATCAAGAGTTTAGATTATTGTCTATACTATAAAAACAAATGTTACGAGTAGTCTGCAATAGAATACTAGTGTGAGTTGTGTGAGTCACAATTTGACTTAGGCCTTGAAAAATGTTTAAAATCTGGACAAGCAGAGGGTGGAGGGAAGGAACCATATGAACAAAAGTTTAGAGTAGAGAAAGAATATGGCAGGTTGGAGGGTAGTGAAACTAGCTTGGCTGAAACAGAGTTTGTACTATGAAGTAATGAGAGAGAAAACTGGAGAGGTAAGACAGGGCCAGATTTATAGGATCTTAAATAATTGAAGAGTTTGAACTTAAAGAGTTTGGGCAGAATGCATAGTTGTTAGGACCACAGGCTTTGGAGCCAAACAGAACTGAGTCGAATCCCAGCTCTGTACCTTACTACCTGTGTGACCTTAGGCAAGCAACTTCACCTGAGCCTCATTTTCTTCAGCCATATGAAGATGATGATAATAATGAGGAAAATGAGGTGGCTGTACAGTACTTATCATAGTGCCCGGCAACTTATATAAGTAAGCGCTCAATACAACCTAGCTATTCTTCTTATTGTTCAATAGGTAATGGGAAGCCATTGTAACTTTTTGTGCAGGAGAGAAAAAGGTGAAAATGATGTTTTAGAAAAGTTATCTTGGTATTGGTTGTGGAAGTCAGATTAAACTGGCAGAGACAGGAAATCTGCTAGAATATTATTACAGTAATCTGGACCCAAGGGACAGAAAGAAGTAGCAATGGGAACAGAGAGGATGTTGTAAGAATTAATAGGATTAGATGGCTAACTGGATAGAGTAGAAAAATAAGGAAGAATTGAAGATAAGCCTAGAGCTTTGAGCCTTAAAACTGTGTGACTGACTATTTTGATGCTATTATGAAAAATGAGGGAAATTGGGAAAGGTAGTTGAAGAGATTAATCAATCTTTTAAAACAATGGAATGACAGTAAATCTTTTCAGCAAAATGTAATTGCTAGTATAGTTCTTCCATTTAATATTTATGTAGATGTAGTAAGGAGCAAGTTTTCCTAGAATTAGGACAGAAGTTTGCCTATTGTTCCTCCCATCGAAAGTTGGAATATTAGCCAACATCAGCTATTTTGAGGGTCATTAGTAAAAGCGGGTTGATTCTTTTATCTTTTATATCCCGCCTATTTCCAAAACGAATGGGAGATGGCTTATAATGAAATAAGATTGTTAAAATAAGGATAAAAGGTCAAGAGGCATGTAACTGTCAAGGGCAAAGAGAACTGTATCCCAGAAACTTAGGTGAAGGGGAGTTGCTGCACTTGAGCACTAAATTTACCCTTCAACGTTTTAGTATCCAAGATGAAAGTGGGGAAGTTACCCACTTCTGCTCTCTGAAGGAGAGTATGCCTGAAAGATTTTAGTTGCCCAGTGCCAGCACAGTGCTCAATAAATCCTTGTTAAAGAATGAAACAGTTTGTAAAGTAAGATCAAATTAAACTTCTTTTAAAACAAGAGAGACTATTTCCTTAAAGAATGCCTCTTCATAAAAGAGACCAGGTACTTACTAGTTTCCAAAGAAAACTCAAAAAGCATCACAGAAATCTAATGTCACTGCTTTAGTAGACTAGAAAATGGTGGCAAAGTCTGTAAGAAAGACTAACTGGGAAACCCGGTCAGCAGAAGAAAAAGCTCACAGACATACCTTACATAACAGATGATATCTATAATTGTTCCTACCATAATCATGCCCTGTACTCCAGCTGGCGTAATCTGTTTTAAATGGCTTCATCTCATAAACGTCCCTTACATTTGTGTCTAAACCCAGTTTAATTTATCCAATTCGGGTAAGATAAAAAGACTGTAATATGTGTTGCTAAAGTTTACATTTGTGAAAATATATATACAAGGGATATACATTTGTGAAGATATAAATATAAGGGATATACATTTGTGAAGATATAAATACAGGGGATGCTCGAAATGCGTAAGTAGATAATTTTTAAAATTGATTTTACTTAAGACACTACAGAGAAAGTCAAGTTCTTTCTGAGTGCCAATGATTTTATATCCTATTTAAGAAGTCAGGAAATAAATGTAAAGTTATAGAACAAAATACTGTGAGCAAACTATTATAGATTGAATTGTGTCCCACTAAAATTCATATGTTGAAGTCCTAAACCCCCCAGTGCCTCAGATGTGATTTTATTTGGAGATGGGGTTTTTGCAGATGTAGTCAAGTTAGGATGAGGTCATTAGGGTGGGCCCTAATCCAATATGACTGATGTTCTTATAAAAAGGAGAAATTTGGAGACAGACACGTATACAGGGAGAACAGCATATGAACATGGAGATGTCCGTCTACAAGCCAAGGAGAGAGGCCTGGAACAGATCCTTCTCTCATGGCCCTCAGAAGGAACCAATCCTGCCAACATCTTGATTTCAGACTTCTGGCCTCCAGAACTGTGAGAAAATAAATTGGTTATTTAAGCCACTCAGTTTGTGGTACTTGGTTAGGGCAATCCTAGCACACTAATACACAAACTATTTCTGCAGGGCAGTTATTCATGTTTAGGGCTTTAGAAGATAGTGAACTAATGGCTGAGTGCTTTTAAACCTCTTGAAATACAAGCTCAATTGTTATCCGGAAAGGAAAATTACATTAAAAGAATAATTCCTGAATATTTAGGGAATTGCTATGTGTTTAGAAAATTAATTTCCACGGTAATCATTTCACAATATATACACATATCAAATCATTACACTGTACACCTTAAACTTATAAAATGTTATATCCCAATTATATTATATCTCAATAGAATTGGAAAAAAAGAAAACTAACTTCCAGATTGATCTTCTCAACCTCTCTAATTCCTAGAAAACAAATAATAACCACAGTCAAGAAGAAATTGTCCATTAACTGTGTAACAGGAAGGGGCAACTGAAACCATACACTTATTTAAATGTTGACCCAGAACCTAATACTGACTTGGGACTGTGTGCTTATTTAAAAATAAAGGCAAATTTAATCAAGTCAATTTACAGGAAATACAGGGAATAAAAGAACGTATTAAACAACACCACATGGAAGCAGAATCAGAATATGGGGCATTCTGCAGGACAAATGGCCTGGTTTCTTCACTAAATAAGTGGCATGGAACAAAAACAGGAAGGAAGGCTGCTTTAAATAAAAGAGACCTAAGAGATATACCAACCAAACATCACATATGCAACATGTTTGAATCAGTAAAAAAGGCATTTTTGAGAATCAGGAAAAATTTAACAAGGACTGGTTATTAGATGACATTAAGGAATAAATTTTGTTAGATGTAATGATGGCATTGTGATTATGTAAAAAAAAAAGTCCTTCTCAGAGATTCATACTGAGTGTTTATGGGTAAAAAGATATCAGGGATTTACTTTAAAGATCCCTTCTTCCAAAAAATGGCAGGGGATAGATGAAAAATGATGTACAAAATGTAAATAATACTTAAAGTTGGATATTGAGTACATGGAGGTTCTATTTTGTGGTTTTAAGTTTCCATTTAAAAAATTTTTAATTTTTAATTTATATGCCAGACATTGTGCATATAGTAATTCCTTTCATCCTTAGAATAATCCTGTGAGGTAGCTACTATTATTTCTCCCATTTTACTAAAAAATGAAATAAATGCTTTTATTAATGTTATCACAGTGAAAGTTCATAACATAATGAAGTGAGAATCAGATATTTCCGTTTTGTACTTAAAAGGTTAAGTTCAATAGCTAAAAAGAAGTCATGGCTAAAGAATACATGAAAAGAAATATGAAACTTAAGATATCTATCAGATCATTAAACTGTTGAAAATAAGTCTTAATTTTCCATTCAATCAGTACCCAGAATGAAAGTTATTTCTATTGAATGTTATTTCTATTTTCCCATTTCCTTCATTTTCTACTTGTTTCATTTAAAGTGTTCATGAAATATATTGTCACTATGTAAATAAGTTGGTTTATAATTTATATTACAAACCAGTTAAATTAGTCTTGATTTCAAGCTTCATAATCCATTAGCAACATGTAATCAATTTTCAAACATTTGGTGTAATTTAATGGAAGCAAAAAAACAAATTGCACAGATAAACCAGAAGTCACTTTAAATACTAGTTTTAGGTTCTTTCATTAAGAATTTCTAAAATAGCTACAAACTCACAAACAGTAAAAGAATGTTTTATTTACTAAAAAGTAAAAGAATCTTTTTACCTTAGTTTCTTGCTAGTGGATGATAAGCTGGACCTTAGGGAAGGCATGATGTGAGAGGGAGAGGGGAAAGGAAGCAGAAGTTGTAGTACTAAAAACAAGAGTTACAAAATACTATGGATTTTGTGCCACTGAAACAGGGAAAGGATGGCTGGAAAAGAATCCAGCAATTTAGGGCTAAATCTTGGCTCTGACAGTAACTCTGGACACTGGGTAAGTTACTAAATTTCTCCCATCTTTAGTTTCTGATCTTAGAAGGTTGTTGTGAGATTAAATGAAACCACAGATGTCAAGTACCTATTATAGTGCTAAGTAAATAATAAGTGCTTCATAAGCCCCCCTTGAACAAAAGTCTGCTTGTAGTTGGGTCAAAAAAAATCCCACCACCAGTGGTGGAGTGGTGATTTTATCTTTTGTGTTCTGTGGCTAATCCTTGGATAATTAAAAGGTTTAATTCTGTATTAGACTTTTGCTATTACACACACACACACACACACACACACACACACACACACACACCTGCATGCACTTATGCACACACACAAGCACAAAATATAAGCCAGCAAGGTACAAGCGTCCATGAACTCAGATCACTAAGAAATTAACACCAAATGATAGCATAAAGACCATTTTATCTGTCAAAAAAATTCTTCATCTGAGGGTTTAAGAAAACCATGATAACTATGGTTATTGTGAGCCTGAAAATTAATTTATACATATAGCATTCATCTTCATCTTTGAGATCCTTGGAAGAAGCAAGATTCAAGGTAAAAGACTATGCAGTATTTTGGGAAACTATCAATTTATTAAGATAGTTAATAACATAAATACATATAGGATCCTTAGTTGTTTTTGGTTTTTTTAGAGAAACCATTCCTGGAGTTAAAAATTTAATCACATGTGACTTCACTTAGAATTACTGAACCATAGTTTTTTTTTAAATGAGGTAATATTGGTTTATAACATTATATAGATTTCAGGTATACTTAATTCTAATTTGACTTCTGTATATACTACATTGTGTTCACCACCAAAAGTCTAGTTTCCATCCATCACTGTACAAACGACCTCCCTTATCCCTTTTGCCCTCTCCTCACCCCCTTCCCCTCTGGTAACCACCAATCTGTTCTCCTTATCTATGTGTTTGTTTGTTTGTTGTTGTGTTGTTTTCTATCTTCCACATACAAGTGAAATAATACGGTATTTGTCTTTCTCTGTCTGACTTATTTAACTTAGCATAATACCCTCAAGGGATTGGGAGAAGATATTCGCCAATCATACATCTGACAAGGGGTTAATATCCAAAATATATAAAGAACTCATACAACTCAACAACAACAAAAACAAACAACTCGACTAAAAAATGGGCAGAAGGTCTCAATAGACATTTCTCCAAAGACATACAGATGGCCAACAGGCACATGAAAAGATCCTAAACATCACTAATCATCAGGGAAATGCAAATCAAAACCACAATGAGATATCACCTCACACCTGTCAGAATGGGGATTATTAAAAAGACAAGAAATAACAAGTGTTGGAGAGGATGTGGAAAAAAGGGAACCCTCACACACTGCTGATGGGAATGCAAACTGGTACAGCCACTATGGAAAACAGTATGGAGAGCCCTCAAAAAATTAAGAATAGAACTACCATATGATCCAGCTATTCCACTTCTGGGTATTTATCCAAAGAACATGAAAACACTAGTAATTTGAAAAGATACATGCACCCCTATGTTCATTGCAGCATTATTTACAATAGCCAAGACTTGGAAGCAACTTAGGTGCCCATCAAGGGACAAATGGATAAAGAAGATGTGGTATATATACACAATGGAATACTACTCAGCCATAAAAAAGGATGAAATATGGCCATTTGTGACAACATGGATGGACCTTGAGGGTACTATGCTAAGCGAAATAAGTCAGAGGGAGAAAGTCAAATACCATATGATCTCACTCATAAATAGAAGACAACAACAACAACAAACACATAGAAACAAAGATTGGATTGGTGGTTACCAGAGGGGAAGGTGGGAGGGAGGAGGGTGAAAGGGGTGATTAGGCACATGTGTGTGGTGATGGATTGTAATTAGTCTTTAGGTGGTGAACATGATGTAATCTACACAGCAATCGAAATATAATGACATACACCTGAAATTTATATAATGTTATAAACCAATGTTACTGCAATAAAAAAATAAAATAAAAATATAAAATAAAAGTCAAGCTTGCTTTAATGTTTCTGATTATTTCTAAACATTAAGTCAGTGTTGAATTACCTAAAATATTTGTTGAGTGCCTGATGCATGTTAGCAACAGTATTAAGTTTATAATTAAAAAAAAGTCAAAACTCCCAATTGAATCTTGAGTGAAAATTAAACTAATCAAAAGTCTCTCTCTCTCTCTCTCTATATATATATCAAAACAGAACAAAATAAACTGTTAACATAAGAAACATAGGGCAGAACATCAATAGAATCTTTTGTTTATCTCCACCTTTCCTCTCTCGGGGCACCAGATGTTAAAATCACCTCATTCTTCCTGCCAGTTTTAGCCCATCATTAAAGTTTAGTGACAGGCATTACCCAGAAAAGGCTGAAACGGTCATTAAATCAGCAGCATACAAAAGAAACAAACAAAATGACTCCATCAAATACCTTGGAATCTAGCTGGGGAAACCAAAATTTCACAATATGGAATGACCTAAGGCAATCACTTTCAAGTAGTTCAGCACATTTTACTCTTGCTTGCTCAGATACTTGTTGTCTAGGTCCTTTCTCTTTTTCACGGCTATTTTCTCCTTTGTGGTCATTTCTCAAAGCTTATGAGGACTTACACAAGAGGGAAATGAAAGAATGGAGGGATTTAAAGCCAAGTGTGGAAATGAGGCTTGAAAATGACCTTTAATATTCATTTATCCATTCTATCTGTATCCTGCTTAGTTCTTGAAATGCCAGATAATGAATTTACCATATGTTACTTTCACATTATAACCTAAGAGCACACTGAGTTGTGCATTCAAAAATATTTAATGAGCACCTACTATATGCTAAAGCACTGTGCTAGGCCTTGAGGATCCAAAGATAAATAAGACATTTTCCTGTCCTTGAGAAATTCAAAGTCTAGGTAGGGAAAGCTAAGCCACAGGTAAGTGCCAGAACAAGTTATGATTTGTGGGAGTTCAAAGGACAGAGAATATAACTCTGCCTGGGGTCTTGGAGAAGGCTTCACAGACGCTTCAGCAGAGGAGGTAGGAATCATTAGATGGAGAAGAGGAGGGAGGGTATTTCAGGGAGTGGGAAGAGACATTCAAGCAGAGAAGCATGTTTGGGGAACAGAGAGGTTAAGAGTGGCTAAAACTTGTACATGATAGGGCGTGGCAGAAAGCAAATTTGGGGAAATTTGGCTGAGATCAGATTGTGGTTGTTGAACTTTAGGCTTTGAGCCCAATAGGAAACCTAAAGCCTAGGTCCCTCTGAGTTCTTAAACCTCAAAGGTATTTTATTTTATTTAATTAATTAATTAATTTTTTTTGGTGAGGAAGACCAGCCCTGAGGTAACACCCGTTGCCAATCCTCTTTTTGCTGAGGAAGACTGGCCCTGGGCTAACATCCGTGCCCATCTTCCTCCACTTTATATGGGACGCCGCCACGGCATGGCTGACCAGCAGTGCGTCGGCGGGCACCCGGGATCCGAACTCGCGAACCCCGAGCTGCCAAGCACAAACTAAACCACTGCGCCACCGGGCCGGGCCGGCCCCTCAAAGGTATTTTAAACAAGAGATCATATCTGTTTTAGAAAGGCAGCCCTAGCAGCATATGCAGAACAAATTGGGGGTGGAGGGAAGATGGACTAAAAGCGGGGTCACAGGCCAGGTAAAAGATTATGAGGGTCTGAATGAAACAGGAAGAAATGAAGAGAAGGAGGCAGATTGGAGAAATGATCAGAAAGAGTGAAAAGAGTTAAAGATTGGCCTGAGGTGTCCAGCTGAAACCTATAGGTAGATGGTGGCCAAGAAAGACAGTAAGAGGAGTGAGTTGGTGGGTGGGGAGAAGATCAGTGCTCAAAAAAATGTGTGTTGGACAAATAAATGTTTTTATGGAGCAGATAGTTTGAATTTTTATTAGGTTTTAAAATGTATCATATGACTTTTAAAGGAGCATATTACCTCACTAATTCTATTTTGCTTAAGAAAGTGTTAAAATCAGTTTGTTTTTTTCTAATTTGCTAGAAGGTGGAGGAAACAGCCAAGGTTGTAAAGTACAAATAGAAAATTATCATGTGGATAACTGAAAATTCACTATATATAAATTATACTTGATAATTAGTGACAATTACTTCATCATAATTCACTATCAGAAAGATAGGGCTAACTCTTAAGCATTTCAATATTTAGTGAGCTCTCATTATGTCTAAGCCACATTTATTACCTTCAGAGACCTTACAATCCAGACATGAAAGCAAATATTATATAAGAGACAGGGAAATGAGTGTTAAATGGAGGCAAAGTGGGGTGGGAATAAAATGCAAAGATGAAGTGAATGGGGGTGGAGGTGGGAGGTGGGAGGCAGATAAGAAAGGCATAAGGTGGCATTTGAGTTGGGCCTTGTAGGACGAGGAGTTTGATAGCACAAGCAATAGAAAAGTGAAAGTGCTCGGCATGTTTTAGGAAAGCTTATTAGTCCTGTGTGAGTGGAATGCCAGCTGTCTTTGGAGAGACAGAAGACTCTGAGGCCAAAAGTGTGAAGATGCTGGAAAGCCTTGAATGCACTACTCAAAAACTTTGAACTGTGGAAAAATTATCTTCCTTGATATACACAGAAGAGGAGACGATACCTAACAGCACTGTCTATTTAACTTTGGAACAGACACACTCAGGTATTCATCAGCCCCGAGCCTGGTTCAGTTTCTATCCAGAAGATGGGTATAAAGAAGGAGGTGTTGGAAGGCTATGGACTACTGACTGACTGGAAACTCAGACTGGATGCTACTAATCATGTTCCAGGGTTGATATTTCAAGAAAATTTCTAATTCAAATCAATAATGCTACTAGCTGATCCTTCTCACAAAAGTCAGGAAACTTTTCTGGATAAACCTTACATAAAAGGGGTAGGTTGGATATATGATTTGTTGCTATATGGAATGGTGTTATGAACAATGTAACAGAGCTTCTCTTTCAAACATCCATTCACAGTAACTGTGGTAACAGTGATAATGCATGTAATATACTTAGCACAGTGCCTGGCACATAGTATGTGCTCAATAAATGGTAACTATTACTACCACTACCGCCATCATCACTACCATCATCAAACACGCCTAGACCTCAATATTTAATGATCTATAAACAACAACTTGGATTATATGTGGTAGATTTATAAAACTAGGCTATCTGTCCCCTGCTACCCAGAATTCTTTATTCTTTTTCCCATCTAATCTTTTATTTTAATGAATTAATTTTTCAAATAGACTTTTTTTAGACCAGTTTTAGGTTCATAGCGAAATTGAGTGGAAGGTACAGACATTTCTCTGCCCTCGCATATATATAACCTCCCCCACTATCAAAAGCCCCACAAGAGTGGTAAATTGTTATAATAGATGAACCTACCTTGACACAGCATTATCATCCAAAGTTCATAGTTCACACTAGAGTTCACTCTTGGTGTTGTACATTCTATGGGTTTGGACAAATGTATGACACGTATCCAGCATTATAGTATCATAAAGAATAGTTTCACTGCCCTAAAAATCCTCTGTGCTCCGCCTATTCATCCCGATCTTTTATTTTTCAACAGAAATTGACTCACATTTTTTTTTCAATATAAAGCAATACATGCTCAGTATAAAACATAATTAATGGGGAAAAACCCAGCATCACCCACCATCCAGAGATGACCATAGTAAATATCTGTGTTTATTTTTCCAGACATGGATCCTACTGCACATGGTATTTTGCAGTTTGGGTGTTGTTTTTTTTACAACTTAACATATTCTGGCTCTGCACCTGGGGATGCTCACAGCCCTTGGCTCCTGGGCCAGCTTCTATAAAAATGTCTACTGTTCATGAAATTCTGTGCAAGCTCAGCTTGGAGGGTGACCACTCTACAGCCCCAAGTGGAAACAGGTCAGTCAAAGCGTACACCAGTTGTGATGCTGAGCTGGATGCTTTGAACGTTGAAATGGCCATCAAGACCAAAGGTGTGGATGAAGTCACCATCAACATTTTGACCAACCATGGCAATGAACAGAGACAGGATATTGCCTTCACCTACCAGAGAAGGACCAAAAAGGAACTTGCATCAGCACTGAAGTCAGGCCGCCTTGTCCGGCCACCTGGAGATGGTGATTTGGGGCCTACTGAAAATACCCGCTCAGTATGAGGCTTCCAAGCTGAAAGAGGCTGGGGACTCCTCCTCCATGAAGAGGCTGAGGACTTCCTCATTGAGATCATCTGCTCAACCACCAACAGGAGCTGCAGGAAGTTAACAGTCTACAAGGAGACATACAAGACTGATCTGGAGAAGGACACTGTTTCTGACACATCTGGTGACTTCTGCAAGCTGATAGTTGCCCTCACAAAGGACAGAAGAGCAGAGGATGGCTCTGTCATTGATTACGAATTGATTGACCCCAAATGCCCGGGATCTCTATGAGGCTGGAGCAAAGAGGAAAGGAACTGATGTTCCCAAGTGGATCAGCACCATGACCAAGCAGAGTGTGTGTCACTTCCAGAAAGTATTTGAAAGGTACAAAAGCTACAGCCCTTATAACATGTTGGAGAGCAGCAAGAAGGAGGTCAAAGAAGATCTGAAAAATGCTTTCCTGAACCTGGTCCAGTGTATTCAGAACAAGCCCCTGTATTTTGCTGGCTGACTGCATGACTCCATGAAGGGCAAGGGAACTCATGATAAGGTCCTGATTAGAATCATGGTCTCCCGGAGTGAAGCGGACATGTTGAAAATTAGGGCTGAATTCAAGAGAAAGTACAGTAAGTCCCTATACTACCACATCCAGCAAGACAGGGAGGGCGACTATCAGAGAGCGCTGCTGTGCCTGTGTGGTGGGGCTGGCTGACGTCCGAGACGGCACAAGCATCCAGAAGTGGTGCTCCTATGCTTCCAGCTAACGGGTCTAGAAAATCAGCTTGTGACAAACAGCCCCCTTGTGCCCATCACTGTAAGGATGACGTTAGCATTGTCCCCCCCACAACCTAATTTTAGTTGCCTAAGCATTGCCTGGCTTTCCCAGCTAGACTCCCCTTTTAGCCAAAGAAATGAACAGTCCATGGAGTTGGAAGTGAAATTTATCATGTGAAATACTTTGCCTCTTGTATACTGTGTCATAAACAGATGAATAAACTGAATTTTGACTTCCGAAACAGAACAAAAATAACAATATACTCCACGCATCTTTCCATGTTAAAATTCACTTGCATCACCACTTTTAAAGGCTAAATATTATACTATATGAATGCACAATAAGTACTCATTATGTGCCAGACTCGTCTTATTTCACTCAATTCTCACAACAACTCCATGACATAGACATTATTATTGTCTCCATTTTAAAAATTAGAAAACCGAGGGCCAGAGAAATTAAGCAACTTGCCCAACGTCATGCAGCTAGTAACTGCTAGAACTGGGAGTCAAACACAGATAATGAAGGCTCATTCATTTAACCTATTCCCTGTTGTTGGACATGCATACTGTTGCCACATTTCTTGCTCACTCTTATAAATAATGCTGTGATAACAATCTTTAAGCTAATATTTGCACACATCTTTAATGAATTCTTTAGGATAAATTCATAGAGTTGGAATTTCTGGGTCACAAAGCTGTTGATACACATTGCCAGACTGCCTTCCAGGAAGCTTATACAAATTTACTTTCCAGCAGTGAATGAGAATATCAATTCCTTGTAACTCTCCAACACTAGCTAATATTGGTAATTTAAAAAAAATTTGTATGCCCATTCTTAACATACTATAAAAATAATCTACTTTCTAAAGCAAGGAGAAAATATCGTGATTTATCCAGTTTTGGATCTTCTCCCCCAATGCTCCCCTTTATTAGCATTGGTCACTGAGAAGTTGTACAGTGACATGCACCAAATCTGAAAAATTTAGGTTCTCCCTTAAAAACTCAGATATATATATATCTGTGTATATATATATATACACACACATACATATCTTGGAACAAGTAGAATTTTAATAAGTTTAATCATGCTGTTGATACTCATATTGTCATCATTCAAATGCCCAGAAAGTTCACAATATAGAATAGGAAAACCTAAGATTTGTAATCTAATCGAAAAGACCTGCTAACCTGAACTTAAGTATATACAGATGCTCTCTATACAGAGATTATGGTACTTGAGCAGTATTATAATGATATGTTATTTAAAAAAAACAAAAGAAGAGAATTGCATGGTGTGGCAAACTGTTCTAAATAAATTATGAAAGACTTCCTGGAAGAGATTATTTTTAATTGATATCTAAAGGATAGGAAGGAACTGGTTTAGCTTCAGGCAAAGGCTTAGAATTTCCTTTTGGAAAACTTTATCCTAGAAATCCTGAGAAGACTGCCTGAATGAAATTGATGACATCAATAGGGATATGGTATGAAATGTCTGGGGAAGGTAGGATTTGAACCTGAGCTATAGAATCATAAGCCACAGAAAGGTTTTTAAATTAGACAAAATGTGGATCAAATATTGGACTTGGCTGATTCTCCTGGTAATAAAGTGGAAAATTAATTGGAGAAAAGAAGGCTTCTGGAAGAGAATTCTCCCACAGATTAAGTACTACAGGTAGTGTTTGCAAGGGAATTACCTTAGATAATTTTTCTACATGAAACAAAGTATTTAAATAGAAATAGTTTCCTGAGATATCAATAAACTTCGCTGGTATCTTCTGTGTAAATTTCCTATTGTGTCTTTCTCTTACACTCTAGAAAAAAAAAGTCCTTGGAAGGAAGCAAAAGTACCGGCACTAATCAATGATGTCATGGGGTGGGGAGGGTAGGAGTGGGAGTGGGGGGGGATTGGGAAGGGTGCTGGGTGAAGCTGATTCCCAAGAAGCATTGTCTCCAGTGAAGATATTAAAATAGGAGGCAAGATCACACTTAGTTCCATTTAAAAAAGAGACCATAGAAAACTAATACCATAAAAACATTCAGTTTTTTAAAAATAATTTTTACCTTCCTAGGTTGGCTATTTTTAACCCATTTCCTACTGTAGTTACTAGAGATAAAACACTTAGAAAATCCTGAGCAAGGGTTGTATGCTATATTTATGAACGTCTCTGCCCAGTTCCTGAAATGATTCAAGGTGGCTTATGACCATACTGAACATGAATTGAATGTAGGCTAGAAGGACAGAGCATAAAGCAGGGTCAGGAATGTATTATACACTTGCTACTGGGTGGGCCATAAACTGGATTTAGAGTTTGTAGTTGCCAATGTGAAAAGCAAAACCTAATCAGATAAATATCAGTAGCCATATGATTAAAATGGACAAATTGCTCAAGAAAAGCACAATCATTTGACAGGAAGATGAGACATTTCTCCTGCTTTTGTAGTAGGAGGGGGTGAGGACAGACAAAAGACGTGGCTGCACCAAAATCAACAGAGGTGCCAAGAAGAGAATTCCTGGTAGAAGAGTGGGGAACAAGCATGCCAACTTTGGAGTTCTTAGGAGATAAAGCAAAAGGGTAATCTTGGGAGAAGGCACAGTCTGCATAGTCAGAAGAGGCCCTCAGGTTTCTGCTAATCAGAAATGGAATGGAGTGATTTCCTGATAGTGGTGAAGAAAATATTTGAACTTAATTAAGAAAATAATTGTGAGATAACAGATTTTTGCAAGGTTTGGATATATGCATCTTTGTGTGTTAAAAGGCACTCATGGTTCTTCAATGTCCTCTATAACTGCGATTTTATCTACAACAGTTTTACCTACATTGAAATACATGAAAAGCAGCACCAATTTTTAAAATTTTTAATTGTGGTAAAATATACATAACATAAAACATCTTAACCATTTTTAAGTGTACAGTTCAGTAGTGTTAAGTACATTCATATTGCTGTGCAGCCCATCTCCAGAACTCTTCATCTTGCAAAGTTGAAACTCTATACCCATTAAACAACACCTCCCCATTTCCCTCTCCCCACAGCCCCTGGCAATCACCACTCTACTTTCTGTCTCTATGAATTTGACTACTATAGGTTCCTGCAGCACCAATTTTAAGGGCAGTCCAGTACGGGATAGGACCCTTAAATGTATAGTTCATGATATCACTCAACGATACTTGTATTTTTTCGAGAATGATGTTTCTATTTTGTAATGTGATATATCAGCTAGAAAAGAAAACACCTGTATTGTTGAAATGCATAAAGTAGAAGTAAAATTCTTCCTATAATTCCATGCTCTAAAGATAACTACCAATAATAGATTGATACATATCCTTCTTGATATCTGTAAATATATATAAGAACATGCCATACATATGATTCTGAACACGGGGTCTAATTACTAGGTAGAAAGGTTAGTGAGGCCACTGAGGATGGTAGACTGGAAAGATGGAAGGAAGCTGGGTCTCTGATGATATCACTGAGCCACTGAATTAGCCAACTCTGGGACCACCTTTCCTCAAGACTTCTTGTTATTTGAGATAATAAATGTTCCTTATCGTTTAAGTTGCTTCTAATTGGATTTTGTTACTTCTGCCAAAAAGCATTCTAATTATCATGTTATTCTCCTAGATAATTCAGCATGTCTATAGTGAAGGCAAGTATATACCTGCATAAGTCTTATAATAATAATGAAATGATACTTTGAACAAAATAAAAGCATATGCATAATGCTGTTACAGCAAGCTAGACCAATAAGCCTTGAAATCCCCATCATCAAAGTTAAAAATGACTTCAGTTCTGCCACACACAGTCCATTATATAAAATGATTTATTTTAAATATGCATTATATTAAACTTAACCTTATGCAAATTAAGAGCTTAGAATTCCTAAGGAAAATTATGCATTTTAAAAAAATGCTAGGTACATGGTTGCTCTATATACATACTATTACTAACAAAAACATCTAATAGGGGCTGGCCCAGTGGTGTAGTGGTTAGGTTTGTATGCTCCACTTCAGTGGCCTGGGGTTCCAGGTTCGGATCCCAGGCGTAGACCTACACACCGCTCATCAAGCCATGCTGTGGTGGCATCCCGCATACAAAACAGAGGAAGATTGTCACAGATTTTAGCTCAGGGACAATCTTCCTCAAACAAAAAGAGGAAGATTGGCAACAGATATTAGCTCAGGGCCAATCTTCCTCACCAAAAAAAAAAAATCTAATATTTATTGAGCATTTAACATGTGCCAGTGACATGCTGAGTGCTCTTAATGATTAATGTAATCACCACAACAAACCTATGAGGCAGATACTATTACATTCCCATTTTACAGAGGAGGAAATTAAGGCATAGAAAAGGTAATCTGCCCCCAAATAACCAAGCTCGTATGTACAGTGCCATTTAAAGGTCCTCACCTCTCAGTCATTCTTCAACCCAATCCAATCTGGTTTCTTCTCATCCCACCCCTCTCTCCACTGAACTTGCTTTCAAATATAAGAAATTCATGAATAATCTCCATTTTGGTAACTCAATGGATACCTTTCAATCTTTATCATGTTTGACTACTTGACAGCACATGACAGTATTTTTCCTTGGTTTTTCATGGTACTACTCTCTTAATCTCCTCCAACCTCTCTGACCATTCATCTTAGTCTTCTTTGGTGGAGTCTCTTCGGACTGATGTTTAAGTGCTGGTGATCTTTAAAGCTTTTTCCTGGAGCCTCTTCTCGTCTCCTTTTATACTCTCTCCATAGGTCATATCATTCATTCCCATAGCTTTAAATAATGATCTATTGATGATTCTTAAATGTGTCTCTAGCCCAAATCTCTATCCTGAGCTTCAAACCAGTATATCTAACATCTCCACTTAGAGATCCCAGAGAACCTCAAACTTAACATGTCCAAAACTAAACTCGTCTTCTCTTCTAAATCTATTCTTCTTCCAATGTTCCTTTCTTGTTCTGTGGTACCACCATCCCATCAGCTGCCCAAGTCAGAGACCTAGTAGTCACCTTTGCCTCCACCATTTCCCACTCTCCATTGAATCTATCCAATTGATTCTATCTTTCAAATATCTCATGAATCTGCCACTTTACTCCATGCCCACTGCCATCATGTTAGCCCAAGTTACTACCAGCTCTTTGCCAGGGTTACTGCAGTTGCCTCCTATCTGATCTTCTTGCATCTACTTTTGCCCTCTTCCAATCCACCTTCCACTCTGCAGCCAGGGTAATCTTTTAAAAATGCCAATCTGATCATGTCAATCACAGACTTAGAATTCTTTTATAGCTTCTCATTGACCTTAGGATAAAGTGTAAAATCTTTAACATGACTTGGGAGGCCCTACAGGATCTTGCACTAGTCTGTATCTCCAACCTCATCTCTCACCACTTCATCTTTACTTACACTCTAGCTAGAATGCACTTCTTTCAACTTCCCTACACACTCTATTCTCTACACACCACACTCCCTTTCACTTCCAGGCATTCAAACATGCCATTTTTTTACCTGGAATATTGTCTGCTCCTGCAACCAATATCCCAAACTAACTCCCACACATCAATAACATATCAACTATGATGTCATTTCCTCCTTAAACCCCTTAAACTAGGTTAGATCTCCCTGGCAATTAGATCAGGGCTTAATACATAATATGTTTCTAAAAATATTTCTTGACATGGCTGAGTAGAAAAGAAGTCTGGATAGGTATGGAGGGCTTTGATAGACAAGCAAGTGCTCAATGCATATTGTTGAATGAATGAGTAAATAAGTGAGTGAATAGAAGAAGGAAGATTTGTTTAATGAACAATTCTAACTTTTCCCAATATAATATTAATGCATTTGTGGGAATAATATTAAATATCATTCTATGAAAAGGAAAATTTCCAATTTTAAGATTAAGAGGCAGTATTTTAAAATGGGTTCCAACCTATCTCATTTCATTAAAATATGTTCTATAGATTCCATCATATTTAAAAAATCATATAAGAGAAATCGATGAACAATTGTAGGTCAACAAATTGGATAATCTAGATGAAATGGACAAATTCCTAAAAACACACAAATTACCAAAGTGACTCAAGAGGAAATAGAAAATATCAACAGACCTGTAACAAGTAAAGAGATAGAATCTGTTTCCAAAACCTCCCAACAAAGAAAAGTCTAGAACCAGATGGCTTCACTGGTGAATTCTACCAAACGTTTAAAGAAGAATCAACACCAGTCCTACTCAAACTCTTCCAAAAATAAAAGAGGAGGAACATTTTCTAACGCATTCTATGAGATCAGCATTACCCTGATACCAAAGCCAGAAAAGATACCACAAGAAAAGAAAATGACAGACCAATATCCCTTATGAATATAAATGGAAAAATCCTCAACAATAAAATAGCGAGCCGAACCCAATAGTACATTAAAAGGATTATACACCAGGACCAAGTGGGATTTATCTCAGGAATGCAAAGGTGGTTCAACATAAGAAAATCAATGTAATACATCATATTAACAGAACAGAGGGGGGAAAAACCACATGATCATCTCAATAGATGCAGAAAAAGATGCAGAAACAATACAACACCCTTTCATGATAAAAATACTCAGCAAGTAGGAGTAGAAAGGAACTTCCCTAACATGATAAAGGACATTTACCAAAACCTACAGCTAATCTCATACTCGATGAAAGACTGAAAGCTTTCCACCTATGATCAGGAACAAGACAAGGAAGTGTGCTTTTTGAAACTAGAGAGAGGCGGTGGTTGAACAACATTGTGAATACACTAAATGCCTCTGAATTGTATACTTGAAAATAGTTAACTATATGTTATATGAATTTCACCTCAATAAAGATTCATATAGTGAATCATTTATTCACTTTGGCTTACTGATCTACAAGCATATTTCCTCTGTTTACAGGATAATTAGTAGATGAGAGTTATAATTTAGACATTGCATTATAACACCATGAAAAACAAACTATTTTCAATTCAAGATAAATTTGAGATAAAAGTTGAACTAAAAGCCTGAAAAACAACTCTTAGGGAGAGCCTGCAAATTTTCCTCTCAAAAATTAGAGTGCTCTTTTAAAAATTAGAAGCCAGATGGTCTTATACATAAAAACAAATCTCAATGTTAAATCCATATGGGATTTAAAAGTTAATTCTGCTGCAGCTGCAGCAAAGCAATCATAACTATAGTCAATGTGTTTATTTTTCCTTCAGTAATGTTTAGAGCCGTGTTTCTCAAAGTGGGAACGTGTTAGAAATGCAAATTCTCAGGCCCCGCCCCAGACCTCCTGAATCAGAAACTTCAGGGTTGAGGGGCAGTAGTCTGCTTTAACAAGCCTCCCAGGTGCACACTGAAGTTTGAGAACGACTGGTTAAGACCAATGGCACAAGTCTTGGCCAGTGAGGCTGCTTTAAGCATTTTCTTACCAGACAGTGTTGTGTCACAGATGTTGTACTATTTCTTCTGGTTCTTAGTGTATCAGCTTGGAACACCTGTGAATTATCACTAAGAAGAAAAAGAAAACATTTGTCATTTAAAATCCATTACAAATTTTTTTTAAAAGAAATAAGGTTTCAAATACTTAAACAGCAATTCCATGGATGTAAATGGCTTCTTCGTGGAGATAGCTGTGCAGATGTAGAAATTAAAACACACACACACACACACACACACACACACACACACACACACACACAAAGCCTTCATTGGCTGAGCCTAAACAAGAGTCCATATCAGGTAAGGAATTCTCAGGCATGCCACTTTACCTCTAATCATGCTACCAAGAGTTAAGTATAATTTATTGTGGCCTTGGAAATACATCGTTTTCTGTGTAAACCTGTAACTGATTTAAATTTATGACCGGAGCTATTATGTGCTAGTACCAAACCCCTCTCAACTCCCAAACTTTCACGTGAACAAGAGGGATAACCAATAGCAGGGGTCAATAGAACTGAGATTTTCACAGATATGTTTCCTTTGGCCTACTGTTAAAAATGTTTTTGAATTAGGTGGGTACGTTTGAAACACTGGGAGACTTCACATAAATAATCCAGATTCCAGATGTCTGACTTCTATTGAAAATTTGCAAGATGTTGCCTCTCTGGGTCACATTCCCACATGGCAACAACGGACTGGAGCTGAGCAGCTGCTGCCCGATGAAGATGGTGCTTGTGTCCTCGGCTTTGACAGTACCTGCCCAGCCGACCTCAGCCCTATTTGAGCTTGGAACCCTGAAGAAGTCATCTTTTCCTTTTCATGTCTCCTTTTGTTATAGCTTTTTACTCGGAAACAGTTTAAGAGTCACAAGAAGTTGCAAAAAGAATACAGAGGGTTCCCGTGCACCTTTCATCCAGGTTTCCCCAAAGATAATAAGAAATCATCTTTAACATTTTCTTTTTTGCCACCTATATCCAATCATGTGCCAGGTCTTTTAGGTTTTACCACTACCGTCTCTTATATCCATCTTATTCCTTCCAAGCTCCTTGCCAAAAACTAATTCAGAGCCTTTTTACTTTTCCACGGACTCTGCAATAATCTAATTGGTCACCTCACCTCTGTTCTTTCCCAACTGCAATCTATCTAACAGACTACCAGATGACCTTCCTAAAGAACAGCTTGCTCTCCTGCCCACAACTTATAGAAACTTTCTTCATGGCCTGCCGAATTCAGTTACATTCTTTACTATGACATTCAAAGCCCTCCACAATTCAGCTCCAGACTTTTGGATTTCATGGACTAGTAAAATTTCAAAACAAAATCTTGCCACAAACATAGTTGCTACCATTTTCTTTTGCCAAGTAAGGTCATTAAAGAAAAAACCTCATCATCGACTGACACCACTGTTTCATTTATAAAAGGACATTTTGGTATTAAAAAAAAGAGTAAAACTAACAATCTTAGAGCAAAGTACAGTCATGCCCAGGAAAGGATGATTGGCAACTACATAACAACATATTTAAGTATGCAGTACTTAACTTTTTTAAACCATGGATTGGTGAAAATGTCACCTGGGATCAGCACTGGGCAGCAGATGAACATTTGGGAGCCAGTGATCCAGGCAGAGTGGACCGGCACTCTGGAATACACCTGTGCTTTTCTGCCTTCATGCCTGCTCCATATACCTGGCATGCTGTCCCAGCTATCCAGCCCCTCTCTCTCAGTCTGCATCCTATCAATGTGTTTATTAGGACCCATCTCAAATGCCACCTGTCCAAGAACCTTTTCCTTATCCCTCATCAACCCCGCTGTCATTTCTCACTCCCTTCTTTCAATTCCCCCAGCACTTTCTTTCCCTCTCTAAGCACAGATCTTACTCTATTATACATTTAAGTCCTTGGAGTATTTATCTTCCCTGTTAAATTAAAAGCTTATTGAGCCTCGAGGTACATCTTTGCAGCATGGTAATTTGCATTTAACAGGCAGTAACTCAATATTTTATGAGACGATATATATATGGGTCTAATTTTTACTTCCTTTCCCACTCATTTTTCCCTATGAGAACAGGAATATATTTTAGCAGTTACTTATACGGAAGTTGGAGGGACACTAACGGGTTATATATTTTCACCATCTTTCGTGTGGGGGGTTAATTCTTAAGGCTGGCAATTACATTCTCCCCTAAATTCTTGTCTGCCAATTTTATTTAATAAAACTATAACTGAAAGAAATCATTGAGGCAGCATATACTTCAATTGGTATGAGTCACTCAACATGAATTCATAAAATCCTAGGTGATATCTAGAACTGAGTTAAGTGCTACTTAACAATTTGGAAAAAGTGAAGGTAATACAACTAGATAGATGTTCAATGCTCTACATCAAATGATCAGTAAGCAGCTGTGTGTAAACTACAACATATTTATGTCAGTTATATTCCCAAAGCAATCATTCTTCATGGCCACTATTCTTCTTCTGGGCTTGTAAGTGTTTAATAAACCAGATGGTTGGGAAACTTTTTCTGCAAAGGGCCAGATCATAAATATTTTGGGCTTTGTGGGCCATACAATCTCTGTTGCAACTACTCAACTCTGCCATTGTGGGAAAGTGGCCAAGGACAATAAGTTAACAAAAGAGCGTGGCTATGCTCCAATAAAACTTTATTTACAAAACCAAGCAGCAGGCTGGATTTGGCCCCTGGCAGTAGTTTGCCTTTCAAACAGAATTGAGGCAGTGACAGTTTAAATGCAGGGTCAGGCTAAAGGTATTTAAGGGGGGAAGGCACTGGCAGAAATCCAAGAACTTCATCTATGATTCTAATAAGGGCCAGAGAAGTAGAATTTAAAAAACTACTACCTTTAAATAAAGTCATTGACACTACCAGTGAAGTCCGCCAACCAGAGGGCTAAAGAGTATAAAGAACCAAGAGGTTCAAAACTTTTGACATTGGTATTTTTATTAATGCAAGATGTACACAAAAGAGCGCAGGAACTTCTTAAAAGCAGTAACACTTGTATTAAAGAGTTGACATTTAAGGAACAAATTCTGCAAATGCTGGTGCAAGAGAGAGTAAGAGTCCTTATATGCAGGAAGCATCAAGCAAAATTGGACAATTACTTGAAAGAAGTGCGACAATATTTAGTGAGCTGTGAAAGAGGCATGGCAACAAGTATTAGAGGCCCAACTAAGGGCAAGTGAGCAGTGTACACATGCCACTGAAAAGAACGGAAGTGAAAATGAAATCAACTAAGGCTCAGTGTAATTCTATTCTAAATTTTTCTTGCTTCAGTGTAATTTCTCTGACCATACCCTAAACTTGCCACAACAGCACAAAATATTCCCTCAGGAGATGATTTGGACAAGTTCCCTGACCTCAGGCATGTCACATATCATTCCTATGTTACTTCTTTTTGATAGACAAGAGTCCCTGGACTTGGTCCACTTTGCAGTTTCTTTAACTCCTATTAAATAAATGTTCTCACCTTTCTGTACAAATTTCACTTCATGCATCAGGATCTTAAGCTATAGAATTCGATACTGTAACTATGCTCTAATACAAACAGAAAAATTTCAAATCCTTTACAGAACAAAGCAAAGAGGGATAACTGCGATCACTCTCTTTGCTTCCAGGACTTCGGGGATTGGGGAAGGAGGCCTGGTCCCCCAGCACGATATATTAAATAGGATCCACAGGTTCCTTCAAGTAGCTATCCTCCATCATGTCTTTGCAACTTGTTTTTTCATTTATAAAGGCTCCCAAAAAAACCAACATTCTCCCCAAGTGCTTTCTTCTACTAGCAGAGCAGGTCCACAACACCTCATCCATTCACACAGCAGGATTAGAGTAAAATCCTGAATTTATAGAATGTTCTATTCTCAGCCCAGTATACAGAGCCGCCCCCCCCCTTTATTTTTCTATCTGCCTACTAAAAAAATGTAATGTATTATTTTTTGGTCAATCTTGGATTGTTTTTCATTTTGTAACAATACATTCTGCCTTACCTCAGATGACCAGGAAGCTGCATTTGTTTAGAGTTAATCAGCTTAGATGTGGATTAGTAGTGGACACAGCACTAGCTTAGGAGTCAGGAGAGACAGCCTAGCACTGGCTCTACTACTAACTATGTCACTTGGGACATTTATGGGCCTCACTTTCCTCATGTTAAACAAGGAGGGTAGATCTGGTCTGAGTTCACTTCTAACAGTTGTGATTTACAGCTATCAATTAGTATGATGCCAGCAAAAGGTGAGAAGCAAAGTTAATAACATATGTAGTGAATGCATTTTTGAGACATTTTTACAGTATTGAGAAAACTTTATGACACTGGGATGTGAGATCCAAGATTTTAAAGTTTAAAATTCTATTTTAAGAACTATAAGCTTGAGTCATGCCAGACCTTTGGATACATGCAGGAAATCCAGTTAACCATCAGTAAGGGCAGTGTTTCTAAATCTTATATTTTTTTCATTATCAGCCCTCTAAAGAGCCTTTTTAGACATTCCCCCATCGCTTCCTCTTGAAAATTCCCACAAAATTTTCATACGTATATCTGTGCTTCATACATAAAACGAGTAAGATTATTTTAGCCCCCCCCCCAAGAACCAAGTTGGGGGCAATATTGGCCATCGAGAATGCAAAATTTAGGAGATCAAGTTTCTGTGGTACCTAAACTTTTTGTTCAAATAAAAACTAGGTGTAAAAAAGGCCCAAGCTTATTTGCTTGGCAACCATTTGCACTCGCTGGAGGTGAAGGTCAGAGGTGACAAGGCAGCTTAACGACAAAAATTATAGTCATCACAGAAGATCTGAAGGCGAGGGTGGGAGTGCTAAGTTTCTTCAAAGGTGTGGGTAAGAGATGCAGTGAAGTTAGAAAAAGTCGTGCTCCACACCAGCTGGTTGCTGCTTTCGGGTCCTGGTGAACTGTCAGAATAGGACATTCAGGCTCATATGTGTGTCACCCTCAGGATGGATGTGCACTCTCCCTCAGGCCAGCCCGTCCCACTCCCCCCCAGGCCGAGGGTGGGATCTCCGGACACCAAGAACAGGGGAGATACCTGCAGAACCTCGATGAATAAAGGGATGGGAATGCTATCGGAAGTCACTTTCTCCAAAACTTCCCACCCACCCCCCTGCTTGCCTCCTCCAGTTATCTCAATCCTGCTCACCCAAGCCCATTGATCACCGGGGCGCTGTTGGATCTTCTCAGGAAGTTGCTGTCTGTGGTGGTTGAACTCGGCTGCAGCTGCAAATCTAGCTCCATTTTCTCCTGTGGTATGTCCGCGTCAAGAGAGACACTGTTTTGTTCGAAAGTCTCAAGGTTTTCTGGCTCCCGTTCACATAAGGACAAGTCAATTTGGTTTGGAGATGACGTCGGGAGAGAGAAAAAGGGGGAAAAAGAGAAGAGAGGATGAAGCTCTTAGACGAGTGGGATGCTCCCTTTTGCAGCCCTACCATCCCTAACAGCAGTGGGCACAAAGTGGGGCAGGACTGGCTCTAAACCTGCTAACCTCTAAGCTCAGGGCCCCTAACGCTGAGACCCTTCACCTTCAAGCCTATAATGAGAATGAGGAATTCATCTTAGTCACCCGCGACTCCTTTCTCTCTCTCCGCCAAGGCAACCCCAGTAAGCCTTTCGGGCCAAAACAAAAACTACAACCTGCCGCCTCCTAGAATCAGTCGAGCACCGCCCCTCTGCGCATGCGCCTCATGTCCGGCCCGCTGACGCAGGCTTACTATGCAAGCAATGAGCTTTATTGAAGGCGCCTGTCTCCGTTTTGTCGCGGCGCACGCGCAGTCCGGGAGCCGCCTTTTTTCTCAAGCCCGGTCCTCATTTCTGCCTGCCTAGTGCGGATTCATCGCGGTTGTTCCTCTGCTCTTATGCTAACGCTGGAAAGGTTTCGTTAACCATTATTTAGGAAAGAAAGAGTGGGGAGGAGTAAGGTGTACGGGAGCGCCGTCCTTTCTGCCCTATGTCTAATACTCGGTTTTCCCAGTTTGGGTTAGCCCATTATCCCCTTATGACTGAGGCCAAAAGCTTGTTACCTCTCGTGACGAATTTTTCCATCCTGTTACAGCAGACACACTACACCTTTGTAATTTTTAAAAAGCTAAAGGCTGGAAAAAACCCAAAGCCATTCCTAAATGCTTAGAGGCCACCTGCTCCCAAAGGGTCTTGTTAAGGCGCTAACCCAATTGAACCAATTGCACAGACAAATCATTATTTTCTATGTGGTTTTATTTTTTTGCCATAAGCATACAGTGTATGTTTTTACACTGAATAAAATCTAGCTCCTCAAAGCTATTCATCTAAGAAAAAGATTTGAGTTAAAGTAGGGAGGCTTGTTTTCTTAAAACAAATATCTCAGAATTTAGTATCCATCGAAATCAGTGTTTCCGTTTAACAATGCTTTCGTGGCTCGAAACATAGAATGGCTCTTTTAGAATTTTTCACCACTAGTTAATGAGCCATACTGAATGCTGAAATCTTAACCCCATGCTAATAATTTTGTAAAACTACACATTTTAGGAACCATATAGAGAATTAGCAGAGAAGGCAAGTGAAACTAGTGAAATGGGAGTTATTAAAATAGTCATAACACGGTATAGCACTTTACAGTTTAAAAAATGTTTTCACACACTTATCTCAATTGGTTCAACATTAACCCTGTTCAGCTAATCAGTGGTGAACTTAAAATAATGGGATTATCTTGAAACAGTTCATGACAAGTTATGACATGAAAGATCATAATCATTCTTCATTCATTCTGAGAAAAGAATAGGAAAAACTTATATTAGGCAGAATTAGGTTACCTAAATCCCAGACATGAGGATGATTTGGAGTCTCCATTCCTGATGTCAGACAGGTTAACAATAGCTACCCTTTGGGGGACACTTACTATGTGCCAGGTACTGTCCTAAGCACTTTAAATATGTGATCGCATTTAATGCTTATAATAACTCTGCGAGGTAGGTACCATCACAATGCCCATTTTTCAAAGGAGGACACCGAAGCTCAAATTACAACTACTATGGCAAAGCCAAGATTCCTGTGCCCTTCTATTTAAGTGAAAAGACAGATGAGGTGCCTGTGGGTATTTCTCTGGACACTATTTCTGTACTCATAAGCACTTGATAAATACTTATTAAATTATTTTATGAATAAATGCAGGTTTAAATAAGCTGTCATTCACAGCTATCTTGTAAAGTAGGTAAATAATTTCTATTTTACAGTTGGCAAAATTCCAGAGGTAGCAGTAGACTCAGCTATTATCAAAATCTCCTAAAAGCCACTGTTAAAGTTCCTAGGGTGCCTAGAAAGTTTAGAAAAGATGGCAGTTAAAGCTCAGTAGAGTCAGGGTGAGTGCAGAAGGCAGTGGTTAAATATAGAACAGAGGGTCAAAACTACTTGTCTGAATAGCAGAAAAATATGGAGTACACCAGAGAACCAGTAGATCTTACCTCCACTCTACTGTTCATTTTACTTTTCAAAGACTGTTAATGTTCTTGGCAGATAATAAGGTTTAATATATTTTGAATGTATAGACAAAGTCTCATCATGCGTGAGCATTACAGATATCTAATTTTTAAAAATCTAATTACAGTAACACTGAGAAAATAGTATAATAAAACGACAAGGAAAGAGCAACTATGAGACTGTTTCTAGAAACGAGGTAGTAATATGAAACAACTAAGTACGTGAGATGGCAATAAGTTTCAAGCTATTACCAAAGAGGAAGAATTCTCTTTGACTAAAATGCAGCTACATGTTAGGAACCCAAAACCCGTAAAGACAGAGACAGGACTCATAGTACATACATAAGTTGGAATGTCAAAAGGAGCAAGTACTACAAAACCAGAAATAATTCTGTATACTACAGTGGCAAACACAACATTTAAAGAAATTATTTTTACTTCTTCCCATTTCTACCCCCACATTATTATACCAACCTAGCTGTTGTTCATGATCAGCTCTTGCTGTTCCATAGAAATACGCCATGATCTTGAATCTCTGGTTTGCTTCTGCTACTTCTCTCTTCGTATGTCTGTCCCAGTCTGCTGCCATCTGCCCCAGTCCTCTTACCTATAAAAGGTGCCCCACAAACATGTCATAATCAGCTCTTTATCTTACCGGTTGTCATGGCAACCTTTAAGCAGCCTGTTTACCTTTAGTTATCACAAGAGCAAGACAAATACAAGTTGAATCCAGGACAAGAAACCAAACACCCTAAACTTCCCAAAAGATTTACATG